>JANBXF010000003.1:0-1347970 GCA_024271885.1 Wenyingozyma ramenticola
ACACCCACACACACCCACACCCACACACCCACACCCACACCCACACACCACACCCACACACCCCACACCCCACACACCCACACCCACACACACCCACACCCACACCCACACCCACACACCCACACCCACACCCACACCCACACACCCACACACCCACACCCACACCCACACCCCTCACTCTTCTTCTGCCCCTATTTCAATCAAAACAAACTACCTTGCTTTCTTTTACCAACAACTGCCCTTCTCTAATACTGTACTTTCAAATATTATAATTATTAACTATACTTACAATGTGATCCATAAATTTAATATTACAAATAACTAATCAACTCTACTCTAACTACCTACCACAGCATCAATCGTCACATAGCATCCTAACACCAATAGAACTAAAAACTAAATCCCCGCTACTAAACATCCTATTCCCTATCATCACTTTCAATCCATGTTTAACTCTCCAGATTCTCTTCTTTCTTTATCATTAAACACTTTATAGAACTCTTTCCTAATCTCTCTTTCACCCCAGCTTACTAACCTTTCAATTATTTGACCAATTACTTCATTTTCTCTATCTTCTATCATCTACCTCTACAACACCGCCCATATTATTTCCTATATTCTTCATCAGCATTTTCAATCATTACTATTTCATCCATCCAATTCAGCAATCAATCTTTCTATTTTCCGTACATCTTTTCAACCTTACTTTTCATATAAATATATCTCTAATCAATTCAATCTCTCATATCACCTAGCCTCTTTCCTTTCATTTCTTTCACAGTCTTTCATATTCTCCTTGACTAACTTATTCGCCAGACTCTTCATCTCTCAATCCCAATCAATTACAAATCCTTGCTCAATTCTTGCATTATAATTTTGTTTCTGCTTACTGATTTTTTTTCAAACGTCCTTCAAATACCCAATTCACTTTTCACCCTCCCTCACACCTCCTGACTTTTTTTTTCCAATTATACATTTTTTACTACTTTCAACTTCGACTCATACTTTCAACATTTTCACCTCAATCATTATTAAATCTCTATAAATATACTAATAATACTAATAACTTATCCTTGCTATTTCATCTGCATAAATTTCATCTTAACTTACTACTACTACTATTCTCCCTTCCGCATCATCAGTTTATCACTCAATTGCTCGACTATATTCACATCATCTCCATAATATTTTCACAACTTTGTCAATTGCTGAAAAAAGTATTTTTCATATTCGTTCTTAATTCTTCTTACTTTTTATCCTTACCTCAAACCCCCGGGTTTCCTTTTCCATATCTTTCATTATCGATTTGAAAAATTAATTTAATACTTCATATATTTTATATCATTTCAATTGCCATTTCAACTATGGTTTCATGTGATTCCTTTTATAATTTTTACTTTTTGAAAGTCTCTTACCCTTCATCATTATCAATCATTATCTCCTTGCTCCAAATTATCATGAAATCTATCTTTTATCATAGCTCTTACAGTAACGCAATCTAGCATTATTCGCGTCGATCGCCATAATCGACGTTTTTTTTTTTGCCGAAATCACATGGACGGGAACACCAATACACAATTTGTTATACTTCCCTTCTACAGAAATTATTCTAAAAATATTGTGGCAGACCGGATCCATTTTTCTCAGATTTTTTTTCTTCGCATTTTTTGCCTTTGCTATGATATATACTGTACTTTTCATAGCCTTTTCATTTTGTTATCATGTGTCTTGTCAATACAGAATAAATAAACTTTGCGAATAAGGGTTGCCTCCATCCACAATTAACAATAAGTCGTCATTAGCTTGGCATGACTTTCATAAAAGGAGGCTCCAGCTCCACAGTAACTTTATTTTCGATAAGGTGATCAACAATTTCCAACAGTAGTCATTGTAGCAGCAATAACACCTAGTTAATTATGAAATATCTAACCAGTTGATCAACCACCTCTTGACATCAAGTGGCACTATTCTGACCCCGGAAAACTATAAGTGTGATAATACAATAGAAATGGGAAATGGCTTAGGCGATGACATCTAAACACCGATACATACACTCGACATCAAAGCACCACACATCGCAAGATCACGTGAAGTGCTGAAATTAGGGCTGTGGTTTTTTTTTTTTTTTTTTTAACAATAGTGAAAAGTTGTTATAAAGTAAAGTGATATTCTCATTTAAGGTAGGTAAAAGTACTTAGTATATACGAAGCATAGTGGTTTTAAAAGTTCTGTTCTCTTTCGTAATTAAACGATTTCATTTGCTACTATTTATTGATCATCTCAAGTAATAGAAAATGGGTTTCGTTGAATGTTATAAAAGATTGAAATGGGGTGTCTTCCCTGTAAAAAGAATTGTGGATGAAGATTTAGATTCCAACTATGAAGATACTTCTGATGATGAAGTCAAATCAGCCAATAATGCTGAACAGAAAACATTGGAGAATGAGACTATCAGCTCCAATGAAATAACAGAGTATGAATATCGTGATGAAGCTAACAGAAAATGGTACTCTTTCTTCAATGAATGGGAATATAGAGTTCCAAAAAAGACCACAAGCAGGAAAGAAGTTAAATGGTACCATTGGTTTGATCCAAATGACACTCCAGCCGAAAGAAAGTTGATTATCAAACTTGATATTCTATTAACATTCTACTCAATGATGGCTTATTGGGTCAAATATCTAGATCAATCCAATTTAAACAATGCTTATGTTGCTGGGTTGAAGGCTGGTGTTGGAATGAAAGGTAACGATTTGGTGCACACTCAAGTCATGTTCAACATCGGTAATATTATCTTCCAAATCCCTTTTATGTATGTCTTGGTGGCATTACCATTGAACTACGTTTTACCTGGTCTTGATCTCATTTGGTCCATCCTAACAATTGTCACTGCTTTTGTTCATAATGTTCCTGGGTTGAAAGCTGTCAGATTCTTTATTGGTGCTTGTGAAAGTGGTAATTACTTGGCTTATCAATTCCTATTTGGTGCATTCTATACCCATAATATTTCAATGCGTTCAATGGTTTACTATTTCGGTCAATACTTAGGAATTTTGACTTCCGGACTTTTATCAGGTGCCATTGTTCGTAACTATGACGGTGTTCATGGTCTTGATGCTTGGCAATGGATCTTTATATTTGATGGTATTATTTCTGTCATTGTTGGTTTGATTGGTATTTACATGTTACCTGGTACTCCTGATAATTGTTACTCTATTTGGTTAAGTGATGATGAAATCAGATTATTAAGAAGAAAATTGAAGAGAAACCATACCGCTGGCTCCCCAACTAATCATGCTCAATCATTTTTCGATTTGAAACTTTGGAAGGAAATTTTTTCATCATGGCACATATATGTTCTCACTATTTGGAATGTTTTATGTTGGTGTAATAGTAATGGTTCATCTGGTGCTTATGTCTTATGGCTGAAGTCTTTGACTAAGGTTGACGAGCTAACAGGAAGTGTGGTTCAAAGATTTGGTGCAGGTAAATTACAAGATTATACTGCTCTAACCCCCGGTCTTGGTTTACTTTGGCTTCTGTTGGTTTGTTCTACTGCTGATTTCTTCAAATGTCGTTGGGGTGCAATCCTTTGGTCACAAGCATTCAATATTACCTGTAACGTTATACTTGCAGTTTGGAATGTAAAAGAACGTGCATTATGGTTTGCTTGGTGTTTACAATACTTTGGTTGGGCAATGGCACCCGTTCTTTATTCATGGCAAAACGACATTTGTCGTCGTGATTCTAGAAAAAGGGTTGTTGTTCTTGTCACTATGAACATTCTGGCTCAAACCACAACTGTGTGGACCTCTGTTTTGGTATGGAAAACTGTTGAAGCTCCAAGATATTTGAAAGGTTATTCTTTCACAGCTACTGCTGCATTCCTGTTATGTGTCTGGACAATGTTAGTCCTGTATCTTTACAAGAGACAAGAAAGACATTATGCCAAACAAAATGGTATCATATTGTATAATTCAAGGACAGATCCAGATTTTCTAGTCAATTTGGAAAGGGATAAACAAATTCATTCTGCTGCTGAATTAAGCGTAGCTTCGGAGGAGGCATCTATTGAAAAAGTTTCTCCAAAGGAAGGAACTCATACAACCAATGTCTAATTGTTGAAGCAGTGACCTGTGTGGAATATGCATTATATAAATTGGTACAGATTGGCACAAAATACTACCGAGACTAATTTTATCCTTAATTATTGCTATCTTTATATAACTGTTTAAATTTTGGTATTCTTTACACTATGATTAATTTACTTTTTGCTCTTCTTTCATTACTTAACTCTTTCCTTAAATATTTTTTGACATGGCAGTGTTTGGGGTCTAACCCTTTTCAAGAAAGCTCAATGAATATATTCTCCCTGGAAATTTTTTGCTCTCTCAAAGTCATTTCATTGTAATGAAAATATCGGTAACAATAGATATGCCACTTCATTTAAAAATGTACTCATAGCTTACAAAATGCTTAACAAATTTGATGAATCTCACTATGAGCTAATGAGTCTACTATCAAAACTTAAGCGAGTTGTCAAATAGGAGTTTAGTGACGATTTTGAATTTGAATGTTTCATATATTGATTTCATATAAAATAAGGAGAAATGAGCTCAGCTTCGTTATTTCAGTTTTCTGTTGGCGTCGATACAGAGTCCAGGAGTCGATTTTCCCCATTATTCTTATCGGGTGAATTTGTGCGCCGCGCTTGGTGTGTTATCGTTCGAATGAAGAGATCAAGGACGGCTAATTTTGATTATTTATATTGGTATGGTATGAAATCTTGATTTATCTTTGAAACACAACGTACTCTAAACCATACCAATGCGAGATTCAACTACAACCCGCAATGGAAGAAGTGATATTGAAACTACATCAAAAAGAAAGAGAGGCGTTTCAAAGGCTTGCCTTTCCTGCCACTCGAGCAAGCTACGTTGTGATGGTAAAATGCCATGTTTTCGATGCAATGAGTCTGCAAAAGAGTGTTCGTACGCTAGCTCATCAAGAAAGGATATTGAGTTACACCTGAATGAGTTCATCAAGTCCACCAATAATCAGTAAGTTGAACCTGTGTTTCACCAATCTTGATAAGAGATTTGCTTACTAACTTTTTTACTTTATTAGAATGCTCGTAATGAATAAGAAAATAATGGAGCTACATAGTAAGGTAGATTCACTCACAACAAATAATAGACAGAGCCCGTATGTATATTCCTTATGAATTGATGTTTTGCTTTCTTCACTAACAACTTTATCACATGTAGTCAAATTTCATTGAATGATATAACACCTGAGAATTACAGTGGCTCATCGGACAACTCACCCAGAACTAAAAAACAAAAGATGACAATCCAAAATATCTCCCTTAACAACGCCCCTATGAAAACTTTACAGAGTGCTATAAGCTCTTCAGAAATTGGAGCTGATCAATTACCAACAGAGATAAGATCACCATTGCCGCTCTTGCAAAATTTATATCAAGAATCTCATTGGACAGTAGATCCAATTATTTTGGGAATCATTACTGAGAGTGAAGCACAATCGTTGATAGATACCTATTTCAAAGACTTTCATTATATGGCCCCTTTATTAACCGTTAGTATTTACTCAAATGCCGAACGTATGAGAAAGAAATCTTTGCTGTTGTTTTTAACAGTATGCTTAGTAGCTGCAAGATGTTGGTTTATTGGGAACGAATCACACCAACACCGTAAGTACAAACATCTTGCGATGCTACTTGATTTTGCCTTATCAAAGGATATAATTCATGTTAAGTCAGGCGAAATATCGCTTGAGTTGTTAGAGGCCTTGCAAGTTTATGCTCATTGGATGCCTTTGAACTTCAATCATCAGTTCAACGAGAATTCGGCTTGGAATATAATTGGACTGGCTATAAGATCTTCCAAGTTTTTGGATTTGGAAAAGAGAGTATTAAATGACTTTTACAATGAGATCAATCCCGCAGTCGAAAGTTTCAGAATGTTGAGAATTCTCTTGAATCTATTGTCATTGGATTATCAGTTGATGCTTTCTTCCAGGCTTCCTACATCTATTGATCCCATCCCTATCCTACCTATTGCTAGGTCTTTTTACGACCACCCGAACAGTGAACCAGATGATATTAGGTTATGGGGTTTATGTGAGCTGACACTCACTTTGAACCAAGTTTTTCAAAGAGGTCAAAGTTTACTGGACTACGATTCAAAAATGTTACGAAATATAAATCTATACCTTGACGATTGGTTAAAAGCTTGGGGGCCAAAATTAACGAATACAGCATGTGATACTCAATTACTAACTTCTCAAATTCCTTTCACTTCAATGAGATGGTATATGATTACGCTGAACTCTTTACCTCTCTCAAAGCTATTCATGGGTAGAAATATTCAGGATCAAGATGAACAGTTTGTATTGACATCGTTGAATAGGAGTGTTCATTCAGCAGTTGAAATGCTTTCATGTTTCTTTGTTGATGAAGAAGGTAATAGGGTTACGGGCTATGTGCCATTTTCAAGTGAGAAATGGAATTCTCTCGCCATCGATTCCAAAATTCTATCAAGATTTTTATATGTAGTGGACTCTTATTGGATGACTCATGCCTTTTCCATAATTCTTCTTTGCGTTTTATATAGTAGAGGTGCGATTGATGATCACCTATTTTGCAAGATCCCCTCAGGACTAGATAAAGCGACAACTTCTCCAGGAATTTCTTCTCCGCTGCATAAGCTTCTATTGGTAGGTTGTGAACTATTCTTTCAACTAGAGGATTGCCCTTGGCATCCGGCTTACTATTTGAAGAACATAGTTCTTGATATATACGAATCTGTCACTCACATAGAGGACGAAGAGACAGAGTTCAACTTCAGAGATCTATTTCATATTCCTCTTGATAGCGGTTTTGACTTAGGATTTTTTTTATCTAATAATTCATAAATTTTCTAAGACTTCTTTTAGGCTATGTATGTATGGAGTAGTGTTATAGATAAGTTGTCATTATCTCAATTTGAGATTATAATACGTTAAGTTGATTAGTAAGAGAAACATCACACATATATCACCAAAAAGTCTTACTTATAAGGAAATTTGCTCATCCAATGGGTTGCTATTTCTTCTCTTGTGGCAAACCAAACTCCTTCTTTGGACTTTGCGTACTCTAAAAACTTTCTCAGACCTGCAACTCTTCCTGGACGCCCAACAATACGAGAATGCAGCCCTATGCTCATCATTTTCGGATAGCCATCCAAACCTTCTCTGTATAATTCATCAAACGAAGTTATCAAATAGTCACAAAATTGTTCTGCGGTGATATAAGCTTGATAACCAGCATTTTTATAGTCATTAGTATCCATGGTGTATGGAATGATAAGCAGACCTTCATTTCTATCCCCTCCAGGATAGGGGACCCAATAGGGTAAATCGTCAGAGTAAGAATCAGAATACCAAAGAAGAGGCAAATTTTCTTCCTTAAAAGTTTTTGCAAGGATTGAGCGAGATCTTTCTGATGCTTTACTATGAATCATTCCGTAATACCAACCTCTTGGAGCTCTTCCTGAAGGTGTTGTCTCTTTTATAGCTGCAATACATTTTTTTATATTTTCTTGTTCTTCTTCGATTGTCCAAGAAGATCTATCAACCCATCTCCATCCGTGAGATCCAACTTCATGTCCGTCCTTTTCCAGAGCAACGGCAACTTCAGGGTTTAAAAGTAAGGCCTGTCCTACAGCAAATGCTGTTGCTCTAACATTATATTCTCTCAATAATCTTAAAATCCTCCAAATACCCGCCCTACTACCATACTCATATAAGGACTCCATGTTAACATCCCTTGCTCCGCCAATAGTTGGAGATATTCCAGGACCCAATTCACTTGCTAAGACTTCTGTACAGTTATCACCATTTACGGGAGTTGTTTCACTTCCTTCTTCATAATTTATAACTATTTGAATGGCGATTTTTGCATTGTTCGGCCATTGTGGATTTGGCGTTTCAGACCCATAACCTTTGATATCTCTTTTACCGTAATCCATTGAATTCATTTCTGCAAATTATAAATATATATTTCTTTTTGTTCTTACAACAACTTTCTATACGGCAAACAAAGCAAAGAGTTGAAATATAATTGATGTCTTTTTCTTTTTGATTCATATCGGCGCGATGTCCGACTCTTATCTTATCTTGCTTTTTGTTTACCCCTGATTTCGGTAAAATATACCGAGAGATAGATAAAAGTTCAAGTATTAATACAAGTTTCCTTCTCTGACTTCTGTGAGTATACTTTATAATACTTACCCCTTATATTTAACGGAGCATATAGAGATCAAATGAAAAGAGAATTGAAAGACGGAATCTTCGTCCCGCTTCCAACATTTTTTTTGGAAAATGAGGAATTGGACTACAAATCCTATTCAAATCACATAAAGAGTAAGCATAACATAGACTTTTGTATAAATCTGCCACTATTTACTAACAACATTCATTAGATGTATGTCAACATGGAATCATGCCCGTTGTTTCGGGATCAATGGGCGAGGCCGTTCATTTGGAACCCGAAGAGCGTACAAAGTTGATAGAAGTTGCTAGAGAGGCTTTGGACGACATAGGACTAAATGATATGCCAATTATGGCAGGCTCTGGAGGGTCATCTACAAGAGAAACTATTAAATTGTGCAAAAATGCTTTCAAAGCCGGTGCAGACTATCTATTGGTTATCCCACCAGGATATTATTCCGGTGCAATGAATGATAAGTCAATAAAAGAATTTTACTTGAGAGTTGCTAACGAATCTCCTATCCCTATTTTGATATACAATTTTCCCGCAGTTACTGGGGGTATCAACATGTCAAGTGATTTGATATTGGATATTTCTAAAGCATCCAAGAATGTTGTCGGCGTGAAATTGACTTGCGCATCTGTAGCAAAGCTTGGTAGAGTTGCACAGGAGACAAAATCAGAAATCACCGAAAGTGGTAAGCCTTTTTTACCATTAGCAGGCTTTATTGATTTTCTTCTCCCAGCTGTTTCTGTTGGAGGAAGAGGTGCAATTACGGGTGTGCCTAATTTTGCTCCAAAAACCTGTCAAAGGTTGTGGAATTTATGTTCCCAAGAGCTGACTCAAGAAACTTTAGATGAAGCTAATAAACTTCAATACTTAGTCTCTAAAGCTGATTACTTGGCATCAAATGGGAATATACCTGGAATGAAAAGATTGTTGGAACATCTATATGGGTATGGATATTATGTGAGAGGACCTCTTCTATCTGCGTCTGATAGCCAAATTCAAAAGTTCCTGAACGAGGAGACCATAAAAGAAATATTGGCTCTAGAGAATTCCTTATGAAATCCCGCATTAAATACTTTTAATTAGATTAAACTTGATAAGATTCTTATGTTTTTCTACCACTATATAGAAAATAAACATCAAAAAATACAAAACACTAGCCCAAACACAAACCTTATACGTATAAACCTAATCTCTCCGAATCTTCGGAAAATTTGCCGTTAATTGTTCAAAAGAACACTGTAGAGTTGTCCTTTTTAGAAGGGGAATAAATTACGAGAAACTTTCGGGAAAAATGCCGAGTTCTTTAAATATGTTATTTCCAAGCTACCGAAAAGATGAAGTGATTCTATTTCAACTGAATCATTCTTATAAGGATTTGATTTTGTTCCTTCCTCTGTTCTTCTTGTTAAACATAATACTAAGTAGGAATAATAACATTCTCTGTAAGATGACTATTTCAACTCTTGATAAGTTACTCTCAAAAAGACCAGTGACTGAAACTGGGGAGCCACTATTCCCAGACTATTTGCGTAAGTTTAAACTCACAGGTTTATACAACAATATCATACTCTATACTAACTCGATAATAGCCTTTTACGATCCTCTTGAAACTGTTGAGGATATTGGGGAGTTTGAACATTTCGACCCTGGTCATAGAGCAAATCCCGAGTTTCCGAATCTTCTAAAAGATGCTACCAGTATCACAGAAATATCTCCAATTATAGGTACTGAGATAGTTGGAACTCAAATCTCTCAATTATCCGCTGAGGGATTGGACGAATTAGCTCTACTAGCCGCTCAAAGAGGTGTTTTGGTTTTTCGTAACCAAGACTTTGCCGATATAGGATTTCAAAAGCAAAGAGACATTGCTAGACATTTTGGTCCCCTTCATATTCATGGGTGGGCCCCTCATCCTGCTAATGGGCCACCAGAGTTCATGATTATTTACGACTCTCAGGAGGACTTGAGAGTTAGAAAGTCATGGAAAGGTCGTAGTCCAATTCAATTCCACTCAGATCAATCAGCAGAGCCTCAAACACCCGGTACTTCCATTATTTGTATGTTAGAATGTCCTCCCACTGCCGGTGGTGATACAATTTTCTCAAGCGGCTATGGTGCATATGAGAGATTATCTCCAAAATTTCGCAAGAGATTGGAAGGTTTAAGAGCAGTTCACTGTAATATGGATGTCGCCTCATCTGAAGTGAATAACAATGGGGTAAACTCAATACAACGTAGAGCGGTTTTGAGAACAATTCACCCTTTAGTGATTGTTCACCCTGTCACTAAACGTAAGGCATTATATGTTACCCCAGTTTACACAGAGAGAATCGTTGGAATGCAAAAAGAGGAAAGTGATGCTCTTCTTGGTTTTTTGTTTAGCCACATTATAAGGGGTCAAGATTTCTCCTGCAGAATAAGATATGATCAAGGAACTGTTGTTGTTTGGGATCAAAGAATTACATGCCATTCTCAGACCTTGGATTATCCAGTAGATAAGTATCGTCGCCATGCTTTTAGACTTACACCATTGGCTAACAAACCAATTCCAGCAAAGGAAGATGAAGACGATGACCTTCTTGACAAATACTTGTATCATTGAAGTAGCGTCTGTCTTCAGCTCGTATATATTGTGTTATTCAATAGAAACCATAATACTTCTCATAAATCATATCGTGTAATTTTGAGCACGCACTGCACTCCTGCTAATCGATTTTCTTATCTTATCTACTGAAGCCGCTCGGGGAAAAATGCCGAAGATAATTCCTCGATCAGATTTTTCAAAGATAAGAGATTAGGAGATTGATTAAATTACTGATAGATTGTAGGAAATATACTACAAGCAGTAAGTAAAGAAAGTCAATCAAAGATAAAAGGAGGGTAGCTTATCATTTTGTATATATATTTGCTAGATTTTGACCTCTTTTTTATATTTTATAAATGGCAATAAATTAAAAGGTGTCCAACACTGAGGAAGAATTATAGATGACGACGGACACGAAAGATATAGAATACAGTCTGGCCATTGAGTCCGTTTCAGATACTTCAGATGCAGAAGACAGATTTAGTTACGAAAGATATGGCGAATTAGACAACTATTATCAAGCCAATGTTTCTGAAAAGAAGAAAATGATAAGAAAAGTTGATCTAAGAATTATACCATATCTTTCTATGTGCTACTTGTGGTGTAGTCTTGATAAAGCAAACGCAGGAAATGCAAAACTTTATGGTTTTCTTACGGATACGGGAATGACAGGAAGTCAGTTCAATATTGCTCTTACCTGTTTATTTTTTACCTATGGATTATGTGAGCCATTTTCCAATATAGCATTGAAGAAATTTGGGCCAAGGTACTGGGTGCCATCTATGATGATTATTTGGGGATCAGTGGCACTATCCACCGCTTTTGTGAAGAACTGGGCTCAATATATTGGTGTCAGGTTATGCTTGGGTGCTTCAGAAAGTGTTATTTACCCTGGTTCATACTTCATTTTGAGTTGTTGGTACACAAAGCCAGAATTACAAACAAGAATGGGTATATTTTATGGAGCCAACACTCTTGCTGGTGCATTTGGTGGAGTTTTAGCTTATGGAATAGGTAATCTGGATAATGTCAATGGATGGAGAGCATGGAGGTGGTTGTTTTTAATTGAAGGTGTTATCACTGTTGGTGTTGCACTTTTCGGATATTTTATCCTACCAAACTTCCCAGGAGAAGAAAAACTGATGTTCTTTAGTGAAAGGGAACTGGATTACATCCATCTTAGACAGAAGTTTGGAAATGGTCCAGGTGGAATTGATCAAAAATTTTCCATGAAAGAAGCCTGGAAAGCTCTCAAAGATCCTCAAGTGTTTTTTATTATGTTGATGTTTTGGTTTGGTGGTTCTGTTCCAACATATTCTTTATCTTATACCTTGCCAACTATGGTAAAGAATCTTGGATATACTGCTATTAAGGCACAAGCGATGACAACACCTCCTTATGTTGCTGCTACTATTTTGACCGTTTCGATGGCTATTTGGGCTGATAAATCACAAAAGCGAGCTAGAACAATAATGATATGCTATACCATTGGTTTAATCGGTATCATCATTCTTTGGATTACTGTTCATCATCCGAAAATACCTGGTGTATCTTATTTTGCTATTTTTTTAGCTGCTTCAGGATACAATGCACAAGCCCCAGGTATTGGAGCATGGTTAGCATTGAATATTCCCAATCCAACGAAAAGAGCTTCGGCCATAGGATTTATGATGTGTTTGGGTTCAATAGGTGGTGGTGGTATTGGGTCTAATATTTACTTGGCCAATCAAGCACCATATTACCCTCTTGGATTTGGATTCTCTGTTGGATGTACAGTTTTGGGTGCTATGGTACCTTGTGTTTGTAATTACTACTACTTGAAAAGGAAAAATAAGCAAAGAGATATGTTAAGTGAGGAGGAGATTTGCAAGTATTCCCTAGAAGAGTTGGGGGAGATGGGAGATGAGGCACCCACATTTAGATACTCTTTATAGCACTTAGAAAGGATATAATCAATTATATATACAATACGTAAAGCGAAATACAGAATATAATCAGACTCTAAAATGAAGATGAGAAAGGCGACAGAGCTTGTGTAATTTAGTATACAATCTGCTTGCATCAAAAAAAAGTAGAGTCGCATGGTCTGTATACTAGTATTCAGTATCTTCAATCACAAGCTCTTGGATACACACCCAACTTTAACTGACTATATGGATTTAGTTTTCGTTTCCGTTCTATTTCTTAGAAGATTGCAACTCCGTTGGGTGCAGACGAAACACCCTTTTCCGCCTTGAATGGAACCGAGGAAAAAAAGAAAGTATATCTATTCATTTCTTGACATAATTCACTGAGCGATTCAAGATCAAATAATTCTCCAATTGGAAGACCCCAACCTGCAAGCAAATGATAATGCAAACTGTGACGAGGATTTCGACAAGGATAAACCTCAAATCCGATGGAATCTGAAGCAACAGCCGAAAATTTGCTGTCCCATATGAATCTCAACATATCATCCGTAGCTTCAACTCCAGAATGATGCCACGGTCCATCATTTGCGTAATTGATTTTTGCTTCTTTGGATTTATTCTCCCACTCAGGAATAAGTCCAATCCTGATAAATAATATATCACCGTCTTTCAATTCGACATTTTCTTCTTCAAGGATTTCTCTTATATCAGATAATTTTATTTCGTGTAAGGAGAAACAAGAGTACAGGATTCCTTTTTTATCAGCCCACTTCTTATAATCTACTAAAACACCCCTCCCAACAATGCCCTTTTCAGCCCATGTACCAATACCAAGACGGCTGCCATTAAAAATTTCATCAACTGTTGTGCCTCCATACCATACGAACTTGTTTCTCTCCTCTAATTTGGACTCCTGTTCTGTTGTATAAAGAGAATCATCGTCATCAGTCAATCGAACAGGTTGTCCATGGTGTCTTAATCCATCCCATTGACTGGAAGATTGTGGGTTAAAGTGATATTCATCATCAATTGCATCCCATTTGTTTACATATTTGACATTCACCTCAGTCCTTAGTCTATTGAACGGTGGATACTCTAGTTTTCCAAAATCCCATCCAACACATGCTCTTTCTCCAGTCTTGATTTCAGTTGCAGCTTGTTTAACAACCTCTGGAGTTAAAAGATTTAGCCTTCCCAAACCTTCCTCTTTAGATCCAGGTTTATATGGCCAATAACGCCATTTGACTTTCAATTCGTCGTAGGAAGGTTCACTCATAATTCTACCTTTCACTAAGTCAATTTTCTACACAATAGATACAAAAGAAAATCAACAATCGGTAATCCTGGTTTATGTTTATATTACTCAGTTAGCTTCAAATATTAAAACCTCGGGGAATATGTCTAAGGGGGAAAAGCGGGGCGATTAAAAGGAGCAAAAGTCCGCGAGAGCCTCGGAATCATTTCTTGTATAGGATGTCTCTCTGTAGCCTTTAGAGGAAGACCGGAGGGTACAGATGTTCACTCAAGTGCTGAAAGAAATAGCATGAAGATCTACTTATCTTTTGTCTTGAAAGACTGTTCAGATTAGTATAGTACCCAGAGACATGAAATCCTTCAAGTGTATATGAATACATACATATATATTCCCTATTTACCGTTGTTCACATTGTTGAAACTTGAAACCCTTACACACAGATTCTGTATCTGCCATTTTAGCTGCTGGTAAATATCCAAGTATAACATGCACGTTGGCTTTGCAGATGGAATGTACAAATGAAATGAGCACCAATTACTTGATTCATTGATATCATAATAACCTAAGTATTGCATACGGAACAGTACTACTTATAGACATGTCTGGAAGAAAATTTGGACCCGAAGGAACTGTGAATCCATTTGCAGGAAGCACAATTATTTGTCATTTACCTCAGCATGGGAAACCACAAGACGGTCTTTTCCTTCAAATACTAAACTGTTATAAAAGGGCACCTAGTTATAGTTTTTCCAAGAAAGTGACTATGCTTCCAACTTCAAGTTTACACATGACTATATTTGATGTAGTTCATGAGTTCAAGAAAACTTCCGATACTTGGCCATCAGATTTACCAAGGGATAGTTCAATGGAGGAATGTAATAAATGGCTCGTGAAAAAGATCAAGGACAATTATGATCCAAGTGAATTTGAATTGCCAATTAAAATGCGCGTCGATTCTTCTTGTAAGCTTGTTCATAATCTTGAAGCAACTTGGAAACTGCCATTGAAACCTTTTGATGAATCAGAAAGGCAAAAATTGATTAAACTCAGAGGTTCTCTCTCAAAGATTCTTGGTATTCCAGTAGATGAACCAGACAATTACCAATTTCACATCACCATCGGATATACGTTTGCATCCCTTACAGAGGAAGAATTTCAAGAACTAGACTCGGTATCATCTCAATTGCAACAAGATGTTTCCGAAAATGTACCTTTAATTGAGCTAGGCGATCCAGAAATTTGTTCCTTCGATGATATGTTTCACTTCGATATTTTAGGTCATATAGTCAACTAAAACTAAGAAGTTGACGAGAAAACTCAATAGATGTATAGATAGATATCTTTATTAGAAATTTTACATTACAAAATAGATATTACTTTAGTTACAATGGCATTTCGTGCAATAATTCAATAGCTAAATAAAAGTAAGTTAAAATAAGCTACAAATAACTAATAAAAACTCAAAGAGAAACAAAAGATCTTTTGAAAATCAATGTTAGGCTTCAACTGAATTGTTGCTGCGTTGATCCAAATGTTCAGTATTAGCCTTTTCACCAAGCTCAGCTTCTCTTGCTTCCTCTTCAAACTCTGCCAAATAATCAGAGGCCTTTTGTTTCCACCCTGGAATAAAGTATGGGGCTTCACCCCATAATCTATCCATAGACTCTAATGGAACATTTGCAGTTTCTGGTAAGAAACACCAGAAGAAAACGGCATTAGAGAATGAGCAAATAACAAATAAGATGTAATATCTCCATCCAACTTGGGCCATCGCCTTGTCGGTAACTTGACCGATCATGGTGTTGAACGCGAAGGAAACCATTGTAGCCAGAGAGACACCTTTAGATCTGATATCTAAACTGAAAGATTCAGATGGAATAACCCAAGTCAAAGGACCAATACCCCAAGAGAAAATAAAGTTATAGATCCAAGTGACACCGATGAAACCAATTTGAGCAGAACGGTTTTGATTGGTGTCTGCTGGGAACTTGGCCATAAGGATAGTAGCAATCAGAAACATAAGACAACTTCCAAAGTTGGAGCAGATAAGAACAGGTCTTCTACCAGTTTTATCAATTGTCAAAACACACATACCTTGAGCGATAAGAGCAATAATTGAATTGATTGATTGGTATAATAAAGTTCTCCCAGTTGATAAACCCATTTTAGCAAAAATGGTAGGAGAATAGTATTGGATTGCTGATACACCTGTCATTTGAGCAGAAGCTTGTAAACCTGCACAAATGATAATTCTACGAGCTCTATCTTTGGTCTTAAGTAAATCGATCCAAGTTGGAACAGCAACAGCTTTATCCATTTCAACTTCATGTAAGATATGTTCAAACTCAGTTCTAACGAATGCGTCTTCGATATCTCCTTTTGCGTGTAAGTTGGCAATAATTCTCAATGCGTTGTCAAGTTTACCCTTTTGAACCAACCATCTTGGAGATTCAGGGAAGAACATAATAAAAGAAGCAAGGAAAAGAACTGGAACAATTTGTAATCCAAGAGGTACTCTAAATTGAGCTTCGGTATCCAGACCAAGATAACAACCATAACCGATCCAAGAAGAAGCTAAAGCACCAATACCTAAAAAGAATTGTTGGAGGGAAGTGACAGTACCTCTTATAGTAGGATGAGCAATTTCTGCTTGATACAAAGGAATAATCATACATAATTGACCAACACCAAATCCACCAATGAATCTACCAGCAAACAAGTATCCTAAGTTCTGACTTCCACATTGTAAAGCACCACCAAGCATGAAAAAGATACAAGCAGCAAGAATGGTAAGTCTTCTACCAAATCTATCGGAGATCAGAGAAGCTGCGAAAGCACCAAAGAAAGCACCACCTGTGAATAAAGAAACAATGGCACCTTTTTCATTGGACGTAGGATTGAATCTTGATATAAAAGTCTCAGAAGCTTCAACTTGAGCAATAACTGAAAGATCATAACCATAGGTAAATGAACCTATAGCAGCAAAACAACAAACTAAAAATTGATATAATTTTGGATTCATTGCAAATAGTTTGTTAATTTCGAAAAACGAACGGGTAAATGAACCAATGTCTATTTTTCTATAGAAGACTTAGTAGAGGATATTTATAAAGTTGAAGTCGGTGATAAAGCTCAGTACAGACTCCACTCAACGTCATTCGTTATCCAGTGATATGTTTCATATGTTTTTTTGCAAGCTAATCATAATGACTTCGATTTATTTTGATACTTTTGTTATCTAAATATTCTAGGAACCATTTCCCAAAAGAGAAATTTGAGGTGAAATTAAGGGATAGATGTCTATTTCAAGGGCTTGGATGATGTAATTTCCCCGTATAGTGCAAGTACCCCAGACGCGGGTAATTGTGTGGTTGCATGATATGCTGTTGAATAAACACCGATACATTTTGCTTATAACGTAGGAATGATTTACAAAACTTTTCTCTCTACAAGTGGATTACTACCAAAATGAAGCTTCATCAGTGTTACCAGAATGGGCACAATCACATCATATGTATATACAGCAAAAAAAAGTTACACAGATTCGTTAAATCTAATAGTAAATAATAGCAAAACTCTGTCACTTTGATTATGTATAAAAAGCATACCCTGTATATTATTTTTCACTGCCAAACCCCCACTCTTCCGAGAGCCAATCAGAAGTCGAGTACGCTAAGGAACCAACCCTCACCTTTTTGAAGGTTAATTTGCCTTCCCATGTGCTGTGTGCATGTCGTGATAATCTTAATATCTTATGTCGAAGGCGAATATAAGTCTATGTAGAATGAGCAAACAACTCTACTATATATTTAAGCGAAGCAATTCACAATCCTCAGTTCTTATGAATATATAGAATAATACGGATGAACATCCCCTCGGATTTAATATTGTTCCAGCCACTCGAAGGGTACTTCCACGTAAGCAACTACCTGAACTTCTAAGCATCTTGTTCACTTAAAGCCTGAGATGCTGCCAGTGCTTAGCTGAACCTTAGAAATACTTGAGCTGAATAAAGCTATATAACATCTTTGTATGGAGCATGAACAATTGTTGCTCCGCTTTGGGACTTGGGGCTGTGAAAGATAGTGGATTTAGATCCGGTGTTTTATCCTCTTTCGAGCACCGGGCGCGAGGTCATCTCTTCGTTAGGAAAGTGTTATAGTGGTGTGCTGATGTATAATTTTGGTGATGGTTTCTTTATAACAAATTTTCATATCGTTTGTCTCACCACCAAAATAGAGTTTGAATCTTAGGAGGCGAGCAAGAAAGTTCTCCACATTTGCATCTCCTAAATTGGTTACTCAAGTTCAGTTGCCTAGAAGTATATACATGGATAGTAATCATGAATTGGAAAGACGAAAACAAAACGTTAAGAATACTAAAAGATGCAGAAAAAGGTAATTATGGAGTTCTGGGAGCAGTAGCATATACTTTAGATCATGTAATTTCTATGATTAACGCTGCTGAAAATAAAGAGTCTCCTTTGATCATCTTGTTTTTCCCCTGGGCTATATCTCACTCTGGAGGGGATCTAATCAGAGCTTCTAAACTTCTAGTCGATAAAGCCAAGGTACCTATTGCTCTTCATTTAGATCATGCTCAAGATGTAGAATTGATTAAGCATGCAGCAGCTGAGCTACCGCTAGACTCAATTATGATTGATATGTCACATCATGAGAAAAAAGAAAACTTACTCAAAACCAAAGAGTTGGTTCAGGTATGTAATACACATTTTATAGCGACAGAAGCAGAACCTGGTAGAATAGAAGGTGGCGAAGATGGTGTCGTGGATACCAAAGAGTTGGAAGGTATTTTGACCACCAAAGAAGATGCAACTGAATTCTTAGCAACAGGTATTGATATATTGTCTCCAGCAATTGGCAATGTTCACGGGGATTATCCAGCAAGTGGACCGAGATTAAGGTATGATATTTTATCTGACTTGAAGCATTTTGTTTATGAAAAAAACGTTAGTCTTTGTTTACATGGTACAAATGACTTCACTCCCGAGATATTGCATGACTGTATTGATAGGGGTATTTCCAAAATCAATGTCAACAAACTGGTTCTAGATACCAACTTGGCTTATTTCCAAGAAAATGCGGATAAAGTAGCACTAACTGAGTTGCTTGATGAGTCAAACAGAATCTTAACTGAAAAGATGGAATATTGGATGGATATGTGTAGATCTAGCGGCAAAGCCTGAACCTAGTATCTATTATAAAGTTTTATTGTGGTTTCACTATAAATTTCGGAAAATATACTATGAGATTCGGGATCTGAAGTCAATAATCATGCATTACCCCAAAAATCCCATGTTTGATTGGCATGCGGGGATTGTCTATCTGTATTCCTATGTGTACACTTTTTGGTGAATTTTGTCGTTAATATCCTCATTTAAGCCACCAAATGATACGGTACAATGACTTTGGAAAACGTTATTTGTACATAGACGTCTTAGTTTTTTTATTGAAGCTAACTCAGTACCCAAGATAAAATAGAGTGTATAGTCTACAATGCTTGTCAGGCTTGAAGCACCGGAATAATTTTTACTAAGGATTAATAACCGGTTGTTGCGAGATGAAGACTCTTTCCAAAAATGGCGGAAAACGAATATTTCATGGTGAGTTTATTTTTACATATGCTGATGCACTTTTGTGATGGAGTCCATCTTTAGGTGGGGGATAAAATGGCTTAAATTGTGAAAATATATACAAGCCCAAAAATAGTAGCCAATCTATTCTTTTCTTTTTGCAAACGGAAAAAATCCCTCACTATAAGACATATTATATATCACGCAAAAGTTTTTGAAGCTCACTCACCTTATTGATTGATATATACAACGCAACAAGACTATAGTTATCTTATTGATCAGGTGGTATATACCAAGTCTATAAATGATATGTATATGCAATTGAACATTATCGAGATCCCTGTTGTAACAGACAATGAGAACGAAAACATTCGACTATATCCAGTTATTCCGGGGAAAGCAAGTACAATTTGCATACAAACGAACACATTTTTGATGTTGCGTGATGTTTACATATGCTCATATTGCATATATAGATGTAAATAAACTGGGGAAATTTGGTGGGTATATTCTGGGGAAGAAGGAATAATGTAGAAACCTATACGAAACGGGTGATCAGTGTAATCATTACCATGATCATACGTCAAACAAACAATCACGTATATGTTAGCAGTTCAATATGCAATGGTACATTTGCTACCACTAAATTAAAGTTATTTACCTCTGAAATCCAGAATAAAACGCACCCCTCTATGGATTAATTCCTGCAGAGAGGCTAAAATAAGAAAGGGAAAAAAAGAGAAACAGTGATAGTGGCCTTATAGAGAGAGGGCTTTTTTCCCTGCCTATTCTCTACTTTTACTATATTTTTCTTTCTGTAAGGTAAAAACTTAGACGACCAATAGTCAATAGTTCAAGCATAGGTATCTGGGGGTTTTCTTTTATCTCAAATAAAGGACTGGAACAAGATATACAGATAAATTTACAGAAATTGTTTCGGCAAGTTACGGATGAAACCTATGTAGTGCAAGGTAAAAAAGGAAAAAAAAGCATGCGCAGTGGTTCCCCGTAAGTCTCCCCATATTCTCCAGAATTTTCCATGCGCGGCAGTGGTTTAGCGCCGTCACCTACCCCAGGAAGTCTCCACCTAACGGCTTAAAAAAGTGCATATCATTCATAGCACACCACTTTTGACTACATTCTCCTTGACAGGATACTACAAGAATCCGAAATTGCTTCTGAATATAAATAGGAACGGTTGCCTCCCATTCTTGTCTACTTAGTTTTTTATTGTACTACTATGATTTCTCACTATTGTTTTACTAAACAATTTTAATTATACAAACAAATTTTATTTACTATTATTAACTTACAAATTACATTTATTATCTTGATTGGTTTATTAAAAAACAATGGCTATCAATGGTAAATTCGAAAAGAGACTCGAGGGAGTTGCTCTGAGGTTCATGAAGTTCCTCGATAAATTCCCCAAATTATACAACGTCTATGTTATTGCCGCAGTTTCATGTATTGCAGGTATGATGTTTGGTTTTGATATTTCATCTATGTCTGCCTTTATTGGTACGGATCAATATGCAAGATATTTCCATAGTCCAGGTTCCTCTATGCAAGGTTTTATCACCTCTTCTATGGCTTTAGGTTCATTCTTTGGTTCTTTGGCTGCTTCATTTATTTCTGAACCATTAGGTAGAAGATTTTCCTTACTTGGTTGTAGTTTCTTCTGGTGTGTAGGTGCTGCTATTCAATCTTCATCACAAAACAGAGCTCAATTGATTATTGGTCGTTTTATTTCAGGTCTTGGTGTTGGTCTTGGTTCCACCGTTGCTCCTGTTTATCTTTCTGAAGTAGCTCCTAGAAAGGTTAGAGGTTTCATTGGTGGTATGTTCCAACTTAATGTTACCGTTGGTATCTTAATTATGTTCTATATTTCTTATGGTTTACATTTTATTAATGGTGTTGGTTCATTCAGAATTGCTTGGGGTATTCAAATCATCCCAGGTTTGATCTTGTTCTTCCTTATGTTCCTCTTACCAGAATCTCCTAGATGGTTAGCTAAACAGGAATATTGGGATAAGGCTCAACTTGTTGTTGAAAAGGTTCATTCCCATGGCTATACTGAGGAAGATGTTCAAGTCGAAATGACTGAAATTAAAGAACAAATTATTATTGAAGAAGCTTCTGCTGATGTTACTTATGCCACTTTATTCAATAAACGTTATATTAACAGAACTTTTACTGCTGTGTTTGCACAAATCTGGCAACAATTGACCGGTATGAATGTTATGATGTATTATATTGTTTATATTTTCGATATGGCTGGTTACAGTGGTGATACCAATTTAATTGCTTCTTCTATTCAATACGTTTTAAATACCGTTACAACTATCCCAGCTTTGTTCTTACTTGATAGGGTTGGTAGAAGACGTATTTTATTGGTTGGTGCTCTTGCTATGATGACATTCCAATTTGCAGTTGCTGGTATTTTAGCTGATTACTCTGAACCAATCAGCAACTATGATGGTTCTGATTCCGTTACTATTCAAATTCCAGATAGTAGAAAGTCAGCAGCTAGAGGTGTTATTGCTTGTTGTTACTTGTTCGTTTGTTCCTTTGCTCCATCTTGGGGTGTGGGTATTTGGTTATACTGTTCTGAAATCTGGGGTGATCATGCCATCAGACAAAGAGGTGCTTCCTTATCTACCGCTGCTAATTGGATTATGAATTTTGCTATTGGTATGTATACTCCATCTTCATTCAAGAACATTAGTTGGAAGACATATATCATTTATGCTTGTTTCTGTTTCTGTATGTTCATTCATGTTTATTTCGGATTCCCAGAGACTAGAGGAAGAACTTTAGAAGAAATTGGTCAAATGTGGGATCAAAAGATTCCAGCTTGGAAGTCAGCTAAATGGACACCAGTCACACCATTGTTACCAGGCGAATTATCACCAAAGCAATCTGTTTCTCATGATGAAAAGTCTGTAAACCGTGATGATATCTCTAGTGGTGGCAATACTCAAGTTTAATTTAACAAATCCGCTGATTGCTTTTCTTATTTGTGAAAGAAAAATAATTTTTTAATGTCTTTATACTTACGTAGATATTTTAATAATCTAATGACCCAGTTTATTAATTCTATTAATAATTCAATAATGTAGATATGCTATATATGTAAACTTCCAGGAGTATTATGAAAGTGTCCATAACCAAAAAAAAAAAAGAGAGGCAAATATCGACATCTTTGAAAGTCTAATAAATAATTGCACAACATTTTTTATTTTTCACTATGTAAAGTAGACTCTATTTATTCTCCAATAGGTTAGTATTACAAACTGATAACAATGACTAAAGTAATTACCTTTCAAAACGGAAGCTAATTAAAGCACCGTATTGTTGACCCTTAGTTAATGTAACACTATCCTTCCAATCCTTGTTATTAGCGGCATCAATAAATCTTGTAGCTTCAAGACAGAATGCACCTCTAGATCCTGCAACACCTGGAACATCCATACGATCAGCAGTGTAAATTTGGAAACCTGGTTCAGTGGTATAGGCACTCAAAGTGATTTCAGAGTTAGGATTGTATGCTTCGGCAAATTTAACTAATGGATTTGAACGAGTATCGATTGAGAAAGAATCGGAAAGAACAAAGAAGTTATCGATGACTGGACCTTCAGAGGTGAATTTGGTCTTTGTCGAATCTTCAAATGTGCTCAAACCATCAAACGTAACATATTTACCCGTTGGAATAAGAGCTTTATTGACCTCTAACATTTTGTTTGAAGCAACCGCAAGTTCTGTATCGTCTGTAGTTGGGGTTTGACCGATATTGAAGAAAACATGATTTGTCATTGCAATAACGGTTTTATCAGCAGGAGAGTTTGGTGCCAGTTCAGCCCAATATTGAAGCTCTAATTCTCCACCTTTTGGAGTGTTTCCTGTTTTCAATGTATATTTAACATGAACATTCAATGTACCAGGGAAACCATTTGAACCATGTTCATCGACATAAACAAACTCCAATGAAGATTCATTAGTCTTGGTGTCTTTTGATGCAATTGGACCCAAGAAATATTGACTATTGTAACCATTTGGACCACCATGAAGGGTATTAGTATTTGCTTCATTCAATGGTAATTGGTATGTTACATCATCTATTTTCAATTTACCACCTTCAATTCTGTTAGCAATACGACCAATGGTAGCACCAAAGTAAGTGTGATACCTTCTATAACTTTCCTCATCTTTGAATCCTAATTGTAACTCTTTATCGTCTAACTTACAACTAACAATAAGGGCACCGTAATTTGAAATTGAAAACTCAAATCTACCATCTGGGGAGACTAACTTATGAAGTCTACTTTGATAAGGTGTTAGCGAAGTTTTACTGAAGAAAGACCAAGTGTAGTTTTCCAATGCAAATCCGGATGGGTTCTTGGTTGTCCAGTTCCATAAGTCGTTACAGGCATCGTCAACAGATAATTCTGCACGCCATTTAAGCTCAGTATTAGCTCTTGTAGAGACAGCTGTTAAGTTTAAGACATCTCCATCTCTTCTACCAACAATTTCATAAGGCAATTTTCTACCAACGGCCTTACAAAAACTATCATAGATTTCTATAACGGTACTTCCACCTCCAGTACCAAGATTCCATTCTCTACAAATACCACCTTCAGTTTTGAAAAGATAATTTAGAGCAGCAATATGACCTTTTGCTAAATCAACAACGTGAATATAATCTCTAATTGGAGTTCCATCTTTTGAGTCGTAATCATTACCAAAGATGTATAACTTTTCACGTTTTCCAATAGCAACTTGAGCTAAGAATGGTAATAGATTGTTAGGAATACCTAATGGATCTTCACCAATCAAACCAGATGGATGAGCACCAATTGGGTTGAAATATCTCAAAATAGCAATATTCCATTTTTCCTTTTCTGCAGCATAAACATCACGTAAGATGTTTTCGATAATGATTTTGGTTTGACCATATGGATTAGTTGGACCAGTTGGACAATTTTCAGGAATTGGGATCATATTTGGAAATCTTGTAGCATCACCATATACTGTTGCCGATGAAGAAAAGACAAAATTATAACATTTGTATTTCTTCATAACTCCCAACAAGGAAATGGTACCACCAACATTATTAGCATAGTAATTCAATGGAATCTTTGTTGATTCACCAACAGCTTTTAGAGCAGCAAAATGTAAAACGGCACCTATTTCATATAACTGAAAAACTTTCTCCAAGGCTTCAGTATCATTCAAATCAATCTTGAAAAAAGGGATATTTTGCTTCAAGAGAACTTCCAATCTTGCAATGGAATCATACGAAGAATTGACCAAGTTGTCAACTACAACGACTTTGAAACCATTGTTAACAAGTTCAATAACGGTATGAGATCCAATGTAACCTGCTCCACCAGTGACTAAAATATATGACATGATTTGATATGTGTTTATATGTATGTTTTCTTTAGTTTTAATACAAGCAAAAACGTTCTTGTTGTTGTTAAGAGCACAATTGGTAGTCTTCCGAAGAATTTTAGAGTAAAGAAGGAATCAGTAGGTATATAGTACAAGTGAAAAATGAATACACGACTACAAAAGGTATGAAATGTAACACCATACCATGCTATTTACCGTTCCCTCCACTATTTACATGACCCGAAGCCACCCACTAAGTATACACTTCCTAATTCGGTATTCCCTCCGATGGGGGTGCGTTGCCACAGCCTGCGTTATCCTGTCACAAGAGGTGTTTACAATAACGCGACCTGCTGTCACGGGCTTCTGTGGAAAAACTATCGTGGGGGACTCTGCATAACCGGGATCTCTGCCGAAGTGGTTGGTCAGGATAGGACGGAGATAATCACGATCACAGTAGTTTTGTTTATACGTATATTATCCACACGCTTTCTCCAATCACTTGACTTTAAATTCAAGAGGGAATGTTCAGCTACTTCATTATCTACTTGTAGAAAGTTATTTCAAATTCAAAACAAATAACTGCAAAACAATCGAAAATTTATTATAATGTCTATTCCAGTCTATAAAGACCTTTCGTTGTATCCTAGGGCCAATTTACAAGAACCTAGATACAAGAAACTGGTTGAAAAATTCAACTCTACCTTTGGTAATAAACCAGATTTTATCTCAAGATCCCCAGGTAGAGTTAACCTTATTGGAGAACATATTGATTACTGTGATTACTCGGTTATGCCATTAGCTATTGATGTCGATGTTATTATTGCTGTCAAGACAACGGAGGATCCAGATAAAATTGAATTACTCAATGTGGACCCAAAATTTGAGCACACTACTTTAACACAACCCCAAAATGGTGAATTATTTCAAATTGATCAAAAAGTCTCTCATTGGTCTAATTATTTCAAATGTTCTCATATCGTTGCTGATAATTTCATGAAAGAGAAAAAAATTACTAAACCATTAAAAGGTTTACAATTAGTATACGATGGTACAGTACCAACTGGTGGTGGATTAAGTTCTTCTGCTGCTTTTGTTTGTGCTTCAACTCTAGCTATTCTCCATGCCAATGGAGTTTCGGTTAACAAGAGTGAGTTGACTAAAATCACTGTAGTTTCAGAACATTATGTTGGTGTTAATACTGGTGGTATGGATCAATCAGCTTCTGTATGCGGTGAAAAAAACCATGTCTTATATGTTCAATTCAAACCAACCTTACAAGCAACTCCAATTTCATTCCCAAAAACTTCTGTTCCATTTGTATTTTTAATTGCTAATTCTTTAAAAGTTTCTAATAAGCATCAAACTGCTCCAGTTCAATACAACTTACGTGTTGTTGAAGTTTCAGTTGCTGCGTGTGTCATAGCTAATTATTTTGGACTCACTTTAGAACCAAATGGTAACTTAGATGTTGGTACTCTAAGAGGTGCTATGGATGCTTATTTTGCCAAAGTTGATAACGATTCTGCCAAATGGGATGGTGCTGTTGACACCGGCGTTACCAAAATCAATACCATGTTAACATTATTAGAAGAAGTATTCACTCAAAAAGATGGATATACCGTAGATGACTTATCTGCTCTTTTCAAAATCACAAAAGAAGAATTTGTTACAAAGTTCTTAACTAAAACAGAGGTTAGATTTGAAAAATTACAACTCTATTTACGTGCAAAACATGTATATTCCGAAGCTTTAAGAGTTCTGAATACAATTTCTTTATTGAATAAGTATTCCGAATTCAAGGAATTAGATACCAGTCGGTCCGAAGCTTTCTTAGAAGATTTTGGAGAATTGATGAATCAATCTGGCGCTTCTTGTAAGAATTATTTTGAATGCACTGGTGAGGAAATTGATACAATAGTATCAATTGCTAGAGCTAATGGAAGTTCTGGTTCTCGTGTTACAGGTGCTGGTTGGGGTGGTTCATCGGTCCATTTAGTCAAATCTGATAAGTTAGAAGATGTTAAACGTGCTTTGATCGATGAGTATTACAAGGTTAAATTCCCAAATATCACAGAGCAAGAATTGGACGAAGCATTGGTTGTTTCTGAAGCTGCTGTGGGTAGTAGTTTATACACAGGTGATCTTTTGAACTAGGTCGTAAAGTTCATACCCTTATTGTATCCCTCTTTGTTACTCGTCATTAATATTGGGTTTGTGTATGTTTTTCTTATGCTTATGTTTCATTTTAGTTGTCATGTTTTTTCTCACTCAGCTCATCTTCTTCATGAGCTGACAAATTTTACAATATATAGAATATAGTTATATAGACGATCTTGAAAATATAAAGGATGATCAATCAGTTCATAAATGTACAATAGAAATCGTCATACAATCGTAGTCGTGGTTATCAATGTTACAATATTTGATGACCTTACTCAGTGTGACCCCACGATCACTCCACCTGCTTCCCCATACTTTTTCAACTCCACCGTGCGAGGCTCGTGATTATTATTTTCATTTGATGCATTGGAGTTATGAAACCCTTGACATTGTCAAACTGCCACATACTCTGTTTTGTTGATAGTATGATTATAGCTTCCGACAATATCGTAAAGGTCTGACCCGACGATGGGTAGGATATATACCAATTTCAAAACCCATACTGATATACATAAAAAACAATACATTGCTCGTCGGACGGATAACCTGGAAAGGCAGCGGAAAGAAAAAGGCCTCGCACACGCACACGGGGATTCCAGAAATCAGAGGTTTTTCGAGAAAAAACCATTTGCTTGTACCGTGGTTTAGGATTAATTTATTTTCAACTTATTTACATATAACTGGTATTTTTCCGTGTTTCAACTAGAACTGGTTGACATCAGATTAATCACAGAGAAATAGATACTGTCTATAATATAATTCAACAAGCAATCATAAAATAAACTATAATATAATGAGTGCTGTATTTGATATCACCGACCACAGCCATAGAAGATATAACCCATTAACGAATAACTGGGTATTGGTTTCACCACATAGAGCCAAGAGACCATGGCAGGGACAAAACGAAAAGATCAGTAAGGATCTTGGTGTTGCTTATGATCCTAAATGTTATCTTTGTCCAGGTAATAAAAGGGCAGGTGAAGGTATTGACAATCCAAAATATACCGATACTTTTGTTTTTCAAAATGATTTTTCTGCTGTTAAATTAGATCAACCAGATTACAAGCCAGAAGAAGAAACTTCCAAAAATGCTTTGAAAAGTCGTTTATTCAAAACTGAAGGCGTCAAGGGTAATTGTTTTGTTATTTGCTTTTCTCCAGAGCATAACAAAACTTTACCTCTTATGTCAAAAGAAAGTATTTTCAACGTTGTTAACACATGGCAAAAGCTTTATTTAGATTTGGAAAAATCAGCAATAGAGGAGAAAAAACCATACAAATATTTACAAATATTTGAAAACAAAGGTAGTGTGATGGGTTGTTCAAACCCTCATCCACATGGTCAAGCTTGGTGTTTAGATACTTTACCAACGGAAGTTGATCATGAATTGACCAACATGTCAAAGTATAAAAAAGATTATGCTTCAAATTTATTAAGTGATTATGTCAAGACTGAACTTGAAGATGGTTCAAGAACAGTTGTTGAAAATGATTCATTTATTGCAGTTGTTCCATATTGGGGTGTATGGCCATTTGAGACAATGGTGTTACCTAAAGTCCATGTTGCTTCTATCAAGCACTTCAGCGAAAAGCAAAAACAAGATTTGGCAGATATAATGAAGAGATTAACTACCAAATACGACAACTTGTTTTCCACTTCTTTCCCATACTCAATGGGTTTACATCAAGCTCCATTGAATGCTTCCAAGGAAGAAGAAGAAACTGCCTACTTCCATATGCATTTCTATCCACCTTTATTAAGAAGTGCTACTGTTAAAAAATTCCAAGTTGGTTTCGAAATGCTTGGAGAAGCACAAAGAGATATTACTCCAGAACAAGCCGCTGATAGATTGAAGGCATTGAGTGAAGTTCACTATTTACATTCTACAAGATAATAGATCTACAATTAATAACTCTTTTTTATTTTAGAGATAATTTATAAAGTGTATATATAAACGAAAAAATTTAATGAAAAAGTTAATTCTAAACAACTTGTGCTTTGTATTTGAACGCTATATATTTGCTGAGAGTTAACTCAAACCTACAGTCCATTTAGTCTTGTGTATTGTTACTGTAAACCTAACTCATTTAGGAATCCTAGGACACTCAAAACATTTAACAACTGCATCGCCTTGTTTTGCAACATCGCTTAAGAGAAAAACATCTGGAGGATTAAATTGGCAAGACTAAGTAAATGAATAAATAATCTTTGATATCTTACTTGCAACGTGAAAAGAAGTGGGAATCACGAATATATTAACGAATAGTATACGATGTCGACAAGAGTATCTTCTGATTCAAAACTGAAAGCCCCTGTTGGCAAAAGATCCACTGCAGTGCCTGATACCAATTCAATAGAGGAAGATATATTCACAAAGCAGATCAATGCCCGTTGTCTTGATTACCTACTAATGGAAACTGTTCCTTTATCAATTAGAGTGAATCAGACACTGGAAAGGAACAGTAAGAAAGTCGGAGGTTTAATTGAGGCCGATATCTCTAAATTGAAGCTTGAAGATGATTCAGAAGTGTCAAAAGATAAAGCACAAACAGACGAGTTTGTAGAATTACCTGGTAGCATAGATCTTATAAATAACGATGAAGAGATCTTGAATAACAACAATTTATACAGGATTGAAAACTATGGCTATCAAATAGGAAACAAACTGACCGAATGTTTAATATATCAAAGAGGTATAACTGACATAAACTTGAAATTCGTAGAAGTATTGGAAATAATGAAATTCATCTGTAGAGATGTATGGAAAGTTTGTTTCCTGAAGCAGATGGACAATTTGAGAACAAATCATATTGTAAGTAGTTTTTGCAAAAAGAGAAAGTCTCTTATTCCATGGTTGCCGTAATTTGTTTACTAACTTTCAAAAAAAATAATGATCGTGTAGGATACATTTGTCTTAATTGATAACCATTTCAGACCTTTGACCACAATGTACAGTGCAGCTGGAAGTTCCGACACAATACGAAAAGCCCAACCCGTAAGTTCATAACCTTTTTACATTACACGTTTATATGTTCTTCTGAACCAGTTTTACTAACATTATTTAATCTAGTATCTCCAATTACCTTGTGGAATCATAAGAGGTATTTTATCAAGTCTTGGAATTGACGCTACAGTTAGAGCAGAGATAAGCAGACTTCCATCTGTTACTTTCAATGTACAAACTGCTTTACATAACAACAATGCCAGTAATAGCCAGTAGAAGCATTATAAACCCACTTGGAATATAATACCTATTGAGTATGAGAAGAGACAACTTCTGTACACCAGTTGCGATAATGGATGCATTCTGCTGTCGGAGGAGATGCTTGATTGATATGATACACTGTTACTACTGGATCATTCCCATCTGATTCTATTGCAAAGTTTTGATCCACTTTGGTGTATCCACATAGAGCACAGCTCTTATCTCATTTATATTCCATCCCATCTTGGATCAATTGAATACTCAATAGCTTCAAAAGAAACTTTATAGAAGTAGAATAACGGTGAAATCCCCATACTAAATAAAGCCGCAATAATATTGTTGATTACAACCATAAGTATTCGTTCATTAAAAGAATATCTATATATATATAATTGGAATAAATGTTGTACGATCTTTGAGTTGATAAAAGCAAACTACAAATAGATCACTCAAGGAAAAAAACATTAAAATACATAAAATTCATCAAGTTCACATTCATTCAATTTTACAAGTTATTATTAGCATTTCATTAAAACATCAAAATTTTGAGAATAAACACATATAAAAGATTATAGATAGTACTAAAGATGGCTGAAATAACACCAGAAGATATCCCAAGTGGTCCATTAGTTGGTAAACCATTATTATATTTCACAAGTGTTTTTGTTAGTCTTGGAGTTTTTCTATTCGGGTATGACCAAGGTTACATGAGTGGTATTATCACAGGTCCTTATTTCAAAGAATATTTCAATAACCCATCGAGTGCTGCTATTGGTACAGTGGTCGCAATCTTAGAAATTGGTGCATTGACATCCAGTTTATTAGGACATTTTGCATCGGATAAGTTAGGTCGTAGAAAGACTATAAGGTTAGGGGCTTTTATATTCATTCTTGGTGGATCTATACAAAGTCGTTCAAAGACAATAGAAGAATTATTCTGTGGAAGATTTGTAAGTGGTTTAGGAGTTGGATTATTAAGTGGTAATGTCCCAGTTTATCAAGCTGAAGTTTCTCCACCAAATTCAAGAGGATTCTTAGGATGTGTACAATTTACAGGTAATGTCTTGGGTTATTCATCATCTGTTTGGATTGATTATTTTTGTTCATTTATAGAAAGTGATTGGTCATGGAGAATCCCATTAGTTACACAAGTAGTCTTTGGATCGATTTTGTTTTTAGGTAGTTTCTTAATAGTTGAAAGTCCTCGTTGGTTACTTGAACATGATCATGATGCTGAAGGATTAGTTGTCATAGCTGATTTATATTGTAATGGAGAAGTACATTCAGATATAGCTACAGACGAGTTTAAATCTATAAAAGAAACGGTTTTAATCAATAGAATGGAAGGTGAATTGAACTATTCAGAGGTATTTAGAAAATATCCTAAAAGATTATTCATTGCAATGAGTGCTCAAATGTTTGCACAATTCAATGGTATTAATGTGATATCATACTATGCACCTTTAGTCTTTGAGAAAGCAGGATGGATTGGTAGAAATGCAATTTTGATGACAGGAATAAATTCATTAATTTATGTTTGTAGTACTGTACCACCTTGGTATTTAGTTGAAGGTTGGGGAAGAAAACCAATTTTTATATCAGGTGGATTTGTCATGGGTTTAGCTTTAAGTACAGTAGCATTTGTTTCTTATTTGGATATTGTTCAAACACCTCAATTAGTTGTTATATTTGTGATCATATATAATGCCGCATTTGGATATTCATGGGGTCCATTAGGTTGGCTGATGGTTGAAATTTTACCAGCAAAAGCAAGAGCAAAAGGTTCATCTTTGAGTACGGCAACCAATTGGTTATGTAACTTCATTGTTGGTGAATTAAGTCCTGTATTATTAGATTTAATCCATTGGAAGTTATATTTGATTCATGCTACTTCTTGTTTGATATCCATTATTACTGTATATTATGTTTATCCAGAGACTAAAGGTTTATCATTGGAAGATATGGATTCTATATTTGACGATAGATCATCAGTTTATTCTCAATCTATTATGAGTGGAGGTAATGGTACTGGCATTGGTGCCGGATCAAATACCAGTATGTATGGATCAATTGGAGGAGGTGGTGATATTGAATCTTTATCAAGATTTGTAACATCTGCAAAAGCAGCAAGACAACCAGAGAATAATCAATTCCCACAAGCTGATTTGAATACAATGTTACAAAATGATTTAGGTATTTATATTACCAATAGTAATAGTACTAATACACATCCAATGAATCCAACTATTGCACCTGAAGATATTGAACCACCTGATTTAGCAGCAATTTATGCCTTTAAGACAGATGATTCGAATAGTATTAGGGGAAGTATCAGACGTGGTAGTGAAGCTGTTTCATCAATTTTTAGGAAGAAGAAGGATAACGATGGTAATGTTACAAGTGATGATGAATCAGTTCGTTTCATGAACTGATTGAGTATGTTTTGATTTCTTTTAGTGTTTTTTTGTCTTTATCAAGTTATTTGAATTTCTTCAGTTTTTTGTCTTTTTATTAAGTGTATTTTATTAGAGTTAAATAAAAATAAATAAGTTACATGAATTATATCGTTCTAGTCTATTTTTTTTCAATCGGTAGGATCAGGTAATCTTCTATAACATTTAATATATTTATCACCTTTATTTCTTTCAACTTTTTTACCTTCTTCAGTTGAATATTTCATTATATTAACACAAGGATCGGTATCTTCGAATTCTTGAGGTAATCTTTCAAATAAAGGATGACTATCTAAATGTTTAACCATCCATTCATGTAAATCTAAGACATCGGTAATTGTATATATTATACCACCTTCTTTCAAGACATATGCGTATTCACTTAATAAAGTATTTGTAATAATTCTAGCTTTATGTTTCCTCTGTTTAAAATGAGGATCAGGAAAGCAAAAAAACATTTTTGATAATTGTGATTTATGGAAAAAATTTGGTAAGAATTTCATAGCATTACCACGAATAACGTTTATATTTTGATAATCTAAAGAATTTTTATCTTTTTGAATTGCTTGTTGTCTTAAAGCAATAACTCTATCTTCAACATAATTTGTAACTTGAACTCTAATTTCCATACCAAGGATTAAAGTATCTGGGAATGCAGGGGATAAATCGATCATTAATCCACCAAAACCACAACCTATATCTGCAATTTCTACTTGTTTTGATAATTTCCCAGTATTTGAATCTATATAAGCAGGATAAAATTTATTCCATTGCATTAAATCTGGGGATTTTGGATATTCTAATCTATGATCTGAAAATGGATTTGAATGGGCTCTTTGTCTATAGAATCTTTTCTTTGGTAAATCTATAGTTTTCACGTCATTTGATTCACTAACCTTTTCATCGTTTTCTTTTACTGGAGTTGGTGACCTTGTTTGATCATCTGTTGTGATTGATTCATCAAATCTGGCATGTTTTAAAGCTGCACGAGTATCTTCTTTAACCAATCTGTAGTGCTTACGTTTGGACCAGTTGGAATCCTGTGCGGAAGGAGGAGGTGTGTTCTCTGCTGACATCCTTGTTATGTTATCTGTGTTATCTAGTTTTAGAATAATGGTAAACCTACTTATCTATGATATTGGAAAAATTTTAAGAAATATTTCAATGATTTTTAATTTTTTTCCATATGTGAAGCACTGCCATGGATTGGAGTAATATGGTTTTAGTTTTATAAGCTATCTATAATTTATCTTTATTTACATGTATATTCAGGAAATCTACAAGCATGTATGTATGTATGTAGGTATGTATGTGACTAGCTCATTAATTAATCACTCTTTTCAGTGGTAGCATCAGCAGCAGCTTCTTCAGTGGATTCAGCTGGTTTGCTTTCTTCATCGACGAATTGTTGTAATGAGAAATGTAAAGTATTAGCATTATGACTTAAAGTTGGAATCAAACCAGCAACAGTCAAATGCTGTATAGTACTTACTAATTGCATTTGTAATTCAGGTAAGTTTGGTAAATCTTTGAATTGATTTGTCTTTTCAACGTCAAAGATATCATTACCAACTTTAGCAGCAACTAAAAAGAGTCTTTCACGTTGAGCTTTGATGATATTCAATACTGATTTGACCTTTTTTGGATCTACATCTTTGATCAATATAACACAAGATTGACCATGAAGAGCAGGTTCTAATGGATGTCTTATCTTTTGTTTAAAGACTTGAGTACTTGCTTCTTTTGAAGCAGGATCAGGATGATTTGAAGCTCTTAAGAAATATTTAAAGATAGAAGTTTTAATAACTCTCATTGTAGCGAATTGATTCAAACTATTGACTAATTTTTCTTGTTCTTTATGATTATAATTACCACGATGACAAATAAGTACTATTTGATTATTATCCCAAAAATGTTTATAAACATCAACTAAGAAAGTCTTTCTTGAATTTTCTCTTTTCTTAGTAAGACGGGGAAGAGGACTAATAGCATTATCGGTAGTTGTTGCTGTGTTTAAATTATTCTGTATGCGTGAAGTGGAAATGAATCTTGTGGTATTAATGTTAAGGTTGAAAATTGAAGTTGATCTTAAAGAGGTACTTCTAAAAGACCTAAGTAAAGCGTTCATTGTGATATGTGAAAGGGTATGGATATATGGAACAGTGGATGACGATGAGTGTACGATATGGTCTGAACAATTGGGTAGTTCACTTAGCTACTCTGCTCTGCTGTACTTCAATCACTCCCCCTTACTACCAAACCACTCCAACTCTTCAATCACAAAACTCACTGAATCTTTCTCGCTTTCTCGCTTTCCCAGGCAGCGAAACTGAAAATTTTTGGTGCGAAGAGAAAAGCCGGGTAAAGAATGTGGCTGGTGTGTTGATATGCGCCACCTCTTTCACTACACTAGCCACATAGTGGTGGTGATCGTGTTACTAGCCACTTTATAGTTGTGGCTAGTATATATTACTGTTTTAGTCGCTCTCTTTCCCATATTGTGGCTAGTGTGCCATTACTACAAACATAGACAATAAAAGAGTGGAAAGATAAGTAAGTTGAGTTGTACATAACTCAATTAGTCCCTTGCTTTCTTGTAATTTAACATACATTATCACATTCAGTGCTTATTACTACCCAATTCAATGTCTCTTGCATCTTCCTCTGTGAGGAGATCCCCACAAAAGAAATCTCCTCCTCCTCATTTAACAGAATTTTATTCATACGTTAATGGTAATAATCTAGATAACGAAATTAAAGGAAAAGAAAATAATAATAAAAATGATACTTTGAGTTATACTGGTGTCAATCATGATATATTAGACACTTCTTCCAATTTCTCAAATAACAATCGATTAGCAGATCCTTTCCCCGATACCTATACGCATTTTCCTCTGATAAATAACACTAATAATCGTCGAAATAATTCAATATCTCATGAAACAATAACAAGTTATCAATCTTCTTCAATTGCAGATTTACCAGTATTGATAAAGACTCAAGATGTTAAAGATACAATCAAGATATATGAAAACCTTATAAATGCTTCTAATAAATACCGAGAATCTTTAATACAAACTTCAAATGCTGCAAGTGAATTTGGTATGGCTTTAGAAGAATGTGCAAGATGTAAAGGTTCAGGTTTTGCATCTGAAGGTTTAATGAATTCAAGTGGTTTACATTATCTTATATCAAACCATCAACAAATCTTGTCAAAAAGTATAAAAACAGATTTTGAAAAACCTTTGAGGAGTATAATTGATGAATTTTATACAAATTTTCAAATATCTGATAAATCATTTAAAGATTCAATTAATTTAAAGACTCATGAATTAAGACAAAAGGAAATAGCAAATCATAAATTATCTAAAAAGAAGACAAGAAATATAATAGCATATAAATCTAACCTTTTAAACCTTGCTTCTCAATTGGATGAAATTGATAAATTGAAACATGATCATTATGAAGATGTATTTAATAAAGTTCAACAATCCGCAATTGATATCTTAAATCAATCAATATCCGTAATAAAAGGTGAGTCGATAATATATGAGAATATTTCTAAGAAATCCAATATAATTTATGAACAATTGTCAAATTCTTATGGTAATCATATTGAGCCTTTCAAATTTGAAAAAGGTATTAGAAATAATTCAAATAATATAAATAACCCAAGTGATGCAAGCGGTGCAAGTGACTCCAATAATTCAAATGAAATAACGAAATCGTCAACTGATTCCATAAATGAAACCTTACAACATAGTAATAATACTACACAAGATATAAATCTTCATTTTGATGATAGAGATGCTTTTGGAAATAATAAAACACCAGAAATAACAGAGACTGATAACGATCAGGTATCTAAACAAAATGGTGATCATCTTAATGGAGATACTTGGAATGAAGATGATACAAATAATCCAGTGGAGGAAGAAGTATCTGATGATTTAGATAAAGACGAATCATTTTCTCTTCCAACACCTGCCTCAAAGGGGAATACAAGTATATCAACCGATCTTCAAAATTCATGGGATACTTCAATTAATTAATTATGTGTATGTATGTATGTATTAATAAATAACGTTTACAAGTGTATTATTATACTTTATCTGATGTAGAATGTCGACTTGATTTATGACTACGACTATGACTACGACTATGACTATGACTATGACTATGACTACGATGTTCCTTATCTGAAGATTTATGTCGATGACTACGATGGCTATGATGATGATGTCTCTTCTCTTTCTTATCTTTATCATTATCGGTAATTCTTCTCTTCTTACTCTGGTCAAGAAATTGGGCCATAGGATCTGCAAATTCATCATCCTCTTCTTCTTCTACCTTTTCATCACTATCGTCATTTGCAAAATCATTGGCAAGTTCTTCTTTCACCGCTTCGTCATATTTTAAACTCTCATCTTTTTCACCTGGTTTCAATTCATCATTCTTAGGAGGTTTATAAATACAATGATCAACTTTGATAACACGATCTAGTATAGTAACCCCATTCAAATTATCCACGGCTAATACAGTTGATTTCCAATCTTCATATTTCAAAAAAGCAAATCCACGTGAATCACCAGATTCCTTATCTCTCATTAATTTAACATCTATAGGTACACCAAATTGAGAGAAAATTACCAATAAATCAAGCTCATTTAATTCATTTGATAGATTTCCTATATATATATATGAAGTGTCTTTGAAATCTTGATGCCACGATGCACTCAATGGTGTGTTGGATTCTAATTCCTGTTGATTCAACTTCTCTACCTGCCGTATACTATTCATTGTCACCTTGATTAGAAAAGAAACCTCTTCTACTTTACTTTGAACCAGGGGGAAAAAAAATATTTATTTATTTATCAAACGCGGTTCAACTTTTTTGAAATGGTTACAACTAAATCAGCTTCTTTTTTAGTGGTTAAAGGTAAGATGGAGATTCAAGTGAATCAAAGAGTATCGTATGGAGACGAAAGAGGAACAGTACGGTTTATAGGCGAGATACCTAACTGGCCAAATGAACAAGCTATTGGTATAGAATGGGATGATTTGACAAGAGGTAAGAATGATGGAACATTAAATGGGGTTCGGTATTTCAATACTCTTGATAATGCTAATACAGGTAGTTTCATCAAATGGAGTATATTCCAGAAGAAGTATGATTTGGGACGGAGTATAATAGATGCTTTGGTTTATAAATATGGTGATAATGATTATAATTTACTTTCACTGACTGGGGATAGTGATGACATTAAAGGTATTGAATTAAAGGATAAGGAATTCCCAGTTATTCAAATGGGTACCAAGAAATTCGAATCGTTTGGATTTACAAAATTGAGTAAATTACAATCGAATTTCCAAAGTTTGACTGTTGTATCGTTGGATTATCTGAAGATAAACAACGACTTGTTGAAGAATAATCAATTTGAAATAGATAAAATCATGAAAAATGTTTGTGATCTTAGTTTGAATTTCAATTTATTTGATGATTTTAACGAGCTAATGAACATTCTTGTGAAATTGCCTGAGCTGAAGAAATTATCATTGATTGGTAATAAATTCATTAGTACCACTGTTGAAACTATTATCAAATTAGATAAATTAATAAGTTTGAATCTAGCATCCTGCAGTCTGATTCATTTCCAAGTCATAATTGATGCAATAATCCCACAATCGTTTGATAACCTTGAGGAATTGAACTTATCGGTTAATCAACTAGACGATTGGACAAGTTTACAATCATTAATTGGGTTGAAAAAGTTGACAAAATTGAATTTAAGTTATAATAGGTTACAAACAATCGATTTCAAACTATTGAATGAATTCGAATCATTAGTCGATATCAATCTTTCCAATAACGAGATAACTATTGACTCATCTACGATTGAATTGAACATACAAAGACTTGATTTATCTTATAATAAGATAAGCAAATGGGAAGAAATCGATTCCATATCACAAACTTTCCCAAATTTGACCTCATTCAAAGCTATAGAAAACCCATTATTTATAAGTGATTCAAAAGATAAGGAAGAAGTGGATTTGATTCAAGTAGTTAGCAGATTAAACCCTGCTTTAAAATTCCTCAATGGTACAGAGATACTCAAAAAGCAAAGAATCAATTTTGAATTGTATCTTATAAGTAAAGTGAAATCAGGTGATTTCAAGATAAGTCCCAAAAGATGGGTTAGTTTGTGTGAAACACATAATGTATCCTGTGATATCCCCATCATAAAACCAGAAGTAGTCGATACTAGAGTCATAATAGATATTAAAATGACAAACAACAACAACAACAACAACAACAACAACAACAACAGCAAAAATTTCCAACAATTAATCTTGCCTGATTTTACAGTTGGAAAATTGAAAGGTAAGATCAGTCGTAGATTGAACAATCTCTCTTCTTTGAAGATCAAATTAAAGACACAAACAGAGTATCTAACAAACGATCAAGCTATGTTGAGTAAATGGGATTTAACCAATGGTGATTGTATATTTGTAGAAACTAATTAAATATATATATATACCTAACAACAACACTGTGGAGTGTTGCTTCTATATAATTACCCGCTTTTAATATATTTTATGCACGAAATCAAAAACAGGCGCGCCGATGGGAAAAAGAAAAGTCGTAAATCGGCAAATAAAGAGTGAAATCAGTAAACAGATAAGCAGTCCTTGATTTCATATTGGTGACGTTTGGGTTTCAGTTGGGATAAGTTGAGTGGAATAAAGCGTTTGAAGTAGGTAGTTATAGATACCAGTATTGAAGGGAATATATAGACAGTTATTGATCATAGAATAATTCAATGAAATCGAGTAGTGTAGAGAAAAATTCAAGTTCTAATAGTTTATCTCAAAGGATAAAAGTAAATGATAAAGAAGAAGTAGTATTGTTTAACGAAGAGAGTTATATTGAAGAAGAAGATCCTGAATACGAGGAGGAGGAGGATGTGGAGGAAGTGGATGAAAGTGGAGATGAAGAGTCAGAGTATTCTGTATCTGATTTAGAATCAATTGAAGAATCATCTAATAAATTGAAATTACCAATAATATTAAATTCAGCGAGTAGTTCAACATCTTCATTATTCAACAGTACATCTGAATTATTATTATCATCGCATAGATCATTCAAGAAATTAGTACATAAATATGAAATCCCAAGAAAATTATTCCATGTATCTATTGGATTTGTTACATTATACCTATACACTAAATCATATCAAGTTTCACAAATTACATTACCTTTATTATATGGTTTCATAATAGTCTTTTCATTAGACATTATAAGGTTCAAATTCCCCGAATTCAATAAACTATATTGTAAGACTGTTGGGTTTTTAATGAGAGAAAAAGAAGTTAATTCAAGTTATAATGGAGTTAATTGGTATTTACTCGGTTTAACAATTGTATTTTCAATTTACCCTAAAGATATATGTATGATTTCATTATTATTATTATCATGGTCAGATACCATGGCTTCCACAATAGGTAGAACATATGGACATTTAACTCCTAAATTATCGAAGAATAAATCATTAGCTGGTTCAATAGCTGCTTTCATAACGGGGATGTTATCATGTTATTTATTTTATGGATATTTCATACCTAATTATCCAGAAGTTAATTACGGACATGAAATAATGTGGTCAAGTGAAAAGAATCATTTGAATTTACATTCATATGCTATAATATCTGGATTCATAGCTGCTATAAGTGAAGGAATTGATTTATTTCAATGGGATGATAATTTCACTATTCCTGTTTTATCATCAGGTTTCTTATGGTCTGTTTTAAAACTTACTGAAATGAAGTAATTAAGTAATTATTATTTTTTTTCATTATATATGCGTATTATTCTATGTAAGGTATGGTATGTTTTAATTCAAATAAATTAATTTAAAAATCATGATCAACTTTTTGTAAATCTTGTTTTAAGATATCATCTAATATACCAGCAGAAGCAGCAACTAAACCTAAGAAAGGTCTTGATGGATCTAAAACTTTTGAAATATATTCAGGATGATATTGAGTTCCAACGAAATAAGGATGATTATCTAATTCTAAAATTTCCATTCTTTTACTTGATTCATCTTTACCTACAAATTTTAAACCATTTGATTCAATTTGATCGATTAATAAAGGATTAACTTCATATCTATGTCTATGTCTTTCATAAACGGATTCATCATTACCGTATAATTTTTGAATTGTTGAAGTTGAATAAGATTTATCAAAGATAGTTGGTTTTAAACCTAATCTCATTGTACCACCCATTTGAACTTGATCAATATCTGGCATATAAACAACAGATGCAACGGATTCATCAATTTCAGAATTAAATTCCATTGAAGTTGAATTTTTAATACCAATAACATTTCTAACAAATTCAATAACTGCAACTTGTAAACCAAGACAAACACCAAGATAAGGAATTTTATTTTCTCTTGCCCATTTACAAGCAGAAATCATACCTTCAATACCTCTTGAACCAAAACCACCTGGAACTAATATACCATCAGCTTTACATACTTGTTGCCAAGCTTTATGGAAATTTGATTTATTAATTGATTCAGTTTCAGGTTCTAAATCTGATGAATCAACCCAAACAATTTCTAATTTTCTTGAACATTTCATTGCAGAATGTTCTAAAGATTTAATAACTGATAAATAAGAATCATGTAAATTAGTATATTTACCAACTATAGCAATTGTAACTTTTTCATATGATAAATCATGTTGATTTGTTAATTGATACCATTTATTAAATAATATTTCACCTTTTAATTTCATTTCATTTGAAATATTTAATTCATTTAATTTTAATCTCTTGGTTAAATATTGAACCATTTTTTGTTCTTTTAATAATAATGGAACATGATATGTTGAATTAACATCATGAATTGCTAATACTTGTTCAGAACCAACATGACAAAACATTGCAATTTTATCAATAGTTGGTTTATCTAATAAATTAGAACATCTACAACCAATCATATCAGGAGTTAAACCTAAAGATCTAAGATCTTTTATAGCAGCTTGAGTTGGTTTAGTCTTTTGTTCACCATGAATAACAGGAACTAAAGAAACATGAATTAAAGCGAAATTATCATGACCAACTCTAAATTGAAATTGTCTTAAAGCTTCAACAAATGGAGCACTTTCAATATCACCAACTGTACCACCTAATTCAATAATACAAACATCAGGTTCTAAACCACTTTTATCAACAGGTATCTTTGAAACTCTTTCAATCCAATCTTGAATAGCATTTGTAATATGTGGAACAACTTGAACAGTTTTACCTAAATAATCACCTTTTCTTTCTTTTGAAATAACATGAGAATAAATTTTACCAGTTGTTAAATTATGATCTCTTGTTAATGAAATTCCTAAATATCTTTCATAATTACCAAGATCTAAATCTACTTCACCACCATCATCTAATACAAAACATTCACCATGTTCTAAAGGAGACATTGTACCAGCATCAATATTTAAATAAGGATCAATTTTAATTGAAGTAACTCTAAGACCAAGAGTTTTTAATAACATACCGGTAGAAGAAGCCAAAACTCCCTTACCGATACCGGAAATGACACCACCAGATACAATAACGTATTTCATTATTAGTTGTAGTTAGTTTTAATTATATGTTATTAGTTTAAACCCTAGTTATAATTAAAGGCAATAATATAGTGTCATAAAATTTCGTGTTTATCATAAAAAAAATTTTATTTTTATTTTAGTGTGAGAAACAAATTTTAGTGGTGGTGTTTTAGTTGTTTGTGATTATTATGATGGTAGTTATGTTAGTAATAGGTAATGACAGTAGTTATGTTAGTAGGTAGGTAGTAACAGTAATGATAGTGATAGTGAGTTGGTATGCGGCTTGATGATATTGTCCAGTTTGATTCATAGTCTTCTGGCTGTAGTAATAATAGTAATAGCCTTATAGTAGTAGTAGTTGAAGTAGTAAAGTAAGTAATATCCTAGTCAAATATTATATAAATTTAACACCCATAATGTTATCATCTTCATTGATTAAAATACATTTCCCCTTTTTACTCAATTTAATCAATATCTTTATCAATAATTGTTCATTTATCTTATAAAACAATTGATTATAACTTAAATCTCCTTGAATTAATTCATATATGGTCAAGATAGTTCCTTTTGATATACCTAAATTATCAATCCATTCTAATAAGATATCCCCCCATTCTTCATACGATCTCCAAAGTATGAAATAACCTTCTTTTTCATTCTTATTATTGACTAAATCTAATTTATTCTGCTTGATCATTTCTTTTATAATCTCTCTAATCATCTCTGGTTTAACTGATCTTTGTATCTTTGTATTATTAAATATCGATTCACTAACCCTTTCTATCTCTGTATCTTCCTCCCCTTCACCTTCTTCCCCATCCCCATCCCCATCCCCATCACTTTCTTCACCTCTTTGCTTCACACTATTCATAATCAATCCATTATAACTCATTATAAAAAATTTATAATGCTCACTGTATAACAAGATCAATTTAATCCAATTATTCAACTGTGAATTCCAAATATTCTCATTTGGTTGTTTTGTAAAGAAAGGTGGGAAATCGTATATCCTTGGGTATTTAAACTTTGTCATCATTAATTAATTACTTGATTCAGTTAAGTTAAGTTAAGTTAAGTTAAGAGATAAGAAAGTGTTTATGATCAAATCACTTAAAATAAAATAAATTCGCCTCGCGTAAATTGAATTCATTATTAACATGTTTTCTTTCTTCTTAACCAATCAAACAACAATGACAGAGGAAGAACATAGTCAAGTGTATGAGCAGTTGACAGACAGGATAGATGATCTTATGTATCATACGAAGTTAAATGAATTGAAAAAACAATACCTCCAAGATAAAGACAGTACAATAATTGATGATGAATTTAAATCGATTACCACGAAGTTTCAAACACCAGATGATAATGTGAATAAGTTGATACAAAACTTACTGAAAATACGGAAGAATATAATAAAACAACAGTTTATGACGTATCCTATTTTAAGAAGTTTGCATGAGAATGAAGGTTTGGTGCTGACTGAAAAGAATTTGATTAAATATATAAGGGATAAAGACGATAGTTGTCTGGAATACAACGAAGTGATTAATAAATACAAGACATTAAAAGATGATCAGATAATGAACGATATTGAAATTAGGAATTTGAACAATTACATACAATTTGAGACTTGTTTACAGAAAGTTATTAAGTTACTAAATGATATAAAAGAATTGAAGTTTCAAAAATACTTGAAAGAAGATGAGTTTAATAAAGGGACAACAGATGAGTTGATAAAAGGGTTGAAATTCAAGAATAATACTTTAATTGAGAAAAACCTACTATTAAACGATTTCATTAACAATTTGATTTACTCTTTAAACACCAACTGGTTTAAAGATGATTATTTAATGGAAATTTTATTAACAGTTAATAATTTTGATAATTATCAATTTGAAGATATATAAAAAAATTTATATGTGGTTTATGTACATGAGATCAATTAGAGTTGTCGAATAATCTTTTATTAACAACAGACCAATCGATATTATTGAATAAATTATCAAGATAATCAGCTTTACCTGTAATTCCATAATCTAAAGAATAAACATAATCCCAAACGTTAATACATAATAAAGGAATATCAAATTCATTTCTTGTTTGTTTTTGTTTTGTTTTCAAATTATTAACAAACAATTTCTTATAATCATCAATTGAAATAGAAGTATTTAAATCGATTGAATGTGTTTTGTAAAAACTATATGGAGTACCATCATTATTACAAGTTAAAATATCTAATGATTTATCTGATTTTTCAACAAGAAATACCCAACCTTGTCCATTTAAAGTATCAGCTTTGTATAATATTGAGTTCTTAAAACTTTCAAAATCTCCAAATTTTTCATTGATTAATGATTTAAATTTTGTTGAAGTTTGAAATTCGTAATTATCTTTATAATTACTACTTTTATTATCTACCAATTGTTCAAAGAATAAATGGTTATTATGAGCTTGTGATGCAAAATGAAAGATATTTGATTTCAAACCATCTCTAGAAGTAGCCATAAGGACACCAAAAGTAGACATTGGTTCATATTTAGTTCCTACAGTTCTTAATGATAAATTTTTTAATAAATAATTTTGATAATCAGTCCATGAAATCTTGAATTGTTCTTGTGACATTAAACCTTTGATTCCATTTGTCTTGTATGTATCTAGGTTGGTTAACCTAGGTACGATATGTATCGATCTCTTCGATATCCTCTGGAACATTATACCTTATTATATCTATTGTATAATATGAACTACCATATATGAACTATATAAAGTATATATATAACCTTTACTATGTTGATATTGAAAATTTCTCAACCAACATCTTTTTCATAATTGAGATTTCGAGAATTCTTATCTTTTTTAATATTGGTTATTTTATTAAGGAAAGTGTGGGTTAGGCAACTTAATTAAGTTAATAAATCAATTGAAGATGATGATGAAAAGAGTGCCTTGTCAATTCACAAGGTTTTATTCAGTTAGGCGTGGATATGAGTATAATAAATTGAAAATACCAGGAAAGGGTACATCTACGACAGCTACAACTACAGCTACAGCTACAACACCACCTCAATATAATGCTAGAATTTCTCAATCTTTATTACGAATATTAGACGAACCAAGGTTAGTGCTTGAAAGAAAGATTGAATTCATGAATCTGTTTATTGGATTTGAACAACAGAATAAATACGAATTAATGGATTCAAACGGTCAAATATTAGGTTATTTTGAAGAAAGAGATTTTAACTTGATGAAATTAATTATGAGACAAATTTTCAGATTACATAGACCATTTACAGTTGATTTATACGATCCATATGGTACTAGGATATTGGTTATAAAGAGAAATTTCAGTTTTATCAATTCACATATAAAAGCCATATTACCATATGATAATCAAGATCAAGAAAGAGGGTTAATTGGAGAAGTATTAGGAGAATCAGTACAAAGATGGCATCTTTGGAGACGTTGTTATGATTTATTTGAAAGATTACCAAGTGAAGATAATTCAAATTTGAATGAAAAAGATGATGATGTTATTTATAAACAATTTGGTAAAATTGATTCAGGATTATTTGCATGGGATTTCCCAATATTAAATGAAACAAATGAATTAATTTCATTAATTTCAAGAAATTTTGTTGGTTTTATAAGGGAGTTTATGACAGATACTGGAGTTTATTTAATTTCAACAAATAAACAAGATTTAGTGGCAAATTACCCCAATTTACCAATAAATTATACAAAAGAATTAAATTTTAATGAAAAATGTGTTTTATTAGCAAATACAATTTCAATTGATTTTGATTATTTTTCAAGACATTCAAATAGAAATAATAGTTTATTTGATATGGAATAGGTATAGGTATAGGTATAGGTATAGGTATGTAAAGTTACATAAAACTAAGCACTAATACCAATAACACCACAAGCAGGTCTACCACCAGCGTTACCAGTTTTTAAAGAATCAGGATGATCAGTTTTACCTAAATCATCTTGACCACCATGAACAACAACAGTTCTACCTAAAATAGAATTTTCACCAAATAATTTAACTAAAGAATCCTTTTTAACACCTTTAGCTAAACCAGTTGAATCAGTTGAAATATTACCTAAATCACCAACATGTCTTACAGTATCTTCTGGAGCACCATGAGTTTTACCAAATGGATTAAAATGTGGACCAGCAGAAGTACAACCATTTGTATTATCACCAAATTGATGAATATGGAAACCTCTTAAAGCATTTGGATCATTACCTTTAATTTCCCATGAAATTGTAGTTGGTTCAGATTCAGTAGTTTGTTCAAATGTAACAATACCGGAAACTGAGGAATCACCTCTTAATACAGCGACTGTTTGTTTGTTTGTTTGTTCAATTAGTTAGTATTCATTCAATTACTTGAATAAATCAATTACCTCACACATACCAGCTTTGACCATTTTAATTATAGATTGATTGATAGATTGATTAATTAATTAATTAATTAGAAATCAATTGATTGAACAAGAAAGAAAGAAAGGGGTAGTTGTTAATGACTAAATGATTAATAATTCAGTTCTCTTTATTTCCGCTTAAGAAATTGAAACTGGCTATTTCGCTCAATTCTACTCCCTTCGATGTGGCTGGTGGGTTCTATTAAGTGGCTGTGGCTGTGGCTGTTATGGTCTCAGGTGTTCTATAATAACACTAACTAAATGCACAGTACTCAGTACTCAGTACTCAGTAGATCTTCTTTCTTTCTTTCTTTCACTATTGAGTATTCATTATTGAGATTGTTAGTTAGTTAGTGAGTGAGTGAGTTGGTTATTCATTATTTGTTAATATTTAATATGTTATCAGACTATTGTATAATAAACTAGTAATTAGAAGAGTAGTTAAATAATCAACTAATAAATGGAATTTCCCCAGTATATATATATATATATATATATATATATATATATATACTACTACTTGCTTACTGTGATTAATTTGCTCATTTAGATCTTGACTAAATTAGTGGTACTTTCAATCAGTTGACTAAAACCATAGCACTTAAATCATTCGGATTTGTCGGTTTTCATCGGTCTTTCAACTTTTCACTTTTTTATTATATATAAAAGAATTATTAGATTTATTATGGTGATTTAATGATTTCAATGATTTGATGATTTGATGATGGTTTTTTATGACTGAAAGGTAGTAAGACAATGAAAATACAGATAATAACATTTATAATATTCTTCTTTATTACATTAATAAAATCAGAAATAATTGAATTAAACGATTCAAATTTTGAAAATTATGCATTTGGTAAACCAAATACATATTCATTTATTTATTTTTATTCACCAACTTGTAAACATTGTCAATCTTTAAACCCACATTTTGAAACATTAGATACTTTGTATAACAACAATCAAACAAATATACAATTGTTTAAAATAGATGGTTTAAATAACAAGAGAATAAGAAAATCCTATAATCTTATTGCATTTCCTGTATTAAAATTATTCTCATCAAATGGTGATCAAATTGGTTATTTCCCTAAAACATCTCCTGATTTACAATTCATACCAAATGTAATTGATTTTATTTTTGATTCAACGGGGATAAAACCTGTTTATCCTGATACACCTTCTGTTATTACAATTGATACCCCAAATACTTATACCGATTTAATTTATAATAATGATAAAGCAAATTTGAATAAAGATATAATATTGATTGTATATGATAAACAAGATCCCCTGTGGGATAATACATATCTTTCATTTTATCATAGATTAGCTCAGTATTATAAAGATTATGTCAAAGATTCAGATATACAATTTATGAATATTGACAAATCGGTTATATCTAAACAGTTTAAACATTTAGATAAAGTCAATACATACCCAACATTATTCCATTTTTATGGAGGAAGACCATCAAAAGACTGGTGTTATATCTTAGAATCTACAGTAGGACCAGAAGAGATTGTTGGTTCCTTAATGAGAAGTTCAAAAGGTCAAAAACTGTACGATTTAAACAAATGGAAACAACAAAAAGATGAGTTGTAGTTAAATTATATATAGTTAATTAATTCAATTCAATTCAATTCAATTTCAATCACGTGACATTCTTTTTCAAGTAAAAAAAAAAAGATCTCAATTAACAGCTGTTAAAAGTATGTTTGTTATTTAACAGTGACAGTTACTCTACTGATCAATCAATAGTTGATAAATTCAGTAAGGTAATAAGGTAATAAGGTAATAAAACAATGAATCTATTTCGTATTGTAGCGGATTTATCCCATCTTATAAGTATATTCATATTAATTCATACTATACAATCAAAACAATCTGTTAAAGGAATATCATTAAAATCTCAAGTATTATACACAATAGTTTATATTACACGTTATTTAGATTTATTCTTTTCATATACAGGTTTTTACAATGTTATAATGAAAATTATATTTATATCATCTTCAATATACGTTATTTATCTTATGAAGAAATTTTCTAAAAAAATAATTGAAACAACTGATGATTTTAAAGTTGAATATCTTATAGGTGGTTCATTTATTTTATCATTGATTTTCAATTATGAATTTTCAATTGTTGAAATTTTATGGTCATTTTCACTATGGTTAGAAAGTGTTGCAATATTACCACAATTATTCATGCTTCAAAAAACTGGTTCTGCAGATTCAATTACCGTTCATTATATCTTTGCATTGGGTATATATAGAACTTTATATATACCAAATTGGATTTATAGATATTATTCAGAAGGTAGAATTGATAAATTAGCTTTTGTAACTGGTGTTATACAAACTTTGATTTATTCCGATTTTTTCTATATTTATTATCAAAAAATTATAAAATCAATTGGTTACAAATTACCTCAATAAATAAGTTATATATAATCAATCAATCAATCAATCCCTTTTCAATGGGAAATATAAAGTCTTTACACCTTCTTTTGTAACAATTAACATTTCTAAACCATCACCAACATGAATATGTCTTTCAGTTGCAGAACTAAAAGCATCTTTAATTAATTCAATAACTTCATCTAATGATAAATATTTTAATTCTCTTTTTTCATTTGTACCTGGTTTCATTTGATTTTTAAAATTAACTTGATTATCCAAGAAAGGCATAATTAATGATGCTGCTGCTCCACCTGCTCTACATTGTTCTCTTTCATATGAACCAACTGGATCAAATGAATAAATAGCTCCTTTACCTTCTTCATCTAATCCACCTATAATAGTATGAACATAATATGGGAACATTCTTTTACCATATAATAAATGTTGAATATACCTTGCAGCAGATTTAATATTCATCTTCTTAAAATTATTATCAAAATGATACCATTTTAATTGATTTTTAAATACTTCAATTAATTGCTTAGAATCTCCTTGAAATCCATTAGCACTCATTAATATATTGTCTCCAACGTTAAACACTTTTGGTTCATAACGTGATTGAATTGAATAACCAGTAGTTTGTCTTGTATCTCCTGCTATTACTGCAAAATCCTCACCTGCTATACCTAAAATTGTACCACCATTATCTGTATATGGATTGAATCTATGTTCAATTGGTACGTTCTGTACTTCATTCTGATACTCAGATGCTACCGTGTGTGCTGTGCTCATTGTATACCTTACTATCTAATCAACTATAACTATCACTATCACTATCACTATCACTATAACTAACCACTATACACAATCAATTTGCCATCTCAATAAATCAATCATCTTTGTTCTCCAGCGAGTTTGTATCAACAAAAGCGTCGCGTCGAGGATAGTATTATTTAATGAGACTATTTTAATGGTAGTAAATTATATGGTATATTATCGTTCATTATCGCATCTATTAACTATTAATATTATTTAAATTTAGAATCTTTAATCTAATTCATCTTCATCATCATCATCATCTTCTTCTTCTTCTTCTTCCTCTTCTTCTTCTTCCTCACTCTCACTATCACTTGACTCTTCGCTCTTTTTACGCCAACCAATAGCCCTTTCAACTGCTTTTTCCCATAATGACCAATATTTATGTCTCTTTTTATCACTCATTTGAGCTTTAAATTTATTACTTTGTGGATCTTCTAATGATTCAATACCTGCTCTACCAACTATCTTAACTGCTTCATTCAATGAATTCCAAACTCTAACATCTTTATGTAATCCAGCAGCAATGGCAACTCCCAATGCTGTACATTCAGCATTTGCAGATCTTATAACTGAAACACAAGGACCTAAGATATCAGCTTGAATTTGCATAACTGTATTTGATTTAGACATACCTCCATCAACTACTAATTTACTCAATGGTCTTTTCCTTTCTGGTGTATTTTTAACTTTTTTTCTTCTATCTTCAAGAAATTCAGTTGATGAACCTGTATCTGAAATCATTGCTTTTAAGATAGCACGTACTTGGAAACAAACACCTTCAATTGCAGCTCTTGCAATGTGGGAAGCATTTGTATATTGAGTTAATCCGAATATAGTACCTGTTGTATCAGAATCCCAATATGGAGCAAATAATCCTGAAAATGCAGGTACAAATACAACACCTGAAGAATTTTTAACTTGTGAAGCTAATGGTCCAATATCAGATGCTTTATTAATCAATTTTAAATTATCTCTTAACCATTGAACAATTGAACCAGCAACTGCTATAGAACCTTCAAGACAATATTGTGGTTCATTTGATTTAGATCCATCTTTTCTTTCATCTAAATCAGGAAACCAATAACCAACTGTGGTAACAGCACCATAACTTGAAATTAATTTTTTAGAACCTAAATTATACAACAAAAAGCAACCTGTACCATAAGTACATTTAGCATCACCTTCTTTAACTGCTAATTGACCAACTAATGAAGCTGATTGATCTCCAAGACATCCTGTAATTGGAATACCTTTTAAATTATAATTAATAGCTTCAATAAGATCATCACTTAATTTAAAACTTTGTGGGAAATTTTTCTTATTTTTATGTATAAATTCAAGATTTAATTCAAAATTACCATAATTATAACAACTTGGTAAAATTTTTGGTAAATTTAATGAATTAGGGTCAATTTGCCAAAAATCTAATAAAAATCCATCATAATCTCTTGTTTCAAGATTCATAAATGAAGTTCTTGATGCATTTGTAATATCTGTAACAAATGATTTCTCCTTTGTTAAATTATAAATCAACCATGTATCAACTGTACCAAACATTAAATCTCCATCACCTGAATCATATTTGGCTTTTATCTCTTCATTATTTTCATATAACCATTTCCATTTTAAAGCAGAAAAATATGTTGATATTGGACAACCTGATAAATTTTTAACTTTTTCCAATGTTTCCTCTGGTGTATTACACTTAATATCATTAACTATATTAATCGTTCTTGTATCATTCCAAACAATACCATTGTTTAATGGGAAACCAGTGGTTTTAGACCAAACAATAGTTGTTTCTCTCATATTAGCAATACCAATTGAAACAACTTTATATTTCAAAACAATATTATTTTCAATCTTTTCAGAATTCAATTCATTTAATTGTTTTAATTTATCAAAACAGAAACCAAAACATTGAATTGTATTTGCTAAAATATGAATTGGATCACATTCAACCCAACCTGATTTTGGGAAAAGTAAAGTTGGATTATCAGAAGACATTTCAATTTCTAATGAATCACTTACTTTAATAGCAATACCTTCATTTGAAAAAATTGGTGTACTATCTTCATTACTTGAATTTGAACCAGTTCTTAATAATTCACCTTTTTTAGTCTTTAAATCAACATCTCTTTGTGCTGATGTACTATACTCAATTTGATGCTTGATAATTTCTCTACCTAATCTATCAAAGAATATTACCCTTGTTGATGTTGTACCAACATCAATAGTTGCAATTAATGGAACAAATTCATCCGATGTCATCTTTGTATGTATTGTTTATGAATATTATTATATTTATCAGATACCTAACTAACTAATTGCATAAAACAAAGGGAAATAACCAAAGTATTTAAATGAACCAAGTGACTGCTAAAACTAAAAAAAAAAAAAAATTAATCTTGTTTATATGTTCCTCCCCCACAAAATTTAGAAATAAATAAATTTCTCCGAGATAAATCTTATTTTATTGATTGTTAATGTTTCAACGATGGGGTGATTGATTATTTATTGATTATAACTTATTAATGATTGATTGATAATTATTGCAGATGTATAAATATATATATATATATATATATATATATATTCAGCCTTCTTATATCACCCGCTCAAGGTCACACGCAGACATAATTGGAAAATTTCACCAACTACACAGACAATTCAAAGAGTGAATCACAGACATAATTAAATTTCCCCCACCGGGAATAAGTGCACAATTAGCAACAAAGTGAACAAAGTGGAAAGAAAGGCTAAGAAAACTGAGGAAATTTCAATTTAACTAACTAAAATTATAGCCTTGCGCGCGGCAGATTATCCGAATCTGGCAGTACTGTGGAGATCTGACACGGCTTGCTTGGGGTTAAATCTGTAATTAAATGGCCTCGCTTCTTTTCCCGTTTTGGGTCCGTTTAAATCTAAGGGTTTTATTTGCTTCACCGCCGCTTATTCCCGTTTAATTTAACCCCAGATACACTTATAGCTGTTCTTGACAGTCTTTGATATCTTTCTTATATTCATATGTTATTGTACTGACGGTAAATCGTTATTGCTTTTATGCACGTAATTATCTAGTTGTCTAATTATAGACCCATCTGTTAATTAGCCTAATTGGAAAATCATTGGGCTTGTTATATTGCGACTAATTAGATGTTGTGATTTTTAAGTAATCTATGAAACTTAGATAAATTTAAATTTGTAAAACTAGTATGTGAAAATATATGAAAAAAATATCTTATGGATGATATTCTAAAATGTTACTAACGATCTAAATTAGTCTAAGGTAATATATTCATTATATTCGTATATCAATCTATATATTCTTTTAATTTTTTCCTCAAATCCTTATCATCACTATCACAAAACAACAGAGCAGTTTTAACAAATTCAACATTCCTTGATTTATCTAAGTCTATATCTGATAAATTAAGAATTGGTACTCTACAACCTTCCATAGTTGTCATTAAATCATCATCCCATTTGAACACTTTAAACACTTTTTCATTTATTAATTCAAGTTGATGATTTGTTAATTTTTTAGAATAATCACGTTGATTTAGTTGTAATTCATCTTTTATTCCAGATTTATTCAACAGATAATCATCATGTTCTTCAATTTCTTCTTCATATTCATTCTGGAAATTACTATCTTTATACAATGGTTCATTTGTGATTGATCTCCTTGTGAATAATAAATCTGGAAGATCTGCATTCTTGAATTTTTTAATCGTACCATCTTGAGAAGTTAACGTATTAATACTATTTATCTCTTCTTTCCTCCATAATGATTTCTGATGGAAATATATGGATAATATCTTCCATATTTTAGACTTTGGTGAATCATACATGAATCTTAACAATGTTGAATAAAATTCACTTATTAATTTCACATTTTTATTTTCAGAACTATCTTGAATCAATCTCTCATCAATCCATTTCTTATCTTTGAAATAATTGATTATTGCAATTGCATTATGGAACTCTTTACGTATATTGAAATAATAAAGAAACATAATCAATATCTTCAAATTCGGTTTTGAAATCTTTGTTTCATCGTTCAAGAATTTGAAAATATAATTGAATTTAGTAGTTTCATTTGAAGTTTCTTGAAATAACAGAGTCTTGAAAATCATCTCAAACAAATGTGATTCAAATGGGAAAATTGAATTTGCAGGGAATTTATTAAACGATTTTTCTATTGTTTCAATCGATAAATTTTTATTATCAATTAAATTTGTTAAATATTTAGGATAAATTGGTGATTTATCAATATTATAATGTTCCATAGCTGATAACACAGCATCTCCAATACTCGAACAATTCGAGTATAATATATACCATGTTGTATCATTAATGGTATAGTGTAATTTAGAATTATAACAATTCATCAATTCTTGTAATTTTGCCAACTTATCTTGATAAATCAATTCAACATCTTCATTATTCTCAAATTTTACCATATCTTTAACATTATTCAAATCGTGGTGTAATAATACATTCAAGAAGTCAACATCTAATTGTGGATGTGGTGGCAATGTAGATAATGATGATAGTACATTCTTGAATTCAATATCATCAGTGTTTTCAAATGTCTTACTAAGATGATATGAAATATCTGAATTCCTAATATCAAATTCATATTGTTGATAAAATTGAGAGACGTATTTATTATACTCTTTAAGACTTATCAGTAAGTACCCATTGCTACCTCTAAATTTCAAATTAACAACGTGTAAATACAATTGAAACACTTTCATATAAAGAGGATCAGGTGAATAAGACACACTGTTGGGTTTAGCTAATTCAATAGACTTTTCATTTGGTAATGCATTATTTGATGAAAAATAACTCGATTGTTGTTTGTTTGATATCTTTTTATGTAAAAATTTGGCAATCAATTTATTGTCCTCGTTTGATAACGCACTTGATTCACTTCTTTGAGTTGGTATTTTATTCTTTGATACCATTATCTTATTCTTACCTCTCTTTTCCAATTTGGTCTTCATATCACACACGGTTAAACATACTAAATCAATAGTTTTTTTGTTCAAAAGACTTACACTGTTTGGAGAAGTAACTAGTTGGATAAGCAGTTGTATTAGGTCCAATTTCTCTGAATCATCCAATACATCAACCTCATATTTCAATATATCGTTCAATAATAAATTTAAATCACTTTTGATAGATTCAATCTCCGTTGTTTCATCAATATAAGTGATATTAGACTTCAGTTGGAAAATCCTAGATTGTAACATGTATAACTTCAAAGGTTCCCTGCCTTGTGTCAATTTCTCTATTTTGATCAAAGTATTCTCAGGTTGAAGTTCACGCCTGACTTTATCAATTTCTATCCCATATAATCGATCATCTTTTTCAAGATCAAATTGTAAATTTGATATCGATTTCAATAAAAACATTTCTAGTTGCTTATTAGCTTCACTTGGAATTTTCGCCTGATACTGATTATACTTCTCTTTACTCAAAGGTATCTGAAATTCAGGAACCAAAGCCTGCGTCGTTGATTTTTTATTAATTTTTTGAATCTTCTTTTCGATATTCTTCTCTACCCCTAGTTTCTTAAACAATTGAAAATCTCTATATTTAAAGGCCTGCTTTTCATCTTTCACATTTAAGAACTTGGATATTATCTCTTTCCTCAATCTCAAATCATCTTTACTATCTTCTTGCTTTGATGTAATCGATTGGTTCCGTACTGATTTCAAACTTCTCGCACTATTCAGATTATATCGTACTTCACAACAACAGAATCGTATCATATTTGGGTTGGTATTATAGTATATTCTCTTGTCATATAAAGTATCTCGTCAAAGTTTCAGTCTTCTTCAGAACTTATCTAAGAAAGCGGTACACATAAGAAGTATTACTCTCCACATATCTCAGATCTTTCATTTGAAAATGTTTTTCAGATGTTCACTACCATTATTTTTTACAGATGTCAAAGTCACGTGCAACAATACTACACCGATAAGAAACACAAAGTTAAAAGTTAAGAAAATGAATCGTACTATTCTTATAAAATGACATGTAACTACAGACGAGAATTACGAAATTGATTACAGGACAACCATAGGATTGTGTAGAATCTTGGAAATATAGCCACGTTATAAGAAACGTATTGAGAGGGCAAAAATGAAATTTTCTATTCTATCACTCGAATTTTGATCAATTAGCCTTGACTTCTTGATCTTCTTCAACAGTAGCAACATCTTCGTGTCCTTTAAGGGTAGGTAAATGAGAAACAGGTAATTTGACACTTTAAAAGATTAAGTAATTTAAGAAAGTTAGTAAGAATTGATAGATAAACTTGAAAAAGTAAATTAAACATACCTGAAACCTTTAATTAAAGTGTATTCATGTTGAATTTCACCACCAACAGCCTTGATACCTTCTTTGATTCTGTAAAGATAGAATTAATTGTTAGTAAAGTTATATTGATATATGCAAGCCACAAATGGTAATGTACCCGATAAGATAAGAAATAGGGGGCAAATGAAACGATGGTAATAATAATAAAGAATCAAACATACTTTGAGATAGCTGGATCACTGACGTTTTCTTTTAGAGTGACCTTTTGAATAATGCAATCAAAGTTAGTATGGAATTGGTTTTATATTCATATAAGGTGATGATGGCAAAAAACTGTACTATCAATCAGTTTACAATCGAGGGATAGATAGATAGCAATCTATCAAATCTTTCTTTCGATTTTAAGCCATTGAGATAACATACGATAAAGGTCTTGGATTCAGTCATTATGTGGTAAGTTTGAGTATAGTAATATTGATATATTAGATATTTGAAACAAGTAAACAAGAAGATAAGAAGAAGAAAAAGAATGATTAAGTATGAATTGAAATCAATTTGATCTACTTACTAGGTATGGAGAGATGACAGGAGGTGAGCCGAAAGAGGAAAGAGGCAGGAAACCCGGAGAGCCTCTCTTCACACTTCCCACTTTGCTCAATGCACTACTTTATTTCTCTCACCGCCACAATTAGAAATAACACTAAAACAGCGGGATTATCCAAAAGCTCATCGGATCGACTGAAAGCGACGCTTGCTTGCGCAGTCGATCTCCTTGATTTTCCTACACACTTTCAAATATATATATTGCGCACCGTCTCATATTTAAGGTTTAGTACCAGTTTTAGTGTGCATCTTTGACACACGGGGATAATTGATTATGGACACACACATTTGTGCTGGGTAGTATTGTAATTAATATTCGGAACACTAAAGAGATCATAAATATGTCAACCTTCATATATAGGTAGTACTTTCTTGAATTTTTATCACATTACATTGATAATTGAATCAATTTGGAGTAAAGCAAAAAACTAGTCGGGGTAACCCCTCTGCCTTGTTAATTTATTTTCTATACATAAAAGTTTGTCAATGAAATATTGATTTGGTCACTAGAAATCAACTCCACATTTTACTTTGAAAAAAACTTACTTGGTCTATTTGTACGAAGGCTAGATTTATTTTCATGTCAATTATACTATAATGCAAAGTCAAAGATTAAACATCGGCTAATAGAAGTTTAGAATTGCTAGAAGAGATCTCAATATAAGGATTTAATGAGCGATCTTCACGGATTTCTTCATAGTGTGGAAGAATTACTACTCAACTTTATCATGTGGGTTCTTTCTTGGGTTACATTAGCAAGCATTGAATGAAACTCTAGTTCGTAATCGTATTTGTGATACCTAAAACCAACCAAATTCAAAATCTGAAATTGAGCGCTCACATCCGAAAATGATCGGCATGCGGCTTAATAAGCCACGATCTTTCCAATTGTGGATTTTTCTCTCACTCCTCCTTTGGGACAATACGAATAAACTTTATTTTCCCCTTCACCATCTGGTTACAGACTCGAAACGAGTTTCATCTTTTTTCGTAAAGGTACAAGATTCATGATCAAATACTTGTTAGTTCCAATATATCGTTTAATGAAATACATGTCAATATCATCGCAATGAAATTTGTGATTATCCATTATTCATTATTTATTATCTTATTGTGTAAGACCGGGAAACCAGCTAGCACTTTAATCCTTTTCACATTCGCACATTTGACAATGAAAACATGAGAATTTACATGGAGCTTTTATTTTATTAATCATTTTTACATGAAATAGTTTAGTTTTAGTTTCCGATTGGCTGGTTTGATATCTATTTTGATTGCTGTAATTCATTCTGTGAGCAATCTCCATCCGATCATGCAAATGTCTAGCAAAGCGCTATCTTAACTGATAGGAACTGATAGGAACTAATATAATTTTAATGAAACTCATATCTAAATTATGTTTCTCAGTAAAAAATATTATCTAGCATATTCCAATTGCTTTTTCTTTTCTCTCCCGCCTTTGATTGTGGACTGCATTTTCTTCTGCCTTACGTGTTCTTCAAGCCACCTCATTCTCCCTTTACTCCGATAGACTGCGTTTCACATTTACAATATATATTACCAATGTTATAATTAGAGTTACTGATATGTTTAAATATTAGATAGGGGAGGACCTAATTAGATTGTATCGAACTAATAAGCTTTATCAACTTTTAGTAATCAGCGGCAAATTAATTGTACTAAAAAAAGTGTCATAATTTAAAAATTAGGATTTTAGAAACCTGAAAATAAATTGTTGAGACTCAATGAATATTTAGATTCGTTGCCGATTTTCACCTTTGTTTGAAACAAGAGGACCAACAGATAATTCTAGCCAAGCAGCCAATGAGAAAAGTTACTCGCCAGTGAGAAGCAGTCTAGAACGCTAGAAAAAGTTCACCGACAGCGCTTGTAAAAGTTATACAATATGTTGCATAATAAGAATACAATAGGCTGCATAATAAGTAGAAAATCCCTCAGTGCGTCGAATGTGATTGGCAAATCAATAGATTCTGCATTCTTAATGACTAACTCGATGAGGTACCCTTATTCGGGTTTTATCACATTGCGGATTCCCTCAATTAAAAGATTGTTAGATGATGACAAAGACAATTGAAACTGTAAAATCTCTTTTGTTATCACATGCATACGTATCTTTGAGTTTCAATAAGAGAGTTTCACTTAGGAACCTTTCGGTGTCTTCCATGGAAAGATCCGGAAAAGAGATGTAATGCACCAAGTTGAATATTTTATTCAAATATACGATACGAGATAATCGGCTGAGTATAATGCTTTACAATGCCGATACTAAAAGAGTTCACATATTCTCACACACTACGGAATCCTCAAAATTTCTTTCCGAAAGGGTTCCCTAAAAGTGAATGGAACATTCATATTTACTAACATACTACAAATGTGTACTAAGATCCATGAAGCTAGCGAGAATGTTTAATACTTGCTAATTTCAATCCCACTTTAATAGAGGGGAAATGCGCTCTTTACTACCCCCCCAAACGAGCCCAAAGCGGAACTAAAAAAATTCAAAATCTCGGGAAACTCCTTTGATCTTCCTAGCTTGGCCATGTGAACTCGGTACTAAAATAGAAGACGCAAATACCTATACGAAATTTACCACGGAAATATTCAATAGTTAAGATGAATATCTTCTTGGATGTAAGCATCAGAACCAATGATGAAGTTAAGTGGCGATTTTGATACTGAAACCTTATTTCTAAATCTCGAAATTCAAAACAATGATCATCGAATGTTGAATGAAGTAATTTGCAAACAATTGTAGCCGAGTGAAGTTTTCGAATAATGCATTACTATCTTGTTTTACGAAATGGATTCCAAGTATTTCCAAATTAAGAGTATAGGGACATATTATTTTCGAAACTCTTGATCACGAAGAAATATAAGTTATAATACAGTTTGACCGCTAATGCACTCACAACAACGGCGAGATGCAGTACTAAGAAAAAATATTATGTAAAACATGAAATTTGAAGAATTTGAAGTGACGTACAAGCTCTATCACCAGGTAACTCTGAGAAGATCGTGCAGTAATGGAATTTTGTTTTTACGATGAGATTTTCTATTCCGTTTATATTCCGTGAATGGTAAATATATTTTGCATGAAACATCACAGTTCTCAGTATCACATCTTGCATTCTAACATTCTTTATGAATCTGAGGTATATTCGCCAAGTATATCACTATTCTAATTTTTAGTATCTAGATGCTCAGTACAAAATAAAAATAGTATCTGCAGGTGAGCACTAAAAAAAGTGAAGAAAGAAAAAGCTTTTTCGAAAATAACTTGAGCAAATGCACCAAATTAGGATGAAACGCATCTTAGGCCGCATTGCCTGAAAGTTTGCATATCCTGCATCTCAGACCATTTTTGCGAGTACTTTTGTCATCATTGATTGTAGTAGATGTGCAAGTTTTATCTCGTAATAAGTATGAAGTGCAGTTGTGGTTGTTTGAACTCAATTACGAAGTATGTCCTTTTCTCCTAATATCTATTCAAGCATTGCCAAGGCGGCGCATAATAACGCAAGGTAACGCAAGGCAGTAAATTATGCGACACATTTGTTCCACATTACTTATCTCTTATGTACAATAATTTACGAACTTGGTTCCTAACTTCACAGCGTATTATCTTTCCTATTAGCCATTTCTTTTTATTTCACCCTTCATGGCAGGTGGCCTTTCAACTTCTCCAACTGTCTCGTTTCATATAAATAAAATAAGTAACCCACCATTTCACACTTCCCATCATATACCTTCCAAACTATTTATATATTTTCAAAGTATTACTTCTGTTGATATTTTTTTTTTGTTTTCAAAGGAAAATCCCTCGGTTAACATTTCGTACATATAATATCAAATACATTTCAACCCTAAACAACTTGTCATACAAATAACTCTTCATTCGCCTATGGTATAAGCGCTTTCTTCACTATATCATTTTGAATCATTTAGTAATTAATCATCATTTGGGTTTCATATATCTATCACATCGTTAAGTGATCGGATTTATTCTTGTATTTAATATACTATTCTTTAATTTTCTGTCAATAATTCTTTTGAGTTTGTTTATCTGCATTTCCAGTCATATATACCTCTTTAACTCCATATTTTCATTTTTACAAAGTCATACCGCTCAATAACATAAGAAGTCTTGCTATCATTTCAAAATTACATTTCACATTACATTTTTATCACAATCAATTAGATGCATCCTCAGTCACCAACAACGACAGACTCATATTTTAATTCAGATTACTTCGATATGAGTCAAGACGCTTCTCATCATCATCCTTTTAGTTCTCAGAATAATCTTACGATATACCCTGATGCTCTTTTAGGGCCTACAGTGGATGAACATAGCATTATAAATGAAACGGAAATAAATTCAAATATAAATACCAACTCCGCCGGCATCGATTTTCCAAACCATAATGCTGAAAAAGGTAATCCTTCAAATCACTCAATTTCATCACCACCTGCTCTCAATGAATTTGTGAAGTTTGATAAACTGTTCAAAGATTTACTACATTCTCAAATCAAAAGAGAACAGTACATTCCAAGTCATTTAAATGGAAACGGAAAGAATGATGGTTACACATATAATGCCAATCTTATGCAAGATGACAACGTTAACAACTTCTTTAACCCATATAACGAACATTCCGCTAGTCACGATCCCCGCATATCATATCCATTACCTGCTCCTATTTCCACGAACATCAACGATACTTCAGTGGCTCCAATAAGTAGCGAAAATGAACTTTTACCAAACAATAACAATTTTTTTAATGATTTTTCAGCTCAACAATTTTTCCCTCAATTACCACAACAAACTCTTCAATCGCCTAATATACCATCGCAAAGTTACTACGAAAACAACAATTCTATTCCTTCTCATATACCTATAAATGTATCATCAGAACAACATCATGTTTCAAATGGACCAATAGCTTCAGTTCACGCTCCATTACCTTTTTTATTTCTAAATAATTCTAGCGTTTCAACTCCTTCCACAGCTCAATCCATCCAACCACATCCATTCTTTCACGTACCCAATTCAGGTTCAGATACAATCATAACTCCAACAAGAGCTACATTCAACGACGAATATCAAAGCTTGAAATCACCATTACCTGAGTTTTCAAACTCTTCAAGATCTTCATTATGTTCTATAGATTTTCCAGGTCTTAATCTTAATCTCTCTGAGGAAGTAAAGAGTGATTCAACTTTTGATAAAAATCCAAGTGTTTTGATATCACCACCACCATCTGCTACAGCATCTCATTTCGACCATAAACAGTTTACTTACTCATCGCATGAATTGAATTCTTTGACTAATGATCAAAACAATAGTAACAGTGATTCAACTTCAATTGATGATGTATATTCTGGTGAAACTTCAGTGAACAATGAAAGTTATGTTCCAATTGATCCTTTCGAAAGAGTTGAACTCAAACATAGTTTAAGTGCTCCTAGTCCCAATAATTTAGTCAGACAATCTGGTTCTTCGTATTCTGCTCAAGAGAATCATAACACTGAAAAGAATGTTAATGACTTAAATACCCCTATCGTTTCCAAAATAGAAGAGGAAGAATTACATACTCCGATGTCACATAATGCATCATTTTCATCATTGAAGAGCCCTTCAAATGGTCATTACCAATGCTCGAGTTGTTTTAAAAGTTTTACAAGAAAGTCCAATCTAACAAAGCATGTAGAAATTGTTCATTATAAGAGACCAAAATTGATTTGTCCTTATTGTAAACAGAGCAAATGTGCTAGAAAATCAGACTTACAAAGACATATTAAAACCAAACATCCAGGTGAGCTTACAAAGATTGCTCAAGGTAAGAATGTATCTGGTTGTGCCAAAGTCAAGAGCCTTCAATGAACTTGAGCCTTGTACAATCTCCATTTACACATTTCAAGATATATATATATATATATATACATGTATCTACACATACGACAACGCTTAATTTCCGATTATGAATATTCTATTTGAACGCTCTAATTAATCTGTAAAATCTTGACTTTATCATATATGAACATGGATACACAAGGTAAAACTATGCCTGCTTTTTTGAAATTCATGTAGTATTGCATAGTCAATCCCAAAATGGTGAAAGTGAAAGACTAACACAGAAGAATAGGCTGTTTTTTTCTTATTTCCCGCCTCGTAAAAATTATTACATAGAAATCGGAAGATTGAAACAAGTTATAATACATAAGTGCTCGTACGTTTTTCGGCAACTGCGATCAACATTCCACAAGGTACACCCAATATAGGTAAATGAAGGTAGAATCACTTAAACACGTTCTACTCTCTTCAAATGAAAAAAAGATTTTTCATAATTTGCTCTTTATTAAGGTTTTGAAGGGAAATAATCATCTGCAGGATCTAAAAATTTAATAATAAAAATACTCCAATCAATTGTTTTACAGTTGGATTGTAATTGAAAACTGGGAGATGAAAGATGAAGAAACTTCAATGGTTGGGAATAGCTAACAACAAAACAATTTACAATTGAAATAAAGGTACCATTTAGCTCCGTGTCTGTATAACTTAAAAAACAATACGAGGGGGTAAAATTAAAAAATGTCAATAACAAAGCAGCGCAATTGACAACAATAGGGTTTTGAAATGCGTAGGTGAGAGAAGATTCAAATGAGAATTTGATTTTATAAGGCGGGTTCAAAATTATATCAGAATACGTGGTTTGCCACACATACTCTGATGCAACAATATTACATTATTCAAGGAGCTTGCCTCAAAAAAACGGAATATAACACGAAACAATAAGAATAGGATGAATGTATACGAATATACAGAATCTATATATAGGATTGTGTGTATGTTTATATATATATATATATAATCACAAATGAGGATATATATTACCCCTACCACACATGCATGTACGAAATACTATGAGCAGCAAGGTACTAATATCCTATCTTTTAAATCAATTCCTTGAATCAAGCTAATGGTCTTTTGACAAGTTGCCTAACTGAGACTAATCTAGTGGTTTATCGGTGAATGCATCCTTGAATAGCGCAAAAAAATATTAAATAACATCGTTTCGAGAGATAGGACTAAATGCAGTCTCGATTAAGGTACTATCGCCATTCTTAATCTATCAACAAACGTTCATTTAAGTTTCTGATGTTATCAACGCCTTCATGTATATACGTATATATATATGAATCATATAAAGCCTAACTATAGAAGCTAATATATATATATATTGTTGGTATTTTAGAGGACCATTTCTATACAGCGAACCGAACCGAGAAAATAAAGCCCAGGACCCCGATTTAAGGACGTATCCCAACCAAAAAGCCCTCTAGGTAGTTACAATAAGTGAAGGATATGTGTTATGATACACAAAGGATCATTTTTGTGACAAAATATAATCTCCGCGTTCGTATAATCAATCAATCATTCAGGCAACCAAATGAGCCTAGCATAAGAGTGGTCTGATTTTCTAGAACTCCTTGAATCTAGATCTCTTTAGCTCATAGAATATATGTATGAAATAACCAACTTTAAAAATATACTAGGGTCACAAAGGTACGGCTTGCGTAGAGAAGAAACTTTATTTTTTTATTTTTTTGTAGATTTCCTTTTACGGTTTCTTGCGTACTAAGTTGTTCCTGGTACCTTTGGGAACCACAAACTTTGAATAATACCCTGGCATAACTCATCCCCTCTTCTTTCCTTAAAATATTGAGAGGTATATTCTAATTAATTAAGTTATATTTACTTATCAATCACTTTGGTTTTAATGTCATAATCGTTAAAAAAAGTCGTATTCACTATGAAGCAAAGTAAAAATTACATAAATCTATTTGAAAAAAAAAACAGTAGTCATAAGGTCATCACAAGAGATAATTGAAGTATAATTGGTATATATGTTAGTTTTTCCAGAAAACTAATCAAGGATTTCATTCATCATTAAAACAAAAAGCAAAAAACAAGGGAAAGAGCAAAACAAAGATCTTATCGGATTATCTCAATTGGATTGGTTATCTTTATTCAATACCTTTTCTTCTTCTTTTTGGCTTCATGGATTCTTTTCGCATAATCCGGGTCTGTTATCAGTTCACTGACTCTACGGAAACTTCTGTTTTTAAAGTCACCATCAACCCCACATTTAGACTTGGCTTTGCCAGTCTTCCAATGAGATTTCAATTGATCAGCTCTTCCAAAGCATTTGAAACACCCTACTTCTCTCATTGTTTGAGTAGCTTCATCTAAGACCAGCCCAAAGCAGACAAACAATGAAAGTGGATCCGGTGCATGATTGCTAGCCATATGTCTTCTTCTAATTGCAGCTGAAGCTAATTGCAAGTTACATATTTCACACTTAAACTTCACACCTTCATGTTTTGATTCTTTATGGAGTTTCAAAGCATCTGGACGTGATAATATAGCATCACAAATGTCACACTGGACTGGTCTAGTTGATTTAGAGATACGGCGTTCTGAATTTGAAGTTGAAGTTGAAGCTGAAGTTGAAGTTGAACATTCAGATGTATTAGAAAAAACTTTTTGAAGAGGTGAGGTAGCAGGGGAGTTGACAGCTGAACATGATAATACAGAAGAGGACCTTTCATCATGGAAAGTAGGAGGTAAAGCAGCAGGGGAGTTGTTCAAAGAAGAATCCAAGTCTAAACTTAGAGGATACTGATTAACAGATTTAGAAAAAGAACGAGTAAACATACTCAAACCATCTTGATCCATCCATTTTGAGAATGTTGTTGATTCATCAACATGTTCAGTATTCAGTTTGAGTAAGTGTGGAGAAACAAAATCCGAGTTCTTTCGGTTAAGAATGGCAAGTGCTTTCTGTAAATCTTGTTCACCAAAAGCAGGTGGTAAGCCAGCTTGTGACATAGATAAAGATATGCTCCCTTTAGCGCAAAGACTAGTAGAGGAAGAAGATGGTGAACTGCTTAAAGATGAAGCTGAATCATAACCAAAATCTGACTCTAAATAACTTGAAGATAATGGGTGAACAGATAGAGACTTTGTTTCAAAAGCGCTGTTAGTTGATTGGTTATCCTTGTCACCAACAATCGGAATATCAATACATTTTGAGTGTGTCAACTTTCTCGAGAAAAACTCATCTGGAAAATTATCGTCTAATAAATCTGACAAATCTGGTAAATTTGTTTGTTGTTGGGTTTCATTGTTGTTTTCAGAAGCGGTATTTTTAACGAATTCATTAGAGTTAATAATGAATTCATTATTTTCTCCGTTCATATTATAAATATTCTTATTTGATTCAGAGTCGAACCACTGTTTTGACTCCTGTTCTGGGAATAGAGTATCTGTGACTTCGATATTAAAATCATTGGAATTAATAGGTAAATCGTAAGATAACGCTAAACTATCTGACTCAATTAAAAATATAAGGTCTTCTTCCAGGTGAGTTAACTGAGACTTAAATTCTTGTTGCATGTGACTTAAAGGACGCTAGTTTTAATAAAGTAAATAATAGTTAAGTATAAAGTATAAGTAAATACTAAATGACTCAACTTAAAATAAATTTGTATATATTTGATACATATGAACACAGTTGAAGTGATGTAATTCAAACCATGGAAAGATATGGGGTAGGAACCATCATATTTATATCAAAAAGACGAGTGCATGAAAGAGTCATGATAAACGTTATCGTGTATTCATCGCCTTCTTAAAAAAACAGTAATTAATTACGAGTTTACCGATACCGAATATATTGTGTACACGGCTAAATTCAGCCCCCACAATTTTTCGCTCTCTCCTTGTTTTTTTTAGTGTGGTTGTACTGGCTTTTTCCTTATTGAAGAAAGCTTTACTCTTATTGTTCATTTTTGTGCTATCTATTTAATTAAGATCTTATGAAGATATATTCATGAGTGCATTAGCTATATATTGATATACGTAAAATATAAATATAACATGTGAAAAGAGAAAGAGTTAATTAATGTTGGTCGAAGTAAATAATGAGTACGGCATGCATCCGAAAAGTAAGCCCGGGAGATGTCCATAACGATTGTACAAAATAATGATGATATCATAGCATCTTGCTATTACTGATCCGTTATTACAATGCCGTATCTGATCGATTATGATTGATATACACTTTGTTATCAAAATAGTACTATATCCGGGTTCAAGATCGGTTTCCGTTGGAGTCATGTTTGAATCATTCACGGAGGTAGGCGAGAAAATAAGGGTCCTCGAGGAAAGTTTAATTTGTTTATTTTTTAGTGCGAGCAAATGACTCAGGGGTTTTTGAGTTGTCTCGGCACTGTCAATTTACCTCTTGGACGATTGTTACGAGGTATTAATTAAGTACATAGCCTAGATAGATTGGTTGATTGCTCTATACGTATATACATGATTTGTTATGTTTTTACAACAGTTAAACAATAATTTTGAAATCCTATCAGTAAAAATTCAAAAAGTGAGGGACACAAAAAACCTTTTTCGGGTAATTGACCGAGGACCAATTTGGTAAGTTGAGAGCGAAGGAGGCTATGGCGGGTTTACCTATTTTGGATTTTTTGTTAGCATTTTCGGCTTCATACTTATTTGGGGTCTAAACCCTTGGGTCATTCGATGTTATTGATTAGTGGTAGATCGTCATCATTACATCAGTATCTACAATAACTTAGCGGTTAACGACGGCAATTAAACTCGGAGTATGTTCTCTTCAGAATTCACTTGCTTTAGTGAAGTCATTCTATACATGAATCGGCTTTCCATTTTACAATTATGAACAAAAAAGATCTAACAGGAAGACTTGAAGACTTGATTTACAATGAATTAAGTTTATATATATATATATATACTTATATGTATATACAACTATGAGTTCCTGAATATATATACTCTTGTAGATGATTGAAAACGTCAGAAAAGTCAAACTGTAAGTAGCACATGTAGATATAAGTAATGATACAACCGGTACCGATATTACATCTTCTGCACGAGAAAGCAAAGAAACTATTGAAGATCATAAGTTAGGTCAAAATTGAATATCTAAGCTACGTCATCAACAAAGTTCAACGGTTTTATCAATGCAACTAGGAGTATAAACAACGAGGCTGAGTAGATTCGGGAGATTCGAGCAAATCTAAGCGGGAGCGCATCGTGTGGCGAGTGTTGAAGATTGGAGACCCACGTGGCGGGTAGAAATTCAAAAAAAAAAAGGCTAATGCAACTAGGTGGTACGTGTGAAATAAATAAAAAAACTAAATACATAAAACCAAAAGCCTACAAGAGGGTAACTGTGCAAAAGTGGAGAAACTACTCATCGTACACAGCCGTGCGCGTTTACCGTTTAGCTGGCAGTTCGTGTTGTCGGTTGTTGCCCCCACTCTCCGAGCGCACCCACCCACTCTGAAATTTCTCTCACGCTCTTAATTTACTTTTTTCGTCTTTCACACTGAGACAAGAGAGGGGTAATTGTCAATTGGTAGACAGTTTGACACCCCCTATTTTTTCCTAAAATGTACACTTGATTAGTTATTACTCTAAAATCTAATGTGTATAGAGAATATCTACAAATATATATATATAATTATATAGATCATCGTTAAATTGCATTGGTTCATCAGATATTTCATTACATCAAAGCCAAAAATGGTCAGGACATCAGTTAAATGAACAGCTAATAATCAGGAGAGAAACATGCAGGTAAGAGGTGATGTCTAGATTTTTTGGTTCCGTGGAATACAGAATGACAAGTCCGAGAAATCCATTTTTTTTTTTGATTTCTATCCCGTAATTTCTTCATATAATCTACTTGGCTTTTTACGCGACTTTCGTTGTGTATGAAGATAACATTCCGAAACTTTTACTAGTTATATTTTGAATCTTTTAGCTATAATGCACGGTGTTATCGAATTGTAAATATGGAACTTCGGAGTAGGTAGTGAATTTATAGAGAAAAATATCGAAAAGCCAAAACATAAATAAAGAGAACAAAAAAATAGTTTTTCCGATAAAACACGGCAGTGAGAGTGAGGAGATATTTCTTTTATACTTTGTGATGAGGTGATTCTTACTTAACCCATTGCAGGAAATGGAACGTTAAGATTAAGAAATCAGAAGATCTGTAAAGGTAATGGCTTTATTGATTAGACTTTGTATCAGATCATTCAATTAAGCATCATATAGATAACAAAATGTACGAATTTGAGCCAATTAACCAAGAGTTAAATGAAAATCAAAAAGTTCGTGCGTGGCATGGGGTGCGAATGGTTGAAAAGAGGAGAAAGCAAAGAAAGGAAAGAGAAATTTCAATCCCAACAAAGAAACGTTGTATGAGTTGTAAATAAGGCGAAGATCAATAAACTGGTCGTTTTACAATGCAAAAGCTATACTTTGATACACTGTATGTATGTACAGTAATATCAGACATATATAATTAAATAAAATCGGCACGGAATCTCTTTAATTTATTTGTAAATTTTTCACGTATATAGAATTTCCTTGCTTTACTGCTAATTTCTTTGCTAAAAGTTTCGTTTATATAACATATTCAATTTATAGATATATGTATACGCCAATACATATACACGTTTCAATATATATCAAAAGAAACTAATAACAAAACAAACTATATACAAGCAAATTCCCCTATTTACCCTATTGTATTGTTGAAATTTTAGGTGGAGTCCGATAAGTTTTTCAAAATTCGCCCAAATTTTCAAGGCATTTTCCCCTCAAAGGCTGAAATATTCATATTCAATTCCAATTTGAGCTCGTCAAGTGTTTATTTTACCTCAAATTAGAATTTTCAACTTCTAAATATATCAAATATTCAATTATCCTGTCTATATACACGTGGAACACCACTCTCACTTATCTGTACAAACCACCTGATCACCACACAAGAATTTCTGCCCGGGCACTGAGCGAGAAAAGAAATTATAGAAATTGATCGCTGAGCCTGAATAATTAATTGAGCTGCATTTTTCGAAATTAAATCAAAGCAGGCATCATCAGGTTGTGATTTTTATTATATTTATTGATCAGTTAAGCTAGTCAATATTCTATACTATCACCAACTTCTCATAAAAATTATCGCTTATAGTATTCAAAAGTTTGAATAACTGCAAATATACCCATAACTTCCCATTTTTTGACCGATTCATTTCCATCAATATCTCCTCAATAAGCCGTTGCTGCATATTATATACTGTATCATATCATATCAATATACTTTCTATCATTTCATTGTTTGGACTGAATATTAAATATGTCTGAGGATATACAAGTCAAAGTAGAAGTCGATAATGACTTCGGATTTGGTATCTTGAACGAAGGTGAACGTGAAGGTGTTAAATTGGAAACTTCTGTTGGTGAAAATAACATAGCTAACTTAGATGATTTCCAGTACGATAACACCGGTAACAACAACAGCAATAATAACAGTATGTTTTCAAAGACAAATACAATGAACTCGAATAACAACAATAATATCATGAATAATAACAACAACAGCAATAACTCTATTACGAACAACAATACCAATAATAATACTACGAACAATTATACCAATGACAATAATGAAGATAATGACGATGAAATGGATAATGACAATTACGAAAATGATTACAATGATGATAATGGATCTCTTTCGTCTTCTTCCTTGGAACACAACAACAATACCAAAGGTGAACACCCACATATCGAACAAGCATGTGATTCATGTCGTAAGAGAAAATTAAGATGTTCAAAGGAGTTTCCAAAATGTTCAAAATGTAAAGTTCATAAATGGGAGTGTATCTATTCTCCAAGAACAGTTAGATCCCCATTGACAAGAGCTCATCTTACCGAAGTTGAAATGAGAGTTAGAGAATTAGAACGTTTATTCCAAAGATTACTACCTGGTCAAAGTGTTGATCAAGTACTAATGACAGCCAAAAATGATGTGAATCTTGTTGCTTTGAAATCATCTCTTGCTCTTAGTGCTAATAACAAAGACCACAACAACAACAACAACAACAACAATTCTAATATCAATATCAATGGTAAGAGATATCAACCACAAGTTCCAAAATCAACTTCTAACACAAATGCTACCACTTCCTCTTTACCTAATCTTCTTCCAGATGAATTATTGATGTCGGACAACAATACTTTTGACTGGTCTGAAGATGACGAAGATCAAACAAACGATTTATTTAGAACCGTCTCATCTACATCTTCATCAGAAACATCCAATGACAACTCTAATTTGAACTCTAATTCAAACTCGCCTTCTTCTCAATCGCCTTCTTCAATTTCTTTATTATCACCTGATCCAACTTTCAATATGAAAAACTCGATTATTTCATTAAGTTCATTAGATCATAATCAAAACTCAAGTGGTAATCCATTCACAAATAATTCATCTTTATCAACATCTCCAATCTTACAAACTACAGTCCCATCTTCATTGACTACACCTTTATTATACCCAACTAACCCAAGTCAACAGGACAATAACGATGGTATGGCTGTTAATCCAGCTGCTAAGAATGGTTACTTTGGTGTTGGTTCTTCTTCCTCATTTTTAAGAGTCATGAAAATCGATAAAATAGTAGAAGAAGAAAAAGATGGATTCGAAGAATTGGATTTAATGGACTCTTCAGCTAGTAACAGCAACAACAACAATAATAGTATTGATACAAAGGATTTCAGAAATGACCTTAATAAATCAGTTGAAAAGCAAATTGTTGACGGTTTCAGGTCTGGATTCGATAAAATTCCCGATGAATACAATATCGATCCAAAGAAGAGTAGAAGTTCAACTAGTTCAAATATTAAGTTAAATAGTACCCAAAATAATAGCCAAAATGAATCTCGCAATTACCATCATCATAGCAATCATCATAGTCATCACCATAACCATCATCATTATCCACATTTACGTCTCAAAAATGAAGAACTAGAAGCTCATTTGAATTCAAGAGCTGTTCAAGAACAATACTTGGTTGGCTATTTCAAATATTATCATACTTCATATCCATTTATTCATAAGGAAACATTCATCAAATATTTCAACAAACAGGTACCAGTGAAGAATGAATCAAATTGGAAAGCATTATTGAATACAGTTTTAGCATTGGGTTGTTGGTGTTTGAATGGTGAAAATACAAATATCGATTTAATCTACTATCATAGAGCAAGACAATATTTACGTACTGGTTCAAATGTTTTTGAAAGTGGTAACATATTATTATTGAGTACTTTGATTTTATTGAGTAATTATGCTCAAAAGAGAAATAAGCCAAATACAGGTTGGAATTATCTTGGTCTTGCAGTAAGAATGGCAATCAGTCTTGGATTATATAAAGAGTTCTCAAATACTTCACCTAATAAATTATCAGCTGTCACTGGAGTAGATAAAAATTCAATTGTTAATCAAGAGATTCGTAGAAGATTATGGTGGGGGTTATACATTTTCGATGCTGGTGCTTCAATTACATTTGGTAGACCAGTTACTTTACCTCCAATGGGGGTTGTTGATTTGAAAATGGTAAGCAATATCAATGATGATCAATTAGTGGAAATGATTAACGATCCAAATATCAAATTCGTTGATGATTCAATGTTGAATATGCCTTACCCAACCATTTATTCTGCTTTCATTGAACAAACCAAATTGACAATTCTAACCAATCCAATGTATTCTAGAATTTTATCCAAGCCACCACCAACTTTGATTGACTGTTTAGAAATGAATCAAAAATTGGTTAAATTCATTAGAAATCTACCTCCATATTTCCATGAAAATGATCATGTGGCCAAGTTACAATTCTTCAAATTAGTTCCAAAGGGTTTATATTCTCAAGATAATGATACATTACCAGAATGGTTCAATCTTTCCAAGAATAGATTGATTTGGAGATGCAAGAATTTACAAATTGTTTTATTCAGACCATTTATCTGGCAAAGAATCGTTGCTGTTAATAATCCCGCTATCTTAGAAGAGTGTAAGACAGAAGAAGCCAAAGAAGGTAGAAGAATTTGTCTTAAAGCTGCTTCAGAGACAATCAGATCCATTGATAAGTACATTCAAAATGCAAACTCCGAAAAGATCTCAATCATTTCGGCATGGTATGCAACTTATTTCTTATTCCAAGCTGTTCTTATTCCAATTGCTTGTGTTTCTTCAGAACCGGATTCATCTCATGCAAAAGATTGGATCAATGATATTCAAATAGCAAGAAGAGCTTTGATTATAATGTCTAGGTATAATGCTTTAGGCTCTAAATTTATCAAAGTTATTGACAGATTAACTCTTCCAGTTATGACAAAATACCAACAAATGCATCAAACTAAATCATCTTCCAATCTTACCAATTCTCTTATCGGTCTTGGATCAAAGCATGGTTACAAGCATGGTACTACTCATATGCCAACTTTGAAAAGACACAAATCTCCAAATGGATCTTCTGTTCATATCAATACTTTGGCACATTCTAATCCAATTGAACCTGCTACATCTGCAATTCCTCCAATTACGTCTTCTTCACCCAGTGCTCCTGTTACTGCCCCTGCTAATAACACTTCAACAACTGCCGCTTCTTCTATTCCACCACCTGCTGCTGCAATCGATGATCCTGCTTATGAAAGATTGAGTGGAATTGCCAGCTCTACAACTTCATTATTCGGTAACTTTTCTGCAAGTTCATCTAGATATCCATCTGCTACTTCTTTGAAGAATCTAAACCGTCCTCAAAGCTCTACCAGTTCTAATGTCACTGCTGCTACAACCGCAACAACTACTGCTACAACCACAACAAATAACACTCCGCAAGCAACTAAGACAGTTAGTTCTCATAGCTCATCCACTTCTAGAAGTAATTCATTCTTAGTTGGCAAACCTTATGGATTATCTCAATCTACATCATTCAATTCAATTCCAACTAGTGCTTTGTCTTCAAATCTAGCTCAATCAGATCTTCATTTGAACCATCAACAACAAATGCAATTGTTGAACTCATTGAACAATACCACTTCAACTTCAAATGGTAGTGGTATTGATAAGATGGACGTGGGTCCATATGATGATGTATTGGATGCTTTCACAAATATCAGAAATCATCAACAACAAAATCCAAATAAGCACTCTGAATCAACTACAACTTTAACTGATAGCGACAATACTAATGGTAATAGTAATGATATAACCACTTCTATGTTTTATGATTTAGATCCAAGTGTGACCAACTCTCCAATGATGTCACAAACTAACTCCGAAGAGCTGAGTGGTTTGTTAAGCACTGGCAACAATAACATTATCAATAATCAAAATGGCCAATTTAATGGTACTTCTTACGATGAAACTAACAATAATGGAGGAAGTAATGATATCCTAAACGATATTTACTCTCTGATCTTCGATGACTTTACTGATCCTATGGCTTTCAGTATAAAGAATAACGATTGAGTTGAATTTACTAGCTTCAATTTTACTTATAAACCTTATGTACATATATAAGTACCAGTTTGTATAATATATCACGTGTCTACTTTTATACATTCTTCATTCTATTTTGCAGTGAATGCTGTATCTTTGTGATTCCCATATTAACTTCGTAATTGTCAAATCGCGACATTTGAAAAGTGTGATGATGTATCCAATCACAAACTTTTATGATACATCATATTTCTTGTATTGAGATGAATCCCAGGATGCTGCTTCAGACTGACAATATATACGATTACAAGTTCTTTCACAAACTAATTCTTATTATCAATCACTCATGCGTTTTATAAATTATAGAAACCTTCTCTCTACAATGGAGAGTCGACAAGTTGAAAAAAGAGAACAAGACAGGAAAATGATTACCAACCAAATATTCAGAGATACCATTTCGTCCACCTCTTCATCAAATAATAACAGTGGCCCACATGATTCAAGTGGTGGTATTGATTCTGATATTTTGAGTAATGATTCGTTAATATATAATAACAAGGCTACAGCAACTAAGAAAAAGGAAGACGATGATTTTATTAAAATAAGTTCTAACAGTGACAATGGATTTTCATCATTTATGGACTCATTGGTGCTTAAAATCGAGTCCGATCGACAAGGAGGAAATCTTTTGAAGAAAGAAAGTTACCTTACATCTGATTATCATCAACCAAATGATATCCGTCATTTCAGCAGAAAGAAAGATCTCAATGCTGGTCCTTCTGCATCTAAATCCACTATAAATGCGGTTCCTAACTCACACATCCAGAAAGATTTGATAATCAACATACCGTATTTTAACCTTAGGCAACATCTGACACCGGAGGAGGTGACCAAATTGGAGACAGTCTTGGATCTGAAGAATTTCATAAGTACGAAATTGGATTTGTCTGATTTTGTGGGTTACTATTTGTTTGCAAGCTGGGAAAGTGTGGGGAAGCTTACACACTTGAGTGATTCAGAGGCCCTTGATGGTATAGTGAGTCTAGTTGCTACTGACGAAGACGTGAGTTTGATCCTAGTCGATTCCGTTCTGGTGAACATATTCCATTATCACGAAGAGTTAGAGAGGTTACAGTGTTTCACAATGAGTGTCAATCCACTGTTCACCGTAAACCTACTGAAAAATGAACTCAGTCTAAAGCGAATCATTAAGAAAGGTTGTGGTTTACATTTTCAAGGTAATCAAATCACTGATTTCAATAAAGAGGTTTACGAATTTGCGGATTTATCAGGGATCCAATTTATGCTATTTCCTCAATCTCGGTATAAGATTCATCACATTGAAACAACTAAGTATCTTGTCAATTCAAAATATAGTTTTGATTTTGTGACTTCTGAGATTACAAAGATGAATAGAGACAGGGTCAGAAGTAAAAGCAATAGTAGACATACTAGTCTCAACTATGGTACCTCTAGTGGGGAATCAAACGAGGGGTTTGATAATTTGGTTGATACCCAAACTTCCTTTGGAATGAAGAGTTTGTTCAGAGGAATGAGCTCCTCTTTCCCTGAACCAGAAGTCACTATTTGTTTACATATTCGAGTCCCCAACAATCAGAAAAGGCCAACGTTGGATATTATAGTCGATCCACATTGGTCCATTTCCAAACTTGAAAACCAGATAATTGAGAAATCAAGAGATGAGCTCATAGGTAATAGCTGGAAATATGATTGTCTTGTGTATGGGGAAATATACTTATTAGACAAAACAAGACCCATTAAGAATTATGGTATAACAAATGATCAAGTATTGGAAAGAGCAATTATACTTGATTTACCACAGGGAAACGGCCAATTAATTGCGAGAAGACAAGCGAGAAGAAATGGATGGTCAAGTCACAATATGCAAATGATAATCTTCTTCATATTCATCATTTGTATAGTTGAGCTCTTCGTTATTTACAAGTTAAAACTTCGACCAGAAGTCATATATGTTGAACAATCACGAGCTAGAGATTCCAAGAACTTCCCTTGTTACTTTGAAAAGATAGTACATTTTGTAATCAAGAAGTTAATAGCTTAATCAGTCAGAAGAATCAAGCTGTAAGGTCTGATAATTACAATTTCACCACTGGTGTTTCAAACTCTGGTGAAACCGTACTCAAAAGTAGACCTGAGTCATTATAGCCCATTATATTAAAGAGAGAAATCTATCTTGCGATATATCGTCTAAGAAGTATTAATATATCCAGCTCAAAGTCTATGAAGAGGATCGTTAGACTGAGCGAGGCACAGGGCATGTAAGCAAGAACTCACGTTTTGTATATTAGTTTTTTGGAAGCATGAATAATTTTCTTTAATGCATTGAAATACGTATATCTAAATTAGTCTTCTAAATTAGCATCCTCTGTCTTGTAGTTATCCAAGACTATACGATATATGAAATTTGGAGAGAACCCACCACTAGATTAATAACATCAGAGAATGTTATGTTAGTAAAATTGATCAAATCATAAAGTTTGGAGAAAAGATAAAAACAAAAAAAAAGACACATACATGTTTGTGATATAAATATCAATATGTTCAGGAACGATGTAATCATATAGAGGATTAGTGACTTCGCATTTACCAACTAAAGCACTTTCTTCATATGGCAATACCTTCCCAGAGTTACCAACTTCAATCAAACTATCTCTATCGAAAGGGTAACTGGGTGATAGTTTGTATAAACCAGCAACAGTAAATACAGGAGTTTTATGAGCTTTTGCACATTCACAAACTGTAGCAACACCACTTTGAGTCACACATCCACCATTAGCAAAGACCGATCTAGCACCAATGAGGACTTTACCAACTCTAGACATTACAGCAAAGACAGTACTGTCAGGTATCACTACTGTTTCAATATTGGCATCCGATAACCTTTTAGCAAATTTGTGACACTCTTCAATATCATTGGGGTAACATTCAGTTACCAAAACTGTGAACTTTCTCTTTAAACTTGCTTTCAAAAGAAAATTCAAGACTGTTTGAGAACCCGGGGTTGGTGTCAGAAGAACTTCGTTATCGTGAATCAAATCAGCTGTCATTAGTTCTATGTTTTCATGAACTGAAGCAATTTCATCGATCAGTTCTCGTATACCTTGAATAACAACGGATCTCAAATCTTGATTGTGTTCTTTGATGTTCACAACTTCCTTTTGACTACTTTCTTCTTTTTCAACAGCAAAAATCTGGAACATTGAGGTATTTACCGGCACATTGTTATTGTTCATATTACTATTAGGGGTCTTATTGATGAAACTTATCTCATCTCTTACTAATGCTAGTACTCTTCTGACAATATTACCTGCAGCAAATTCTCTAGGTTGAGCATCAACCAATTTTTTACCCACTTGTCGTATGATCTTAATAAGTTCATCCGTAGATTTCCAACGGGAATGTGATATCACTCTCATGAGTAATTGACATGTTTCCATTGCAACTTTGTATGATCCGACAATCTGCCTTCTTTTCAGCTTGGATGCAAAGGAGTCAACCAGAATATGATAATCAGGACGTTGTACCGATGTCATTGTGTATTATACGTTGGATGCTTATATTGACGCGTTTTTGCAGACTGCACTCAGATGCAATTACACTAACTTGTATTATTGAGTGAAAATATTCTATGATGTAGTTCATCTGTTAGTAAGAAGCTTTCCTTCACCAAATTTGTGTGAATCATTTTTTTCCAGCAGTTGTGCGAGCGGGTAAGCGCGAGTTTACAACAGCCTGCTAACTAAGGACACACAACATATTTTGAAGAGACTTACATTTGCTGATTTAAAGGATCTACTTGAAGAATGAGTCCAACTGAGCTCTTCTGCTGCGTTGTTCGAAAATGTGGGAATGTCTTTCCTCTTCTTCAAAATCATCACTACTTCCACTGCCATTTTCGTTCTCATTATCTTCATCATCATTATCTTCATCCAATACACCACCAGAGACTGTATCTCTTATATCGTCCATAATACTCTGTAATTCATCCAAATACTTTTCATCGTCATATTTCGGGTCAGATTGTGATGCTTTCTTGGTATCCATATTCAATATCTTTTGCAACTTATCTCTTTTCTTTTGTAGTCTCAGTTTCTCTTGCTCAGGTAACGACTTCATATGAAGGTCAATTTTTTGCAATTGCCTTATAGTACGAACCTTTATTCCGTCTAATGTTCTGTAATTACCCTTATCTGTCTTGCCATTTCTCATTTTGGCTCCTTGAGTTTTAAGGCTATTACCAAATCCACCTTTGCCCCCACACATGGGAATCCTGAGATGTAGATTGATATAGTCTGATCCATTGTTCATGTTGTTCTTTTCATCCACAAGATCACTTACCAAAAGGTAATGTGTTATGGGTCTACCCTTTGATTCAGATATTATGGACTTCTGGGAAACAAGTGAAGGAAGATGACTTCTCAATTGGCCATCCAGCTCTTGCGTGGTGATATCTCTGTCCACTGATATCACCACGTTTTCTACACCATCAATTGTTCTTAGGTATATTTCTACCATTTGTGGCCTCAACTATATTGTATCGTACAGTACTACGAGTCAATCACAAGCTGGTCCCCTCTCTTGTTCGAACTACCATCGTGAAGATGAAAGAAAGAAAGTGCAGAAGAATATTTACTATATGTGGCTACCAATCGACGCGCCGCCCTTCTCTTCTTGGCTGCAGTGTGACTTTTCCGGTCATTTTCAGTTCCTTCAATTGCACTAAACACTTGTCTTGTCTGCTCATTGCGCTGCTGCTTTATGGTATATCAATTAGCAAAACGACAATGGTTTACAAAGTTGGTATCCTCATATTGTCGGATACGTGCGCCAAGGACAACTCCTTGGACAAAACGACACCCGCAATCATTGAATTTTTAAACACTTATCAGAAGGATAATGACCGAGTCTATGAGATCTCTTATACTGCAATCATTCCAGATCAAACTGCTGATATTCAGTTTCAAATTGCTAAATGGACATCAAATGACGATTTGAGGCTGATCCTCACTTGTGGAGGTACTGGATTCACAGTTCGAGACATCACCCCTGAAGCAATCAAACCTCTTCTAGAAAAGGAGGCTCCAGGTATCGTCCACGCAATGCTTTCTGAATCTTTCAAGATTACTCCATTTGCAATGATGTCAAGACCTGTAGCAGGTGTTCGTGGCAAATCGTTGATTGTCACTTTACCAGGATCTCCAAAGGGTGCAAAGGAGAATCTTTCTGCCATATTGAAACCTTTACCTCACGCATTGGCCCAGATTGAAAATGTTGATTCTCGAGCTTTGCACAAGAAAATGAATAGAACATTGAATGATGCCTTACCTGGCAACAACACTATCGTCGATAAGAGTTATGATAATTCCCCTGTTCAGCATGGTACCAATACTTCTCATGTCTATCATGGTGACCATCACCATCATCATTCTCACGATGAGCCCAAAAAACTTGACAGCATTTCAGGCAGAGTGGGCTGTGGATTGGCAAGACATGAGTTGATATCAAATGACTTGGATGCCCCCGTTACCCAGAGAGCGAGAGATTCTCCATATCCTATACTTTCAGTGGTTGAAGCCTATAAGTTAATCTCCCAATTTACCCCTCAACCTACTGTCATTGAGGTAGATATTACAGATAGGTTCCTTTGTGGTTATACTATCGCAGAAGATATCTATTCTCCAGTAAATGTTCCCAATTTTCGTGCAAGTATAGTGGACGGGTATGCTGTCAAGAGTAGCGATGGCCCAGGAAGTTATCCAGTGGTTAGTATTTCTCATGCTTCATCATTGAATACGGAAAGGGTCCTTCAACATAGTCAGATATCCAGAGTTACTACTGGTGCTCCTATACCCGAGGGATCAGATGCGGTTGTTATGGTAGAAGAAACCCAATTGATTGAATTGACAGAAGATGGTAAAGAAGAAAAGACAATCAAGATTCTGGCCACAGGTGTCAAACCCGATGACAACGTAAGGGAGATAGGGTCCGACTTGAAAAAGGGAACCCTAATATTACCAAAGGGTGCATCTATAAGTTCATCTGGAGGAGAAGTTGGATTACTAGCGAGTGTTGGAATTCAAAAAGTGAAAGTTTATGCCAAACCAAAAATCGGTATACTATCTACTGGCGATGAACTTAAAAACCTTTCAAACTCAAACATCAATGTAGAGCTAAGATATGGTGAGATTCATGATAGTAATAGGCCAACTTTGCTATCATGTGCGACGAATACTGGGTTTGAATCGGTCGATCTAGGTATAGCCTCTGACTCCAAAGACTCTCTTCATGATATAATAACAAAAGCTTTTCAAGATGAGTCCATTGATTACTTAATTACTACAGGGGGTGTCTCTATGGGAGAAAAAGATTTATTGAAACCAACTATAGAAAGGGTTCTTAATGGAACAATTCATTTTGGAAGAGTCAAGATGAAGCCCGGTAAACCAACTACATTTGCCACTGTAGAGATAAAGGGGAAAACGAAAGTTATCTTTGCGTTACCTGGTAATCCTGCCTCTGCAACTGTGTGCTATAACGTGTTTGTACTACCATCTTTATACCTATATAGCGGAGTCAAAGTCAAGGCAGACAGAGCAGACATTGTTCCCTTGCCTCCTAAAGTGAAAGTGAAGCTTTTGGCAGATACTAGACTGGATCCAAGACCGGAATATCAGAGAGTGCATATATCACAATCTATCAATGAGAAGGAAGGATCCATGGAACTGATTGCGGTATCCACTGGGTTTCAAAGAAGTAGTAGAATCGGTAGTTTCAAAGGTGCCAACGGGTTGCTATGCCTTCCTTCTTCTGCTGACGCTGGTACAAAAGTGCTTACCAGAGGAACACTGGTGGATGCTCTCATGATTGGTCCTTTAGGTGGGTATTAAATTTTGTTCTAAGTATTCCTGGACATATATATGTATATGCAACATGCTCACAATGAAGAACGAACAGAAGAGAGAACGCAGTAAATAGGTTGTTTCGCATTAGCTCATCAGTACTGCCTCGGATTTTTGTAGAGGTCTCAGGTGTTTAAGGGGTACTAATTTTGAGAGAAGAACGGATGACTTGATACAAAGATAGTGCCAGACTAACTTTGAAACAACGAGCAACTCCTCCATTACTTTACCTTGACATCCATCTTTAAACTTCTTTAACCACAAGCTACTCACGTACAATCTACTCACGTTACATAACTATCATCTTCATACTTTTCACGTGAGGATGTCAAGTTTTGCGATCTCCCAAGTATGTAATGCTGATCTCCACAGTTTCCAGATTCACACGACCACGCGTAGGTGATATGAAGCTATATATATATATGTATATATCTTACAGCACTGATACCCATATCAGTCTATTAGATTTAGGCAAAAGTTTGATAAGCAGAACCTTTTACTAACATTTTTCAAAATAATTAGGAGATACCGTCATTGAATGATCTCAAAGTTGTAGAGCTGAGAACTTTATGTCGATCTTTTCGTTTGCCCCTCGGGAAAAGAAAGTCCGATTACTATGATATCTTTTTGGAACATGTTAATACGAAAACACAGGAAAGAGACTTGAATGAGGTGCTAGCGGTCAAAATAATCTTAAAATGGATAGAATTAGATTCCGGTAGCGTTCCATATGCATATGACGTTAAAAAGTTGAAAGCCTACTTGAGATCAGGAGACTTAGCCACATTAGGGCAGTTGGCAGACATTGACAGAGGCGAATATACAATACTTGATCAAACACAAAGATCCCGCAATCCAACTAGTAGTCAGACTGACACAGTCAATGTGGGTTTACCTAGAACAGAATGTTTACCTAGAACAGAAAACGTCAATAATTATCAAGCGAACATTAACTGGCTAAAACCAACAGGACAAATTAATCCAGATACCGAGGAAATCAAATTTGCACCAAGTTACTTCTATAAGTTTCTAAAGTATCTTGATGTTCACAAACACCAAAGAATTTCCTTGCTATCAGCTAGTGAAGAAAAGAAGTTATCTATCAGATTTCATTTTGCAGTTTCTGAACAAGAGAGATTTTTATTGTCAAATAATTCCAAGTTGAGAGTGTTCTTACTCTCAGGAGCGGTTGATAAATCATCAATGGTATCTTCAGGAGCACTCATACGATTCCCGGAAACATTTGAGATAAGCATAAATAATTTGAAGCTCGATGTAGCAAAGTTACAGGGACTGAAAAATCAAATTGGTACCGCAGTTCCTGCAGATATTACAGGATATATAAAGACAAACGCTCAAAATTCATTTGTTTTGAACTATATATCCAAAAAGATGAAATATTTGATGTATTTTGCGATTGTGGAAGAGATTCCTGTCGAGGGCTTGGTTCAAAGGGTTTTGTGTAATCCTAAGATTGCAGCTGCACAGACACTAAAGCAATTACAGAAAGATGATTCTCCTGAGGATATAATTGAAACATCGAATAAAGTTACTTTGAAGTGCCCGCTATCGCTGGGTAAGATGAGTATTGCTGCGAAATCAATCAAATGTGACCATCTTCCTTGCTTCGATTTGAAGAATTTCTTATCGTATCAAAGCTCGGTACCTTCTTGGTCATGTCCTCTCTGCTCCAAACATTTTACGTTTCAAGAATTAGCCGTGGATGAGTTTATGCAAGATATTATCAACAAAACTTCCCCAGATGTTGAGTCCGTTATAATTGAAGATAATGGACTTTGGAGAATAGAGCAGACGGGTGACTACAATTATGGAACTAATAATACAACTAGCAATAATCCATCTCTCACAAAACAAAAAGAGCCAATTCAAGAAATCATCAGTATCTCTGATTCTGAATCTGAATCAGAAGCTGAGGATGAAATGCAATATCTTCCAGACCAAGAGCTTGGATCGGAATCTGATGCAGAAGATGAAATCCCTATTGCACCAAACAAAAGAAGAGGTCCAACTCACGATAACAATATGGAATATGATGACGCAGACGATGCAGACGATGTACCACTTGCACGTAGAAGCACTTCTGCATTATCCGAAGATGCAGATAATGTACCACTTGCACGCAGAGGTGCTGCAGTGTTACCTGAAGAAGATGACGATGAAGAAGATACCACAGTACCATCTCTGAATGAGGCCGCTGTCTCCAACAACCGAGGTCAAGAAACTTTGGACGAACCTCGACAAAGTACCTCAAATCAATTGAATACAGAGGAAGACACGTCAATGTACGATTTGTTCCATGAAGTCAACAGCACTAGCAACAATAACAATGAAAGTTCCGATAATGCCAACAGAAGTGAAGTTGTTTATGCTGATAATGCTAATAGGAGTGAGATTACACCCGCTGAGAATGATAATAACCAAACTAATGTTGCACAGTCTGACAATGATAATCAGAGTAATATTGCACAAGATGATAATGCTAATAATAGTAATTTTAATAATAACGATGCTCTCATGGAGGATTCAAACATCAACGTTGATAATTCAGAGGAATCACAACTATCAACATTGGAAACTACTCACGATGTCTTACCTCCCCCTTCAATACCTCCTCCTGCTTATCTATTAGCCGCTGCCTCCAGAAGTGATAGATCTCCAGCTGCAAGTAATAATGCTTCTCAGAATAACACTGCTGAAACAAGAAACAATGCAGATACTATTCCATACGATGAGGTAACGCCACAACATGCGGCAAGTTTACTAGAACCATTCCTCCATCCTGAATCGGTGATTAATCAAGAACCTCCTGCAGCACATCAAGAATCAAATACTCATTTAGAAGCACCTGTTGGCAAAGATTTATTACAAACAATCAAGATAGCGAAACGAAAACCTGTGTCAAGCTCAGCACCAGTAGTAGAACAAACCTCATCATCATTACCAGGTGTAGCAACCGTACCCTCAACAACAACAACAACAGCACCAGCACCGGTGCTGGAACCGGCAACGACCACAGCAGTATGGGAACCAACGTCAACGTCAACGTCAACACCAACGTCAACGTCAACACCAAATGCAATTCAAAATGATGCCCAAGGAGACCTCAACGTGGAAACAAGAAGAAGATCCAGAGGATTTAGTTCATCTGGTGTTGATTCAGTATCTAATCCATATAGTGGACATGATAGAGTAAGAAATAGGGAATCATCGGCAACAGATTTGACTTCCATATCAAATGTCGAACAAGAAAGACAAAGAATTTCTTTAGATGATGGGGCACCGGAACAAATTAATAGTGACACTGTTCAACAAAGTGTTAATGACCAAGGGAGAAACAATCAAAGAGATGATATGGAAAACAGAAGTGCTGTTGATTTGCCTTTGGTCGAGACAGCTCAACTGCCGACGGGACCATCCGAAAATACTCGAACTGATTTACTCTATCAAGCAGTTGGTGATTTACAACCCCGCCAAGAATATACCAAGTATAATGTGATTAGTTCTATTCATTCGAAGGAGGAGACCAAATTATATGGCAGCATTCTACACTTCAAGAAAATGTATGATAGATATACAAGTCAGATTGCTGATCTTCAAAGTCTTCAAGATAAAGATTTACAGCAAATTCAAGAGGGCAAGGGAACTATCGGTTTGAGGAGGAGAGTAGAAGCAAGAATTTATAAGATGACTAACCTTATTCAAATGTCACTCAATGCATACAGTGAGTTGAAGAGGTATGAATACAAACTACAAGTTTTAAATATCCTTCGTGACCCATCATTCAAGTTCACCAGGCATCAGGAGAATGGGGATAGCTTCTTTAACAATGAAAGCGATAGCCACCATGGCCATCAAAGAAATATAAGCAACAGTGGTAATGGGTATAATAACTCCACGATTGATTCCAACAGAGATATTTTGCCTGCACACCCGCATAGATCACAAAGTTATTCGTCTGTCACTCAGAATATCTCACAACATGGCAATGTCGAGCAAGAATATGAAAAACGTGATGATATAAGTAGATACAATGTACCCGTGGATGGCTCACGTCATTCTACAGGATCACTATTCTCTAGAGACTTACAAAATGCTTCATCAGAATCTCCAAGAGAGTTCTCCTCAAATCAATCTCACTTTAAAAACAAGTCAAATAAGGGACCTACAGCTAACGCTGTCGAGTCTTCAGAGTCTGTACAATCAGTCGATATTGTAGTCAAAAGACAGCTTACTCAGAGACCACCATCTCAATGGACATCTTCTCCAAATTTACAATCACATCATAATGCACAGCCCGGATGTCAAGATACACCGCCATTTTCATCACATCATATCTCCAAAAGATCTTCAGAAAATTCAGGAATTGCTCAAACAACCACGCAAAATGTTTCACAACAGTCTACGCAACAGTCCAACTACTCGCGTTCTACACAGGTTGCCAAACAACCTGCTTTCAAATCCACTGACGAACATCTCATGCAGAACTCTGAAGTTCCTTCAGGATCCATGGAAACGTTTCCTGAACCATCTCCTATGACACATCGTTCTCCAAGCTTTTTGAAGACGGTGGAGGAAGTTGCTGCCAGATTTGTGCAAGAGATAAACCAACGTCCTGCTCCTGGAACTGTACATGCTGTCATTGAAAATTCATCATCCCAACCACCTTTTCTCAACTCTGTGCGAGCAACCGCTGCACAGCCAAACTTTACAAAATCAGTTTCACCATCAACCAATGAACGAGACGCTACACAGCCAAACTCCTCACAATCAACTAATGAACAACCAGTCAGAATTTCGCAAGCTACTAAGGAACATCCAGCTTCAAGAGGCTCACAGTCGACTTCTGCACTGCCTAAGTCGACACCCGCTCAAGGAAACGAACAAGCAGCTAATAAAACCCCCTCTGAAAGATCCGTTCAGACGATTAGAAAAGAACCAGCTGTCGCAGATGCTCCTGTCAGCCATACAGAGGAACGCATTCAATTTGCCGAAAGAGTCATCCCACCAACTGAAAAACAATTAGTTAACAAGGCCACACCAACAACGTCTCATGAAACTCCAAACTCTACCCGGATAAGTTCCGAAACATCATCCGAAACTTTGCTAGACGTAAACAATAATGTGAGCAAAGTAATGGTTTCAATTGATTCTCCGAATAAGCACAAAAAGCAGAAGAAAGATAAAAATCAACCTATATCCGAGCGAACACTACCAAGCGCTCCATCCAATCCATTGGGTGAGCATAGGCAAGCTGAACAATCTTCCATTTCACCTTTGCATTCATCATCGAATTCAAGTCCTCACCCAAGATCCTCATCAAACGAACCAAAGAAATTGTCAACCCCGCGAGCAAAGATCTCTCCTAAATCAAAAGAAAATATTTCATTTGCTGGGGCAAGCAAGAGAAAGGGCGAATCTGATGGATCGATTATTGCAAATCTTGAGCCATTACCTGTTATCATTGCTCCCAGCTATCCTCCCACACAATCAGAGCCTATCAGCTTCTTGGGATCATCAAAGACTAGATCTATTCCTTCTGCTCCTCAGGCACCCTTGTCAAGCGCCCCGGAAAAACCTAAATCAAAGTCAACAGCTCCTCAGTCACATCCACCTTCTGCAGATCTAGTTCAAACGATCACAAAGAAACCCAAGGGTGATGAAACTGTGCGCCAAATTCATTCCGAAGGCTATCATCAATTGTTGAACAAGGAAATTGCCAATGCCAAGCTTGAAATTAGTTCACTTGCCCTTCAAGCAAGAAATGAAGAATCAAAAATCATGAAATTACAAAGTAGGGCACATAGACCTAGTGATCAGGAGATTTCCTTGAAACAGAGTGAAGCAAGACTTGTTCAATTGACTAAGGAGAGAATGAAAGAAATTGGCAATTTGAAGAGATTACTGAAGACGAAGTCAGAAGCAACGGCCCAAGAGAAAGAGAAGGTAAAGGAGAATGAAAGAGACAAAAATGGTGACAGCCGAGATGATGATGAAGAAGACAAAGAGAAAGAAAACGAAATAAATAGAGAGAACACAGGAAAAGATAAATCTCCCCAAAAAAGGAATGCTTCAGAAGTCGACTTACAATCAAGGGACGAAATCAACAACAATTCAAATGAATCGGCAAACCCAGGATCAAGTCAACATAATAATCTTCCCACTCAACCCGAAAATTTTGTTTCCTCAAGGTTGCAACCTTCTAATATGGGACAGAAAGTGAATATTTTATTTGAACCTTCAAGAAAAAGAATTGACACGGGAAGAAGCAAAACAAATGAGAGGGTTTCTTCCAATGCTACTGAGCGATTACCAGTTACAAGACAGGGAATATTAGATCCTCGTTCAAACCCCAGAGTTCCAGTTGGAGGACCAACGGTAGAAAATTATGATCATTCTAAGATTCAGAAACCACTCGAATACGTACAATTTCCGATACAGCAACCAACAAGATCCACTTCTGTACTTAATTCCAACGTTAATGCACCTAACCCCAATATTTCCACACCAAATACTAACTTCATTAACGTTCCAAGAGTTCAAACTGAGTCTAACACCAATGGCAGGGATGTTGAAACCCCTGTATTTGACTTTCGCTCCCATATTCGTTCCCCAGTAGGCAATTTCGCAACTGGACATCAAATGCCATCAAGATATGGAGATGCTCCTGGTCCAAGAGTTTCGCAAGGTACTCCCGACTTTTTACCTCAACATCCAGGTACTCAAGACCCTCAACAATCTTCTAAGACGCCCCCAAGCAGCGAGTCCAATAACGGAGTTGAGAGACAATTACCAAGAAGACCATCTGGTAATGATGGAAGAAATAATGAGAATGAAAATAGTAGCAGGTTTGATATGCTTAGTTTACCGAGCTGGAGAGCTTCAAGTTTGCTGAATCCTTTTGGAAAAAGGAAATAGGTCAAATGTCTTATGACCTTGTTTTGAATCGATCATCATCAACTAACGCTTTAGGATATAAATAACTGGTTTAACAAATACACGGGTAATTATTTTATATAAGTCTTGTTGAAATATAACGAAATATGTTATTTATCTACATTTATATATTCTTTATTCTTTGTATTGGTGATACTACGAATCCATACAACAACTCCTATGGTATCAAAGGGATTCTAGTTGACACATTTCTTTTGTAAACAACGTAATCATCGCCAAAGAATTCAATCAATTTCGTTTCTTCAAAGCGAATTCTTCTATTGAAAAAATTGAACAAAACATAGGCAAAACCCAAAGATGAAATTGGATTGAGTAACATCAATTGTGTTCCAATACCCCACCAAAAGAAACCAGCATATGAAGGGTGCCTTGAGAATGAATAGATTCCATCTGTAACCAATCTATGATTTTGTTTCTTATTGATTGCGATAAGATGAGAGAATGATTCTCCTGCTTTGACCATTGCCAAAGATCTGATGATTTGTCCACTAACTAATAATGCAAGACCTGAGAATGAAATCAATATCTTATATGATCTTACGGAAGACAAGGATATCAGTTTCATACCAGGGAAGAAGTATGATTCGATAACAAATTCCAACAGTGAAACAATGTGTGCTATATGATATTCATATCCATTATTTATTAAATATGAGTCTTCTGAAACTTTGTCATAACTGTACTTTGCAGTAATGAAATATTCTAAGAAATGAAATGAGAACAAGCTTATTAAATACAATGGTAACTGTTTATATCTGGAAATGTTCAATCTAGTGAAAAATGGAAATACCAAGGGAATATTCACTCCAATAAGTATGCCTAATATCAAGGCTATCAACGATATTCTATGTAATTTGTTCGCCTTAATGACTCTGATTTCGTTTGCATAGTCTATTTTCTGAAAGGATTCTGAAGACATGTTTGATAATAAGGCTATATTCTCATTGTGACAACTCACGTATAGTGATAATTGGGTATCAGTAAGATCTATTGAACCATATATATACACAATCTTCTACATATCAACTTGTCCTCTCTTTGGTTTACATTTTCCAACTCCAATATTTCCCCATTGAGCCATCTCAATAGCCGCTGACATAACCACACATTTTTTTCTCAGTTTCATTTTTTTTTATTTTTCTTGTGTTTGGCACGTCCAAAAATTTTTTTATCTTCTTAGATTACTAAGTACTAAGCAAGTGCATCAGATATAAGTAAACTACAGGAGCATCGAAAAACAATATACAAGGGTCACATACAGACAGTCTTACAAGATATTAACGATGTCTTCACAACAATTTACCTGTAATACCTGTGGGTTGGCTTTTCCAACTCCAACTGACCAGAGAGATCATATGAAGACTGAATGGCACAGATATAATTTAAAAAGAAGAGTGGCAAGTTTGCCTTCTATATCGGAAGAGTTATTCAACGAGAAGGTAAATGCCATGGGTGAAGAAGAAGAGGTTCCAACCGCACCCGGAAAGAACAAGACTATCACAAAGAAAGAACAGAGAAAGAGAGACAAAGAGATCATTGCCGAAAAGAAAAGAGAGCTATTGGAGTTAGCAAGACAGAAAATGTTAAGCTCTGGCGCTGTTCTGAAAGTCGATGAAAATGGTAAGTTATCTGCAAGTAAACCAGAGGAGCAAAACGTTGAAGCATCAGAACCAGTAAGTGAAGAAAAGAAAGATTTGATACCCGAAACTACACAACATCAAGAACAAGAAGAAAACAGTGAAGACTTGAAAACAGAAGAGAATGAAGCTTCCTTAGAAGAAAAATTAATGGCATTAAAGATCAAAAACAAAGTAGAAATCCCACCAGAAGCTTGTTTGTTCTGTACCAAGACATTCCCACATCAAAATGCTGCTATTCAACATATGTTTAAAGTTCATGGTATGTACATCCCAGAACATGATTTCTTGGTCGATAAGGCAGGTTTGATTCACTACTTGAGTGAGAAGATTGGTTTCGGTAACGTATGTCTTGTTTGTAATTATCAAGGTAAGAATCTTGAGGCTGTTAGACATCATATGGCGGTGAAGTTCCATTGTAAGATTCCATATGAAACTGAAGATGAGAAATTAGAAATCTCCGACTTTTACGATTTCACCAAATCTTATGCTAATTTACCTGAACAAGAGACCAACGATGAAGATTGGGAAGACGTTGAAGAAGAAGAAGTTGGATCTGGTGAAGAGGAAGAAGAAGGAGTTGAATACTTACCTCAAGAAGTCTCATACGTTAACAATTTGGAATTACATTTACCAACTGGTCAAAAGGTGGGGCACAGATCCTTGGCAAGATACTACAGACAAAACTTGAAACCTGATAGAGAATTGAGTGAAGGTCAAGGTACGGTTGTTGCTGCAGAGACAAGACATTTCATCAACAACCCAATGACTCAACAAGAGATAATGACACAAAAGAGAGCATGGAAGAACGAAAAGAAATCAGCTGATATTAACGATAGAAGAGCTGCCAAGTTCATTAATAACCAACCACACTACAGGGATCAATTATTACAATAGTCTCCGTAGTCCTTATGTAAATTAGTTAGTCGAATAGAAATTGCGTAAAAAATGAATCCAAAGAGTGTTGTTTCCCCCTATAACAGCACACACTCCACTAAAACAATGGCACCAATACCCGGTGCCGGAAGGGCAGAGTCAATTTTGCAATTAGGCCGCGCACGCAGCAGAAACACACTAAGAAAATTAAATTAAAAAAAAAAGAGTGGATGATTCACGAAGCATGGGAACTTCCGAGACTGCAAGCAAGGGTTGGTTGAGCCCGTTCCAGTTCCTGATTCCCAGTTTCCGTGTCTGTGTTTGTATTTGAAACTGTTGGTCTTTCTCTGTTACTGAACACACGCTCCTATGTGTTGCTTCGTTTCGTTTGGAGGGTTTTCTTTTTAACGGGTTCAGGTTCACTACACAAGCATTCGCTACTGTGCAAGTAAATCTCAAGTTCGTTCAACATAATATAGATTTTTGTTTCAAATTTTATATATATTTAAATTTATTTATTCAAAATGGCTGACGTTGTTTTGGGTGCTCAATGGGGTGATGAAGGTAAAGGGAAATTAGTCGATGTCCTCTGTGATGATATCGAAGTTTGTGCTAGATGTCAAGGTGGTAACAATGCTGGTCACACCATTGTTGTTGGAAAAGTCAAGTATGATTTCCATATGTTACCTTCTGGTTTAGTCAACGCCAAATGTCAAAATTTGGTTGGATCTGGTGTTGTTATTCACTTACCAAGTTTTTTCGAGGAATTAGAAAACCTTGAAGCTAAAGGTTTAGACTGTAGAGACAGATTATTTGTCTCTTCCAGAGCTCATCTTGTCTTTGATTTCCATCAAAGAGTTGATAAATTAAGAGAAGCTGAATTAAGCTCAAACAAAAAATCCATTGGTACTACCGGTAAGGGTATCGGTCCAACTTATTCTACCAAAGCTTCAAGATCTGGTATCAGAGTTCATCATTTAGTAAGTGATGAACCAGAATCTTGGCTCGAATTCCAAAACAGATTAAGAAGGTTGATCGATACCAGAGTTAAGAGATATGGTGAATTTGATGTTAACTTCGATGATGAATTAGCCAAATACAAGATCTTAAGAGAAAAGATTAAACCATTCGTTGTTGATTCCGTTGAATTCATGCACAATGCTTTGAAGGCCAAGAAGAAGATTTTAGTTGAAGGTGCTAATGCACTCATGTTGGATATCGATTTTGGTACTTATCCATATGTTACATCATCAAATACTGGTATTGGTGGTGTTTTAACCGGTTTAGGTATTCCACCAACTGCTATCAGAAATGTTTACGGTGTTGTTAAGGCTTATACTACCAGAGTTGGCGAAGGTCCTTTCCCAACAGAACAATTAAACGAATCTGGTGAAGCTTTACAAACCATTGGTGCCGAATTTGGTGTTACCACTGGTAGAAAGAGAAGATGCGGTTGGTTAGATTTAGTCGTTATGAAATACTCTTCTTTGATTAACGGTTACACTTCTTTAAACATCACTAAATTAGATGTCTTAGATACTTTCAAAGAAATCAAAGTTGGTGTTGCTTACACTTATCAAGGTAAAAAATTAACTTCATTCCCAGAAGATTTACATTTATTATCAAAAGTCGATGTTGAATATGTCACATTACCAGGTTGGGAAGAAGATATTACTCAAATCAAGACTTATGATGAATTACCAGAAAATGCTAAAAAATACTTGAAATTCATTGAAGATTTCCTTGAAATCCCAATTCAATGGGTTGGTACTGGTCCTGCCAGAGCTTCCATGTTAGAGAAAGAAATCTAAATCAATCTACTCTAGCATAGAATAGGAGTCATCTCTTTTTTTATTATTCTTTATATACTACTACATATCAGGTTTACATCTTAAAAAAAATTGTTTTATGAACGTGAAGTTATAAAAGTGTAATCAAGACTAAATTCATGGATCCTGCAACACTCCATATTGTAATGAAACATCCACGCACGCGCGTATAGGACAGATCAGGACATCGATGGCTCAAGATATATATAGAATTAGAATTCCCGAGTACTTTGATCGCCAATGCAAACAAAAGATTGATAGTTTACTCTTTCATATAACAGCAATTGCCTCTTATATACCATATATCACTCATCAGATAATTGCGACAATGGATATAGAGAAACTGGAATTCGAACATTTCAAAGTTAAGTTGCAAAAACCCAATGAATTGGATAGTGCAAAGTCCGTTCAGTCTGATCTATTGGCATACTTGACTTTATTTTCCAACCATTTAACACTATTGAAACAAGAGTTATCCACCGTTAAAGAAGATGATTTGAATTACCTTCTTGATCAATTGAATGGATTGATCGACTATTTCTTGACCATGTACGATGGAACGCCAGAAATTCATTGTTTGTCAACAGAGATTGATTCGTTGATAGCTAAGAATTATACAGATTTGCTATCATTGATGTTGAGTACTGCGCATAGCAAGTTCAATATCACGATGATTGATTTCGTTAACAAGTGTAACAAACTGATATGTGATAACATCAAGAAGATCTCATTGAGCAAGAATTGGTTCAGTTCAGTGAAACATATGTCTATAATCATTTTGCAGTTCCTATTTAATAAATTTCATGGGTTTTTGAATTCCATCAAGAATTTATTATTGACTTCATTATATAAGCATTTGATGAAACTATATGATAATTACAACTCAAGTGTAGAGAACTCCATTTTCAGAGCCAATTACTTCACAGATTTGTTGAAATTGATTGATATAATTGTCAGCAATGATAACAACTCATATGCTTTAGACAGTAAACTTTTCAACAGACTATTGAAGCTGGCGAAATTGATTACTTCTTCAAAGACTTCAAAGACAGAATATACTTACCCAATAATGAGTATCTTACATGGTAATAATCTCTTGGTCGCATTATTGAAATCCGATAGATACATTAATTCAATTACAACTAAGAAATCAGTGAATAATTCATCGCAATATCTAACATCAATTCATCAGTATACTTCAAACAATTTCATCAATGCATTCAACACAGATTCCAAAAAGCTAAGATTACATCTAACCAAGAATTTATCTGACCTTTTGGTGTTCAATTTCATTGTTTATGGAGTCAATCAAGGTGAGTCCGAAAAAGTATTGAATCTGACTCTCAATTTTATTTTGATAAACTACTCATCGTCAAACAGCAACATGAAAATCAAATCGGGCTTACTTGAAACGTTAGTTCAATTTTTATCAACTATGGGTCTCTACTATCAGACAAATAAAGTTAATACAGGATTCAAAAATGGTATCACATTTACAAGTCTACAAATTTTCAATATCTTGAATATATTATTCTTCAGAGTATTCGGAGTTCAGTCTATGGAAATAGATAGTGAAACCGACATGTCTAAGGTCATTTTATCAAAGGAGCACGATCTACAAATTATTGATGATTCTTCAAATTTCAACGACGCAATCACTATATTGAACCAACTGGAAATGCTGTATGGATTTTTGATCGAAGAAATTGGGTCTGATGTCAATAAATTAATCATGTTAGGTAAATTGACTTTGAATTCCTCAACACAATCAAACCAATATACCCATTACAAATCTTTAAGTGAGTTTATTCCTAGTGAGTCTACCAAATCTATTAACCAATGGTATACTCTATCTACTTTGAAGTTTATTCAACTACTTATCATTGATCTTGATCAGTATATATTATCTCATCAAAGTGCTGTTTCGAACAGAACACTTTCCAACGAAGACATTGCTACACAAATATCTGGTGTTTTGTTTACTTTATCAAAACATCAGAATTTCCAAATCAGAGTGTTAGCTATTGAAACATTGGTTAAAATATTGAACATCAAACCTGAATTATGTTTTGATATTTTAAATGATTCGTTGAATGCACTTTTGCATAATTTAGACGAAACCGACAATAGTGACCGCTCTGCATTCAACGTCAATCACGGGTTGTCCTTCTTGATTTCAAGCATCTTGACGAATTGTCCAAAGAATTACATCAGTACTGATTTCACCTTGAAAGTCTTCTCTATGACCAATTATTTGAAGAAGTTCAACTCAACTGTGATCCAAACAAATCTTTTTGGAACATCTTCTGGTTCAATTATTTCTAACATCAACTATGAAAAGCAATTACTCAGTTGGATTATGCTCATGGGTTTGTTCAACTTTGCTACTCCACCAGAGGATTCAGATAATGAAGAAATCAAAAACAATAATGATTTCTTCTTATCAGGAAATACACAGTTCATTAACATCTGGAAAGGACTCTTAGCTCATGCTGTTCCTTCCAATTTTGTCCAGATAGAAAAAGTGAAATTAGGCCATTCATCAAAGGCAGCTTCAAAGATCACTAATATCAATGAATTGATGAAATTGATTGAAATCAAGAATCACTCATTGGTTTGTTTATTGAGTTACATTAGATATCTTTCATCCACAAAAGTTGCATCTTCTGTTCAAACACATGACATATCATTATCAGCTACCCACTCAACTTCTCTACTTACGCCTGAGATAGCAAGACAATTAAATCAAATTTTGAACAAGAGTTTTGTTTTCATTAACAGTATCAGGGGTCAAATTTTGTCTGCAGATAGTTCCGTTCCAATCGTTTTGGAGAACAATATAAACTTCAACAAATTGAGAATTTATCAAGCATTCATCAAACTGATGCCATACTTGAACATAAAAAATGATATAAATTCCGCTTTGTTGATTGAAATCGTTAACAATTTCAGTGACTTCAGCTTATACAATTACTCATTCAAAAAGGAGGATGAAACTATTAATAATTTGGCTAAACATAAGAAAGCCATCGATTATTCCAAATTACTCGATGAAAGGGAAATTTTCACTTTAAATGATGGGTTGACATATGGACTTACCAGTAAGTTGAATTACTATAAAGTGGAGGATTTACTGATCAAATCAACAGGGTTGACTTCCACAAATACAAAAGCATCTAATTCCAACGATATTGATCAAATACATAATCCAAATTCTTCAATTTCTATCGAGTCACCTTTCATAAAGAGTTCACTAGCTCCAGTTGGTCCCTTCGATGCCAATTTCGAACCTATGATATATCAGCCATTACAACATTCGTTCTTCAATGACTATCTAATTGTACTTTACAACGGTGGAGGAGGTAAAAATATTGGATACACAGAATCATATCAATATGCAGTCAACAGAGATACCATGATAGTTGATATTTCAATTGAATTATTTGCCATTGCTTTCCCTCATTTGACCCTAAAAGTTCAACAGTCTATTGTGGAGACCATTAGATCATCTATATTGATCAAAGTTGCAGAAATGAAAGAAATCTCAGACTCCATTGAAACCACAAATGGGGGATTGAAAAAATACAAAGGTGACATGATGAGAAAGAAATCCTTATCGATCAATTGTTCAATTGCATTCCATAGTTTATTGAACTACATGAACAACTTCCATTCTAAGAGTCATCCTTTAGTGTTGCCGAAAGTCATTGGTAATTGGATATTAGAGACTATCAAAGTTCTTAATTCAAACATTAACAATTCACTTTTAACTTCCCTGAACGCTGAAAGTATTGGCTTGTGCACTTCCTTGATTGAAAATGAGTCGAAGGAAGAAGTATTATCATCAAGTTTATCACTCACCATCAAGTCAATTATAGACAATACAGATCCTTATTCACGTTCATTTGCTATTCAATCTCTTTCTCAAATTGAATGTTCTCCAAATGTATCCAATTCATATGATATTTTCAATGTTATTTTATCACTGATCGTAGATCCTCATCCAATAGTTCATATGGCTGCGCTGGATTCATTAACCTCTTTATTATTGAAGAAGTCACAAATGGAGGTTAGCGACTCTTTACTTTCAAAGGTTGTTCAGACGCTTGAAACTATTTGGTGTTCAGATGAATATGGTTCCAAGTCTGCAATCACTGTCGCTTCAAACATCAATTGTGAAATTGAAGGCAATTCTACAGTTGGTATTGCCAGATTATTCAGAGTGTTGATGAACAACTTGGGTCCTATGATCTTATCAATTGACGAAGATCTAAAACAGAGATTGAAGAACTTACTGTTTATTATCTTGGATACAACTGTCACAGATTATGAGGTCATTTCAAGAGAGTTAATTAAATCCTTAGATGAGGTTGTTCTGTTTGATAAATCATTCATCTCACTGACTGATCATACCAACTTCTTGAAATTTACATTATTAAACAACTTCAAACTTGGAATATACGGAGGTTGTATAACCCAATTGCCATTCCAAAAGGAAGATAATGATACAATGTTTGAGTTATTCCCTATCACATCGAGTGAGAAAAACTTGAACTATGCCATCGACTCCTATCTGCAATTGGTCAAATTGAACTCCACTGACTTGATAACGCAAGATGTCGAAAGACTGATATGGATAGCATTGGATGCTGCAAGTCCAAATTCTAAGAGTGCAGAAAAGATTCTGGATTATCTCCTAGAAAACAGTATGACTTCAAGCTCTACAAGCAATGAAGAAAAGTTACTGTGGTTTGATAAACTACTTGGTCTTTTCAATATTACAAAGAATACATTATCTAAAGAACTATTGGATGTTTTCAAGTTTAGAATTGATAATGGTGGTATGTTCTTTGACAGAGGTATACAATCTTCATCTTTTTCATCAGCTGCTCCAAAAGGTTCACACAGCTTGAACCCCGTTGCTTCCAATCCACAAACAAATCAAGGGGGATCATTAAGTTCAGATGAAGAAGGTGAAGGATTCAATACCAATGGAGATATGGATGAAGACGAGAATAATGATGCCCATTCTGCAGTGTTCAACAGACCTTCAGATAACACCACTGAAAACAAAATACCTTTACCCCGTTCCAACAATGCTAATGGTACCAACAATAGTGGTGCCAATGGGTCCACCAATGCTTCTTCAAGCAATGGTGATTTTGTGAAACTTATGGTCTTGGAAAGTGAGCCAGTAACTTGGAAGTTTAAGGTCTTTGTGTTGGAATTGATTCTGAAGTATTTGAACTATTCAAAATCTAATTCCAAATTACATTCATACTTGGTCACCAAAGTACCTGAAATAATCAGATTGACTTTGATTTGCTCCACTTCGAATATTGTAGCATTAAGAATTAAGTCCATTGATTTGCTCGACATCATTCTGGATGTATTTGGTAGTACAAGAGACTCACTCTATCCAGAAGCATATCTATTGGAACAACAACAGGCTCAAATCATCACTGCTATAATTCCTGCCTTCAACAGAGAATCTAACTTAGAATTAGCAGGTAAGGCCATTCTTCTATCATCAAAGCTTATCAGCAGTCACATTACTGAACTTTCAAGAATGAGTAGAATCACAAAAATCTTATCCGTCTCATTGGAAGATTTTGCCTCTGTCAAATCATCTCAAAATAATGCTAACACAGGCGTAATTGATGTCTCGGATGTCACGAACAGCTCTTCTTCTGCCATGAAAATTGGTGAGATTCTTGTCCTTACCCCAAAATCGCAAGGAAAGATTCAGCTGTCTATTTTGCACGCATGGGCTAAACTGCTAATCAACGATGTCAGACCAGATGGTGAATTGCACCAGTTGATTTCAAAGTATATTGATATTTTGTTTCCATTATGGCTATATTCTTTACGTGAATTCTCAATGATCAAATACGGTGGCTCCTTTATTAGTAGCAATGGTGATGCAGTTGATATTCAAAGTTATGAGGAATCATGGCTTGACGTTTTACATGCCGTAAGTGCCGTTATCCAACAGGATTCCACGAAAGCCGAAACGCTTTTGACCCAAGATTCTGCTAACTTTTTCTTTGTTCTATTTGGTCAGTGTATGGAAGCATTGATTAGAGTCTCTTCTAAGTCAAACACATCAGATCTTCGTGCAGAGAAGACGATTTTCAAGGTCTTGAAGAGAATTCTGTCGCTCAATGCTACTTCAACCATGATTTTCAAAGACAGTGTTTTTATTGAGTTTATTGATCTGCTAGACAGATTAATTTTAATCTCAGATATATCAATCAAGACATCTATAGTCGAATTATCTTCAGTTGTATTCAAAAGTTATTTTGAGTCTTCTAGCTCTAATAAATCAGAAGAGGAATTGCATGGAGATGTTGATAAATTATTTGAGTTGTTAAGAGTCAATATGCTCGCAGTAAATCAAATGTTACCTTTCATCAGAGATGGGGAAATTAATATCGATAAACTCAAACCTATTCATGGACCTGAGCTATTGGTTCTCAAGAAATGTTATGACTCAATGTTTGATATGATCAATTTGTTGCCAGAAGTTATCAAGAATGATTTCTGCGCATGTTGTTTATATCAATTCACTTTAATATATCAATTGAAGAATAGTGATGTTATTTCCATGTTATTGCCAACTTTGAAGAAGATTTTGAGCTATTTGGTTTCCTCTGGAAGTAAAAATTTTGCATTGATTAATGATTTTTACAACTCGATCAGACCTTTCTTACAAAATGATAAATATCACAAGGATTCGTTGCTGACTACTTATGTCATTATTACAACTTGTGAAGACTCACTAGTTTTATCTGAAGACGAAGCGGATATGAATGCCGAATCTATTGTTTCAGGTTTGATTTCAAAGGATAATTTGATGACCATTGCCACACAAACAATCAAGGCGTTGATGAAATTGGTCAACAAAGAAGGTACACCAGCAATGATCATAATGAAATTGCTACCCATGTTGACAAAGCTATTGACCAATTCAATTCATAGAATCAACGGAGAAGAAATTGAAGATGCAGATTACTACTTAGAAGAACCAAGACTTATCTTAGAAACATTTGTTTTGTTTACTAAATCAATTGAAAGTGAAGACGGAGATAAAGTATTACAGTCTTTGAATATTACAGTTCCAGTTTTGATTTGGTTTGACTCTGTCATGTTTGCATTGAACTCCAATGACTTCAGATCTCGTGATTATGTTCATAATAAACTTGTGGAATTGATTACATTCAAGCCAGATGTATTTAAGTCACTTATTGCGTCCGTTTCTTCTGAACAAAAGACAAATATCGAATCATTGGTGAAGTTCGATATTAATATTGCCATTGCCAATAACCACAACAAAGAATCCGATTTCAATGGCGAGGGTCATATTCAATTGAAAACGTTTGGTTGAACGCATATATAGAATTATATTGATTTAATAAGTATATACTTCTATATTAAAATTGAATTGAGAATTAAAATTAAAGTTATATTAAGCTTTTCTCTTCGCAAGACAGAAGTTGTCATATTCAACATGGTACTCAAGGAATTGGAAGACTTTGTCAAGGGTCTCTAATAAAGATGGCAACAAAGTTGTAACGGTCTTATTATATTTACCTGTTGGGAACTTTTCACTTAAAACAGGAGGGAGAGAATTAGGCAAGCCCAATAAATTCTTCTCTGTAATATGCAACTTCAAAAATTCTGAAAGTTTGATTAAATTTGTATTCATCAGATCAGCGTACTCAGAAGGAACATAAATGATCTTGAAGAGCCCACTAGATTTGGAAGAGTCGATGAACTTACTGCAAGTTACTAACTCCCAATTTTTTGGTACTGATATAGAGCCTGTATAATCGTTCCTCTTGAAGATTTCTACTTCGCCCATTTCTTTATCCACAGGGATATCTAAATCAACATAGTACTCACACGCTTGGAAGTCCGTTACCAACTCAGGATTATACTGATTCTTGTCATTGAAATGAGCAGGTAAGTGTGAAATAGATCCTGCTAATCCCGACCAAGTAGTATTCTGAAGTTCTGGGAAATCACCTGGCAACATACCTCTGAATCCATTTTCCACAAATTGTAATCTTTGATTACCTTTCAAAAAGAAAGAAGATGGGTAGTGATACCACTCTCTTCCCATACATACTGTTTCAGTAGAATCCGACGAAGAGGAGGCTCGGGACAGCTCTCTGAAAACAGTCAACGGAGCAGAGTAATTGTTGATCAACATTGCAATTCTACTAGTTGAGAGCAATACAACTACTACAAAAACAGCTAATTTTGAAAACTTAGAGTAAGTATAAGTCAAGAAGTTATTCGAACCAAGTAAATTTGATAAAGTTGTAACCCCCATTGATGCGCTCAGCGATATTAGATGGTAGATTGGATACAAAAATCTTTCTTCCTTGTGTGGTTGAGTGAAGAAAATACCACACCATACATATATAGGAGACAAAACCACTAAAAAGTCAAGGAATCTAAATTTGAATTTCATGTAACTAGATAAGATCATAGAAAGAGTCAAACCAACTACAGATAATGGAATCATTATATTGAAATTCAATAACAAATTAAGAATATAATAAGACAATGGTTCAGTACCGAAGATATTTGGACCAGATTCATTTGACGTATTCAACACATTGTAAGCTATGATATTATATGGAATGAAACCAGACAATTTGTATAGATACCAATCGATCTGCACGGACGCAATCAAAATAAAAGTGACAGCAGCAAACCCAACAATACCTTGTAATAAAAGATCCACGTATTCCCTGTGATACAACTTATCTAAAGCACAGTAAGTTACAAATGGAGCATATAAAACCAAAGTAAAAGGCCAGCCTAATACACCTCCAAGAGCAGCATAGAACATAACCCAGGCAAAACTTGAGTTCTGTGCTGTTCTCAAATGAGTCTGAAGGGAAGTCAATTTGATGTAGTCTTTATCTTCCTTGTCGATAGATTCTTCTTTGCTGTTGCTTGTAATAATGTTGATCGTATGGGTTGCCTTGCTAGATAATCTATTGTATTTGATATAATTGATAATCGAAGCAGTTGAGTATAAGTTCAACATCAGGGAGAAACTAGAAGGTAATAATGCAATCGAAGCATGTGACATACCTGGATTGAAAATTTCAAAGATCAAAAACCATTTAGAAAATTCAGTAGATAATCCAGTCAATGCTTCTGCTAATCTGATCTCACCAATGGTAAGTAGCAATGTATTGACTAATCTAACAGCATAAAAAAAGTAATATGAAGGGATCGAAACGGTTGTATATGCATTGATCAGCTTAATTGGGTAATTGAAAATAGTATAAGGAATAAGATACGCCCATGATCTAATGGCAAATTCTGGGGAATACTCCCATGTTTGTTTACCAAAATATCTTACAAGCAAATTCAATGGTTCCCAATAATTGTATACTAGGTTATAAATGGATATGAGTTAGTAATGTTGGGCAATCATTCACAATAGTAATAGCTATCAACTTACCTTCATCACAGTCTGAGATGATACCTTTCAGTGCGCAGAGAATTCTGACAAGTATAAGAGTGTTGAGGAGTACTTTGTTCAATTTGGAACCAATCATATTGATCTACAATAAGGGATTATGCACCAAAAGTTCTCTGTATACTCTGCTTACTGTATGCAATTGATATAGGGTAAAAGAAGAAAGAGGGGCACTGACAAAATCATAACAACAGCACACAACCTGGTCCAATTTGTATCAACTTCTTATTACCTTTTTGGGCGAGCAGTGAAATTTGTAGACATCAGCCAAATCAAGGCGCCGCAGTACCTCACTTGACTATTTTCTATGGCGATTTTTCAGAAATATATTAAAGTATGACTAACCTTTGCAACTGTCTTTCTTCATTGGATCTGTAACCGGGAAACAGTGGAGTGGACACAATAAGCGTTATATAGTAGTGATTCACTATTACAGGGCAAATGGACAGGTTTGAAGTGTTGCTCAAGTGGCTACAGGGAGATAAAGAAAAGGGGATCCCAAGTGCTGAAATATCGGAGAAACTAACAGTTGTAGATGATCCAACCATGGGTAGATGTATTATCGCCAAGGATACCATTGGGGAACACCAGAATATAACAACTATTCCGCATACGTATATGTTAAATTATGTCACTGTTTTGTTGCACTTACATAAGTGGAATCGAAAGATTGACGTGAAAGATTTGAAATATGGACATGTATATATACCAGATTACAGTGGCGATGATGACGACAAGATCAGTCGCATATATAGGAAATTGAAACCACAGAGTGTTGTACAATTATCATCATTCCAGTTGATTAGTTTTTATCTTGTTATGGAAAGTCAAAGAATCGGCAAGTCATTTTGGAAACCTTTCATTGATGTTCTTCCAGAAACAGAGGAGTTGTCTGGATGTCCATTTCTGTGGATACTTAATGATGATCAAGACTTCTACTCATTCAGTTACTTACCGAAGAAAATCGGAGATCATGCATTGAAACAAAGGCATAAATTTGACAAAGATTACAATACAGTGCTTACGTTTCTATCAGAATATACTAGTGATCCAGAGGGTTTGGTACCAAGACACAAATTTTTATGGGCATGGGTTTGTTGTAACTCTAGATGTCTTTATATGAGCCTACCAAAGAAGCTTAATAAAACTGTGGAGGACAACTTTACCTTAGTCCCGTATGTTGATTTCTTAAATCATCAAATTGAAGATCATTGTGGTATTGAAATATCTTCTCAAAAAGGGTTTCAGGTTAATACGAATGACTCAAAATACAGCAAAGGAGACCAGATATACTTCAGTTATGGTGCCCACGATGACGGTTTTTTATTGTGTGAGTACGGATTTATGTTTGAGCCTGGAGTTAATCACTGGAATTACATTGATATTACAGATTGGTTGATCAAATTAATGAAACCTGTACACGTTACATTTCTTCAGAATGAAGGGTATTATGGGGAATACACACTGAGAAGAGACGATATTTCATTCAGAACAGAGGTCGCTCTAGCTACAATTCAGGAGAGTGAATTTGGATTCACGAATGATGGATGTCCCGGAAGGCTGCGTGCTTTCCTTGATGGTATGAGTGATGGGACGCATTATAAAAAAGGTACAGAGTTATTGATAAGGAAAATCGTTACAAAGATTATGCAAAAGAGTGAGGGAGAAATAGATACTCTTGATGCGAATGAACTAGGTTTCGAACCAGATCCAAGAGTTAATCTTGTGAGAAACTCACATAAGAATATTATTGATATAGCAAAGGCATATTTATAACATATTGTTTTCAAAAGTGTGTATACTTTGAATAGTTAAATAAATTTGATAATTTCATGTGTTTATTAAAATAGTATTATAACAGTAATCTATATACAAGAGCAGTAATAAATAAACAATACAAAACAAGGGCTATTATAATGTCCTCTGAGCCTTTTCAACTATATACATGTGACATAAAAATAAAAAACGACCACCATTATTATTGTGAGTGAACATAACCATACTAATGGTGCTAATCATATTGAATTAACAAAACACCACAAACAAAAAGAAAGAGAAAGATAGAAAAATAAAAAGATATAACCCAAAAGATAAAGAGAAAAAGAAAAATCAATAATCAGGAATTGAAAAAATGAGTTGATTGAGTTGACAGGGTTTCATTAGTAGAAAGGTTTTTGATGTAACCCATACTCACTTCTTCAATCTCATTCATATCTTTGACTACCTCTAGATGAGTAACCACCTCTAGATGAGTTTCCGCCCCTGGACGAGTTTCCACCTCTAGATGAGTTTCCACCCCTGGATGGGTAACCACCTCTAGATGAATTACCACCTCTAGATGATTCACCGTCAAAGTTATCACCTCTTCCACCTCTGGAGTAGTTGTTGTTATTATTTCTGGATCCACCTCTGGAATAGTTGTTGTTGCCTCTTGAACCAGAGTTAAATCTACCTCTGTCGTTGTAACTCTTGTTACGTTTATTAGTATTGTTATTGAACCCACGTGAAGATGGGGCACCTGGAATGTAGAAGAAGTCTCTAGTTTCTTGGTTGTTGATACCAATATTTGTTGCGAAATTTGAACTTAATCTAATTTTTTCCTCAGATCCACAAAGATCAACGTGGAATTGAGCACAATCTTTAATCAAAGATAATTGGTTTAAAACTGGAATTTGTTTAAAAGTACTCAAACCTCCAAGCAAAGTATTCTTGACCAATTCAGCAGATCTTTCTTCATCAAAATAGTTTCTCAAGAATTCTTCAGCCTCTGGATCAACTTCATAATGATCGACTTCACTGAAAACATTACCTTTTTCTTCCAAGGCACCAATCAAAGGTGATTCGTTCTCAGTGAGGAATAAAGTAGCATGACCTTCTTTACCTGCTCTACCAGTTCTACCAATTCTATGAGTATAACTAGAGAGTTCTTTATTGATACCGACTTGGAAAACATCAGTGACATTTGGGAAATCCATACCTCTAGCGGCAACGTTAGAAGCAACTAAGAGACCTCTGCTATCCTTACGGAAGTTATTGGCAGAACGTGCACGATGGTTCATCTTTAATTTGCCATGTAAAATATAAGAAGGGAATCTGTTAAGGCCAATCTTGGAAAGATATTCACGAGCCAAGAGACCGAATTCTTCAACGGCAAAAGTGGTTTCAAAGAAAGCAATTGCTTTGAAATCTGGTTTTTGAGCATTCTTAGCAATGAAACTTAGAGCAGCGGCATAACTTTGGAAAACTGAACCAGTTGTGACAACTTGTTGCTTAATGCTGTTATTAACTTCAACATCATTGACAACAACATCGACGTAAGGAAAATTTTTACCAACAATTCTTTCAGCAAAATTGAAAACATCTCTTTTCATAGTAGCTGAAAACATCATGATTTTCACTTTTTCACCATCGGTTCTCAATTGATTACAAATCTCAATAATATCTTCCATTTCAGCTTCGAAATTGTTAGTAAGTAATTCGTCAGCTTCGTCAATAATGATGTATTTAATTTTGGTAGCAGCACTGCTAACACGTTTATCATTTGAGAGAAGATCCTTTATTCTACCTGGGGTACCAATAACAACTTGAGGTTTGTTTTTGTTCTTGAAAGGTTGAACTTGGGTAGAAACAGAAGATTGACCAATCATCAAGACAAGTTGACGTTGTGGGACAGATCTGGAAGCATACTTCCAAACGTTAGAGAATGAGTTATATGTTTGTTGAGCTAAATCACGAGTTGGAGAAATGATAATAGAATGGATAGAATGTGCTTGATCTCTTGGATTTTGTAAAATATCATGGATAATTGGTATACCAAAGGCATAAGTTTTACCTGTACCAGTTTGAGCTCTAACAACGACACCAGTTTCAGATTCTAAAAATGAGTCAATGGCAGCGTGTTGAACTGGAGTTAAAGTATCACCAACGTTCTTTGAGAAACTTTCCTTCAAATGAGGATGTAAGTTACTTTCACTAACTGAAGTAGAAGGTACAATTTTCTCCTTCGCAATGGTAGTAGAACTATTATCAGAGGAAGAAGAATTGAAACGAATGAAGGTGAATAACGGTGTTGTTACACACGGCTTCGTGAAGCGAGTGACAAGAGCACCTCTTGCAATACGCTGTAACATTGTCTGAACTGAAGTTAGTATCTACAATGGTTTATAAGCGTTATAGAAGAAGTTATATACTACAAGGGCAAGAAATAGAACCACCAGTTAACTATATGCATTATCTTTATCGTACTCCTCTTTTACTGCGATTTTTTTTTTGAAAAATTTGCATGTGGCAGTGGTGGCTGGTGCACTATAGTAAGTCTTTTTTTCTATCTTTTGTGTGGCGCGCATCTTTAGATTTCTATATAACGTGGCTGGAGAACTTTGCATTAACTAAGAATTGAAATGGTTCTCCACCAGAAGTTGTATTGATCCTTTGACAGATACATTTAGAGACAGTGGCAGAGATATAGTACTGGGATCATTGCACCTTGAAACGAACATGTCACTTAGGGCCCCGATATACCTGGCTGGTTCGGGCATTTACGATCCTACGATCCGGTTTTTGGCTTCTCATCTTGTGTCTTCTTCTGCGCATTCTTCACACTCCGGAGATGCGGATGTCAAGTTTTTATTCTCCCATTTGAAGCACCTATCCATGTTTACATCCAGTGGCTCCCAAATAGGGTACTCCAATGTTGTGTCACCAAAAGATGGGTGGAAAAAAACCGTGGAGTTAGGGTATGAGACAATGAATTATTCCTCGCCAAAGAGTGAATCAGTCAAAGATTTAGTGCTACCGGCCAAGAGTCGTTCAGGTATATTGGAAGATTTGAAAAGTTTAAAAAATGTGATAGATTCCACTACCAATTTGATTTTTGTGAATTCCACATTTGGTGTTTTAGAGAATTGTTTACAAGAGTTCTTGAAGAATAAAAATAAAAGTCAGATTCCTAATTTATACGAGATTGATTCCAGTCATACTCTGAGGTCCGGCTTTGGTTTTGGTGTAAACCACATCCAAGAGGGAAAGCTAACACTTTCAAAGATTCGTACCTGGGACTTGAAAGGAAGCTCAACTCACAATAATGGGACTTCATATAATGAGACCTTTCAAATGGAACAACCTTCACAACTTATAGAGAATGATTCAATTCCATTAACATTCTCAAAAATACATGAAGTTCCATTACTGAATAGTATATATATATCATATGAGGATAAACTGAAGCTCAAAATTGAACAATTCTTAATGGAGGCTAGTTTATTCCCAATATTGGCTTTGTTTGAATGCACACCTCGTGATATATTTAAATCGAAGAATGCAACGAATCTATGTCATAAACTATTATCAGAATCCTTTAACAGTATAGACAATTTACCATTCATCAAAGAAATGAAATCCAAAGATCCATCTCTAGATTACTTATTACGATATCAAAGATATAGGGCGTTATTAGAAACAACGGCATTCAAGAAAACTACACTAAAGTACGATTTGGAAGAGCTTCGATACCAGAGTTTTAGAAACTCAAGGAATGTAGGTCACTTTGCCGCATTGAGTAAAGTCAATGCAAGTACCCATATAACTATAGCTAATATGTTAAGATTCAAAGGTCAGCTGCTAGGCGAGCGTGATTTTGATCTGAATGTGGTGGGATAAGTGCAACGCGATGGGTGCCCCTCTTTTCAGAATCTATTATATACATATCATTACCATAGGATACACATCCCCGTGTACCCAACAACAAACTCCCTGTATCTAAATCTACATACACTAAGTAGTAATATAATAATAGATGTTACCGCACCAATCAATGTTGCGGTCGTGGGCGGCCTAATTAAAGCAACACCCGGCACCGCTAAGTATCCGCCGTTTTCTCAAGGGGGAATAAATCAGAAAACAAAAAAAATGATTAGAAAGCTCACCAACACCAACGCTACGTTGCCTTTCATTCAAAATAGACCTAATTTATCTGTCTAATAATACACCAACATATCATCATCATCTGGCATCATTAGCCATTGTTATTTTATCTAGACTGCTCCAGTTCTGCTATCAAGCACAACAACTGCACGCCTTGCGCTTTCCCGCTTTCTTCTTTCTTATATTATTTCCCGTACTGCCTCCTCACGTCCTTTTTGTTTACATTGATATACGTACATCAAATTGTTGATTGCCACAAGTGGTATCTATAAGTGAACTTCATACCAAGTTATCACTACTTCTTATTATTATTATTACTATTCTTCATATCACAACCTACTTCTTTCTCTGTCTTCTATCTGGTGTTTTACCTTTATTTGTTTCATTTCTCCTTTAGTAAAAAAAAAATAACTGATAATGGCTTACATAGATATAACAGGCGATAAAAATGAAGAAACTCATGGTTCATTCAATATCTCCAATCAATACAATGATAATAATAGCAACAGCAACGGCAATATGATCAATCATAACCAACACAACAGTACTTATATTCAAAATTACGGTCAGGATAACGGTCATGCTTCTAATCATGATAATACGAAATCATCAGCTGATAACAATTTTGGTAACGGTAATTTAAATAATATATCTTCATCTGAAAATTACTCCGATTTTCAACAATATATGCCTCAGAATACAAAAGAATGGCAATCCCCGCAGATCCATCAATATTCTCAATCCGATCTTCAGTCAACACAGTCTAATAATAGAAATTATCAAATGGATCAATATAACCAAAATCAACACGACTTTTACAGTACACCACAGCAACAAAAGGGTCATCAACAGCAACAACAACAGCCGCATTATATGCAACAACAGGGAAACTTTTTTCAACCTGATCATTACCAAAATAATAATAACAATGACTCTCGTTATATACCGCAGATTGACCCATCTGATTTCTATAAAAGTCAAAATGTTTCTCCATTACAACAACTAAACCAATCGGCATATATTAATAATCAACATCATCTAACTAGATCCTTCTTTGAAAATGTTCCAAAGGATATCCCATTGATTGCTCCTCCTCCAATATCTCCAAAACAGTCTCTAAGAAATAAGAGAAAACATCGTCCTTCTCCTGGTGCTAATTCAAGCAACCAGCAAGATATGCCACAAATAGTTGATTATTATTCTTCTCCAATGGGTAATTCTGTTCAAAAGAGTAATATAGAGTCTAACCATGTGCAAACGAATAATCAATTTGTCACTAATCATAATAGTATCGATTTGGAAAAAACAGATATGAATAATAATATGGTGTTTCACTCTTATGATCAACCACAACCTATGATAGATGATAACAATATGAATAATAACAATTTTGATGATAACTCATATGACAACAGAACTGTCATTGATTTGACTACGGGTAATGGCCCTGACTTTGAAACAACACCTGTCCCTAGCTCTCAAATATATATTGGTAATCACAATATCAACGAGCCTGTTTCGCCAGTAGTTGGTAAGAATAATGAAGTTATTCAAATTTATGATGATCCCAATACAAATGCTGCTACTGAGGAGTTGGTCAATAATCAAAATCTAGAGAATATTCAATTGATCAACGGTCAAAATGAAAGACCTGATTCTTTACCAATTCCTGTCAGTACTATAGCAGAATATTCTTCAAATCCAATTCAATCTCAACAACAAAATTCAAGCGAGATGAATAATTCTATGTCTATAACTGATGGCAGTTATAATACTAGTACCGATGAATCTGCATCCACTCTTCTCCCAAGAATTGACAATACACGTCGTACAAATTATGATCCATATGTAAATTTCCCAATCAATACTCTACCTTCAAGAGACTGGCCCCATATCCCACCTGAACAAATTGGATCATTTTTAAATGGTTTAGCCGCCACAAAGGCCTCTATTCCAGGAGATTCTAGATTCACCAAAGATCTTAACTTGTATGTCTATAAAATAAACGGTACTCAAGTTGAATGGGATTATAATACAGGTTTAGTCAATGCAACATCTCTGTTCAAAGCCACCAAGACACCATTCGAAAAACTTCAAAGTATTGTTGAGAAATATCCAGAAGTTGAAAGAGTCACCGAACGTGATCCTAGAACCGGGTGTTTTTGGATCCCAATGGCAGTGGCTATTCCTTTTGTTACGTATATGAAAGAGGAAGTGTTTTCATTGACTCCTATTTTTGGTAGAAGTATCTTGGATACTTTTGATGATATCAAGATGAGTCTTAATAATGCAACCAATACGGCCACTTCGTCTGGAATTCTTACTGCTCCTACAGCGTCAGTTGTCTCCTCTGGAAAGAATACCACAATTGGTGGTGGTGCTGCTACTGTTGCTCCTACTACACATAAGCAAAATGGTATCCCAGGAGCACCCATATTATCTACTGCCGAAAGAATTGCGGCTAGTGTTAACAAAAAATTGAATAGTATCTTTGGTGAAAAGTTTGATACTACCAGGAATCATTCTGCTGAACTTGGTATATATATTTTCGATGAATTAAGAGGAAATAAATACACAAACGTTGAGATTCCTATCTTTGTTGAATCTCTATTGAAATATTTCCCAGAAACATCTTGGGGATTAGAACCAGATTACAGAATCACAGCTATTCAAAAGGTTACAGAGATTTCAAACAACTCTCTATGGTCATTAACAAGTCAAAAGGGAAAAGCTTTCATTAGAATTTACTCATGGTTGAAACACGATTATAAAAACTCGAATAGAAAAGCATTAATTGAAGTTCTCAAGATCGTTAAGCTTGCCAATCTTTCCAAGCATCTTCTCGAACATTTCCATTTGTTGAAGATTGTTAGGATTTTGAATAATAAGTTTGTTGATACTGAAATCAAGAAACTCACTAGTGATATATTGGATCTCAAAGCAGATGCAAATTCTGCTTTTTCAGATTCAGGAGCTACCAAGTCTAAGAATGCCCCTGACGCAACAAAATCTGATAGTTCTGTCACAATCACAAAATCAAAACCAGTCTCTGGGAATGTCTCCTCCACTAGCGTATCTCCTGTCAAAATGATCAACAGTATTATTGGTAGCACTTCCACTACTAATAATAATTCGGCAGGAAATACTTCTAGCAAGCCTGCTGTCGTTTCCTTGAACAGCAAACCGGCTTCTTTATCGGTTCCATCTTTGTCTTCTTCGTCTACGGAAGCTGTCCCTTCCAAGAACACAATTTCTAGTAAAAAACCAAACTTAAATGGTACAAAACGTCCATTAAGTTTATCTTCTTCGTCTCCTTCTGTCTCCTCTACCTCTTCTTCTATTTTTTCTTCTACAACTGCAAATAGTTCTGGTTTACCAGCTGCTAAGAGGGCCAATATATATGTTGCCTCTGCAAAGAAGAGTGGCAATTCTGATGGAGATAAGAAAATTGGGAGCGTTGGTTCAATTGATACTACGAAGACTAGTGTTACTTCCGGTTCCGGTGATAAACGTATTTGGAGTTTCTCAGATTACGTTAAGAAAGGTTCTTCGACAACTGATTCCACTTCCAATGAGAATCAAGAGAATAATAATTCTTCAGCTTCTGCACCTGCAGCTAAGAAATTCAGTTTGGATAACTATAAGAAGACAAACGATATTGATAATTATAAATCATCTTATGAGATCCCAACTGAAGGAGGTATTTTACGTAGAAGATTCCAATCCTCTGCCATGGCTAAAAAAATCGATAATTATGAGGTTAGAGAACCTAAATTGGTTACCATCAATGGTCAAAAAGTCAAAAAATTCGTGAGATGGGATAAATCAGTGGACGACGACGAAGAAAGAAAACAATTTAGAAGTTATGATGACGACGGAAACACATTCAGTCGTGACTATCCACATAGAAATGCGCATTCTGTTGATGTTGGTGAAGGTAAAGCCTTGCATCTAACAGAACCCGTTGTCGATGAAGATGAAGAAGATGATGCCAATTACGAGCCATCCTTATAAGTTCCTTATAGGAATGACTAGGTCCTCGTTTACTGGTGTTTTCTTGAATATCTTCGAGAAACAAATAGAGAATTTCACTTCGTCATATTGCACAAGGGTGTAATGTACGTTATGTGTCTTTTCTAGTGTTTTTCAAATGTCTTTTTTCAGTTTTACGAAAATGTCGCGGTAATCTTCATCGGAGGAGTTATACGGTCTCTCCGTTTTTTGTGATGTTGAAGTATGTAGTGTATAGTATATTTCCGATATTTAACGGTCACTAATAGATTAATCAACCTATTTTCGTTCATATAAACTCAACCGTAACTCAATACTAAAAAACTTTTAATCGGAACGCTAAAACCAAGGGAAAAAATTCTAACGCGTCGATAAAGTCTATCGACGCGAAGAAAAACTCTTAAGTCCACTCACATTTCACATCACAGGAACGGGAAAACAAATTGTGCAAGACGGCGGTTCATGATCTTATGTATATTTCTACTAGCTTGTAATAAGAGGTTAATATATCATTCGTTAATGAATCTATCAGGTGAACAATTTTTGGATAGCATATATAATCACATTGAGTGAACGATGAGCATACCTTTGAGAGTATCACCCAGAAATCGAGCGGCTAAACAAGAGCCTTCTTCTGAAACTCAATCGGTGAAATCGAGTTCTGCCATTGAGTCTAATCAAAATCATAATAGTACACATAAGCTCAATCTGAACGGACATAAGCAAGGGTCGCCAAAGAGAGCGCAGTTACACAATTCCAACGGCAAGAAGGAGAACAGTACGCACATGGTTGATATCAGTAAGATAAAGAAGGAGTTCAGAATATCAACAAGATCAACAAGTTTGCAAAACCGTTTACGCGATAAGATAAAATCATTGATATCTGAGGAAACGGAAGAGATTGGACCTCGAATAGAGTACCAGCGGAAGTTGAAGCAAGTGAAGGATGACCCAGAAGAATTACTCAAGTTATTTCCCCAGACCATCATTGTTGTTCCAAGAGTGTATCAAGATAATCAATCATCAAACAAAAGAAACAAAGTCGAACGTGCTAATGGTAAAAAAACCAATCAGTCTGCTAGCACCAGAACATCATCAAGAGTCAAAAAGAAGAGCTCAAAGGTTTTAGATGATGAAGAGGATAAGGGACATCAACTTTATCTCAAAAGACAACTAAAATTGGTGGAATATCAAAAACTGGAACAGCAGCAAAAACGAAATAGAAAATTAAGGATAACAAGGGATTCGATAAGAACCAAAGGCGAAAGGAAATCTATCAACTCGCTTAGTGACTCAATTTCCCAATCTGACACACGTCCATCAACATCAGGGAACGACGAAGAAGCAGCACAAAAAGTGTCTAGACGTAGAGCAAAGGACGAAACTGATAAACCTCAAAACAGAATTCATCGTAAAAAGACAGGATGTTGGACGTGTAGATTACGTAGAAAGAAGTGTCCTGAGCAAATGCCTATATGTGCAGAATGTATTCGTTTGGGAATTGAATGTTTTGGATACGGTCCTGTTAAGCCTGCTTTTATGCTAGATAAGGAATTAATGAGAGCGAAAGTTGAACAAATGAAGGCGATTACGAATATTAAAAGACGTGATAGTAGAGAATGGAAGAACACAAAGAAATTAAGTCGAGTTGCTAATACTACTGAATCAGGTAAAGACACTCCTACAGTTCCCAGAATGCCTGCAATTCCTGAGGATAATTCACCAGATGATACATCCAACGAAGTTGATCCAATGTAATTCGATATAAAGTACTACATTGTAATGTCTTTCTTTTATTGGCTAGAAAAACACAATAATTAGAGTTGCTAATAGTGAAAGGAGTAACGATACTCCGTACAATTGCTAAGATTAATTTGCTAAATTATACATACCAGAAATTTAATTCAATGTAATCTAATTTATAATATTATATTGTAATGTCTTGTATTGAGTAAAAAAAAATACACAGCTATATATAATAACAATTTACTAGAGTTACCAATTAATCAACTAACTAATAAACTCACCATGGAACGTTATTATTTCTATTGATGTCGCCGCCGTCACCAGGAGGATTAATACCACCAAATGATGATCTACCATTTTGTCCCTGTTGTTGCTGTTGCTGATTCTGTTGTTGCTGTGCTTGTTGATTTAGAAAACTTTGCATAGCTTGAAATTGCATATCAGGGGAGACATATTGTTGAGCATTCCATGAACCAGTCAAGGGATTTGGTAAATTCATATTCTTCTGTTGTTGTTGTTGTTGTTGTTGTTGCTGTTGTTGGTTAGTTGCTGCATTACCATTGAAGTAATCCATTCCTCTAGCAGGCGCAGGAATAGAACCTGTGTTGTTGAACAGATTTGGAGCCAAGTAAGCAGCAAGAGGATTTTGATAAAATGGATAAGCTACACCGTTTTGATTAGTACCATTACTAATTTGACTAGGTGAAGATGTTTGATTTGTATCGGTGAATGTATTTTGTTGTTGTTGTTGTTGTTGTTGAGCAAATGGGAAAACTGGATTTTGAAAATTATAAAATCCAGCTTGTTGTTGCTGAGAATGTGATTGTGATGGTTGTGGTGGTAACTGTTGATCTGATTGAAGGGAGATATTAGAACCGCTTGATGTTGGAGTAGTCAAATCTTTAACACCATCTCTCCATACAAGACCACCGTTATTAGAGTCCTTCAAAATTGTTTGTTGCCATATGCTACTACCTGAGTTAGATGGTTGTGGAACATTAGGTGATGGGTTTTTGAAAGAGTCAGCTAATCCAGAAACCATATTCATATTGGAATTACTATTATTGTTGTTCTTACCAACATGTGAATCTTCATCAACCAATGAATCAACCATATTAGCTATCATATTTGCAAAATTAGAGTCTGGTTTGATGCCGTTTGTTTCAGGGGTTGGAGTATCTTGAGCTGGACGCATAGCTATTTTCTTTGGAGTATGTGAAGATTTAGTAGAACTATTGTTAGAGTTGTTATTAGCAGAGGAGTCCACAGGCTGTTTGTTCCTGATGCCATTTGGTGCTTTACCTTCACGAGACCTATCAAAATTCTTCTTTGATGAAGCACTGGTTGATTGAGCGGAAGGTGATTGTTTGTTTGATTTTTGTTGAATTGTGATCTTTGACTTCACACTAAAAGAAGAAGAATCAGGGGTGGCTTCACTAACAGGAGAACCAGTATTGGTTGTTTCTGATTGAGCATTTGCTCTACTTTCTTCAAATTTCTCCAATCCTTCAAACAAACCAGTTACAGAATTATATGTGATACCAACTTTGTTGTTTTCTACAATCAGTTTCTTACCCATGTAACAAACTGCAAACAATCTATCTAAATTCTCTGTGAATTTGACATCCTTTTGACTATCTTCTAAAATTGAAGTAGAAGAAGAGTTTGGAGAAGAAGATGAGGTTGAAGGCAATTCACCAATCAAGGCTAAGATAGAGGCTTCGTTATTTTGGTACAAACGATCGTCGTTAAAATCTTTGAATCTATGTCCAATAGGTTGGAATTCTCTCATCATTACATCTTCTTTGAATAACCTCTTTCTGATTGGTCTTTCGTCAAAAGCAGCCAATATCTTAGAAGTATCTTTGAAATCAGAATTATACCTTTCTGAAATTTCCAATTTGTTCAATTCAACATACTGGAATAAATGGTTCAAGATTGTAGCAAAAGTGGCACAAAAGTTATAAGTTTGTGATAAATAACCCAAGGCCAGTTTTCTTTCGTTGAACCAACATAACATCAAACGTAATAAAGGTAATAACAAGATACTAAGATTTGATTCTTTCAGATTTTTCGATTCATTGAAACTAGCCAATGAGATATTCAAAACGTTTAAAAGGAATCTGAAAATTGCCTTTAAATAAGCAGACAATATAGTTTTATCATGATCAAGAGATTTATGTTTGATATTTGGATCCATCAATAATTCAAACCCTCCAATCAAGATAACCAGTTTCTTGAAATAAAAATCGTTGAATATTTGTTTATGGAAGTCTAGTTGAGAGATTAATTTGAAATGATCTTCTTCTACACTTTTAACTTTATAATAACGTGGTAAAAGACCTTCTTTGATCTTCCAGTAGTTTGGTAATAAGTAGTATGAGAATATACAAAGGAATTGAGATTTGAGTAATTCGAATTTTTCAATCTTGGTAATTGAAGATCTATCTAATGCATTGTATTTCTCAAAACTTTTCATCAATCCACTATTATTGTTTTTGATACTAGTACTGTTTTGAGTTATATTGTTACCACCAGACGAAAGAGAAGTCTCCTCATCAAATCCCTTTATCAAGAAAGTGATTAAGTTGCTCAAACCAATAGGTAATGGTTTACTTGTCAAACAGGATCTCATGAAATTATAAACAACATTGAAACGGTCATCTTTGAAATTATCGATAATAGCAACATGATTATAAGGATCACCTAATGATGGTAAAATCAACAGAGAAAGTTTGTATAATTCGACAGATTTGCTGTAGTTATTATTATCTTCTTTGGAGATTGAGTTTGTTGGTAAATAATTTTTTGCGATAAAAGTTCTATACCTTGATAAATCACCGATGTATAAAGTACATTTATGTACAAAATAAACGATTTGAGCAACAGAGTTCAGATTAGTCAATTGAATCATATCCTTTGGATCCCTTTTACCTGGTTCGATTTTCAAAGTATTAATTAATTTTTTAACAGCAATAAAATTTGATAAATCGAATTTATTGATTAGTTCCTCAACTAAATCGAAATAAAATTTATAAGATTTTGAAATAAATTTAACAAATTTTTCAAATAATTTTCTATTCTCTATAGAAGAAGGTTTTTTGTTGTTGTTATTATAGTTATTCTTATTATAAGAAGACCTTTGAGAAGATTGGGAAGATGAATTTTTAGAAAGACGATGGAATTGATGTTGAAACCCTTTAATAACAGGGTGATGGATATCCATCCAAATGGAATCTATAACATCATTAGGCGTTAGCTTATTGCTTTCATCAACTTGAGCAAGGTTGATAGAAGAGTCGTCGTCGTTTCCTTGTTGCAGTTTGTCACCATTGACAAATAGTTTAGAATCAAATTCATCTAAGATAAAAGATGAAGCTCTAGATTGTAAAAAAGTCATCAGTCCAATCAACAAATTATCATCGAAATGATTACTTGATAACATCTCATTGATAGTGAACTTGGAATCTCGTAATTGTATTCGAAGTTGTTTCCAAGGTTGAATTGGTAAAGGAATAGAGAGTTCATCATTGTTAAGCTCGCTGTCGGCAAGGGACTCATTTGAAGATTTTGGTAATGACTCGGACATCAAGAGTTATGAAAAATTATTAGCAGCAAAGTGTACAGTTATTTGCGGAATAATGATGATCAACACATGTAATGTAACGTAATATAAACCTTTTAGCAAATCGAGAATAATAAATGAAATGAAATGAAAACGAAAATTCGAAAAGGACAGAGAATATGAAAATTAATATATCGGCCCAATAAACTCGAATAAGGTTTCAAAAATAGGCCACCAGATATCGAATTGAGAGGAGCAAAGAGATGGAGACAAGTGTAGCCAAAGGGTGAAATTGGGAACAAAGAGCTATGAAGGTGTGATTGCTCCTGACAATGATGGCTTGTGGAGAAGTTTATAATACAATCTTCAAAGAAGGTTAGTTGGCTATATGAATGGATAATCTGTATATCTCTGTCGTTCAAAGCGAGTGAGAGAAAAAATCAGAGCTCTCAATTAAAATCTCGCTTTACGGCAGCGACGGGAATATTTGGTTCCGGTGCGTCTGTGGTGTGGCGGGTTTATTAGAGTAAGTGGCGTAGTTAATGTAAGTGTGGCGAGGTTTGTGTTTGTACATCTGATAACAAGCTAACCTCATCCGAAGACCCTTGTTTACCGATCTTAAGTAGGAAATACCAGATACACACACGCTAAACACACTTCTTACAAATTCACAGCAACAGTGGGTGGCAAATCGTCTACATGGATCACTCGACGCAATCTTGGAGCGTGGCAGATAATGATCCTTTCATTATCCCGCTTCAAAAAAATCTTAGAGATGTTCCTTCTTCACGGTTGGTAACTACTCAACTTTTGATTTCTATATTCCTGGGCTCATTCGCAATTATCGCATTTAGTGTTATGAGAGTAAGGTTCCCCAATATTTATATGGCTAGACTCAATTACTTGAATGTCTCGAATAAGAAATTCATGCCTCCTTTGATTAAACCTAGATCATTAACCCATTGGTTCACAGTTATATTTAATATCAATGAAAACGATGTATTAGAGTATGCTGGTTTAGATGCCTTTGTGTTTCTAAGTTTTTTTAAAATGTCTATCAAATTACTATCCATATGTTGGCTGTTTTCCGCATTTATAATATCCCCGATAAGATACTACTATACTGGTAATTATGATCAAAATGATCCAGATGGCAATGGCGACGGCGATGGCGATGGTGATGGTGGTGGTGGTGGTGGTGGTGGTGGTGATGATAGCGATAACAACGAGTTGATGTCTTATCTCTTTGGACAAACAAGAGCAACAACTGATCTTAAAGCTTACCTCTGGGTCTATGTTGTATTCACCTACTTATTCACTTTAATCGCTCAATATTTTTTGCTTCAACAGACTAAAAAAGTTATTGAATGTCGTCAAAAGGTTTTAGGACAACAAAACTCGATCACCGATAGAACAATTAGATTGAGTGGAATACCACCAGAATTGAGGGATGAAGCATTACTCAAAGCTCATATAGAGTCCTTGGGTATAGGTAAAGTCTCGTCCATTGTCATTTGTAGAGAATGGAATAAATTGAATCTGTTATACATTCAAAGGACAGAGATACTTGAAAAATTGGAAAATTACTGGTCGATATATTTAGGACCAAAAAGAAACGATACATTCAATATTAGGCCTTTCATATCAGACTCTATGCCTTTGACAAGGGATATTGAAAATAGATACCACGATAATGAATCAGAAAATACTGTTAGCAATAATAATGATAATAATAACGATGATGTCAGTGATAACAGAGATCAAGAAAATATAAGTGAATCACAAAATTTAGATTCAAACTCAGACTATGATGAGTATTCTTACCCAGCATTAGGTGAAACTTCAACCCTCATAAATGGAACCTCGCCAACTTCAACCCCATCGGCTCATAAGAGAAGACCTCAGATTAAACTAGGATTCTTAGGCTTATATGGAACCAAAGTAGATGCAATCGATTACTATACACAACAATTGAATGTCATTGATGAAGAGATTCTATTAGCTCGTCAAAGACACTACCCTGCTACACCAACTGCTTTTGTTACTATGGATTCTGTAGCTACTGCACAAATGGTAGCTCAAGCAGTATTAGATCCTAGAGTTCATTTTCTTATTACCAGACTGGCACCAGCTCCAAGTGATATTATTTGGGAAAACGTTACATTGCCAAGAAAGGATAGATTAGTTAAAATATATTACATCACCATAATAACTGGTATATTATGTGTTGCATTCATCTTCCCAGTTGGTTATCTTGCAACTTTGCTTAATTTAAAGACTATTAGTAAGTTTTGGCCTGAATTAGGTGATTTCTTAGCTAAGAATGAGTGGGCTCAAAGATTCGTCACAGATTTACTTCCAGTTTATATCTTTACGTTCTTGAATTTTATAATTCCATTCCTCTATGTTTGGTTATCTTCAAAACAAGGTTATATTTCTCATGGTGAAGAGGAATTATCTGTTGTTTCTAAGAATTTCTTCTACGTCTTTGTCAATCTTTTCTTAGTGTTTACCATGGCTGGTACAGTCTCCAATTATTGGGGTTATCTGTCAGATTCTAAGAAAATTGCCACTCAATTAGCATCATCCTTAAACGGTCTGTCATCATTTTATGTTGATACCATATTACTACAAGGTATTGGTATGATTCCATTCAAACTATTACTCGCTGGTCAATTGATCAAATTTCCTTTCTTTAAAGCAAGTTGTAGAACACCAAGACATTTCAAAGAACTATATAAACCACCAGTTTTCAATTTTGGTCTTCAATTACCTCATCCTTTACTAATCTTGATCATAACGTTATTATACAGTGTCATGTCAACAAAGATTTTATCTGCTGGTTTAGCATATTTTGTTATTGGGTTCTATGTTTACAAATATCAATTGATTTATTCTTGTATTCACCCTCAACATTCCACTGGTAAAGTGTGGCCAATCATATTCCGTAGAGTAGTATTAGGGTTACTATTATTTCAAATGACAGTGGCTGGTTCATTATCATTATCAAATTCCTATATCTTAGCAATGTGTTTAATTCCATTACCATTTGCAACTTTGTTATTCTATTGGAATTTTGAAAGAAACTATTTACCCTTGAGTTTTTTCATTGCCTTGCGTGCAATCAAGAGCAATGCTCCAAATAATGTTGATCAAAGTCATAGTTCTGGTTTTGCTTCTGAGACTTCACCTCACAATGCAGATAGTGGAGCAGCATCTTCAGAAATCAGATCACGTACTACACATTCACACCCATTGACTACGTCTACTACGAGAACAATAGATGAAAGAAGAGAATTAGGTCAGACTTACGCATATCCGTATTTGTTCCAGTCCTTGGATGGACCTTGGTTAAGTATTGATGGAGAACAAATTATCATAGCTACAAATGATGGAACCATTAGAAAGAAGTTCACTTTTGAAGAATATTAGTTGTATTTATTTATGTATATTATTTTAATGTTTATATATCGTATGTTTTTTATCGTTACCAAAAGAAATATGTTAGTTACTATTTTTATTATTATTACTATTATTCAATTTACACAAACCGGGGACGCTTTTTTATTGCCCAAATACTTATACACTAATTCAATAAATAGAAAAATAACTAGACAACAACAAGACATTTTTATACCGTATCCATATTTCATCATATACCAACCCCAAGAATGGGACCTGGAAAGCGTAACTTGTAATCAAACACAATATGAAATTGGTCAGTATAGACTTGATAATGTTACTTAAAAACACAACAAGTATGATATTCCAGTAAGTTGTATTGTTTTGTTTGAGACATGCTATATGTAATGTATCGACCAAGATTGCAGCATGAATTATATTTACCATTGCCTTTGTTATATTCAAGATGAAATTATCATAAGGCCAAATAAGCATCACTATAGGGAATATTTTAATCAAGTTGGATAATAAAATAGCAGTTGAGATAACAGCAATGAAGTAATCGCTTGGATAACTGACTTCTTCAACTACAACCATAGAAGGGCTTGGTGTTGGGGTAGTATGACTAGAAGATGATGCATCTGATGGTGATAATGATCGTATTGAGATGTTTCTATGCTGCTGCGTGTGTCTCAAGGGAGATAGATCCCTATAGAATCCATTTCCATTACCATTCCCGTTCGTGCCTGGATAAATTGGTCTTGACTCTGGGGTAAGTGATCTTTCTCTTATAAAACTATCAGTTGCTTCTGTTGCTGCTAAATACTGGAAGGTCATAGTTCTAGAAACACCAAACCCAAGGTAATAGTATACCATTAGTTGGATACTCACGTGGAACACAGAAAACTCTAGTAATGCCTTGAGAATGAAAAATCCATATTGTAATAGAATCTTATTATTGCTTAGAACCATAGATGACATCTTTGAAGTCATTCTGAAAGTTGCCAAGTTCATTGAAACGTCAATGTAATTCTTTTCTTCATAGGCCCATGTCAAATATACTTCAAATAACAACATGAGAAGCAACAGTCTCAAAGAGGTGGAGTATCTTTTGAATATTTTCTTTACCTTATGAACCTTTTCTTTCAACTTTCTTGTTTCACTATTGCTCCTACGATTGTCATCATCTTCATCATCGTCATCAAATTCGTTTTCTTTTTTTCCACTGCTAAGCTTTAACGATCCGTCATCAATCAAGTAATTGTATATTGTGTGTCTATATGCTTGTGGCCGAAGAAGCATCAAGTCGATAAACAACAAAACGGTATCAAATTCAATGTACTTGTCTGCAACATGGTCACAATTCTGGCATACCGTAAGTCTAATATGATCTCCTTTATATTTGTCGTACAGTGACGGTACAGGTGCACTACACTCTATACATAGCATTGCCCCTATGTCTTCTTGCTGTTTCTATAAGCTATAGAAGTATCTTTTTCACACCACTGTTGATCATTTGCAACATCAACTAAAAAGCCAGCACTATAAATTAATTTCTAAGGCTCGACTTTACCAGCCTTGAAATCAAATTGTTGATAATTTTTATTTTCCAGTTGGTTCGTCTACTAAAAGAGGAAGGGCAAGAGGAGAGGAGTTGATATAGAGATAGACTCCGGATATCTACATCTATATCCATTGACCTACACGCAGCTTTATATAATTGATATTCAGTGACCATGAGTTATCAGCAGCGTTGTAAGTTCTACGACAACGGTATGTTACATATTCAATATACGGAACAAAGGAATACAAGATGAGATATCTATTCATGATTTTTACTAACACGAAACTTAGGAAACTGTAAATTCGGCAATAGCTGTAAGTTTGCACATATATCCAACAATAATAATAACAACTATCGTAACAATAACTACAATAATTACAATAATAACTACTCCAATAACAGAAATAGCAGCTATAATAACAACAATCACAATAATAGCAATAGCAACAACAACACACAAAGTAAATCTACTTTAACTGTTCCTGAGACTCCAGATCAGTTTGCAAATGCTCATCCTTCAAAGAAGAGTGAAGAAGTCTCAAATGATATGAAATATTTACAAAACAGTTGGCCTTTACTTACATCATATTCATTACCTTTCCCAGCAAATACAAACCTGATATCTAATAGGGATTACTCATTTGAAGAGCAGAGGCTGAAATATTACGAAGCACTAGCACAGAATAAAGTTGACGATTACAAGAGAGAGATACAGGCAAGAGAATTGGACATGAAGAAATGTATAGACTTTATCCAAAAGGATTCTTTGAAAGCAGCAAGATATGCTCAATTTAGTGTACATAGAACAATGGACAAACCATTGATTGACTTCCCAATAGATTTCAACACCGTATCACAGCAACATCAGTCGTCGCCTTTTGGAAACGTATCATCAACATCAAATCCATTTGGATCACAAAGCGCGTCAAACAACCCATTTGGAGCATCGTCTACGTCCAACCCATTTGGAGCAGCTGCTTCCACTTCTAATCCTTTCGCTGCGTCAGCTGGAACTTCAAATAGTCCATTTGGAGGAGGAAGTGGAGCATTCGCCAATGCTGGTTCGGGGGCATTTGGTGGATTAAGCACGATTTCAACAAATGCTTCTAATATATCCAACCCCTTTGGACCATCAATGTCCAGTAACAAACCTGCTGCCACGACTGCAGCTACTGGTTCTTCCGCATTTGGTAGTTCGGGCTTTGGAAGCTCTGGGTTTGGTAGCTCTGGGTTTGGAAAACCTGCTGCTTCAGGTGCTGGTGCCTTTGGAAGCACTTCTACTGTAACTAATCCATCTTCTGCATTTGGTTCAAACTCGGGTACTACATCGGCTTTTGGTTCTATGACATCTAAATCCGGTGGAGTATTTGGTCAATCATCAACTTCTGGTAGTGCATTTGGTCAGTCATCTACATCGAGCACACCATTTGGACATTCAGCTGCTTCTAGTAATCCATTTGGTCAATCATCAACTTTAGCTTCAGGTCCAAGCCCATTCTCTGGCCTTTCGAAGGATGCATCTACTACTCAGCCAACTTCTACGTTTGGTCAACAAAATCCAACATCCACCAATAATGCGTTTGGCTCGACATCAGGAAATGCATTCCAGCCAAGCTCCGCCTCAACTTTTGGACAAACTTCAGCCAATACAAACACAGGTACTTCTGTTCAAGCTGCCAGATTCAAACAAGCTGCTGTTGATGAAGAGCCAATTAACGTCAAGGATTTGAGCGAAGAATTCTTGAAGGCCTTCCAGGCTGTTACATTCAAATTAGGTGAGATTCCAGACTGTCCACCTCCAATCAAGTTATGTTGATTTGATTCCGTTTTACTTCGTTAATTTTGATCTATGATTGTCTTGAGACATCCACCCATTAATACTCTATGTACATATATAATTACAAATATATCCATTCTATTCGCATTGTTCAAAAGTCGTGATTCTAACGCACTTGTTGTAGTTGATCTTTCATCCTTAGATACGAAGCAACTAATAAATTTTGTTTTGCATTACTCAATGCAAACGCTTCTCTGTAGAGATTATTTGTCTGTGTTAGAACGTCATGCTTAGTACTACGACCTTCACATATATCTTTCAGCCTTAGTTCTAAAGTTTTCCTCAAAAAAGGTTTAGTCAATGAAATGTTATCCAACCCAATCTGGTTGAACCCCTCAACTAATGCATATGCAACTGTAGTCGGTTTCAAATAGTTGATGGTAGCCCTTCCATCTGCTTTTTTCTCCCTTGTAATATATTTTCTAGCAATGATTTTCTCTATATGCTCAGCCATTGTGGCATCGGTACCTATACCATTGGCATCCATCAATCCTAACAACTCCGATTCAGTCATCGGACTCGGAGGCTTTGTCCTTCCTGATGCTAATTGAGCTATTGATAGTTTGACTCTTTGGTCTGGTTGAAACTCGGGGATTTTCTTTGTTGATTCCCATTTGTAATAAACATAGACATGAAGATAATTTTTTTCGGTGACTACCAATCCCGTTGTATTGAAGAACTCTTCACCCCATTTTAATTTTACAGTAGTTTTGTTACCTTTGGCATCAAGTGAACAACATGCTAAAAACCTCCTAACAACATACTCGTAAACCTTCTGTTGTGCTTGAGTCGCATTTGGCAATCCAGTGAATAGAATAGGATGAATTGGAGGATGCGCTTTATCATCATGTTTACCCGCTCTTGGTTGTCTAAATTTATCAGGTTCATTTAGCAATGAAGCAGCATAGGCGCCCCATGCTGGTGATTCTTTTTGTTTTTCAATTAGGCCCTTTAAGTCCATCGCAGCTGGAAAAGAATCCGTTTCTGTTCTTGGATATGAAATGAAACCTTGGTTATATAATTGTTCAGCTGCATCCAATGATTGTTTGGCTGAAAGTTTGAAGTATTTGGCACAATCCTTTTGTAACTCAACTGTTGTTAATGGCAAGGGAGCCCAGTTTGAAGTTGGGTTGTTTTGAATATCCACAATAGCGGCTTCTTCCCCATCTATTGATAAACAGTTTTGATATATGCAGAGACCAACTAATCTATCAAAAACTCTTGAGCCTTCCCAATTGAATGCTACTTTGGCATTACCCTTTTTAGCTTCCAACGATAAAGTCCAGAACTCTTCCTCTTTAAACTTATCTATTCTAAGTTGTCTATCAACTACAAATCCAAGAGTTGGAAATTGACAACCACCATATGATACTATACTTTCTCTTGGAAATGATTGAGGAACCCTATTCTTGAACAACTCGGATAGAAATCTAGTAAAGCTTGCCCCTGCTCTTAAGTCAAGTTCACTTCTAGTAGCTACGGCATCAATTGCACGCTTATCCAATCGCACTGGATTTTTAGCAGCTTGTGATATATGGTTCCTCTCCAGGTGTGAAAATTTGGCTCGATATACATTATCAAGATTGATATTTCTGTTATATTTTTTCGCTTGTTGTACAATTTCATACCCTATATATTCCCCCTCTCTATCACAATCTGTCCATATCATAAGGTAATCGATTCTTCTTGCCTCGTTTGCTATATTCTTAGCAACATCTTCCTTACTCCTATCTGTAATCTTTTCATTTATTGACGCGTGAAACAAATCTTTTGGCTCACATTTGCCCCATCTATACTCGTCAGGAAACTCCAGTCCCATTAGATGACCAGACACTGATGTCACGGTCACATTACATTGTCCCCATGCAGGAAAATTGTACGTTATATCGTAGTTCATATTATATTTGCTGGGTCCTTTTCTTGACGTGACATTTCCCCCGCCTAAAGTCTGCGATATTGATTTGGCAATTGAGGGCTTCTCGGCAACAAACAACACTCGTGGCATCTCTTCTCAACATGGATTTGAAAGGCAAAGTATAAGGCTATCCTATGGTGTGTATTTCGGATAATTTGTGAATCTAGGGTGACATATAACACTTGCTAAGGTACCAGTAAGATATAGTAATAAAAATAATTTGCAGAGGCAAAGATTTCTCGCGTAAAGATAAACAGAGATACGAGAGCCGTGAAAAATATTTTGAAAGTGAGAAATTATTCTTGATGTTTCACTTTATATCTTGAATCTACTCTATAAGGTCAAGTTTCTGTTCGAAGGTGAAGCGGAGATATGTATAAGACGGTTGGGTTGATACCGTGTGGTATACAGAGATGTTTCAATAGATTATATTCTTCCACTATAGAGTCATGTACGTCGGCTTTTCATCCGACGGTCCCATTTGCATCAACATTCAAACACATTCATATCAAAGGCATAACCCCTTATCTTATAGGTAATCAGATACAGGAGAGTCTTATATCCAAGAACCTTGATTACAAGAAATACAGTATTACTTCCAAAAATACCAAAAGGCTAGCCAGTGGTACCATTGGGGAAACTATAACACCTCCACCTAGATATCATCCTACAATTTTCACATTTGAATTTGAATCAACTTATACAGGTGGTAAAAGAGAAAAGATAAATACAAGTGATGAACAAAAACAAAATTATGAAAGTCTGAAACATATTCCATTTGTTCAGACATCAAGAGGAGGACAAATCACTTACCATGGGCCCGGACAAGTTGTTATATATCCAATAATTGATCTATCTTCATTTTCAAAATTGAACTCAAAATGTTACGTATCCACTATTGAAAAAAGTGTAGTGAGTTTACTGAGAAACTGCTTTGATTTGGATGCTCTAACAACTGAGAATACAGGGGTTTGGGTAGAATGCAAAAGTACAGAAGGAGAGTTGAAAAAAATCTCTTCTTTGGGAGTTAATGTCCGTAGATCTATCACATCTCATGGGGTTTCGGTCAACTGCTCTACAGATTTATCTTATGTTAATGATAAGAGAATTGTTATGTGTGGGCTTAAGGAGTTCTACCAAACTTCAATTGAAAATGAGACTAGCACACATGCCTCAGTAGAAGATGTTGGTAAATATTTCGTTAAAGAATTCACCAATAGATTGAATGTGCAAAACATTGATTATCATGAAATCGAGCTGAGTCAATTTGACAATTTAGAGAGATTTAACGATTGGGTGGGGAATGTTTGTAAATATCAGGAATAGAGAAAAAACTATTTCACAAAAGAACTGTTTAATAGACTCATTACATTGCATTATAAAGTTTGGTAAATCGTAGTAATTACAGGATGGAATTTCAAGATAATTTCAAATTTATTTTGAGTATTTATTTATTAAATCGAACATAAGAAAATCATTGACAAAGTACACTTTGGAGTTGTTTTGATTGAGCATTAAAGTTGAGGGGCAAGCCTTCAATCTACTTAGATCAATAAAGCAACTAAACCAACTAAGAAAGAACCGGCACCGACGGCGTATTTGTTAGCGGCACCGCTGTATGTGTCGACGGCAACAGAAGATGAGGCGACAGCAGAGGATGAGGCAGCAGTGACAGCAGCAACAGATGTAGCAGCTTCAGATGAGGCAGCTTCGGATGAGGCGGCAGCAGATGAGGCAGCTTCAGTAGTAGCAGCTTCAGATGAGGCGGCAGCAGAGGTTGTGGCAGCAGCTTCAGAAGAAGTAGTGGCAGCAGCAGAGGTGGTGGCAGCAGCAGCTTCAGATGAGGCAGCAGCAGCGGTGGTAGCAGCGGCTTCAGAAGAAGTAGTGGCAGCAGCTTCAGAGGTAGTAGCTTCAGTGGTAGCAGCTTCAGAAGATGTAGTGGCAGCAGCGGAAGTGGCTTCACTGGTAGCTTCAGTGGTAGCAGCTTCGGAAGTAGCTTCAGAAGTAGTAGCGGCGGTGGTAGAAGTAGCTTCAGTGCTAGTAGCGGCTTCAGAAGAAGAAGTAGCTTCAGCGGTAGAAGAAGTGGTAGCAGAGGAGGTGGCAGCAGCGGTTGATGAAGCACAAGCGGTACCAGTTGGGGTAGTTGGTTCAGAACATTGGGATAATGGAGCAGTTAAGTAAGTTCCATAATCTTCCCACAAACACCAACCACAGTCTAAACAAGCATCTACTAAACTAATGAATTCAGAGTCTGAACTACAGAGGCAGTCAGAATCCCATGGACCGGTATCTGAAGAACCTGATGAAGTACAGTTTCTAGCAGCAATGATTAAATAACCACAACTGGCGTGACATTGGTAAGTGGCTTCAGCGGCAGTGGCTAAAGCACCTGGGAAAGCTTCTGGAATAGCTAAAGCTACTGGAGATGCAGTGACTGAAGCAACAGCAGCGGTTAAAGCGATGATAACGGATTTGAATAACATTTTTTGGTTTTGAGTGTTGTATCCTTTATAGAAAATTAAGCAATTGATTTAAAGCGAATGGATTAAAATGACACTATATAAGATCAAAAAAACACAAAGGTAACAAGAAAGTTTATCTGAATATACAACTTTTCTTAAAAAAACATGGGGAATTACTAGAATATTTATATATTGAGCAGCAAGAGTCGGCAGAGATTTTCAACAATGTAAACAACGCTAAGCCTGCACGGGTTAACAACGATAAATTGCAATACCATGAGTAAAGAAAGCCCGAAAAGAGTTTTCAAAACTACTACTCTGGACATTTCGGCAATCTAATCGGGCTTAACGAGAGAAAGCACTGCAAAAGCCTTCTAAAGGGTTCCCGATTTTGGGTTCTAAACTTCTTGGTATTTCCATATTGGGTAATTCAGCCGCACATATTCATGCATCCCATCAGCGATGAAATTGATAAGTCTTGGAAATCTTGTGTTGAAATGCGTGTTTTATTAATAAAAGAGGTGTGTTTGTTTGTTAATATTTTTGTGCTTTGTGGTAGTAGATCGTATATTGTATGTGTTTACGTTTTGTTTGTTTTGCTGGTAAAGTTTATCCGTGGATTTCGGTCTTTGTTCACCCAAACACCCTTGTTGTACGGCTCGAGCGAGAATTCTAGAAATTAATCCATGAAAAAGTAGCAAGGATCCAGTACTCCTAACGGATATAATTAGAGGACTGTATATATTAGAATAGACAGCTACGTCAATCACCAGTTGTTTACAGTTTGCTGTATTGACACTCTGAAAGCTACCGAAGAACAAGAACGCTGGTGCGACTAGGTTTTTCTTGGTATTTTCAATCTTATTGTTTTTTGCTTGTTCACAATTAGCTCAAGTAAAAGCGTTTTTTTCCCTGTTTAGTGAGTATAGATTTTTCAAGAAATTTCTCCCTATGATAGGCTTGGGGTGGGGTGGTGATGATGGTCTTAGCGTAGGTAAATTTAATCAAAGCCAGACGGGATATGTTTAATTCTTTTTAAACTTTTTTCTTTGCGTTTGTTACTGAAAATTTCTAACTTGAGTTAATTGCAATTGAGATCTGGAACCTTAAAAATATTAGATTGACTCACAAAGTTTGACGAGGAAAACAGCTAGGCAAATTTTAATACTGGAATAAGTATATTTACAGGTAAAAATTTTAACAAAATAGCCTAGTTTAATCATACTATAAATTCCGTCCCTGGAAGATGAAGTCTGTCAAAGCCTAGTTAACCCTAGAATTGTGATTTGTTGAAATAAAACAGCCAAAATGCATGTTTGTTTACAAGTTACGGGAATTTTATGACTTTGTGTATATGCTTATTCGAGTAGTTAAAACTACCAAATTTAGCTGCTCCGCTAAGACCGCTTCGGTTGAAAAAGTTTCACGTGGATTAATATATATATATATATATATCTATAAATAGTTGAGCATACCATACCATACCCATCAGCATATTGACCTAAAACCTAAATGCATCGTTCCGAAACATATCACCTTATAAATATGGTGAAAACATTTACCCGAACAAATTAGGAAGCGGTAACAAACAATAATTCGACTAACTCAACTGCCGAGCGAGGTGTAGGAAAATTCTGGAGTACAATTTTTTGCACCTTTTTGACGACACAGAGAGGTTTAGGGCATGAGCATGTGAATTTCAAATTTTTGAACTTCCTTCTAGGACATGCCTAATACCGTTTTTCCCATTTGCCTCTAATTACCCATATAATCATCCATATATGCTATGTGGTAATAAAATTTGACAGAACCGTGAAAATCCCACTTTATCTAGTTATTATCATCGCAGATCTACTCCTCCAACCGACTTCCTCATTCCTTCCTTCCTTCCTTCCTTCCTTCCTTCCTTCCTTCCTCCTTCTTCCTTCTTCCTTCCTCTCTCTCTCACTTCTCCCCTCTGCTGCGGGCGGGAATCGAAGAATCGAATCACAGAAATCACAAAACCAGTTTCTGTTAGTCATGAAATTGAAATAACACGATATTTTGAGTTTTTATTTCAAATACATTTCATTCAATTTTTGGTATCTTATTATACTTATTCGTCCAGAAATATAAAACCACTATAGTGTAAATTTTTGGAGTTATAATGGTTTGAAAGTTTACTAGTAAAAAATATTCGAGAAACAAAACAGTCACGTGCTTGTTTCTAGTGATTGAAGATTTCAGAAAAACTTTGTGTCGATCACAAAAAGAAAGATTGGATGGTGAAGATAATAAATATAGTAGCTAAATCCTAGGGATGTGATTGTACGGAAAATATATGTCCTTGACAAGTAAATCGTTTACTGTATATTGTTGAATATGCATTATAGACTCATACACAGAGCATATATCTAGTTAAAAACAATCATATTTTCTTAAAAAATCAGAGATCTGCGTGAAAACGGCGCATCCGGGTTTATTCTATAGTACAGATATCAATTGTATAATGAGTGAAACACCATAGAGTACCCCAGATTTCCTTGATACATTGTAGTTATATATAGGCTAGTAACTCAACAATTACGATAACGAAGAATGAACAGTTGAAAAAGTTTATTAATAATTATATAAACGAAATTCGTTCAAAAAAGAATTATATTAAGCTATAAAGACGGCAAACATATCTATAAAAAAAATTAAGTTCTAAATGAGATTCAAAAAGAACAAATTTTTTGAAAATCTATAAAAAATTTGCGAAGGGGGAATAAAATGGATTTGTAGTTTGATAGTGAAGATTGTGAATTAAGGAAATTCTCAAAACACAGTTATTAACACTATTAACGAACGAAAAATTAAAAAATGGAATTTAAAATTAATAAAAAGTACCATAGTTTAAGCGAAATTGATTAAGTGGATATCTGAGTAGCTAATTTGTTATTTGAAATTGTTGTAAGTTGGATGTTTTTGCGTTTTATATTTAATTATAAGTGTTCTTTGTTCAAGAAACTTATAATAATAAAGCAGCAGCACCGGCAACAGCGGCGATACCAGCAATACCAGCTTGAGCACCAGCACCTTCGTAAGTGGAAACGGCACCAGTGGTAGATGGGCAGAAAGTGGTAGTGTAAACAACACCATCGGAAGTGATGGTTTCAGTAACAGTGGTTAAGTTGTAAGCAGAGACAACGGCAGCGGAAGCAGCTAAAGTGAAGACAGTTGAGGCACGCATTTTATATTTGAAGTGTTTAAGTTATTTAAGCGAATGTAATAAGTTGAACTAAAGGAAAGAGAAAAAAGAAAGAAGAAAAGGGAAAATATATAAGTAAAGGCTGCATTATAAAAAAATTTTAAAATAAAGGAGAATATTCTAGTATTTATAAGAATTAGGCAACCATCAAAAGCACCAAATTATTTCTTCTTTGAGGAAGATAATTCCACACACAATCTATGAGGGAATGAAGGTGATGGATGTTGTTATGGATAATATTTTTTTTCACAGCCAAGTGGATATTTAGTGCATAGTACATACCCTGCGAGTGACTCAAGAACAAACGGGGAAACCCTTCACTATTTGGGCCAAATTAGGGTTCAAGATGCATCCAATAGTCCCAATGAGGAAAGTTGGAACCAAAGCAGAGCAGCCAGAGAAGCCCAGCGGGCCAATCAGCGGCGTGCTAAACGCGGGATTTCCTAGTTTGGCCAGTGCTCCTCTGCACATCGCTAACGTCCAGATTTACTCAATTTGAACTGAAATAGCGACAGTGGGCAGCCGGTTTTTAGCAGTTTAGCTTAGTTTGCAATATTATTGACAAATGGTATAAGCTTATACTGTCAAGGATCCACAGCTATCAGTGGTCTGATGAAACAGCAAGTAACTTGAGAGATAAAGTATATACAAAATATGCCTCAGATATTTACAAGTTTTTTCTGATTTCAAGTTTCAGGTTATAAGATCTACAACCAAATTCCTGCATTATTGTGAAATTGTGACTACCAGGGCCCTAATTAATCTGAAACACAAGAAAAATTTTCGTTTATATAGGTGGATTTTCGAGTTTCATCTTATGCCGTAGATCGCCGGTATCTCTGTAATATACTAAGTCTTTGATCCCTCTTATTAATCGCCTTTGTATGTCGATCTTGCTCTTATCCCGTTACCGAGAGAAATACATCCGTGAAAATAAAAAAAATTCGAGTCACTCTTCTTTCTTGAACGGCTGAGCATTAATTTTGAAGTAGCAGCCGTCAGCCGGACTCTGTACTGTGGGTTATTTATTATTCAATTATGGCCCCAATCGAGTCGGGTATATGTTTGCTTGACTTATTCCGACTTCTTGTCTGGTTGTTGGTGTCTATAGTGTCTGGTGAAGTACAACTGCGACCTGTTCAACTATACTGGTGTCCATCTATACACAGAGAGATAATAATAAGATGATAACAAGGCAAGAGACGTACCTAGTATATAATAGATCTCATTAGCATAGACTGTCGGCGCGTCGATACTTGAGTCCCAGATGTATAATTTCGGTACCTTAGGCGGTGTGTGAAAATCAATTTTAACAGAGTACCGTTTTATTTCATCATGGCTATAGTGGTCCTAAGCGTTAAGGAAATGATAAAAACTTGGCCTTAAGATAACTATAGCACATCTTAAGATATACCATCGTTTTTTCAGTCGGTAAATTGACTAAATAAAAAAAATCGAAAAAAAAAAAAAAAAAAAAAAAAAGTTTGGATCCCAAGATCTCCAGAAAATCTGATATGGGATTTTGTATCAAAAAAAGGAGACGTCGATCGACGCTTATATAAATTAGTATGGGAAACGTAATGAATCACAAGATTCACGCAAGCTCATCAGTGGACTACACTAGATTTGATTAGGCATTTTTTCTTTTAATAATTTGATCATAATAATAAGCTGGATTTCCATTCAGAGTTGTATTGCAAACCGAGATGTCATCTGATGACTTGCCGGTGAACTCCGTTATTATAGTAGGCGGAGGGCTTGCAGGTCTCTGTGCAGCTCATCAATGTATTCAAAATGGTTCGAACGTGATCTTGATAGAAAAGCAATCATTCTTAGGTGGTAATTCAATCAAGGCTTGGACTGGCATAAATGGTGCTGGCACCGATTTACAACTGAAAAATAATATTCATGATACACCAAGCCTATTTGAATCTGATTTGTTGTCATCTGCCGGTCCTACTATATCACAGGAAACAAGTGAAAAGATAAGATTACTGAGTGATAAATCTCGTGATTCGATCAGTTGGTTAAGTGACTCATTTGATTTACAATTTGATAAGCTTGTCGAAAATGTCTCGGGGAATAGTGTCACTAGAACCCTATCTTTCAAAAAGGGTAGAGTTGGAACTGAGTTAGTGAGTAAGTTGGCTAATAAGTTTGAGACTCTTGTCAAAGAATCTCCAAATAGATATAAATTATTACTCAATTCCAAAATGGTTGATCTATTGAGAAATGAAGGATCAGAAGTGATAGGTGTAACATGTCAGACCGGATTGTCAGCTGAGTTGATTGAAATATACGGACCTATAATATTATCCACCGGTGGATATGGATCGGATCTTCATTCGAATGACTCATTACTTCCAAAGGAGATTCTTGAAAGTAAATTTGCAACTGCTGGTGGTGCTCAAATAACTGGTGATGGACATAAAGTAGTACGAAATAATGGCGGTAAATTAACAAACCTAGATAAATTACAAATGAAACCCTTTGGTCTCTTATCATTTAAAGACAACTTGCATGCTATATTGTTCCCGGATAGTATTAAAAAAGATGCCATAATTTTGGATAAATTTGGATCTAGATTCTGTGATGAGGTGAACGATTCTTCAGAGTTGATTTGTTCAAAGATGGTGAGAAGTCAATTATCCCATATTCCTATAATTTTGCCACAAAATACCAAATTCCCATTTGTTGAAAATTCTGTACAAAATGGTCGTATGAAACTTGTTAATACTACGGAATTAATTCAACTAACGGGAGTATCCAAAGTGAAGTTAGCATGGGAATTCACTTCATATAATAGTTCCAGTAAAGATAGTGTTAAATTCCAATTAATGGATGAAGATTCAAGAGAGTCGATGTTTCATCTGGGATTTATCTCTCCGACTATTTTTGTCTCCCTTGGTGGAGTAAAGACAGATTCAAATATGAGAATAGAGAACTTAAAAGGATTCATATATGCAGCTGGAGAGATTGTAGGTGATGTACATGGGGATAATTTAGTGGTTGGTACTTCATTATTGGCATGTGTTGTATTTGGTAGAATTGCAGCAGCTAACGCTACAAGAGATTTACTTACAAAACTCAGCTCGAATCCAATAAACAATAAGAGAAAGATAAATCGGCCAATTTTGAGATTACAACAAATCGAATCTCATTTGAACCCTGTAGAGGAAGCAGAAAAAACATTGGACAATGCAGAAGTAGTACAATTGACTATTCCCAATAAAGAATTTACAATGGAAGAAGTTGGGAAACATAATACACCTGAAGATTGCTGGATAGTTGTTAAAAATGTAGTTATTGATTGTTCAAAATTTTTGGAAAGACATCCCGGTGGCGTTGATGTTATTGCTGATTTAGCAGGTCAAGATGCTACAAGTACTTTTGAAAAAATGCATGACGATCATTCATTGATTAATTATGCACCTTTTTGTATTATTGGTAGGTTAAAGAATACACTTCCATATTTAGAATTTGGAGATAAGTAGGTACACACTTTCTCCAATTTGCCTTATTTATTTATTATTTCATCAATATATTCATTTACATATTCAGATTCATATATATACACAATCACATAAGCAATCGAATCCTATTCAGACAAACAAAGAAAGTTCTGCTGGGGTGATTATCTAGCACGCGGCTCGGCCAAATTAGGAAATTCGAGAGAAGCTCAGAAGAATAAAAATTGGATGAAAATGGAATAGATAACTTGCAGCTTTTATTTTTCCGTTTGTTCTGTGTTATACTTGACATACTAGAATTGTTTATATTTTATTATAATCAGGTCTGGTGGAACGTACATAGTCAAAGAGGATATTATGGCTGACGATACAAGTAGTCAGGTGTTGTCTTTCGATCCAGATGACTCCAATGAAGAGCCTTTAAACTCAATAAATAGAAGAAGTTCTCAAAATTCAAATACTTCATTTCTACCTTCTATAACAACATTAAACAATAATAATAATAGTCATGCACGTACTCAAAGTCGTAGTCGAAGAAGTTCCTTGCTTGAAGTTGGTGGTGCTAATTCCATCACAAATTTTGCATCTTCATTCAAACGTTCTGCTAATTTCGGCTCATTGAGTGGAACATCAATGGGTTCAAAACATAATATGTCGTTATCTTCAAATGGATCACCAATATTACATCCTGTATCTATGAGTCCCTCGTATGATCTCCCACAAACACAGTTATCACAGCCATTACAGCAGCAGACAAATCAATTCTCACCACAGCAGCAACAATTGCAACAACAACATCAAGATATTCTGTATCCATCTATAGACGAAACAAGTTCACCAAGTACTTTCAGTGCTTTAACTTCTCAAAGAAGTAATTCGGAAGTGACGCCGTTATTAGGAGCAGATAATAAATTTGATGATGATTTTCTCTCTAAATCTACAGTCCCACAAACCATTCTCAATAGTATCAATGTTCTTATTGGTCTCGGTGTTTTATCTCTTCCATTGGCCTTCCGTTTATCGGGTATGGTACTTGGATTAGTGGGATTGGTAGCTGCTGCTGCTAGTACGAGTTATTCTGCTATTCTATTGGGTAGAATCTTGAAGAAACATGATCATTTGATGACATACAATGATATTGGAAAATTTGTCTTTGGTGCATCATTAAGTTATATCATTTTTGGAATGTTTGCAACTGATTTATACGGTGCAAGTATATCAATGATTATATTATTTGCGGATTCATTTAGTGCTATATTCAGTGAAGTCTCTGATTCAATATTCAAATTTGCAATCTGTTTGATACTTTTCTTTTTGAACTTTCTTCCTTTGAATGTACTATCGATTCTAAGTTTTGCTGGAATCTTATGTACATCTCTCACTGTGCTTAGTATATTTATAGCAGGTTTGATTAAAACAGATTCTCCAGGTTCATTATTATCACCAATGACTTTCAATTTATGGCCTGAAAGTGCGCTTGATTTCTTTTTCAGTACGGGTTTATTCTTAGCTCCATGGGGTGGACATGCGGTTTTCCCAGAGTTATATCGTGATATGAGACATCCACATAAATATAACCACTGTATCAATGTTACATTTGTATTTTCATATTCAGTTGATACATTTACAGCAATAATAGGACTCTTAATGTTTGGATTAGTCGTTGATGATGAAGTTACAAGAAATATTTTAACTACACCAGGTTATCCTTCATGGATCGGTAAACTTATTATTGTGTTGATGGGATTGTTACCAATTTCAAAATTACCTTTGGTCTCAAGACCCATGATTACATATTTCGATACGTTACTGTTGAAAGAATTTGGTGAAGAACCTAAGAATCTCAGATTGGTGAAACAATTGATAGTAAGACTCGTCTGGAGTTCAGTACTCTTTGGATCAACTTTAGTATTCACGAGTTTTGGTCAAATAATGGCCATTCTTGGTTCTTTGATTTGTTTCAGCATATGTATCAGTATCCCTGTGATATTCTATCTTTCGGTATTCAGTAATGAGTTAGCAGGTGTCAAGAAACTACAACTTCACGGTATACTAGCTGTTTCCTTCTTTCTTACCATTTGTGGAACAATTGCAGGAATAGTTCACTGAGTGCACTGCCCGCGTTTGCAGTGGCCCCACACACACTTTTTCGTATATATATATATATAATATTTACACTTAACCATTTGCATATATCATTTCTTTCTCTTTATTCATGTATTATTTTTATTGAATCACTTTGATAAATCAATCTAGTAAATAAAATGGTACTGCTTCTGGAAGATCCTTTGTTCAATAGGGATAAAGGAATAACTACCATTTGGTATGATCTACCACCTCACCTAAACTTAGTTACACAAACACGTCTCAATTTATAAGGTTGACCACTAACGCGTCATAGGCTGCTAGCTACTCTGGGTTCCAGATCCACATATGCTAAGATTACAAAGAAAGAGATTGAAAATTTTGACATCCCAAAGACTTGCACTACTTTGAAGAACCCAAGTTTGAATCTTTCTTTAAGACAGAGTTCAAGTTTATTATATGGGATCACTTTAGTCTATAAACAAAAGACAGATTATTCTTACAGTATGTTTTGACACCTAATACATAATTTTATGTATATTTCTACCTACTAACACATTACAGGAGATGCTAATAATGCAAAACTACTATTGAAAAGACAAAATAAAAGTTTACAACTTATGTCAAACAATATTGATTTATCTGTTGAACTGCAAAGTTTCAAACCGAATCTAACTGTTGCATTGCTTATAGATGACCCTGATTTCCATATTGATACAACAAATCCCTTTGGGTTGAATGGAGATTTCACTGCTTCAAACTTTGAAGGTTTTAATAATGACATAAATAGATTCGATTACTCTGCTACTTTAGGAAACGTAAGTTCTTCACTTTCTGATGCAGAAGCTCAGATTACAATGATTAATAACGATGATTATTTTGAAAATAGAGGGGACTTCAACATTGATGAAGAAATGGATATTGGGGATCAAGATATAAATTTTGTATTTGGGGATGATGGTGAGGCTGTTATGCTTTATGATGATTATGCGAGAGTCCCATCCGCTGGAAATAATAGGAATCAAGAGACTAATGATGATCCTGCGGTTGCTGATGCTAATCAAATTGCTAATGAAAACGAGGCTGTCTTAGACGCTTATGATTTTGGTGATACAAGAATTGTTGAAGATTTTCAAGAACCGATTGAAGAGGTACCAAATAACTCATCAAGAAGGGAAAATAAAAATGCAGCTAATAATTTGAATAAGACACATGTTACTAAGAAACACGCTATGCTATATGATGACGAACCACGTTTGAGAATTGAAGCTCTGAAGGAAGCTAGAGAAAACTATATTGAATTAAGAAATGAAGAAAGAGCAAAGAAAGAAGCTAGAAGAAATAACTCGACAGGATTCGATCAAGTTCATGATTGGTTTTCCGATTATCAATCGAGATTATCTACGATTCAAAAATTGACCGTCGCTAAATCTTTTATTGGTGAATTCGATATGAAATCAAAGGTTCTTGAATTTATGTTAAAGAAAGACAGAACTTCCCCATCTGACTCGTCATTTATAAGACGTCATAGAAGATCCTCTAGTGCTACATCAATTGAAGAGGCAAGAAGAGTTGAAGTTGCAAATTCCAGAAGAAATAGCGGTTTTGCAAATCACGAGAATAATTTTGATGCTTTCATGGATCAATATGACAATGATATAGGTGCTGGGCGTGAAGAAGAAGATCTCTATCAATTTGTAGGTAACGATGCTATCTTAGATATCACATGGGAGCGTGCAGAGAACTTTGGGGATGTTCATATTCCAGACTACAACAATAATGCTAATGAGGATGAAGAGGAAGAAGAAGAAGGGCAAAGTGCAATTGGAGGATTACAAAGGGCATTGGCTTTGGACAAAAATACGTTATCTTCTCGTCCTAGTACTTTGAACAGTGATGAACCAACAAAAGTCAAGAGGAGAAAGCTAGGTAGAGGTAGACATGGTAATGATTATGATGATGAAGATGGTGATGAAGATGATGATCTTCTTATTGAACGACCATCCTCAGCTGTCTCTTATTACGCGTTTGATAATTCTAGATCAAAGTATATTGATAGAAGTGCTAGGAAGTTCTTTTCATATGTTCAAAACGTTTCAAGGGAAGTTGGTACTGCATTAGAAAATGAGTTGGAAGAAGATACTGCTAATGACTCAAATAAGAGTATCATGTTGAGAGAACTTACCTTTGAGCAAATCGCACCTTGTCAAACTGAAACCCCTGTAAAGCGTCCTTTTGCTGCAGAAGTGATGCAAAAACTCTTGCTTCTTGCCACTAGATCCATGATACAAATAGAACTGAAACCAGACTTGCATTCTAGTAAATGGGGATTACAAAGAAGTGACAATATTGGAATTATCCTCAATGCCGCAGAGTTATAATACAAGTTTGACGCGTCGAAGAGACTAGACGCGATCTGGAAACTTTGGCGAAACAATAATTCAATACGTATAGTAAAGTAAATATACGGCTAAATATATATATGGCTAAATAAAATGTGTGTAGCTAATCAACATTGCTGAGTTCTACTAATAAGTTAATCGATATAACGTGTGGATTTGAGACAGAATGGAGAGTAAGATTCAAATAGATGATTTGAAACCCGAATCATGGGCTGCATCTTCAAATGAGGCATTACACATTTCATTAGCTGAACCAGATAAAGCATTCACATTCAAACCAACTTTCACCTATCCGATCTTTGGAGGTTCCGAACAGATATTTGGATACCAAGATCTTAGAATTGATTTGGCTTTTAATTGTCAGACTTTGTTTCCATTTATCAACGTCAAATATACGGGTAAATTAGCATCTGATGATATAGTCGATGTTAAAGAGAAATTATTAGAGTTCTTACCAAAGGAGACCGTGTTTAAAGATGAAAGTAAATGGCTTGATTTAGTAGAAGAAGAAACCAAGACATTCAAGATCCCTGGCGAAAAAGTTAGAGAATACAAAGTTGAAGATGAGACTTTCACAATTTATAAGATGAGTTTGAAAGATCCGGAAGTATTAAAATTACACCTTAGAATGCAAATCTTTGTATTGTTATTCATCGAAGCAGGTTCATATATTGATGAAAGTGACAAAGTATGGGAGATTTATGTCATATATAAGACAAGCGGTGAAGCTGCTTCATTTGTTGGATTTAGTACTGTTTATTCATATTGGTTATTTACCACTGCTGAAGAGCATGATAAACTAGGAGATGATTTAAATTTAAATTATAGAAAGAAGATCTCTCAATGTGTGATCTTACCACCATATCAACAAAATGGACATGGAAGACACTTGTATGAAAGTATTGTAGATGAATGTTTGGAAGATCCAAAAGTTAAAGAAATTGTTGTTGAAGATCCAAGTGAAGCATTTGATGATCTTAGAGATAGATGTGATATGGAAAGATTATTCAAACAAGGAATCTTTTCAGCTAGTAATGGATTCAATAAATTACCAATTGATCAAGAATGGGTTGATAAACAACGTTCTATATGTAAGATGGAAAAGAGACAATTTAATAGATGTACTGAAATGGCAATGTTACATTTATTAGAGATTAAATCCAAAGAAGTTGAGAATTTGAATTTGAAGCAGGTAAGATTACAAATGAAGAAAAGATTATACATTAAGAATAAAGAAGCATTAGTGGAATTGGATGAACCAACTAGACGTGATAAATTACAAACTGCTTTTGAATCTTTACATGATGATTATTTAAGAATTTTGGAAAAAGTTAGATTCCCAATTGCCAAGAGAGAAGCTAATGATAGTGAGTTGAGTAATGATAGTAAGAGAATCAAAACATAATAATATTATATTATGTTATGTTATGTTGCGTATTCAATCTTGTATAGTGTAGTATAGAAAAATGAAAATCTGAAAACATTTAAAAATCAAATATCAGAACAGTAAATTATTTACTATCATATAAATACGATAAGAAAAGACAAATAATTGACAAAGATTGACTTTGTATCTCTTTTCTCTTCTTTATTGACATATCGATTAAAATGGGGAACATGGACAATTCAATTGTAGCAAGTGTTAAACTTGTTAATTCTGATGAATCAGTTGACAACTTATACTTACTTATTCAAAGTACTAAATATGGGATTTATATGTTAAGTGAAGCCACTAAAGTTGAAACTTTGAGCAAAAAGCCAAGTCTTAGAATCTTAAAGAAAAGAATGGATGAAAGAAAGAAGACATCTCCATTGTTAGCCATTGAAAGTCATCTTGGTATGACTAGTTGTGGTAGATTCAAGATTTTAAGAGTATGGGATTTACACGATGTTGAGAATATTAAAAGAGATTATACCAGTGGTAAGAGTTTTGAGTTTTTAATTGATGTTTTCAACATGTATGCTCCATTGAAGTATACTGTGAACTGTACAACTGCGTTTGACTGTGAAAGTTTTGCAACAACTTTGGAAATTTTGAAAAGAAAAACATATTTAAGCGTTGATTTAAAGCTTGATTTATCAGCTGGTAAGTATTATGAAGAGAAGAAAAGAAATAGACATAAGCAAGTTGAAAACACTTACGAAACCAAGAGGGGACATGCAAGAGGTATGTCACTTGAACAAGAAAAGAAAAATAGAGTCTTAGAAAGAGTTAAAGAAAGAGAAATCAATGAAGTGAAATTGAAGGAAGTTAGAGAAAGTTTCTTTGAAAGAGAAAGAGATGATGTTAGAAACAGATACGTTAGTATTCAACAAAAAGCTACTAGAGAAGAGGTTAATAATGATGATAGAAAGAAAAGTAGAAAAGCCTCGATGGTATACCAAGATGTCAACGTACAAGAGCCAGTTAAAGAAGTTAAAAAAGAGTATATTCCAAAATACATCAGTATTGTTGATGAAAGGGAAAAAGAAGATGAGTTAGATGCTTCTTATAGTTACTTACTTGGAGATCTTGACAACTTGGATTCATTGGAAGTAGAAAGGCCACTTGTTCCATTAATTGTTACTGATGAAAAGAAGAAGAGTAGAAAATCTGGGAATCAATCTGGGAAACAAAAGGAAAAGAAATCAGCAGGTGATCTTAGTTCTATGATGACGAAAGTTGAATCCAATAACAACAGCAAGAGCCATATCGTCAATACTAGTACAACTGAACAGTACCCTGATATCTTAGAATTGTATTCAACAGAAGAGAATAAGAAGAAGGGAAAGAAGGGAACAACAACAGAACAATTAAACACAAAAGCAAAGACAAACTTTTATGATAACGGTTCTTGTTTAAGTGGACCAACAATCACACAAAATGGATCTAACAAAGATGATGAAATCTCAGATGAAGAATTAAACAGTCTCTTGAACGATATGATTAACAAAGTATCTGCTATCAAGAAGGAAACAGAGACAATCACAAAGAAACCAAAATCTAAAAGAATAAATTGATTCACAAACAACAGCGCTAAATTCATGTTGTTGTACCCAGCCACACTTTTATCATTATCCGCCACACTCGCCACATAGAAGGCGCGGGTTGCCAGATTCGGAAAGTGTGCATTGCCTAATTGGGAAGTATTGCTTTCAAATTTCACTTAATAAACTGATTTGATCTCTGGGGAATGGTTTTATTTTTAGTAATTGATGGGTTTGTAGTTATTTATATATATATGTGAATAGATATATAGGTATATATGACTATGTATAACCAGTAGGCTCCTTTTCTATACTTTAAAACAAAAGTAAACCAAGGAAAACAGACAAATTCTCCAAAATCACAAAGATAATAAATTCCCAAAGGGGAAATATCCAAATTTCGCAAGGCAAGCAAAGCGTGAATGAAAGAAAGGCAGTCAGACATTTCACATAATCTTTACATCATTGCAATTTCACCCCTTTAAAATTGATATAATTATAAATTAAAATCTCCCTTTTTCTTTTCTTTCAATTGCTTTTTTATACTATATATTTCTTTTCATTGATATATTCAATTATAACGTAACATACACACAATGCATAGAACTTATTCTTTAAGATCTGCTAGAGCTCCAACAGCTTCTCAAATCGCTTCTCCACCACCTCCACCTTCTTCAACCAAAGGTAAATTCTTTGGTACCACTTCAATTGGTATGTTTTATTTGATTTAATTGATCTATTTGATTTACTTATACTAACTTATTACCCTAATAACAGCTTCATCAATTAGAAAATCCACTGCTGGTTCATTTGGTCCTGAATTATCACGTAAATTAAGTCAATTGATTAAGATTGAAAAAAATCTTGAACAAAGTATTGAATTAGTTTCAAGAGAAAGAAAATTAGTTGCTAAACAATTATCATTATGGGGTGAAGAAAATGATGATGATGTTTCTGATGTTACTGATAAATTAGGTGTTTTAATTTATGAAATTGCTGAATTAGAAAATCAATTTATTGATAAATATGATTTATATCGTATTACATTAAAATCAATTAGAAATATTGAAGCTTCAGTTCAACCATCAAGAGATCGTAAACAAAAAATTACAGATGAAATTGCTCATTTAAAATATAAAGATCCTCAATCACCAAAAATTCCAATTTTAGAACAAGAATTAGTTAGAGCAGAAGCTGAATCATTAGTTGCTGAAGCTCAATTATCAAATATTACAAGAGAAAAATTAAAAGCATCATTTTTATATCAATTTGATGCTTTAAGAGAATTAAGTGAAAAATTAGCTTTAATTGCTGGATATGGTAAAGCTTTATTAGAATTATTAGATGATTCTCCAGTAACTCCAGGTGAAACTAGACCTGCTTATGATGGTTATGAAGTTTCAAAACAAATCATTATTGATGCTGAAAGTGCTTTAGCTTCATGGACTTTAGATTCTGCTGCTGTCAAACCTGCTTTATCAATTCATCAAACTATTGATGATGTTTATGATGAAACTGAATTAGTTGAAGATGAAAATTAGAAAAAAGAATCTGATTGAAAAAGTTCATTATATTATTATATTTAGTTATGTACCATTATTAGCTAGTTTTATTTCATTTTATTATTATATTACAATACAATAGTTTATTTATCTATAATTTATTTAAATTTTTAAAACAGTTAATTTTATTATCCTTACCACCTATGCAATTAAATTTGAATACCTTGATGAAAACTTCATTACATATAGTATTCGTATCAAGATTCTGAAACAACATACAACTATCAACCTTGTTAGTGTCACTTATACAAGCAAAACAAAGTTTATAATATACTTACGATTTACCTTTTGAATCATTACTTCTACATATCATACCACTGTAATAGGTTAGTACTCTATCAATCACTGAAATTTACATAACATTACTTACTCTTCAATGGTATAAGACCTTCCTTCTGAGTCTTCTTTCACGAACTCAATCACTCGATCTAACTCTCCCATGTGTTTAAGTCTATACACTATCAATGTATTAGATAGTTTGTAAATACAAGGATATTGATAATGAATGATTACTTTCAATTCTTCCAGTGTCTCACTTCAGTAATTATTTCCAGCCTCGAGATAAGAAATTTGGCACTGGGCGGTGGATTTGATTTGATTTGATTGTGTTCAGTTTGATTTATTTTCATTTATTCATTTGTTCATTTGTTTTTCTGTAAGTTGGTCAGTTAGTTAGCTAGTAAATCAGTTTAGATCTAACAGTATACCGGATATACTTCATCACTTGAATCAAAAAACCAAAATGTCACAACACTGGGAAATGATCAAAGAATTCCTGGTTAAATTATCAGGAGCTGCATTAATTGGATTTATATTATTCATATATTTTGATAAATATTCATCATTGAATGATCCGAAAGTAGCTGCTAAATACAAGGCTAAGAATAAAGAAGTATATGAAGCTAGAGAAAGAGAAATTAAGGAGTCTCAAGAGAGGATAATGAAGAGAAGACAGTTACATGAAGCTAAACTTAAAGAAGATGCTGAATATAAAGATAAATGATTTCTATAAAATTATATAGTTAAGTACTAAATTTATTCCTTTGGAACAACTTCATTGATAAATTTGTATATTTTTTCAATTTCATCAGGACAAGTTGAATGTTGCATACCATTATATTTAAAAAATTTTATATTTGAAAATCCAACATTTGATCTATAATAATCTCTAGTGAATAAACCAACATCGTATTTAATAATTTGATCATCTGTACCGTGGAATTGAACAATTGGTGTTTCTTTATTAACTTCTGAAAAATGTTTTTGTAAATCATATGGAATTGGATTAAAACCAGACATAATTATACCACCACCTAATTTATACTTTGAAGTTGCTAAATATGCATATGAAATAGCAGCACCTTGACTGAACCCACCAAGTACGATTCTTTCAGATTTAATTCCCTTTGACATTTCTAATTCGACTAATTCATCAACTATTTTCAAAGTCTTCATAACACCTTCATAATCACCTTTTATAGATTTAATATCTTTATAATCGTCCATTGATTTACCAAATTCGTATAGATCAAACCATGCAGGCATCTGATACATCCCATTGGCAGATATAGAAATAGTAGGTGCTTGTGGTAAGACAAATTCGATATGTTCATATAGGGATTCATTTGCACCTCTTTGTAAACCATCGCATAATCCAATAAAATCAGAACCTGATGCTCCTAATCCATGTAAGATTATAACTGACGCTGTAGGTGTACCACTTAAAGCTGGGATAATAGTGGGGACAGGTAATTTAGACAGTAATGACATTTTTTCAACTTATCCAAGTACACTGGTATACAACAACTAATCAATAAATCAATAAACCATCATTCGATAAATCAAAATCAGCTAAGTTCTAAAACCCGCCGCTGTTGAAGATGAAAAAAAGCCTCGGCAATTTCTGATTACCCAATTAGGCAAATTCACCGCCAATTTTGTTGCAATTTTGGTAAAAATGATAGAATAAATTGGTAAACGCTGTCTTGTCTCTTTGTTGGATTCCCTCTAGTTTTTGTACCAGGAAGCCAGTGTAGTGTGTGCAGTTCTGGGAGGGGCATTGGATGAAAGAGCGGGGGTACTCTTTGTACCCTTTTCCTTGTCTGATCAATTTAGAGGCAATATTGACTAACTTAATCTCATTTTGAAAAGTATCGTAGTATATTCCATGTCCATATTTAAGATGAATTGCAATTCTATCTTGATAAATCCAATTCCCACAAAATCTACACTTGTATTCTAAATACCTTGTTACTTTTGATCTTCTGATGTACTTGTGTAAAGATAAAGTGTTTAATTTAGGGTAGGTGTTGTTCGTGTTCCCCATTTGCATTGATTTAATACTGAGATTTATATCTGGTGTAAGTGGACATTTATCATTTGTGAAGTAGTTGAATTGAGATATATCTTTTTGGTGGTTTTGTAATTCAAATGACTTCACATACTGAGGATGATCAATTGAAAAAAAATTGTGTAATTTGAAAGTTGTTTGGTCATTACTCAATTCATCTATTTCATAAACCACTGGATCTTTGATTTGTAATAATTGAGTAGGATCAGTCGGGTGGGTATCTAAGAATATCGTTGGTGACATCATCATCTGAGACAAATTATACTCTTTCAATTGAGTATTGTGACTTAAAAGAGTATTATTGATAGTACTATTGAGGTACTCTAAGATACTTGAAGTAACAGTATGTTGAACTCCATCATCATCGTTGTTGTTCATTGAGATTGATTTATTTGTTGAGGTAGTCGATAAACTTGACTCGTCTTTAAATATAACAATCTCATGAAACATAGGATTGAATGGATCAAATGGGTGGTTTTGTTTTTTTGTCTGTTTCACCTTTTCAACCTTAATATCATCAATTTGCTTGGGTTCAATAAAATTAAGAGATAAATCACTTATTCCAAAACTAACCAATACTTTATTCTTACTAAATCTTTCCTTATCCAATTCCTTACCATTTTTCGTCTCTGTAAACACAACACCTTGATTCAAGAACTCATTAATATACTTTATGTTTTTATTTTTGTAATCACAATATAATTGAAACCCACTTTGGTTGTTCCCATTTGGTTCAATTGAATCATTCGCACAGACAAAACAATTCTCATAATTTATATTTGTCGTTGTTGTATCTTTAAAAGCATTAGAATAAATTGATTGTCTTTCGTATAAATGTTTTAAATCTAAACTGAATTCATTGTTGTAAATACCGAATTCATATTCAAATCTATTGAATTTCAATTGTTCAATTGTAGTTTCCATAACCCAATCTGCTATTTCCTCATTCTTATTAAAGTTCTCTAATACATCATCATCATCATCATCATCATCATCATCATCATCATCATCATCATCATCACTTTCTGTTCCAAAATCACTATCTCTTTCAGATAATTCGAAATCTGGAACATTGGAGAACAAGTTGATCAAGTCCATCTTTGTTTCAATCTTACAATACCCTTCTAATAAATCAATAACTTAAAAATAATGAAAAATGTATAAATTACACAAAGAAAAGTCTATGAAAATAATGCGATTATGTAAGACGGAAATCTGAAGTTTTAAATTACTATACAGTTATATAATTATTGAATTATTGTTGAGTTTGCTAATTTGTTGTATCGGTTGTAGGTTGTGTTTGTTCTGGTTGTGTTTGTGTTTGTTCTGGTTGTTGCTCTGGTTGTTCTTGTGTAGGTTGAGGCACAGCGGGCACAGCTTCAGGGTTTGATTCTTCTTGAACAGGCTCACTTGGCGGTTGTTCTGAATTTTGTTGTTGATTCTGCAAAGCAGCTAAAGCAGCAGCTTCTTTTCTTTGATTAATCTTTATCACAGATTCACCATTTTGATAATTGAATTTTGAAAATTTAACAGGTTTTGATAATCTATAATAAACAGAACTTGGTAATTCTTCATCATTTTGTTTTTGTATATCTGATTGTTGTAATTGTAATTGTATCTGTGCATGTTGTTCCTGTTGTTGTTGGTCTTCATCATCATCCATGTTCACATCTTCATCATTTTGACCAATATCCAAATTATCAGAATCTTGTTTTAAATTACCAGATACTTCATATACTAATCTGTGGAATTTTGTACAATAACTTGAGTAAATTGAATCATTACGTTTTGTAATACTTGGTAAATTAGAAGAAACAGGTAAAGTCAAGAATTCTTCTTCTAAATTCGAAATCATCTTATTCAATTCTTTAATCTCTGAATCTAAAGCTAACTCACTTGAATCTTCATCATCGACTAAAGATGCCTTTAATTCATTCACTTCAGACTCGAAAATCTGTTTGATCTTTGAATGATCTGTTTCTAATCCTTGTAATTCTCTTGATTTCAAATAAGTCTTGATCAACAAAGAATCATAACCAATTTGATCCTGCTCTTGGTCATTATCACCACCACCATTATCACTACCATTACTTAATAATTCATAAAATAATTCATTTTGAACAATGTATTTAGTGGCGATGTTCGATTTAAGTGTTATATCCTTCAACTCTTGTGTTCCGGAGTTTGTCCCGTGAAGTATAGACGACCCTGCTCTATACGATGCCATGATTCTATGCCCTTTCTTTAGTTACTTACTTCCCTTTATACACACTCATTACAAACAAACAAAGTATATGAACAAATCAATTGATAAAAGAAATCGCGTTTTTTCCATGAAATTGAAGAAAATCCATTCTCCTGTCGTCGCGTCGATTTTGTTTTTCCAGATGAACTTCAATTGATTCTTTAGTTCAGGTTGTTTTGTGTGTTTTGTGATTAATGCGTTTTGTGTAAAGTGTGTTTAATGGGTGGAAGGGTAATAGGTCAGCAATGGGAGTATTACCAGAGTCAACAACACCACTTGATCTTATTTCAAACAAGTACGAAATCGAAGTCTCAAACGGTAGATTGATAAAAGGTACATTGATTTCAATTGACGATAGATCAAATTTATTAATAACAGATGCAAAAGAGAGTTGTATAACAAAGGAAGGGTGGAGGTCTATTGGACTCGTGTGCGTTCCTAAGTCCAGTATAGTTCGTGTTTCTATTGCACGTACTGATTTGAATTCACTTTTGAAATATAAGAGTACGAAATTTTAGGGTTTAATGAGGTTGTATAATAATAATAATAATAATAAGGTAATACATATATTGAATGAATGAATTTTAGTTATGTTAAGTATAAAGTATGAAAAATAAAAAGTACAAATAAAATCGAATAAAGGAAAGTAAATCAAGTAAATCAAATAAAGTAATTATTCTTCATCAGAATCTTCAGAATTAATTGAAGGAGCAACAGAAACACCTCTTAGAGTAACATCATGATCTGTATCATCATCGTTATTATCATCATTATTAATATTTTTACTCAAATTCCAATTAATGATATAATCTGAGTCTTTATTATTTTCTTGTAAAGTACCTAAATCTCCTGGTGTCATCATACCACTTGCATATCTATCCCTTGGAGAACCAGGAGCAGATAAAGGTCTTGAAATTTTGATATTTGCAGAAGATTCAAATGGATTTGGTGATGGTTTACTTGAAGAAGTATCATCTTCATAAGATTGTTGATCTGAAATTTGTTGTTTAAATTCCTGGGGGTAAGCACGTCTTAAAGCTAAAGAACGAGCTTTAACATATTCTAAACCCATTCTTTTCCAATCTAATAAATCACTTAATCTTTCAACTCTATTTCTTTGATTAATTCTTTGTCTTCTTGTCTTTTGAACAAATTCAAACATTTGATTACTTAATTGATTAATACTTTCATCAATACTTTTCAATCTTCTATCAACTATATAAATACCATAATCTTCAGAATTTTCAATAAGATCTTCCATATAACAACCAAATCCAGAAAGATTGGTGGTAATTGATGGAATACCCATAACAGTACATTCAGCAGGAGTATAACCCCATGGTTCATAATAAGATGGGAAAACACCAAGATGACAACCTCTAACGAATTCATCATAATCTAATGACAAGATTGGATTTGTTGAATTTAAAAATTCAGGATGAAATATAATTTTAACACGATCTTCTTTTTTATTAAATAATTGACAATTTCTAATTTGATTTAAAATTGGATCATTTGCATCATCACACATATTATGTGTTGTTATAGGGGGTAATGAATCTCTTTTCAATGCAAACATTCTTCTTTTTAATAATACACGATCACTTGGTTTTAATAAATCATCTAAATCAGGTAATTGAATTGTTGTTGTTGATGAAGAATTACTATTTGTTGAAGGATTTTGACAAAATTCAAATAATCTTGAACCCATTGATGATTGAATATCTTTTATAGTTGTTTCTAATTGTCTAATAACTGCTTGACCTTTTAAAGTATCAACTGTATAAGATTTAGTTTCAGCAGGCATAATAATGAAAGCAACAACAGTCATTTTAGAACCACTTTCTTTTAATTTATGATTCAATCTAGCTAATGATTCAATAAAGAAATCAACACCTTTATTTCTAAATTCATATCTACCAGCAATGAAAAAATATAATGTATTATTTAATTTAAAATCTAATTGACCATAAAAATGACCTCTAACAAATTCATTAATTTTTTCCTTTTTTTCAGCATGTAAATTTTGAAATTCATGAACTGCTTGAAATTTAACAACATTTAAACCATTTGGTAATACACCATCAGGTTTTCTTTTTAATAAATGTTCAGCTTCATAAGCGGTAATATGTGATACGGTAGTGAAAACATCAGAAGAATGAGCAGCAGCTCTTTCAATACAATATCTATGATAAATACCTCTTTTACCAGCTTCTAAATCAACATCAAATTTATCTAAATTATTATAAAAATCAACAGAACCAGCACATAAATATCTACCTAATAAAGTAGCATGAGTTGTGAAAATTGTTGTTGCATCAATTTTTCTTCTATTAATTAAAGGAATTGCAATACCAGCTAACCATTCATGAGCATGTAATATAATTGCATTTTTTAAATTATGAACACAATATTCACCAAGAAACCAAGCAACTAAATAACCTAATAATATAGCATCATTAGTTTCAATATCATGTTCAGGAGTTGGAATTGAACAAGTTGTCCAAAGATCAGCTTTCCATTCGTTTAAATTATGAGCAGCAGAACCTAAATCAAACAAGATGACTCTTGGAGCACCTTCAATTAACCATCTACCATATATGAAATTAATACCTCTGGACCCCATTGAATCTAAAGTATATTTTAAAGGACCATCAGGAACAGGTAAAGGTTCAACTTCAACAGATGCAGAATTATGGTTTAAAGGACCTAATAAAGTATAACGATGTTTATATTCAGCTACAGTAACAGGAGCTTTTGATTTTAAAACGGAATATATACCACCAACTCTATTTGCAACTTCTGTTGCAACTTCGAATAATAAATGATCTCTAATATCTCTAGTCATGGTGGGTTAATGCAATGTGGGTGATATTATGATATGAAATTGAAGATGAAGAATAAGGTGAATGAATCTATGCAAGTGATGTGTAAGGAGGGAGATATATATATACCAGTAATTAATTAATTAATTAATTGAATAAAACAAACTTAGTTAGTTATAAAAATAAATGACCTTCTTTCTTTCTTTCTTTAAAATAACGTTCAATTTCAACTCATCTCATCTCACTTTCATCATCATCATCATCACTTTTTTTTGTATCCCCACAATTTTAATGATGACTCTTGGACAGTTTTTCCGGATTTCTTCTTTCGTTTATTTATTTAATTTTACTGGTTGTTTTTTATGTTTACATTTACTTTTATAGTTACAATTACTTGGTTACTCTGTTGTTGTATATATATACCCGTATACGTACATATGTACATACTCAAATGGGTGGGGTAGACACAGCGATAAGACCATATAAACACACAAAAAAAGAAAACAATAAAGCAGCACTCTCGCCTCGCCTTCCTAATCGGGCAATGCCGTGGTTTTAGCCTGTGGATGGATATTCCCGATTAGGACATGTTTTGTAATTTGTTTCCTGATTGGGAAGTGTCTTGTTTTTAGTTAACAGACAGAGTAGAACATCCGTACATTATTAATTATTAAGATACACCGCCTCAAATGGCTTTTTTCGGTAACTGGACATTGTTATAATAAGGAAGGATATGTATGATCAGAATAGATTTATTTATTTATTGATGATTATTTGTTTTAAGGTAGTATATATAAGATAGGGAAGATGTTGGAGAGTATATTCAAGAAGAGACCGACGAACTCGTATTCTAGTAAATCACCAGATGAGATAGGGAGTAATGGGAGTGGTGGTGACATAGATAATGAAGGTGAAGAAGATAAAGAATATACAGATGATATTTATACAAAATCATTATTATATGGAACAATTCAACATGTTCCTAGTTTATTCAAAGTTTCTAATTATATCAATCAGTTTCGGGTACTGATCTTACAAGATATTAATAATCTTCGATCTAAGCAAGTTCTTATGGATTATAGTATTGGTGGTGGGGGTGGTGGTGGTTGTACCAATGGTAAATTTAATTCAAATTATTCCATTAATGAATTGAATAATTATATATTTGGAACTCATGGGATAATAATGAACAATTCGAATTATAAATCAACAAAATTGAATTTCTTGCCGTTGATAAACAACAATAATCAAAATATTTTAGTATCTAAGATAATAACCATTGATTCGAGTTTTAATATCGTTTCTGAAGATAGTATTAAACCAGACAATGACACAGATTGGAAACCAGAGTCAACAGTGACTTCTATCGAGTCTGTGATCAACAACAACAACAACAACAACAACAACAACAACAACAACAACAACAACACAAAGACAAGGTTTGCAATATCGATAATCATACCAATTTTAGAAACTAACCTCAAGGAGATTTTATTCGATAATTGGTTTGAAATAATGTACTATTTTAAATTATTTGAATTACTGTTGATTAAAAAACTAAAATTTGTTTTTCAAAACAAAGAAGTGAATGAAGTATTAAATAAATCACAATTACAATTACAATTACAATTACAATTCCCGAAATTCTTATTACAACAAGACAAACAACTTATTAATATTTTCAAATCTTTTATCAATTCACTGATAAAATTACTTGAAATCAAGAGAATTTTCATCATACCTTTTAAACAATCGAATTTCACACTGATTAATTGGTCATCTATAGTCTCATCATGGCTTGAATTCAAAGACGGGAGGAACTTATTAAGTATTATCAAACCAACCACTAATCAATCACAAGAAACAAATTTGAAATTTTTATCAACTTTGTTATCTGTACTTATACCAATTAGGAAACATCTTTTCCAAACACCTGATAATCAAACTCGTGAAATATACAGAGTTGTTATTAAAACAGGTAACCCAACTGTATCACAAAGATTGATTTTTATCATAGTTGGATTACTGATCCATGATCAAGATATAGAATTGGATTTAATCGATAATGATGAAAGGGCACAAACTCCACCACCTTTAAATACCAATATCAAACCTATTCCAATAAGTGAAACCAAGAGAAGGCAGAACAGTGGTATTAGTATAACTAACCCAATAAACCTTATACCCTTAGGAACTTCATTATCTTCATCAATATCATCATCGAATTCATTACCTTCATCATTCATAAACTTAAACCATATATCAATAGCTAACAACTCTTTAAACTCAACAAATGAAGACTATTTCAATAATTTTAGTCTGGGAGGAACAACACCAACGACTCCAAAAAGTAATGCCCCCATTACAGAGTATATAAATATCAAACAAGAAAGACCAAATAAGTCCATAAGGCTTAATAGAAACTCATCTTATATTTCATTATCTCAAATAGCAAACAATGACAATAGTAATAATAATGTTAAAATCGAAGAGTCTAATAATTTATCTTCAAGTTTCAAGAATTGGAGGGGGGGTGGTAATAGTAAAAATTCATCAGATTTTACTAATTCAAATTTTACATTTTTAGATAAATGGAAGAATAGTGTTGCGGGTAATACGAAATCTAATTTGACATTGAATCTTCGTGGGGAGAATTCAGAGGATACACATTTACATTTACATTCACAATCAAATTCAAATTCAAATTCAAATTCACCAATTCAACCACCAAGGTATTATAATTTCAATACTACCTTAAAGACCCCTTCTCCGAAGATTGAATATGATAATGATGAATCATATTTTTCAAGATCACCTAGAAATGTAATACAAGAAAGTGCAGAATCACCTAATTTAAAATACACAAATTCGAAATTTTTTGAAAGATCAAGTAGTATTAAGAATCAGTATAGGTCATTTGATAAATTACCCAAGATCAACAGAAATTCAACAAGTGTTGAGTGTTTTAAGAAAAACACCAGTATTAGGGAACTTGTTGATAAGATAATGGACAGTACGACGACGACGAATGAAATGGAAGTGATAAAACATGGGAATAAATTAATTGAATTGAAGTTATTACCAGATAGGATTAAAGCTAAGACTAATTATAAATTACCACAAGTTACAGGATACTTGAATGAATTTTGCAAAGAATTCTCAATACAATCATGTTCATTAAGTAATAGTGATCAATTTATATTGAATTCAATAAAGACATATGATTTTATAAAATATTCAAATTTACAAAAATCAAATGTATTTATTATAAATTTAAAATCAAGAGAATTGAATCAATTTACTTTGAGTAACAAATCAAAATTGGAAAAATTCAATTTATTCAAACCTGGATTCAATTCAAATCTTGTTGATTTTGAAAAAGTGAATTATATCGACACTAAATTGAACTTGATTTCTGAATGCATACAAGATCCACAATCTGATTTAGTTGAAGTATCTTCAAAGATCTTGAATTTAATTCAACAAATAATTAATTATAGGTAGCCGCAGTATTACGTATTACGTATTACGTAATTAAATAGTTGAGAATAATATAAATTTCCGAAATTTACCGTTTTGTTTTATGAATGTATATATATAAATAGTTAATTATCTGCATATTTTTTTATTCCTTCCTTCCACCATCTAAGTAAGTAATTAATTAATTAAACTAATTAATTAAACTAACAAAATGTCAGGACAAGTTGTTTATGAATTAAGAAATCCAGTATTAACAAATGTTAAATACACATTCAATGAAATCAAATATAATAAATCATTGATTAGATTAAAAGGATTGATTTATTATAGTACACCTTTTTATTTATTATCACCACAGGAGAAATTCATTACTTATTTTTCAATATCTTTATTGATTTTACCATTGCTCTATATATCATCAAAGCTACTCTCCTACTAGCCCCCCACCCCGATTCAATTAATTCAAGACGCCGCTAATTATTACAAACACATACATAGAATTATTGAAGGTTACATTTAATATACATTTACTTTACTTACTTTACGACACATTATATAACGACATTTAATATACATTAATTAATTAATTAATTAACCTACTGTAAATCAACTCATTAACTAAATACCTACAATCAACTCTAGTCTATCTAGTCAGGAGAGAGGTGATTGAATATTGTAATGGATAATAAATAGATATTACCTAATTGAGAAGAGTGAGGCGCTTTTTGTTTGTTTATTTATTTATTTAAATTTCTTCTGGAACTTTGAGAAAGAAAGAAAAATTGAGAAATTAGTTAGTTAGTTAGTTAGTTGGTGTAAGGAAGTATAGTATAGACTAAGTGATAAGTAAGCAGCACGTGACTGCCACGTGACTGACTCCTGACTGCCACCCGTGCACCACCTGGGCTTAAATAATTTAACCAGGTAATTAAATCAACTAAACTAAACTAACTGAACAATCAAAAAAAAAGAAATAAATCGGCAATAAATTAAAATTGAGTGATTTTCAAATTGAGTTTTCGGGAATAAGTGAAGTGGCTGTGTGTTTTAGGGCCGAGTGAGTTGTTTGTTTGATAGTGGTTGGTTAGTTAGTTAGTGGTAGGTAGTTAAGGGATTACTTGGTTACTTGGCATTGTATACAATAAGTAAGGTACATCAATTGATCTTAGTGGTATATACCATGAGCCATTTCATTTGATTTATATTACTCAATTGAGGATCAGGGTTCTTCAAGGGTTCAGTACTAGTGTTAGTGTCTGTAGTATAACTTAACTAACTTAACTAACTTAAGTAATTAACTAACTAACTAACCAACCAACCCTGATTTAACAAATATGAAACATCAAGGTGTTAAGAATATGAATATGAATATGAATATAAGTATCTCCGGTGTTTAGCTTAGTTAATTTATTACCCTTACCCTGCTTGCCTTATTCCCTACCCTACCCTACCCTACCCTACCCTATCCTACCCTACCCTACCCTATCCTACCCTATCATATTCTATTATAATCAATCCTAATCACTAATCAACTCAGCCCTACCTAATCACTATAACTAACTAACCTAACTAACTAACAAATTAATTAATTAGCGCTTTGGCCGACCGATAAAAATAAAAATCACCCGTCAGCCGTTTTAATCACAGAATTACATAAGCAGAAAATATGCCATATTAAAGCAAAAAAAAACATCGGCACGGCAACTTGTCCTTATTCAAGTTTTTCAATAATCATATTTACCATTCATTCATTCATATATATATATATATCTCCTGTAATCCCCTTTATTTGATTTGATTGTTATTATTATTATTTAATGTTCTTCTTATATTATACTATCATTCTTACTTACAATTAAATTAAATTAAATTAATATGTCAGAAGAAAACGAATTACATTCAATTAATTCTTTATCTCCAGATGGAGAATCAGTTAAAGGATTTACAGAAGAAGAACAACAACAACCACAACATAAATTAACCAAGACAGAAACAGTTGCATCAAAATTATCTCATCTTATACGTGGTGGTGGTGAAGAAGAAGATCCTGAAATTCTTAACAGATTAATATCAAATAGATCTGAAGCTATTTCAAAAGTTATTTCAAGATATGAAGAAGGTGCTGGTGCTCTTGGACCAATTGAACCTGCAATTGATCATGAACCAACAGAATTAGAATTTAATGAATTATCTAAAATAGATGAATCTCAAGGTTATAATGATCAAGATGAATGGCAATACCCAGTTGATAGAGAAACTCAATTAAGATTAGTTGTATTTGTCGATAATGATAAAGCTGATCCAAGAAATTGGTCTCCAACTAAAAAATGGTGTTTAACTGTTTTATTAGGTATAGTTTGTTTTGATGTTGCTTTAGCTTCTTCAATCGTTACAGGTGATATTAAAGGTCCAATGGAAACTTTTGGTGTTTCTCAAGAAGTTGTTATTTTAACAGTTACTTTATTTGTATTAGGTTTTGGTTTTGGTCCTTTAGTATTTGCTCCATTATCTGAAGAATTAGGTAGAAGTATTATTTATAATGTTACTTTAGCCTTTGGTGTTATATTTATCATTCCTTGTGCAGTTGCTAAAAATATTGGTACTCTATTAGTCTGTAGATTAATTGATGGTCATGCTTTTGCTGCTCCAATGTGTCTTATTGGTGGTTCATTAAGTGATATGTTTTTAGCTAATGAAAGAGGTTTAGCAATGACTGTTTTCTCAGCTGCTCCTTTCCTTGGTCCTGTTATTGGTCCTTTAATTGGTGGTTATATTGGTGATAATGTAGGTTGGAGATGGCTTTATTGGGTTTTATTAATCTTTTCAGGTGTTATTTATATCTTTATGGTTATTTTCATGCCAGAAACTCAACATTCTAAAATTTTAAAAGATAGAGCTAAAAAATTAAGAAAATTAACTGGTGATGAAAGATATAGAACATTAACTGAATTAAAAGTTAGAACTTTAAAAGAAGTTGCTGAACAAACTTTATTTAGACCAATGTTATTATTAAGTGAATTAATTGTATTTTTAATTACAATTTATATGTCTGTTGTTTATGGTTTATTATACATGTTTTTCTTTGCATTCCCAGTTGTTTATGGTGAAGGTAAAGGTTGGTCTGATTCTAAAACAGGTTTAATGTTTATTCCAGTTGCTGTTGGTGTTTTAATTGCATCTGTTATATCTCCATTCTTTAACAAACAATATAATAGAAAAGCTCAAGTTTATATCGATAGAGGTGAACAACCACCTGCTGAAATTAGATTAATTCCAATGATGGTTGGATGTTGGTTTGTACCAATTGGTTTATTCTCTTATGCTTGGTCTTCATATCCAAGACTTTCATGGGCTGGACCTTGTATTTCAGGTTTAGCTTGTGGATTTGGATTCAATTGTTTATATAACCCAGCTAATAATTATATCGTTGATTCTTATCAACATTATGCTGCTTCTGCTTTAGCTGCAAAGACATTCGTTAGATCAATTTGGGGTGCTTGTGTTCCTTTATTCACTATTCAAATGTATCATAGACTAGGTGATCAATGGGCTACTTCACTTATGGCTTTTATCTCTTTGGCTTGTTGTGCTATTCCTTTTGGTTTTTACATTTATGGTGCTAGAATTAGAAAATGGAGTAAATATGCTTATACTCCTGAAGGTTTATCTGCTGCTCATGAACAATCTTCAAGTAGTTCAGGTGAGAAATAGTTCATTCATTCAAAACTCAATTACATAATATTAACGATCTTTAATTAATTAATGCATATACATTATATAGAAATAACGAATAAATAATTATTAAAAAAAAAATTACAACATTCTTATAAAAAAAACTAAAACAGTAGATTTTAATTTAAACGACGCGAATTCGACGAAGCAATATGAAATATATGAAATATATGAAATTCCACTAACTAATACTTCAAATTGACACTATGTATGTTTCCTTCTTGTTGTATATATGGTTTCATTATTATTGATTTACTTACTTAATTAATTAATTAATCAAACAATCACAATGGACGCTTTATCAGGTTATCAAAATCAATTCAATTCTTTATTATCCTCCCTAGACTCGGTATGTTTCATTTAGTTAATATTTCATTAACATTCCATTCCATTGAATTCCATTGAACTCCGATACTAACCTAACTATAGCAAACAAAGGGTTATTCAATCTTGGATAAATTTGAACAACAAACAAAATTACCTAGATCTTATGGTATACTTGGATTTGGTGGATTTTACTTATTTTTAATCTTTATGAATATTGGTGGTATTGGTCAATTATTATCTAACATTGTTGGTTTTGTTATCCCATTTTATTATTCTTTATTAGCTTTGAATACAACTTTTAACAAAGATGATGATACTCAATTACTCACTTATTGGGTCGTGTTTGCTTTTTTAAACATTGTTGAATTTTGGTCTTCTGCGATCTTGTATTGGATTCCATCTTATTTCATGATCAAGACTGTGTTTTTGTTGTATTTATCATTACCTCAATTCAATGGTTCTGTCTTGGTTTATCAAAGATTATTAAAACCAATTACTGATAAATATATAGTTAATAATCAAGCAGTTGAAGAATTAGCTCACAAAGTTGAACAAAAATTGAAATAGGTCTGTCTATTTAGTTAGTTACATACTTTTATAATTATAAAGTTTCTTTAAATGCAAAATTAAATTGATCATTTTTTTCTAATTGGTTATTATTATTAATCAAGTAACTTAATTTACCTTTTATTTTCATCTTGCTTCCCTTGACCCCACTTATCTTCAATGATAAATCTGCAAAATCTCCCTGAGTTATTAAATTCTTCTTAGAGATATTAAACAATTGTAATTTCAGACCTTTTGTAACTGCAAATGATATACTTAAATTATTAATTGAAACTGTGGTTAAATTGATTATCTTACAATTGATCGTTGCTGTATCGTTTGAAATATCCTTGACTTGAAATGAAACACTAACTTCATTATTCTTATACGCTACATCACTACTTCCAATAGTAACTGGGGTGGCAACTGGTTTACTCACTGGTTTACTCACTGGTTTACTCAATGTATCTCCAAAAATATCCGATAATAAATCCATTGTCTGTGGTTGTTGTGTTGGTTGTTGTGTAGGTTGTTGTTTAGGTTGTTGTTTAGGTTGTTGTTGCTGTGGTGGACTAGAATCACCTAATAAATCTAATAAATCTTCAGTTGTATGATTAGTGTAATGACGTTTTTGTTCAATTTGTTGTGTTTGTTGATCTGAATTACTTAATGACATTCCTTCAATTGCTTTAATTGGTGGCGATGGCATCTTCTCCAATAACCCTTTCTTGATTTTAAGTGGTTGATTGAAAATTTGTAAATATTCAATTGATCTTAATTGAATTTCTAAATTCAGGTTGTTTGATTGAGATTGAATTAAATTTCTTAATTTCTCCAAATTTGATCTGTTTGTAAACTTTATAGATAGTTTTAAACAAGTTGTGAGTAAGTAATTAATCAATGAAACTTTATTAGACTCAGTTGTTGAATTTGAACTATTACTGAATGATGAATAATCTTCAAATGAAATCAAATTGAAATAATTAGAAATTAATTTAATTAATTTATCTTCATTAATTGTAATTAATTTACCATTTAAATCATATGTTGATCCAATCAATAAATCTCCATATTCACCAATACACCAAACAGTAATCAAATCTAATCCAAATTGATTGATTATATATTCATTCGATTTAACTAATTCCACCAAAATATATTTCAATAACTCTGTATCCCTACTGTTATTCATGATTAATGCTATAATATTCGATAAGATATCTAAAGTGAAAAAATTACCTACAAGTTTCAACAATTCAATCAAAGTTTCAAATTCCCATTTAATATTGGGAGAAAATTTATTTATTGAAATAGTCAATTGATTTGTAATATATATCTTCAAATCATCTTCTTCATTCTTATTTGTTTTCAAAACGTTTAATAATTCTTTTGTTAAAAAACGTATGTTTTGTTTATTAATTATGGCAAATGTTAATTCTAATGCCCTACGACGAATTGAAATATCTTCATCTGATAAACATTTAATAATAATATTTCTATGACGTTGAACTGCTAATGGTTCATAATTAATAACATTTAATAACATGTTTAATGCAATATATCTTGAATTGTTATCTTTTAAAGTTAAAAACTGACTTAATAAATCAATACCAAGGACTTTCAATGAAGAATCTGTATTAATATTGAAAATCGTATTGATTGTTTCATACAATACAGCTCTACCACTTGATTTCTTTAAACCAATTTTTGATGGAATTTGAGTTAATAAATCATTAATTGTCTCTAATTGGGTACTGTTATTATTACTAGAATCATCTTTTAAAACAATTCTTATTGTTTGTAAGATTGAAATAAACAAGAACGGATCAGGTACACCTGAATGATCATATTCTGGTAAATAACCATTTGTTAATAATAATTTCAATTGACCTAATATTAAAGGTAATTGATTCTTAATTAAATCTCTTGATAATTCATTTCTTTGATATATAGATCTTGATAATTGTAATCCACCTAATACAACACCATGATTATTATCTTTTAATAAATCAGGAATATAATTCACATATATTTCAGATAAATCAGAATCTTTTTCAATTAATTTTGCTGCTACAATTGATGCTTTTTTCTTTAAATAACTTGAACTTGATTGATTTAATAAATTTTCAACATTTGAATATAAATCTCTTGCTAATTCAGGTGATGCTAAGTTTCCCAACGTGACTAAAGCCAATGCAATAATATAATGATTTGATGATTTCATATCATTATCTAATGAATTCGTCAATAATGTCAATACTTCTTGATTTTCATCTAAGATTAACATAGCAGCAAGATAACCTAATCTCTTTGATGAAAATTTATTTGAAACTAATAATTTTAAACATTCAATTTGTCCAAAATATGTTGGTTCTCCTAAAATGTATAAATATAAAAGTTTCGAAATATTAACTTTTCTACTTGTTTCATCCAAGTGAATATCTCTAAATGATGTACGTATAGATGCACTTTCTTTACGAATTGTAGCTCTTTCAGCTGCAATAGTCTTTGATGACCTGACTGCTTTAATAAATGACTTCAATGAACCCATGATTTAGTTGTTTATCAATTCAATCGATCAATTCATTAACTTATCTTAAATTAATTAATTAATTATTTATTTATTTATTTATTCATATTCTGATATCAATAAAACGAAATCAATTTCGACACCTCTAATGATTAAACTCTCGCGCCACCTTTCGGTAATTATGTGGCTGAGTTAATGAGGCTGAGTATTGTGCTACAACACTAATATCAGTTGTTATCTACACTGTTGACTCAATTTCTTCCTTATAAACCATTTGTAAAAGGATTATTCTTATTACATTAAGTAACATTTGATCACGCTCACCAAGGATAGATAAACCAATACTGATAATCACTGGTTTGAATAAGTATATCTGTATGATTGAAAAAGGAATTGAGATTATGAATTGAATTAATAAAAACCAAGATAACTTTGGAATCCATTTGATTATAATTGATTGTGCGTTTGATCCTTTTGAATCCTTACCTTCTTCTTTGTAATTATCAAAACTTGAATTGATAGAGCAATTGTTGTAAGTACGTTTAAATGTGGTGAAAATTTGCATTAGGTTAAGTAAATTTAAATTTCCTAATATTGAACCACCACTACTTACTTCAAATTCTGGACCATTAATAACCAACCAAGAAACAAACGAACTCTTGTTTCTAAACTTCCAAAACCCCAACTCTTCTCTGTTGTTTCTTACCCAGTTCAACTGTTTCTTATCCCTTGGTGAAGTAAATAAGATCAAATACGCATAATAATCTTTTTGGAATTCATCATTATGTAATTTCTTCACAAATGATCTTAATTCGAACGGATTAGATAAGTGGAATGTTATTGGTGTAGGTTTTATCTTCTTCGATTTCATTTGTTTAGTTAAAAGAAGGAAGAAGGAAGTATTACATATTGGTGGTAAACAAAAAAAGCTTAGGGAAAAAAGGGAGGTACTTATAATAATGTACGATATAAAATCAAACTTGAAAATATGATCAATCATATTTTTAGTTTATTATATGAGATTTGCCTTAAATAGATATATATATATATTATCAATGCTATGTAAATTTTTCTTAATTGAAGTATAATGACGTTCGTTGAATTTGACGTTTCATAACATCTTTTTCAAATTCATTAGTAGAGTTCAATAATTGATGTTGCGATAATATATTATTCTGTAAAGAAGAGTAATCGAATAACTCTTCAAGATCATCATTTATTATCTTTCTCGAATATTTCTTATTATAAGACTTTGTTGGAGAATTTGTCAGATCATTAGTAGATGCTGATGGTGATGATGTTCCAATCAATATAAATCCAGCGCATTCTTTTATTTCAACTTCAGATATTCTCTTTCTAGGTGATTCAAAAATATTCGATTTTTTGATTGGAGATTGACCTAATTTGATTTCAAGATCCATATACTCATCTTTCCCATTATTAGTCAATGATTCAAGCTCATTAGATGGTAAATTATCTTTATTAATCGTTGGTAATTCATATCCCTTTGGTGATTTCTTCAATTGATATAAAGTAGATTGCCGCACAGAATCAACAACATTACCATTTTTAGTAGTATTTGTAGTTGTAGACTTGGAAGAATCAGCAGCAGCAGAAGCTATATCTTCTAATTCAAAAGCCTTTAATGCTAATTGATAATCATTGAACGCGGAATCCAATAATCTAGAGTTATCATCTTCTTGATCGAAATCTAAATTCATATCCAAAACATTCGACGAATCTATTGTAGTATCTGCTTCTAAATCAGAAGATGAATCAACTTCAGTCAAATCATTTTCTTTATTTGCCTTTGAATTTGAATTTGAATTTGAAATTGAAGATATCAAAGGGTGAAAATTCAACATTGATTTTCTCTTTTCTGCTCTTGACATCGTTGTCTTTGCTGTAGGTGTTGAAGTTTGTAAATTTGATATAGATCCACTTATATCATTCAAAGTTGAATCAGAAGAATCTGTTGGAATTGCAGTACGCGTATTATGATGGGTATTATTGGTAATATTAATAGTACTAAGCCTATTGTTTCTCAATCTTTCATTAGAAGACATCTTATTCAGACTGGAATGTCTTGATAGTGATTTAGAGAGTATATTAAAAGAATCCTCATTCTTTGACACTGGTTGTTTATGTTGTTTCTGTTGTGTATGTTTGTGTGAATGTGAATGTGAATGTGAATGTGAATGTGAATGTGAATGTGAATGAGTTATAATAGGAGTTGTAGTTCTGGGGGCAGTGCTAGTCTCATTGTTGCTATTATTGCTACTGCTGCTACCACTACGAAATGTACTCCATATAGATCTTCTAGTCTCACTTCGCTTCATTATGGTAAGTTTGTTGATTTGGTCTGATTTGATAAGCAAGATGTGGTTAAGTTGAAGATAAAATTGAATTAAAAAAACCACAGAGAATTTTCATCTATCAATTTTACGTGTATGATGAGTAAAAATTGTTTACCTGCAGATCAATCGATGGGATGAAGAGAGCAATGGAACGGAATGGAATGTTGAAATGAGTGGGAGAACGCAAAAGTAAGAGATTGAAGAGTGTTTTGCGGTTCGATTGGAGATAAATTCGGTTGAATCTACACGGTTTTCAAGTGATGAAGTAATAAAACATGATAGATGAAAGGGGTAAGCGTGAATGAAGTAAGCCAGCGGACAAATAGAGGCACTTTGAATTGTGCGTGTGAGATTTCGAGATTTGGTCTGATTCCGATATCCCGATGCGGTGCTGCTGTGCTGTGTGGGTGGTATGTGTTGTAAGTGTGGGTGGGTGTTGTAAGTGTGGGTGGGTGTATAGCAAGTGTATAGCAAGTGTATAGCAAGTGTATAGCAAGCGTGATCTAAGTGTATTCTATAGACACTGAGAATAGATATCAAACACTTAGGGGATAAAGAATGGAAGCATTTACCATAGCAAAAGAAAGTATACTATCTAAAATACCTGAAGGATCAAAATTACGTACACCAAAAGTATTGATAATATGTGGATCAGGACTTGGTGGTATATCAGAGATTATACATGGAGAAACTGTTAAAATATCATATGAAGATATACCAGGTTTCCAAAAATCAACTGTACCAGGACATGCAGGATATTTATTATTTGGATTAATTGGTAATAACGAAATACCTGTTTGTTGTATGGTTGGTAGATTACATTTTTATGAAGGTTATGAATTCAATCAAACGACTTTCCCTATACGTGTTTTATCATTGATGAAATGTGAATATTTATTTGTTACGAATGCAGCAGGTGGAGTTAATTTGAATTATAAACCTGGTGATTTAATGATTATAAATGATCATATTAATTTCCCAGGTTTTGCAGGTTATCATCCATTACGTGGTAAAAATCTTGAAGAATTTGGACCAAGATTTTTACCATTAAGTGATTGTTATGATTTAGAATTAAGGTTACAATTCGTAAGACAAATCGCAAGACTTGGTATAAAGAGATCAATACATGAAGGATGTTATTTATTTGCAAGTGGACCAACTTTTGAAAGTAGAGCTGAAGTACGTATGATTAGATCAATTGGTGGTGATGCCGTAGGTATGAGTACAGTACCTGAAGTTATAATAGCAAGACATAGTGGTATGAAAGTATTTGGATTAAGTCTTATTACAAATGCAGGTGTTGGAGAATTACCTGAAAGTGCAATTGATATTGTTAAAAATGGAGATAATAAGAAATATAAAGATGAAAAAGAAGGTATGGCTAGTCATGCTGAAGTATTAGAAAATGCAAATTTAGCATCAAATGATGTTAAATCGTTAATTGAAGCTACAATTAATGAATTATAGATAAGTATAGATAAACCAAATAGACTAAACCCACAGCACCAAACCACCCAGAAAAAAAAGAAACGCGACGAGCAAATTAGCGTACAGGGAAAGAACAGCAGTAACACGGCCACTGGGAGAGTGATCATGCAGTGGGGCAAAAGTAACGCGCAACGCAAACAAGAAAGTAATTGCGGATGCACAATTATGCACGGAGAAGCAATGCGATGCGCTGTACACATGGCTGCAGACAAAGCCTGATCCTCCCCAAAGTATAAAATACCCGTGCCAAGCGTGCCACGTAACGCCCAGTAAATTTAGCCCGTGCACAGTGCTCTGCTACTTAAGTGCATTCCCGTTAAGGTGAAAAAAAACGCCTGATTGTTCGTTCGCAGCACAGATGCACAGACGTTAAACAGTGCGATTTTTGTCGCCTGATAGGAATTGTTTTTCTTGTGTTTCATTATGTGTTGGCTGGTTTTATATGGGTATACAGTATAATATAATATATTATCTTACGTTATCTTATAAATCAATCTGAAACAGTTTAAGTAAAGGGTAATGTAAAAGCTTTGTTAAAATTGCTTTAATCGTATTAGATTTAGCTTGTATCACCTTAGTAACAACAACTTAGATATATATTAATTTTATCCTTTTGCATTGTAATCGTACCGAATATGCTTTTAATCATTTAATAATGGAATGTTCACTAAGTGATCAACATGTATGAGTATAATAGATTTATTAAATATGGTAAGATTGATTTACATTCTCCTTAGTATATATATATAATTTATAGGTATCGGTATATACCTACCTACCACTGCCACTGAGAATACATAGATACTAATCAAATGAATAAGGCTAAATTAAATCATATTACAATAATCGAAGTAAATTCCTCCTATTGTCATGCTGTTTGTTATTATATACATTTACGATTATTCATTTTAGTACTTTACTTTACATAACAATCTAGTACCGAGTAAAATTTTCTCGTATATATTTATTTATATATATCCATATGGATTTTACTTATACTTGTAAATATATATATATATACAGCATATCATTTCAAATTCCCGAGATGGTTTACATTCCAGGTTGATCTTTATTCATGCAATGCATATAAGACATTAAAATTGTTACTCGATTTACTCTTAATATGGAGATCAATGTAATATAACCTCGATATTGCATCTCGTGTTATAAAACCATCCTTTTACGAGGTTGGAATTATATCAATTCTCCTCCTCGTTCCGTTCCGAGTTATTGCTTTATTGGTTTATATACAAAGCCTGTATAAATATTTCATATATCAATATATACGCTATTTTGTATACATCGTACCTACTCAACTTAGTCTCTCAGTCTATAGTTTTCTATTCAAAAGCAATACATGACACATCATCATAGTTATTAATCTCAGCTTTTTGCCGTACCAAAGATGACACAGAGCAAACGCATGCTGTATACGTTAAAAACGCACGAGAAGCGCCAGTATTAATCCCTACCGCGTCGCACTTATAGTGATAAAATTTCTCCTTCTTTGTGCCTATTTTATCTATCTGTAAAATGGATAATCCCATTTTCAATTTGGCTGATCATAATTAAGAAAAAAAGGTCTTACATAAGCCGACAATTATTTTTTATCCCAATTTGGAAGAATCAAATGAAATCATATCTACGTGTATTTGTAACATACACTACAATAATATTATATGTAACTAATTTTGAACCCAACAATTAACCACAATGAAACAAGGCACACTAACCTCGCAAGATTATCTGACCATAATCACAATAACTATTCAAATTGAAGAATAGGGTCTTAGTTTGCTTACTTTACCTACATACATAAGACAAGTAGATCATTTATTAAATTCTCGGAACTGTCGTGATTACGTAACAAAGAAATTGATTGTTTCAGTTTTTACAATATATGTTATTTATAGATAAAAGAAGAAAAACTTGTTAAATAATATTTTAAAAGACTGCAGAATTTGTTAATACTTGGATCATCTATATACCATTTTTCTTTCTATGTATCAGATGAAACATGTGAACACCTGGCTTCAAGAGGGTATGGAAATTAGATAAATAAATGTATTAAACTATTATGTACAGTAAATTTTTAAATTGATATGTATAACATATATACTGGCAGCTGATTACACCAATATCATATGCCTGTGATCTGGATCTCTACATAGAAAAAGGAAAGGAGGGCCTATAGAAGGGAAGGAAGAGTCTTTAAGCAGGGTGTACGGTGTGCCTTGCGCCGTCTTGCCCAGCACACCCCAATTGCTCCGGTACTTGGACCGCAAACTAATCTTGCCATTCTGCATGCACGGCTGCGTATATGCGTGCAGCGTGCAGCACAGTGCAGCTCTTTGGCTCTATGCGAGCTGCACAGTAACGCGCAGCCTTCGAGAATAGAGTTTTTTTTCCCACATCTTTAAATCATCAAAATCATTTTTATTTTTATCACCACCAGTCCAGACTACTGTACATACAGACAGACAATTTTAGGGTTGAACCTGTACTTGGGTAGATAGATTTGAAACGGGCTTGCTTCCTAGTTTCATAATTTGTTTAATTATCTTTTCATTCTCTTTCTTCTTTTATTTAATCTATCACTATTGACTTTGTTTCAGTTGATATATATATTCCGTTCCTTACACTATTCCACTACCACTTACGTCATATTCCATCTTATCAATCTTAAACCCTTTTCTCATTCTGTATAATAATAATAATATTAATAACTATAATAATAACCAATAACCAATAACTAATAACACAACTATAATGACATTACAAACTGATCAAATTTTAATAGATACTTGGTTATCTATAGGGAAATGTGCAAGTACTATTGGAATTTATAAACTTGCTATTTGTTCATATGAATCGATTTTAAATATTGATAGTATTAATTCCAAGGCAATTTATGGTCTTATAGAATCTCTTAAAAATGATGATATTGAAAATAATCAATTGAATGGTATTATAAAATGTATTGAAATAATATTAAAATTAATAACAGATTATAAAGTATTTCAAAATGATTTAGTATTATTGAAATCACTAATTGAATGTTATTTATTAGTTAATGAACCTGAAAATGCACATAAATTTATAAGAGATTGTTTAAAATTAACAGATAATCAAGATCCTCAAATTTGGTTATTATTAGGTACTTGTCTTTTCAAATTAAATATGATTAATGATTCAATTCAAGCTTTACAAGAATGTCTTAGTTTATTAAATGGTAAAAATGAAAAGGAAAATTTAGAAATATCAAGAAATGCTCATATTGAATTAGCTTCAATTTTCGCATCTGCAAATGATTCAGCAATGGTTATTCAAGAATTAGAAATAGCATTGTCTTTAACCCCCTTTGATCCTGTTAAAATTGATGAAGTATCGAATTTATCATGCGCTTTAATTACTGCAACTGAAAGAATGGGTGATCTTGAAAAAGCTTTGAAGATAATAGAAAATACAGAAGTTGATCTTGGATTTAACTTAAGATTAATCATTTATCATGCTTACTTGTTATTATTACCAAATACTACATTCCATAATCCAAATTTAGCAATTTATCTATTAGAAAAAATAATCAATTTTATTGAGAAAGTTGATAATTTAAACGATGAAGATTTCTTACCTTGGTATTTATTAGGACATGCATATACTTTGATAGATAATCCAAAAGATGCTTATAATGCTTATCAATTATCTTTATCGAAAGCTCCAACTTCTTCATTACCTTGGTTAGCCGTTGGTTCATTATATTTAAATTTAGATCAATTATCAGATGCATTAAGTGCTTATTCTCATGTTATTAAATTACAAATAGATCCAAATTCAACTATTGAAACCACGGCTTCTGCTACTGCATGGGAAGGATTAGCTTGTGTTTATGAAAGATGTGATGATCAAATCAAAGATTCCTCAGATGCTTTAATTCGTGCTGCTAATTGTTATAAAAAAGCAGGAGATGAAGAAGCTGCTAAAAGATGTGAAGAAATGTCTCAAAAATTACTCAATAATAAGAGTGGAGAAGCTATTATAAATTCATCTCCTGTTATTCCAAATTCTTTATTAAGAGATTTAGTAGCTTTATCTCCTCAAGATAGAATCAATGTACTCAAGAAAAGTTCAATTTTACAAATAAGAGAAGAAGAACAACAGCAACAGCAACAGCAGCAGCAGGCTCAACAAGCTCAACAGAGACAACAACAACAACAAGCACAACAACAACAGGCACAAGCACAAGCACAACAACAAGCACAGCAACAACAAAGACAATTACCTCCTACATTTGTCAATTCACCTCCACATACGCAACAAGGTTCGCCAATTTTACAAAATAATAACAGTATATTACCTCAAAAGAGACATCTTGATGATTCAAATTCACCAAGAACTCCATATATCAATAATGGAAATCAGCAACACAGTAATAATGGTAATAATAATAATAATAACAATAATAATACTACAAATAATAATAACAATAACAATAATAATAATAATAATACAAATCAAAATACTCCAGTTCAAAATGGTTATGTTATGGTATCACCTCCAACTCAACATCTTCAACAACAACAACAACAACAACAACAAGGAATTCCACAAGGAATTCCACAAGGTATGCCACCACCAGGATTACAAGGAATTCCACAAGGTATACCACAAGGTCCTCCACCACCAGGAATGTTACCACCAGGTCCACCAGGAATGCCACCTCAACATATGCAAGGACCACCAGGTCCACCACCTGGTGTTCATATTATGAATGGAATGGGTGGTAATTTACCAAATATGCCAAATATGAATAATAATATAAACATTAATGTTCCTGCTCATTTCCAACATATGGGTATGCCTCCACAACATCCACAACAACATTACAGAGTCGCTGAATGGGGCGTTTAATTTGATTTATTTTATTATATTATATTTTAAATAATTATATTGTGATTTTTATAATGCGCACACGATTTTATTTTATATATATGCATTGTCTTTATTTGATATATAAATAGAAATATTTATACATGTGATTAATCATACTTCAGCTCAATTGGTATACGTGAATAGTGAATAATAATATATATAAACAAAATAATTGTAACATTAACTATATAGAAGAATATTTACGATTGAAACTTATTACGTGTAACATTATAATGTTACATCGGAGTTAGTTATTTTTTACTCGCCTTTAAAATTTTCACTTAAATTTTCATGAACCCGTTTTGCTGTTTCAAGCTTTGGGCTTTGGGCGATATGTAGGAACAGCGGAGTGGACTGAGTAATTTGAAATTAATGAATACATCATGCCGTGAATCGGAATTATTATATACGATACGAGATTTTTTCAGTATTACTGGTACATAATTAAACATGTGCCTATACTCTGTTTACTTATGTAACATAGCGTTTTTTCTTTTCTTTTCGCTTTTTCCCTTGTATAAATTGCAATGCAATTTAAAAGCCAGCTTCAAAAAAACGCAGGAAACCACATACAGATGACTTGATCTAAATTAAGCTTTGTAAATAAATGTGAACCTGGTGTGTTGAAACAAGCATATTCACGGAAAGTAGAAATTGCATCCACCCCCTATTTTAACCTGTAATTAACCAGTACATAAATATATCTGTACATACATATTAACTAACATACATCTGAATGCTGTACAATTTTTGAAACAAAGGGATTCTTTTTTCACACAAGTAAATTTGAAACAATTTGAAAGATGCGGTTTCAATGAGAAATGTATATACATACGTACATTCTCTATATGGGTTTAGTTAATTTAAAAGCTGTGTATTATAAAATCGTTATTAAAGTTATAATGTTTTCTATTATTTCTTTCGTGTAAAATTATTTAGTCTCCCTTAATTCTTGTGCATGATGGACCCATATTTTAATGTATGGTAAATGAATGATAAACACGAGAAATTTTAATGAGAAATTGGTATAGTACCCCCACACGGTTACCAAGTAATCTTTTACAGTAAGTAAGTAAGTATGTAAAATAACAAAACAATACACAATTTAATTAATCATTGTTCTAATTATTAATAATAGTGAAATTTTTCTTCTTCTTGGGTTTTATCATATAATAAATTTAAATCAAGTTAAGTTCTAAACAATTTTTAGAACCAAATTCTTTATTATTACTGCCAAAAAGGGGCAGCGAAAAGTTTTCCTCCGAGTTCTTGTTCCGTCGGTCGCTCGGTCGATGGGGAGGGATGAGACTAATTAGACAAGAAACAAAGAATAAGAGTGGAGCGGAGCGGATGCTGCGTGCGTGTTATTTGTTATTTAAGTATCACATTATTCAACTGTGACCTCAATTTCAGTATTTAGTTAGTCACAGCAATCTTGAAGTACTATGAGTTAAGTGTTAAGTGTATATAGATATAGTTATATATATTAAAGATATATAAAATATCTTTTTAAACTGTGTTGATTGACTAAATAGCAACGTATCCAAGGCTAAAATACAAACTTTATATTGTTGTTATATGTACAACCACTGATTAATCTAATTGTCATAACATCAGATGCAAAAGTACTATGATGTAAGTCAAAGCAAAGCAAACGGGAACGGGTCCAGCCATCGTGAGAAATAGCGTGAGCGTGGTTAATTCACATCTCGAGAATGAGTTTCAAGTTTGGTTTAAGCCAAAAAAGTGCGGAATTACCGAAAGGAGTAAAATGCGGTTGTGATCATATATACAGAAAGAATTCGTTTACGATGAAACGAGATTTAGCTTAGAAAATTGATGAATACAAAAGATGGGAGAATAGGAGAATAACCAAAGGTTAATGCAGGTGATTCATTAGAAAGGCGTATTATTATACTACATTACATCCAATTCAGAATTGAATATAAGATACGCTCAATTAGAACAATAAAATGAAAATAGCTTTTAATCGTTATAAAATGTTAGGGGATTCAAAAAAAAAAGTAAAAGCTTTATTGTTGTGATTAAGAATAAAACAGTTTTTTAAAATTAGCACCGTTCCCCCTGTAATAAATCTGGGCCTAAAATCAAACAGATTATGAACCTAATATTCAAGCTAAAACTTTTAGCTGGGAATTTTTTACCCCTTATTGTTTTTGGCTTGCACTGTTTCATATTTAGTATTCTTTCTGTTTCACAGCCTCCTGGTAGAAAACGTTCTGTAAAATATTAAATATTTAGTTCACCGATTTTAATGTTCTATAATATGTAAATGATTTGTTCCAAGCCCTTTAATTGATTTACATTCCCATAATATTTATTAGTACTATGATTAATCTCGTATAATATCTATATATGTATAATGTGTTCATATGTAACTAAATCACCTTATTTTGCAATTTAACTACAGATTGCAGCAATATGGGGAGAGGGAATTTTACTTGAATGCGTGGAAGGATTAATTAAAATTAAATCGTCGCAAATGCGTAAGAAAATTCGCATCAAAATCGCTGCCAATTTTAATTAATCATATAATCAAGTGGCATGATGTTTTCTAAAATTAAAACAAGAAAACGCGAGGGAAATTAAACCAATTCTAAAAAATAACACTAATTAAAAAGCTTAAAGCATAAAAAACATATATTAAGTTGAGACGTTGTGTGTTCGATGTGCAACTAAAAGTAAATCTGTAGTTGGCAAAGAATTTAAAATTCAAAACACAAAACGAAACCAAAAAAATTCAAAACACAAAAATGATTTTCTGGGGCGTCAAAGACGCATCATTTTCCGAAATTAATATATATTATGTATGAGTACATGAATACCATATATATCTTTTCCCTTTTTTTACCACACATAGATACATATATATCAAACCATGCATAAAAATAAACAAAAATACATTTCTAAAATAATCCGATACCTAATGCCACTTAACGATACTTTTATCTTTTGACTTGGGTAATGGATGGATGGAAAGCCGAATGGGTCAAATTGTTATATCGATAGAGCAAAACCTAATTAATTGGCAACTATAATAAAATAGATTGTATCTGTAATATCACTTAATTAGGAGCCGCACAATTATTCAAAACTTTGTTTTTATTCCGCGGTTGTTGAATAAATAAAAACAATCGCAAAAATTTTCCCGTTTCTGTTAAGTGTGCACCCCTTGTCTTGTCTTTCTACCGCTATCGCTCAAAGTGGTGTGCAGAAAAAGACGCATCTCCTGCCTTTATAGAGCAGGTATAGATCACGCAGGGTTTATTATTAAGAATAGTATTACATTTTAAAGTATTTTTTTGTATATATATATATTTATCCAATTCTAAAATTAAACATCCCTTTTCCCTTAGATAATGCAGTAATATATACTCATGTATTAAGTTATTGGAATATACGAAGCCGTATGTAAATCTGTTAATTAATGACTTTATCCCTCTCATAAATATATACATATATATAAGTACGAACACGCACTTATAATAATAGCTGTGCAAACATGCACGAGTACATGAAACCTACATGGAACGCAAACGCAAAACCTCGGATCATAATAGTAACAATAACAAACAAAAAATTAAAAAAAAATTTCTTTCTTTCTATTATAATATTTGTGGTTTGTTGCTTTGTTAAGTATCCTTATTGGCTTTGTTGTTGACCCCACGGGCTTTTGTTTTCAATTTTAGCTTCTTATGCGTTTTTGCCCGCCTTTTATTTCACTTCGCTCCCTTTCGGTAAAAAAACACTGAAATTAAATAAAATGAACAAACACCTCTCTGTGAAATTCGCTGCTACTCTGCGTAGAGAAATGCCTCCGATAATTCTCTCAATATAAAACTGCACAGCCTTTTAGTTAGATAGTTACCTTTTCATATGTAAACAGCTCTATGTATTCAAACAATGACATAACCCAGAAGAATATAGTTCATTAGTTGGATTACGATTACGATGTTACTATAACTGAAGATAATACCGTTTTTTTTGAAAATGAAATGTACGAAATGCTAAAAATACAAATAAATAAAAAGACAGAACAAAAAAACAGGAAATTTGTTTTAATGTTGTAATGATAATGCATGAACAAACAATAAATAAAATGTAGAATTTCTTCTTCATATTTACTCTTAGCAATAACCAAAAATAGTTTGCGAGCTTAAATCGAAATTGATTTATATGAAGATTATTCTAGGTCTTATAAATATTTGATAAAAGATCAAGTAGAGTTTAATAAACCTGCTGAGAATGCAAGACCCCATGTTCTACTTTGACCATTATCTAAATAATCATCCGACCAAGATGATGATGAAAAGAATGAATATGAATCAGATGGGTCAAATAAAGCTTCGTTGATTCTTAATATACTTGCCCATCCTGATGTTAATTCAGATGCTAAACTTGATAATTGTGACCATTCTTCTTCAACAAATGTTGATCCACGGATCAATCCAGAGGCAGCTGTAATTGGTAACATATGAATACCATGGATATATTCTGTATTAGTACCGAACCATGTTGTGTAATCAATCTTATTATCAAATAAAATACCTGCTACTTTATTTCCAACAATTTTAGATGGTTCAACTGTATTATCAGATAAATAAAGGTAATATAAGTTCATGGCTCTCTTTTGAATAGATAACATTAAATCACCTCTGTATTCCATAGATTTATCACCAATGACTTTACCCCATAATTTCATACCATATGAGAAATTATAATCTTCACTTGATGATTCTTGATTACGTCCATCGGCATTTGAAAATAATCCAGCAGCCCATGAATGTCCTGCAAACCAATCAAAACTTCTTGAAACTGGGAAATAATCATCAACCAAGGATGGGTTAGCAACATCACGAACTAATGAATTAACCCATTCTTTATTATCTTCGGCCCATGTTCCATCAGTCTTGGAATCAACATAACCAACAATAGCTGCAGCATGGATCAAATAACCATAATGGAAATGATGATCGTTATAATATCCAGCTCCAAAATCAAGAGTTGTATCACCACCTTGAGATGCAGTTGTAGTAATACCACCATATCTTGTATCATACATTAATGGATAATATTGTTCATTAGATGTTAAGATTTGGAAAGATTCTTTCAATTGTTCTAATGCTGAAGCTGTAACATCTGAATCACCAATGATATCAGAAACTGTCAATAAGATATAAGCATATTTGTCGATGATTTTACCAGCATAATAAGTTGATGTTTGAGCAGAGACTAAAGCAACAATATCAACTGATAATTCATCATTAGCAACAGATGCTATAAGTTGTAATTGCTCTGCTGTATATGTTAAATCACCTGTCATATCATTTGAATATGGTAAAAATTGAACATCTGTATATAAAGTTTCTTGCATAGTTAAAGTGTTTGTTAAGAAACCATACATAACACCTTTAGTTGATGAATCTAAACTAATACCTGTGGCGGAAGAACTTGTTGAAGAAGATAAAGAATCTACATGGTGTGGTAATGCAAAGATAATTGTCTTTCCACTTGCTGATGAACCTTGAGTTTCGTAGTTTAATGAATAAGTAGCAACACCATTTGATTCTTCGACAAATGAACCTGATAATGACATTGTAGTAGGATACATACCTGCTGCTTCATCATAATAAGATTCTAAATCGGTGGAACTTGGAGCAACTGCAATTTGAATGATTAAATCATCAATGGCTTTATTACCAATTAATGTATAAGAATCCTTAACGGATAATTTGAAATCAGATGTTGAATAACCTGATGGTAAAATGACATATATTAACCAATCGACATCATTATACAAAGTAACTTTGTATTTCAATATACCTTCTGCTAAAGCATCAGAATCTTCAGTAACTAAAGTAGAAATACCAACAGCAGAGCTAATTTGAGGAATCAAATCACCATTGTAAATAGCAGTATTGAAACCCATACCTTGAACAAGTGGAATATCAATATAGTTTGAATCAGTACCATCATTCAATGTTACTAATACTGATGAATGTCTCAAGTCTGTAACTTCTAAATTGATATTTGAAGAATCGAAAGTTGTAGCAGAAAAGATCAATGATGCAATGTCAATTGGATTGATGTAGTATTCATAAGTACTATCTGATTCTTGACCACCATAGGTATACTGTGATGAAGCAATATGAGCAACAGCATAACCGTAATAATCAGTCTTGATGTAACGACCAGAGTATGGATAATAGAAATTGGTATCTGTTTGATCATCTAAGATTAAATTCTCATAGAATTTATTTGTTTGAATTGGGATACCGCTATTATCGACACCTGAAAGGATTTCCAATGGAAGATCTTCAAATGGGAACACGGAAGCAGGAGCATCTGTAGAAATAACATTGAATAAATCAATAGTTGAAGCAACGCTAGCTGTTGTAGCAGCTACAGTAGCAGTTGAGATGGCTGAACTTTCGGAAGTAGAAGATGATGTGTTCTCAGTTGATGATGATGTGTTTTCAGTTGATACTGTGTTCTCAGTTGATGATGACAAGGTTGATGTCAACAAAGTAGTAAGAGAAGACGATGTCAAGTATGACGTAGCTAAAGATGATGAATTTGAGTAACGAGTGTATGGAGTTCGGATTGATGAAAGTAAGATAGTCTTTTCTGAGGAGAATGAAGATGATAAGGAAGATGAAGATGAAGAAGAGCTAGTAGTGATTGTAGTAGCAGCAGTAAGTGTGGAAGTATCAATAGTTTTACTCAATGATTTTGAAGTAGTGGTGATATCCAAAGAAGTAGTAGTTGAGATCTGGATTGAAGAAATGATCGTACCTGTTGCTTGAGAAACACTTGATGCTGTATTGGAAAAAATAGTAGATGTAGTGGTTTTAGCAGATGTAATCACTGAAGCTTGAGGTTTGGTTGCTACTATAGTTGATGATGGAGATGATTTGGAAGATGATGATTTGGTTGAAGATGATTTGGTTGAAGATGATTTGGAAGAAGAGGTGGTGGCTGGATCAATTGATTTTGAAGTAGTTGATTTTAAAGTAGTTAATGTAGTTGAGCTGCTTGAAATAGTTGGATCAATTGAGGTAGTTGGATCCTTTGAAGTAGTTGGGTCATCTGAAGTAGTTGGATCACTTGAGGTAGTTGGATCAATTGAAGTGAATTCGGCTGCAATTGTGAAATCAGCTGAATGTCTTTCTAAACCTACTGTGACAGTGGTAGGAGCACTGTTATATACTGTTTCAGTAGTAACACTTTTAGTTACAACATCTGTCTCCAGTATAGGGGAACCTGTTTTTGTGATGATTTGAGATAAGACACCCGATGAAAGAAGTGTCAAAGCTGTTGCAATATTCGTAAGCTTCATTATTTGTGAAATACTTTTTTTTTAAGTTCCTTTTAGTTAATATCTATTTTGGGAGTGATAAATTTTATTTTGAGTAAAGTGAGTGTAGAATTGAGTTGAATTGGCTAGCTTGTGTGAAAAGAGTGACAAAAGAGGGATTGAACTAATTGACCTGTAAGTAGGTTAGTTACAAGAACGAATGTATGGGGTTGAATTAAGGGTAAATGAACGAATGAAAGGTATTACTGAAAGAAAGAAAGAAAGATATATGACCAAAACTAAGTTCATTTAGCCAAGGTAGTTTTATATGGGCATACTTATATACATATACATGATCCCAAATTACAGCTGGCTTGTACTAATGTACCAAAAACGTACCACATGTACGAATCAGTATTGTTTGATCCCCCCAAATCAAGAAATTTTATTTAAGATGGCTGGTTTTTCACGAGAAAAAAAGAAAAAAAAAAGCGAGGGGGCTAATCATTGTATGTCGTACATTCCTTGTGGAGACTTGAATGACACCTAAGCAAAAAACATTCTGTCTCTGATTACTTCACTCAAGATATTACCTTGATATTCGATATACCAACCCATCAATGAAGTGAATCAGTATCCATATACCAATTTTAACACAAAATACATATACAAAAACCCTCCAATAAAGCATCGACAAGGGATCCTCGAGAATAAGGCCCGTCCCAAAAGGGGAATTCTGCAGATCTGACCAGTAAGGCTGTGCGCGCATGACAATGTAATTTTATTTTTTAGTGTTTTTTTCGAAGCAAAGATATATATATGAAATCAAGCCATTCATTTATGGAATAAAAAACCACGCAATTGTTGTTGTATAATTGATATATATGAGAAATAGCACCTTAATAGCTATCATGCGGAATAAAAGATCACATGATAGAAGTGAAACACTTCTAATGGGATAACTCTGCCCTATGATATTCGAGCAACCAAGGAAGGATCATTTGCCTTACACCTATTAAGTGTTGGAAGCTACAGTTCACAGACAAAGTCAAAAGATGATTAAGCTTCTAAAGTTAAGTGTTCTGAAGTAAGATTAAGATAGAAATTTTGAATATATTGATTGAAACTATACAATAGAGTGTTACAACTACATAATAAAGTTTCACGACTACATAAAGTGATAATATATCAAATGGTTACCCACCACCTCCCCCATTTGATCACCACCTCATTTGATAATTGATTTAAAATCCATTTGAAATTCATTTGATTGCCCACCACCTCCCCCATTTGATCACCACCTCATTTGATAATTGATTTAAAATCCATTTGAAATTCATTTGATTGCCCACCACCTCCCCCATTTGATCACCACCTCATTTGATAATTGATTTAAAATCCATTTGAAGTTCATTTGAATGCCCACCACCTACCCAATTGATTACATCTATTTGTTTTTAAATTGAATGCCCACCAACCTCCCCATTTGATTTTCTCCTCCTCCATTTGAATTCAAAAAAAAAAAATGAAAAAATAAAAAAACCATACAAAGAATGGAATGAATAAATCAAACCATAAACAAAAGACGCCTCAATTGCTCTTTGCTGGAGTAAAAAACAGTTAAAACAAAAAAAAAATCAAATGAATGAACTATGCGTGCGATAATATCATGTGCACTCAAAGCTGTACCTAAAAAAGACCAAATGACGAGATCATTAAGCTCAGGGCCTAAAATAAGAACGAGATCAAATGATTCAAAGAAAGGTATTGACCAGCTGAAGACAATCTTCTATCATCAAGCAACACAAGCCATATTCCATTTGTACAACTTGATCCCCTGTGATATTTCCATTTGTTTTACCTTTTCCTTTGTGATGGACAATGCGTGCGATGATATCATGTGCACTCAAAGCTGTACCCAAAAAAGACCAAATGACGAGATCATTAAGCTCAGGGCCTAAAATAAGAACGAGATCAAATGATTCAAAGAAAGGTATTGACCAGCTGAAGACAATCTTCTATCATCAAGCAACACAAGCCATATTCCATTTGTGTAAATTGTCCCCTGTGATATTTCCATTTGGATTTGTTCTCTTGTGATAATCCCATTTTTATAGATGGTCCCCCTGGATCGACACTGCGTGCGAAGATATCATGAACACTCAACTGTACCTAAAAAAGACCAAATGACAAGATCACTAAGCTCCGGGCCTAAAATAAGAACGAGGTCAAATGTGTCAAAGAAAGGAATTACCAGTTGAAGACAATTTTTTATCCTCAAGCATCACAGGCGGTGTCCAGGTACAATTATCTTTCATTCCAAGTTGTGTATCCGATTGACCAATGCATTCAAGGATATCATGCCATTAGCTAAACCTAAAAGCCACCAAATGACGAGATCATTAAGCTCAGGGCCTAAAATAAGAACGAGATCAAACGATGCGAAGAAAGGATAGCAGACAATCATTTATCCTTCTAGGTAACGCTGGTCAACGGTTAGTATGCCTATATCAATTGCACTGACTTGTGTTTATTGTTAGACAAATATGTATATGAAAAGAAGGATAGTGAAAAAAGGTAACCTGGTAATAAAACCAAAGAGAAGAAAGTAATAAAGGTATATTTAAAAGACACAAATATCTTGTTCTAAACAAGTACTTTTTGAATCACAAAGTTTGGGAAGAACTTAGAAAGTAAATAAGGCGGTGTTTAGTGGCTAACTAAATTTTATGGCAGTGTTACTTAGTTATAAGGTGGCTTATCTATATTTATTAGTTGTGATTATAACATATTAGATTGAATTGAGTTACTTTATGTATGTGTTATGAAGTGATATATAAATTATATGTGGGTGAACTCGACCCTATTCCTCACTCGAAGGATAGATAAATAAATAAGTATATGGATGAAATTCAATCAATACTCATGTGCGTTTTTCACTGAAGTCATATCACTCATTGCAAATAATAATTCATCTTCATCGTCTTCAACTTGTGAATTGTGTTGTTGATTATACTGTTGTTGATTATGTTGATGGTGATGGTGATTATTATTATTATGATTGTGATAAGTTTGGCGTAATTGGGCCTCTGATTTATTATTGATATTTCCGGAGGATGCAGGTAGACGCAATGAATATAATTGATTATGATTAGAATCGTTTAGACTCGTTTGGGAAGCACTCTTATGATTCAAATAAAGCTTCTTTGAGAGAAGAATTGAATTTCTTCTATTATGCAATATCATAGCTGATGATGAAGAAGGTACATTTGAATCCTTGTCTAATGGTGATCCAGTTGCATCAGCTGAGGTAGCGGATGAAGATGAATGTTTGTTTTGCTGTGTTAATGATCTATTACCTATCAATGTATTTCTTAGGATGCTCATATGTGATTCATCTTGGTTGAATTTCATCAAGCTTTCCCCACTAAGTTTTCTAGAAGCTTCTGTATATCTATCAGACATCTTATTGTCATCAGATTCTTCATCATCGTCATCATCGTCATCATCATCCAAAATAACCTCTTCTTGATCTTTCCTTAATTTATTCAAATTACTGAACTTGGTTCTCAATTCCAATAATTCAGGATCGATCTTCCTGTTGAATTCATTATTGATTGGAACAGAGGTTGAGACTTGATTTGTTGGACTTTTGCTGTTCGAATTTCTCCTAGATGAAGTAGTTGTGAAACTTTTGTAATCATTCTTGGCTATTGAACCATGTGATAGTAGCATTGCTCTTAAACTGTTTGTATTATGGTTATTACTGTTGTCGCCCCTACTGATATCTTTGATACCTGATGAATCGGATTTATCGAGATCCTCTTCAGGCTGTTGTTGATGCTGTAATGACGACGATGGTATTGGAGCAGCCTTCAAAGTACCTTGATTTATACCTTCTCTACTGTTGTTGACTCCAGCAGTACCAGAGTATAACCTTGCGTAAGTAGGGGTCACATTTGTAGTTGAAGTAGTTGAGCTGCTCAAATTCTTCAACATTATCTGAGAGTTTGGTGAATTGGACAAATTAGGATAATTGCTACCACTTCCCATATTCATATAGTTATGACTTGATGTAGCTGATGATCTTCTTCTTCTTATATCACTATTTCTTCTAAGAATCAACTGAGGATCACTGTATATATCAATTGGAGTACCCGATGAAGATTTGCTTGAAGAATGAAGTGGTGGTGGGATATTACCTATCGACCGTCTACGTGTTGATGAAGATAAGTTTAGTATAGATGAAGAATTCGAAGAATTCGAAGACACTGAAGAAGACCTTCTTACATTTTGTTGATTTCCTTGCAAGGCCTTTGATTGACTGATAGAACTCAATCTTTGGTTTCTTAGCATTGAGTAAGATGAAGGACTTGTACTTGTAACCAATTGGTCATCTTTATACGAGTTGGAATGGATACCCGGAACAGAACTTTGAGAGTGCAAGCTGGATAATCTATGATGACTTGGAATTGTCCCCGCAGTTCCCATATTTTGTGATGATTGCATTATAATGTTATCACTCAACATATCATGAGAATCTTTAAGCAATTGAAATCTTGAAAGCAAGTCATCGTTTGAGCTAATTTGATCTGTATGGAATGCAGGATGATGATCATTATTCTCTATCACATCCAGATCATGAGTACTGCTATTGCTATTATTCTGAGTTGTAGATGAAGCAAATCTTAAGCCTGGTTTACTCTCTATCATTTTCACAAATTGGTCGATTCCATCATCATCAGCAATATCATCGTGTTCAATAGGGAAATTCAAATTATGAAATCTATTGACAGAATGATGAAGATACATCGATGTTGGATCATACGAATTTGGAGACTCATCAATTACATTGGAATCGATTGAACTGGACCTTATATTTCTATTTGACAGTACATTAACATCCATATTGCCTATCATGGCACCATCGATACTATTGTCTCTGGAACTCGAGACAGCCAAGTTGTTATTGATACTATTGTAACTTCCAACTCCACCACCGCCGTTAACACCATAACTATTTCTAAACCTTGATCCAAAAGAAGATGAGAACTTAGTTGGATGTGTTGCATTAGAACCAATAGATCCTGAACCTGAAGTTACTGGAGAATTTGAATTATTAATGTTATTGGTATTGTGACTTGAAGATACATTATTTGTTGTTGTTCCACCATGATAAAAAGTATCAGTTGGAGAGACAGAATTTGTAATCAATCTATCAGCATTGATTGAGTTTATACTTCCCCTATTGTGACGCAAGATGGCAACCAAAGAAGCTGAAGAATTTGATCTGTTGTTTTTAGCAAGCATTGGAATTGGTTGAGAAGGTGCATTTGACGACAAGTTGACAGATTGATTTGTTGACGATAGCATTAATTGTGATTGAGAAAGAACTTGTGCGTTTGGTGGTGGTGAGTTGCTACTATTTATGGAACCTACTTTGAACAATTGTATTGGGTTTGTATGTACTGATCTTATTGAATCTGTAGGTGATTTAGAAGAACTTGATAGTGATAATCTTTTGATCTGTTGTTGTGTTTGTACCTGTTGATGTTGTTGCTCATTTTGATGTTCGAAATCGTGTTCATCTTGATCTTGATCTTGCTCTTGCTTCTTTTTAGGATAAGATGAGCTTGTATTTGCTGCCTCTGTAGAGCTAAATTGAGATGGTAATATTACATCATTGTAAGATAAATCAAATCTACAATTCTTTCTATAGTTAACGGAAATCTTCAAAGCACCAACTGGTGTAAGTACTGATTTGAGGAATTTTTCCACTATATGGTCATTAGATTTGAAGGATTTATCCTTTTTGGGAGTGCTTGCAATGTTCTTGCTTAAACCGATTCTACCTTTAGAATAGATTACTTTTGAACCATCTAATATTCTAGTTCCTATGCTTAAATTATGCAATCTTGATTCGTCATTTTTGATAAATTTTATTAGTTTATAAGTAGGGAGCAATTGAACAAGAAATGTTAGTGCTCTAAATAAAACGACAAGTTGTTTGTAAATGGTTGGTATCTCTTTGGATTCGTTATCATATTCATTTATGGAAAACTCAATCAACCATCTTTCTAGAACAATTTCTGATTTTCTATTTGCCTTTGGTACTGCAATAGGGTTTGAATATTCATCATGATCGATATCACTATCATCTCCACTATCGGAATCGAACCCATTGCTCTTTTCATCTTCATAAACAACCAAAGTTTGATCACTTGGTAATTGCCTTAGATCCAAATAGGTTTCTATTATCAATGGTGGCAAATTCAAAACATCGTTGGGATCAGCCGCCTTTCTCCAAATTGATATATCATCATTAATAGAGGAGTTATTTGTAGTCAATAAGTTGAACCATTTATTGACCTTATTATTGGTAACATTTGTATTGATTCCATCTGATGACACGATATCTGGATCGCGTAATGAAGTTATAAGATTTGCAGCTTTTATATAGAAATTCAATATAATTTTGCACAATTTATCCGATTCAGAATCATTTAGAAGTCGTTTCTGACCACTTATACTCTTCAATCTCGGTAAGGACATGGTTCTAATCTTGATCTTGTATGAAATAACCAAGCTGACTAGAAGTTGTCATAAATTTGTGTGATATTCTCTCTTGGTGGGGATTTTTGATGAGTATTCCCTTTCCAAGAAGAAAGAAAACGAAAAGAAAGGAGGAGTCAGAATTTGAGAGGGAAAGTGTGTATTCAAAGTATGAGAAATGTAAGGATGATATAAAACAGTGACTATAGCTGAAAGAGTGTGAAGTAAGATAAATAAGGTTAATCACAATTCAAAAACTGGGTAAATATAACTGGAACAAGCAGTCGTCTGATTATATTAGCCCTGTAAGAAACTGAATCATCATCACCGTGTGTGTCATCTCTCTCTTTCTTATCGGTAAGCTGCGCTTTCTGCTTATCTCAAACCGGCGCGTCTGTTTTGATTTCGCCTTCGTGCGATCACGTGGAAATTGATGTGTCAAAATATGGTTGGGTTTATTCATTATACGGATAGATCTACTACAAATAGATTAGATGTTTAGAGGTTTATATAGGGTTATATAAGGTTTAGACCCGGGTTATTATTCCCACTTACACTGTTCCCACTACCAATTCCATTGGCTACACCTCCCGTACTCTTACCTGAGCTCACATTACTTGGTTGACTGACGATAGAAGCAGTTGAGTGACTCATAAAATACACCAAAAAGATGAAAAGTAAAAGATGAATACCTATAGAGTAAACTGCAAATAGATATCTTGTTTGATTTGTAGATAATACAGCTTTTGTTAATTGTATGAATATTCTTTCAAAAGGTGACATTCTTGAATTAATTCTCTTTGTTTCCATTAATCTAAATTGTTCAATTGGATGTAATTGAGTTTCATATGATTCTTTGTATTTATTCTCTAAATCGACATCATAAGATTTATGTTGCTGTTGTTGTTGTTGTTGTTTTGATGTAGTGGTAGTAGTAGGATCATCTTTATGGTATTGTAAGAATCTAATTCTTTCGTATAATTCTTTATTATCATTTTTCAAAACATTGATTTCTCTTTTCAATTCTAGAATCTTGGTGAATTGTTTTTTACTTTCTTCTTCTAATTCTTTATTCTTGATTCTGAATCTATCCCTTTGTTGGGTGATAATTGGTAAGATTGAACTATCTTGAGAGTTATTTGCTGGACCCCCATTAGATGATGGTTCAATTCCATTGATTATAGAAGATGCAGGTGATAATCTACCCGAAGTAGTTGGTGCTCTTGCAATTGATGGAGTTCTCACTGAAGGAGCAATGGATGAAATCATTGACATTGTTTCCCATTTATTATTGTTTGTATCTTGTCTATTATTCTCGACGTTCAATAAATCAATTTCTAATTTATTATTGATATCTTTCAATGCTGTAATTTCCTTTTCATATAAGGAGATTTTATTAGTTAATTCATTGTTTTGAGTAGTTAATGATTCTTCTTTTGATCTTAAAGCTACCAATTCATTTGATAATTTCTTATTTCTTTGCATAAGAGAACTATCAACATCTAATTCATCATCATTCTCTTCTTGACCGAATTCAATCGATTTAATCAATTGCAATTCTTTCTTCAAATCTTCATAATCTATAGTATCATGTATTCTCTTTTGTAATTCATCAATTTGTGAAGTGAAAGAAGATGTTAAAACATTGATTTTGTTTAAATTCTCTTCATTATCTTTACTAAGTGAATCGAATTTCTTTCTTTCAAATTCTAATCTTGAAATCAATCTGATGTTTTCAGTTTCTAAATTATTAATCTTTTGATTGAATTCATTCTTCAATTCATCATTCTTAAGGTTAGAATTAACGAGTGATAAATCTTTTAACAATTGTTCATTTCTCTTTTCTAATTCTTTAATTCTTAATTTTGCTTGCTCTGTATCTCTATTGAGTAAATCTAATTCAATCGAATCTATATTATGTTTCTTGATTTCTTCAAATTGTTCTTCGGCTGCACCATCAAGATCTTTACCTTCACCTTCACCAGTACCATCGTCAAGAGTCTTGATTTGATTTTTCAATTTCAATGTAAGAATGTCTTTAGAAATTTTCAATTCTTCAATATCTTTGACTAATTTACTGTTTTCATTTGCTAAATTCAATTTCTCTTTATTGAAATTGGCTTCTCTTTCTTTCAAGATAGAATCAAATTCCATTTGTTTTGCCTTCAATTTAGACTCATTCAATGAATTCAAATTTGTCTCTAATTTAGCAAGATTTGTCTTCAATTGATCATAATCTGAAAATTTTAATAATTTCTCTTCTAATTCCAATTTTTCTTGTTTTAATTTATCAATTTCATTGTATGATGAAACTGCATTGATACTGATTTGTAATAATGGTTTTGGATCAGGTGCTTCTGAAATTAATCTGTAAATTTGGAAAAATGTACTCTCAACACTCTTATTCTTCTTAGTTAAGGTATCAATTTCATTTTGATATGATTTTAACAAAGTATTGAATTGAGTCAATTTTTCATCATCTGATAATTTCTTGAAACCTTTTGTTAGATTCGCCAATTCTTTACGCTTGGCCAAAGATGCATCTTGAGATTCTTTGATCTGTATACCTTTCAAATCCAAATCTTTTTGTAATTCAGGAAGGTTGATCAAAGACCAAGAATTAAGAGCCTTCTCAAAAGAGTTCTTATTTGACGTGTCCTCAGTCATGATGATAGTAGTTGTGGTTTCGCAAAACGAAAGAAACTTCTAATATCTAATATACACCCTTCTAGGTAGTGACTAAGAAGATATAAGCTGGCTCAATCGATCAAAAGAAGGTCAATCTGGGCAGATTACCTTTAAACCAAAGCCCTGCTGTGGTGCTGGTGTCCTTCTCCTGTTTCTCTTTTCTTCCGTCGCGAGCGGTCGCGTCGATACGCGTTCAGTATGCGTCGATTTTATCTAGATATAGCTTGTGTCGTGTATATACATGAGATCAAAAGATACATTACCTAGTTAATGAATGATAAGATGAAATAAAGCAGCAAAAGTAGAGATTAATTAAAGAGCCTTTATAAATTTATTTAATTCCTTTTTAACCAAGATTGAAGTATTATTTAAATCCTTCTTATCAATAGCAAAATTGGACAATTCATTAATCAACTTGAAATGATTCAAGTCAGCGATTAATTTTTCTCTTGGATAACCAGATATCTTTGACCAATTATCAATTGATCTGTTGGATGAGTTAGCATCACTGATGATCAATAAGAATAAGATCTTCTTTTTGAAATCTGTCAAGGAAAGAGAATTTGTGTTTGAAGAATTGATAAGTAAAGTTAAAAATCTCAAATAAGTATGGAATGAAAGTTTAGATCTTAAGATTAGATCTTTTAAGAACTTGTGTAAGTTATTATGCAAAGAAACATTCTTGACCAATTTTTTAATTGTTAATTTAACAACTAATAACATCAATTTATCCTTCTCTGTTCTAAGAGTTGTGAATACAGCATTGTTGTTATTAGATGTATTTATAACAGGATCAATCATGTGGACTGCATTTTGATGTTGTTGCAGTTCTTCTTCTTCTTGTTGTTCGTAATCAGTTTCATTTTCATCGCAATCAGAGTATAACTCAGGTAAAGTATTGAAATCTGAGTACTCGATCATTTTTTTTTTTTGAAATTTTTAGAAATTTTTGTAGCTATCTTGATCAAAAGCTTTTCCCTGTGCTTCGATAAATATATCGAATTAATAATAATACTTCTAATGATAATAATAATGAAAAAAAGTCACGTAATGTACAGTAAATAATACACTAAATGACAAAAACCCCGGCTGAACAAATGTTAAGCAACCCACCTAATGGGAAATTGGATAAACCATCCTTGAAAAATAATAAACTATAGAACCAAAATACCAAAAAATAAAACCGTGTGCCAAATAAAACTAAAACTAAAATAAACAAATAATGAATTGATCAATTAATCAATTAATCAATAAAACAAAATCAATTATATATACTTTCAAAGTAAAGTATATTAATCAATAATGAAATCAATGATAATAATAATAATTAGATATGAATATGTCAATCAATTAATCAATTAAAATAAACGATCAACTGATGAATTAATCAAACCAAATAACGAAAATTCAAAGTCTTTCAATTAGATGGGATAATGATAGTTTAAATATTCAAACCAGAAGTGAAACAATCAATGACTAATGAGTAATATCATAAATTTATGAATCATAAAATCAGTCATAAATTTTGTCGCTGTCTGTCTCTCTGGCTAAGCTGCTCCCCTTGGTTTATTGTCTCACTGTGGCGCGTGGAGATTTTGTATTGTTTTAGAGAATGAGAAAAGTGTGAGTCATCTTTCCACTTATGTCGTTGTGTGGCTGGTGAGTGGGGGTCAGTATATGAGTGTGGCTAGTGTATGACAGTTGCCTAAGACAGAACAATATTTAAGGGATGCCTATTTAGGAAACTGGTTTTTTATTTTGGGTCGATCGGCGTGTGTCCATCTCGGCTATACAAGAACTCCAACATCATTTTTCAATAAACTTAAATAGTATCCAAAATGGGGAGATAACGAGATCAGTTATAGCACAACTAGGTATATATATACATCTGCCATTAATGCTTCGTGCTAGGTCTCTGTTGTCTTTCAGGAGGTTCAACTCAACCTCCATTCCCAAGGATTACTCGAGCACTATCTCATTACCTTCTACTAATTTTTCAAATAGATCAAATAATGCATTGATTCAATCAACTTTGAAACCCCAAGCTACAACTCAGCTTTACGATTGGAATTTGAGCAGGAAGGTCGATAATATAGATGATCTATTCATATTACACGATGGGCCTCCTTATGCCAATGCAGACATTCATGTTGGTCATGCCCTGAATAAATTGTTAAAAGATTTCATAAATAGATTCCATTTATTACAAGGGAAAAAGGTGTATTACAGAATGGGTTGGGATTGTCATGGTTTGCCAATTGAGTTGAAAGCCGTTGAATCTCTTCAGAAGGAAACAGCTCAGGAAGTGAAAAAGTTGACAAGTGAATTGAAATCTTTTAAAAAATCTGAAGAACCAAACCAAGATTCAATCAAAGAGTTAGAAGACAAGATATCAAAATTACGTTCTATAAAACCAACTTCTTTCGAAATCAATACCAAGGCTACATCACATGCATATAACTCAAAAGCTTCTCAATCAAAGGATTTTGAAACTTTGGGTATAATGACAGATTATTCAAATCCATATTTAACTTTGGATAAATCATTCGTCACTAATCAATTGAAAGTTTTCAAGAACTTAGTTGATAATCAACTTATCAAGAGAAATTTCAAACCAGTATATTGGTCTTGTGAAAATCAAACTGCATTGGCCGAAGGTGAATTGGAATATAACAATGAACATAAATCCACTGCACTTTACATCAAGTTCCCATTGACTTCTGATTTGAAAGGATTATCCAACGTAAATCTTCTTATTTGGACATCTACTCCCTGGACTATACCTTCAAATAAAGCTGTAGCAATTAATCAAAACTTGCAATATACTATTCTTTCATCACCATCTTCTTCAGAAAACTTGTTGGTTGCAGTTGACTTAGTCGAGTCTATATTAAAGCTCAATCCAGATTTAACAAAGACAGATATTATAATCTCAGGTGATGAATTGATTAACCTTGAATATACAAATCCCCTTTTGAAATCACAAGAGACTTTCCCTATCATTCATGGATCTCATGTGACAAATACTGCAGGTACAGGTTTAGTACATACCGCCCCAGGACATGGTAATGATGATTACTTAGCATGTTTGAAATTGGGAATTAAACCATATTCTCCAGTTGATAAATACGGAAAATATACAGAAGAATTACCAGAAGTATTATCTGATCTTATTGGTAAAAAAGTATTGAAAGAAGGTAATGAAATGATGGTTAACAAATTAAATGAGCTGAATATGACTTTCTATGTTGATTCAAATTATATTCACTCGTATCCTTACGATTGGAGATCAAAGAAACCTATTATCATTAGAGCCACTCCACAGTGGTTTATTGATGTTTCTAAGATCAAAGATGATACATGTGACTCAATTGAAAATAAAATTGATTTCCTTCCTGAAAGAGGAAGAAATCGTTTATTAGCTTTTGTAAAGACAAGAAATGAATGGTGTATATCCAGACAAAGAAGTTGGGGTGTCCCAATCCCTGTTATTTATGATGCAGAGACTGATGAACCAATTGTATCCGCCGATGTTATCAATAAAATTATTTCAGTTATTGCAGAAGAAGATATCACTAATTGGTTCAATGGAACAAATGAAGATATCCATAGATATTTACCTGAATCATATTTAAACAATGGTAAATCATATTACAAAGGACAGGATACAATGGATGTTTGGTTTGATTCGGGTTCTTCATGGAATACAATTGAGGAATACTTGAAATCTCAAAATCTTTTAGAACAAGCCACTGAAAGAGGGTTTCTTTCTAATCTTTACTTAGAAGGTAGTGATCAACATAGAGGTTGGTTCCAAAGTAGTTTATTAGTCAAGATTGGTTCTAAGGCATCAAATGATAAACTTGTCTTACCATATAAACATATTGTTACCCATGGTTTTACATTGGATGAAAAGGGAAACAAAATGTCTAAATCTCTTGGAAATGTTTTAGTACCTTCAATGTTAATCGAAGGTAACAAACAAAAGAAGATCCCTCAATTGGGTATCGATGGGTTGAGACTTTGGGTTGGTTCATGTGATTACACAAATGAGATATCCATTGGACCTGTTATCTTATCCCATATTGCTGAGAATTTGAAAAAGATAAGATATACATTCAAGTTTTTATTAGGAAATTTGAACGGTTTTGAAGAGAGTAGTTGTTCAAAATATGAAGACTTAGATTTGTTAGATAAATGTACTTTGCATAGATTGAAACAATTAGAGGTGAAGGCTTTGGAAAGCTACCAAAATTATAACTTTTCTAGAGTTATCAAGGATGTTAATCAATTCATCAACGTTGATTTATCATCTACCTATTTCCATATCAAAAAGGATATTCTTTATACTGATTCACTTGATTCTAAACAAAGATTGGCAACTTTGACTGTTTTGAACGAAATTCTCAAGAGTTTAGTTGTTACATTATCCCCTATCTTACCAATCATGACTCAAGAAGTATGGAACAATTCTAGTGAATCCGTTACCAAAGGCTTATCATCACCAGCAATGAGTCAATGGTACCATTTACCTTCCATTTATCAGAATGAAAAGGCAGATGCCGATTTCAACAACTTGCAATTGATCATAGATAATTTCAAACTCCTTTTGGATAAGGGAACTAGATTAGACAAGGTTATTAAGAACCCACTTGAAGTTCAATTAAACCTCAATTTCTCACCTGAATCAAGTGGATATGTTTCTAAGCTTTTGAGAGATTCTGAGAATCAATTGGCAGATTACTTTGTTGTTTCAAAAGTTTCTTTGAATCAACCATTGACTAAGAACGAATTCATTTACAAGACTATGATCGAAGTTCCAGTAGTAGGGGAAGAAAAATTTGAAAAAGTTCAATTGGAAGTTACCAAATCTGACTTGGAAAAATGTCCAAGATGTTGGAAGTTCAACAAAGAACCAGAACATGACCTTTGTCACAAATGTGATGATGTTGTTAATAATTGATTGTACATAGAGAGAAAAGATGAGTTGATTCTTTTGCATAAACATACAAATAAATTCATATATTACTGTATATAGTTAAATGGATAATGAATATTTGAAACGAAAAGAAACGTGAAATGACATTTCATAACATCACAAATTTAATGTAAAATGTAAACTTTTGTTGGTTGGTGGTTTTTTTATACTAATAGCGGACTTCGAAAGATTTGGTATGCGTTTGATAATTAACCCATTTCACTGTTGAGTAATTCGACTCTTCTTCGACTTTCAAATACTTCACCAATTGTCCTGAAGTCGAACGTTTATCGATATTGAATGTGAAAGAAATAGGAGGTTTCGTCCATCTTACTGATGCGTCTGTGTTTGATGCAGTTTCACAAATGCAGTCTAATGAGACTTTACTATTGAACCCACCTGGGAATTTTTTGAGATGCCATATTATCATATTTTCATCCGTGGCGAACTTGGGTTTTGAATTGCTTTGATTATCAACTATTTGGAAATCAATTGTATTTGGAGGAGTTGGGATCTTTACCTTCAAGTCCTTGTAACTCATTCGTTTATCAGAAGTATTTGAAATCAGTGTCACTTCAAAGGCCACTCTATTATGACCCAAAGGAACAACTTTAGCCTTTACTAAAAATGGTAGATTATCAAATCCTATATTGATTCTGTATGACATCAAATCAAATTCTCCATCGGGAGGAATGAACTTGATAAGTTTTTCTTCGTCGTAATCTTTCAAACTTACACATTGATGGAAAGTACAATTAGTCAGTGCTTCATTTTCTGTCAGTTCATCGAATGTTGAGTCTGGATCTACAGTACCTGCACTTTCATCAGCCATTCCAAATGAGCATACGGGCATACCTGATAGTCTTGAGTTTATCTTAATCTTACCATCTACAAATGATCTTATTATATCACCATTGGAAGACATTAATAGACTGATATCTTCAATAACATCAACAAATACTTCATTCTTTCTATACCTTATATTTGGTTGTCTCCAAGGGGTATTTGAGTATAAGTGACTTAGATCCTTGTTGCTTCTATCTGGTGTAATGGTTTTGGTGTTGGATTTTCTTATCAATGTACCTGTTCTTGTCAATGTCTTTTTGAAAATATTCATAGATGATCCATCCGCACTAGATGAGCCACCATTACCATTGGTTAATGGATTAGTTGATAGTAAAGATGAATTGTTTATCTTTATAGCGGACGTCAAATTCAATTTCAATATTTCAATGTCTGTAGTTTGTGGATATCCAAATTGGATCATTTCGTCCAAGAGTTCATAGATCAGTGTGAAATTATTTTTGATATCAACCTCCGAAAGTAAGTCTCGCCTGCCTCTATTGGAGCTTGTCATGCCAACTGAATCTGAATTACGTCTTCCATCTGATGATCCTCCACCATTCCCGCTACTGTTGTTGCTATTTATATTGATATCACCAGCTATAAGTCCGCTTATAAGATCGACAAATTGACTGAGAAATTCGAATACTATTGAAGCATCGGCGTTTGATCTGGTAACACATACAACCCACAGTGAGTTTAACTTTGTATGTAAGAAAGTTGTAGAGCCCAATGTCAAGATTGGAGATCTTACATCTGGATTAGAAATCACCTGAATTCTGAAAACCTCCGAAACGTTCCTTTTCACTCCTTCTCTAAACAAACGAGATATGAGTACTTCTCCTTTGGAATTGAAAATGAAAAATGCAGCAATCATGTTGTAAGCCTAAAGACCTCGTGGAGATATATAACAATGGGTGGGGTAGAGACTTCAGTGCTTACGACACACTTTGATCATGTATGCACTGCACTTACTTCATCCGAATTATGTCAAGCCCCAGACAGTAAAACCGTGAGTTAGGTCTCTCTCCTTCTCTCTTTCTCTCTCTGTCTCTGTTTCCGGCTCGTCTCTAATTGCCGGAACAGGCGCGTGGGCTTTCCACTACGCGACATTTTCGGATTGTTGTGTATGCTTAGATCATCTATACTGCGCTATGTTGATGTATTGATAACAAACCTATTACTATATACTATATCAAAGTATTTATATATACACGTATAGACAACATCACCATTCATTTCTCATATTCCCAAATGGTTTGTTCTCCAACAATTCGGTTACCAAATTTTCGGTTATAGTTTTATTCAAGAATTGTCTCAGTATAGTCGCTTTCTCCCTTGTCGTTCTTCTTATAAATCCATCTTCATAGTCACTGGAGTGTATCTGATACAAAACATTCTCCAATTGTGGAGATGAAGATCTGCTATTACCTTTGCTGTTCGGTGGAGGTGTTTCTTTTTCATTCTTGTGCGTTTCAGGGACAAGATAAAAGAACAAGAACTCCAATGCCTTGACCTGAATTTCCTTTGATGAATCCAGCTCATTTCCTATGCTTTCAGTGGATGTTGAAGGTTTATATTTCAATAAGTTACATATTATTCCTGGTCCATTGAGTTTTTCAAACAGCCTTAAATTGGGAACATTTCTCACTAGACATGAAACCAACGTTTGAACGACTGAACATATCACCTGTGATGAATAAATTGGAGGTATTGGAGATATGAAATTCAGTAAACTAGACATATTCTTTTCGTGTTGAAACAAACTTCTTGATTCCGGATGCAATAAAAGACAGCCTTGCAATACTTTCAAAAGTAATAATATAGTCTCCTCAGAGTATTGGCCTTCGTTGTTGGTTGATGTGATTAGAAGCAGGAGTCGTATCAAACGTGATGTGATATTATAAGCTGGAGAATCTTGCAAGGCTATGAACTCTCCAAAGACAGGATCATTGTCATTCGGCACTCTCCATTTTTTTCTTGATTCGCCTGTGTTACTACTGCTGCTGCTCCCACTACCATTGCTACCACTTGTACTACTATGATGTGAATTATTGATGCCATCGTTGTTGGCTTGCAAGACCAGCCTGCCGAATAAAGCATCAACGCTTTGAAGCCCCTCTGTGACCAAGCCCGAGTCTGCTGCGCTGAGCCTGAGTAAAATGTCACCCAATTGAAGCTGTAATTCAGACATCTGTGACTTCCTTTAAGATATCCACTCTCTAATCAAATGTTTCGTCAGCAATCAATGTCAACCCATACACTAAGTACTTGCATTAAGAGATACATAACTGAGTACAAGCAAATGTGCGTGCATGGCCAAATTTCTCTATCGGTGCAAAGATGTTCAGTTCAGATTACCCAATCTACTTATATGAGTGTTAAGTTGGCATATAATGTACAGTTGTAAGTAGTACGACTACATTTCATGCTCTTGCTACTCCTACTTCAGGTGATAAGAGTTGGTTTACGTAATTTCCATACTCACCGATATTTTACCTTATTACTTTACTTAATGGTACAGTCACAGGAGACTCGTGAGTCACTGATATACGGTGCCTTTATATCACTACTGTCTCCAGTAGACTTGAACAGTATACCTTTTATAAGTCATACGGAGCATATACTGGGTGTAAGCTCACAGGGTCAGCCGAAGATTGGAAAGACTAATATTCTACTAGGTTGTACAATCGGTGTGTTATCATCTGCATGTCAATCAATTGGACTCATTTTACAGAGGAAATCTCATCTCATACATAACGATGCCAAGGATTCTGGTATCGTCGTTCCTCCATACAAAAGATCACTTTGGCATATTGGGTTCTTACTTTTCATAATATCGAATATATTTGGTTCAAGTATACAAATAACGACGCTCCCTCTAATAGTGTTGAGTCCCTTACAATCAATTGGTCTGGTATTCAACACTGTCTTCAATGCTTTGATTCTACATGAATCCTTTACAGCTTATTCCTTGATAGGTACTTTACTCATCAGTCTGGGTGCTCTTTTGATAGCATTCTTTGGTGGGTCTATAAAAGAACCAGAATATGATCTTGATGAGTTTGTCACATTAATGAAGGAGAAAAATTTCATAATTTGGGTAGTTTTCGACATGTCTTTGGTAATCTCATGTTTGTTATGGATTGTAATATCAAAATCTCAATGGCATCAGCATCATCACGGTAGAAGAAATATCAATGACAAGAAAACAATCAAGAAGTATATTGCTAGTCTCTTCAATATAGAATCACATATTAAGTATTTGGATACCAAGATTGGATCACTTCATCAACAGCAACCATCATTCTACGAAAATCAAAATGATAGAAAGAACTTATTCATACGACTCAAACTATCATACTATACATTTATCTCAAGACTTTTGAATTATATTTACAGCAAATTCTTTGCATTCAGTCATGAAAAACAAAACAAAATACAAGGTATCCTATTTGGACTGACGTCGGGAACGTTATCAGCCTTCTCATTATTATTGGCTAAATCTACAATTGAAATATTACTATTGATGTTTGTTAATAAGAAATTGAAACAACTGAACCATTTAGCCACGTATCTATTGTTGATTTCATTTTTCACTTTATGTCTCTCTCAATTGTATCTGTTGAATCAAGGTTTGAAGAATATATCAACCTCTGTTTTATACCCTCTGGTATTCTGCATCTACAACATCACGAATATTTCAAATGGTTTGATATTTTACCAACAATGGAGAGAAATTTTAGGCATGGTTGGATTCCTTATTGTCATTGGTACTGTCTTGGTCATTATAGGTGTCTTCATCTTAAGTTGGAAACATGAATCTTTAAATACATCTTCCTCTTCTGCGTCACTAAGAGACCGCCATTCGAATGTTTCAACTCCGTTACTTGCAAACTCAGCCAGCAGTGAATATTACATGAATGAATACGGTACTATATCTCCTTCAACACCAAGAAAGCAACAGAAACTTTGGAAACCAAATACTGATGAGCAAGTCATGACTTCTATGGCGTCTTTGACGAATCCACGCGATCCTACAAGCCCATACTACGATCCAAGTAATCAATTGAGCCCGACGAACAGTATAATAGTACACTCATCAAATGTTTCCAGTCCCTTAATGAATAACAACAACAATGATAACATTAGCCATCAAACCGAAAAATTGAAACCATTCCTGAGAAAAACGTCTGAGAATCTGAATCATGCTACTAAAAGAGTTTCATATTTGATAAGGAAATCAATAGATACCATCAATTCACACGTATCCTCGGATTCCCAAGAGAGTCCAATAAGGACAAGGATCACAAGTGGTAATACCATATTGAGTCCTATAATAAGTCAAGAAGGTGGTGATTCAGAAGATAACAACAAATCATCAGAATATGTCTCTTTTAAAAATTTGAAGCAGACTTCTATGGCAGCAAATCAGAGTTCTAATAACCTTTTGGAAGAATCTGATCAACAAATAGTTCCTCATTTTGGTGACAAAGGTTTGGGTATCATTACAGATAAGAATATACCTGATGACGTTGAATCTCAAAAAGCTGACAACGTTAGTATCACCATACCGTCACATCCTAATCAGGGAATAATGCCTTCTTTCAAGCCTCTAAGCAACATGACATCTGCTATTGAACAAGTGACCAATCATGGTACTTTAAGTATATCGCCGAAGACAGTTGGCAGTAGAGGTGGTCTAAGTTTGATAACGAATAATTTACACAATCACAGTCCTCATAATATTTTCCATCATCATCATCAACATCACCAAAATGGTACTCACACAAATCCTAACAATCACACTTCACATTCAATCGGCATAAAATCGGAAGAAGATTATAATTCCAATAATTCATACAACTACTCTTTACACAATACAATCGAAGAAATACAAAATCAAATGAATGCTTACAACTATCAACCATACAGTCAACATTCAAAAGTTGCACCACCCTTACCTTTGACTCACATAATACCCCCAACTGTTGGTAGCTCAACCTTGAATACGTCGAACTCGATTCAAGATTTGAAAGATGCTTCGAATACAAATGGATTAATACCCATCAATGGTACAGGAAGTTCGACTAAGTCAACCAATACAGCTAACAGAATTGCTACCAACTCTACTACAACTCAACTATATTCTTCAACAAGTAAATATTCAAAGAGAAATTTTACTACTACTGGTGTTCCAAAAAGAGATGGTTTGAATTTTGGTAAAAGGGTTTATTCATTTGAACAAAACGAATTGTTGTCTGAACTAACTCACTAAGGGATCAAAAATACTTCACTCGGTAATTGTTTATTCTTTATTGGTTGATTCTAACATACATATCTTTATAGTTAAATAGGAGTTACAATTTATAAATACAGAAATGAATATACGTATCTATGACTCAATATGAATCTATGGCTTGAAACAGAAATAACTTTTGTGGATAAATCTGTAGAATATTATAAGTCAGCAGAAGTCTCTTGGACTGGTACGATGAAAGCTCCGGACAAGAACAATGCTGGTTCTTCAATATTGTGATGTTGGTAACTCAAAACACCAACTCCACCTGCATCAAGCATGAATTGAGGGTTACAATTGATCTCTCTGCCAACCCATCTAGCTGCAAAACATCTTAATATGTGACCGTGGGCGATAACAAGAACATCGCAAGGTTCATTCTTATCCATTGCAGCTTTGTGAACAGCTTTGATCTTGGCAATGACTCTATCTACTCTTTCAGTAACTTGCTTATACTCTTCACCATTTTCACATCCATCTTTCCAGATTTCCCAATCATCAGCATTAAGACCTCTTGATTTTCTTAGTTCTTTGATTTGTTTAGTAAGCAAACCTTCATAGTCACCATACTCCCATTCTCTGATATCTTCTTCTACATCAAATTCAATGTGAGCCTTATCCATAGCACTCAAAGGTTCCAAGAGTAAATCTTTGGTTTGCTGAGCCCTGGTTCTAGGAGATGAAATGATCAATTTCAAATTATGAGGAAGGATCAAGTTAGTTGGTTCATTTCCGATCAAAGCGGCACCTGTGGCTCTCATTTGTTTAACACCAAAGTCAGTCAAAGGAATGTCGGTATAGGATGTATGTTGACCTGATTTTGACCATTCTGTTTGTCTGTTAGAGTTGAGTAACAATTGTGTTAGTAGCTCCCCAGATTAATCTTTATTTGTCTTGATGAACTCCGATGCAAGAAAAAAAAGGTACATACCCGTGACGAACAAAGATACAACGTGGAGTATACTGAAGCTTGGCCATTTTAGTTCAAATTAGTTCAATTGAAGAGTTTTTCCTCTATCTTGTAGTTCTAGAACTTCACAGTAAGAAGAAAGAGTCTAGAAAGGAGTTACTATAATACTTTTTAATACACTTTTGCATGAAACCGAGTGTGGTTCAGGCTGCATTGAGCAAAATAATTAATTGCAGGCTATCATCGGGGTTCGAGGGTTTTACTAATCCGCGAGCAAAAAAAAAAAATGTAAAAACAAAGGGGTCAACTGGGAATTGAACCCAGGGCCTCCTGCACCCAAAGCAGGAATCATACCACTAGACCATTAACCCGATTTAGGTTTTTTAAATCCATGTGATTTTACATGTCACTCGAAATGAGAAATCACCAGTTTTTTTGTTGAAATATCGGCTTCCAACCTCTTTTCACAAGGTTCAAGGTTGGCCACCAACTTAAAAAGCCTTAATTACCATTATAGACATTATAGAGTATACGCATTATTATAGTATTTGATTTATACTTGATATAATGAAAATTTGAAAAATATGGATATCAAAGTGGGTGTAGAAACTACCCAATATGAGAAAAATGTTACTATAAAAAGGCTGTAGCGGTGATATTGTTACTCTATTTACATAATACATGGATTAAATTCTGTATAGGTGCATATTCAATTCGAATTGTTTATTAGTGGCATGTTCCTGAAGACGCTTATTGATTAAATCAGTGAGGCAAGTATCCTTTTCCATCAAGCAGATTGATGTAATAGCAGAATCATCTCCCATTCCATGGGTAATATTACTTAGTTCATAATATACATCCGTTCTTATTATAAGAAATCTGATTTATGGAAAAAAAATCTAAGCTTTCCTAACCGTATAGCTGTTTTATAGTACAACAACTTCTTATAGATATCTACTAATTGCAAAGTAAAACATGTTTTGCCAGATTTGGTCTTATATCAATGAACTCCCTGCAATAATTATCTAAATAACTCTAATATGGCATGGTAATATGGTAGTTTTGAGATTTTGAAGAAGAGCCAAGATAATTGGGTATGATTTTTTGGTATCAGATGGCTGAAGTTTAAGCTTTCTAGATTTAGTGTGGTGTTTAAAACCAATGGTATCTATTTATCAATTGAATATTTCCTAATCAAACCTCTCTAGAATGTATTACAATGCTGAAGAATAGCGATTCTTTCGGAGCGAGCTCAGATAATATACTAGCTATATCATCGAAAGATATTCGAATATCTGATTAAACTTCAAAACTATGAATGAAATCACATGAACTACTCTTCACCGAGCTTCTTCGAATCATATTGCCCCACAATCATCGCTATGTCCTATGTATTGAAGTATATAATTAAAAATTGAAGTATAGAGGCTATCATATAGTGAAACCAAATTCTTCTTTATTTGCCTTTGCACCGCTGAAAATGCGATACCATTACTTAATGAAGGCTAAATATGCTCCATTTGAACTATCACAGTATGCAATGTCCTTGATCCCAAGTATTCATGATTTTCCATTTTGGTATTTTTGGTATTTTGAGGAAATTTTGAATTTTGAATTTTGAAATTTTAATTTTTGATCTTAAAAGTGAATATAAAATTCATAGTTGACACAAAGAACACATAAGCAAAAAGTATTACACTCAAACTACCGATCAGATCAACTGATTATTAGTCTATATCGATCAAGCGAATCTACTGGAGTGTTTTCAATGAGAGCATATCATCAGAAACTGAGTTACTTTTCCAGAGCAACCAACTCTGAAGCATGTTATTGATGCTGAATTGATAGATTATTAATCCACTTATCCAGTCAGCAATTTGATATTCTAAAAAACTAGTATTCCTCGTCATTAATTACTGAAGACCCTGTCAATCAAAAATGTTTGCCTATCTATCCCTAAGAGAATCTAGAATTACTTCCTCTTCGTATATCGTTGATGTTGAAAATCAATCACATATCTATTATATTGTCAGATAACTTGGTTGATAGTATATTAATGAACATCTTAGAGATACCAATCAAGAACAGTTGAAAATATAAAGTATATCGGTTATTCACTATGAAGACAATATATACTTTGGAGACCAAAAAATGACCCGAAAGGGTGAGAATAATAGAGTTACTTGCAACCTATGCATAGAATCTTGTATTCAGAGGAACAGCAGTTTCATTCCATGGGTTTTGGGCATCACAAACAGCTTCCTGTTCAACATCCCTTAGTAAATTTCAATTATGAGGTTAGAATTTGGTACTAAAAACTAGAACAGTCAAATCAAAGGGCAGATCACGTAAATGTTAACCTAATATGTTGTAATTCAACATGGAAAACCTCTACTTCTGTACAAGAGAGCTCTTGCTCAATGAACCAGTAGAAATGGAGATTATTGTTGAAGATAGATTACTCGTGGCATCTCTTATCTCTTGGCATTCGTAAAGACAAGGAATGATATTCCTAAAGATCGGGAATGCCATTCTTAAAGATAAGACAGGTCATTCTTACAGATAAGAAACACATAGTCATTTTAAGATCGACATACTATCTTCCAATTAATTCAAACAGTTTAACAATATATATATCAGCGGAATCTCCCCCTGATATCTATTTTATAATTATTAAGTATTTTCTATAATAGATTAAGTTTTGAGTCTTATTATTATTTAAGTTATTATTTGAATAAGTGAAACAATATGTCTTCTATAGAGGATATTGTGACTAAACTTCAACAATTATTGATCACCTAAGACTATGTGAAATACAACTGGGGATCTTAACAATAACACGAACCAAATACAAATCAAGGTGTCTCTACAACATTTATAACCTACATACGCAAATGTAGTAAGAAAACTCTGCCTCATAATTGATGCTTTAAATTAAAGTAAAAACCTTAAAAAACAACGCAAAATAAGACATTTATTAATTTTTAAAAAAACGGAAATCTAGACATAATTATGATATTTAGCGCAAAATATGATTTTCTGACTGTTTGCAAGAAAGTGCGAGTTTTTTGGAATTTCGCGATTTGGGTGTGTAAAGCTCGAAAATAGGAAATTTTGATACTATTTAAAAAATAAATGAAAAACTCTCGAATATTCGTCGAAATTATTACGTATCTACATGGACTTACATAGCTATTATTGCTAGCATAAGGTGTCTTACAGTGTCTAGGAAAGCTGGTCAGTTGTCTATATCGTTATTTCTGTATATTGGTCACTATATAGTGTATCAAACAACTGTAAATATAGATATTTTTTCTCTATAATACTAGGATGAATCTCTCGCATTATTTTTATTAATTTTCTCTACTTTTTCTGTTCTTTTTTCCGTCTTTTTTTTATTAACTTTCTTGACTTTTTCTGTTTGTTTTCCTTCTTTTTCTCATCAATTTCTCTAATATTATTTTCACACGAATGTGTTGTGGAGAGGGTGCACAGGAGTATTTGCAACAAACTGTCGTTGAGTTTTCTCTGCTACTAGTGCATCAATTACATGTCCTTGTTTGTTGAAGCTCAGCCCTTAAGCTGGCATAATTAGTACTAGCATTCAAATCGTTTGACATAATAATTGTCTAAGACTTTGGTATAATAAATATAAAATTGATTGTTAATTTAAAACTAAACTACAAAGACTACATAAACTATATTCAATATCTCGGGGAAATTACCCAGATATTTATATTGTTGTTGATTTGAATTACAAGTAGAAGATTAGGAAATCACATGCTTCAATAGAATCCAATAGAACCTAATAGAACCTTTTGGAATCTTATAGAACACTATAGAACCCTTGTCATCATGCATCCTGTAAAGTCATTCATTATACACTAATGCACTCCTGTAGATATTATATCTCTGTATAATGTTCTATTATATATTCCAAATCTTTAATCAAAGTATTCTCAAATGTTCTTTCTATTTTCTGTTTATTTCTCATTTTGTCACTTGCCACATGTTACGCCACATGTCAAGCCACAAAATGCACTGCCTGTAATTTCCATCTTCAACATTGTTTGATCGAATAACAATTGAAAACATTACTTGTAGATTATTATATATATATATCAGAAGCCTTTAGCCGATAATGAACAAGCAAAAGTTAGGTAGGAGTTACTGTAGGAGTAATATATTGAAGATCCATATCCAATCTGGACTATTAGTATCGACAAAGACTAAGTATCAATGAATATCCCATGACATTGATAATATTAATTGAGCACTTTCACATGATGACTGGGAATCAATAAGCACGAATATCGATCTAGCATATTTTTCATTCCTCTAGTATATCAACAACAACATTTTGCGATTTTACAATTCCATATACTTCAAAACTTCAGAATCTATTGACTTCATAAATATTATAACAGACACTTCGTTATGAAATTCATGATAGTTACTACTCTTAATTATGTTCGGTCTAAATAGAATTTTTCATCCGGTTTGGACTATCTAAAATAACACACATGTGCATAAGCTACACACCCGATCATTCTGAATTTGATAAATTTCAATAACCGCTCTTGATTTTCACTCTATTAAGATTGTCTGGTGTCTGTTTATGCAGAGTCCGATGAAATTGTATTCCCATTGATTGATTGAAATTTAGAAGCTCTAAGGTGTGAAAGATAGTCTGGCATTTTCACTGCATTTCACCTATTACAAACAGTAAAATCAACTGAAATCTTTTCAAATTTGTTAGTAATGGACCTCTCCAATGACGGCTGTTGCATCTATATCCAAGTCTTTCATCTTGGTGAAGAATTGGCTTCAAATTTGAAAAGAATTGGACTTTTGATTTCATACAAGAATTACTTATCAGACTAAACTAGCGCAAAAAAGCATTTTAGAAGTAGAACTAATCTACCTTTTGATTCAATTGGATATACCACAGTCCTAAATTGAACTAGAGCATGTTAGGAGCTCTGATAATGGATATTAGAAGAAAATCCTCAATTTCTATATTTTACCATTTTGATAGAATGAAGTCACTGATATCACCAATTGAATCATTATTCAAGACTTAAAAGGTTACGAAAGAGAATAACTCTTATAGAAAAATGTACATACGATATCAAATACATTCAATCTTATGTGAATATTGTTTCTATTAGGTCGTGATATCTCAATCTTTGACCTAGCCGAAGGAACCACTTGATTTCCTTTTTTCTACTGTGAATTTGACTATCAATCATGTACTGGATTGATTTTATATTCATAGGAAGCAGTTTTCTGCAATCAAATTAGGTCAAACAGTTTTTGCATTCAAATCCATATAGTCAGTATCATGTTATTTGTGCCATATGGAGCGATAGCAAAATCGCAAAACAGCTTTTTATTGGAGTCTAGATTCAAAGTCTTATTATCTTCTTGTTCTTGCCATTTTTCACTGGAACAAGCAAGTTAAAGGAAGCATTGGTACCCAAATTGAGCTAATGGGTCTTCCTATCTAAGATTTACATATTACCCTATTGTAAATTCTTGATTATGGACTTGCGCTCATTGAATTGATTTCTAGAATAACTTCGATACCTTTTTATGGTGAAAAATATAACCTTGAATTGAAATCATTTCAGAAACCTTCAACACCTACTTCTATTAGCCAAATTGACTCTTCCATTATTGCTTCTCAATAAATGTAGCGCTGTTGAAGATGGAAATTACAGGCAGTGCCTTTTGTGGCTTGACATGTGGCTTGACATATGGCACGACATGTGGCAAGTGACAAAATGAGAAATAAACAGAAAATAGAAAGAACATTTGAGAATACTTTGATTAAAGAAGTTAGTTCTATTAGGTTCTATTGGATTCTATTGAAGCATGTGATTTCCTAATCTTCTAATTGTAATTCAAATCAACAACAATATAAATATCTGGGTAATTTCCCCGAGATATTGAATATCGTTTATGTAGTCTATGTAGTTTAGTTTGAACCAACAATCAATTTTATATTTATTATACCAAAGTCTTAGACAATTATTATGTCAAACGATTTGAATGCTAGTTGCTAGTACTAATTATGCCAGCTTAAGGACTGAGCTTCAACAAGCGCTATAGTAACCTCATGACACCCTAAATAGCATAAAAGTTTTCTTAGGGGCGCTTTCATATACTAAAAATTCAAGATCCTAAATGATTCTCCTATCATTGGACTCATACTGTTTCATTAAGTTACTTAAGGATTCATTTGGATATCCCAAACGTGTTACTTTAATATCATTTTTCGTAAAACAGTAAGATGAAGTAATATACCGATAGTACACTAGACAAAAAACGGAATCCCACAATTCAGTTTCCCATTTACCACATTAATAGTATAATATGAAATCAGAGGGGTAGTAAGTATGTCGATAAACTCTAGAAGGTATTGCAATAGTAAACAATAGGGTATCAATTCAAAGAGATGAGATTTTGTTAGCGTGAAAGTTCAAAAACAGTTATAGCTTGTAAGCGATGTTTAGTTTTCAAAAAATTAGACAGAAATCTTTTCATTTACAGACATATATAAGCTCCGTATCAACTAACAACACTTCTTCTATACTAATTCTGCTTCGCTCCTACTTATTTTGTTGTAACATGCTACTCTACGTATGAAAATGATTACACTAGAATCCAATAAAAAGTTTCAAAATCTGCATGAGAAACACCGATATGCTTTATCACAATTGCTATATATATGCTAGGCATATTAGATAATTACATTATTTATCATTCAAAGGTGATACACAGAAAAGGAAATTGTGAATAGAGGAGACTAAGCATTGTTCATCTTCTAATCTGTGGTTTTTTTTAAGATCACTATCAATTCAATTCTTTTATTTAACAATTGATCTCTTTTGAGAACACTAAACCAAGGCTTTGCTAGCAATAAGCCACAACTTTCAGCACTAAATGATGGATATTATCTATTTATGTCAATGACAATTGTGGTAGTTTATGTTATGTTGTGACTATTTTACTCGCTGAGTTTATTCTGAAAAGAAAAAAAAAAAAAAAACTAAAGTCATAGACACCTGTCCACCAGCAATTATATTGAGGATCCCATGAATAGAATGTCGTGATGTGTTCAGAAGATTGGACAAGGACTTGGCAAAGCAAAGCAGTCAAAGTTGCTTGATTGCTTGATTGCGAGTCAGTAAAAGAGATAAATAAATGGCGGCGATATGTTAATGCAAAGTATGTACTGTATAAAGCGAAATGTATATTAAATAGATGCGAAGTAATGCAAATGAGTATGCAGATGTGAATTAAGAGCGCCGAAGAATTTCATTGAAGAACCATGAACAACTGTACCATTTGTTAGTGAAATCTTCTTCCGGATTACAGGAGCATTTGTTTTTCTTGTAAATCTCTTTGTTTGTAGGACATTGAAGATAAGGTTTATGGAGATAACCTACTTCATCGAACCATTTTATTTGACCTTTATTCAATAGGAGGGATAGTATTAGGGATCTAATTGGTGCATCCCCCCATCTTTCGTAGTAAAACCCATTCTTTGAGTCTAAGTATTCAAAGATTTCATTGTACTCTTTAGATCTTAAGAAATTCAAGTTTCCTATTTCAAAATTTGTCCAGAAATGACAGAGATTATAATCTTTCTTAGTCGAATCATAGATAAATTGATTATGATTAGTCTTGTTATTGGTGATTAGTTGATCAAATTGTTCAGTTTCTATTAGGTAATTCTCATATTCTTGGAATAATGTGGGTATTGTCTTTGGGTATTCGATTGTACTTATTGTGAATCCATATTTGTAGTCATTTGTAACCATTTCCTTGAATAAATCATCATTGATATCACAATATAGTTTGACCCCAGGTTCAACTCTCCAGAAATAGTCATAGTTTAGTAATAGTTCATGTTTGTAGAAAAATCCGGATTGAAACCTACACATATTTCTATACGAAATCGAATCTGCATAGGGTATTATTCCATTTTCATCATTCATGTATTCTTCCATTTTTGAATGCATAAGTTGTTGATCAACACTTGAAGGGATACTCCAATGTTCAGTAGGTATTAAACCAAATTTTGCAGTTCCAGAGACTAATTCAGATACCATTTCCACGAAATCATCTTCGAAAGGTACGTCATTCAAGAAAACCCAATCATAATGAAACTTCGAGTTGAACCTATCTTCATAATTTTGAATCGTCTCTAAAATATCCCAGATATCGGAATTTCTACAGAGGGTATAGATAGCTGCATTTGCTTTTGTGTAATAAATCTCTGTGTTTATAGTAGGTATAGTTTGGTTTAAAAATTCATGACGGAAAGGATTGAAAATTGTGCCTTTCTCTTTATCCCGGTATAAATAGATGTATAAAACCGGCAGCAACAGGATGATCAGATTCTTGAAAATACCACTTCCATACATAATGAGAACAGCTATGATATGCCTATGGCAATAGGCCACACACTATTTCACTTATGTTCTGGAAATAACTACTCAAGAAGAGATATGACACGGAAGAAGAATTTACCTCAACTGAAATAGTGGAAGCGCTGGCTGGATCAAAATGCTAAGCGAAAAAATTTTGGTCGCACTTTAAGGCCAAGAACTTGCATGTGCAGACATTTAGTTCTATTTCAATATTAGATTCAAATGGTATACTTTTCATGGTTGAAATAGACTAGAAGGGTCAGACGGTTAAAATGTTTTGTTCTGGATAGTAAATGTAGTTGACTATCGGGTATTTTAAAGGAATTAAATGACTAAAATACATATGCGACCAAATAGACCAAATAGACTCCCTGCTTATACATAGATACGGGTATGCACCCCTGTAACAGTCAATTAGCCAGTATATAGTCGCGTCGTACACCCCAATATATCCCCGCGAATATCCAATTCTTCCCAATTAGTCAACGCGGTTAATCGAAGGTGGAAATCGGTCAACGGTCAACGGAACAATGCAAAATTATTTTGCATGGAAACTTTGAGTCATCAGAAATTTTTCAGCATCTGTCTGTATATACTGATACACTCTGAACTTTAAATTTTTCGAAGATCTTATTTATTCCTGCCCTCTTACTTATTCCTTTTCTTGATTTCTTTCTTTCAACTATGTTCAATAGATTATTATTTTCAAGAACCATGGCTACGTCATCTGCTGTTTCCCCTCGTCATTTAGTCTCCATGTTGGAGTTGACTACAAATGAGCTTAATTGTTTGATTAACAGAGCTGCTTATCACAAACAATTGATAAAATCAGGTACCCCAATAGATTCTTCTATTTCTGATGCATTAAAGGGAAAATTAGTTGCTCTTTTATTTTCCAAGAGATCCACAAGAACAAGAATTTCAAGTGAAGGTGCTGCTGTTCATTTTGGTGGTCATCCTATGTTCCTTGGTAAAGACGATATTCAATTAGGTGTTAACGAGTCTTTTTACGATACTACAAAAGTTGTTTCTTCAATGACATCATGTATATTTGCTAGAGTCAATTCTCATAGTGAAATTCAAGAATTATGTAAACATTCATCTGTACCAATTATTAATTCTCTTTGTGATCTTTATCATCCATTACAAACAATCTGTGATTTACTCACTATAAAAGAAGCTTTCAATGGTCAAACTAAAGGTTTGAAATTAAGTTGGATTGGTGATTCAAATAACGTTATCAATGATTTGTCAATTGGTGCTTTGAAATTAGGTATAAATGTCTCAATCGCTACTCCAAGTGGTATTCAAATGGATTCCAATATTGTAGAACAAGGTAAAATAATCGCCAGTGAAAACAATTGTGAGTTTGAATTGACTCATGATCCAGAAGTTGCCGCAAAGGATGCCAATATTTTAGTCACAGATACTTTTGTTTCAATGGGTCAAGAAGCAGAAACCAAGGAAAAATTACAAAAATTCTCTGGATTCCAAATTGATTGTAAATTAGCTAGTTTGGCAGCAAAGGATAACTGGAAATTTATGCATTGTTTACCAAGACATAAAGAAGAAGTAAGCGATGAAGTTTTCTACTCACCAAACTCAATTGTTTTTGAAGAAGCAGAAAATAGACTTTATGCTGCTATCGCTGCCATTGAAGGTTTCGTTATCAACAAGGGTGATTTAACCAAATACTTATAGAAGACCAACGCTGAGCTGTATACTTCCTATAGATAATTTTATGATTATAGTAACTTTTTTTCTCTAATTTCTTCGTAATAGGTAAATAACTAGTAAATGAACATTTGTGCAAAGTAACTAAATATCAAGAGGTCACGTGACTGAAGCTGAAATTAAATACACGAAAATCGAGATCATAAGATCGTGATTAATAGCGGCATGTATATTATATATATAAGGAAAGTTTGATGGAATGTTATACTAAATTGAATATCTTAATCAGAGTAACATGGTGTCGGGACGGACGATTAAGAAAGTATCTGAATTGATACGAAATGAGGATGATTTAAATAAACTAAATTCTATCAAAGCCAATGTTATAAAGGATAAGAATCTTATTGAATCTCGATTAAAGATTGAACAATCTAATAAATTTGCAATAATGGAGAAATCAATGGATAATTTACAAATCAGTAATAAGTTATTGAAAGATTTGAGATTCAATTTGAATAAAATCAATAAATTGAAAACAGATTCGATGAATTCTATAGAAGATTATGAATTGTTTGATAAATCTAGTGTTTTATACTCGAATTTTGAAGAAGTTGTCAAGATATATGATACTTTTTTGGATCTGGATAAAAGATATGAGAGACTCAATAAGATGTTGGATTATGAAATCAGAGATGGGGAATTTGAAGGAAATGAAAAACTTGAGAATTTGTTGCCTATTCATTATGAAGTCACCAAGATACTGGATTTCAAAGATGAATTATTATCATTGAGTTCGAGTAATCCAGATACAAGTAGAATAATTGAAAATGCATTCCAGGAATTAGATCACTCCATATTACCCAAATTTGATCAACTTATGACTTTGATATCAGACAAGGCTTTCTTTGAAAATGCAATGAGATTTGAGAATTTCCAAGTATTGATTAAATGGTTCAAGATAATTGAATTTGAAACACTAGCAGATTTGAAATTGGATTTAGTTTCGAATATGATCAAGGAAAACCCAAACAAAGAAGACACAACAGGACATTTGTATAATACAGTTGGTAGAATATCAAGAAGAAATTTGAAAGAGAAATTATTGAAATATTTGAAAGATTCAATTGATGAAGTGTTTGCAGTAGCCATTGAAAATGACGATTTGAATTTTGTATTGAATAGTTTGAACGATTGGTACTTTCCTGAATTAGAGATCTATTCAATTGGGTTCCAATATTGTTGTCCTAAGGAATGGAAGTTTTTCAAAGATTATATATTAGTTTGGTATCAAGAGAATCTTAGACAATTAATTCATTCGATGATCGAAAAAGAGCCAGAGAATTCAATCATATTAAAGATCTTGGATATCAATTATGAAAATGGATTGAAACTCAGAAAAGAATTCAAGATTCCTAAAACTGATGTTAAGAAGTATGAGATACTTAGTGATTCAGAGAAAGAAAGAATATTAGAAGATTATGTTTCAGTAACGATTAGCAAATCTCGTGAATGGTTTCACAATACATATCAAAAGGCGTTTGAAGTCTTTAAATCTAGATCCAATATTCCAAGTGAAAACAATTATGAGAAATTAGGTATTGAGACATCTAGTAATATTTATAGGATCATTAGTGAGAATGTCAATGTTTTAATCGATACAAATGAAGTTGAAACATTATTGAAATATATTGAATTCATATGTAAAGATTTATTAATCTCGAAAGTGAATGAATGGTTAAAGATAATAGGTATTGAATCTAATAAATGGCCTGAATATTTAAGACAACAAGATCAAGGGTATGAAGATAAGGATAATTTAGGATTGTTACCACGTTATATAGTTACATTAGCAAATGATGCTGTTCGTGGGATCAATGGGTTGACTGAGATAAGAGATAGATGTATAAAATTGACTAATTCTATTTATCATGCAAGGATAACTGAATTATTTGAGATTTGTTTTGAGAATAGTTATATCAATTTAGGAAATCAATGTATTATTAAATTAGTCGATTATTCGATATATGAAATTGATCCAATAACAAAGAGTATATTTGGTAAGACATGGTATAATTTCGAAGGTAAAGAATTGATTCAAAATTCATTAGATATTATCAATGATGATTATTTGAAAGAATTGAAAAATTTCTTAGATCCTGAATTATATACAATTTTGTTAGAATTGATGTTACCTAAATATTTGATGACATATCTTAGTGGTTTCAAGACGGATTTCAAATTGAAAGATATCAATAAATTCAGTGATACAATTGAAAGAGATTCGAAATTGATATATGATAAATTCTCAAAACATTATAATGAAGAACAATTGAGTATTATTAACGATGTTTTCAAATTAGTCATTGAATTGATAACTGATCAAGAAGACAGATCTATAATTGAGACTTACAAAGATTACAAATTGAACAGATTCAACGATTTACCAATTGATTTCTTACAAGATGTCTTGAAGAATAGAAAAGATTTCAATCAAAAAAGACTGAAATTGGTAATTGGTGAATGTGAAATTATTAGACCAGATATAGTAAACCCAAGTTGTTTTGACTATTATTAAAATGTATAGTATATATATGAACAGATAAATAAATTTTTAAATTCTAAATTTCTATCTAAGAAGTATCCGTGTGAATGCGTAAATTGTGGTTTTCAATCAATTCTCATTGATTAAAATCCAAGTGAAATTTACAACTAATGAACTCAATTGATTCAATTGTAGTATGAAATCATAAGCTCCATCAGTTGAATCATCCCATAAGAAACCTACTGAATTCACAATCTCAACATTTGGTGACTCAATCGCACCTTCCTCTTCTTGTTCCTTTTCAACTTTTGACTTGTTTGTAACTTTTGTCAAGTTCAAGATGAATTTATACTTTGAAGATTTGTCTTCAAGATTTCCCAATACGTTTTGAATTATTAGTTTTAGTTGTTTATTAGATACATTCTCTAATGTATTTATCTCTTGTGTGAACAAATCTTTTAGTTCTTGTAAAGAGACTGGGGATTTTGAATCGTTTACTTCCTCAGATTGAACTACTGGCACTGACATTGTTTGATTGTACTAGAATATCTATAAACCAATAACATACCCTCCTATCTACCTTCCTATCTACTTACCTATCTATCTATATCAAAGATCAAAACTGGAGTGAAGTCGATCGACGAAGCAGAAAGTAATCTACCGGACGATCGATGCAAGGCAGCAGCCAAAATATGCACGTGGGGTGAAATTGGGAGAAGAAGTAAAGATAGTGGATGGTTCGTTTGTAGATGGTTATTCTGATAGTGGTTTATACTGCTTTTGCTTTTGCTTTAGGTCTGATTCATTTGATTGTGTTTTACAAAGTACTCCAGGAGAGAACTACTAGAGGGTCATTGATTGATTGGATATCATCAGATATAATACATACATAGATACAAAAAATAAAACAAGATGTCATCAGCACCATTATTACAGAGTGTACCTGGTAAAAGAATAGCATTACCAACAAGGGTTGAACCAAAAGTTTTCTTTGCAAATGAAAGAACATTTTTATCATGGTTAAATTTCACAGTTATATTAGGTTCATTAGCAATTGGATTATTAAATTTTGGTGATAAAATTGGTAGAATATCAGCAAGTTTATTCACATTTATAGCTATGGGTACAATGTTGTATGCATTAGTGACTTATCATTGGAGAGCAAATGCTATAAGAAGAAGAGGTTCAGGTCCATATGATGATAGATTTGGTCCGACTATGCTTTGTTTCTTTTTATTAATTGCGGTGATTGTTAATTTCACCTTGAGAATTAAAGCGTAGATAATAAGAATAAAATCAAGAATTAAGAATAAAAATAATAATATGATGGACTTTGCAAAAGAAAGGAACTCCGAATGTATACGTATAATATATGAAGTCCATATTAAGAGCGTTATATATCCTACTGTATATGAATAATAACTAATTAACTACTTTCTTTACCTTACTTAATTTAGTGCGTTGCTTTTAGCTAACTTTTGCAAAATTTGGTCTTCCGTGTTAGTCACGTGACTATCTTTCAAGATAAACGGCAGTGCATAAATGCGCCACATCAAGCAATTTACATCAAAAGTGGCACATTATAAAATTATGTGGCCGTGCCACCAGCTGTGACTGCTCACTTTGTGATTTCGAGGATATGCACGTATAATTGTATACAATCGTATACACCGCACACCACTCACGGCGCTTTTACACCCACACCTGAGGCCTCTGACTTCCCGAAACGGCAGTCCAAAGTAAAGAAAAATAAGGGAAAGAGAAAAAAAGTTTTCCAGTAGAGCAGTGAAAGAAAGTGAATTATCCAGAAGGGGAAACTGCTAACTGTGAGAGAATAGCAGAGCTTCTTTCACTTTCACTTTCACTTTGGTTCTGTCTGTGGGTTGAGTTACTCTCTAAAAATATTTCAACTTTACATAGTATTTGATTATACACTATTTGTTATAATATCAGAGTAATATATACATCAGTCTATTCTAATACTATACAAAATGGTATGTTATAACAACCACTTATCAAGATCATCCGTTGCAATAAACTCAATCACTCATATATTGAACCACTCATTCATTACTGAAAACTTTGAAAAATTTATAACTTGAAAGAAATTATTATGAAATATACGTATATATTCAAGGAATAATTGGAAAAGATATAATAGAAGGAAAACAGAATCAAATGATGTGATATAACTTCAAATTATCTATCTATCATTACTGGACCTATTAAATGAATTACACATTGAATGAACTATATAGAGATCACATCAAGTCTGAAATATTATCATATTAGTTGACTTATATCATGTTGATACTTTACTTATAATCACTTATACGATTCATTCACTTTCATTCGATGATTGTATGATTGTATGATTATTGATTTTGAAGAACTATGAATTTGTAGAGCACCAGTACCATTGTATTGAATTTAATTATATCGACCACACGAGTGAAAAAGATTAGCAAGTACAAATACACACGTTGAATAAGTTATGAATGAAGTAATGAACAGAGTAATGAATGAAGTAATTCAAAAGAATGATGGTTGTTTTGATTACAACGATTTTGATTCATAATTTTCGACAATCAAAAAATACTAACTAATTAACTTTTAATATAGTCTGACGCCATTACAATTAGAACCAGAAAGGTTATTTCCAACCCATTATTAAACAGAAGACAATTTGTCATTGATGTTATTCACCCAAACAAGGCTAATGTCGGTAAGGATGAATTACGTGAAAAATTATCTGCTTTATACAAAGTTGAAAAAGATTCCGTTTCAGTTTTCGGTTTCAGAACTCAATATGGTGGTGGTAAATCTACCGGTTTTGGTTTAGTTTACAACTCTGTTGATGATGCTAAAAAATTCGAACCAGCTTACAGATTAGTCAGATATGGTTTAGCTACTAAAGTTGAAAAAGCTTCAAGACAACAAAGAAAACAAAAGAAAAATAGAGGTAAGAAAATATTCGGTACTGATAGAAAAGCTGCTAAGAAACAAGCTAGAAGAAATGCTGATTAAATGTAAATATATTGTTCAATATATAAACTTTTTAGGTTTCCTTATTTACTTGTAATCCTTTCTCTAATAAATTATTTTCATTATTTACTATGGTAATATTTATTTAAAATTCTCATATTGAAAAACTCGCGTTAGTTTACAACAAGTTTACCACGTTTACAACAATTTTACACATACAAATTATAGTAATAATTGTAATTATAATAATAATAATAATAATAATGATAAATAACTAACTAAATCATTTATATCCCTTTTTCTCTTTTAATAAATTAACTTCACTCTCTAATTTCTTCATTTCACTTTGTAAATTTCTTAAATCTTGATTTAATCTTTCCTTTTCAGTACCAATATTTAATTTCCATTGTCTAAATCTTTGATCTTCAATCTTTAATTGTTCAGCAAAATATTTCTTTATCTTTTTCTCTTCTTCAATGAACTTTGGATTGGTTGATTTCTTGGAAGAATCAATAGCTGTTGTTGCATTTAAATCAGTATTTGATGCACTACTACTTGTACCATTACCTTGTTGCATCTTAAGAGTTCTAAAAGTTTCATAATGTAATTCTTGAGTGGTTAATATCAAATCTAACATATTAGTTCTTAATAATAAAGATCTTAATTTTCTAAAATCACAATGTAAATCATTTTCAACTTCAACAATACCCCATGGATATTTTCTACCTTTAATAAATTCTCCATTACCAATATCAATATCTTCTTCTGATCCAATAACTGCAAATGGCATAGATTCAATCAATTGCTTTGCATGATCTGAAGCTGCTTGATCATCAACTTCAATTGGTGGAGAATAAATTCTAATTTCTTGAACTTCAATAATTTCTCTAATACGATTTTTAAATTCTAACATTTCATTTGGATTTAAAGTATCAGATTTTGCAATAACTGGAATTAAATTTGCTCTTGTACCAATTCTTTTCATAACTTCAATATCTAATGGTTTCAAAGTATGTCCTGTTGGTCTTATGAAATATAAACAAGCATGAACTCTTAAATCTTTAACATCACCTCTATTTGGTTGAGTTTCTTGTTTAATATATGAATCATGTTGATCATCAATAAAATCAATAATTGGTTGCCATGCATTCTTATTATTGATATTATCACCAAAGCCTGGAGTATCAATAACGTTTAATTTAATCTTGAAATTTTTCTCTTCTAATTCAGCTTTCAAGATATCAATTTCAACAGTTTTACGAATTGGTTGCTTTAATCTATTTCTTTGTTCTTGATGTTGCTTTAAAGTAGTTTGGAAAAGTGTATTGATAAAAGTGGTCTTACCTAATCCAGACTCACCAGCAACCATAAGGTTGAAAGTAGCACCTTGCTTTGATACAATTTTGTACCTGTTTAATCATGTGTTAGTTAGTATCATCACCTCTTTTTGATATACAGTAAATGTAATTAACATACCTTTGATTTGGTAAATTTGTAATTCCTACAGGCTCCAATTGAGACATGATAAGTGGGTATAAAGTATACTGATATAGATAATCAATGGATCTATTACTACAATCGAATCAAACAATTTCAATACGTTTATATTTACCCTTCAAGCTTATGATTTACATTTACATTTACGCGTCAGACAAATCTCAGTTGGGCTTTCAAGATTCACCGTTGTTGACACGCCACAGAAAATGGCAGATTTCAGAATTAGCGAGCGAGCGATCGGCTGAGTTGTTTTATCTGGCTGGTGGTGGGTTTGACGGTAGTGGGTTGGTGGGTTGGTGGGTTGGAGGGATAGGGGGAGAGTATAGGAGATATACCACAATGATAGAGCACTCTAAGGCCATTCTGAATGGCTCATTCACTCCAGCACATTTACAAGAGGCTCTCAGAGAGTTATTTGACGAAAAATGCACATTGGTAGACGTTGTCATCTTTCTCACTTTACTCAGAGCTTCCGGTTTAGACCATCAAGCCGATTATATCTCAATGGCCGTTGAGACTATATTAGAATATAGTGACACCATCCCTCATACAGATACACAGGGTTACATCGATATCGTTGGTACTGGTGGTGATTCTCAAAATACCTTCAACGTTTCAACTTCAAGTGCAATTATAGCTTCAGGTATACCCGGTATGAAAATATGTAAGCATGGAGGTAAAGCATCAACTTCAAAATCTGGTTCTGGTGATTTGATGGCAAATTTAGGTGTTGATTTATTCAAGATTAATTCTAAGACAGCTCAACAAATTGTATCTAATTCTAACCTTTGTTTCCTTTTTGCACCTGCTTTCCATCATGCCATGAAATTAGTCGCCCCAGTTAGAGCTCAAATGGGTATACCAACAATTTTCAATATCTTAGGACCTTTACTCAATCCAATCAATGTACGTGCAAGAATCTTAGGTGTCTTTACTGAACCATTGGGTGACGTTTATGCCCGTGCAGCTCATCAAATCGATTTACAACAAGGTAGAGATCCACTTCCCGGTTCAACTATGGTTGTATGGGGTGAATGTGGTCTTGACGAGATCTCTCCAGTGGGGAGAACAAAAATCTGGCGTGTCGTCAATGCTCAAGGTGATGTTGAAAGTGAATACATTTCACCAGCTGATTTCGGTCTTCCTGAACATTCTTTAGATCTCGTACGTTCAGGTACACCAGCTGAAAATGCTGAAAAATTAAAACAATTATTACGCGGAGAATTAGCCACTGAAGCTGGAAAAGATCCATTATTAGACTACATACTCATGAATACCGCTGCTCTATGTGTAGTAGCAGGTGAGGCTTCCAACTGGAAAGAAGGTGTTCAACTGGCCTTGAAGAGTGTCACTTCTGGTGCTGCACTTGCATCATTAGACAAGTTCATCCACGCGGTTAATTCTGTTACTGTGGAAACTGAAGAATAAGACCGCGGCGCGTCGACGACTTTTGATTGTTTTGTTTTTGTTTGATCTTCTTCTTGTTGATTGCAAACCTTGTAAAGACTTAATTTATCTACTGATTCTCCTTTGTTCATATAGACTACACATATACATACATAGACGAGTAACATTATTCTGTACAGCATTATCGCATCATTGCATTCCCGCTTTTTTTAACCACTTAATACCCCCGCTTCTACGCACAGTATAACACACAACACAACGCGTCATGATAAGTTCAAGAAAACAATTACTAAGGTCTAATGATCGATCAAGACACCCAATTCGTTCGAAAAACGTCGAGTTTACACCTATTGGTGGGAAGTCATCAATTGGTGTTTCAAATTACGATAATAACACCTTGAATGGTTCTCCTACTTTAAGACGTCATAATAATAATAGCATAGAACTTGATACTTCATTTGTTGAAGATTCTAATTTCACAGGAGCAGATATATTCGAAGATGATGTCAACAATACACATAATCACGAGTATAATCAAAACAACGATTTCATAAATCAAAATGACAATATTATATCGGGATCTCAGGATTTCAATTCAATAAAGACTCAGAGTTTAAATAATCAGACTTTGAAAACGGAAAATATGAATATGAGGATTTATTTGAATTCTTTGAAAGCTCAATTGGGTAATGTGCCCAAAGATAAGTTAGAACTCGTGGCTTTGAATGCACAGTTGGAATCAGAAATCAATTCCTTAAGAAAGAAATTGGCTACTAGTAACAGTAATAATAGTAAGGAGATGATACCCGCTGAGAAATATAATGAAGACATTCATGCATTGGAAGATGAAAACCATCAACTTGCATCCGATTTGAAGTATTTACAAGAAGATTTGAAAAATGAGAAAAGTAAAAGAGATGAAATACAAGTTAGTCTGAATTTATTAAAAGATTCAAAAGTCCAATTACAAAATAATTACGACAATCAGATATCCAGATTGAAAGATGATTTGATCGATTTGAAAGATCAATTGAAATCAAAAGATGAGAGAATAAACGAGATGAATGAAAGAGGTGTTGGTAATAATGAAAATCAGGAGAAATTGGACAATTTACAAAATGAAAACTATGATTTACAAAGAGAATTGAGAAACTTGAAAGATTCAATGGAAGAGCAGTTGGATGAATTGGAGAAAATAAACAATAATTTAGAGAAAGATTTCAGGTCGACAAAGAATGAACAAAGAGAATTAGAGAGGGAATTAGACAGATTGTCTGATTTAGATAAAGAAAATCAATTTAAGATCAATGAATTACGTAAAGAATTGAACGAAAAACTCTCTGTATCTTCAAATGACTCTGAAAAATTACAAAAATTGAATCAATCTAATAATGAATTATTTGATCAAGTTAAACAATTAACCTCACAAAACCACTCGTTATCAGATCAATTACATCAATTGAGACTTTCTCTGAAATCAAATGATAATCAATTGATTCAAGAAAATGAAGCATTGACGGATAAAATCGTTACTTTGAAAGACGAAATACATCAATTGAAGAAATTGAATAGATCCAATGATAATCAATTAATTCAAGAAAATGAAGCATTGACTGATAAAATAGGTACTTTAGAAGATGAAGTATATCAATTAAAGAAATCAACTAGATCCAATGATAACCAATTAATCAACGATTTAACTAATGATAATGAATTCTTGAACGATAAAGTTAAGACATTACAAGATGAAATTGTTCAATTAAAAAGATCAATGAGATCAAATGATAAGAGTCAAGTTGTTCGTGAATTGAATAGTGACAATGAAATTCTTACAGATGCTTTGAATGAAGCCAAGTCACAATTGAACGAGAAAGAGCTTCGAATCAAACAATTGAAAGATGACCTTTTAAATCATAAATCACGTATGAATCTTAGTGACGATATGCAAGATAAAGTAACTGAATTGAACACCGATTTGAATAACTTGAACGAGGAATTACTTGATCTTAAGAGTTCAAATAAAAACCTAATTGAACAATTAACCGAGTATAAATTCATGAATGAATCGTTGAAACAAGATAAAGTTAATTTACTAGATGAGATAGATGCTATAAAAGATGCATTTAATGAAGAATTGAGTAAATTTAGAAATTTCAGAGATGATTATAATTTCAGACTCGAAATGAAAGAGAATGAGATTATTGATCTTAGGAATAACTTGAACGATTTGAAATCGAAACTATCAAGACAAACAACAACAACATCACCATCATCCTCATTTGACAATGCTTATAATCATGAGATTCTAAACAATTTTGAGAATGCATCAAGGTTATACGATGCTAATTCGAAGAAGTATGAAGCAAAGATCAATGAATTGAATTCAAAATTACAAGAGTCTATTCCTCTTGCTAAATATTCTATCTTGAAAGATGATTTAGAAACCACCAAGAAAGAAATGGAAAAGCTGAAATCGGAATTGAAATTCCCTGTCACCGCCCCTACTAATTCAAGGGAAATCTTAGAATTAGAGACTAAGATAGAGAAATTAACCAATGAGAAACTCGAGTTGATGAAATCGATTAATTCATTCCAAGTAACTCAAGATAAATTGAATAAAGATAATGACAAACTTTCAAATGAATTGCATATCTTGAGATTAGAACTATCCAATAATAGACATAAACAGAAGAGTAATAGTAGTGACATTTCTGAGTCTAAGATGAAAGAATTGAATGATCAGATCAAGAAATTAACTTTAGATTTGGAATCTAACGATCAAAGTTACAACGAATTGATAATGAATTATAATTCAATGAAGAATGAACTGATTTCCAAATTGGAAAGAGAAAGAGAGGAAAAACTCGATAAGTCGAATGAAAATGAAAAATTATCAAAGGAACTCAAAACCGTTTCAGATCATGAAGTTCAACTAAAGAAAGAGCTTGATACTATCTTGTCCGAGAAATCAAAATTAGAGAATAGTTTACAAACTAATACTTCCATAAATGAAGCATTGATTTTAGTTAATAATGAACTACATATGAAGATTCAAGAATTGGAGAAATTTACTTCTTCAAGAGAAGAGAAGTTGAATCCAATGACTCCACCATCATCTGTCAAAAGAGGGACAACTCAACCTGATACTTATTTCTTACAACAAAGAGTGCATGATTTAGAAAGGTTGAATCATATTAATAAAGAGAAATTAAAGCTTTATTCAATAACCAAGAAGGAATTGAATGATAAAGTGGATTTCTTGAAAAGTGTAAATTCTTACTTAGAGACTCAATTGACTAAAGAAAACGTTCACTCTAATGATGTAGTTGATCAATTAAGTTCTCTTGCCACTCAAGACACGACGAGTTTATTGAACAAGACAACCAACTTAAAACCAACCGAGGGGAAAATCACTAATTTAAAACAATTCTTAACTTTTTATCTTTGTTATAAGACAATGGTCAAGATGATGGAAAAAAAAAGGGTTAATAAAGATTTGAAGAATGAGATTAAATCTAATATTTTAAGAAAAATAGATTGAGTATATATACATATATAGGTTTGTAAAGTACATAGATAATTAGCTTAATAATGATTCAATTTCCATAATCTAACTTTACCTGCTTCATTACCAGTAGCTAACATTTCATTATTTGGACTAAAACAAACTTTAGTAACTTTACCCAATGGAGTTCCAGAAGTTGGCCAATTACTAAAAGTTTTACAAGTTGGTAAATGAACCAATCTCAAAGCATCTTTCTTATCCCTTGATGCAATGCACATCAATTGACCATCGTTACTGAATTCAATTGAAGAAATAGTATTCACTAAATTCTCAATAACACCAATTGGGGTCTTTGTATTGTTTGTATTTGAAGTTGTATTTCTCAGACGATCATAAACGTTGACTAAACCGATATTACTTCCAATTGCCAACCATCTATTATTCTTCTCTCCACCGATCTTAATCTTCGTCACACCGGTACCTGATTGATCTGACCATCTATCGATAATCTTCTCACTTTCAATATCCCATTCCCAAACATCACCATTCTTATTAACGGCTACTAAGAATGGGGTTTTAGTATGAGATGAAATATCAAAATCTGCTAATTCACCTTCGATTTTAAAACCTTTTATCCATTGACTTGTCTTTGAATCTAATAAATTGATCCATCCGGAATTACCCATAAGTGCAATATATTTACCATTTGGCGATATCTTAAAATTTTCAAATGATCTTTGTGTTTGTTCATGTCCGTATAATCTACTGATTTTTTCAATAGATCCTTGATTTATATCCCATTTATACATGTATCTTCTTCTACCACCAGCCAAGATCTGTGTTGAATCTGTTTCTAATCCTTCACCTGTATTGAAATAAGCAGATTGAATAGGGGATTTCTTTAAGAATAAAGAAGTTATTAGTTTATTAATCTTACCATCAATATGGTATACTCTAAGACTACGATCATATCCACCGGTTAATAATAATGGTTGATAAGGATGGAAATGAAGACTTTGAATAGCGGAGCGGGAAATATGTTTATGATTTGCATCGGTTAATCTTGAAATATCAATCTTATTAGGTGGTAATATTTTGGACTTATTATTATCATTACTGTAACTTTGATTCGTACTCAAGAATTCCAATAATGGATTACTACTGTTTTTAACAAAAGTCTTTGCTTGATCTTTGACGACATCGGTGGTAAGTCTATTTCTTTCATCATCACTGTCCATATTGTCATCATTATCACTATTACTGTTATTTTCTTCATCTTCTTCGAATTTATCTGCCCAATCAGGTCTTGGATATATCTTCTCAAATTGTGTTCTTAACCTCTGAATGTATGCTTTACCTTTGATTGAAGTCTCTGTTTCTGTCTTTCTTAATTTCTTCAATTTGTCACTTGAAACCAAAGTGATTTCAAGATTTTCATCTTCGGAATCAATCCATGCATCTGAGTCATTTTCTTCCTCTTCTTCATCATCATTATCATCACTTGAATCATTATCGCTATTACTGTCAACGTCCATTTTATCTTCATCATCTTCGGAATCATCGTGGAAGAAAAGCTGATCGTCATTGACATCTTTTATTTCTTCTTCATCTTCATCTTCATCACCATTATTGAGAATACTATCTGAGTCTTTCTTAGAAAGACCATCTAAGAATTGATCACGTAGTTCTTCATCACTTTCATCATCATATGTGAACAAATTATCGTACTCATTCTCTTGATCATTCTCAAAATCATCATCATCGTATAAATTTTCAATTTGTTTAAGATTTTGTTCAAATCCATTTATATCTCCAAATACAAGTCTTTCAAGATGTAATTCTTCTTCATCCTTTGGTGGAATCTCTTCTGGCAAAAGCTCAACCGGCTCTTTAGTGCCCTGCTTTGTCTTCTTTGCCATTATGCTATATCTATGCTACTAAACAACTGTCTGTGATTGGAGAAAATAAAACCATTAACCTCTATACATACATAACAAGAATCTAAAAAAAATTTCAAGAAGACAAAAACTTTTTTTTTATCGTGCGATTACATAATCTGAAAATTAAAAACCGTGCACCGATTTTTGTGGAAAATGAGAAACTGGCGATTTTAATTTTCACAGGAGAAATAGGCTTACTTCAATGTTAACTAACATATAACATATTTGATAACGGTTAGTGATAGCTTCAAGGGATAGTCTATTAGTATACTCCTTTATTCAAACACAATGAGACCTTCTTTATTTCAACTGGGGTTCAAGTATGTATGATTTTGATACCTTCTTCTTTTCTTCGGTGGGAAGTAAGTTGTGTAGTTAGGTATTTTAAGACACAGTACTAACTTTATGGCAAAATCAAACAGAGCACGTAGTGATTCATATTACCAAAATGGTAGAATGTCACCAGCATTATTAAGAGCAAGAAGACCATATTTCTACAAGAATGCAGCAACATTTGTAATCTTAGGATCTATTCCATTGGTTATTTACATGTACACATATAATTTCCTTATGCAAGATGATTTTGAAGATATTCCAGTTCCACCTATTTCAGATTCCGATTTGGCTGAATTGAAGAAAGAATATGAAGCTAGTAAACAGCAGAAGAAATAGGTTTTGTGGTTTTGGTGGTTACTCTTCTCTTGTATATAATATAATTTCAATGATTTACATAAGGTAAATAAAAATAAAATAAAAATATTCAATATTCTGATTATGCGCAATAGTTATATAAATAAATATATAAATAAATAAATATGTATCTATGAATACTAATAGTAGTTCTTATAATTGTTTGAAATGTCATTATTTGAGTCACTAGAGTTTGTAGAGTATGAAGAAACACTGATGATAGTTTGATCTTTCTTGGTATTAGCTCTAGGGATATGAGAATCTTCTTCAGCAAATGGATTTGATTCTTTTCTAGTATGGTATTCGGGTATATTTTGTTTTCTTGTTGTTCTTGAATACTCAGCAAAAGGATTTTCTTCATTAACTTCGTTGTTCAACTGAGGTTGTTGTTGTTGTTGTTGTTGTAGCGGCGGTTGTTTTTTGGAGTATAAAGTTTGATTATACCTTGAATTCAAAGACTGATTGGAATGTTGTTTATGTAAACGGTATTGATCAGTTTCTGGAGCGGTTAAAGGTGGGAGAGGTGGAGTTGCATGTATTTGATCTAGAGTGTTGGTTGTATTGAATCTAGGTAATGAATAATTTGATTTATTGTAATGATACTCATTTTGGGTGGTGATGGTAGGATTAGAATTCTTTCTAGTTGTTGTTGTAGCGGTTGTGGTATCATAAGTTGGAATTCTTTGATTTTGAAGAGACAAAGGTAAAGAATCCATTCTTTGTCTTGAAGCAAACGGATCCTCATTTGTGAGTGATCCGTTTCTTGAGTTAAATTGTGCAGTGATTGAAGATTTAGGAAGTGGGATTGGTGGGATTTGATCACCAATTAAAGAATCTTGTGTTGCATCACCACCATTTCCGAAAATGAATGGATTTGTACCTGTCTTTACCAAATTTGTTTCACTAGTATTAGCGAATGGATTATTCAAAAGAGAAGTTGTTGAGTTATTCAAAGTCTTATATGAAGGCAATGGTTTCTCCAAGTCACCTGAGAAGCTACCACTGCTGATTGAATTATCTCTTAAGCTTGAAGATGATTTCTCAGAACCTTTTTCTACCAAATCATAAATGGAATCAGAGACGAATTTAGCACAATGAACAGACAACGATTCATAATTTGGTGTTTCTCTCTTGAGTCTCTTTGTGACGTAAATAGCAGAAAATAAGATGAAAATATATTTAGCTGCGAATATAACCCAAATAAGAAATGAAAAAAGCATGAATGAAAGTAAAACAGCTTCAGTTTTATTTTCCTTTGACGTGATTGATTTAATAATTTGAATGATATTACCCTGTGAGAAATTATTAGAAACAGAAGAAGCAATAGTAGCACCATTAAGCAACTGTCTTGGAGTATCAGCAATCAACCAACCATAAAAGGAATAATGGAAACCTTGATAAACAGTTAAAGCTAACCATTCGAATTTATCCTTTGCTGTTATATTTTGGAAAAGACAAAATTTTTCAAAACTTTGTATTGAATCAATGTATCTTGCAGTTTCAGTCAAGTAGGATTTAGTGACTTTAGAAGATTTGAAGATCTTAATACCAATTCCCCAAACTATGAATAGATAAATGAATGAAAATCCAATACAAACTGTGAAGACAATTCTATAGACTAAGATAGGAACATAAGCAATAGCATGCATAGAATCCCAATTATTAAGTGCATAGATTTGTATAAGTGTATAGACATCAGATCCTAAGAATCCAACTTGTAAAAGCAATGTGATTAACATTACGATATAGTTGAAAACATTAGAGAATGAATATTCTGCGAATTTGTTCTTTCCAGGGGTTATGACTTGATTAAAGTCAATATCATCGTAGTTTCTCATTGAACTTGAGGTGGCGTGGCAGTAACGTCAGTAACCTTAAGGAGTGTATAAGTTTGGTTTGGTGAGTTTATAACACACGGATAACTAAGTAAAATGAATGAATAATCAACTGATCGAATGTTTCGATAGGTAATGAATGCAGATCTATTTTTAGCACCGTGTTTGAAGAAGTATTTGAATCTGAAAGGAGTGACAAACAAATGAAGCAACAACAAAGTTGAAGAAAGGAAAAGGATTTAAAGGAATGAATAAAAACAGGAACTGATAGTTATGGATCTACTTATATACAAATATACAAAACAACACATCAAATAGACAAAAATGTTGAAACCAAATCAATTCAAATGTGTAACAGATCTGAGGTAAACTTTTTAGATTTTTAAAGGAGGCGCCTCGTTGTAAACACGTAATTTCCTAATGAGGATTATTTGCGGCTCATTTGGGATTATTTAGATCGTCAGATTTTTTTGATTTTTGATTTTAAGCTGAAGCGCGTAAATTTTGTGGATTTTTTTGGATTTTTTTGATTATTTTTGGTCTGTTAAGTGTGACAATTTATGGTGTTGTGGTGGTGGGATGGGGTATGACAGCCATAAAGTGTTGTGCTGCTATTTCCACGTGACTGATATTTCTACCAACACCGCCTGATTTGAGATAGAAAATTTTTTAAAACTACATAGTGAAGAAAGGGTAGATAGTGAAATATTAAACTGGTAAGTGGTAAGTAAGTAAAGCAATTACACTGGGTCTTTATATTGAAGCCATAATCCATATAACTACCAAACATAATGTCAGTTGTTGGTTCTCTTATTTTCTGCACAGATTGCGGTACTTTACTGGATTCTGTATCTAAATCAGATACAATCTCATGTCAATTATGTTCAAAATCATACAACAAGCAAAATTTCCAATCATTAAAAGTTGTAACTCATACATCACACGATGCTTTCCCATCATCATTAAGATTGAAGAAATCAAGTGTTAAGACTACTTTGAAAACAAGTGAAGTCGAAGAAGGTGCTACTATTAAAGAAAAATGTCCTCAATGTAATAATGATGAAATGCAATATCATACTTTACAATTAAGATCTGCTGATGAAGGAGCTACTGTTTTCTATACTTGTACATCTTGTGGTTATAGATTCAGAACTAATAATTGATTCATTAATACATCCATCCATCATACTCAGTACACGCATACCAATCTATTTATTATCACTCCTTCTTGTATATTAGACTATTTTATATACTCATTTGTATTATATAATATCCCGAATTCATTTACATTCTTACATTTATTACATTTATTACACTTCCACGTTTTCCAAAAACAATTAATATCGTTATACATAAAATCTACTCACAGTAAATATAAAATAAATAAGTAAAGAAAAACCAAAAAGAGAATTAATTAACAGCAGCATATTCAATTTCATTTGAATTTTCATATTCATACATATCTAATGCAACAACAGCACTATCTCTAACAACTTCATCTGTATCGTTCAAGTAACTCTTTAATACAGGCAAGACATCATCTGTTGCAATTGAACCTAAAGCTTCAGCGGCTTCATGTCTAACCATTGCAGCTTCATTCTTGTTACCTAATATCTTAACTAATGATGGAATAGTAACAGGATTAGATAATTGTCCAAAGACATATGCAATTTCATGTTTAAACAAAGCAGATTCATCTTCAAATCCAGAAGCTAATGCAAGACATGCTTCATCTGTACCTATATCTCTTAATCTAAACATAGCTCTATATCTTTCAAATAATGATTTATTTTGATCATTTAAAGCTTCTTGTAATTTAGAAATCTTTTCATTTGATTTATTACCATCTAATGGTAATGGTGGAGCAGGGTCAATTGATGAATATAATGATTTTTGTAAATTTTCAGTCTTTGATAATTCTGATTTTTCCCATTTGATTCTTTCAATTGCTAATTCACAAGTTTGACGAATTTCAACCATTTCAGTTTCATCTTCGTAATATTTTGTTAACAGATCCAATGAATCAGAATCTCCTAATGCACCCAAGGCTTCAGCAGCTTCATGTCTAACCATACATTGTTGATCAAGGTTGGTCAATACATCTCGAAGAATTGGAGCAGCTTGCTTATTCTTAGTTTGTCCTAAAACATAGGCAACTTCATGTTTCAATAATTCACTTTCATCATTGAAACAGTCTCCAATATATTGCAAAGCCTTTAGACTTTCTTCTGGTTTCGTTTCAAATTCTTCACCAATAGATTTGAGAAAAAATAAAGCTCTAAATCTATTAGCTAATTTAACATCTCCTGATTTATTGACTAAAACGTCTCTAAGTACTTCTAAACTTGTCTCTTCGTTAACGTCTTCTATACTCATTTTGATTATATGCGTCCTTATGTCCTCTGTAAAAGATCAAGGGTAATAAAATATACTCTCAAAGAGAATTATATCGGTAATAAAAACATGCCACTGTACCAGTTCTCTCTGCTTCACTAAGAAAAAAAAAAAATATTTATGAAAAATCTAAGAAAAAAAGAAAGAAAAAAAAAATTAAGTATTATGCGCCACAAAGTATTTTGAAAGAGGCTGATGATATTTTATATCGGGCAGTGCAAGGAATTATAAATAAAGTGTGGCGAGTGCAGAGTTCATTAGACTTTTATTTCGCCACTCCACTTTATTAAAAGAACATCATTGATGGTAATAACGAGTTCATTTGTGTTGTCATTGATTCGTTCAAATTCAAATTGAATTGTCTGGTAGACTTTAGAATATATTTCCAAAAAAGTCGTCATAATGTCATTTCACGTAGAGCCAGGTCTTAACCCAATAGAAACTTTAAATTTACTCAAAGACTCCACTTTGATATTACCTATAATATCAATCGGTAATATCCCACAATTGTCTATAGATCTACTGATCCATAATCTTCCGGGGTTTAAGCGTCTTGGGAAATTGGATGATTTGTATCTATACCCTTTTGTATCTCCCATTGATTACGTTTCAAAAGATGGAGAAGATGGAGAAGATGAAGATCAAGATGTGCCACCAAAAGGTATCGCTTCTGCTCTAGATATATATTTCAATGCGGATTTGAAACTAACGGTATTACAACAGAGATCACCTGTATTACCAGGTTACTTGAAAAGTTTCTTCGAAAAATTGATTGTTCCATTCATTCATACTGCTCAATTTGAAAATGTACTGGTCTTGAATTCAAACGACAATGGATTGAAAACGGATAAGTTTGAAAACAAGAAGTTCCAAATATTTTCAAGCAATGTATCGATTTTATTAAACTTGTTACAACTTGAAGAGAATGAAGATATTGCTAAGGTCAATGAACTTTCTGAGATTTCTCCAGTGGTTGACGGTCTCGTTAAATTGATCAATGAACAATCGGAAGATATAACAAGTCCAACTAAATCGGAAACAGATTTAGTCAATTTACTCAAGGAAAATTACCCCTTATCATTGCCTTTATCTAGAGAATCGTCACGTTTGAAATTATTAGAAAAGAAAGGCACAAAACCACTAGTTATAATATCACTTTCGATATTTGTCTATGAAGGTGATAATTCAAACGATGCAGAGATATTGACAACAAAGATCTTGAAAGTATTAGAAATACCTAAAGATTCGAAAACTTTTGTAAAACCAAGATCTTGGAAAGGTGTTTATGGAGATAAATCTGTTCCAACAGGTATTGAAAATGGTATCTTTACATAATTGTATATTTACTTCTAATCAATTGTAGTATTTTATAATTGAATAAGTTGAAGAGATAGAAATCTAAATTTATATCTCACAAATTCAAATTGGGAACTTTCATGCGAGAACTTTATTTCCGCTCGCAATGTTGTATATATTCTTATCAGCGATATTTATATGTAGTTCATCTCATATATATATATCACTCAATTGATAAATACGACTAGTTTCACTAGGAATACACTATGGGCTGGGAAGAAATTGCAAGGGCTAAACGTGAACAAGTCTTTGCTATTCCAAAAGAATGGATCCTTGATACTATCCCTACTCCTGAAGAAGTTATCAATTCGAAAGAGTACCTGGATAAGATACTACCTGCTGATGAAGTATCCATAGCCAATTCAACTATTCTTAAATTGTCAAAGAAAATAGCTGCTGGAGAATTGAGTGCGTTGGAAGTAGTCACTGCATTTTGCCATAGAACATCTTTGTTACATCAGTTGAATAATTGTTGCTCTGAGATATTCTTTGATAGAGCTTTTAAGAAAGCTAAAGAGCAAGATGAATATTTCGCAAAGACAGGGAAGACAATAGGTCCATTTCATGGGATCCCCATATCTGTGAAAGACCAACTTAATATTGAGGGACTCGATTCTGCAATTGGGTTTGTATCGTTGGTAAATAAACCAAAGACCATAAATGAGGTATCTAAATTGGTACTGATCTTGGAGAAAGGAGGTGCTATATTCTTTGTCAAGACTACAACATCCACGGCAATGATGTCATTCTCTACTATTTCAAACTTATATGGTGAAACTACTAATGCTTTCAATAGGAAAGTATCATGTGGTGGTTCGTCAGGTGGTGAAGGATGTCTTATTGGTGGTAGAGGTTCCTTACTGGGATTTGGAACCGATATTGGGGGATCAATTAGAGTTCCTGCTGCATTCCAAGGATTATACGGTCTAAGACCATCTAGTAATAGAATCCCATACTGTAATATCACAAACTCATTTGCTCATCAACCAATTATGCCATCTGTAGTAGGTCCACTAGCTGTCGATTTACAAGATTTGAAATTCGTTACTAAATACATCATCGATTCCAAGCCTTGGTTAGTTGATCCTAAGACACCTCCGATTACTTGGCAGGAACAAGAATTACCGGAAAAACTTTGCTTTGCTGTGTATGAAACCAATGGGAAAGTTCAACCATCTCCTCCAGTGAAGAGATCTCTTGATATTGTTATCAAAGCACTGGAAAACCAGGGCCATAAAGTTATCAAATGGCAACCTCCTCTTTCTTCAGTTGAAGTGAACGATATAGCAAATGAAATATACGACGCCGATGGATACAAAGAAATATACGACTTATCAGAACCATCAGGAGAACCTATCCTCCCAGAGACTCTATACCTCGGGGCATCGCCTGGTGTCGCTCATATCCATGAACATTGGGAGAGTGCAAGACGTAAGTACGAAGCACAACAGGAAGTAGACTCTTATTGGTTCAATGAGACTGTGAAACTAACTGGAACCAATAGACCGGTTGATGGATTGGTTGTTCCTGTTTGGGATACTCCTTCGTTCAAGACACACGATGTTGTTAAATTTTGGGGAGATTGGACATGTCAGTTTAATTTGTTAGATTATTCAGTTGCAATTCAACCAGTAACTGTTTGTGATGAGAAGATAGATTTGAAAGAAAAGAATTTCGAACCTCTTTCAGAACAGGACAAGATTTGTCATGATTTGTATGATCCTCATCTGTTCAATGGAGTTCCCGTTTCTGTTCAAATAGTGGCTCCCAGATGGTCCGAAGAGAAAGCCATTGCACTTACCGAAGTAGTTAATGATGTATTATCAAAAGTTCATTAATTTGATATATGTACAGGTCTATAAATTATTCTAATCTAATTACATATTAAATTATTCATCGCCGAGTGAACTTTTTAGTTGAAGTTCGAGAAGAGGATGCATTTGCAAGTTGTCCATAATGGTTTGTATATCTTTCAACAAGGAAGTAATACTCTCATTATCAGCTTTTGACAAGACAAGTTTGGCTGCTAACAATACACATGAGAAAGCAGTGAATATCTTATCGTTACACCAACCAAGTTGTCCATCAACTTGCTGATCTTTTATCGTTGCTACGATCAATTGCAACTTATTTTCACAACTTGAGCTGAACTCAGAATAATCTTGAGCTGTGAATTCATCGGAGAGCCTGGTCATGAAATTTGTGAAGATACTATAACGATCAATACCATTGATATAGAAATTTTGTTTTTCAATTGTAAATAACAACGAATCTTCAATAAACAAAGACTTGAAATCACCAAATGCAGCCTTGAAATCACGTTGGAAACCAAAAACATCTTCCTTGAATACAACTTCATATATAATCTGTTTTGGAAACTTGGAGAAAAAGGCATCTATGAAACGGTTCACTGTAGCAAATGGCAAGATGTCATCTGATTCATCAGTATACTTGAGTGATTGACGACATATTATCGATGATGCGGATTCTCTTAATTCGTTACTATCGTCAAACAAGAAATTGAAAATCAATGAATACACGATAGCACTAAATTTCGAAGATGATAATTGATCTGAGTCATTTGAATCCAATACTTTTTGGAAAGATTCCAGAGATTTCAAAGAAGCCATTCTGACATTTACAGGGTTAATATCCCTTGATAACTCCATTACTTTGACAACCCACTTGTTGAACATCTTTTCTCTGTTGATCGTCTTATCGCTTGCTGATAAGAGTCTAGATATGAATGAAGCAGACACTTCAACAGCCCCTATTTTCAGTTCCTCGAATTCTCCATCTTTAGTGAATGATTCAAGCATATTATTACTTTCCATCAACTCTGTTTCATTCCATGGAATACACCATTGTGAGGTTGGCAAAGTTAGCAAGTCCCTCAATAAAGACAATGCATTTGATTTTATGAAACTCCAGTAGTCTTGTGAACAGAGATTCCATAGATTTTGAAACAACATATCCTTCAATTCATTATGTGGCTTCTCTTTGAAGATAGTGTTGATATTTGTTTTGTAGAATTCAATAACTGATAAAATGACTTCAAAATGTGAAGATATGAAACACAACTCAGAAAGGTCTTTCAATGTCTCATAGTCGATTGCAACAATACGGTAATATTCAAGCAAGATCTGTAAACACTCTTTCAAAGCCAGTTGATGTGATCCGTGGGGATTCTTGAACTCCAATCCATCGACTTCAATGAACCAATTTCCTAAGATGTTGACGCATTCAGAAAGGTTAGAGAGACCATCTCCACGCAAGAAGATTACTGCCAAAGTTTGCAAAAATGCAAGCTTTACAGCAAATGTGTAGTTTCCAAAGAGAATAGTGGCTGTTTGTGAAGTGATAAAACTGAACAACTTGTCTGAGTTTGAGAAGACTTCTTTGTTAGAGATTAGTTCTTTGATTGCTAGCATATTACCATGATTTGAATTTTCATTCTTACCACTGTTACGAACGACACTGTTCAATAAATGAGTACATTTGCCGAACATTTGATCATTCGAGATTAAACAAGGAAGAGTTCTAGCTGTCATTTCCCTAACTTTCCAATATTTACTTCCAAGACAGACGTAAATCAAATCTTCAAATTCTTCTAGTTCTCTGAACTCAACACTAGTATCGTCTAATCTGCTCAAAATGGTTAAGATCGGAAAGACTCGTTGAATATTATCGTTATTTGCATCAAGACCATCTTCATTATTAATCGCATTTTTCAAATTGGCTAACAATATTCCTCTCACCTTCTTGAACCTAGTAAAGAATAATCTTGCTGAAATAGTTGGCAATAATTGATTATTGGTAGTTTTCTTATTTCCAAACAATTTATTCTGTAAAGCAGTGAATAACATAAGAGCAGAGTTACGAATTGCCCAAATAGATGATCCAAAGTTATTCAATGACAACTCCAAAGCATCTGAAACGAAATCAATAGATTCATCACTCAAGAAGGATTCTGTGAAAATTGCCTTTATGCAGTTGAAGCCATTGACTTGTGGAAGATTGACATCTTCTTCACTTGCTGATATATTCACTGGTTTGTATGCTATTTTAAGAAGCTCAGAAATGGTCTTTTGCATCAGTGAATTGTTGCTCTCATTGTTATTAGTTTTATGATGCTTACCCTTGTTAGCTACTAAAATAGCAGTAATGAAATAAGGAATTCCAGCAGATCTTCTGGTAATATGCTTGGAAGATCTCGTTTGTAATAGTTTGATGTTTTCTTCTAACCAAATCGAAGGCAACTTTTGTGTCTCTGGGTCTGATGAAGATATACAACGTTCACAACATGCAATAAATGTAGGATAGACAGATGATAATGCACCTCTATGCCTGACAGTAGACAATTGCGTCAGTATAACATCACCCAATACAATCATCAATTGATCGGAAAGAATATATTCTGGTGTTTTTTTACTGAAGATCACTTTGAAGAAACTTGTTGATTCTTTCAATGTTCTCCAAGAATAACTTGCAACGACTTGTGTACCTTTACCATACTTTGTCTCCAATTCTGAAGTGTATACAACCTCTATTTCCTCCGGTAGGTTTCCTTCTGGTGAATGGTGTTGTAAGGCCTCTTTCACTGTTTCCCATGAAACAAGGGCATATCCAATCAATTTATGAACGTAATCAGTCATCTTCAACTCATCAAATTTCTTGAAATCTAAGACCTCAAATATGAATTTCACAGAAGCATAATAACCATGAACGTTTTCTTTATACACAGCAGATGCTAAATCTCTAGAAGCATATTCTGTTCCTTGTCTAATTTTATCGGCAAGTATTTGTAAGATTTCCCAGCATTGATCAATGTTATCATTAGACTGAAAAGAAGTGAAAATGAATTGAAAGAATCTTGCACCACTATCTGCTTTTCTTCCCTTCATATCATTCATCATTTCTAAAGCTCTCTCAATACAATTTTCCAAAACTTGTGAACCTCCGATCAATTCTTCAAGTGCCATTGGTGCCATTGATAAAATCAAAGTTGATGATTGTCTAATGTCTTCGTAGTCATTGTCTATATTATCAATCAACAATCTCACTAAGGTCTTTTCGTAAATTGGTATGCTATAAGGATGATCAATATGATGTTTATCATGGAATTTACTTGAGACCCTAGAGTCAAGACCTGATCTTATAAGATCTATCAATAGTCTTTGTCCACTTGTAATTCTCTGATAAGAAGATCCTGGCCTGAGAGACCTCAAGGAATAATCCAACAAGTCTTTGAAAAAATTCTTGGTCTTAGTAACTTGACTCATTTTGTCTTCAATCTCAACAGAAAATTTGACACTATCTTTATTTATCATTTTCTTAGCATCACGATCCAATGCATAAGCTGCATCTCTACTTCTTGTGATGAATTGTTTCAATGAAGCAAACAGTTCATACCTTGTTCCGACATTGTCCTCAAGAAACAGAACATCTAGTAATGAATAAACAGCATCAAAAACGTATTCTTTCACCGGTTGTGAACCTTTAGCAGAGGATACTAAAATTTTGAAAGCATCAATCCTGAACTCTTCCTTTTCTTGTTGCAATATCAAATGTAAAATCTTTTCGAATGGGATGACCTCAGAGTCTCCAGCTGAGCTTTTTTCGAATGGTTCCTCAATGATAGCCAAGTTTTGAGCTATTCTGACACACCCCAATAAGATCGAAGTATCTGTTTCTCCAATTTGCTTGATGAACAGTCGACAAGCATTAGACGAGATTTTAAACATGTGGGGTAATAAACAAGTTTCAATGTTTCTTCTTGTATTTTGATTCTTCAATGCATCGATGACTAGATCTTTCCAGAGATTCAACCAATCAAGATATGCATTATCGTCAGACTGAGATTGTTTGGTAAAAACGTTACGGTACATCGCATAAAGTGCTTTACCAACAGGAAAAGCTAATGCATTTGACCACATCAATTCTATGGACGTTTGTGGAAAATCTGGCTTATTCTCAAGAATGAAAAAGGGGTTGTTGATTTCCTTTGATAAATGTTCCACCATGAAGTAAACCACTTTCATGTTGGGAGACATTTCAAGAATCTGTGATAACCATCCTTCATATAAGGATTGTGTTAATTTTTTGTCCTCGTATGTTTTGTTCACGAATGTGACCATCTTGACAAACAGTTCCTTCAAAAGATTCCCTAGTGCTGCTCCGGATTCATTCCAAAAATCAAGAATGTACTTGTATAAGAAGTTAGCCTTTTCAGAGTTGAAGAAAGAGTATACTTCATTTGAAAAACTTGAGGACAATGAGATTAATTGAGTTGATCTTAGCAACCATAAGGACAAAACTTCACAACTGACAACTTTGTAATTGTTTGGTCCATCAACAAAATCTGGGGACTCAATAACAAGAGCAGGCACCTTTTGGATGACCAGATGTACATCATTAGACTCCTTATCGAACAGATCCACCGGTTTTGTTCGTATTAAATAATTTTTCAGTTCGTTCAAATCATCTTCTGAGACCGTTGGGAAATGAGCTCCAGCGCTGTAATTTTGCAGAAAAATGGGCAAATCTGCTCGCATGATCGACTAATGGATACTTCCCTGCAACTGAACAACCGATATACCTCTTTAGTGTCCGACTAATTTCACTTCAAACCAAACCAACTGCCCACTTTGAAGCCAAAAAGAAACGAAAACATGAAGGAAAAGAAAAAACTCCGACGACGCGTCGAAAACAAGGCTTAGCGACGAAGCGCCAAATAAATATTTTGTTTTGTTTCGTGTGTTGAAATGGACCACTTTATCGGTTTCATTGTATATACGTAAGTCACTCGCTTCTTCTTTTCTCTGATTCTAACTTTCAAAAGCACTGGTTTGCACATATAGGCACATCTATCTAGATCATAGAACTTAGAGACCATAGTGGGGGCCTTATTGAAGCATTTCTACAGCATTGAGTGTTGTTGTCATTTACATATATCTACATACATAATCTGAGATCATTCCAAATTGGATCACGCATCAATATCACGGGTACAAAATATTTTTAGTTTACAATAATTTCATTTCTTTGTTAATTCAAACATAACATCAACAATAATATAATATAATAAAATACAATATAATGGAGGAAAAATATATTGGATTAGCTCTTGCTATAAGTTCCTCTTTGGCAATCGGTACTTCTTTCGTTATAACGAAAAAAGGTTTACAAAAAGAAGGTTCTGGTGCAGACGGATATACTTACTTGAAGAACCCTGTTTGGTGGTGTGGTACAGCTACAATGGCAATTGGTGAAATTGCTAATTTTGCTGCATATACTTTTGCTCCACCAATTTTAGTTACTCCATTAGGTGCATTATCTGTTATCATTGGTGCTGTATTAGCTTCTATCTTCTTAAGAGAAGAATTAGGTACTTTGGGTAGAATGGGATGTGCAATTTGTTTATTAGGATCTGTTATCATTGTGTTACATGCACCAGCTGATAAGGAAGTTACCACTGTTGATGAAATTTTACAATATGCAGAACAACCAGGTTTCTTATTATACGTTCTTTTAGTCGCTGTTTACACATTTTTCATGGTTTATAAAATAGTACCAAAACATGGTAGTAGGCATCCAATGATTTACATTTCTATCTGTTCAGCAGTTGGATCTATTTCGGTTTGTGCTATCAAGGCCTTCGGTATTGCTTTGAAATTGACTTTAAGTGGGAACAATCAATTCACTCATTTCTCCACTTATTTCTTTATTGTACTTGTCGCTGTTTGTATCGTTACACAAATGAACTATTTCAACAAAGCTTTAGCTCAATTTGATACATCTATTGTTAACCCATTATACTATGTCACTTTCACAACATGTACCTTATGTGCATCATTTATTCTTTTCAAAGGTTTCAATACTTCATCATCAGTTAATGTGATTTCATTGATTTGTGGATTTTTAATCATTTTCAGTGGTGTTTATTTATTAGATATCTCTAGACATATTCCAGATAACGAAGAATTATTTGGTTCCAACAAAGATGGATTAAATGATATTCCATTAGATGCCGGTGTTGGTATTTATCAATTTAGAAGATCGATGCAAATAAATAGAAATGGCCAAGGTAACAACAATGGTCAATATCTTGGTTTAGGCCAAGATGAAGAAATTGGGTTGAGAAGAACCGATAGTTTTGAAATCGATGATTAGATTCAATCCAGTCTCAAATGTAATATACATTTGAGTATATACACATAAATATTACTTCAAATATGTAGGAAAATAGGAATTTTTGTTAAACTTTCAGTTTACAATTTACTGATTTAAAAAGAGGAATGTAAAAAATATTGTGTATAAGATTGGATATTAGACCAAATTATTTATGTTGTATAAAAAGCTAATATACAATAAATAGGTTTTGTATGTATGATATGAGGGAATAATTATAATATAACGAAAATTGATAAACAAGGATAAAATGATTCGATTAGATATCATCGATATCTAATTCATCTTCTTCTTCATCTTCATCAGAATCAGCACCGAATTCGAAGTTAGCATCACCATCTTGTTCATCACCGAATGTATCAGTTTCGTTAATCTTAGCGGATTCAGGTAATTCACCTTGAGATTTCAAAGTTCTTGCTTCATCAGCAGTATATTTATGAACAACATCACATTGATTGTCTTGAAAATCTCTTAATGAACATAAAATGATATCACCTTGAGCCATCCAAACCTTCTTACGTAACTTACCTCTGATCAAGGCAATTCTCTTAACACCATCAAAACATGTAGCTTCAACACGTCCATTACCTAACATCTTGGTAATTTGTGCATATTCTTGAGCTTCATCTTTGTAGATCAATTCACGCTTTTGATTTTGGTTATCGTTCTTTCCTCTTCTTCTGTTTTTACCACCTTTTCCCTTGTTCTTAGGCATCTTGAATGTATATTCTTAATTATCTAGTTAATATAACAGGATATCTAACTTGAAAGAGCACAATAGAACCGTGTTACATAGTCACTTAATTTTATTGGTAGGCGGCGTATGCTTTCAAATTTTTCACTGAGAATTTAAAAGAATTTATTATCGTCCCATAGAGACGCGTCGGTGTGTATTTTTTAGACGGGTCGATTATCCTATTTCGACCTTGAAAGCTTTCCTTAATATTTATTATATGATTTCCCAGGTATTGATAAACATTTATAGTCAGGTACAGCTGGCGATTGAGGTCACAAGAGAGATACAAGGTAGTCCTGTCAGTAAAGAAAATGGATTCTTTCGAATGGAGAAGAACTCTGTCTAAGAAGCTGGAAAGTTTGCCTCCTTCAAGACAGGCATCTCAAGAATGTGCAAAGTTGATACTTCGAAATGAAGAGTTTATAGAGGATTTGCATTCTGTGATACTGGAGACTTTAGACACAGTTGATTTGAACTTGAGAATTAACATCTTCCAAGTCATTGAAGAGTTATTAGAGACATGTACACTCGAGAATAATACATCTTATAGGAACACGATACTGAATGATCTTACTTTGATCTTATCCAAATTATTACCGAAAAACCCATTTGTGAAAATAATAGCAGATAATAATAATGACGACACAATTACTGAGGAGTTGAGAAACAGTATCAGTGGATTCAAAGGACTTACTAACTTATACTCATCATATCTAATAATGTGCGAGATATTCAAAGATTCACCAGATTTGGAGACGTATAAATTGAAATATAATTCTAATTTACTAACTTCAGAGGATTTAGCAAACTTGGAGTTATCAGTTCCGTTCAACGAGGACCCAATATACGATGGGATCGGAGAGAAAAGGTATGACAGTATTGAAGAAGCTATTTCCGAAGCATGGAATTTTCTAGTCTCCAAGAAGAGACAGAGTCAGTATGAGAGACATTTGATTGAAAAGTCAGCATTCACAGATACTATTACGAATACGGAGAGGAAGAAGGAAGAGGAAGAAGAACACAAAGTCAATGAAACAGTTACCAACGAGAATGATCAGAGTAATGATTCCAATGAAAAGAATGTTGAAGATTTTGGTGCAGAAATTGTTGATTTGACTACGCCAATTGAGAATTCTAGTAAGTTATCATCACCAGAGAAGGAAACATCCGTTAAGCCAATAGAAGAAACACCAACACCATCATCCGTGAATAACCAAGTTATACCGAACAGCCACAATAACACCAAGACTAGTTCAACTCCTCACATGATCAATAAGAATCAACGACAACTGATATTATCGCATCGTAGAATGCTGCTTCGTATTGAAGCAGATAGAGAGAGACAGAAAAAATCAAAAGAAAATTTATGGACTGTGAACAGGAAACAACAAAACCAACAGAGGTTAATGAGTTTTGAAAGAGATGAATTCGATGATATCTTCAGTAAATTCGATGAATTTGATTCATACGAAGATGGTCAAATCAATGATGATATGAATAAATTGCTTTTTGTTTCTTTGAACGATACTAAGAAACGTTCTGCTCCAATAATCAGAATCAACAGAACTCAAGTTGGTAATAATAACAAGGTGAATAATCATATCAATAATAATAACAATACCAATAGTAGTAATAATCATCCTTATAGGGGTAATAATAACCGTAATGGTCATTATATGAACAAAAGACATAAACCATAATTTTTATTAAAAATATATATGTGTATATATATGTATATTTATATTAACAAAAGCCATCTGTGTATATTAATAATATGATTGAAAATCTAAAATGTATTGCTTTACTGTTTTGCATTAGATACAATTTGTAATAATTCATTGATACCTTCTAATTTCTCATGAGCAGAACTTGAGTTCATCATACCTTCTCCATTCAAATTACCAACTTTAACACTTAAAACGTCTTTGATAAGACCTTTATCCTTGATATCTTCACAGAAATTGAAAATCTCTTCATCAATTGGTGTTGACCCACCAGCGTACATCATGAATGCAATTTCTTCGTTTTCTTTTTCTTTTTGGTCGCTTACTTTGCTCAAGTCAAAGGAGAATGGATATATCTCTTTATTTGGTTGAGATACTGGAGATGGTGTCACTGAAGCAGAGGATGGAACAACCTTGATACTACCATCAAATTTAGCAATTGCACGTTTAGATACAGAATTCAGAATATAAGTCAATGGACGAATAGCAAGATTCGATTCTTGTACCATTACAATACCATCCAATAAAGTAGCATGTATATTATCCTTGGAATATAGATCATTAACATGACTGATCAACTCACCGACTAATGTAGCCTTGTGATCTTTATCAATATCAACACATTTCTCAGTATGGAATCTTAAAGTACAATCTTCAATTTCGATGTATGAACCGGATAATCTTTCCATCATTGCCTTCATTACTGATTTAACTGGTTCAACCCAGTTCAATTCAGTTTTCTCATCAATTAATGATAACCAATGCTTTGAATTTGGTTCTTTGATATACCCTCCATTTTCGGCAATTAAACCGATTTCATTCAATCTCTTATACTTTCTCACCAAATCAATCCTCTTCATATAACTTATAATGTATACAATATTGTTAGGATCTCTAGATAACTCGTTCAAAGTCGAAAGAATAAATTGTTGTTGAACAGGATTGATGGTAGCACCTTGATAGTTCAAGTTGGATGCTAGGTTACCAATATTCAAAATTAATAATCTCTTCTTATTATTGTTCTTATTATACCTTTCATTAAACTCAGCTTGAGTTAATAATTGAGAAGCATTAACTTTGAATTTGTTTTCGTTTTCCCATGAAAATTGAATTGCATTCATATTGTTACGAACCCAACTCTTAGAATCATGTGATGAAATAATTTGATGCATTTGTTCCCATCTTTGCTTCTTTTCTTCGGGAGACATCTCAATGGATTGTTTAATTGCTTGAGCAGATTCCCTGATATTATATGGGTTGATCAATAAAGGTCCCTTTGTGATGACTTGAGAAGATCCAGTAAATTCACTCAATATCAATGGGGAATGGCTTTCATGAGATGCGATAATAAACTCATGAGATGTTAAATTCATACCTTCTCTTAGAGTAGAGACGATAAAAGCAGAAGACTCACTCAAGAGAGCTAAATATTGACTGAATTCCATTTCTTGATTAAGGTAAACCACAGGTTTATCACCAGCAATATTTGTAGTCATTGAATTGATTCTACCAACAATCTTGAAAATTTCAATCTCTAAATCATCATCAATTTCATTCTTTCCCTTCAAACAAATTAAAATTAAAATTGTCTTATCTAAATATTCTGGATTATTTTTCAAGAAAAACTCATACGCCAATAACTTCTCCTTAACACCTCTGATTCTATCAATTTTATCCCTACTAACCAATAAAGTCTTATCGCTCCATTTCTCTTTGATTAGTTGTCTCCAATGTAAGACTTCTTCATCATTTAAAGTTTCCATCAAGGCATCTTCATCAATACCAATAGGTATATGACAGACTTGAATACTTCTACCTTTATACATGACCCCCTTTTCATCAAAATCAGCAAGTAATAATCTATTACAAGTTTGGAAAAAATGTCTTACATATTCTTGAGTTTGGAAGCAAATAACATCTGCTCCAAGCATACCATTTAACAAACCTTTTCTTTGGCCAAAACAACGAAACACTTCACTTGATGGGAAGGAAATATGTAAGAAGAATCCAATTTTGGCATTAGGTAATTCTTTTCTAATCATTTCAGGTACTAATAACAAATGATAATCATGAACCCAAACTACATCATCTTCTTTATAATTTGCAATAATCTTATCTGCAAAGTATTGATTCACTTTTTTATAATCTTCCCATGAATGAATTTCAAAAGCATTTGATTTAGGATCATCAGGGATTTGATAATGGAAAGTTGGCCAAAGAATCTGCTTACAAAAACTGTTATAATAACCATCAAACAATTCATCTGCTATAAAGATTGGATCTGAATTGAAATTTTTGGTCAAAGTTTGAGAAATCTTATCTCTAGTAGTATCAGGAACTAAATCTGTTGGCATTCCTAGTAGACCAATCCATTGAACTTGGTCAATTATACCATCATCTTCAGCCAATTTGACGGCATTTTTCAAAGAACCGTTACCTTTGTTTGATGGTACCACTTTCCAAGGAGCAGTGGCAAAGATATTAGTTTGATTCAATAAGAGACGACTTGGCTTAGAAAACCCACCAAATGGGGTAATCTTTTCATGATATTCACCATCAGGAACATCATCAACAAGGGCAGAATCAGAATCGTCTTTCTCTAAATCTCTTTGAAGTGTTGCTGAATTATTGGTATGATTGGGGAGCTTCCCATCAAAAGAGTCAGAAGGTGTACCCAAAGTTGGACGACGCAAAGCAGATGCTCTATTAACTTTTAGAGAAGATAAAGAAGGCTCTAAAGAGTTTGAAGAAGGGATTCTTTTTTTCTTTTCTGAAATAGAAATATTAAATGAATTAGTACGAGTTACTAGCCTTCTTGGTTGAACAAAAGTTGAATTTGGAGTACCTATGTTATTCTCAGTATCTAGTGGGGACGACCCCGAAGTATTGACAACAGCCTTGTTATAGTCAACTAAATTTAAGGCACTCTGAGAACGTAGAATCTTATCATCTTCAAAAGATTCAGTATCTTCTGGTAAGTAACTGGTCAACTGTTTCTTAGAAACAGAAGCATTTGGATTGTTATAGAAGAAATCTTGAGCAGAAGAGAGTGAACTTGAAGTTGCATTACCATTACTGTTTAACAAGCTGTCCTTCCCGGAACCTGGGATATCTATCGCACGAGCTGCTTGATGTCCAGTTGTCGGAGTAGCTGAATGTAGACTGGAATCACTTTTACTCTCTATGCTTTGAGAGGATTGCGAAACTTGTTCTTGGGGACTTCCGTTTTTATTTGACAATTTAGCAATCAGAGAAACAGGCTTATCTGTATTGCTTGTGATCTTAGTAGAACTTGGACTCGAAGTTGCGACAACAGAATTCGACAACTGATTTGATTTGTTAGAAATTGGCCCAGAGGTGATATTATTAGCAGTAGCAGGACTACCGCTACTGTTAACCCCACCACTGAGAATCGATGAACCAGAAAGTGGCTCACTAGATGATGGAACTTGCTTTCTAGTAGAGCTCGATTTTATCGGAGTGGTAACATCACTTAAATTTGGGTTCGATTCACTGTTGTAGTTTGACTCTACTTCAAAATGAACGGTATATGGAAGATATCTATATTATCAGACAAGTTTGTTAGTATGAATATTGCAAAAATATAAGGAAAATGCGGGAATGAAATGCAAGATTATGGCGGGGGAAAACGTCAAAATTACATACATTGAAGCCACAAAGACAGTCATTGCGAGAGTATTGATCAAATATATGTATGTATATAATCTAATTGTGTATCAGTGAAATATGAATGAAGTTGAAAAAGGAGTGTAGCAATGGTATCAAGGAGTATAGGTATCCCCTAAATAAAGAGAAAATTCTAGATACTTTTCGAAATGACAAGGTGATCTTTTTGAGTTGCTCGGGCAGGGGTAACAAGGCGGCTGTGCTGCCTTATTGTTTACCTTTGTACTTATTGTTTACTTGGATACTTTAATTACTACTGATTTAGATGTCACAGCTTATTGTTGTAGATATAAAAAGAACAGGTATATAGAATATATATACCAATCATCTCATGTGACGGTGAGATTAGATAAGAGCAACAAGGGCACCAATAAAAATACCGACTAAACCACCTCTGATTTGGTTATTACCTTCTCCTACGTAGGTAGAAGAGATGTAATCAGTCTTTGTGGAGTTATCACAATCTTGATCAGTTGAGCTACTCTCGTCATCAGAATCATCAGATCCATTACCAAAAGAGGTGGAATTGGAGTAAGTACCATTAGTTGTTGAATTGGATGTATTCCATTTGATATTCTTGGTGTTTTCATCGACTTCAACAGCAGCCTTGTGACCATCTAAAATGAAATCATCATCATCATTGGCAACAATAGGAGCATAAGGAAGCATAATATCTCTCTTACGAGCAACTCTTTCGTTAGTCTTTTCAATTGTACCACATGCAAAGATAGTCATGTTTTGGAAATGTAAATTAACTGATCTACCAACAACATAAGCCTTGTTCTTTGGGTTCAAAGATAAATAAGGATCGTAATAAACAGTTTCAAAACAAGTGGTATTTATCCAACCATGTTTACCGGATAAATCACCAACTTGACAAGCAGCATCGTTATCTAATTCATCACAATCGGTAATAGGAGCTTTATAAGGATTGAAATGAGTACCAGTAAGAGAACAATCGTGATTACTAGGAACTGGATTATTGTGAATATGATAATAAAATGGACCACCTTCTTCTGGTAAACCAGTAGTATCTAAATGAACTTTGACAGTTCCATTCTTTGCAGTGAACTCAATAACACCTTTAGTTAAACCAGTATCCAAATGTGCTCTTGCTAACAAGTTTTTAGGAGAGTCCTTAACTTGTGGTGCTTCAGCAGCTTGTGCAAGACCAATGAACGGTAAGATAGTAGTTGAAATCAAAAGTTTATTAATTGAAACCATTTGTGAAAATTAGTTGTTTGTTTTGTAATCTATAAGCTCTTATCCAGTGATTGAAGAAGTGCTTAAGGGTGAAAAAGGAAGAGAGAAGTAAAATAAAGAAGCATGAGTAAAAAGAAGATCTATAAAACAAGACCTAAAAGTTCAAATAAATATACACAAACCCAAAGAGAAGTTATTGGGAGAAAGTTAACTTGTCTGAAATACAACGAGAATTCAATGTTGCAAATTGATAATCAAAACACCTGTGCATCTGGCTCTTCTTCACTACTTATTCCTTTTCACGGGGTAAGTGTAATATATTAGATAATAGTATAAAACTGAGATGAAAATAAGGAGTTGTCAAGTCCACATATGAACTCTAATGGCAGGAGAGTTGTTGTATGATGCACACTGTCATCTTACTCCGAGTATTACACCGGAAAGGGTGGAGCAACTGATAAAAGAGCAGACATTCACGAAAGATAACTACTTCAAAAATGAAATCAATGTTCGAATTCATCAATTGAATTTAATGTCAACTAATCAATTCGATGTAGATTATATAGACCGTTTAACCGCCGTTTCAGACGGGTTGATTAATCCTTGCTTTGGTATACATCCTTGGTACTGTCATCTTTTCACATTTACGAAATTCGAAGAGGACACTGAAATAGATGAGATCAAAAGATTACATTACTCCGATATATTTACTAAAATGCCAGATGACGAGTTACTGAGTGTCTTACCCGTTCCAATATACTTTCAGGATCAATTGAGGAAAATAGAGAACCTGTTGATAAAGTATCCAGATGCTATGGTTGGTGAAATTGGAATAGATAAGTTATTCAGGATACCTAGGAATGGATATCTTGGTAATCTTGATTCAAATTCAACAGATACGTCATTAGGCATGGTACAGGTGAAGATGGAGCATCAGTTGAAGTTATATGAAAGCTTATTGAAAATAGCCATAACTTACAAACGAGCTGTATCTGTTCATTGTGTCAAAGCACATGGCATACTATTTGAAAATACCAAAAGGATAATAATGGGTCAAGGGTCCAAGATAAATATTTGTCTTCATTCATATAGTGGCTCTACTGATCAGGCAAAACTATGGATAAAGACTTTCGGAAGTAACCTTTACTTTTCACTCTCAGAGATAATCAATGTCAAATCAACTAGAGGAACAACACCAGATGCAACTAGATCTAAGAGTGAAGAATTATTAAAAGTCATTCCTAAACAAACTGTATTGATAGAGACAGATTTTGGAATCGATAGATTGACTTTTGAAGATCATATTGGTTGTCTAGCAGGAATATCTGAAGTTATAAACACCACCATATCCACTACATCTGTTGATCTGTTAGACAACTGGCATACTTTTAGTCGTAGTGGTGGTAATAAATAATACCATGTAAATAGTCGAAACAGAATGAAAATAAGACACCCCCACTATACACCCCGCACCGCTCAATCTGAACGATGCACGGGATTGCTCCGGTCATTTAGTTTCTCCAGAAAATAAATAAAGCGCTAGATTGACAGATAGAAAATTAGCTCCGTAAATGTAACACGATTTATCAGAACTATTTTTGACGTTCATACATACAGATTACTCAAAGATAATTCAAACAGAATCAAAAACAGTGCTTGATATAAAGAGAGAATATATTTCCTAGACAATATACGTTTATTTTCCTGTTGAATTGATCACTCATTCCTCCCTCTTTTAGAAATTCCGCATCGCCATATTACACATATATCAATAAATTACTCCCGGATAACGGACCTTTTTTATACATCATTGATAAACACATATTCTTCTTGATTTAAAAGTTATAGAGTTTCTGCTATTCATATATATCTAAAATGGTATACAATCATCCAATCAAAGATCCAAATACCATCAGGATCCTCGTGGTTGGTAATAGTTTGGCTGGTATTTCCGTTGTCAAACCATTACTTGATCTTTTGAAGAAACCCGAGATTCAAAAATCTGGTAAATTGTTTGAAATCATCTTATTGGATTCACGTAGAGGTTTTATAAATGCATTTGCTGCTCCAAGGTCTATTATTGATCCTGAATTCGCCAAAGGAACATATTGCGTATTTGAACAGATGAATTTTCCAGATACAGATAACGATGAGGATTATAAACATGTTTGCTTGAAAAGTGTTAATGGATGGTGTGTTGAGTTACATGAACATTATTGCCAGATTAAAAACTTTGATGAGGATTTTTATACAATGGAATTCACCTATTGTGTCTTTGCTGCTGGTAAATCCAAAAAATATCCATTTACACCAAATGCATACACTAAAAATTCATTCATTGAAGAAATGTATAAGACTTCTTCGGATATTTCAAAAGCTGATAGAGTTCTAGTTGTTGCAGGACCAGATGTTATTGGTCTTGAAACTGCTGCTTTGATTAAAACCCATTATCCTAACAAACAAGTTGGTCTTTGTTTTGAAGATGCCGAATTTCCCGAGTTTGATCCAATGTTATTCAAGAACTTAATCGACTTATACCATGATAATCAAGAAAAACAGAAGAAATTGAAGAAATTACAATATGCTCAAAGGGAAGCTTTACTGAAGAATGATCCAAATGGTCATACCGTTAAAGATGAAAAATTTCTCAAGCAAGTTTTCACTAAATTAAGAAGATTATCTGTGAGCACTAAGAATAGAGCAAGATCATCATCTAGATCAAAGTCTCCTCAACTCGGTAAAGATGCTTCAATGTCTGTATCACCATCTCCTACTCATGGTGAGTCACCCCGCTCTGAGCAACATCCAGATTTGGATGAACTTAAAAAATTAGCTCAAATCGCAGAAACAGATAATGCAATAATCAATGACAATGAGAATAGTATTGATGATGATAATGATAAAGATAATAGCAATAGTAATAATAATAATAATGAAAACGATGATGGTTCCAATAATAATGATCAATCGAGTAGTCCAGCTACACCAACCGAATCAGATGATCCAATTCTTCACTTCAGACATGTTTTAAGAGACGAGTTGATTGACATTGGAGTTCAATTGATGCCTGGTATTAGACCATTAAGATCGATTGGGTTTAATGAATATTATAACGAACAACCACACAGAAGATCTTCATCAAACATCGAGGATGCAGTTGATGATGAAAACTCGTCTCTCAAACCCAAATTGGTCAAATACTCAAGTTTTGATACATATAGTAAGAGTACAGCTGGTAGTGCTGAAACTGATTATGGATATGAAGATGAAACAGACATTGTTTCCAAAGGTTTGATCACAAAAGATGACGAACTGATTGAAACTGATGTGCTATTATGGTGTGCTAGAGGCAAACCTAATACCAGTGCTTTCAAAAACACTAAATTAGCATCTTGCCTTTCCCCAATCACCAATGAGGTATTAGTTGATAAACATGGTAAAATATCTCCTCACAACAATTTATTCGCCATTGGAGATTGTTCTAATTTTGATAAGGTCTTAACAAAGAACAAGATTTTTGATATTCCTTCTGCTTCATTAACTGTTTCAGGAATTGTATTCATCGGTAGATTAGTTGCCCAAAATATTGTTAGAACAATCTTCAAGGAAGAATTATTGAGTATTCATGATTTCAATCAATTGTATACGGAAGCAGATTTGGTCAATGGATTAATTTATAATAAGGAGACAATTAAGTTATACAACACTGTTGAAAGTCAAGAGCAACAACAGCTTTCACAATCACAATCACCTAATAAATCTGACTCACAAGGATCAAGTGATGAATTGGTGAGAGATATTGTACGCACGCAAAAGATGTTCAATCATCCATTAATCACCTTCCCAAGATTCATTGTTTCTTTAGGATCAAATAATTGTGTATCTCTTGATCCCGAATCATTGATAACTCGTGTTAATGATCCTAAGGATCTCGATGTCATTGCTGATTTCAGATGTAGTTTGATTTCAAGTTTATTAAACATTACCTTTGGTCCATAAATTATATATCTAATTAATATACAAATACATATATATATATAACGGAAATGAATGGGATTAGGAAAAGTTACTGTATCTAAGGTAAAAAAAGTGTATTAAAAAAAGGAAAAAGGAAATAAAAAAGATATATAGAAAAGGAAAATAAAAATAATAAAAATAGTAATAATAATAGTACTAATAATAATAATGATAATAATAAAAAAGAACAGTGTTTGATTTGAAGGGTATTTGCTAAGGAGCAAATTCAACCTTTAACTGAAGAAAATAGCTTATTCTTGAATTTGATTGTGGTGGAAAAGACTGCTAAACCATGGTTCATCAAATACACCAGCGTCAACTTTGAATTTGTAAATAAGACCAAAGATGGCAATAAAGAATAAAGCTAATGTAACGTCAGTACTAATACGGGATTTGTAATGTGGTTTCTTACGGAAGTAAGAATCTAAATGAGATTCATAAAGAATCTTACAAACGAATAGGAATAATGCAACTCCGAAATATTCGACACTTGGATTTGAAAATAAAGTTGCACCAACTAGGCCTGTTGTATAGAGGAGGTACAATTGATTAGAGAAATACAAATGTGTACGAACCATAAATTTATATGGTTTTCCTAAACATCTTGTAGCAAAAGAATGTAATCTTGAACCAACTGTTAAATTTTGGTCAAACATTTCTCTTAAAGATTCTCTAATTTCGTCTCTATTGCTATAGTTGGTAACTTCTTGGCCAGTGGTTTCCATCTCTTGACCGGCTTCAAGATCAGGAGTAAATTGATCTTGGTTACCGTTGAAATTAATTTCTTGCATCATATTGGATGTTTGGTTGATCTAGCCTTTTAAATTGACTAGTTAATTTAATGTAAACTTTGAAGTCTTTTAATTAATACTAATTCCACTGAGTTGTTGACAATGAAATATAATATTATAATGTAGTAATCACTTTAGTTGTTTTTGAACTATTCACTTAAGTTGTTTTTGAACTATGAGTACTAGTAAAAATAATAAAGTTTAATGATGATAAGAGATGGTACAAACGGAATTTATTTAGTGAAAACAAATGGGAAATAGTCATGGTTCTTATATTCTTTTCAACTGAACTGATCTGTTAAAATTCATGAAAAGGTTCAATCCTTTTCTATCTTCATGTAATGGTCTGTCATTTGTCAATATCACTAAAATAGTGATATGTAACCAAATCAAGTAATATCATGGGAAAAATTAATTGAGATAACAGAACAGAGTGATCTGTACAACTTTTTAGAAATGAACATGCAGTGTGAAGCCATGTGACTCGAGATTTAGGGAAATAGAAGCTGACGATTCCACCCAGGCCGAACTCAAACAGTAGAACAATCAATGTTTTATAACCGGATAGATGAGTATGTACATGTCTATATTCATCCTCTAAAATTGACTATACATTACAATCGATAGATATAAGTCCCAGTAATGTACCAAACGCAGGTGCACGCAAATGATGCAGCACAACAGCCCCACAGTGTTGTGCTCACATAATCAGAGAAAAATTTATTCAGTCAATGCTGCTGAATTTGGTGTGAGAAGAGAAACAGGGAAGGAAGGCTGGTTTGGTGAATAGAAATATCATGCCTGAATAGTAATACCGGAGCCGTATACGAGTGTTTGCACTATTGAGATCTCCATCCAGCCTGTCATATCGGATAATTCATTAGTTTCCATCTATTGCTACGCTTTCACTGTCTAATTATTTGCTGACTCCCTCCATAGAGTATACATTTTTTATATAATAAATAGGCAGTACCAGCTAAGATTTTAATTTAGTCCCGCATTCTCAACCACATTCTGAACTTTTACAGCTTAGAAATTTGGTCGACTGAGTGGAAAATTCAGTCTTTTCAAGGAGAACAAGGACTTATAGTGTCTTATGTGCATAGATTGATATAAAAGAATTGTCATATCAAATTCAAATAAATCGATAATAGCAATGTTTAAAAGACGTTCTCAGTCTCAATCTCAAGGCCAAGGGAACAATGGTTCCAATGATAATGTTCCCACCCCTCTTCAATTCAATTCGAAATATATAGAGTCACCTGTTCCTGACTCGTCATCTTCAAATGGCACTGAACCAGATGAATCAATTGATCCAAACAACGGCAGGAGTAGCAGTAGAAGCAGCGTTGCTTCCAATAATATCTTCAATAATAACGGTGCTGCGAACTCAAATTCCGGCAATCCCAGCCCCCAAGACTTAGGTCAACCACATGCCCATCATCTAAACGTGGATATTCACTACGATCGTCATCATTCGATCAAAACAGACTCATCCACTTCACCATTGATGAGTAGAAATAATTCCTTGATGCCAACTTCTCCAACCACACCGGCTCATTCAACTGGCCCCAGCAATAATGGATCAGGAAATCCTGAAAATGAGTTTAATCATGCTGCTGGCAGAAGTGACAGTATCCCATCATATTCCTTGAATCACGATCCAAATTCACTACCAAGATCACCTTCTTCTGGTATACTCAAACATTATCATGGTTTCCATAATGAACATTTGATGTCTTCGCTAAGCAGCCAGTCTTCCAATCCAAACCAATTAAAACTTGGTAAACCAAAGAAATTGAAAAGAAGATCCACGGCTTTATTCAATAAATTCATGCCTTCAAGAAGAGAAAGTGAAATCAGTCAGTACTCATCTTCATCTATGAGTCCAAAGGCTTCGGTAAACTCATTCAATAACTCTAATAACAATCAAGGCTCTTCGAATATTCACGCTACAACGAGTAATGGTTCAATGAACACATCTTCAAGGGTCTCATCTTCTTTGAATTTATCGAGATTAACAGGTAAGAAACAACCAACGGGAATCACCAATGATAGTGCATACACTTTTGGGAATAGAAATATCAGTGGTGGTGATGACTCAAATACTAATAGCAATAACACGTCACATCATTTGCTTCTTCCTTCACATCATAATCAAAGTAATACCAATAACAACGACTCCTCAACACTGCGTCATAACTCAGATTCTGTTGATACCCTTTCGATCCCAGTTCCCACAAATAGTGGAAACAATAATAATTCCACTACTGCTAATAACAATCCTAATAGTTTGGTAATACCAGGAATTGACAATTTTGTTTTAGATTTATCAGATACAGATGAAATGTCAGGTATTATTTCTTCTCCATCAAAAGATCAAGAAAAGAAGCAATCTGTCTCAAGTTCAAAGACATACAAAAGCAGCTCTTCTTCCAATTCAAATCTCAAAGCAACAAGAGAAGCATCCTGGGTCCCACCAGAATCTTGGAAAGTGAAAAATGTATCTGCTGGAAACAGTGTTTCTGGACCAAGTGTAAAAGGACTTGGATTGGGAAACCCATTTGAGCTTACTACTTATGATAATCAAAATAAGTATAGTGTTAGTACAAATGCTACTGGTGCTACTAATGGTAATTCCAACTATGACAATGGCATTGCCACCAACAAGAGTTCTGACAGAGGTAATTCAGTCAGTAATCAATCCAACCTCAATCCAATTCTAATAACAGAGTCAACTTTAGATTCCCATAATATGGATAACAACGATGCCAATCGCTCATTTAATACGGATTCAGCCCATCCTCGCCAATCATCAAAGGCATATACTTTAGCCACAACTTCATCATCCGCCCAAGACTCTAGTTATGCTTCAACTGCTGAAAGTTTATCATCCGCAAATTCAACTTGTTCTTCGGATGTTTCTGATCACGAAGAAGAAGGAGACGAATCAGGCAAACAAAATAAAAGAATGGATTCTGTTACTTCCACTTCAACTGATAGTAAGAATCTTCCTCGTCAACACCGTCATCGTCATCGTAACCAACATCATCATAATAATAATCCACACACATCCAGGGTTTCAAAGACACCAGTTCCTGCTAAACTGGTTCCTATTCCAGGTCAATTCCACTCAAAGGAGTTGAAAGGTTCTGCAAGATCTTCCATCAGAGTCTTCAAAGGGGATAAAAGTTCTGTGTTACCATGTGCTTTGGATACTACTTGTCAAAATATTCTCGATATCCTAAGAAGAAAAAGATTCTTGAAAGCAGAAGATGAACATATGTTAGTGTTGAAGTGTGGTGGTTTAATCAGAAGTTTGTCGCTGGATGATAAACCTTTGAAAATCCAAAGAAATATATTATTCTTATATGGTTATAATGAAAGGGATAACCTTGATTTTATCGAGAGAACGGATTTGAGTTTTCTTTTCAAGTTTGTGGTTCAAGATAGGGGAGTTGAACTTATCAGTATGGAGAAAAGAAGAAAAATTAATCCATCTGAAGTTAATTTGAATAACTGGAATTTACAAGATATTCCAAATTTCCTCTATGCAGAACCCATTGTCACACTGGATGTTTCACAAAATCCTTCATTTGAATTCACGAATGAATTTATTCATGATTGTAGAAACCTGAAGAATCTTTATTTCACAAGATCATCTGCGTCAAGATTCCCTCTATCCGTTGTTTATGCGCCGAAGCTATCAAAGTTGGATCTTGGTGTTAATTATATTCAAATAATCCCTCCTGAAATTGCTAATTTAAAGACGCTGACTAAATTATCACTTAATTGTAACAGAATTTCGGATTTACCAGATTCATTCGGCGAGTTGGAGAACCTACGTTACCTTAATTTGGATTCCAATAGATTGAAATACATTCCCGAATCAGTTTTGAAATTGACGAATTTGTTAGATCTGGATTTATCATATAATGCGTTAACTGAGATATCACCATCAATCACAAATTTATCAAAGCTAGAGAACTTGAAACTGTCAGCCAATTTCTTATCCAAGGATCTTCCGGCTTCATTTGCGGAATTGAAATCGCTTATCAAGATTGATATTAGATTCAATAATATTTCAAAGATTGATAGCTTGAAAGACTTACCAGAACTTATGATTCTTAGAGCCACGGGTAACAATATCTCAGCTTTCACATCGAATGCTGCAAACTTGGGTGAGTTGGAATTGAATATGAACCCCATCACTTTTGTTAAATTTGGTATTCCAATGATCAACTTGAAAGTAATTGATTTTTCAAAAGCAAAATTATCCTCATGTTCATTTTTCTCTAAATTACCAGCTATTGAGAAATTGTCACTTGATAGCAATCATCTGGTCAGTCTTCCAGATTCTATTGCTACCATGAAGAACTTGATCTACTTATCGATTTTCAAGAACAATTTGACTTCTATTCCCAATGCAATCGGTGGTCTTACCAAGTTGAAGCATTTAGATTTGCATCTTAATAATATCAGTGAATTGAATCCATTTTTGTGGTACTTAGATTCTTTGGAATATTTGAACTTATCATCTAACTTATTGGAACAATTCCCTGAACCGCCAACAGATAGGTTACCATCTTTAAGAAAGACAGATACCGTGAAAACTCAAAGCACGAATAAGACATTGGATTCAGGTGTCACAGAAACTGATTCTTCTGCTTTCTTCACCAGTCCAATCAGTCCAACAAGTAGCTTATTGACTAATTCAAACAGTAACCCACAGTATATTGGATCTTCTAAGAGAAGGGGAAGTGAAGTTATACTGAGTCCAATCAATACAAAAGATGTCTCATTCAATATCGAAAAATCGTTGAAGACTTTATGTCTTACAGATAATAAGTTGAATGACGGCGTTATCCAGACAATTTCAATGTTTTCTGGTTTGGAGTACTTGAATTTATCATATAATGAGTTGTTTGAAATCTCAAGTGGCTATCTCTGTAACTTGAAAAATTTGAAGAGCTTATACCTCAGTGGTAATCACCTTATCAGTTTACCAACTGAAGATTTTGACTCATTCTCTGAAATGACAACGTTGCATATTAATGGTAACAGATTCCACGCTCTTCCAGCTGAGTTGGGTAAGATCAGTAATCTTACCTCATTAGATGTTGGTTCCAATAACTTGAAGTATAATATCGGTAATATTCCATACGATTGGAATTGGTGCTATAATACAAAGTTGAATTATCTTAATTTTTCTGGTAACAAGAGATTAGAAATCAAGCCGCAACATAGAAGAGAAGGTATGGAGGAACCATTGGATTCATTCTTGGTTTTGAAAGATCTTAAAATGTTGGGTTTGATGGATGTTACCATTACTACTGATGCAGTACCTGATCAATCTACAGATACTCGTGTTCGTTCAACTGTTTCACAATTGGGCAAGTTCGGTTATGGTATCTCAGATTCTTTTGGTGAGAATAAAGTTCTCTCCACAAGAGATGTAGTTATTGAAAAGTTCAGAGGTAACCCAGATGAGATGTTGATTGCCATTTATGATGGTAAAAATTGTTCAGAAAAGACTGGTGACAAAATTTCTAAGATTATCCAAGAAACGTTTGATATCCATTTCATCAAGGAACTAGAAAGTGTTGATACGAAAGTCGACGGTCACCCTAAAAAGAGTATCGAAGATGCGTTGAGAGGTGCCTTCTTAACCATGAATACTGAAATGAGTATTTTGATTAATAAAGATGAATCATCAACTTTTTCTTCTGCTGCCGCTCATAGAACTACAACTACTGATGAATTGACTTTGAATGAAGAAGGTGACAAAGGTTGTTGTGCTACCATTGTATATATCAAGGGCGATATTATGTATGTTGCTAATACTGGTGATACCATGGGTATCTTAACTAAATCAAATGGTGAATATTCTATCTTGACAACAAAGCATGAACCTTATGCCCCAGAAGAATATGAGAGAATCAGAGAAAGTGGTGGTTTCGTCACTACTGATGGTTATTTGGATGGTGTAACTGATGTTTCCAGAGCTGTGGGTTTCTTCAAATTGATTCCACATATCAATGCAGCTGCAAGTATATCCAAATTCAAATTGACCCAAAACGAAGAAATGGTGGCTATTGCAACTTCTGAAGTTTGGAAGCAAGTGCCATATGATTTGGCTGCTGATATTTTAAGACAAGAAAAGTCTAATCCTGAAGTTGCCGCTGAGAAATTGAGAGATTTTGCTATCTCTTATGGATCTCAGGATAAAATCACTGCAGTAGTTTTATCATTAAGACAATTCTCTTCCTCAAAACAAAAGACTCATGAAAGAGGTTCATTACCCGAAGATTCTTCATTACGTAAATTGGATGAGGAAATTGAACCACCAACTGGAGATTTGGCCATGGTGTTTACTGATATCAAGAACTCTACATTATTATGGGATAGTTACTCTGCTGCAATGAGAGCAGCAATCAAGGTCCATAATGGTATCATGCGTAGGCAGTTGAGAATTATTGGTGGATATGAGGTGAAGACAGAAGGTGATGCTTTTATGGTTTCTTTCCCAACAGTAGTCTCAGCTTTACTGTGGTGTTTTGTAGTTCAATCACAATTGTTAACAACTACCGAATGGCCAGCTGAAATCTTGGCAAGTGATCAAGGGTTTGAAGTCAAAGACGAGTCTGATACTGTTATCTTCAGAGGTTTATCGGTACGTATGGGTATTCATTGGGGTAGACCGGTGTGTGAAAGAGATATTGTCACCAAGAGAATGGATTATTTCGGTCCTATGGTGAATAGAGCTTCAAGAGTTAGTACCGTTGCCGATGGTGGTCAAATTACAACAAGTACCGATTTCTACACTGAATTCCAAAGAATTGTCAAGTTACACAAGGAGTTCAAATCTGGTACCACTAAAAAATCACTTGCCGAAATCTATGGTAACAAGGCCCTAGGTCTTTTGTTAGAATCTCAAATGGAGCAATTAGAAGAAATCGGTTGGGTTGAACAAATGATTGGTGCTAAGAAGCTGAAGGGTTTAGAAACTCCCGAAAAGATTTGGTTGATCTTACCTAAACCTCTGGAATCACGTTTGAAACTGATTAATAGGGTCGATGGTGAGATCATAAATAAGGCTGGTAAATTACAAGCCAGTGGTATAAGTTACGAATCATTGATTGTATTAAGAAAATTATCACTGAACCTTGAAGCAATATGTAGTTATTTGAATGGTACGAGATCTGGATCAAGTACCAAGAAAGTTGTTAGTTTTACATCTTCAAGTTCAGCTGTTGAAAGCATGGTCAATACCGAATTCAAAGATCAAGATATGATGTTGTTCTTTGATCATTTGATCACTAGAATTGAAAATTGTGTCACGGTTTTATCGTTGAGACAAACATTGATGAGAGCAGCCAAGGCTGAATCATCAGCCAGGACTGAAGCTGTCATTACTGATCCTGAAGTGTCTGATAGAGGAGAATATGGAAAACTCCCTATAAAGCCTTCTTCAGATTTGATTGACGAGTTAACTCAAATGTTGAGTCAATTATCTGGTTTGAATTTGAATTTTGATGTTCCACGCCCGCAACCAAAACAGCAAGGTCCACCAAAGATCGAACCTGAGTATGAAGAACAACCAGTGTTAGAAACACAGGTAGGAACACAAACAATAATGGAAGTTGAACCAAGCTCCACCGAGGATAGCGTAGCTTTAACTCAAAAAGAAAGTATTGAAGTACCTTCAGAGGTTGGTGCATCTAATTAGTGTACATACATTTTTGAACTTTATATATTGTTTACTATCTTTACTTATAAATTCAAATTAATGCAACAAAAAAAAAATTAAAGAAAAAATCCCAAATCCTATTAATTTGTAACAAGTACTACTACTTATTTTTTAAATACTTACCTTTATTCCGACCCTTGTATCTTAGCCACTTTCCTTTCCAAAACAGATACGTCAAAGGGCAATGATATATTTGACAAGCATTGATATCTTATCACCTTTCCATTTGTGTCTCTTATGACCTTATGTATATAACCTTGTGATATGGTGACTGTTTTCAAGTTGGGGAATTTCTCAATAAACGAATGAATAAAGATCGAATAGTGATGGAAAAACATGGTATATAAACTCTTGAAACAATCTACCCCGTCACATTTATGATGAAACAAGCCAAGTATTTCATCAAGCTCACTACTTGTGTATTTATTCTTGTATTTAATGTTCTTTGCTAGAATGTTCTTCAACTTCAAATGTAGATTAAGCCTTGTGTTTTGAATTATCTCTTTGTTCTTATCATTGCCTTTATAACCAACGGGCATAGCAAAGATAGGACAATCTAAGAAACATTCTCCAATACACCAGTGCCCAATACAATCAACAGGTAATGAGTAAGTGGATATCTTATGTGTGATCTTTTCACCAGACCTTGAATCCACAACTGAACAATGTTGAGGCTTGAAATTTTGCATCAATATTTGAGATTCAATACAATACTTACAATCACATAGTAATTCTGCTGTTGATGTCTTTTCTTGGAAATATGGTGCATAACCTTTAATCTCTAAATGCTCCAAGTCAGGGAAGGAATCACTGAAAATATTATCTATAATCAATCCAAATTTTCCAATTCTATTAATTATATCGATTTCGTTATTATTGATATCTAATAACTCTTTATTTTGATCGAAAAGTTGATGAGCGCTCAAATCAACTTTCAATTTCGTTAGATTAGGGAACACACCTTCAGCTAAAGTTCCATCGTATATTGAATATAAAAGAGCAAGTTCTTTCAATTCTTTGAAATTTTCTGGTTTGATAACTGAGATTAAATTTCTTAATTCAGACCTACAATCCACTGAACATGATAAGGTCTTTACAGTTGAAAAATCAATCAAACTAGTGACATCTCTCAAAGAAACATTGAATAAAGTATCCGTGAACTCTAAAATGTCAACTTTCAATAGTTGGTTTTCCTCAGTGGTATTCAACAATTGTTTCTCTAAAACATATAAAAAAGCTCCATTTGTCAATTCCAAGTATGACAAATGCGAACCATCATAAACGGTTTCATGCGATTTTCTGGGTATCAAAACACAAGGTAGTGAGTAACTATATCCGGAAATATCCCACTGTCTTTGAGTGGTGTTCACTACACTGGATTCAATAGACTCAAAGAAACCTTGATTATAAACTATTGGACATTCGATGACCGTTTTATCGAGTTTTTTCCAAGTATTAATCCAGGGAGAGCAACGAACTCTAACCTGCTTCAAGTTTCTGAATAGATTCACATTTGTCAGTAATTCAAAACATACCATAGAATCTTTGGAACATAGTATGAGTCTCTCCACAAGATTCGAATATTTAGGTATGCTCAAAGTAGTCAATAATTTCGGTAATTGTGCAACGGTGACTATTGTATAGTCTTTGATATGGGAGTAGGAGGGAAGCTTCAAAATTGAGTGGGTGAGCTTCTCTTCTTCAGGAAACTGGAAATCAAAAGTTCCAATAATGATGTTCTTGTACATTTGGCCTAGTAACAGGCTATTGAGGTACTTATTCACTCTAAGAAGGTTGGTATGTGATTCATGATCTAACAGGTCTGCAATCTGAAACAGGATCTCCGGGGGAGAGTCTGTAAAAATGCACGACATCTTTCCTTTCTATTTTCACTTTTAGATAATGTGTATAACCTCTGTTAGTGTATATAAGAGTATACCAGATAATTTATGTAGTCAAAATACCCGCTTGAATTCAGTAAGTGTGGAGTCATAAAATTTTAAATTTCATATTTGCGGCGCGCTGTAAATCTTTTTCATTTTGATTTGATTTTTTTTCTTTTTTTTTTATCTTTAAATGATTTCGTCTTTGCTTCCTGGAGTTGAGTTGATATATGGTGTGTATATAAGGCAATGGTGGGTGCAATAGAGCCGCTGGACGGACGGATATCTGGACTACTCAAGTCACAGGCTACCATTAGTTGCTTGCAGGATGCAGTGCGGGAACTGTTACACAACAGTCTTGACTCCGGTGCCACCGACGTGGAGCTAACGGTGGAAGAAGTGACAGAGACCGGCCAAGGTACCGGTTGTATCAATATACGATGTAGGGATAATGGGAATGGGATTTCCCCAGAGGATATGGAGAATCTGGGAAGACGATTTTATACTTCTAAAGTCATAGTAGACAGTGAAAAGGATGATGAGAATCGTGCAGCAGAAGAGGCTCTTGGAAGAGTTGTTACTTTTGGTTTCCGTGGGGAAGCTTTGCATTCCATAAGAGGTGTCTGTTCCACTTTGAATATAATTTCCAAAGTTAAGGAGTACAATGGCACGTTTGAGTTTGCGTTTGCGAATCAGGTTCCTGTCAGATCCCATCCTACTTTGGTTTCGGATAAGGCACAAAGATTTAAATTATCGGAATCGGCAACTTATGTATCGGTCATTGATTTATTTGGAAATTATCCTGTTAGAAAAATTCAATTACAAAATATCAACTGGAAGAGTTTTATCAGTGATATGAGAAGAATTGCTTTCAATTCCCTTGTGTTCAAACCGGATATCAATTTCAAATTTTCCAAAACGACAAACTCATCTACGAGAGAACTGGTATTCACTACCAAGACAAATAACAACAATATTTCTCAATCTAGTTCAAATAGACTCAAATGGGAAATTGGTCTTTTCAAATCCTTGTTTGGTCACTCCTTGTTGAAAAGTTATGAAATCTTTCATGCACAGTTCAACGGGTACGAAGTTCGTGCAGTATTTGGTCTTGAGTCAGTTCAGACAAAATCCTATCAATTTATCTTTTTGAACAATAGACAATTGAAGAACACAGAACTCACTAAAACTATCAACAAGGAGCTTGTGAATCTATTTGGTGACCCTGTCGGTATCGTACCTGAAGGGAACAATAATGGTAGAAATTTGAAAATGTTTGGGAAGCCATTTTCTTTATTTCCTATATTCTTGATTTTTATCAAATGTCAATTGGAACTTTCAGACTTGACTCAAGATCCTTCAAAAGATATATATTTCACTGAAAATATGGATATCATTACTGCAATAGTTTTGAAAATGGTTAAAGTATTGAACAAAGCAGAAAAACCTTACGAGAAAAAGATTCCAGAAGGGAGCCCAACCAAGAAATTGAAAACATTGCAGATACAAGATAGTCACGATGATTCGAAATCAGAATCCCTTAAAAAACCTTATAAGATCAGTTTGAAGGTAGATGAGAAGAATAGGAAACAAAAGACTGATAGCAAGGCAATTTCTGCAGCAGTTTTGAGATCGAATAATAGATTCAGTAATCTGGATCCAAAACAAATTGAATGTCTGCTTGAAGTAAAATCAGATCAGAAACCTGATGAAAATGTCGCACCAATGCTACTAAGGTATGAGAAGTTTAAAGAATTGAGACACAATTCATTACAAGAGCAGCATCAGATAAAACATAGAAACGAATATATAGAAGGTGATGAAGATGACGACGATTATGACGGAAACGGATGCGAGTGCCATAATGATGTTCCAGGAGATATTAAATCTATTGCACCAACTGAGACCCAAGCAGTAAGTCCATTTTTTCCCAATCTGAATCATATTGAATTGAAAAAATTGGATTTGAATAATATAAACGTGATAAATCAAGTCCAAGAGAAGTTCATCCTTGCTACAGTGAAAACAGGATTTGAGAGTAAACAATCTGTGGTTATAGTGATGGATCAACATGCATGCGATGAAAGAGTTAAAGTTGAGACTATATACAAAGAACTTATCTCTGATACCGTATTGAAGGATAACAATAACAGAGAGTATGATGAGGTAACGCCAACTTTGAAGATATCATTAACTGATGAAGAAAAAGATCTACTCCAGAGATTCAAAGAGCCTTTACTGAAATGGGGGTTACGTTATGAAATAAAAGAAGAAGAAGGGAGAGGAGGAATGAAAATTAATGAGCATTCAATCGAGATTACACATTTACCCAGCTTGATTTTACAAAGGATCAAAAGAGATACATATCTCTTACGAAGTGGACTTAGAGACTATGTCGATAATTTGAAAACAGGTAAGAAACGAATTCCAAGTACTTCCAAGGAAGAAACTTCTGTCAATATTGACTGGTGGGATTACGTTGTTCAGATGCCTGAGTTCTATAAAGAGATTGTAAAATCTAAATCTTGTAGATCGGCTATAATGTTCGGAGACAAATTGAGTATTCAAGAATGTCAGGATCTTGTTCAAAAATTAGCTCAGTGTCGATCACCTTTCAAGTGTGCACATGGACGGCCAAGTGTATACCCTCTTGCTGATATTAGTAGTTCGGTAACAACAAGTCAGCAATATAAATAGCTAACTAATCAGTATATATATGCTACATATATTACCTTTATAATAATAGTAGGTGACTAAAACCAGCGGATAAAAATAAACATGGCAGAGAAACTGCGAGGAATTTTTCAAATCGTTGGTTCTTCACCAAAGTTTTAGTGGAGTAATTTAATGCTCTATATATCGGTTGGACTACGCACAGGCACAGACAGTTATTGAACCCTGTTTCGCTGTACATCTGCTGTTTTCAAACAGTAACTACACATACGCACACATGGCTCGACTCTTCAAAGCTCATGGGGGCAAGTCGCTTGTCAAAACCCTAGGCCAATTTTATGAAAGATCAGACGGCTTACCCTTGAGTAAAGTCACTGGTATAGCTATGGCATCTGTCAATTTACCTCAATTAGACTCTAAATGGTTGCCTAAATGGATAGAAGCCACTGGGAACAAAGGTCTTAACCCTAGAAAATCGATAAAACCAGATGCAAACAAGGCATTCTATGCATTATCCATGTTTCCTTATCCTTCTGGTGAACTACATATCGGTCATTTGAGAGTTTATTCAATGAGTGATGCAATTTCGAGATATTATAGAATGAATGGATACGACGTATTACATCCTATGGGATTCGATGCATTTGGGTTGCCTGCTGAAAATGCAGCTATTGAAAGAGGAATTAATCCTGAACAATGGACAAGAGGTAACATAGCTAAGATGAAGTTACAAATGTATCAAATGTTTGCCGATTTCGATTGGGATAAAGAAGTAATAACATGCGATGAAGATTATTACCATTGGACTCAAAAGTTATTTTTATTGATGTTTGAGAACAAGTTAGCATATAGAGCAAGAGCAGAAATTAATTGGGATCCTATTGATAATACCGTTTTAGCAAATGAACAAGTTGATTCACAAGGGAGATCTTGGAGATCAGGTGCTATTGTAGAGAAAAGATTGTTAGAACAATGGTTTCTTGGTATTACTAAATTTGCACCTGAATTAAACAAAGATTTACAATTATTAGAAGATTGGCCTAATAAGGTTAAATTAATGCAAAAAAATTGGATTGGAGAAAGTAAAGGAGCTGAAATTAAATTCAAATTAGCTACTCCTAATGATGGATTATCGACTATTGATATATTTACTACAAGGGCAGAAACAGTATATGGTGTTCAATACTTGGCGTTGTCCTTTGATCATCCATTGGTTCAAGAGCGTTGTACAAAAGACTCAGATTTGAAGGATTTCATTGACTCTACAAATAAGGAAACTGAATCCGAAGACTCTAAAAAGGGTCATCTACTTGAAGATATCAAAGTCATCAACCCAATAACCAATTCTGAGATCCCAGTATTCACCGCTCCTTATGTCATTGGTAATTATGGACATGGTGCTGTAATGGGTGTTCCAGCACATGATAAAAGAGATTTTGATTTTTGGAAGACAAACACCAATGGCAAAGAGATAGTCAAAGTTGTTGATCCATTGAAAGAAGAAGAAAATGAAGTAGATGGACCTTTTGTTGGCAAAGAAGGTATTATGAACTCAAATGCAGGTGAATTACAAGGATTATCTGCATCAGATGCAAGAACTAAAATCATTGAATTACTGAGTGAAATTAATGCTGGCTCTGACAAGACTCAATATAGAATTAGGGATTGGTTGATTTCAAGACAAAGATATTGGGGAGCACCTATCCCCATTGTCCATTGTGATTCATGTGGTCCAGTGGCTGTTCCGGATGAAGATTTACCCGTTAAATTACCAAAAGTGGATACTATTGCTAAAAAAGGTGGTTCTCCATTAGCTCTTATTCCTGAATTTGTGAATTGTAAATGTCCTGAATGTGGAAAAGATGCAAAGAGAGATACTGATACTATGGATACTTTCATGGATTCTTCTTGGTATATGTTTAGATACGCAGATGCAAAGAATAAATCAAAGTTGTTTGATAAGGAAAAAGTCGACAAATTTTTCCCTGTTAATCTTTATATCGGTGGTTTAGAGCATGCAATTTTACATTTATTGTATACAAGATTTATCTCTAAATTCCTTTATCAAATAGGATACTGGGGTGGTGATAAAAATGGATTAAAAGATGATTTCAACGGCGAACCAATCAAGAAACTATTGACACAAGGTATGGTTCATGGTAAATCATTTGTGAATCCTGTTAATAAAAGATTTCTAAGACCAGATGAATATGATATTAATGAGAATGGTAAAGCTGTTGTGAAAGAAAATGGGTTGATTGCAGATGAAGTTTATGAAAAGATGTCTAAATCCAAGTATAATGGTGCCGATCCAGGTGCATGTATAGAAAGACATGGTGCTGACGCTACAAGAGCACATATTTTATTTCAAGCACCTGTTTCTGAGATCTTAGATTGGGAAGAAGACTCTATCATTGGAGTTGAAAGATTATTCAAGAAAACTATCAGTTTATCTACTATATTAGGTGATTTATTGACACCAGAATTGATAGAATCTGAAAGAAAATCACATGGTAAGTATAATGTTAAAGAAAAGTTATTACATGACGAGTTTCAAAAATCATTAAATGAACTTAATGTAATCTTCACAGAAACTTATGATTTGAATAATATTATACCTGTTTATTCACAATTTTTAACAAAACTGACGAATGCAATCGATGATGAAGAAGTAGACCTTCTTGTTATCTATGATAATTTGATCAAATTATTGAAAGTGATGTCTCCAGTGGCACCAGCAACAGTTGAAGAGTCAAATGAAAGATTACATGAGAATATGAGTGAAGATTCAAGATATAAGAAACAATCGATCTTAGCTAGCGATTGGCCACAAATGGAAGAGAAATTAAGCGTTTTAGCCAGAGTATACAAAGTGTTTATCAATGGTAAGTTTAGATTCAACTATGAGAAAGAAGGAGATGGAGAGATTGATTCTGCAAGTTTCATTTCTGAGATCAAGAAAGTCCAAGAAGAGAATTATAATACTTGGATTGTCGATGATAGTAAAGTTAAGAGGGTTATTGTGAAAGAGGACAAGATGAGTATAGTTCTTGTTGTGAAATAGATTACTGTATATATGAGTAAGTAGACCGACTATTCCTGTAAATATAAAGTATAATAAATATACTAAACGTACAACTCTGTAGAACACCACAACTGACAATGTCGCACTTCTCCCGGGTAACTCCGGCTTGACTCATCAAGTGCGGAAACTGTGAAAATTGAGCAGCTTTCAAAGAGAGAAAAGAAAGAGAAAGAATTGAGCAGGTGAGAGTTGGTGAGTGAGTGGAGTGTTCCCTGTCTTGTCACCACGGTTAATTGAACTGGTTTCTATTCCTTGCAATCAATTGAAATCTGTGTGTATCACTTGTGGGTTCCCATTTTACATACTTGGTACAGTTCTGCCTTTTGTTTTCCCCATTGTTGTTGTACTTTAATTCAATTCAGTGGGTTTATACACATCTATATATAGATCGAATTAGGAATAATAATTTGATAAATTAAGACTAAACGAAGAGTGAGCAAGAGCAATAGTGGCAAATATATTAATATATCGATATAATACAATAAGAATACAAGTTTTTATAAATCGAACACGATACACTACAGTACATTACATTACAATTCATCATACTGTGATTTGATACTCCTTATCGTATATACAGTTTTTTATCATATAGATTGATTTTCATTCACTACAATTATTTTTTTCAATCATTCGTTTGTGCATTGTATCAGTTTTTATCATCATTTAGTACGATTTTTTGTTTTGATATATTAGATAGATTCAATTCTCAATTCAATTCGATTTATAGGTTAAAATTTACAAAGGACTTAGTTTGATTAACACATAATTACATTATCAATTTAACCCTTTTTTGTTTCCAATATTCATTCATTGTTTGTTATTTATTGGGCAATAATCTTTAACTTAACTTATATTTTTCCTGTATTGAAGGAAAGAAGAAAAAGCTCCAATCTTTTGAAAGAAATTACAAATGTCATTTTTATCTTCTATATTTTGCTGCTCAGAGGGAGAAACTGAAAGACACGAATCATCAATAACACCAAAACTTACACAAACACAATCAAACATTCAAAAAGCATTGAGCCGTAATACATCAAACTCCAATATCAGTGTAACCAAGAATCAAAAACAACAGGTTATCAAGAAAGCACCATCATCAAAATCTATTAGATCTGATACTTCAAATTCAAACAATAATAATACAAAAGACAGTACAAATAAAAATAAAAGAAGACCAAAATCTACTTCAGGAAAGGAAGAATTGAATAAACATCATAATAGTAATAGTAATACTGAACATCATAAAAGAAATATGACTGATAGTACATTAGATTCTATACCATTAGGTATTCAAAGTATTGATAAAGATTTAAAATCTCAAAATGTTAGAGAAATAACAGATTTGAAAGATGCCACAGATAGTTCAAGAGATGATGAAACGATTAATAATAATAAATCATCTGTTGGTGGTAACAATACTAAAAATGATCCAAATATTCAAGGAACAGGTAATACAAATTATCTTAATTCAAACGATTTGGATATACAAGAAAAGGATGTTGATATGGGAGATTATGAAGATGAAGATTTGGAAGAAGATATCTCATATGATGATGATGAAGAGGAAGATGATGACGATATGTCATTTAATGATGAATTAGATTTAACCAGAATTCAAACTGAACAAGCAAGATCTGCAGAAACAGGTTGGTTATTAGATTCAATTAAACCTGAATTCAAGAATAAGAAATGTCTTGTATTGGATTTAGATGAAACTTTAGTTCATTCATCTTTCAAATACGTTAGACATTTTGATTTTGTTATACCTGTTGATATTGATAATCAAATACACAACGTTTATGTTATCAAAAGACCAGGTGTTGATGAATTTTTGAAAAGATGTGGTGAATTATTCGAAGTTGTTGTATTTACAGCATCGGTAGCGAGATATGGTGATCCATTGTTGGATATCTTGGATAGTACTAAATCTGTTCATCATAGATTATTCAGAGATAGTTGTTATAATTATCAAGGTAATTATGTTAAAAATTTATCACAAATGGGTAGACCTTTGGAAGATCTTATCATTATTGATAATTCTCCTGCATCTTATATTTTCCATCCACAACACTCTGTACCCATTTCATCTTGGTTTAGTGATACTCATGATTGTGAATTATCAGATTTATTACCATTTCTTGAAGATTTGGCAAATGAAAAAGTTGATGACGTGAGTTTGGTATTGGATGTTAATATATAAAGTCAATCACAACTGCAATTATCATAGTCATACTCAAAATCGTAACCATAATCATAGTCATTTCAATTCAGTTCATCATTATAATTCAATTCAAGACTCCTTTCTTTTTCACTTCTTTTTGTTTCTGCTCTACACATTTTAAGGATACAGTTATAGACGTCACATCACGTAACGTCACGCCATGTCATTTTCATAAGTGAAATATAAGGACATGTAGAAGCTTAATCAAAGAAAAGTATATACTCAAGACGCAATCGTGGTCTTGTTAATACGTATTTATATAATCACTTTACTCTAATTTAAAGCAGGTCTTTATATTTATTATATTTATTATATTTATTATATTTAAAGAATGTAAATCTATCATCTGGTTCAGTTATTAACTTATCTATTATCGACTAAAACAGTGTATCTTTTATTTTTGGCGTCGCGTCTGAGAAAGGCAACGACATTGAACTGATTATATATTATGTAAATAGTTGGACTTACAGGTGATACTTGTACATTTAATCGATCGATGTATATCATGGAATCTTCTTCAAGATATTGTATATAACATCAATTATTTCTATCACACACATACATACACAACATGTTTGAATTTATAAAGCAACCGTATATGAAACTTCCAAGTGCTCATGGAATTCAAACTATAATGGGTCAAGATACAATGTCACCTTTAAAATTACTCTTTCAAATAATAATACTTCAATTTTTCTATTATATAACGGCATTCTTATTATTCTGGTCAGTTTCATTCATATCTGGTTTAGAATTCACCTTGAAATGGGTTTTATCATGGGAACTTGTTTCTTTATCAAATACACTTGGATTAACATTAATCTCACTTTGGATTTTTGATTCTTTATTATCTGTATTGTTTATCATGATAATAGTAGGTAGATCGAAATTAGCTTGGGATTTTGCAATAACCGTTCATGTTATCAATTTATTCATAGTTTGGGTTTACTCTCATAAATTCCCAATCAGTTTCGAATGGTGGTTCTTACAACTAGCTTCTTGTTTCATAATGGTCTTTCTGGGGACTTGGTCAACAAGATGGCAAGAATTAAGAGATACTTTCTTTGATGGATTAAACGATGCTGAATTAGGTCAGGGGAATCACGTTTCGAACTCAAACAGTAATTCAAATTCAAATTCAAATGCAAATGTAGCCGCTGTTCCAATTGAATCAATTGCAATGAAAGATTTGGAACCTCCTATAACTACAGATCATAATCAAAATCAAAACTGATTCCATATTTATGTATCTATATAATGTTAAAACTATTTACTTGATTAATGAAACTTCATGATTTAATTACTCTTATCAATTTCAAAATTCTATAATTGATGTATAATACATAGATATATATATTCTTATATAATCACTCATGATATCTAAACTTAGTCAAAAACAATATCTTACAAGGCAAAGTTTGAGTAGGGATAGGCAATAACAATCTTAATTTACCCTTTGTATCATCACAGTTAGAAACATATACAAATCCCATAGATGAAGAATTCAAAGCACTTGTCAATAATTGTTCATCTTGTTCATATCCATTGATGAATTTACCTGGTTCATTCAATAAACTATTAGGAGCTGGATTATACATTGATAAGATTGAATTGTTTAAGATTGATGAATTGGGTTGTTTGACTCTTTCGATTAATCTCTTATAATCTAACTTCCCATCATTTGAATATGGTGATTGATTTGTATTATTGTCATCATCATCTTCATCATCTCCACCACCATAAAATGAAAGACTTGAATCATTATTAGTCTCAATTGGTTTCAAAATGATTATGTCACTGAAATTTACAGTTAATGAATAAGGCGATAAAATCATCTTTGGGATACCATAAAAATATTCACGAATTGAACGTTGTTGTAAATCTCTGATGAATTTATCATCTTTATCGACACATCCAGATGATTTATTAATCTTCAAAATATTCAAAGGTTTTGAAACAGGATCTGTTGAATGTAAATGTTTTTTCAAATCAACCATTAGTCTTTCATTTCCCATAACTAAAACAATATTAATATCAAAAGCTCCAATGATTTCTTGAATAATATCTGAATCTTTTGCACTGAATGTTGGAGTATCAATAATAATACCACTTTTCTTTATATTTATATCATTTGATAACCTTTTATTGACAACAACACCTAATTGTTGAACTAAATATTTATAAAGCCTTATATTATCATTAAAATTCTCTAATCCATAACATTTAGCAATTGGTTGCTTTTGATGATAGAATGAAACACCAGTAGTAATGGTTTCACCATAATTCATATTTTCAACGTTTAACATATCACTTATGCAAGTAGCCGTTAAGCTACCAGGTATAACAAATTGAGGATCTCTTGGATTTAAATTGATTAATAATGGCTGATGATCCATCTTTTCAGCATATGAACTTAGTATCTTGGAAACACTAGTCTTTCCTGAATCAGAAGGACCAACAATAAGTACTCTTGGTGAATCATTCTCCATTGTTCTCATCTTTTCTAATGATAAGTGTAAATTCAAATATTGAGAAAGACAACTATCATCAGATATATATTCACTGTATAACTGACATCCATGATACTCTAATGAACAACCTTTGAATGTACTAATACATAATTTGAAAGGTCCTGTGAAAGAGTAAGTAATAGATGATGATAATTCAGTACCGAATATTTCAGCTACTCCATTGGTTATTTTCAACTTTAAAGTGTCTTTTGTCTCTACTTCAAATCTCCATTCTTGCATTGCTGGAATGTCAATCTTTGTAGTCTTTACGCCCCCAAAATCCGAGTTTTCCATGAATGTATCACCGTCTGTGTTACTACTATTATTGTTATTAGTTGGATTAGAATTAGCATTGCTTCCATTTGAATTTACATTAGTACTCTGATTGAGTATCGACTGTATCATGGAAGCGTCGAAGAAACCGGGACCACTCCCGTTAACACCTGGAAGAGACATAATATATCACAAACACTCTATTCTATCGTTCCAACAGAATGCACCACTTATAACGGCTTAAAACCAATCAATCAAAGAAATATCTACAATTCAATCAATCAATCAAAATATTCATTGCCACATTACTCAAAAGCTTTTCCACGAAAAATCGAGAAATTAAATTTGAAGAAGCTGATGATCTTCATATTCTGTCTGTACAAATCAGTTCACACTTTTATTATCCTGTTAGGTATTGCAGAAGTAGACACACGGCAGATATATCCACATAGAAAGTACCGATACATCAACCAAGTGGCCCTACTAACGATTCTCGTTGGTCTCCAAATAAGATACGCAATTGATACCCTCTTGTATATTAGAAAACAAATCATCCCTCCAACACACTCCGCTGCTGATAAGCACTTTCGATACCAATACATTCATTCAAATACTTGAAAAAGATTTCATAAACATAAACATAAACACACACATACACATACGCACATATAACTCACAGTATGTCTGGGTTTAATAATGGACCATCTGATGGTAACAACCCTTTTTATAATACACCAAATACAAATCCTTCGCTTTCGTCACCATCTACACCAAGGAGGACAAAGAAGAAAATCGTGTATAGTGATCGATATATCCCCAATAGAACAGGTTTGGACTTACAAGCTGCTTTCAGTTTGACTAAAGATACTCCTAATGGCATGGTTGGCAATAGTGCTAGTCTTAATCAATCGAGTCATAACTTAAACGATGGTAGTATTATGATGACTGGAAATAGCCATACTGGTGGTGTAAATGACGATTCGTTACTGGAGAACGAATTAGATTATATGAAAGAAGATGAAGCCAATAGAACTTTTGATGCTGTATTGAAAACAGAACTATTTGGAGATAATGTACCTTCACAATTAACAGCAAAGAGATCAAATTATAGTCTTCATAATTACAGTTCAAATGATTTACATAGCTCCTCCTTGGCGAATGTGGAAAATAATGGAGGCAGTGGACCTAATATTGTACACGACAGTAGTGTTTCCAGTTCAAGACCCTCATCTTATCACTCACATGGTGGTCAATCGCAACTATCTGGGCCAATAACTCCTCCGGGATCAAGTTCTAATAGATCAGGATATTTTGATACCGCAAGAACTGGAGAATTAGTGAGAACTCCAAGACAAAACGCAAACTTATTCACATATCAATCACCCACTAAAAATAGACCACAGTCATCATCTCTGAATGTACAAAATGAACTTTATTCATTAAGTCCCGTTAGAGCTGATAGTCAGAAATTACTATTATCACCTCAAAAGAAACCAAGAGCCATATCAAAAGTACCTTATAGGGTACTTGATGCTCCCGAATTAGCAGATGATTTTTATTTAAACTTGATTGATTGGGGGTCTCAAGATATATTGGGTGTTGGTTTAGGTTCATCTGTATACCTTTGGGATGCAGCAAGTGGCTCTGTAAATAGATTATGTGATTTTGGCTCAAATGATAGTGTTACAAGTGTTTCATGGATTGGTGCAGGCACCCATTTAGCAGTTGGTACAAACTCTGGTTCTGTAGAGATATGGGATACTACTACTATGAAATGTACTAGAACTATGAGTGGACATGAATCAAGAACTTCTTCCTTGGCTTGGAATCAACATATTCTAACATCAGGTTCAAAGGATAGATCAATTTTACATCGTGATGTAAGAGAAGCTGCACACTATATGAAAAGATTGGAACATCATAGACAAGAAGTTTGTGGATTGAAATGGAATATTGAAGATAATAAACTGGCTTCTGGTGGTAATGATAATAAAGTATTTGTATGGGATGGATTAAATTCTGATCCTCTTTATACATTTTCTGAACATAATGCTGCAGTAAAAGCAATCGCATGGTCACCACATCAAAGAGGTATATTAGCTTCAGGTGGTGGTACACAAGATGGTAGAATTAAAATCTGGAATACAATGACAGGTTTGAAGATTAGTGATACAGATACAGGTTCCCAAATTTGTAATTTAACATGGTCCAAAAATTCAAATGAAATTGTTTCAACTCATGGTTATTCTAGAAACCAAATAGCCATTTGGAAATATGGTTCCATGCAAAAGATAGCTTCTTTAACCGGTCATACATATAGAGTATTGTATTTGGCAATGTCACCAGATGGTCAAACCATTGTAACTGGTGCAGGTGATGAGACTTTAAGATTCTGGAACGTATTTGAAAAGAATAAAAGTGAAAATGGTCCTTCATCTGTGTTGTTGGATTCGTTCATGCAATTGAGATAACTTGTTATACTTGTCTTATATAATTTTAAATACCATACGCTTCAATTTAAGTGCATATATAGCTTCTGCATAAATAGTTAATTGTATTCCTTAAGTTTTTTAAGTAGGAGAGTGAACTTGAGATAAAAATAAGAGATATGTTTAATGGATTATATATCTATAGAACTATATAAGAACTACATACTTACCACTATTGTATGGTTTGAATTATATAATTTAGAAAAGTCATTGGTTGGTTGATAGCTGTGTTTCTTCTTCTTCTTCTTCTTCTTCTTCTTCTTCTTCTTCTTCTTCTTCTTCTTCATAAAGTTGTTTTGCACTAAGAAAATCTCTTGTATATGACAATTCAAAATAGTTTCTAGTAGAGCATTCATTTTGTAAAGTTGTTGTATTGATGTCAATGTCTTCATATTCCTCTTTTGCGGGAATCATAACACTAGCACCGAAGGAAGGTTTATCAACTTCTTCTTCTTTTTTCTTATCTCCAGGGATGTGTTGTTTGATAAATAAGTCCAGCTCATTTAAATAATCAACATGATCTCTGATAATTTGTTGTGAAAGTTGTGTTTTAGCTCCCTTAGGTTGATTTGGAACTGCATCAGTAAGAGTATTGCCTTGAAGATCAAGCAATTTAATTGAGTTATTAGTATTAGAAAGATATCCAGTTCCATTCATCTCATTGATTGAATTTTCTGAAGGTTGTCTGTTAAGATCTCTTGTGTGAAGTCTTGTTGACTTGACTGGGATATTCAATGGCATCACTGGGTTATCAAATTCAATTTCTTCTTGATCTTTTTGTTCTTCATATGTTGTAATATGTTTTTCATCACTTCCACTATTGATTCCATAAAATGGATTAGTGAAGTGTTTAACCTTCAGATGAGCAGTCAATACAGCTTCTGGTTTCGACCCATCAATCTCACTCTCAGAGGAAGGGGGGAAGTTGTCTGAGGAGTGGTCAATGGGATGAAGTTTCGTTGCTGATAGTTTTCCTGGAGAAAATAATGAAGTACCAAACCATTCAGTCTTGAAGGGATCTCTTCTAAGGCCTGTATTGGGGAAAATTTCTTCAAGATGCACATATGTTGGTACACGTAAGCATGGTTTGATTATATACTTCAATCTCTCAACAGAAGTGTTAGGCGACTCAGCAGGTGATTGTCTTTTTGTTGGTGAATCATCGAAGAAAGAAGAATCTTGTTGCAACATTTGTTCTGGTTGTGTTGTGATGTCATGTGAAGGTTTCTTTTGTTCTGACTTGTAATCACTTTCATTATAAAGATTGTTGATCTCTTGGTCAAGTTTAAGAAGTAGGTTGTTTGCAAGTTCGGTATTCTTTTGTAACTTGTACCATTCGTTATCAGTAATATGGTGGTCTTTGGGGAGAAGACTGTCATTATTAGGATAACCTTCTTTTGACTCAGGAGAACATTTATCATCTTTATTTTCATCGTTACCTTCATCTTCTTGATCATCGAAGAAGTTCTTCATCCATTGGTGTTTGAGAAGAAGTTCATCTTTTGAATATCTTTTCTTAGAGTTAGCAGTATTTGAAGAAGAACTTTTGTCATCAGGTTGATGTTTTTTGATATTCAACGGTTTTGTCTTGAAAACGATGTTCAGTGGCTCTGTCTTGGCATACGAAGTAACTCTATTGATTTTTCTCTTGTAATCGGGGAGAGTAGGTGAATCGAGAGGAGCTAATTTTTTATTTTTGTTCTCAAATTCACCTGACTGTTGTGATGGAACAGGGCTACTTGGGGGAGTAGAGTCATCAGCTATTGAGAAGTCAATATCGTGTATATCTTCGAAGACAAATGGTTCAGAGTCAAACAGGTACTCAAGTTTGGTTGAATCCAAGGAAGAAGAGACAAGTTCAACATGGGAGAGAACTCGAGAAGTGCCTTCACTATTTTCAGTATCAGCCATCTCGCCGCCAGAATTTGTGGTAGTAGCAACAGTGGTTGGAGATTCTAATGGCAATAGCAATGGGGATATGGTTGGTCTTGTTGGTGGTGGTGTTGGTGGCGGTGGTGGTAGTGATAGTGCGAAGGCATCAAAACACAGTACCTGAGTTTCTATATTGAGAGTAAGAGATGGAAGAGCACCTGATTCATCAATGTATAAAGAAGAGTAGTATTGAGTTATTGTGTCATAAGTATATTGGATCAATTGAGAGTCAATGGAACCATTCAAGATTGCATCTAAGAAAGCTGTATCAAGGTTCTTCTTCTTCTTTAACCAAAATAAAATTTGTTGAGTTAGGGGATAGCCAATAATGGCACTCGACACAAAGAGGATTAAAAATCCCAAAGTAGTTGATAGAGCAGAATAAGAGTATTGGTCAATCGAAGAAGAAGCACCTGAATTAACCCATTTGATATGATTGTAGCACCTTTCAATCAAATGGTTGGAGCAGTTATGGATCTGGTACAATGTGTTGTTCAAAACAGTACGATAAATCATGGTGTAAGTGGAACCATTTAATCCTCGTGTATTTTGTGTAGGGGCAGTATGATGATGTTTAACAAATTGGATTAATGCATACATATCATTTCTGAGCTTTTCAATTGAGTCTTGGTCTTTCCTAGAAAGATAGAATTGATTGAAAGAAGTAAAAGTTGTTGTAGTGGTGGTGGTAGTTGTAAATTTTTTTGTAGTTTTTGTTGGTGTTTTTGTAGTAGGAGTAGGAATATTGAATTTGGCTACTAAGAAATTGATGAATTCATAGAATTCAGTTGATTCATTCATGACTAAAGTCATGAGTTGATCTAAAGTTGGAAGTGGTAACTCATCATTGGTATTAATGAATTCAAAATTGTTGTAATTATTATATTTATTTGTATTATATTCGGCTTGCTTTTTGATTTCAGTTTCAATTGTCACAAAGTCCAAAGGAAACAAGGTAGCGTCAAAATTATTGATTTCTTGAAAATCAGATGGCATAAAAGGAGAAACAAAATCGGAGGTCAATGTTGGTTGTAATGGCTCATAAACAGTGGAGTTTGGGGAACTCATAAGAACTGAAGTTTTATCAGTAAACGGATAAAAGTTTTGAGCGTTAACACAAGGCATTACCATCATAAAACCGATGGTAACAGTAATAAAAGAACTAATGGATTTTGTCATTGGAGTTGGTGGTTGGGTTGTTGGCGGTATATCAGGGGATTAATATACGATTGTGGGGTAGAGATAAAAGAAAGTCAAAAGAAGTACATCAAGAATTTTATAAAGTATACTTCCAGTTATCCCCAACTAATTTATATTAGCGCCAAAAAACTTTTTGTGATCACAAAACCATAATTCGACTCAAAAAACGAAATTAAAGTTTAGGCTTAGTTTAAGTAGGGTTACTCTTAATTAAATTCTATATACTTTGATATACAGTGTATTAGGCTCCTTGTATACTATCTTATATATATATATCATTTAGTATGTTCATTCAGTATTATTTACTCTTATCAATTAATTTACTGTATTAGGTAACTACAAAATCAAACTAAATGCGTAACACTGATTTTATAACAGATTTGAAAATTATCGACGCGTCGCAAGATGTGTCAATGTTTTGATTTCGTTTTATACCAGATCATTGGCAGGAAGTAGACGATGTATTAAATAAATTTACCTTGCTTACAACTAACCATAGGGATACCGGTGTATACAGTCTTAGTTGGGGAAGATAACGGGAATATTATGACAGAAAATTTATTGACATCTCCTGAAAAGCTAGTGCTATTCCCAGCATTATCGGCATACAAAATCCCATTATTAGCATTGATTGAAGGTTATTGCCAAAAAAGTTTCCCATTGAAAACCGTTCCACCAATTCTTTCATCACTGGTGAATCTAATAATAGGCGATAATGACTACAAGGTGCTTGATGGATATGAATCGGAATTAAAACAGCAACAGTTACATGAGCAACAAATGAATAGTACCTCAACTGATTCCTTATTCCCCAGTCTCACGAAATTGATAGAGATCTTGTCCAAAAGCATACGGGAGTATAATGTGTCCAAAGGTACACCACCAGATAAAGTCGAACATGACTTGAAACAAGCTATCAATTACTTATTAACGTCATTGTGGAATTTGTCCTCGCTAGATAAGTTTCATGGGTATTTAACAAGTTCACCAAAGGCATTATTCAAAAATGCAAAGTCCCAGAAACCTTCAAACAAACTCAATAATAAGAAATGTTTGTCACCAACAAGTTTTCTTGGAAAATTTGTGAATCAAATGGTAATTTCTTTTGAGGTTTTAACATTTGATGAGACTGTCATGTTATGGAAATCTTTTTCAAGCTATAGAGAGGAAACAAGGAAACTATGGGAAGAGATTGCCGATATTGTGAAGAATAAAAACCGTATACAATGCAGCCCGGATACTTTGAAAAAAATTGCCATTGAGGAGAAACATGACCAAGAAGTAAAGGAGCTACAAGCTATAATCTTAAAAGCAAGTGGCAAGGAATTCGAATTGAAGAATTTAGACTCAATTAATATAATCTCTCAGGTGGATTTAACTCAATTGCTAGAATATCACGTCCAGATGCTTCAAAGATATGCTGCTCCAGCTCCTAATTCACTACGTCACGTTTTAAAACTCATGTCTGAATCTCAAAGGGGTGTTATTCCTTCTGCGTATTATATTGAATATTTACAAAATTGGAAAGAAAATAACTATGAAGGTTCATTCAATGCTTTGCATAGATATTTTGATTATATGATGTCAAATAAACAACAATTGTTTTACCATTATGCGTTACTCTCATTGGCAACTTTACATGCTTCATTTGGGTCCGATGAAGAAGCTTTAAGAGCAATTGATGAAGCCATCTTAGTCGCTAGAGAAAACAAAGATTTGGATTGTTTGAATTATCTCTTAACTTGGTTGTTCAATTTTCTCAAAGATAAACCAGAATTATATGCTGGTGCTACAAAGGCAAGTAATAATATTACAGCAAGAGATCAAATACTACAGTTCTTGAAGATAAGAACTAAGGAAAATAAAAATTGGTTGTTACAATCGATATCATATCAATTCCAAGCTTCTCAAGATATGTTGGAAGGTTCCCCATTGCATAAAGTCTTGGAAAATATAATAAGGGCCGCATATATTCTGATCAATTTTGAAACTGGTGTTGAATCTCAAGCAGAATTTGTGCGAAATTGTCAATTATCAGTTACTACTTGGAGTAGAGTTGGTATACCAGCGTTATCTGATTTGTACATTGATATTGCTAAAGAAATAAGCAATGACTCAAGCTCAAGTTTATTCGATAAAGTATCTGTTACGATACGAGATGCTAAGTTGAAATACATGAAGGGAGATATTGATGAAGCTTTAGATCTATTGAGTTCATGTGAACAAATGGTTTCTGATGATATGTCTTTATTTAAAGTATGGCAATCTAGGCTTTTGCTGATGAAACTAGATTCATGGCTACTAAAATGTAGAATTGAACCATGCTCTATCTTGTTGAATCACTTGAATAGACAACTGGATATAATAGCTGATAAAGATCTTTACTACGAAGTGAAACTGTTAGAGTGTAATTATTATACTAGGGTTGGAAATAACAGCAAGGCATTGTTATTAGTCTCTGATATTTTGAATCAATTGAAAAATAATGAATCAGTTTATAGTCATATCTGGTTTATTGAATTTCAAATAATGTATGCGGATATATTAGTTCAAACATCAACATCTCCAGAGAAAGCATTGACCGTTATTTTAGATGCCATCAAACTTGCACAAAGAGCTTCATTGACAAGGTATGTTATGAAAAGTGCGTTAACACTGATTGAGATGTTGTTGTTGATTGATTCGAGCACAAAAGAAGCGGCTAAAGATTGTGAAGCAATTCTAAACAAAATCATTCCAACAATTTTACAAATAGATGACCTATCTATGACATCTAGAGCTTATTATCTTCTTGCAAAGGTAATCACTTTTAACATTGATGATTTAGCAACACATTCAATGAAAGTAAGATTTAATAAAGTGCTAGAGTATCTAGAAGTTGCTATTATCGGATTCAAAAAATTGAGTGATTTACAAATGTTAATGAAATCATTTGATATTGAAATGTCTGTAGCTAAGTTGAGCAATCATCGTGATCTGGTAAATCATGCACAACAGGCAAAGAATCAATTGATCAATAGAATTCATGAAGAAAGTTTATACGGATTGTGTTGAAAATGTACATATGTATACGTATATAGATATAGATAAATCACCAGTCTAAAACATCTCGATATCTGTGTTCATCATTTTGTAAAACTCTCACGGCCCTAATCTTGGAATAATAAATTGGGCAATCTTGACTGATGCAATTATCAGCGGTTTCATGAGGAACAGTGATAGTTATATCTCGTAAGTTTCTTCTCGTACATGCATTACAAACAATCATTAAATCAGTGACCTTTTTCTCACTTTCTCGTAGTTTCTTTTGGAAAGCAAAGATAGTATCACGCTCATTGAGAAGACACTCATGACATAACTTCTCTTCAAATCCTTTGTCCTTCGTAATAGAATCTTTATTGGTATTATCGGGTTTGATCTTACCACCACAATTTATACAATTGGCAATTCTTATAACTTGGTAAATTGTAACAAGACCATTCTTCTTATTTTCTTTACTTGCAGCGCCACGAAAGGCAGGACCAGCAAGATTACTGTATGTGGACTTTGCTTTGATATCAATATGATGCATTTCCCTATACCACGCTTTGATATCAACCCCCATAATATTGAAAATTCTCTCCAATGGAGGACTCAATACTTTAGTAATATAATATTTCCAATCTAAATGTAGATCATCTTGAAATTGTCGTTTAATGAAATCATCGGGAGTGATACACCTCTCTCGAAGGATTTGATTTGGTGCTCCTTGGATAACCAGGTACGAAACCCTTTCTCTGTACTGAGGTTCGGCTCTATGATCGTTTAATACTTTGGCCATACTTATCTGAGCACCAGGAGGTGCATACCTGTCCTCTTTATAAGATCCCAACTTCACCTCTTTACTGAAACAAAAATCCTGAATGTTGACTTCGTCAGACATGATTTTATAAAACTGACCAACAACGTACTCTTTCACTTGTGATATATCATTTGTTTCAAATAAGATTCGTAAAGACTTTTCAACAATTTTCTGTTGAGCAGGTATACCATCTCTTCTCACAGTTTCAATTCCCTTAGCATCAAATTTTGGTATTTTTTGGTCCTCATCTTCATAACTATACCCAACATACCTCTTTTTAGCTAATAGAACAGAAGGGAAATAAACTTTTTCAAACTTCAATTTAACGGGTGATGGATTCAAACTTGTTACCACATTTGCCATCTCTTTACCAATTTTGAACGCTTCCTGTTTACTTTTCCCCGGTAAATAAACAAACAAGGAATCTGTATCACCATATACAACCTTGGCACCCCATTCCTCATTAGATTCAATAGTGTTTAATGCTTTCATCAAAGTTTCTCTTGCTGAACTGACAATGGCATCTGCTATTGCGGAGCATGGCATTCTACCAGAAAATGTAGCGGATGTGTAACCATAGGTCACATTGGCAATCAATTTCAGTGCCAATTGCTTATTGTGGTATAACTTCATAAGTTCCTTATCATCACTCAAGTATTTCATTGAGCTTTTGACCAAGATTCTTGCATCTAAAATTTCGGTCAAGAATTTAGCCAATAAACTCTTGCGTACATTTTCTTTCAAAAAGATGATTCCATTTGGAGATACATTCACCTTATCCTCAAATAGTTTCAATAATCCAGGTACAAGCTTCAGATTAGTGACACCTATCTTTTGAAATGATCTGTTAGTATCATATCCTTGTAAACTTCCAAGCATAGTTGAATAGCAGTAGTTATACGCAATCAAAAGAGAAGGATACAAAGATTGGAAGTCCAGAACGACTAATGGACTTTTGTAGTAAGATGATTCAGGCTCTAAGATCAATGGAATACATTGTAACGAGTCTTGTTTGAATACTTGTTTTTTACTAGGTGATATCAGTATAAAATTCTCTGCTTTTGTCATTCTAACCATCAAACTTTCAACCTTATATTGAGAACCTCTGTCTAAAATAGCATAAAAATCAATTCCTAGTAACCTAGACTGCTCTGTAGTTCTTGGTATAACTTCTTGTTTGATCATTATCTCAACTTCTGTCTTTAATCTTCGTAAATAATACGACAATACAATGCTCTGAAGTTGTGGTTTAGAGCTATTGAACCAACGAGTCAACTTAACATTGCTGAATCTTGGTATACGTCTATGTAATGAGTGGAAAGCAACGTTCTCCAGTGTATAACTTTGCAAAGCCATGTCACCACGTAAATGTCTCCACATATTGAGCATATGTCTACCACCAATTTTGATACTTGATGCATGCGTATAACCCCATCTATCATATGATTTATTGGAATGTGTAACACAAGACCTGGATAACCTCTTATTCAGATCCATGAGATAATATTTGTTGAATCTTTCCAATATATACCCCCATGAAGCAGAGTGGATCTCATACCCAGAAAGAATGTCCGGGTCCAAGTATTCCACCAACGATACCAATTCCTTGACCATGTCAACTTCATTTTCAAACGTTTCAATGGGACAATTTTGTGAAATCTGACTCCATTTCGTTTGCTTATAAGCTGCTGTGGTAGTCTTATCAACGACAAATATACCAGTATGGGAAAGACCCAAGTTATTCTGTGAATCGTCATTGTCGCCCTCTTTATCATTTGAATAGAACTTCCAGAATATAGCAGCAACTTCATCAATCATCGGATCGGAATATAACTCCCCTCTGGTGTTGACATGAATCTCTACTGCTAACATGTTGAAACCCATATAAGCAGATTTCTTTCTACCGACAGGAGCTTCGTAAGACCCGAATTTATAACCTTTGGAATTCTGAGTAACTGGTTTAATTTGAGATTTATATTTTTGAGAGACCGAGACAAGAGGTTTATCGATGGGGTTAAGTTTATCCCATTGGTCCACTGAATCATAAGAAGGTGGTGATAAACGATAACTCCAAACTGACTGAGGCATAGAAGGGTAATCTCTTGTCACGAACCCATTTTGAATTTGAGATGAGCGATATGCTTGGAGTCTATCATTTAATTTATAGCTTTCGGTTGTACTAATATCAGTAGATTTCAAAACAAATTTCTTTCCAGCGTAGTAAAAAGGAGTTCCAGAATCTGCAACTTTCGAATAAAACGGATCAGGATACTCATTTCTAAGCTGGCCGTGATTAAGCTCTAAATCAACAAGGAACTCCTCGTGACTATTGAATGAAACTGGTTCAATATTTATTTGATGTGTTGTCTCCTTAGACTTTGATTCACAATTATCAACCGATGACAGTTTATCGGGAAGATTCAAAGAGGAATCAGGTCCAAAACTTTCATTCAACAACTCTTGGGTGAGTTCACCGATTGCTGTTACATTGACCAAACTTGAGTTTGCAATTGAAGATTGCTCTTCTGGTTTCCTTTGAGTCATTTGGAAATATTTTCGATCCATATCTTGCTCTAAACTGGATTCTTCTATGTCTCCACCAATGGAATCAGCTTTAACAATGGATGATTTTGATTTCAGATTATTGTTTTCGTCACTTGCCTCGTCCTCTTCTGCTTCTGCTTCTGCTTCTTTTTCAATGTCAGATTCGACGTCATTATCAAGATGAGGAATACTTCCCAAGAAATCATCTAAATCATCATCAGTGTCATTATCTACATCACCATTCAGTTCTTCTTGCTCTTCTTCCCTGTTGACGTCAAGCATATCTTCAACATCATTATCAGATTCCTCTTCGATAATGGAGAACGACAAGTCAATAGGTTTTTGGGTTTGGATTTGAGTCATTTGAGTATTTCTGATAACAGTTGTTGTATCATTGATCAAGTTGAAGAGAGAGTAAGACTTATTCTCTAAGTCCCTCTTCTCCAAATAAGGAAGAAACTCTACATCATTAATGTTAACCGAGTACTGTAATTCATCAACTGCTTGAAATGAAGTGGGTTTGCTGTCAAGTAACTTTGGGTACTTTAACATAAGGGTGAAATCTGATATTTTCGGTTCCGTCTGCTCAGATCTAATCCTATTTATTCTAGTATATTGTTTCCATGATTTTTCGGAACAATACTTCAACATCTTCAAATGGCTTTGGTCTTCAACCCAATCTGTTCCAGTGAACATCCTGGAAGTCAAATTATCAAATAACTTCCAGTTTGAATTAACGTTCAAATTTTTCAATTTCAACTGGAATGACACATCCTTAAGAATCTCTCTGGTAGAGTTCAAGTATTTCTCGGAGATTGGTTCTGTGCCATTTAAGTTATCGATATACTCGCCAAATCCATGATGAAGTTGACGTTCCTTTAGGTCATGTCTGTTCAAGATATCCTTAGAAGTGACGTCCAACTCAAAGAGGCATCTACTCATCCTTGGATAATCTATTTCGTCCAGCACGAAGGAATCTTTGTTGTCGACCTTGAAAGCCTTCAAGAACTCAATCAAGTCAGTATCATTCTCAAGCTTATGTTTATTGAAGGAAGTCAAATTAGAAGAGAAGAAATCCTTATAATACTCTGCGATATCTTCGTCTTTCAACTGAATAATAGGAAATCTCCAAAAGACTTTGTCAACTTTCAAAAAATCACTGCAGAATAAATTGTAATCACACAAAAACTGTAAATGGTACGGTATATGAGCTTCATATGGCTGAATAAATTTGCCAAATATTTTACCATCGTGTAATAATCTCGTGAGCCTAGAAGCATACCTAGGATTCAGAAGACTTACCTTGATAAATGGTTGGTAAACACCATGAAATCCATAAAAAGGAACAGACTTGATGAGACTTAAATCGGCAATAAATCGACTACTAAATGGATTATAATCATCCTCTCCTTCTATTTCATTATCGGCATCTTCTTTATCGTTGCCACCATCATCGCTTTCTTCCATTTGACTCGATTGATTCTTCGGTTGAGGCCTAGCCATCTTTCGTCTCTTTCTAGGTTGCTTTAAATCTATTTCTTCTCTGGAGGTTTCATTGTCTTTGTTTCTTTGAAACGACTTTCTCAGCGCCCTGTCTAATTCAACTTTCAATCCCCACAGACTTGCATCAATCTTCTTTTCTGAGTCTAATGGACCTTTGTAAGGAATATACAGATAAGGAAAAACATTATGAACGTGTAAAAGACTCGAATGACCACTAGATGTCTTGGAGTATATTCTAATAATGGGGACTTGTGAAAGAGTTTGAGGCTGACAATTCTCTTCTGAATTGATATTCGGGTTGGGTATTTCTTTTCCACCAATTGTGAAAATTTGTTTGTCTAATGAAGTTGGTACACTTTGATAATTATCACATTTGACTATCTGAAATTTATACCCCGAATCACCACCGGATCCTAAAGAATGACTCGAATTCCAAGAAGACGAAGTATGTGTCGACATCGGGGTGTTATTGGCATCATGCAGTCTTTCCTCGACAGGTTGTAGATATCAACTGTATAGTGACTTGCTACCTTCAATGCAGAGCAAACACTTTTAAAAGTATTAAATCAAATACAAAAAGGGCAAAATTCAAGACACCAAATTCTCGAGCGGCGTGAAAGTTGATTTTGTCTTGCCTTTTTTTGATTACTTTATCTTTCTTTCACCTTATCTTTCCCGATTACTCTGTTACTCTGTATTCTTCAACAATAGCAACAATGGAGAACTCAAAAGTGGTGGTGTATATACGGTCTCAGAAACACAGGCCTGAGGAACTTTCTGTCGATGATGACAAAGAAACTAGTTCTGAATCGCATGATCACCACACTTTCACGTCTGCCCAAACAAACAAGTTGATAGATATATTATCCTCAAGTCTTTCGGTGAATAAGAGCAATATCAATGGAATGAATCGCAAATTCAAAGTGCAGTATAATTTGAGTGAATTGAGTCAAGAATGGGATGTCGATATGCATCTAATCAAAAAGAAAATAATGGAGCTATATTACTCAGAAATTGATAATCCGGAGAAAAGTCGTACCATTAGGAAAGATGAAACATTGAACACGGAGAAGACAGATAAGATCAAGACCAATAAAATGTTGAGGACATCCATATCGCCAACTAATGTATCAGAGCAACAGACAAATACAATTATCAACGGGTTGAATAGCTTAAAACTTGGAAATACGAATTTGGAAAGAACAGTTTTATCAGTAGACAACGAGTATGATACAGTACCATTAGCATCTACTGAAGCTGTACCTCATGCAAATAATGGAACCAGGTATCTTCGAAGAGTCAGTGCACAAACGTTACAAGATACAGGTGATACTTATCATCAATCCAATCATCATTTCCATGAAAGTAGCATTACAGACAATGATGAGGAGGAAGACTATGAAGACAATGAAGACGATGAAGATCAATTGGATTTTCTAGGTGCAGTGGAGAAATCCTTCCATGGCCATTCTTCCTCATCGTCATCTTCTTCTTCCCTATCCGATGAAAGCAGTTCCAATGTCAATATGAATGCAGCTTCAATTTATTTACAGCGATCAAGAATTATGAAAGGACCTAATAAAAAAGGTGGGGTTCTAGGCTTAGGTTATCTTTCCAGTAAGAATGGCATCACTGATAGCAACCACAGCAGTGCCACGGATAGTATAAGTAACTCCTTACTGGAAGAAGAACTGCTGAAAAGAATGTAATATATGTAATGTAATCTAATATAAAGAGCCATTTATAACTAAATCAGTGGCATTATAATCCATTTTCGAGGCGTTGCCTTGTAATTATTACACCTTTAAAAATCCGACAGAAAAACACAACGGATAATTGGTGATTACTATATAGATGAATAATAGATGATTTATTATAAGGTTATATAATTATTACTTAACTCAATAGAATTGAAACTTTCACGTTTACTAATACACACAGAAAATGTCTATGCGTAAGAGTCTTTATAGACAGTCGTTACTTAGAAACGCTAATTCTAATTCAAACTCTTCAGTCTCACTTTCTCAATTTCAAGATGTTCAAGAGATAAATTTATCAAATGGAAGTAAACAATGGATAAGAGATTGGTATTCACCTTTGAAATCCAACTCATCATTACAGCAACAACAGCAGCAGGGCCATTTGGGCGCTGGTGGTAATAGCAGTGGGGCCATTGGTGCAGTTCCTGGTTCTACTGGTTCTTCTGTTCCTCCAAGTGGATTAATGACGCCAAATGAAAATAACAATGATTTGAGTAGTTCACAAACCCCACAACCACAGCAGACATACAGTTTCAAAATAAAGACATGGATTCCATCCACATCTTCCTCGGGCCCAATCAAGGATTGTGATGACGATGAATCAATTGATTTAGATGATTATTTATATACACCTAAGAACGCGACAGATGATGGATCTGGTAATAATGATAATTCAAATGGTGAAAATGGATTAAGTGAAGCTGATATTAGAGGTGCTGTTGGTGGTGTAAACGGTGGAAGTAGTTTATTCTCCAGTAGTGCCGCAGTTGAGATGAAGGAAAAGAAAGAGGAGGAGAAAATAGTGGAAATCGATGAGTCTTCAACTGAACCTAAAGAAGATGTAGAGATGAAAACAACTGAACCTGTTTCTGAAGAAAAGCAGGAGGAAGAAACTCCTGTAGAAGCAGCACTATCTGTTGAACCTTCTGTCGAACCATCTGTTGAACCATCTGTTGAACCATCTGCTGAACAATCCGTCGAGCCATCTGCTGAGCCATCTGTCGAACCATCTGTTGAACCAACAGCTGATAAAGACGGGGATGTTCCAATGGAATAATACTATTACGAATGATAACAAATAACTAATCACGTCAAAATATATTATTTAATTAAGTTATGTATGATTTAAAAATCTCTATACTTTGTGTACTTTTATAACTATAATAAAAAAAAGGAAATATTCTTCTAAACTCTACTCTTGTTCCTAATTTCATTCAATTGTAAACGAATTGACTCATTTTCAATATCATTGATATTCTCTTCGATCAATTTTACATACTCTGAAGATATCGAATTAGAAAGAAGTAGTCTATTGATACATTTACTCAATCTTTCATTTTTGAAATGTTCTTTTAGATCATTTGATTTAGGATTCAAATTCGTGCTATTGGTACTAGTTGGCAAAATATTCAAATCAATTTTTTTCAAAGCTTGAAGGTTATTCTTTATACTTGATAAACTTGCCACTATACCATCTTCACCTTCTTCATTATTCTGATCAACACTTGTGGGTTTCCCCTGTGTATTATTTTCTTCCTTTTCTTCCTTTTCTTGATCTTCTTCATCATCATCGTCGCTTCCAATAACTATATCACCATCTTCCTCAACTTTGTCAATTTTGTCCTCTTTTTTGTTACCGTCGTCTAAAGTGTTTTCAGTACTACTACTTTTGTTCTTCCTTATCTCATTAGATTGAGCCAATGACTGACTTTGATCTTTCAAATTCAGAAGCACGTCATTGATCTTGATCAATTCATAATAATTGTTATAGATAATTGATTTGATCTCAGATTCATTCGAATTCAAAACTTCTTTTATATCATTCTCATATTTAACAAGTTTAATAAAATCAAACTCTGTTATCTTTTCATTGAAATTCTCCAATGTTAAAACCAATTCTTCTTCTCCTTGTTCTTTTGTTTCATCATCTTTGCCCTCACTTTTTGTCTCCTCATTCACGGGATCTGCAAGCCTGGCTAATTGCTTCTGCTGCTGTTCCTGTAATTTATAGAACTCCTTGAGTGCCTTCCTTCGACTACTACTATTAGTACCAGCAGTAGCAGTAGCAGTAGCAGTAGCAGTAGTAGTAGTAGTATTCGAAGTCGTTGATGAACTCCGTTGAGATGATGTATTAGTAGCCTCGTTAGTCCCACTTTGCGATGAAGCTTTCTCAGAACTTTTCTTAAACGATATAGATTCGGGCATATTTATTGTACTGTATTGTATTGTATTATTTGTCTCAATTGTGAAATAGATTGCTTGAAGAATAATGAACTAAGAAATCAATTGATGATATATCTACATATCTTAAAAGCAAAGAGAAGATCGCACGTATAAACCCAACACAGCCTTGAATCTTGTGCTAATGTTTTCCACTCTTTGATTTCAGATTATTGTATCAATACATATGTTCATAGTTGAATATGAGTATGAGTGTAATCTTTGTTCATTTGTTTCGTTGCTGATGTTTCTTAGACACCTCTTGAGTTAAAATCAAGTTTCAGTTTTTATATTCTATTTGAAATTTACAAGTTTTGTGGAAAAAGTAATTAAAAGTTAAAAATTAATTTTTAAATAAATAGGTAAGAAAATTTACAACAATATATATATAACAAATCAAAATAATTTATTATTTTTTGAATTTTTTCAAAGGATCAGATTTTTTCTTATTTTTACCACCTTTTCTAACTTTTGATCTTTTGTTATGTGGATTAGCAAAAGGTACGAATCCAATATGTTTAGCATCTGGTCTAACACCTTGAGGTAAAAGATAATCAGGAACTCTTTTAAGATTAACATCTGATCTAATTTTACCACTTTGTTTATTATTATCGTGTCTAAGAGTTTGTAAATCTTGTGGATTTTCTTCAAAATGTCTTTTCAATCTTTCTGAAGTTATTAATTCGGTTTTGATTTCTTTTAATCTTGCTTCCCTGACAGCTGCTCTTGTAATTGATCTGAATGAATCTTCCATTCTATATCTAAAATTATTCAATTGACTTTCATCAAATTTATAAGGTTTTAATTCATAACCTAATTTTGACTGTTGTCTTTCGATTCTTTTCAATACTTTTTCATCTTTCAATGAACTTTTCAAACTTGAAGCTTTATGTTTTCCCCATTCTTTTTCTTTAACGATAAATGATAATGACATACCTGCTTTACCACCTCTTGCAGTTCTACCAACTCTATGAACATAAGATTTTGAAGAAGTTGGTAAATCGAAATTCAATACACATGCAACATTACGGAAATCAACACCTCTTGAAACACCATAGTCTTTATCCTTTTGTGTTTTTTTCTTATTCTTTGCTTTATTATCATTATCATCATTATTATTACTGTCATTATTATTATTATTCTCTGTAGTATCTTGGAAATCATCATCATCAACTTCATTTGATTCATCAGTGGCAATCAAAAGATTATAAACATTCTTATTAAATTCTTCAACTATATGTAATCTTGAATTAATAGGAAGTTCAGAATTCAACAAGCATGATCTAATACCAAAATTCAAAAGAAATAATTTCAATTTATAACCTCTATCTAAATCATTAACAAATATCAAGATCTTACCTTTTATCAATTGTAATTTCAAAATGACATAAATCAATAAGAATTTATCAAATTCATTAGTTTTGATATAATACTGAACCAATTTATTCTTATGTGCATCTTGATCTGTATCTTGAAGTTTCAAGATAACAGGTTTATTACAAAAAGTTTCTTTAATTGGTTGAATATCTTCATTCAAAGTAGCACTCATAAGAAAGACTTGCATATCTTGTTTTAAATTCATAAATTGTGATAATTTTGTTAAATCTTCTTCATAACCATACGAGACGATTAAATCAACTTCATCAATGGTAAGGTACTTCAAATTAGTTAGATTAACTATGGAACTAACGTTATTTTGAGAAATTAATGAAATTAATTTAGATGGTGTTGATATCACAATATCTGGATTTTCAATCAATAATGAAGTTTGAATTTGATCTGAAATATTGTTGTTTAAATTTAACATTTTGATTAATTTCCCACAATAAACTGTTAATTTATTTAAAAAATCACTAACTTGATTGGCTAATTCCTTTGTAGGTACTAATATAACAGCTTGAATTGATTTTGTACTTGTCTTTGTACTACTACTTGAATCGGATAAGATACGTTGAACGATGGGGATACAATAAGCAGCGGTCTTTCCAGATCCAGTAGATGCTTTAGCTATGATATCTTTTCTTTCATCTAATGATAATTTAATAGATTGAGTTTGAATTAAAGTTGGATTTTCAAAACCTAATTTATTAAGACCTTGTAATAGTCTTGGATCTAATTGAAAACTCTCAAAACTAGTGGATTCGTCCACGTAAGATTGGGAAACTGCTACGTTTGACATCTGGTTGTTTAACTATAATTATATCTTGTAAAACAATCAATAGATCAATATACTTAACTATTTTTAACTTAAGAGAATAAATTTTTTTTTTTCATTCATTCATGCATAAAATAATTTTTTTTTTTGAAAATTTTACTAGATAAAAATATGACTATTCGCGTGGTGGTTGTAAATTTAGTAAATTAATTAATGTATTAGTTATAAATGATTATAAATAAATTATGGACAGTGAATCAACTACTCTTAGCTGAATCTTCTTTTAATGTAACGATTCTATTCAAGACGAGTTGATCATTATTTGAATCTTTATCAACACAGAAATAACCAACTCTCAAAGCTTGAAATCTTACAGTTTGTGGATCACTATTTGAAGTTCCCTTTTCAAAAATACTAAAATCAGGATTATTAACAAATGGCATATTCATTGGAGATTTTTCTTGAATTTCATAAAAAGCAGGTTCAATCATTGCATTGTATATTACATTTTCTGAATCTGGGTTGATATCAGCTAAATAACCATTTGGATTTGAAGAAGGATTTTCAGATTTGAATAATTGATTATGAATTCTAACTTCTTTTATGTTAACTGGTGATTTAAATTTTTTGGATTCAGGAATCCATTGAATAAAAGTCTTTGGTTTTGTCTTCTTAGATTCATCATTGTTATAATGAGCATGAATTAAAGTTGGTTTACCATTATCATCACGTTCAACTGATTCAACACTAATAGTAAATGGAACTTTCATTAATCCAACAGATTGACCTGGTGCTAATCTGAAATAATCTTTTGAAATTTCATCTCTATAATCCGATTCATCGATATAAATAGTCTTTGTGAATGGAATTTCACGATCTCCAAATTCTTTTGAACCTGGTTTATATGGAATTGAAATTAATTCTTCATAATCATCTGTGAGGTTATCAATAACAATTTTCAAAGGATTGGTAATCATCATTAATCTTGGAGTTGTAACATCTAAATAATTTCTAACTGATGAATCTAATCTTGTCGATTGAATATTTGTAGTTGATGTAGTAACACCTAAAGTATTAATAAAAGATAATATAGCACCAGGTGGTATACCTCTTCTCTTTAATGATTCTAAAGTATATAATCTTGGATCATCCCAACCTCTAACATAATTTTCATTGACTAATTTAGCAATTTTTCTCTTTGACATTATAGTACCTGTAATATTTAATCTACCATATTCTCTTTGAGCAGGTCTATAAACGTGTAAAGTATCACATAACCATTCATAAGATTCTCTTGAAAGATAAAATTCTGTAGTACATAATGAATGACTTATATTTTCAAATGAATCAACTAAACAGTGAGTAAAATCATAAGTTGGATAAATTTTCCATTTATCACCAGTTCTAGCATGATGAGCATTTAAAACTCTATATGCAACTAAATCCCACATTTGTGGATTTGGTGAATTGATATCCATTTTCATTCTTAATGTAGCTTTACCAACTTCATATTTACCATCTCTCATATTTCTAAATTCCCTAAGGGATTCTTCAATTGGTCTATTTCTCCATGGAGATTCATGTCTTTCACCACCGGGGGTACCATCTTCTTTAATACCTCTTTGTTTTTTAACTTCTTCTGAAGTAGAATGATCAACATATGCTTTATCCAATTTAATCATTTGTTCAGCTAATTCATATAATTTATCAAAATAGTCAGATGAATAAGTGATTTTAAAAGGTTTAAAACCTAACCATTCAACCATATTTAAAATTGAATCGAAATAAACTTGTTCTTCAGCTTCAGGATTAGTATCATCATAACGTAAATAACAAATGCCATTATTATATTTAGCATAACCAAAATTAACCATAATTGCCTTGGAATGACCAATATGTAAGAATCCATTTGGTTCAGGTGGGAAACGAGTTTGAACTCTACCTCCTGTGATTTTCAAATGTTCTTTCATTAATTCAGGATACATTTGTGGATTTTCACCAGCTTTATGTAAATCACCAAGAAAACCTTCATTGAAAATTGATCTTTCTTTGGTTTCAGTAGTTGTTTTCTTAACCTCCTTCTTACCCTCTTCCTTAGGTTTCTTTTCCTTCTTTTTAACCAAATCACGTTCATCTTTAGGACCTAATAATTCCAATACTCTTTTATCAATAATAGGTTTAAATAATTTAGGATCAGCAAATTTTAAATCAGGTAAGTTTTTGATAGATCCTAATAAAGAAGGAACGATTTTATACCTATTTTCCAAAATTTCATCTTTATTCTCATCAAAGTACTTCACAACGGAATCATCAACGTCTTGCTCAGTTACGATAACACCAACACCTGAAGCTTTCTCAAAATCATCAATTTTAGCAAGATCACCCGTGGATTTAACGTACTTCAAAGACTCACCAATTTGTAAATTAGTCAATAAATCATCATTCACGATCCCAGAGACGATCAATTCAACTTTCCCGACTTTATCCAAGTCTTCACCTTTGATCAACGTTGCTAAATTATGCAAAAGATTCAATTTACTTGAACTAAGTTCTTTTGTAGCTGATGGTGGTAATAAATTAATCAAATCATTTAATGTCTTTGATACTTTTTTATTTTTCAAGATTTCTTTTATTTTAGAATCTTCTAATCCAATTTTACTGAATTGAATCTCTAATTCATCTGTGGAAGACATCTTACTTACTTACTTAAATAAAAACCCAGTAACTAACCCAACTATAACTATAATTATAATACTTTTTGCCTGCTTCTGTTATTTGCTTCTCTGCCCTTTCTCTTTCTCACTAAGTGAGTAGAAAAAAAAAAAATCTGTCTGTCATTTTCATGATGTGTAAATTATTGGATTACAACATTTCAATTGTTTTACGGTAATTAATAAAAGGATGATAATATTATTTAATGATTGATTATATACTATATACGACAAGTTAAAAATGCAAAGATTGAGTTAGACTAACCTAACTGATAAATAAATAAAATAAAATAAGATAAAACACAGCGCTGATTGTAATTGTACATTTGAATTGTGCTAATTGAAGGTAAGTGATGAGGAAAAGGTAAGCAATGTATAAGTAAGTATATATATCTAGCAAATGACTTTTGAATGAAGGTAAGTAAGCGGCGAACGAAGTAGGTAGCAAACCTTGAATGAATGAATAAATAAATAAAGCGATTAGTGTAGGTAAAAAGGAGATATTTCCATTTTAGAAGTCAATCTTACAGGAGACCCATTATTTGATAAGGATGATTGATTATGATTTTGGGTTGAGTCAATGAATTCTCTGTTTATGTTTGGTGATAAGTAAGCATTTGAAATAGGTGAACCAATTGGTGAATTTTCTTCAGAACCAAAGAAACAATAATTTTGAATTAATTTATTGTATAATGTTTTGGAATTGAGGGATTTTGGTATATTTGAATCCGTTGATGAGGTGATTGGTTTTGTTGTTGAATGTAGTTGAGATTTTTTAAAATCTAATGAAAATGGATCTTTTGGTTGTTGTTGTTGTTGTTGTTGATCATAAGATGATAATGTAGCTAATGATGGAGCAGAAAGATTCTTTTTTAATAAATGATGATTTGAATGTTTCAATTTTGTTGTTGGTGTGGTTGTAGTGGTTGTAGTTGGCTTCTGGTCAAAACTATATCTATTCTTTTGATTATTATTAGATTTTAATTTCAAATCACAGTTGAATTCAGAATCAAGCAGTAAATTCTGATGATGATTAGACAATAAGAAATTTTCATCATCATCATCATCATCATAATCATCATTAATGAAATCATCTGATATTTTCAATTTATTAAAATTAAAAAAATCATTATCTAATTTAAAAGAACCTGAACGTTTTTGAGGTTGTTGTTGTTGTTGTTGTTGTTTCTTGGATAAGATAATATGATAATTTAAATCGTTATTATTATCCCAATATTCAATATTACCAACTTCATATTTCAAACAAAATTTCAAATCAATTGAATTTGAAGTGTTAGTAGTGGTTAATGAATTTAATTTTATTATAAATGAGAATCTATCATATGATTCATTTGATGATATAGTACAACTATTAGATGGATTTAATTTATTATAATTAAAGATATGATTTGATGAGATGTAATTTGTATTATCTAATTCAATAAAAGATATCCAATTATCAATTGTTAATCGAATTGTTATCTTTTTTTGATAACTTATATTTTTAACAAATACAAAACCAACTAATGAATCTTTATTCGAACCTAATTTAACACAATCGAGGATAATAGGTTTATTTGATTTGAATTTAAGGAAATCAAAAGAATCAGTTGATGGAGCATCATTTTTAATGATTGACCAATGAATTTTTTTATGATCTTCATCTTCTTCCTCATCATCATCATCATCATCTAAATCACTTGAATCAGATGTTAAATCCCATGAAGTTCTCATAGGAGATTGAATTGGAGAATTTTCAGCAGATACAGCAGTTGGTTTTTCTAATTTATTGAAAAATTTAACATCTTCCAATACAGCAGCAAATCTAACTGATTTGTTAGTGTTATTTTGATTGAATTTATTTGTATTTGGCATTGAATTTGATCTTTTTAGTGAAGGTAATCTAAGAGAAGATTTAACCAATTCACCAGATTTTTTTCTTAATAATGGATGGGGTAGGGGTAGGGGTAGGGTTAAACTAGGTTGAATTATAGTTGATATTGAAGCAGATGAATCAGATTTTGAACTTTTCTTAAATGTGAACTGGGGTGTTGTTGATTTATCAATTTGTTGTTGTTGTTGTTCATTGATGATAACTACGGTTTCATTATCATTTATTGAAGTGATATTATCATCTTCATTTGATGAAATAGTTGATAATGGAGTAAGTATTGATTCATCAGGAGATGAAAAATATGATGAAACTGATGATATTGTTGTATTGATATTATTATTGGTTTTAGTTGGTACTTTATCAGGTACTTCCTTTTCAAGTGTACCAACAATCAAATCATTAGTTGAATTTGATTCAATTAATTTATCAGTTAAATATTTTAAATTATTTGAAGTTAATGGAGCCGTTTGAAATGACTTTGGACCTAAATAAGGCATTATTGGATGTATGTAAGTTAATCCTTTATGATCCGAATGATGACAAATGATAAGAATAGATGAGATCAATCAGTTAGATAAGATATATGAAACTAACTGATTGATTGATAGATAAGTAATCTAATCTAATCTAATCTATCTACTTATCCAATAGACCACTGTGTATACTTAGAGAATGTTATATGGAATGAATGGAATGATAAGGATAAATAAAAATCAATAAGAAGAAAAAACAAGTTGTTTGATTTGATTTAAATTTATCGATGAGGTGATGCAGACAAAAAGAAAAGAAAAGAAAAGAGGAGATGAAATGAGAAAAGATGACTATTTTATTAATTTATTATTTTAATATGAGTATTAATAATGATTGATACTTCTATGAATGAATGAATGAAGAAAGTGGAGTAATCAAGGTGAGTAAGATAATAAGATAATAAGATAATAATAAGATAATTAACGGACCAGCCTTAATAATTATAATAAATGACAAGATATGTGGAGAAAGTTATCTTATTTATTCACCTAGATTAGATTAACAAGTGGGGTCAAGTGATTAAGTATTTAATTTAATTATTACAATGTAATGTAATAAAAAAAAGGGGATTTACAGATTAATATATACTAATAATTTATGTACAAACTGTAACACAAAACACTTTTACTAAATTAAATTAACCAGCGCCCCTTTGAAAAACAGATAATCAAGTTTTTTTTATTTCAGTTTCAAGATTTCAAGATTGATGATCATTTAATTATTTCTTCCACGCGTGAATTTCTATTGTCTTTATTGATCCCCATTGCTGTGCTTGTTCCTTTGTTAATTACTTACTTATATTTATTTATTTATTTATCTATTTATTTGATTGATTGTCATTCTATCAACTTACCAACATAAACTGAATAACCAGAAAAACACCCCCGAAAAATCCATCACCGGTTTTCCAAGTGGAGTTCCACACTCGCCACACTACACTACACTACACTAGTTAGTTAGTTAACTAATAATCACACAGCCGCATGGGGTACAATTTTCCCCCACTTGGCGTGGCGTGTCGTTGTCGTTGTGTTGTGTTGTTTCTTTATAGTTAATAATGCCTTGTTGATTCTTGGTGTAGTTGTACTCAAATTGATATGATATAATGAATCAACTCAACTATCTGCTCATAGTATTTGTATTTGTAATAAGTTATAATCAATTATAATTAATGAATGAATGAATGAAATAACCGAGTGGAGATGAATCACAATCACAAATCAATCAATCAATTGGCTGTGTGCACAGAAATAGATGTGAAGAAACTAAGTAAAAAAAATTCTACGCGTTTTTTTATATTTCTCATATTTCTCACCATCTCAACATCATTCATCTATCTATGACTTCATTTTAACTCATTTCACATCCTGGTTTCTTATGTCATTTAGGATAATAATATACTTTATTTATTTTACTTTACTTTACACTCAACAATAAATTCAAGTAATCAACGCGTCGTTTGTAACTTCAATAATTCAACAATTCAACAAATTATAACACTATTGATTTAGTCAAGTCAAGATAATCAGCCTCACAAATCAAATGAATGTTACAATTACAACATTTGATATTCTATGTACGGAACTTAATGGGTATATTGATTTTGATTTATTAATCAATTAATCAATTAGTATAAATATAATATAATATAATATAATATAATATAATATAATATAATATAAATAAACCGGTGTCCGATATATAACTTAACTTAACTTTCATTCCCTAATTTGGATAAATTAAATTTAAACAAATTGCATTAACTCAAACTAAATAGCAAGTTTAACTTTGGCATAAATAATTATTTATATATAATAACTATTTTAGTTAAATAAATTCCGCTTTTCCCCCGCCACACCCCACACGCCCACACTTCACACACCCCACCCCTCCTGTCAGACCACTCACTGCACACTAGCACTCACTCACTAACTGCACCACACACCACTCACCACTCACCACCCCACACTGAAGCTAAAAGTTTATTTTTTCAGTTCAGACTAATTAAGCCACTCTAATCTTTGTTGGGTTGATTGATTTATTTTATTATTTTATATTATATAGTTAAAGAGATCAGAGAACCAAATTGGGAAAAATAATTTGTTAGTTAACAGGGGAACCCAAATATTTATAACACCCGTACACCATGACAACAGCAGACAAACAGACAATCGACCTGACCTGACAGATCTTACATAATCACACATACATACCTCTACAACATTTCTGAATTGTTGCGAGAAAGATGATTTCAACTTTCTTTACAAGATTAACTCAAGAAACTAAATTGAATTTTATATATTACACTTTTTGCCACTTTAACTCAACTATTTTCTTTTAATACAATCAATCAATCTTTGCTTAATTAAGTGATCTCTTCTTTGCTAATACTAATCAATTAACCAATCAACTAATGCCAGTAGAATTAGTATTGTCTCCATTAATGAGACCTGTGGTCTTAGCTAAAGCTCTTGTATTTTCCCCTCATCGTAGAGCTTCTCGTTATATCCCCCACATTGTAGATTCATTATCCTTAGATTCTTCAAACCCAACCACAGACAAACCATATAATATTCAAGAATTTGCAATTAGAAGAAGATTTGGATCAGGTTCTAAAATATTCGATGTATTTGATACTAAAAATGGTGAATTCCCTATAGGTTCCAATGATTTTAATGATTCATTATTTTGGTTTGTTAGATCAAGATCAGTTAAAGGTGCCTATAAAATGTATTCACAAAAAATTAGAATGACTGGAAAAGATGATCAAGGTAATTTACAAGATGAACCAGTTGCTGCAATTAGAGCAGGTTTAAGATCAAATATCTTATTAATTAGAGCTCCCAACGTCCCAGTTTCTGAATTAGGTTGGCATATTATAAACCATAGAGTAGATGCCTTAGATGCTTATAGAATGTTTACTCTTAATGATGGTTCAACTTATCAATGGACAACTGAGGGTATGTTCTTAGAAAAAATTGGTAATCTTGGTGAAAAGGAAAGTGAAATAAGAGAAAGAATTGGTCAAGTTATACCTGCTGATAGTTTTGGTTTTAATATAAAAGTTAATTTAGATAAAATTCCATTAGAATTAGCATTATCTTCTGCTTTATGTTCTTATATTGATCATTGGAATACTAATTTAAAAGTTGGTGGTATTTATTATGCAAGACAAGCTTCTCATATTAGATGGAAACGTGATTGATTGACTAGACTAGCCTAATTACCTTATAATTGATTGATTAACTAAACAGCAGTTCCCCAGTATATACATATATATATACAGAAATCAAATAAACTAAGCAGAAGCAGCGCTTAAAACAAAACCAATTACCATTTTAAGTAATTCCTAATTTATTTAGCGCGGTAGTGTACCAATACTCAAATTTCCTTATAATCATCAATCTTACATCAATTCAACAGTGAATCTGGAAAATTTTTATTTTTTTCAATGTTAGTCATATTATACATTATTTATTTATTTGACATATATTACTTGATATATTATTATTCTTATACTTAATTGATTAGTACATAGTCACATTCTCATATTTATTTGATTCAATAATGAGTATGGGTTTAATTAGTGCTACAAGATTAGTAGGAAGACAATTCTTTCCTAAATCAGTACTAAGAACTAGATTCAATAATAGTATTCGTTTCCAATCAACTTTACCAGTTGATAAAGCAGCTACTTATGCAGGTGCTGGGATCTTATCTGGTTTCACTGATGAAAATGGTCATAAACTAGTTGAAGTTTCAAAAGTTTTAGTTGTTGGTTCAGGTGGTTTATCAATTGGTCAAGCTGGTGAATTTGATTATTCTGGTTCTCAAGCTATAAAAGCCTTAAGAGAAGCTAATAAACAATCCATTTTAATCAACCCTAATATTGCTACAAATCAAACTTCTCATGCTTTAGCTGATGAAATTTATTATTTACCTGTTACACCTGAATATATTACTTATATAATTGAAAGAGAACAACCTGATGGTATATTATTAACTTTTGGTGGTCAAACTGCTTTAAACGTTGGTGTTGCTTTAGAGAAAATGGGTGTCTTTGATAGATACGGCGTTAAAGTATTAGGTACTCCAATTAAGACTTTAGAAACTTCTGAAGATCGTGATTTATTTGCTCAAGCTTTAGGTGAAATTGATATTCCAATTGCTGAATCAATTGCTGTTGATAACGTTGATGATGCTTTAAAAGCAGCTGAAAAAGTTGGTTACCCAATTATCGTTAGATCAGCTTATGCTTTAGGTGGTCTTGGTTCTGGTTTTGCTAAAAATGAAGAAGAATTAAGAAATTTATCTTCTCAATCTTTATCATTAGCTCCACAAATTCTTGTTGAAAAATCTTTAAAAGGTTGGAAAGAAGTTGAATATGAAGTTGTTAGAGATAGAGTTGGTAATTGTATTACCGTTTGTAATATGGAAAATTTCGATCCTTTAGGTATTCATACTGGTGATTCAATAGTCGTTGCTCCTTCTCAAACTTTATCAGATGAAGAATATCATATGTTAAGATCTGCAGCTATTAAAATCATTCGTCATTTAGGTGTCGTTGGTGAATGTAACGTTCAATACGCTTTACAACCAGATGGTTTAGATTATAGAGTTATTGAAGTTAATGCTAGATTATCACGTTCTTCTGCTTTAGCTTCTAAAGCCACTGGTTACCCTTTAGCTTATACTGCTGCTAAAATCGCTTTAGGTTATACTTTACCAGAATTACCAAACCCTGTAACAAAGACTACATCTGCTAATTTCGAGCCTTCTTTAGATTATATGGTTACTAAAATCCCAAGATGGGATTTAGCTAAATTTCAACACGTTAAAAGAGATATTGGTTCAGCAATGAAATCAGTTGGTGAAGTTATGGCAATTGGTAGAAATTTCGAAGAATCTTTTCAAAAAGCTATAAGACAAGTCGATCCTTCATTTATTGGATTTCAAGGTGGTGAATTCGAAGATTTAGATTTTGAGTTATCAAATCCAACTGATAGAAGATGGTTAGCCGTAGGACAAGCTTTATTACATGAAAATTATACAGTTGATCAAGTTCATGAATTATCTAAGATTGATAAATGGTTCTTGTATAAATTAATGAATATCGTTGAAATGCAAAAAGAATTAGAAAATATCGGTTCATTATTTGGTTTGACAAATGAGGTAATTACAAGAGCTAAAAAATTAGGATTCTCTGATAAACAAATCGCATTAGCTACAGGTTCAACTGAATTAGAAGTTAGAGCAAGAAGAAAATCATTTGGTATTGTTCCATTCGTTAAGAAAATTGATACTTTAGCTGCTGAATTCCCAGCTGATACTAATTACTTATATACAACTTATAATGCTACTTCATCTGATGTTACATTTGATGAATATGGTACTATGGTCTTAGGTTCTGGTGTTTATAGAATTGGTTCTTCAGTTGAATTCGATTGGTGTGCTGTCTCAACCGCAAGAGCTTTAAGAGATTCAGGTAAAAAGACAATTATGATTAATTATAATCCAGAAACTGTATCAACTGATTTCGATGAAGTTGATAGATTATATTTTGAAGAATTATCATTCGAAAGAGTTATGGATATTTATGAATTAGAAAATGCTAAAGGTGTTGTTGTTTCAGTTGGTGGTCAATTACCTCAAAATATAGCTTTAACTTTACAAAATGAAGGTGCTAAAGTTTTAGGTACTAACCCTGAAGATATCGATAAAGCTGAAGATAGACATAAATTCTCAAGTATCTTGGATTCTCTTGATATTGATCAACCTGAATGGGCTGAATTAACTTCAATTGAAGCTGCTGAAGAATTCGCAAATAAAGTTGGTTACCCAGTATTGGTTCGTCCATCATATGTCTTATCCGGTGCTGCTATGTCTGTTATTAGATCTCAATCTGAACTAGATTCTAAATTAAACAATGCTGCACAAATCTCATCTGAATATCCAGTTGTCATTTCTAAATTCATCGAAGGTGCTGAAGAAATTGATATCGATGGTGTTGCAGCTAATGGTAAAGTTTTAGTTCATGCAGTATCTGAACATGTTGAAAATGCTGGTATTCATTCAGGTGATGCTACTTTAATCTTACCTCCACAAAATCTTGAACAAGATATTATGGATAGATTAAAAGAAATTGCAGATAAAGTTGCTAAAGCTTGGAAAATTACAGGTCCTTTTAATATGCAAATTATCAAATATAATAATCCAGAAACTGGTAAAGTTGATTTAAAAGTTATCGAATGTAATATTAGAGCTTCAAGATCATTCCCATTTGTTTCTAAAGTACTTGGTATTAATTTCATCAATGTTGCAGTTAAAGCTTTATTGGGTAAAGATGTTCCAGAACCAATTGATTTAATGTCTAAAAATTATAATTATGTTGCTACAAAAGTTCCACAATTTTCATTCACAAGATTAGCAGGTGCTGATCCATTTTTAGGTGTGGAAATGGCATCTACTGGTGAAGTTGCTTGTTTCGGTAAAGATTTAACTGAAGCTTATTGGACTTCAATGCAATCAACAATGAATTTCAATTTACCTAAACCTCCAAGTGGTATCCTGTTTGGTGGTGATTTAACAAATGATAACTTAGGTCAAGTTGTTAAAAACATTTCTGGATTAGGTTATAAATTCTATGTTACCTCAGAAGAAGTTAAAACATATTTAACTAATTTCACAGATGTTTCAATTGAAGTTATTGAATTTCCAAAGGAAAATAAAAGAGAATTAAGAGAAGTTTTCCAAAAATACGATATTAAATGTGTTTTTAATTTAGCAAAAGCTAGAGCTGAATCATTATTGGATGAAGATTACGTAATGAGACGTAATGCAATTGATTTTGCAATCCCATTATTTAATGAACCAAAAACTTCATTGTTGTTTTCAAAAGCCTTGGCTGATAAATTACCTGAAAAATTAGAATCTCTTGAAAATAAAGATAAAGTTGTTATTCCAAGTGAAGTTAGAAGATGGAGTGAATTTATTGGTGGTAAACCAGTATAAGCTAAGCTAAGCAAAGCAAAGCAAAGCAAAGCAAAAAAAAAAACAAATTACAATATAACGATTTCTGATGATTGAGATATATACATTATTATTATGCAGGTATATATCCTAAACTAAGTAACTAATAATATAATATACTATACTATACTATACTATACTATACTAATAAGCCAAACCATTCTTTCCATTTGGGGAAAATAAAATATCCCTCTTTAAGCATAGCGAATTTTTGCTTGTTGTAAAGAAGAAAAAAAAAAATAATCCTTACTGCCGTCTCCTGTTTTTTTTTTTATTTTTTTTAAAGTTATCAGTAAGAAAAATAAAATAATAATATAAGGGAATTTTTAGGTATAGGGTGAGTGATTACTTGAATTGTTTATTTTCACATAGGTTTCAATACGTCAAGCCATCGATCAATAGTAAATTAGTAGGTCATCTATTCTGTACACCAACTATTACCGCGTCTGTTCTATTTTCATATTACTCGGTTGCCTCCCGCACATACATACTGCTGAACAATTTTTATTTCATTTTTCAAACTTAGTTGTATCTACGACAAGAAACAGAGATTCATCAAATCAATTGGTAATTCATTCATAGTCAGTCAATTCAACGCATTGCATTTTCAATTTTCCAAGATGGGCGTCTGTGGGTCAAAAGAAGAACCAAGCACAAGTAATAAGACTTCAAGGGTATCTCAACAAAATGCCAGTAGTAGTTCAAATACCAATGGAGACGTGAATACGGCAGTTAATACAGCTAATATATCCAATGGATCATCATCAACTGAACAGGAGAAACCTAATGAAGTGAATAACAGTAATAATAATAACAGTAATGGAAAACAGCTGACAAATATAAGTAATACTAATAATGGTGGTACTGAAAATAATAATGCAGTTACTACACCAAAGGCTAAACCAGAAGTTAAATTATTATTACTTGGATCAGGTGAAAGTGGTAAATCAACAGTTTTAAAACAAATTAAAATCATTCATCAAAATGGATTCACAAAGAGAGAATTATACGATTATAAACCATTTGTATTTAAAAATATACTAGATTGTGTTCATTCTATTATTAAAGCTCATAAACAATTCGATACTTTGAAAGAATTGACTGAATTAAGTGAAGAAGATATTGAACAACTTTTGAATTACGATATTCAAATGGATACAGATTACAGACAATTAGATAGTGATATTATTAAAAATACTAAAATTTTAGTTAATTCAACAACAACAAAAAAATTATTTGATGAACATAGAAATGAATTTTATATCTTAGATTCTGCAAAATATTTCTTTGATAATTTGGATAGAATTAGTGAGCCTGATTATACACCAACTGTTACAGATGTCTTAAGAACAAGAAAACAAACTTCTGGTATTTACGATATAAGATTTCAATTAGAAGATATTGAAGTTCATTTATACGATGTTGGTGGTCAAAGATCTGAGAGAAAAAAATGGATTCATTGTTTTGATAATGTTACAGTAATTATATTTTGTGTTGCATTAAGTGAATATGATCAAGTATTATTAGAATCTTCTTCTCAAAATAGATTAGAAGAATCAATTAACCTTTTTGAATCTGTAGTAAATTCAATGTGGTTTAGAAGAACATCAGTGGTTTTATGTCTTAATAAAATAGATGTATTTATTGAAAAATTACCTCATTCACCTTTGGAAAATTATTTCCCAGATTATGTTGGTGGTAATGATGTTAGTAAAGCTGTGAAATATATTATTTATAGATTCAAACAGGTCAATAGAGCTAATTTGAATATAATGCCATATGTTACTCAAGCTACAGATACTTCTAATATTAAATTGGCATTTGCTGTAGTCAAAGAGACAATCATTCACAATGCCTTAATGGATAGTGGTATCTTACAATCCTGAAAAGAAAAAAAGATACCAATTTATACAAAAAAGAGATACCGATGAAAAAAAAGAGCAAAAACACACACTAATAACAACCCAACCAAAACTACCTGTTCACTGTATGATAAAAATAATTTCAAACTAGTCCTTTTTACTTTTATTTCATTTATCTATTTATTAATACCTACTTATTTATTTATTTATTTATTTATTTATTTATTTTTTGATTTATTTCATTTTTTATTTTTTAATTATTCACCTACCTACCTACCTACCTACAACTTTTGTGATTGGTTTGTTTTCTTTCAACTTCACACAATTTATGCTAGCACGATCTCCCCATTTATTTCCTATATAGTACATAACATAAACCTTAACTAAATAGCCTGAATAAATGCACATTCCCTCAATATAAAAATAAAAATAATTACATGCAGACGCGACGGCTTTCGGCTCAAACGGCGGCTTTTCTTTAATTCCTTCGGTATCAGAGCGGATGTAATTGATTTAATATAGCATACAGAGAGATGAATGGTTTAATCCTGCCAATTGAAGAGGTATCTATTCAATTCAATTACTTCATTATTGCAACCTTGTATATTAGAACTAAAGCTTTGAATCCTATCTGAATTTGGATTATTGTCATCTAACTTCAATTTTTTGTCTTGTCTTGGAAAAACACCTGTTTGTTTTCACTATACAAAAAGATAGATTTGAAATATCCGAAAGAAAGGAAAGATAGGCGTTCAACATTAGAATTAGAATTCACAATTCAACTTTTTTTTTTATACATTATTCATACAAAAACTACACCAAACATGCTCAGGCTTATTTTAGTGAGCTATTTTTTGTTCACTATAACTCTTAATTTCATAACTTGGAATTTATTTGGATTTCAACTCGGATTTATTACTTTTTTTGGTATTTATAGAATAAGGTTAATTCATTCAAGTTTACAGAAGTATGGAATTTCAAAATTAGCCATTGGAGATTTGAAAATCACTTATAACCCATTGAAACTCTTGTATTTGATCGTTGGTAATGATACTTTGACTATTCAAATTGATAATGTTTGTGTATATGCAACATCATCTCAAAATTCAACATCACAATTCGGAAATACGAATATACGAAAGGGGGGTAAATCGAGTTCAAATTCAAGAAAGGAGAAACCGGATATACAAAAGATCTTCGAAACGAAATCTGTTGAGATTTTCCAAAAACTCAATTCATACTCTAGTTTATTATTCCCATTTAATTTTCAAATCAACAATATACGAGTCTTTTACGATAATCAAGAAGTATTCCACGGAGAAAAAATACGAATCATTGGAGAGACAAAGAGTGATGAAAAACAAAAAGATATTATTACTACTTCTTCTTCTTCAAGTACAGTTTCTCTTGTGATGGTTCTTGACGAATTCAAATCTTTTGAACATAAATTACTAGGTCGTTTACTATTCACATCTCGTATTGAATTTATCGAAGAAACTAAAAACCTCTCATTATTCTTTGATCACTACTGCAAAGACGTTGATTTGAATCTTAATAAGTTTAAAACTGCCTTCAAGAGGTTCTTCCCTAAGAAAAATGAACAAGAGGTACTTGAAACACATATACACGATCACGATGATACCAACCACAATGGGTCTTTTGAATCCATGTATTCAATAGAAGAGAAAATGAATATATTGTTATTTTTAATAGATAAAATCACATTAAGAGACTTATCTGTAGTTTTAGAGAACGTTAAAGTGGTTTATGGACATGTTTCTTATTCTGCAAATAGATACAGTACTACTATACAATCGTTATACAACAATGTTCCAATAGACAATAACTCAAAACTTGAAATCTTGTTATCGTTAACATCACTAAACATCAAATCAATTCATGAAAAACATTTGTTTACTTATATTCCATTTGGAAATTTTTCAACTTACCTTGATGTCAATAAATTACTGGAAATAATTCTTCACAGGCACGATAAGGAAAAATTGGATCTTTTGATAAACGATCAAGATTTGATATTGAAGAGTCTTGTTGCTGTGAATTTTTCAAGTATTAACATACCTTTGGATAAATTACTTGAAATCTTACAGAGAAGACGTGCTGCTAAACCATCAATATCGGAGACGGACAATTCAGCACTAGATATTACGAATAATAAGAAAACCTCTGTTGTGCCTACTAAAGAAACTCTGTTCTTCAAACTTCTTACTAAAATAGTTATAAAGTTCCATTTTTCTAAATTCAATTTGAATCTTAAATTCTCTGATACTTTCAGTACCGGGATGAAGATTGACGAGGTTGAATTTGAGTATAAAAACGCAAAGATCGTTAACGATACATTGTTTACGCATGCTCCAGGAGAACCAGATCGTTTAATCATGCTATTGAGTGTTCGTAACTTATCTTTTATTTCGAATATTCAATTGGATGGTATCACACAAAAGAGAAAAAGTGAATTTTTGAAAATTGATAAATTTGTCTCATGGATCAATATAAATCTTACTAATATGGCTATTACTTCTATAGACTCCAACGTTGGTTCAATTGAAGTTATGTTGAATAATATAATGGTGTTCAAACAATTAGCTAAGTCAATTGATCGTCTGAGATTAGTCGATTTTCTTTACGCTGGTGACACAAATAAACAACATAAGAAACCAGTTGTTGAGAGTAATGGTGAATATAAGCCAATCTTACCATATATTTTGCAACATGTTAAATTCAGTATCAACCAGATTAAATTCATTGCTGCATTCCAAAACCAAATCAATACATATTATGATCAAGATGAATCAGAATTCAATAAATATTATAGAGGTATTTCAGCTGCAGTGAAAAATCTCTCGATTGATCTCAACAACTTACCTAACACCCAAAAATTGAAATTCAATTTATCAAGTGTTCGTGTATTCAAAGTTCGTGAGCTGGATGTTACACACTTCAAGTTCAGCAAGAAACTTTCTACACCATTCCTTGATTTGCAAAATATGAATGTCTCATATCTCAAGTTGAAAAATAAGCTCAATGTTGATCTCCCTATTATCGAAGCCGGACTTTCAGTGGAAATTGCATGGCTCTTATTGTTCGTTAAAGCAGTCATATCTAGTATTATTATACCATCTCCAAAGAAAGAAAATCTTCCAGTGTCTGATGAAGTTATTGATACCTCAGAAGCTGTATCTGATGGTAACACTCTCAATTACAATCTCTTTATTGGCTTGTTTGTTTTCCGTGTCGATTTACCACATGACGTTCCTTTGGTATTGGAACTTGACAGTCTTAAAGTATCTCCAATTGATAAATTACCAACTGTTTCTTTCAAAGTTTTGAGAATATACGGAGTTAATCCATTCCAATCGGATTTCTGGAGTCCTATACTGATTTTCACATATGGAAAAGTTGTCATTGACACGAATTCAATAGATGGTCCACAAGTCGGTGTGTCATTAGATTCAATGAGATTAGAAGTTCCATTTGAATACGTTTTCTACAGCGCATTTGACAATCTTTTGACGTTCTGTAAGACAATCATCCAACTCAGTCTTAATATGAAACATATAATGGAATTTGATACATTACCAAGCAATTTCAAAACTGAAATCAAGATGCCGAGTGTTGTTCACCCTGTCAAGATTCCCAAAATTCAAATTAAAGCTAAACAATTTCAATTCTGTATGCATGATGATCCATTTGAAACGGAATTGAATGATATTCTATTGTTCAGTTTGGTCGAACAAAAGATCAGGTCAGCTAAATTTGCTGCTTTTGAATGTACTAGAAGTAGAATGATGAATGACTTATTTGCCAGATATCCAAATATTGAAGTTGTAGACGGAGTACCAATTAGACCTTCTAATTACGGTATTCCAGCACCTCATCCAAACGGTTCTTCGGCAACTTTAGATTTTCCCATGGATTCCCCAACTTCAGAGGTTCCACCTAATGAGATTGGCAGAAGGACTAATGTAACGACATCGAACAGAGAAAATCAGCATAAATTTGGCCGTAGAAGAACTACTAAGAATGGATATGGATCTTCACTGGCTAAGGGATCATTCAACAGATCTCAACAAGATTTTGATAACTTGGTATCTGAATTAAATCAACTAGAAGCCAAGTTAGAGATCTCAAGAAAGAGACTATATAACAATTTATCCAAATCATGGATAACGAAAGTTAAAAAGCAAAGAGAAAAGAGGAAGTATGCTATTTTGAACTCGGAATTTACACCATGTGGTGCCGATCCCCTTATCAGAAAGGAATTTGTTGATAAGTATCCCGTTACAATGAGTGAGGCTACATCATCTTTATTTTCTTTTGAAATGGTAGACATGGTTTGGAATCTTGATGAGCCTGATTTCGGGGTTCAAAATTACGCGGAATATCTTCATACCGTTGGTAAAGGTATACCTAAAACCATGCAATATACTATTTTGGTCCCATTGTTATTTGACATCTTTGCTTCAAGATTGACTGTTCAAATAAAAGATTATCCATTGCCTTTGGTATCATTTGGTGGTCATAAAGACGATACTTCCGAATCAATCAACTTGAGAGGTAATTTTGTCATTGCCGAACAACTCTATGGACCTTATGAATTAAGATGGATTTTTGTTCCGTGTGCTAACTTGGAAAATGATCCCCCTGTTCCAAGTGAGAGTATGTACTCTTGCAATATCCCACGTACCTTGACTACGATTAAATTCTATACTGATTTACAGATTAATGTTGTTTCCAAGCGTCGTGGTGTGGTATCATGGTCTACTTCAATCCAACCAGGTTTGGGTTATGCTATGAATAGTTTTGATGTCTTGTCTAAACCTCCATTAGATAAGAGTCCCTTGATTGGGTTTTGGGATAAATTTGCATTATCCTTACATGGTGCTTTCAACTTCCACTTTCAAAATGGTTTAGATCTATTCATCAAGAGTGGTACATCACCTTACATCCTTATGGCTAAAAATGCAGGTTATGCATTCAGATGGAGTGAAGATGTCAATTTGAGAATCAACTCCACTGGAAAACCTCAAGAGTTTTTGATTGTCGACTCAAATGTGTTTGATATCATCATTCCAAAATTCGGTACTCTATCTTATGATAGGTTCCTCAGATTAACTCCTTCACATCAGATAACATACACAGTATTGAAGAAAGTTGTGAAGCTGAATGGTAAACCAGTTAAATGGAAGATGGGATTCTTCTTTGAGAAGAATGCAGATGAGGGTGATGACAACGTCTACATTGCCAACAACTCATACACTCCTGGTCAAGTTGAAAGAGCATCAAATTTCAAAGATCATTGGGAGATTGCATTGAGAAACCCAAATTCATTTGAAAATCCAGAGGATGCTTTGACTTGGGATAGTTACAAAGGTTGGAGAAGTAGATATATTCATATGTCTGTTTCATTGGAAGCTGCAGGTAATTATTATGGAGATGGAATGTTCAATTCTTTCCATTTCACACCATTGGCTACTCATCATTTCTTCTCTTGGTGGAATTCTTTCAGCACCTTGGGATTGCCAATCAAACGAGGAACTATGTTCAAGAATAAGTTTCTTGATTATAGACAAAGTCCAAGATTTGGCGATGCATTGTTTACCATTAAGTATCAACTCTTGTTGAAATCAGTGTTTTTGACACATTGTTATTTACATAGCGGTGCCAATTCACTGGATCCATCAAACAATGTCACATATACAGGTTTGAAATGTTTTGTTAAAAACTTTTCTTTAGATTTGCATCAAGTATCTCATGAAATGAACCTAATTGACAAAAACACAGGAAAGCATTACACTGACTGGAAATTGAAAATGACACAAGGAGAGGTTGATTTCGAGGAAGCAGATTTGAGAGTTCTTACAGGGGAATTTAACCAAACATGTGTTGGTGGTATGCTCGCAAAGGCTTTGGGCTTACATTCACAGTCTTCATCATCTAATACATCTTCTAGTGGTGACGTACTCTCTAATAAGGCTACTGATATTTCGAGCGGTATTGGATCGTCTTATATTGGTGGTACAGGTACAGGTGCCAGTACAAGTAATCACAACACAACCAACTCAAGTCAATGGTTAGATCTGGATGATTTTGTTGAAATAGAAACCAAAAATATGAGTAATGATATTCCGAAATGGTCAGCCATTAGATTAGCATCGTCCCCAAGGTTTTCATACTTTAGACAAACTCCTGACGTGAATGTTGCGCCTTATCCATTTGGTACTGAGAACTCTCATACTTGTACAATTGGTACGAATCATCCGGAGAAGACCCAAGAAAAGTTAGCCGCAGAGAGAGTAGCATATATTGCAGATCAAATGGAATCACTTGAGGTAACGTTGAACTCCTTAAAAGAAAACAAAAGTAGCAAAGATCCGTTGATTTCAAAGAAAATCGACGAACTTGAAAATCAATTAGAAGTTTTGGACAGAAAGAGACATATAGTTAGTTTGTTGAAAGCTGAATTGACTCAAGGTTATTCAGATCCAGATGCAATTGCAAGAGATCTAATGGAAAATAGATCGATTACAAGTGAAGAATTCTTATCAAGATTTGACTCTAAACTAACGACATCAATTTCAAATTCAGCTTCACTTGCTTTATCCAAAATGACCACAAACCAATCATCAGACATGTTAGAAACATCAAATCCTCATAGTACCTCACCATACAGAAACAGATTTATTATTCATAATATATTCTTCACTTGGAATAATAGGCTTAAGACGAAGGTTTTGAAATATTTGGATAATATGAAAGTTAGAAGATCAAGTGCTTTCAATTTGAGTAGGAGAGCTGTTAAATTAGCTGAAGATTTATTGAACTCTAACGTTGGAGAGATCAAAGATAGAGACTTGGACAGTAACATAGTGGATAATTATGAATTTGAAAGTAGTAATGATGTTCTTGAAAATATAGATGAAATAATGAAAGACTTGGCTGGATACATAGATGCGATTGTTGATGATACTTATCTTTTGAAGTTTATCTCTCCTCAAGTTAGGTTATTTTCTAAGAAGGATCCTAACTCATGTATGCTGATTGCTTCTAGAGACATAACGATGAAAACAGTTTCAATAAACACTACCAAGAATGTTGATGTTTCTGATGACTCTGATGATATTACAATGGCTACTAGGACAGGTGTTATATTCAACAATGCATTTGTATACGTTCTAGAAAAAGAGCAAATATTGAATCATCATTATGGTTTGTTTTATTTCTCAGAAGAAGAGAACTGGCCTCCAAAATTACCAATTGAAATGTGTTATAACTCCGAAGATTTGAAAGACGCTACAGTAGTAGATGGGGCAAGCATTGCATTGGTATCCTTAATCAGAAACAAGCTTTACTTTGCAGACAACAATGAAACTGAAATGGGCTCCACAGACCAGACTCTTGAACTCAATATCGGTAATTCATTCAAAGCAATGATACCAAAGATTGTAATCACAACGAATAGTAAGCAATACTTGACTATTTTCAATGTGATTACCGATGTCATTGATTTTGATGAATTTTTGGAAATGAAGAAAGTTGAAGACAAGATGCAGAAGCTGATTTCTATTTCAGATTATCAAGATTACTCTGCGATCCCAGCCCTCATTACCAATTTACAGGAAGGTATCAGATCATATACTGATTCTAAACACCACCTATTTTTATTTGAAACCCCTGATAAAGAGAACCATGAACTTTCGAGTGAATATGATTTGATCAATATGGAAATTGAGAAACTTGGATTACAGTTACATTACATTGTTGATCTAGTAAGAAAGGCGAAATCTTCAAAATTCAGTGACTTATTTGAAGTATCTAAAACTATATTGACAACCGATCAAGTTTTGCTGCATTTGATTGATGACAATGGAAATCCATTTGTTGATGTTACCGCTAGGAATGCATATTATTTGACTTTGAAATCTTCTGAAGGTTCATCATTGAACAAAGTATTTATCCAATTGACACAAGCATTTGATCTACACGATGGCTGCAAATACCCCGAAATTCTGTCACCATTACTGGTCAACAAAAAGAACAAGCAGCACAATGAAGATCTTGCTGATGAGTTCTGCAAAAATCCTATACCAATGGCTGTTGTTGACTGGAAGTTATTGCCTCCAATTGGTGGGATAGAGATTGTCGAGCATAAAGTGATTACCTTTTCACCAATCAAGGTTGAAGTCGATTACTTGACAGCTAAAAAGTTATTTGAGTTTCTCTACCCAAAAGATGCAATGAGCAAGAATGGTGACAATAGTTCTAGTGTTGATGATGACGATGATTCATTCGATTTGTTTTTCGGCGACGATGAAAGCTCTTCAATTGACAGTTCAAGTATTATGGTGGCTGACGTGGATGATGACGAATCATCCACTACATCACATTCCTCCAAGTTCTTATCGAGGTTCTTGCACAAACATAGTAGTGATAGTTCAAGAAATGGCGATGAAAACAAAACCTCAGATGTCCCCTTGCCCACTATTAGAAGAGAACCTTCGAATTCATCTTCATCCAGTTTATTTTCTCATAAGAGACACAGTTCAGGATCAAGTAGTGGCAGTGCTGGTACTCATCGTAACAACAGTTCCACTCGTGTTGGTTCCATTACTTCTAATACTACGAACTCCGAAAAATCTCCTCCTCCTGCTGGAAAGAAGAGTTCGTCTAAACATGTGGAAAAGCAAGTTGCAGGTGACATTAATGAGATCATGAAAAGATCAGAGACTTATAGTTTGTTGAATAAGGTTGTTATCAATCCTATCAAATTGTGTATCAGTTTTAAAGGTCAAGGAGCACTTAAAATTGTTAATATAGAGAGATTGATCTTCGATGTACCAAAGTTAGAATATGCGAATAAGACCTGGTCCAATGAAGACTTTTTATTACACTTTAGAAAGGAGATTTTAAGAATTGCATTAAGACATACCGGTAAATTTATTGGTAACAAGATGGTGAAACACAAGAATAAATCAAGATTAAGTCAACCTTTAAGTAAGTTGATGGAATACAATGGCTATACCAAAGTGAGTGATTTAACTAGGGCAAATACAAGTTTGAATACTACTCCAAGAAAAGTCGTTGTTAAAGCCGACAAGCCATTACATGAGTCTTCTACATCAAACACACCTCCAAGAGTGGTCGTTTATGACGCACCCGACAGTCAAGATATAACAGATAACATAGATGCAATCGTAGAAAGTAAAGACGATGAAGAAAACATACATCATTTGCATCCCGATGATATTGAAAGTGGAGTGCCTATAAGCGAGCATCAACATCATCACCACCATCACCACCACCACCATGGTCCAGTTTATGACCCCGATTTATTAGAGCCTGAGGCTCCAAGTTCCCCGCCTTCAACATCTAATCATCATGAACTTGCGCATGTTACTTCATATAACAAAGAGTTTGAGCCATTGGGTCAAATAAATGAAGAGTCTACTACTGATTGAATATATCAACCATTTGGCTTTCAATTGACCAATCTCTGCTTTCAATAGTGAAGATAACGTTCCTTGTATTATAAATAGCTAACTAATAATATTATTACGTAGATTATTATTTTTCTTTGAAGTAACCAACTGTTCAAATATTGCATGTACTCCCAAATTTAGAGAGTTAACCTGCTAAAACGGAGTATTAGAGGGTCCCCAATGAATAAAAAACGTAGCCGCAAGGAGATTTGACACTGCGGGGATTTGGACAGTGTAGCAGCAGCACCTTGATCACCCCAGAAAAGTGAAGTCAGCTCACAAAACTGAGAAAAAAAGAAAAGACCGCGTGAGAATCGGAAGAGAAGGCAAGTTTGAGCATGACTGCGTGGTTTTTCACATAGTAAAAACCGACCATCCTGCGCGATTTCTGTACTATTTCTCTAAGATCTTCGTTTATGGCGCTATTCTGGCACCTTGTGGAAAGATTTCAGCGGACAGAATGACTAAAAACAGCGCCCTTTTCTCAACCGTTGCGTGTGGATTGGTTAAAAACGTCCCCAGAGTTCCGTGATTTTTTTTTGATGCATGTCTTCCCACCCTGCGCAAATTTTGGTGTTAATGCGGCATAGCCGTATGCCGTATTTGGTGATCAGCTGTTGAGGGATATTTCCAGTACAGTTTGAATTACTGATTTACTATATAATGATCTATAATTCCTTCTTTTTATCACTGATAATATTCATCTGCAGTATTCTTTCTTGTTCTTCACACAATTATAATTTGATATTTAATAGCTTATAATATTCAATTAACACATAGAAAATTATCAGCTCTAAATTAGCGTTACAAATCAATCACACAAACTTTAATATTAAAAACAACATTTTAAACATGGGTAAAAAGCATCAAGATACAGTCGTTCATGTAGATCCAACTACAGTTGAACATTTAGTTGACCCACCAAAAACCAGAATTTCAAGAGCAATGAAATTTGAAGATTTAGAAAGTTTTGAAAATTACATCAAAGATGAGACTTGGGATAATGAATTTGATAATTTAGATTTAACTTTAACATATTTACCACCATTCGTGTTGCATGAAATACATGATAATGAAGAAAATATAAAACCTCAAATGAATTCAAATTCAAAGAAATTTAGAAGAAATCTACAACATCATTTGCAAAGACATTTGATCCCAGATATCTTGAAGATGTCCGGTATAAATTATAAATTCGATAAAATTGGTGAAGAATTAGTACTGAATGAATATGGTACCTCATCAAAGTATCAGTGGCATTTCAAGGATGAATCCAACCATGGATTTGAGGAAGATGAGTATCAACATAGAAAACATTGGACTGTAAATTTAGATGTTGAGTCTAATTCCGAAAATCCATTTGTGACAATACATTACAAGAGTGAATCCGTAAATTAATCAGATTCCTTATTTTAATTATATAGACCAATGTATATACAACTAATAATTAATAATTTACGACGTTATGAATATAGAAACATTATTCTACTAAACTCTCTTATGTACGTAATCTAACTATCCACTATCATCACAAAGCCATTAATACCATGATTTTAGTGCATGTAGATAGACGCGAGAAGCGACGATTCATGTGAAACAAATCTAACAATTTTCCTCAGCTTCATATCAAAGGCGTATACTACTCAAAGTGAAAGGCACTCTTATGGTTTTGTACTCTTTCAATTAGTATTGCTGCCAGCTATCAACAAATAAAGATACCCCTGAATATCTCACATAATGGCAGATTCCGACAGTGATGATCTTGATGACTCAGCTTTTCAGATATTATCGAGTTCTCAACCTACCTATTCCAACCCAAATCCTTCATTTTCCTCAACTGTGGCTGGGGCTGAACCAACAGGCACATCATCTCAAATAGGTACATTATCAACTACGACGAGTACTGAGATAAATACATCTACTACATCAAATGGTCCCAGTAGCTCCTCATTTCATCAAAGCATACCTGAAGGGAATCCAGTTGCTTTGGATTCTCACGAGTCTTCATCGAGGAAACCTGTACGAATAGAGCTAGATAATGACGAAGAAGATGACGAGGAAGTTTTAGAGGCATTGGTTGTCAATAGTAGGTCTAATAGGAAAAGAACAAGACCTTTGGAAGATACAGATTCAGATTCAAGAGAGATAGAAGCAATTAATATCGATGATTTAGATGATTATGATGATGACGATGAAATTATTATTCTTGGATCAGATGGAGAAACGGCAGAAACTACAAAGACAACAGCTGAGTTACTTACAGAACAAAATAATTCCACTTTGAATTTGAAGCAGGCGAAATGTTCAATTTGTCTTGATGAAATTGAAAACTGTGTAGCTTTACCGTGTGGCCACTTTTATTGTGCCGACTGTATATATCAGGCCATGGCAAGTTCCAAAGTATCACAAAGATCCCCAGATACAGGTATATGTGCTCTTTGTCGTAAGAGGATCAAGTACAAAGATTTAGTTTGGTTGAAGTTCAGGATTACAAAGAAAACTGAAGTTCCACCATCTGAGTCAGATCAAGCTACAGCTACCTAGTTTTTAGTTTCTTGAAGCATTTCGAGGCGCGGCACTCCAAAAAATATATTTTTGTGGAGTTGATATTATTTAGGATCACAAAAACTAGAACACAAAGCACAATGGATCAAGGTTTTAATTATTATTTTTCGTTGAATTGAGCATATTGTATAGGAATCCAAGAGGTTGTTTTCCAGATATGAGAGCGAGAGAAGGTCCGGCTTTACAGGCGTTAATGGAAGTTGAGAAAGAATTGAGAGAACTATGTCAAGTGAATCCTCATCCCACACTAAATGAATTGGTTCCGATGGAGCATGAAGATTTAACAAACTACGAGCCAGTTTTACCATTAGCTGACTTTGAGTTTGAGGAGGATGAAAGAATGTCCGAGTTGGCTAATGAACAGGTTTCAATTGAAGAGATACAGCAAGATGATGGTGATCAAGTAATGTTACAATATGGCCATTCTACTATTGATTTAACAGGAGACGTTCAAAAATCTAAGGACAAAAGTAATGAAGAGTCCACAAAAAAAGTATCGCCTGATCAGAGATATTTGAGATGTAGATTCAGGTACTTTCATGACCCTGTGAAGGATAATAACAAATGTGATTATTGTCGACATATTCCTTATGTTTCCAGCCCTTTAACAAAGGAAATTCACAGAAGATACGTCCCTTCAAATACATCACGATTCCATCATTATAACGATAATGCTGCTAGCAGTGGTACTAGTAGTCACCCATTCTCACATAGTACCAATATAAACATTCATCAATTTTCGAATTGGAAAAGAATTGGGTTTAAAGATCATGACTCGAAAGATTTTTTGGATGATGATGAATATTGTCCCTGCCCTACGGAATTAACAGAAGAGAAAGGCAGCGGATTAAGTAGTTATTTTCAAAAACTGACAACTATTGGCGGGAAGAAAATTCCAAAGGATAAACGAGAGTTCTCTGAGGCGGGTGGACCTAAAATTAGAAAGGTTAAAGGCCGTGAACACTTAAATAAAAGTGCATGATTTTTAGTAGTCTGGTTGAAAAATATGAATAAAAACGGGTAACCATATGTATAACTTCTAATTCTATTAATACTCCATAAATACCTTAAACATATTTATTCGGTTAATATACGTTGAACTCGAATTTAACATATATATATGCACTATATCTAAGCTTGGTAATTATGTATGACCAATAACAGAACCTACATACGAAATAAGTCAAGAGGTACCATAGTCACTTGGAGCGGTAATCCTGCGCGTGAACACGCTGGCAAAATCATAGTCAAGTCCAGGCCAGAACGGCAAGCAGCGACGACCCCCAGGGCAAAATTCGGCGATAGCCACGACTTGCCGATAGGCATTTTTTAGACTGATTACACATGCACATATTAACTCAATTCACTTCAATCAAGTTCAATTCTGATTCAAGTATACTTAGATTGTGTTTTTTTACTGAAAATACCTTACATTCAGATATATTACATATATAATTTATATATAGTACCAAGAGAAGAAGTTTTTCATAGGGAAGTGAGCGCCGATGCCTCAGCCAGAAATGATTATTTATAGCCGCAGTAACTAATTAGTTGAGTCCGCGCAAATCCAGTCTTCCATTTCTTTATTAGGTGAAATTAATATGGACTCTCGCAAAGTTTTTGTCCTTCAGACCTAAGTAATTAACTAGGTTAATTGAATATGGCAAACCTACATCTAAAAATGGTTTCATTGGCTTAGCATTGATATTATATTATAATCTAATTTAAATTATTGGCAAAGGATCGTCTATCTTTATCTTCCGATCTTCACATCGAGGAAAATTGCGTGAGACTCGGGCAGTATGATACACGTATACTAAGTCAAAAGGGGCTCTCGGAATCAGAGCTCATGATACCTAGTATTAGTGACTTGTGCATCTTTATTGTTCAACGAGAAATATCAATTTTTTTGCTGTGATTTATTGCATTGTTCAGTTTCTATGAAGCTATTCATTTACTTTGACTTTGTTCCAATTCTAGTAACTGTATATATGGTAACGTATAAACTGAAATTAGCTTGATTCGTTCAATCGTAAAATTTATTCCCTCACTTCATCAACTTGCTTGCGGCTAATTCAGAGTTTGATTAGTTCACATTTTCAAACTTTGAAAACACATTAATAAACAAGCACCAACATCTCAATGGTGACGACATATACATTTCGATATCCTAGTTGTCTGGGCATATTCTTGGTAGTACTAAATTTTGAAAGAACTATGAAGCCCCTTTGGGTTTAAACAGAAAACTCTACCTGCTTAGCTCGGAGCATCAACATGTAGTTTTTAGTCTATCGTGCCTAAAAGTGCATGAGTGATTGATTTCTCTTACAATAGCGATATAACTCAGTTTACTTTGGTCCCCCTGCCTCATATACTATTATATTGACTTGCCACTTAATAATATGTCCTGTATCACATAATCTTCGACGTCGTAAAATTTAACACATGTGCCTAGCCCGTAGATCCTCATTCTTAAGCAAAGGGACAGCTAGTAATATAAGATTTTAGCTTACGCTTTCATTCCAATTTCATTCATGATTACCCCAATCACTTTATTACCTTTCTTAGATAATTAAGGAGACAGCCAACTGTACCTTTCATATTTCATAGATAAAACCGCTTTTCTCCTCTTTTACATTTCAAGAGCTTTTTTACTATTCTATTGAAAAAGAAAGCAAAAACCCCAGGTATTGGTATTTTTTAATCCATATTTTGCGCAATTGGTCCACATAAATAGTTGCAGATCTCCAATCCCTCCACAAAAACACACACAATTGAACATATATTCAAAAAAGATAGTCAAATAGATTACACTTATTACCTGGATTGTAACGTTTACTAAGTGTTAATATAATTCTCAAGATGATAGACGTATACGATTTCAATTACAATGATAAGTCAGACCTTGATTCTGTTATCTCAGGTTTCAATGATAAGACAAATGATTTGATTATAATGGTTAATGAGTCATTCGGCGAGGATGATGATATAGACTACCAGGTCCATACATTCGATAATGAGACTATTTTGGATCTTGATCCAGAGGAACCAATTACACCTAAGAGAGTGACAACTGTCCAATCGCATATTAAGGACAGCGAAAGCATTCTGACTAGTTCAACATTCCATGATCTCAATACAGATGATCACATAATCTTCTCTGCTGACACAATTGATCCACAGCATTTGAATGATGCTAAAAAATCGCTTAAAAAACTTTTATCAAAACGATTTGATGAAGAAAATGTACTCAAATTGACCAAGCTTAAACCTATTATAGCCAAAAGTTTGACAAAACTAAGAGAAGATCTCAAAAGTAGCGAGTATCATAATACTGGTGACATTGGTAGGTCACTGAAGAAATTGAACCAGCTATCTCAGCTCCTAATTTTCATCTCAACATATGAAACAGGTACAAGAGTAGGTGATATGTCGTATGTATACGAGAGTGATCTTGTTCACTACTCAAAAGTGAGACATAATGATGCAAAAGTTTCTTATAAATCCTCACTGATCCAGAAGTTTTTGGTTGAGATTTATCACTATATTAATAGTATGAATATTCATAATTTTGAGATGACATTTTCCAACGATAATGATTTCAAACTGGTGAATCTATTGACATCATTTGAAAAATTAGCAGTTACTTGTGATAATTGGAAGGAAGAACTAAAGTTGCCTTTGCCTGAAAAGAAAACATACGAGGATGTGAAAAATAAGATTCAAGCAAAACAAAAAGAAGTCAAAAAGAATAAGACAAAAAAAGAAGCAGGATTCTTCAAAAGTTCTGGGTCTGTAAGAAGTGGTAACGGAACTCCTCCAATTATGGCAGATACAGGAAGCTATGTTAAAATCACGCCTCAAGATAAAAGTACAAGTCACTCAAAAAAAGTATCTGAAGCGGGATTGCTCAAAAATTCTGGATCTGTAAGAAGTGGAAACGGAGCTACTCCAACTATGGTAGATACAGGAAGCTATGTTAAAACTAAGACTCAAGATAAAAGTGTTAGTCACTCAAAGAAAGCATCTGAAGCGGGATTTTTCAAAAGTTCAGGATCTGTAAGAAGTGGAAACGGAACTCTTCCAGTTATGGCAGATACAAGCCCTGTTAGAATTACGGCTCAAAATAACAGAGGAAGTCATTCAAGAAAAGCATCTGTGTCATCATTTGAATTTCCCACTCCAAGTTCCTCACCAACGGCATCTAGAAGAAGCTCGATTTCTTCTGCCACACTTAGAGATTCACCAACAAAATCCAGATCACAAGCAGAACAAAGTCCAACAAAAACCAGCTCTACTTCATTTTTACCCAAGTTAACCCTGGTGTCAGAGGGTTATGATGGTATGCCTATTCCAAACCCTGCAATTTCTGTCCAATTTCCAAACTACATTTCTTTGATAAAAAATAGAAATTCAGCCAAACGTGAGAAGAAAGCCCGTGGCTCATTTTCGAGTCAACAAGCGACAGATCCACTTACCAGAGTGAATACAAATCATTCAGAAGCAACAACAGTTACTTCAAGTACTGCTTCTACTAGAGCATTCACCCATTCAACATCGTCCTCGATTTCTACGACGAACACCATCTATTCATTTACACCAGTTTCTACCTTCTCCAATGGTCATTCAGTGTTTCCACTTGATATAGACAACCTTAGAAATTTGAATAAGAAGCTTGTTGAACTGCATACTAAATCCAATGCCAACAATAGAACACAAGCAACGTTAACATTGAATACAGGTAACATCAGCGTCATCGAAAGAGTGCTGACGTTTATAGACTCGCATTTATTGAAGTTCATCATCATTCCGGAAATGATCGATTTTTTGACTGAGTATCAACATGAAGTTGATGCACTTATTTCAAAACTTGCCAATCATGTAAATTAACTATAACATTTTTTTTCCTATCGCCTTAATTTGATTCGCTTCATTTCACTAAACTGCCGTTGCACACGAAGCGCTGCTAGAAAATGCATATGTAGCATCAGCGTTTCCTTTGTATTTCACTATGTATCTCCAATATACTAATGTTAGTCTTCAAATAAACTATGTAAAAAATATTATGAAAAATAAATGAGGATGGAGAACAAAATCGCCCCATTTTAGCGACGCCAAATAAAAAAACTCAATAGTATGGAGTTGACTTGCTAGTTAAGTTATCACCAATTACCCCCCGTATAAGAACAACCACATAGCACTACTAGAACATAAGATTATGTCTGAATTTCAAAGAAAGTTAGTGCAGGAGAGATTGAGACGTGCTGAAGCCATCATGGGCTTATCGCTTGGAGAAGGTGAAGGCGAAGAAGAGGAGGAAGAATCAGATAGTCTAGGAGCATTACCAGATCTTAATGCAAAGAAATTTCCTTCGTCCGGATCTAGAATGAATGGCTCTTCTTCTTCTTCGAACAGAAAGAAGCCTGACTTGAAATTACCCAATTGGTCAGAGTATTTCACACACAATGAAGTAATTACAAACGATAAAGGTTACAAGTTTCAAACTTATTACTCAGAACCAGTGATAATTACAAACGAAGGTATCAACTATGAAGGAGATGAGAACCCGGTTCTTATAGTCTCCCATCATGGTGCTGGATCATCGGGATTGACATATGCTAAACTATACCAATCAATTCGAAAAGGCTCAAAAGATGTCTCCATACCTGGTTTCTTCACATTCGATATAAGAGGACATGGGAAGACTAATCTATTGAATAGAGATGATCAGGGGAACCTAGATTTATCAATAGAAACATTATGCAGTGATTTTGTGTTTATCTTGAATCATGTATATCAAACTAAGTTCCTAGAAAACAAACATCATGGAACTCCAGCTAATTTCCAGAAGCCCAGTATCTTTCTATTAGGGCACTCTTTGGGTGGTTCTGTACTAACAAAGATTATACACGAGCAAAAATCTTATTTGTCACCAGATTTATATTCTATGATTCAAGGTCTAGTAATGCTGGATATTGTTGAAGAAACAGCTATCCGTGCTCTTTCATCTATGAAACAGTATCTTAGGACGGTTCCCAAAACATTCAAATCCATGCAATCGGCAATTGATTGGCACGTGAAATCAGGACTTCCCAATAGTCGTGATAGTGCTCTGATTACTGTTCCACAACTGATCACATTGAATGAAAAAACTGGTGTGTATGAATGGGTGATAGATCTGAACGACACAGAACCATTCTGGGCTGAATGGTTTATAGGGTTGTCTTCAAACTTTATTGATATACCGAATAAGGTAGCCAAGATGCTTATACTAGCAAATCATGATACGTTGGACAAGTACCTCATGATTGGTCAAATGCAAGGAAAATATCAACTGGTTGTATTCAGAGGCAACAATATGGCGAATTCTTCATTGAGTGATACTTTAACCACAGCAACTAATTCAATCTCTGGAGATTGTGACGTTGTAGGTCATTTTGTTCACGAGGATGTCCCTGACAAGTTGGCAGCAACATTACTAGAGTTCATCGAAAGAAATGACTATGGTAATTCAAGGAGTTTGAATGGTGGTGCATCCGGGTCAGAGATTAGTGCTCAAATGAAGCAGTTGAACGAACTCAACAGAAAATGGGGTGTTAAAAGAGATTAAATACGGATTATAATAACTTACGCACGATTGAGTCAGCATACAAATAAATAACGATTAAATAATCAGGGAATCATATATATACTGGTACAAAAATTATATATAGAGATATATTCGTCTAATCAACAGTCATGGTATTAATTTCTTCGTCAGTTTCTAATTTATCAACAACTTCATCGATCTTATGTCTAGCCCAACTAAACTTTGGATCAACTAAGAATGGTCTCAAATCAAATCTATTATCATCAGGAGAGTATTGTTCAGCATGATAACTTGGAGTAGATACGGTTTGTTTGTGTCTATTAACACTGTAATACCAGAAAAAACTTTTGACCTTTTCTGCGGTTTGGGCGGGAGTTTTCTTACCATCCCATATATGTAATAACTTGATAAACATAGAATAAGGACCGCATTTGTCAATCTTTCTTAGTCTACCAAATATACTTAATTCATCATAAGTAAAGCCCATGTCTGCTTCATCTGATTGAACGTGATCTTCAGTGATTGGTTCTAATTCTGCAGTTGGGGTGGCGTCTACAAATTCGTTCAGTATTGGTAAATCAAATTCTGTAGTTGCCCATCTTATGAAGCTAATCAAATCTGTCTTAGAAATTCCTCCAATTGGGTTGATATCAGCCGATGAGCAATCATACTTGGTCAAATAACCTCTGAGTTGTTCATCCACGTTAGCAGATCCCAATACTAATAAACCCCCAGTATTGTTACGACCTCTGGTCCAGGGTAACAATTGGGCAAATAAGTATGCTGTAACCATACGTAGTCTGGCTTGGATATTCTGTAAAGCCAGGTTTTCTATATTAGAACCACCAAAGATTTTGAAAATAGGTCTCTTTCCTGTGGTGACTTCAAATAGTCTGACCATGGCAGATACAACTATATCCATATTCAAATCAACATGATATGCCCCAATAGCTTCTGCCAATTCTTTGGCTCTACTTCTAGTTTCATTTGAAGAATTCTCAGTACCCATGTAACAGGTATGGAAAATTTTATTTGCCAATTCTTGAGGTGTTTTAGGGATCCAATCATCTGGCATATTAGCAACAAGTCTTGCATCAGATATAACTTGTTGATTACCTTTTTCGCAAGCTTCAATGACCAAACGACACATAGAGTGAACAATAACCGAAGTGGCACAACTGTCAATACCTCCACTCAAAGGAACGAAATAACCTGACCCTTTACATCTACGAAGGTAATCCCATAACCAACATGCTGGACCATATGCGATTTCCTCTTCTGGCTTGAAATAGTGTAAAGGTACAGGATCAGTAGGTCTTACCTTTGGGTCAAAATTGAGTGAGTCTGGACTTAATTCAACAGGAACGTGAATTCTCTTATAAACTGGAGAGCTTCTACTTTGTAAACCATGTGATATCAAAGCACGGTAAGACTTCACATCTTCTAAGTCAACAGTAGCAGCAAGGACTTCGACATCATCTAAAGAGAATTGAGATCCCTGTGCTAAAACTTTACCATTGACAACAATCAATGCACAACCATCGTAGTATAACCTATCACCATCACAACCTTTTTGATTTGAATACAGATAGATACCACCACATTTTCTAGTGGCTTCAGTAATCATAGCCATTCTAACGTCTAATTTTCTCAATTCATGGTGAGAACCTGAAGAATTGGTGATAATTTCAATACCATCCAAAGCCATTGAAACATGGGGAGCTTGCGGGGTAAATAACTCTTCACAGGTTTCAGCTCCAATACAAGTATCCAATGTACTGATAACGGCATCACCAAAATCAACACTGACTTGACCTGTAATTCTCTGAATCATTCTAGGTAACAGGTACTCTTCGACGTATTGAGTCTTCAACCAAGGAGTGAAATATCTCATTTCTCTGTAGTTACCATCATTAGCGAGTACCAGTTTAGGTCTAATCAAAAGAATCTTACCATTATATGAGATAATACGACAGTTGTATCTTCTGTTTTTGTGAATAATTGGCATACCAATATCTAAGACGATATCGTGGGTTTCAGGATCATCAAGGATAGTAGCATACATTTCCCATGAGTGCAAATAAACATCATTTTCTAAAAAGTGATCTAGACAACCATAGCCCGGAACTTCAAGCTCAGGTCCAACTCTCAAATGTGCATTTTTGGCTTTGGCTTCTTTAATGGACTGTAAAATCCTGTCTCTGTTTCCTTCAAAGTCCAATGCCCATTGGTTCAATGAGCATGTAGCAAGAGTTATGTAATGTGGCATCTGTTATTCTGTGAATCCAAGATCTTCAAATTCTAAAAGAAAGTATTGTCTGTGGTATGACTGATTCTCAGATAAATAGTCTACGTGATGACCCTCGGGTTTAGCATAAATGGCACGCGAAACCTTGGCAGCTTGATATTTTTATCTATAAATTGAATACCAAAGTCTGAGGCTTGGTGGCTTTTACTGATTTTATATCGAGATCTTTTATCTAAATATATCTATCTTATCGCACACAGAACTTGCCTGGCGCTTTACGGTATTTTAGCTAAATAGTTACATAAGAAAAAACAGAATAAAGAGAGAAAATGTTTCTAGTAATCACTGTAAGCTTCGAAGATAGTTTGATTTTGGTACAAGTCACAAGCATGAGGTTGTAAGAGGCAAAGTTTTGGAACTAAAGGAGAAGCGTTGTAGTCTAATGCAACAAGGTATTCTCTAAAGTTCAAGATTCTTGGTGTCATGTTACTGGCTCTAATCATTCCGTTTTCATCTCTGTTACCTGACCATAAGGACTCAGCAAAAGCTGCTGTTCTTGGCCATGTTTTAGTTGTAACTACGGTAGAGTCAACTTGCTCAGACCACAAGGCTGCTTCACCACCAATGATCAAATCCATTTCAGACTCAGTTAAGTTGGCATTGAAGTCAAATGTGTACATACGCTGCCAGGTCTTGTATGGTGCACACCAAGAACCACCTTGTCCAGTGTTGAATGCTTCATTGGCATACACATCAACGTATCTGGGATCATTTGTAACAAATCCACCATAACCACAGTCTAAGTATAAGAAATCAGAGTTTGAAACAATGACTTCATAACCCAATCTAGTCAAGTTCTTGATATTTTCAGCACTATTCCAGGTTTGAACAATAGTATCGGTAGAAACGTTGTGAGCGGCATTGTCATTCATGATAACATCTTCCCAGACGATTAATCTTCTATCTGGGTTAATGGATTCGTTTAGAAAGATTGGCCAAGCATGATCAATCCAATATTGAGATAAGTCTGACCAAGTTCTTGATGTGTCTTCAGCCATCCACTTCATGACATAATCAGATAAGTTATAACAGTTTGAGGCCAATTCATCAAAACCTGTATGATAAATGTTATCGGTAAATAACTTGGAAACCTCTTTGTAAACATTAGCAACAACTTCATAAGTACCATTATAAATGATATCCAATTGACCTGGACCAGGTTCAACAGCAGTATGATCAGCCCATACATCGTTACTCCACCAGGAGTTAGCACATGCAACGATATCTGGATCGACTTGCTCCCAACCGGCAGCAGAATGACCAGGCATATCTAATTCTGGAATAACTCTAACACCCAAGCTTTTTGCATATTCAACAACATGCTTAACATCATCTTGAGAGTATACTTCCCTTGAGGAGTAAGCACCATTTGTCATTTCTGGATATGCTTTTATTTCCAAAGGCCAAGATTGAGTGTCATATATGTGCCAATGTAAAACGTTCATCTTAGCTAAGGCCATGATTTCAAGTTGCTCTAAAATCACATCAACTTTGAGGAAATTTCTACCGGTATCAAGAAGAATACCTCTGTGAGGATACAATGGATAATCAACAATATCAAATGCACCTTCAATATGGTATCCAATGGTCTCATTATAAAAGACAATTTGTTGCAAAGTTGTGAATGCATGTAAAGCACCCCATATAGTAGCAGCTTGGACCTGAATGTATTCAGAGTTATCAGGGATAGTCATGTTATAACTTTCATCAACATCCATTTGGAGAGGAGCGTCATAATCAGCAATAGTTAAGTTCAAGTAACTCAAAGTTGGATAGCTCTCGTCATCACTTGATTCATCCCTTTTAACTAAATAAGGATTGGCAGTGGGGAATGCATCATAATCATGGAATGGCGCATCATGTGTTGCAGGAGTCCATTGAGTATCCTTGATGGTACTAAGCATTCTTTTGAAAGCATGCTTCACTATTGAGTTCTTCGAATCTGCTACTAACTTGAGACCAGTGTCGAATTGTCTGATATTTTCATCGACCCATTCGAGTTTAATAGGGGCTGGTAATGGATTGGCCCAAGGAGCGGCTTCAACCGAAGCGGAGGAGACCAAAGCAACAAGTACTAAAGCCAATGATTTCAATTGCATTTCTTTAGAATTTGTATTCGTTTATTTCGCAAAGCAAAGAGAAAACAAGAAGAAAACTGTATTTCCAGGAAAATAAGAAAGATGAAGCAAAAGGAGATTTCCAGGAGCTTAAGTATGAAAGTCGGTTATCAATGAACTCGTGCATGAGGGGGTTTGTAAATGTGTGCTTTCTGCATTGAGAATGGTGTTTTGATAGGTGACATTAAGAATTGCGCAAGTCTCCGCAACTTGCTCAATGCAGTAAACACCGACTAAACACATACAATTCCTATATGGTTTATCTACTACCGCCTCCCTAAAATGATAGTCTTTTGTTTACTTTGTTTATCTCCTACTTACTCCTGCGAAGCCTCTATCTTAAACTTTAATTTAATTTTCGAGGAAGAATGTAATTTGTTTTAGATTTCCATTACTTGTATTTTCCTGTATCAGACGTCTGTATACAATTGAAGGCTTTGACCTTGACAAGCTTCTCCACTTTCACAATTAATTGAATTATTGTATTCGTAGGATCACTCGGCCAAGGGCATCAACCCAGATAAGATAAACAGGCAATAATTGTAACTTTCAGGGGAACCACAGATAGCAGCTCTCGCATGATTTATGCTCGAAAAACATAAAAATGTAACATTCGTTACAGTTTTGTTAGTCCTCTTAGTATACTTACACACTATCTTGATGTATTCAGTGCTAAGTACAAACGATGATATGTTACAATTATCTCGTCTAAATCCATTCCTGTCGGTAAATACATAACAACAGTGAATCACTAACTATTAGTTTTTACTCAACTCTGATATTAATGACAAATTTTATCAAAAATGTGTTCTATGGATATCTAATATGAATTTATATATGCAAGTCAAGCCTTTAGCTTATCAGTCCCCTTCATACCCCCAGTGCTCACTTCCATCTTTGCACTTTTGGCACCAAATTGAATAGCTCTTTTTGGTTCGTCTGCAACCCAATCCAATCCCAAAAACTTACTTCCGGCGAGTAGTCTTAAAGTGTACTTCCTGATTATTTCCCCCGTTTCTTCCTCATAGCGTAGTTTGTAATTCAATGGAATATTTTGTGTTACATATTCAATCACATGCGTGTCTAAAAATGGATATCTTATCTCCTTAGACCAACAGCTTATCACTTTGTCATCTCTTGAAAGATTCCTAATGTACAAGTTTGATAAATCCAGTTGTAATTCGTCTCGGAGGTCTCTTTGTAATGCATTAATGTCGTAAATTGAGTCGTCTGTTTGCGGTCTTTTCTTTATAATTCTCTTCTTTTGATTACTTATTCCCGTGAAGATTCTTTCATGTCTAGTATAACCACCAAACAATTCATCCGCGCCTAAACCACTCAACAATACCTTACAGTCACTCTGATACTCTTCTCTTTCTAACGAGGCGAAGTCCTCATGATCTGATTTGTAAATTACCCTTTGCCCTTTTCCTCTCGAAGCAAAATAAAAAGCAATCGCTATTGACAAATCCATTTCTGTGTCATTCGGGTAAATTAAATCAATAACTCTCTTTCTGTGGAGCTGATATTCTTCATATGTTACATTTGCCTCAACCAAATTGAATGTAACATTTTTATATTTAGTTTGGAGATAATACCAACTTTTCAAAGCCAATTTACGATCTGGGGTATTGGCAGGGTCGGTATTAGTTCTAGTATTATGGAATGAGACGTTTAGTAAGTCAATAGTTGTACCGCTTGGGGATAAAGCTGCAGCCAAAGCGGCTAATATTGTACAATCTATTCCTCCACTAAATAGAATACCAAACTTCGATTTTGATTCATGTACGGGGAATATGGTTTCGATTCTAGATCTCACAGCATTGATTATCAACATTTCAAAATCCTCAACCCTATTTGAACCATCATCAAGTTGGAAGTTTTCAACTTTGTATGATTTAGGCATTTGGGAGAAGTCGTCAAATTTCAGTTCGGAAATCTCATGAGTGACCAAATCAAATGAGTAAACAATTGCATTTAGACATTCTGTAAATTTTTGTTTCACATCTTCATCTAGGGGCATCACACTTGATACGTATAATTCTTTTGTGACATCATCGAATGAATAACTCAAAGATTTCTTTCCCAACTGATCCTTACCGAAGTACACTTTCTTATTTAATATATCTGTAATGCAGTACGCAAACTCACCTTCCAAACAACCCAAGACCTCCAAAATGTCATCATTCTCAGACAATAAACTGTTGATGAATGCTATGTCATTAGAGTGCTTTCCATTTTCATCTATCTCCTGGTTGTACAATTCACCGTTGAATTGTATTATGTATCTAGAGTGCTTAGTGTTTGTAAACGGTTGCTCTGTTAAAGGAGGCCTCAAAGAGAGTACAGAGGAAAAGTACTCTATCTCACCAAGATTCCTGAAATTTTGTGAAGTATAGTTGCAGTAATCCGACCCACGAGCCAAGATTTTGGGTAGAAGTGCGTCAAATGTACTAATCTGCGTAGCATCCTGATCGTTAGATGTGTTTAGCGTTTGACTCAGATCATTATCTAAGATCGTCGGTATATCCAAATTGGTCCACCTTCCAGGATCTATATTCCCTTCAAGATTAGTGAAATGACATAGTATACCACACATAGATGAATATGTGTAGTCGCTGTTATAAATGTATTATAATGGAGTAGGCAAAAACATTTCAAGTACTCTTCAATAGAAAATATCAAGAAAATATTAGAAAAAAAAATATTTAGCGTGCAAAACTAAAAACCCCGTGCAAACGGGCGCTCGAGATATCGAGAGGCAGCTAGTCCATATCCATTTATCATCCTTCCCCTATAGACTTTGGGAATCCAGTATCAATATATCTGTATACATACTTCAATAGTGGACGATATATATTAAGTTAGATAGCCAATATTCACACCTAAATAAACATGTCGACTGATTCCACTAGAAAGAAGCTTTTGTTAATGGTATGTATTTTCCAATATTCTCTTATCAGATAAAGAAGACACAGTGAGATGTAGATTACTAATTCATAAATGTATTAGGGCCGTTCTGGTTCAGGAAAATCCTCAATGAGATCCATTATATTTTCAAACTATTCTGCATTTGATACAAGAAGGTTAGGTGCAACTATTGATGTTGAACACTCTAATCTTCGGTTCTTAAACAATATGACTCTGAATTTGTGGGATTGTGGTGGTCAGGACGCATTCATGGAGAATTTCTTAAACAATTCATCAGACAGTTCGTCTAATAACATCTTCAAAAAATGTGAGGTTTTGATTCACGTCTTTGATGTTGAAAGTAAAGAAGTCACAAAGGATATCGAAATTTTCAAAAGAGTCTTGCAGAATTTACATCAATTTTCTCCTCAAGTTAAGATTTTCATATTGGTTCATAAGATGGATTTGATTCAATTGAACAAAAGACAGGAATTATTTGAGATTATGTTCAATAAGTTACAAGAAATAGCATATAATGAGTTTCAATTCAAAATCAAAGGTTTTGGAACAAGTATTTGGGATGAGAGTTTATATAGAGCATGGTCTCAGATTGTTTGTTCATTGATCCCAAATATCCCATTATACGAGCAGCATTTGACAAAATTCAACAAAATCCTTGGCGCTAGAGAGATTGTCCTGTTTGAAAAGACTACTTTCTTGGTGATATCGTCAGTTAATAATGAAATAGGTAAAAAAGAAGAAGAACTAGATCCAAAAAGATTTGAAAAAATATCGAATATAATAAAGACTTATAAGCAGAGTGTCAACAAAATCAGAACCAATTTTAATAGCTTGATCTTGAATGGAGCAAGCTCCTCAATATACTTGGATGTCTTGACAAATAACATCTACGTTATGATTATAATGGATTACGATGGTGCAAATACTAAAGGGGTTAGAGTTAATGACGAGAATTTAGTGCTGGAGAATATCAAAGTTGCCCGTGAACATTTCGAAAAGATTGAAGGTAGCAAAGGTAAATAGACTACCCATATATATATATATATATTCAGTGTCTTTATTGAAGCTCTAGTACATAGTGTATAGCTGTTTATAGGAGATATACCAGCCACAACAAGCCACTAAATCCTTTTGAGCCACAATATATTTTCAATTGACACACTTTAAAAATTGACAGAGAAGTGAAAGAAAAATTTAGAGCCATCACCGTTAAGCTCGCACTGAGTGGATTGGTGGAGAGAGATGGTACATCGTAGAACTTAAAGTTGACATTCTTTTCAAATCTGGCACAAAACTTGATACTAAATTTATCCCCATCAACCATCCAAAGCTAAAGATGTCATCCGCTGTCCCAAGATATTTCAAAGTAACGCAACTGAAGTCTGCTATAGCGCTTCCAGAAAGATACAAGGAGACATTGTTAAGATTGGGTCTCCATAAGAGACATCAAACCGTTTACCATAAGATCTGCCCTGAACAAGCTGGTATGATTGCTGTTGTCAAGGAGTTAGTAAAGGTTGAATTAGCTGTGAATAAGAAGACTAAGACACAAATGAGAATCGAAAGAAAATCTAATCCAGGTTTTACCATTGAAAAGTCCAGTTAGAAAGGAGAAGGCACGCTTTAACATTAGAGAAACAGACACCAATAGTCCAGTTATGATCTCTAGTTACACAGCAGCAACATAGACATTGTATATTATAATCAACTCTTTGCATGTACATATTTATATCTAATTTTAGTTTAATACAAAGAAATAAAATTGAATGGATATCTAAGATTTGTCATTTAAAATAAAAGCATAAAAGCAAAAAAGCACACAGAAGCTACATAACATTACGTACGTGCAAACCATACAAGTTCTGAAGGTTTGCAAAGAGTCACTCATCTGTCGATTAAGTAAAAAAAAAGATATATACATGTAATTCCGAGTAAGACGGCGATTAATTGTCCTTCAAGCGATGTGTATATTGTAAATAGATTGATGATATGAGGTAAATTGAATCAGTCGGACAAGCTACTTCTTGAAATTCCTTAGATTATTATTCACTACTATATTGTGCATATTTATTGTCTTTGTATTTGAAGGGGTAGTGTTGTTTTCATCATCATTTTCGATATCTCCCCATTTAGCAAAGTCAATATCATCTGCATTAATGTTTATCAGATTATTGCTCTTACTTTCCTTATGGTCAATTGACGACAAAGAGCTAGTATACATATTTGAATATACTTCACTATCACTGGAAATAAGTGAATCATCAACCATTTTCATGATAGCTCTGGCTGAAATGACCCTACTATTATCCAATCTTTCGTATTTCTGTTTCTTTGTTACACTTGAAATAACTTGCTTCTGTAATGATAAAGGAGTACTATTATTCAATAAAAGTCTTCTTCCTATTGGGGTATTTGAATTTGATGGGAACGACATTAGTCCATCAACATGATCAATTGGTCTTTTTGATCCACTAGGGGTACTGATGATCGTGCTCATTACTTCTGGACGCTGCATAGGTAATTCAACAATTGGTCTGAAACTCACGGACCCATCGGATTCTATATGTATCTGCTGGTCACCAAATACGAAGTGTGTCTCATTTCTTGTTTTCTGAAGAACCATCTCTATAGGGTCTGCTTTTTTCGTATTTGAATTATCCGCTGCTGGTAGACCCAAAGGTTTGCTATATTTTTTAGCATTATTTTTTGGAAATTTGATTGAGTTTGTAAAGTCAATATCGTCTTCTGCATATATGTTTCTCATACCTAAATATGGAAACATGGTAAGGTAGTTTTTTTCGTAATGCTGATAGAATTTATAGGATGGGGTATCTTCGATAGCTCTCACGTTATTGGAGTTTACTGTCTTTTTTGGCTTGACGTTTTGTTGCCTTTTGTTCGAGTTTTTTGTAGCCACACCATTTGAATTTTGGGATTTCTTGTTATTGATTCTTCCCTTCTCTGAACCATTCTTGTGAGAAGTTTGATGCTGATGTCTGTTTGAAATATCGGACAACATCTTGCAGTTGGGAAAATTTCTGCAATTCAACTAAGCTCCGTTACCTGAAAGAAGTTAATAGAAAATGGAAGACTGATTAAGGTTTCAAACTTGTATTCTCCAACCGACGAAAAAGAAAAAGATAGAGCTGTCATACTTCTAGACGAAGCCTTGATTGGAATAATAGAAAGAAAGGATGTTTGAGGGGACTAAACCAAGAAAACAAGGAAATTCGTGCTGTTTACTAATTACCATTTCGGGACATATGAGAAGATCTTATTTAGAAAGGCAGTGTACGAAAATTGAGAACAGAAGAAAATGTTCGGGCAGTGCTCTGACAAACATCTTAATGGTAAATATTTAGCATGATGAAATCAAAACAGATGGAAATCGTGTGACCTTGCAGTTCCTTATAAGTTGACAACGGATACACAAAAGCTAATAACATGGAGGCGGATGAGTTGAGAGTATCAAGAATTGCCAATGTTTTGCTACGAGACATTGATGGAATTATCACGAATATCTTGCAATCAACAAATGAGATTAGCTATAACCTGGCACTGAATGAGTTTACGAAATCAATTGAACAATTTCAACCGTGTCCCCAATTATTGGATGGTTCATTGAAGTACACGATTGATAAATTAACCAACACATATATTGAAAAAGTTTTGATAGCCAACGGAAGTTCTGAGCTGGGACAAGCAATAGCGATCATATTTTATAATTATGCCAAAATACGAGGTATCAAGACCATATCAAATTGTTTAAAGAGCGATATTTACTTGATCACAAAAGTTTTACAGAAGTTGGATGATACTGATATATGGCAGGAAAGATTCTTTTTACTTGCATGGCTATCTATACTGGTCTTAGCACCATTTCCCCTGAATATGATTGGTAATGATGTATCAGATAGAATATACGCCATATCTTCGTATTTCTTGAATTACAGTGGAAAGGAAAATGATGCTTCTTCAATACTTATGGCTAGATTTCTATCTAGAAATGATATTGGTCACTTTCTGGAAAAGTTCTTTCAGGATAATCTTACAAAATCACAATGGGAAAGCAAATCCACTTTTACAAGAATTGGAATCTTGTCCACTACAAATTTTCTATTAAAGATTTCTACATATAAAGCATTATCTAAGGTTCTAGACATGCATTTTGATTTGATTATAGGGAATCTAGAAGTTTCAAATGATACAAAGACTATGAAACTATATGTAAAGAACCTTGGAAAACTAAGTCTTTTATATTTAAATGCTGAAGCATTTGACAAGATCGAGGAAATCATATCAACATTTTTGAGTCTTTTAGGGCACAAGGATACTGTAATAAGGTACTCTTTGGCTAAACAATTTTCCAAACTGGCAATCAATCTTGATTTGGAGTTTCAGAAGGAGCTTGTTAACAACATACTAGAGGAGTTCGAAATTAGAGATTTGAAAATTGAAGATGCAACTGAACTACAATTGAATTTGAAGATTGACTCGGAAACCATCAATATTGAAAAGTATCACGGGATACTTTTGACTGTGGCAGAGTTTGTGAGGGTAAGGGCCTTACCCACTGAAACTATCAATTCTGTAGTTTCAATACTGAACAAAACCCTTTTTGTGGAGCAGCATAGGTTGACATTCTCTATGGGGAGTAATGTCCGTGATTCATCATGTTTTGTTGCGTGGGCCTTGGCTAAAAAGTACAAGACATCTGAGATATCTTGTGATTGTTTAACCTTATTATTCACAAAGCTTGCAATAGTCTCATGTTACGATATAGACCTCATGATTAGACGTGCCAGTGCAGCTTGTATCCAAGAATTGGTTGGTAGACATGGAGACGTAGTACTAACTGCTTTGCTTGGGCAGACCTCCAAAATTAACGAAATAAAGATTCAACTTATTGAAACCTTAGATTACTCAGCCCTCGGTCAATTGAAAAGAGCTTACGAGATTAGTACTATTATACCTGCCATTGCCCAAGGGCTGCTGAGAGAGGAGTTTATAGACCATTTACTATACAAAGGAATCACTAGCTGGAATTATGATGCCAGGAAACAATCATGCCGGACTTTATACGAGTTTATGAAAGACACAAATGCTGATAATACTTTGAATGATTTGATAATAAGACTTGAAAAAGTTCCAAGTGGGAAGCATATACCAAATGGTTTGATGTATGCTATTGGTACCCTTCTACCACTAAGTTCCAATTTTGCACAAGGTGAACTTATCAGTGAAAAACTAGGTTCTATAAAATATGATTACCACAAAGATCCGTACCACAAGGGGGAAGAGATTATATATTTACTTACAGCTATGAAAAGAAACTGGGATAACTACAAGATAACAGATATCCAATATGAATTGATCTTCAACATAATAAGACAGACTAATGAGGCCATAAAAACTGCTTTCGTCGAACTAGCCAAACTGATTGACCAACTTCCTCCGAAATATAACGATAAATGGTTGTACTATATTGAGAATGGTAACATTGCTGCCGCAAAAGGTATAGGGTATGCCAATACCATCGTTACAGAGAGTTTCAGCAAATTGATGGACTTGGTAGGTAATCCTAGTGTTGATGCTAGTTTAAGAAGCTCTATTATTGATTCTATATCTCTATTTGTCTCTAACAATACGGAGAATGTGACGTCTGAAATTCTGATACAGATTATCAAGAACCTTGATGATTATACAATCACCAATCAAGGAGATGTTGGTAACTTTATTAGAGAATCAACAATCAACCTGATTTCTGCGAATATAGACCTATTCAAATGCTACAACGATGAAGTCTTGTTTGAAGTTGAAAAAAGAATTGTTCGCTTATCTGGTGAAATTATGGATAAAATTAGAATCAAGGCATTAAAACTGTTATTGAACTTGAAGCAATGGCAACATTACTATATTCACTATTCCAAAGAAAAGAATATTGAGTATGATGTCGATAAAGATGACGACCTTGTTTTTGACAACTTGAATGACTACTTCAAATTCCTATTAAATGTCCATTCTCAAGAATATTTATCTAATCTTGATGACGAAAAGATATCACTCATTTCTCTTGAATTCTGGAAAGGTTATTGTTTTTCAGGTGGTGCAATTCATGCCACTGATATCACAGTGAACTCAGCAGTTCATTCATTTTTCCAAATTTATGAAGATTTGACTGAAGATCAAAGAGTCCTAATTTTACAGAAATTACTGACTATTCTAAAGGTTAATAATACGACTAATAAACCAAAGACAAAAAGTCCTGATTTCTACGTTGATAGGATTGTGAAATCACAGAACGCTTGCTTGAAATTTTGGGTCAACTTACTAGATCTAAATCTTCCACTGCCATCTGGATTCAATCTCAATGGGCTATTCATTAGAGTATTCAATTTACATCTAAACACGTCTAATACATCAAGGTTACAGAACGCCATAAAACTCTTTGTTATTTTGTATTTGAATAACCAGTCTCAGTTTGTCAAGGCGAAAGAAAGATTAGACTGGCTATCTACGAAACACCCAATATCAAAAGTTCGTGGTTTTGCAAAGGATGGTATTGCTGAAATTGAATGGGAGTTACAAAATGGAGTTTAAAACCGTATATATATAAGAGACTTTTGAAGGAAGTGCATACATACTATGTAAAATAAATAATGTTACTAAAATGACCATGTAGGCAAATCAGATAGTAAATAAATAAGTAGATAAATGAATATTGTAAGAAAAGGATAGAAAGACAATTATAATTGTTTAATCAGTCTTCAACACATCCTTCAATGAAACTTTCCCACTACCTCGTTTCAAAGGTTGTGGGAAATTGTTACCTGGTTTCCACCCAATCATGAAGACAAAACGAAAAGTAGCAGGTAATGAACCATCTCTATCACCATGCATAGCTCTATATATTGGATCAGTGGCAATGATTAAGTCTCTTGTGAGAGAAGGAGGTGTACTCAAAATGGAGTTGTTCTCACCCATCAATTGTAAATCTCTCATAAGGGCAACAATGTCAGGATATCCAACAATAATTTCTTCAACGTCAATAGTTAACATTTGAAAGCCTGCTCTTTGCATTAAAGCACCAACATCTGAAGCACCTACGAAAGGAGAAATTCTAGGCGAAAGACCACCACATCTCTCCAATTCAGCTAATTGCAACGAAGTACGTAGTTCAAATAAAGTGTCCCCGCCGAACATTGATCCCATAAACACACCATTTGGTTTCAAGGATTTGTAAAGCTTACTAAAGACAGAGGGTAGATCGTTAATCCAATGCAAGCTCAAATTGCTTATTATCCCATCAAAATTATTTTCCTTTGTTAAAAGTGGATGGTCATAAGCTTCCTCGTCAGCTACTACTCTTTCTATATTTAGTTGTCTATTGAATGGTAAGTCCGAATTTTTATGCAGAGCAGCATTTGAAGAGTCCACCATAAACACTTTACCAATCCGACTTTTCACTAGTTCTTTGTCCTCTTTCCATCTTAAATCGTCATCATCCCTTTGCTCACAAAGTAATCTCTCAAAATTGCCAGTATTACACCCGAAGTCCATGAACCAATCAAAATCCTTCTTTATGAAAGCAAGTCTTTCGATGGTTCTTCTTGCAACTTCATCCCTTATATACTCCACATATGAGCTCTCTGAATCTTGTACTGCTCTTTCTCGTTGCTTCAGCTTGACATCTCTATTGAAAACTTGATAACTCTGCTGTGTCCTTGTACATGTCCCGGAGTTGAACTGACGCACGTTTGTAGACTTCCTTACCTTGACAAGAAAACCTAAGTTTGACCTGAGTCTAAGACGTTGCATACCCTGTATCAGATCTCTGCACTTGTGTATTTGTCTGGGAGTATACGGAAGAAAAAAGTGGTATCCAATCATTGAAAAATTCTTGCTCCTCCCAACTTTGTTGCATTTAAATGATGTCCCATGTCCCGAAGCCAAAGACAGATTCACCTGGGGTAAAAAACGCGCCACACTCCACCAAATTTTCCACATGTGAACAGTGGCACAGCAAAGCTTGTAACATAGTGGCGGTGCAACATCAAATCTTCAAAGGCAACATGATCTTGTAGTATTAATACGCGTTCTTGGATATCGTAATGATGGTGATTCAAAGAGGGGATAAAGGGAGCACTATCATCCACCTACATAATGTCCACTAGACGGAGAAATGTTAACAATAGCGAAGGTCAAGAACCAGCACCTATCATTAAGAAGGTTGTTGATAAAAACGGATTGAAATACGATGCTGAAGATGAATTAAGCTGGCCAAGGATTGGTAAAGCGTTTATATTGACCTCAATCACCGTGGGTGTGATAGTATTTTTGTTTTACTCCCTTATTATTACTGGACTGGCGGTATACGATGGCGAAAGGAATGCCATGGATGCATTAGTTTGGGACATTTTACCGCTTTTTATTGAGTCCATTGCTTCATACTATTTCATCTCATTTTTGAACAAAATCATGTTATTGAATGACGATAAGTTCAACACACCAGAAGATTTGAAGAAGTACGAGTAGTTTGATAATTTCAGGAATAGAATTTATATCATTATTGCATTTTCTTCTCTAGGCATCTAATTTTGTACATAACATCATATCTCGTTTAATAGAGTTCTCTACGCTTTTTCTATAATTTGCACCATTTGATCTCCCAAACTAATTTTGAGATTTCGGTAATGATCTAAGAAATACAAAAATTTACTAAATTGTCCTTGAATTTTATCAATGCGAACAGCACGAGCCAATGAAGCACATGCTATATTTGATTTTTATACAATCTAAGGCAAATTAAGAGTGAACATAAATCTTATATACTGATGACACACTGGTTATCTCGAACTGTCTTCAGAACCTTCACTTTCTTCGTTAAGCGCCGCATTCACGTTCCCACCACTATTGTCAGATCCAGGTGCCATTCCTTGGGACTGGGTCAGTTTATAATCAGTTTCCGTATAGCAGACACCCAATCCTGTAAGAATTTCACAAATCATAGTTTGATCAATACTGAAATCATCACAATTATTGATCAAATCAGTCACAGCAGACAAATTTAATGGTTGAAATAAAATAATTTTAAGGTATGTTTCCCGATCATTTTTCAATATCTCTCTTACTTTTTTAAACCTTGTCTTTTTGACTATTGCTGCAGATTCTTTCTCATTCTTATACTTAGATTCATTTTCCGTCAATTGCGCTTGCGAAAATTTGAGCAAGAATCCGCCACCATTATCTGCATGTTGGGAGCCACCTTGACTTTGAGAATTTCTCTGGGATATCGATTGACGCAAAAAGTCTTTATCTATCAAACTACTCGTATTTTTCAAAACATTAATCATAGCTTGCTTACTTTTCATAGGCTTCAATCCCCATTCATTCATTTGCGACTTCAGTTGTGCTGTTGAGTAACTTTCAAAATTCAGCTGTGATTGTAAATCTTCTTCTTCATGGTCGTTAATTGCTGAAGTGGATTCACTTATCTCAGCAACATTTTCTTCTACTTTCTTCTCTTCAGCTGTAGTAGATTTCAAGATATCTTCTTTGTCATTTAGGGATTTTTGGAAAGTAGCCAGTCCGGAAATTTTTTCCCGCCTGGCACTGAAATCAAAGGCACTAGCCGAAAAGAATTCCTTATTGCTTTCAATATTATCATCATCTTCAACATGTAAAACGATCTGCGGTTCACCCAACTCATCTGACATTTGTGGAGTGATAAAATGATCCACATTGTTGTTGCCATTCGAGATGACAATTTCAGCAGATACATTCTCCTGACTCGATAGAACTTGAATCAGAGATACATCATGCTCCTCGTCATCGACGCTATCTGGTAAACTGATATCCTCATATCTAGTATTCTTTTGCACTTCTGGTTTCTTGATCTGAGCACCTCTACTCAAGTCTTGAATAATATGTTCAAGACTAAAATCATCTTCGTTGTCAGAATCCATCGAACTGTTTGATATTTCATCAATATTGATTACATTGCCGACAGTTCTCTTACCGATAGTCGAACCCTCACTAAAAAGATTTCCCTGTTCAACTGTGCTGGATCTTATCAATTTAGGTATTTGATTAATGCTAAGCGGTTCATCCTCATTGTTGTTTTTTGTCACAGTTCCTACAGGGAAGTCTTTAAAAGACTCATCATCCTCTGCTCTTAAAATCGGGGATGACGTGTCTATGATTTCATATGTTTTTCTGTCTTGTTGCTGATCGGCTTGAGAGTTCTGTGAATCCAATATAAGATTGCGACGATCATCTGGTTGATAACCGTTATCACTTTCAACTATAAGGTAATCCTCAATATCCTCAACGGGGCTAACTACCTTACCTTTTGTTGGTGTCATGCTATCATTATTTGAAGAAATCTTGCTACCACCATATGTATTGCTTGCATTCGGCCTCTTATCACTACTTTCATCAAGGTTATTGCTCACACCTGGCATATCACTCTTCTGATTCAGAATAACACTTGTGAGCTGAGCCGAATTTTGATAAACAGATTCTAAAACTTGAATGTTGTTTCCCGTTTTCGAGAGAGTAGGGTTAGGCATCTTTGTATAGTTACTTCTTGTCAAACCACAATGTTTCTTTCGAAGATCAGGAGTTTCCATGGTATTGCTAAGCAGTCCATTATCCTGAGAGGAAGAAACAATTAACAGTGGATCTTCCTGGGTATAACCAACTTTCTGACTGATCTTCTGTGCATCATCCTGTGAGTTAACGGCCTTTGTCAAATCATCCAGGTCTCTAAACATACTGCTATCATTTCTGTTGTCATTGATATCATAGTTAACAAACTGACTGAGTTCAGGAGACTCCTTTTTATCTTTAGGAAGCTCCTTTTGAATAGAATCGATAAAATCAAAATCAAAATCTTGATTATCCTTTACTAACGTGAAATTTGTAGGGGGATCGTGAACCTCCTTCTTACTTTCCACCAAGATGTTGGAAAGCTTACACAAATTTTCTAAATTTCGATCATTAAGCTCCAGATCTTCACTTTCAGAATCAGAGATGCACAATATGCTTTCCTCAGAGCTATCATGAGCACCCAATAATTTTAGATTGTCGTCATCTATTGATTCTACCTGAGATGAATTTCTTTGCATACCTTCAATATCAGCTTCCTGACTGAAATCTAGAAAGCTGCGAGTGAACATCTCATCCTGTAGGTCATATAGAGCTTTGAAATCTTCTTTCTCAAAGTTGGCAGGCAATTTTACAGAACTATATGAAATTGAATCAGTCGGATGACTATTTATTATTTTTTCCTGTCTTTCTAGAACCGAGTCCAATGATATTTGCGACTTTCTAACGGGATTCAAGTATCTTGATATCAAAGTACTTCGTACGTTCTTCCAGTCATCTTCGGAGTATACTATATTGGCCAACCTTGAAAGTACTTTGTCCTTCTGTTTATTCTTGCGCGTGGTCGTTGATTGACTTTGTAGTTTCGCCATTTTGGTTACCTGCTTCACTGTACCCTTCTTTGAGGATAGAAGGGAGAACACATCTAGCGTGTTGGTAGTGCTGTTCGAGTCATCAAGTTCTGATCTATCTTTCCTTTTTGCTTTTTTCTTGGGTACCTTTTTAGTCCCATCTTCAAGTCTCTTACTTCTCTTTTTGCTACTGGACAAACTATTAGGCGGCGTTTCTTTTCCAAGTGACGTATCTACATTTTCATCATCAAATGTAAACCTTCGGAGAGAGTTTGTCTTCTCTCTATTCATATCTTTCTTCTCTTGCTCCATTTGCCATTCTTCGATTGCACCAGCAGCCTGAGTTCCAAAGAGAAACACGTCGTCCTCAGCAGGTGCATGTAACTCTTGCGACTTCCTTGGATGCGAAGATATGCTCATACCATAAACACCTCCTAGTACCTTTCAAAACCTTGTTCATAGAGATTTCAAAGCATCTTAAGTTCAAACAGTTTTGGAATTGATCCATCATATAAAATATATTTATTGTTTATAGAATACTCAGCGGCTCTAAATCGACGTGATTTCGAAAGCGTGGCAGGTCGATTTTACTTTGGTCTCTCTTACTACTTGACGCGTATACCATTAATTGATCATATAATTCTCCTCTTGAGATGTTTATTGTTTTTTTGACGAGAATCACCAGCAGGTAGCAAATTCGAACGTAGTAGATACACACTACAGTAGAAATCATCTACGAAACAATATGGGACAAGCGACTCTACCCTTTGGGTCTCTGAATACTCCCAAGGCATCACCTGAAAAGAGAACGATAGATCAAGTTGAAATGATTGACAGCGATGAGAAGCCCAATGTGCTACCCCCAACGAAAAAGTTGAAGGAGCCACTTAAGGATCAGGTTATTTTTATTGATTCTCCAGAGAGTCTGAATGATTCTGAAGGCAAATCACAGAATAATGACAGTGCAATTAACAGTTCACAGGATTTTCCTGATACATCTATGGTCGGCGAAGCCGATACATCAGCCATGCAAGACATCTCAATGGTTTCTACTACAAGTGAAAATGCACAAAGTTTGACACCAGAGGAGAAAAAAGCGTTGAAAGAAGAGAGAAAGAGACACAGAGAGATACAAGAAGCTGAACGGTTAGCTAAGAAACAGAAGCTCGAAGAGGAAAGATTACAAAAGAAGCTTCAGCAGGAAAGAGAAAGATTGGAAAAGCAAAAGAAAAAGGAAGAAGAACTCCGTTTACGAGAAGAAAAGAAACAACAACTGGAACTTGAAAAGCAATTGAAGAGAGAAGAAGAAAATCGTATCAAAGAACAGAAGAGACAACAATTAGAATTAGAAAAACAAATGAAGAAGGAAAAGCTGGAGGAGCAGAAAAGACAAAGAGAGTTGAAAAGACAGCAAGAGTTAGAGGAAAAGAAACAGAAAGAATTACAAAGACAACAAGAAAAGGCAGAAAAGGAGAAACAGAAACAATTAGAAAAAGAAGAAAGAGAAAGACTTGAAAAAGCAAAGGAAGAGAAAACAAAAAAGCAACAGATCACATCTTTTTTCAAGATTGCAAAACAATCATCTTCCTCAGGTTCCAACTCCCCTTTGGGAGCCAAATCTTTTGCTCAAATATCACAACCTGAGAGTTCAGGTGTAAATAACAAAGATGATGGCAACTTGTCATCTCCCGTTAAATACAAATCATCATCATATCAGTCATACTTCCTTTCCTTCTTTGTTAAAGCAAATTCCGCTCTTATGAGAGCTCTACCATCTGAAGATGTTATTGAGAACTCTAAAAGAGAGCTTGAGATGTTTTTATCCGGCCAAGAAGTTACAAATACAAACACATCATCATCATCATCATCATCTGACGGTCGAAGCAGCGCTGCTAAGCCTCCTACCTCATTTGACGTGGTGCAAAATATGAATATGGGACTGACCACTGAAGCAGAGGATCTTTTGAAGAGAGTTCCAATGAAGTACCTTCAATTCTATGAAAATCTGAAGCAACCCTATTGTGGTACTTATTCAAGAACAGTCTTAGATTTTACCGAAGACATTGCTACCAATCCATTCGTGAAGATGAATCCAGAATCAATTGTCATAAATTATGAGTACGACTCAGATTTAGAGGAAGACGAAGAAGATGAAGGAGATGATGTTGAGAATGAGGAAGAAGACGAAGAAGACGAAAACGAGGTCGATGGTGGTGTTAGTAGTAGTGAAAGTGATATAGACGAGTTCCTAGAAGAGGACGAAGAATCCAACACAAGGGTCAAGAAAAATATCATTGGTCCTTTAGTTCCTGTGGTGAACTGGATTGGTCAAAAAATTGATGATAATCAAGATGACAGTAATGCTACAAAAGCTCAATTGGGGTTCTTTGAAGGACTCCAATATGAAAGATTGCACGAGAATATTCAATACCCAATTGATCTGATGGCTTCCTATTGGGACGACCCAGTTAAGGAATTCACCACTACAGAACTTATTGTGAAGGCAGATGAAGCTTCCAAAGTAAAGACCACTAGTGGTAAAAACACAGGATCAACAACGGTAGGTGATGACTCTAACAAAGAGAATCAAGGCAATGGCTCAACTGCAAGCAAAGATAACAATAATGTGAACATGCTCACACCCGTGAAAAAGAAAACAATCATTTCCTCCCCAGAAGATATCCTCAAGCTGACTGAGTATATTTCAAAAAATAGTAGTTTTACTATGAGTACATTAAGTGAGTTGATTCAAAAGCAGGTACTGCCTCAGTATAAGAAGATTATAGTTAGGAATACAATTCAATCGGTAGCCACTTTCGATCCTCAGAAGAAGGAATGGGTGCTGAATGGTGTAACAGCGTCTAATTAAGAAACCCTCATACAAATATTTATCTATATACATATATATGAACGCCTATAATAAATGTATCAAATGTATTACTTACAATCACAACTAACCGCTATATAAATGCTACTCGCTGACGCGTCTCTCTCTCAGGACACTAAAGCACGTAATTTATCCCAAAAAGGAAATTCTCACTCCTCGATCGATAAATTCAAAAAATCTTTCCTTTTCCCATTACTCGACTTTGAAACATTTTACACGTTTCTTACGTGTATCTGATTGTATCTGATTATATCAATTGTAACACTTTTAACTCTTTTCTTATAAAAACGTATATTGCTGATATTTACGATACGTGAATATTGTTAAAGTTTCTGAACTCCAAGTCATACTTAGCTATCAACAATGTCTTCACCTCCTCCAGGATCTTCTCCTTTCCGTCATTTAGACAGTGAAAGTGATGTACACTCAACTGCTCCTGATTCATTGGAACAATCCACAGCTACTGGTGGTGGAACAAACACTCAATTCAGATCTGATGTTGCACCTTCATCTCCACTGTTTTTACCTCCATCTAGTGATGCTGCTTCACAAGAGGCCGCTGCAGCCAGATCAAGAGGTTCAAATAGAAATAACAGCAGTTATGCTAGAATGACAGAAGCTTCATCTCCCTTACATCTTCCATCCTCAACTTTCAGTGATGATTTAAGAAGTGACTTGCGTCACACTAGTAATAGAGCCAACAACAGGGCTCGTCAACGTAGTGATGTTGTCTCTTCAGATGCAATTTCATCACCAATGGGTAGAAGATTCTTCACCGAAAATACGAGCGATATAAGAAGTGATGCTCCTTCAACACCACTTGCAAGTGGCCGTGGCGATTCTGATATGCCTTCTTCAACTTATAACCTCTCTTCTACCATTAGTTCCAATTCTTCTATAGGTCCAAACGAATCATATAAAGTTATTTGGGGTACCAATGTGTCCATTTCTGAATGTACTGATAGTTTCAAAACTTTCCTTATGTCTTTCAAAATGAAACATAGAAGAAGATTGGATGGCATGGAAGCAAATGATACAACAGATGAGGAATTATACTATGTCAACATGCTAAATCAAATGAGAGAAAGTGGATCAGCCAATTTCAACCTTGATACTCGTAACTTATTAGCATTCAGTACTACAAAGAAATTATACTTTCAATTACTCGATTATCCTCAAGAAGTCATTCCAATTATGGATCAAGCCATCAAGGACTCCATAATCTCTTCGGTATTAGACAATGCTAATGTTGCATCAGATGCATTGGTTAACGAAATTGAAGCAAAGATCTATAAAGTTAGACCATACAACATCACAAATAACAAAGGTATGAGAGAATTGAATCCAAATGATATTGATAAGTTGGTCAGTGTTAAAGGTTTGGTTATCCGTTCGACTGCTATCATTCCAGATATGAAAATTGCCTTCTTCAAGTGTAATGTATGTGAACATACTCTCAGTGTTGAGAATGATAGAGGTATAATTCAAGAACCAACTAAATGTCCAAGACAAGTTTGTTCTTCCGTAAACTCAATGCAATTAATCCACAATAGATCCATTTTCTCAGACAAACAAGTTATTAAATTGCAAGAAACACCAGATATTGTTCCTGATGGTCAAACCCCACATTCTATATCTTTATGTGTTTATGATGAACTTGTAGATTCTTCGAGAGCTGGTGACAGAGTTGAAGTTTGTGGTATTTTCAGATCTATCCCTGTGAAAGTCAACAATAGACAAAGAGCTTTGAAATCATTATATAAGACATATTTAGATGTCGTCCACATTAAGAAGATTGACAAGAATAGATTAGGAGCTGATACCTCTACTCTTGAGACAGAGTTACAAGAACAACAAGAAGTTCAAGACACCAAGAAATTATCACAAGCCGAAATCGATGAAATTATCTTAGTTTCCAAAAGACCAGATCTTTATGAAGTTTTAGCAAGATCTTTAGCCCCATCTATTTATGAAATGGATGATGTTAAGAAAGGTATACTATTACAATTGTTTGGTGGTACTAACAAGACTTTCAAGAAAGGTGGTAGATATAGAGGTGATATCAATATCTTGTTATGTGGTGATCCATCTACAAGTAAGTCTCAAATTTTACAATATGTTCACAAGATTGCCCCAAGAGGTATATATACATCAGGTAAAGGTTCCTCAGCTGTTGGTTTAACCGCCTATATTACAAGAGATGTAGACACAAGACAATTGGTATTAGAAAGTGGTGCTTTAGTTCTTTCAGATGGTGGTGTCTGTTGTATTGATGAATTTGACAAGATGTCTGAATCAACTAGATCTGTTTTACATGAAGTTATGGAACAACAGACCATCTCTATTGCCAAAGCTGGTATTATTACAACATTGAATGCTAGAACATCAATCTTAGCCAGTGCCAATCCTATTGAATCAAGATATAATCCTAATTTACCTGTTACCAAGAACATCGATCTTCCACCTCCTTTACTCTCTAGATTTGATTTAGTTTATCTTATCTTAGATAAAGTTGACGAAAAATTAGATACTCAATTATCTAGACATTTGACCAATATGTATCTTGAAGATGCTCCAGATAGTGTTTCAAGTAATGAAATTTTACCGATTCCATTTTTAACTTCTTACATTCAATACGCAAAAGAAAATTACTCTCCTGATATTACAGATAGTGCTAAGCAAGAATTAGTGAAATGTTATGTTGAAATGAGAAAATTGGGTGAAGATGTCAGAACTTCAGAAAAGAGAATCACAGCTACAACAAGACAATTAGAATCAATGATTAGATTATCTGAAGCTCATGCAAAGATGAGATTATCAAGAAAGGTTGAATTGTCAGATGTTCAAGAAGCAGTTAGATTGATCAAATCAGCTATCAAAGACTATGCAACAGATCCATTAACTGGTAGAATTGATATGGATTTGATTCAAACTGGTCAAACTTCATCAGAGAGAAAGATGAAAGAAGATCTATCGAAGATTGTATTAGAATTAATTGGTCAATCCAATAGTATTCCATATGATAAATTACTTGCTAAGATCAATGAACAATCGCAAAATACCGTTGAAAATACAGATTTGAATGAAGTTATAAGAAGATTAGAATCAGAATCTGAGATTGTGGTTCTTGGTACTGGTCACCAAAGACAGATTAGAATTAACAAAGCTCAATAGATTAATAACCGTGTTTATTGTGCTTTTTGTTTCTGCTTTTTCATTGCTTTTCTTTCAGTGTTGGATTTTCTAACAGATTTTTCTACTTCGTTTTGTTTTCTATCTAATTTGTACTATATATTATAAATCCCAGAGTTGTGTAATGGTTTTGAATAAATTTCAATTGTGTAATAAAGAAAACAGTAACCAAAGTAAATGAACTGAGGTTGAGCCCCACAGTTTCCTAATTCGGATGTTTATGGTATTATGCGGCGCATGGTTAGGATCACTGTCTGTGCGGACTGTGATTGGACGCTGCGAGAGGTGTGAAAAACTTGAACGGGTCGAGTCGAGCAGGAGAACCAAGAGAAATAAAGTGAAAGTGAAGGTTGGTGATAATAATAGTAAAGGTGTGGTAGATATTGGTGAGTCGATTCGATCAATCTGTATATACGCAAGTCTGTCTAATTCCATCACATATAAAGATCAAAATGTTTGCTAGACAATTCTTAAGATCCGCTAAACCAACCCAATTCGGTGTCAGACATGTTGGTGCTAGAGGTGTATCCACCTATGTTGCCAAAGCTACCGGTATGTATATTCTGCACACATCAACCCAAACTAGACACGAAGCTGTGAAAAATTAAGCTGAATGCAGTTTGTTTTTATTAATTGTTTTGAAATACTAACTTTTGTCGTTATGAAATAGGTGCTGTCAACACTGTTGTTTACTGGGCTAAGGTCACTGGTGAAGTCGCTAAACAAATCTATATCAAAGAAGGTTTAGCCCCACCATCAATTGCTCAAATTGAAACCGTTTACCAATCTTTCTACAAATACATTTTAGAAGCTTCTAAAACTCCAAAGGAATCCGTTATCAAAGCTATCGAATCAGTTAAATCAATCAAAAAAGATGAAGGTCTTAGATACTCCGCTTACTTCATTCAACTTGTTGGTTTATTCTCCCTTGGTGAAATCATTGGTAGAAGACAAGTTGTTGGTTACCCAACTTTTGGTCCTTCTGAACATGCCCATCATTAAGCATATCATTGAAATATATATTAATATACATACACTTGACCAACCCCTCCCATTGAGGATAAGGGACAAAAGAAAAATTTAATGTGTTTTTTTATTTATAATTTATAGTGTATATTGAATATGTAGGTATAAAATATATTCGGTATCATAACATTCATCAAAGGTGGAAAAAAACATAGAAAGATCAATCAGTCTTTAGTAGAAGTAGCAGTTTTGCTTTTATGATTTTCATTTCCTTCATCCTTTCTCTTCTTTGAAGCAACGATCATTTCTTTACGCAATTTTCTCTTTTTTCTAAGAACGCTAGGAACAGTACTAATTTCTTGTCTAGAAATTGGTCTTTGTTTAATGTTTTTCTTTTCATTCTTACTCAATTTAGCCATATCAAACATCCAATTGGCAAAACCATGAACGTTATCTGAATTTTTCATAACATTTATCACAGGTTTGATAGCCGTTGTATCTTCTTTTGTGTAAAATGTAACGGCTTTACCAGCTCTTCCATTTCTACCAGTTCTACCAATTCTATGAACATATGCTTGAGCGGATGTAGGTATATCATAATTGATTACCAAATTAACACCTTTGAAATCAATACCTCTAGCCAACACATCAGTACAAATCAAAACCCACAAAGTTCCGTTTCTGAAGTTTTCAATAATAGTCTCTCTTTGCTTTGCAGTTCTTTCTGCATGGATGACATCTACGTTCAATTTGTCGTAAAGTAATTCATGGAATAAAGCTTTTGCTCTTGTGATCGATTGTAAGAAAATGATAACTGGAGGTTTAAACTCCCCGTTTTGTATCAATTCTCTGATGGCTAAAAGTTTACCATGCTCATTACCACAAAATACTAATCTTTGCTCAATTTGTGAGTTTGCTGCTTCTTTATGTCCAATGATGACTCTGATTGGATAATTCATGATCGACTGCGCACTTTCTTCAACACTTGATGTAATGGTAGCTGAGAAGATCGATCTTCTCAATTTAGGGTTTGTACACTTGGAGATAATATTGTCTGTTTGATGAGCAAACTCTTGGTTAAATAATCTATCAGCTTCATCGAATACAAGGTCTTCAACTTTTGAAAGATCGAGACAATCATTGTCCACCAAGTCAATTAATCTTAATGGTGTAGTGACTAAAATATCATATTTGGTAGATGAAATGGCCTTGTTACGGAGTCTAGTGGCAGTTGCTTTATTTAGAATACCGATATTCAAATTTTTCTCTTTAACTAGTACCGAAAGTTGCTCAAATATTTGGTTAGCCAATTCCTTCGTTGGCGAAATGATTAATCCTCTTGTACCATAGTTCTTTTTACCTGTGTTTAATTTCTGTACTAATGGAATCAAGAAAGCCAAAGTCTTACCCGAACCTGTTGGAGCACATGCAATAACATCTCTGTCTTGTAAAGTCATTGGAATAGCTTCACATTGAATTGGTGTTGGTTCTGTAAAGTCAGCATTAATCAAATTTCTTAAAAGTGTTTTGTCCATTTTGAATCTTGTTACTAGATCCTCAAAAGAACCAATAGGTAATGGAATATCATCACCTGAAACCTTACTCTTGAAAGATTTTCTTAATTGAAGGGCTTCTTCTGCAGTAGTAACCTTTTGTGGGATTTCAGTTAAGTCATTAATTCTCTTCTCATCTTCGTCATCTTCACTGTCATCATCGTTGTCGCTATCCTGAGCTTCTTGGGCTTTTTTCGCTATGCTATGTTTCTTTTGGTGGAAAAAATCGATTTCCTTTTCAACTTCTTTCTCTAATGATCTTTCTTTTTTAGATTGTCTAGTTGTATCCTGTTTATTGGGAAGGGAAAAATCTGATGAAATTCCCTTGGCTTTATTCAAAGAAGCACCTCTAGAAAGGATACGGAACATATCCATTTTGATGTGCTATTCTCGGGGTGTAAATTGGGAGTGATACTGTAACTTTCAAGACTATCAATAATAAAGCAGAAATGAACATGAAAATATTCTGAATCCATATGCAAGTTCTTAGCTATCTAAAAAAATTTAAAAATTATTTTATTTCAGTGGCTAGTACATCAGATCAGTGGCTGTGCTTATAATAAATGTGGCGCACCTTAGAAAAATTGACAAAAAAATTTCTCGCACGACTCGCTGGGAGAAATTGTCGAAGGGAAAAAAATTGATACAGTGAGTGGTTGGTGGTGAAGAGGAGGAGAAGAGATGGAGACGGGAGAGTGATTGGAATAGAACGATACTTGTATATATCTGTACTGTCTTGCATTCATCTGTATAGAACATCCCTTTTTCATCGAGCATTGCACTCAGACCTATTCACATCTACTTTTCACGTTGTCAGTTCACATTAGTTGATTTCACAATTATAAATCAAAATATTTCACAATTGACTACAATATTAGTTCACAACCACATATACTTTCATAGACAAGGAATATAAATGATGCAAAGTTTCATAAAACCACTCAGTAGGAGCTCCTTCATAGGGATGACTATGGCCAGACGTTCTGTAGTATACGTCAGAGGTGAAAGAGTTGCTGGTGCAATCCGTGATCCAGAAGATTATCTTACAATTAATGGTCATAAATACGGACCAAGTGAAGAAAATTTACAACATATCAAGAAATATATGCAAACAACACTTCAAAATAAATATCCATTATCTGATAAACTTCTCCTACAAATATTGACCCATAAATCATTTGCCCATGGTACTCAACCTTATAATGAAAAACTCTCTCAACTTGGTGAAGAATTGATCCGTTTCAATAGTTCCAAATTTGCCATTTCACAAGCCAATAACTCACAATATGCCATAGAGAATCTCAATTTTGATTGTCTTGGTTCATTGACTCATAAATTATTATCTACTGATAAATATATGGCATATTACGCTTACGCTCAGGGTCTCGATAAGATTTTCTTCTGTAAGATTCCAACTACCTTCCTTGAAACCAATCCAAATTTCAAGCCAAGAGCTATGTTTGCCACTATCACACATTCTTTAGTCGGTGCTATTGCTACTCAACATGGCAAGAAGGCCGCTGAAGAAGTTATTGAGAGCGAGATAATAAAATTTGTTCTTCCAAAGACAGAAGAATTCACCAACTCTAAGAAATAAATCCTATTATAAAACTAATACAAATGAAATCATTTCCATCCTTCTAATGAAAAACAAGGATACATCATCAAATTATTTCAGTTTATAAAAAGATGTCAAAACAAATCACCGCATATATATATATATTCATCATCCTCACAATCTTTGACTTCTCTAATACTGGGCCAGAGATACGAATAGATAATACATAGCAACCCACAAAAAGGTTTTAATTACCTTGTACATAGACTAATTGAAGAAAATACAATGTAGTTGTTCTAGATAATTGTAGTATCAAAGGGTAAGACAACCAAACAAACCACAAAGACTAAAACAGGTGTCCTTTACCCCAACGAGGCGTCGCAGACCCGCTGCCCAGAATCTAAAACACTAGCGAAAAAAGCACAGTGAATTTGTAAACAAAGAACAGAAGAACAAGGGAAAAAAATTAAATTGTGACCCAGCGAAATTCGATCTCGTCTCTAAGTTTTATGATCTCTTGTTGAGTATAAGCGCGTCGTGCGATTTTTTTACTCACCTATACTGTATATATCCTCTTGTTTTTGGTAGGATCATAAATGTATACATCAGGAAACATGTCGAAGACCCTAAGTGATTATCATCGCTCGTTGAAGCAGTACTTAAATGTGTCATCTGAAGAACTGACTCCGGAAACCTCAACGCGTGTTATAAAAGGTAGAGCGAAGTTGTCAAAATTAACATCAAGCCAATTTTATGATTTAGCAACAGATGTATACGATGAATTACAAAGAAGACTTGATGAAAGAAGTGATTCAGCTGGGTTCTTAACACCTACTCACAATTACCATCCTAAAAGAAATCAAGCCAGACAGAAACTTGCAACTTTGGCGTCTACTCGTTTCAAGGATTTAGTCAATGATGTCTTGTTTGAAATTGAGCACAGAGAAACTGTCCGCTCTCCAGTCACTGATCATCAAAGAAATCAAGCAATTGCAAATAAAGAGCTCAAAACTCCATTGAATGAAACTTTTGAAGAACATATTTCCAATGAAAAAACCACAGAGACTCCATCTCAACGTGAAATTAAAACGAGCACAGTTGTGCCAAAGAAGTCTCAACTTTCATGGTCTTCAGATGAGGATGAAAGTGATGATGATACCAATCATCAGAAGACTAGTCATCCACTTGCTTCTTCTATCACTACAAAGAGAGCCGTTGATAACATCTCAATTAATAACCGTGATGTGATAGACAGTCCTCAAAAGAGTATTAGAAGTAATCATAGTAATAGTTCCAATTCTGCTGGTTTACGTCAAAATGGTATGAGCAATGGTTATGCTACTAGATCTCCAATTCTTGAAAGGAATAGAAGTATTCAATCTCGCGTTTCAAACAAAGAAAATGATGCCAAAACTTTATTAGAAGAGGGCGCTAAGATGGATCAAGAGATTACTCGCTTACAAAAACAGTTGGCTGAAAAGGAAAAGATAAAGGAAAACCTTGACTTCGAAGTCGATTCACTCAGTAAAGAAAACGAGTTACTCAATAAAGAGCTTGCTGCTACTAAGCAAACTGTACTTGAGTTACAAGATTATAAGACAAAACATCAAGAAGTGAGTAAGAAACTTGATAATGCCACTTTTGAGAATGAAGATTTGCAAAGATCGTTGGATACTCATGTGAATGAATCAAATATCAAACATGCCAAGTATGAAGCTTTATTGAGTGATTACAATTCCCTCAATGAACAACATGGAAAAGCTCTTGATTCTCATTCTGAAACTCGTCAAGGTTTTATTCAAAAGATTGAAGAATTAAACAAGGAACTCAAAGTATTAAGAGAAACCCAATCAAAAGAGTTAAGTAGCAGAAGCTTATCTTCAGACGAGAAATCAAAGATTGAAGATTATGACATCTTGAACAACAGATATCAATCATTACAAAGAGATCATGACAACTTAGTTGCATCTCATTCTAATGTTTCCAAAGAACTCAATCTTGTCAAGTCCAGAGTTCCACAACATACAGTTAACAATTCTTCTAACTCAACAGAGGAACCTGCTAACGATTTGAAGACTTCTATTGTCTTGAGAAAGCAAGTTCAAGAATGGCAAGACAAGTACGATCAACTTAGAGCTGATAAACTCACTAAAGAGATCGAACATTCTTTATCAAAGAAAGAATTAAACACATTTGTCAGCCCAACAGGTTCAGTTTCAATGTCATTGGTAACTTCTATGTACGCATCTGCTGAAAGTTTCATTGATTACATATCAAACGATGATTCAGATGTTTCACTCTTATTTTCTAGAGCTGCCACTTATATTACCGCTGCTGAGAAAATTGCAAACTCAACTAAATTTGATTCAAATCCGTTGGTTTTAGAGAAAGTAAGTGCAATTAAAGCATTAGGTTCTAGTTTGATTGCCTCTGTTAGAAAATACTCAATTTATAAAAAATTCACACCAAAGAACATGGTATATAAACCTGTTGAAGAGTTATATTTTACAGCTTGTGAACTAATAGCCCTTGTGAAGATCAAAAATGATGGTAACTATAGTCACGAGATTGATAATTCTAGTTCTGGAAGATCATTGAAAGTTTCTGAATCTGAAAAATCAAGTATTCCAGAGCCAACTACACCTGAATCTGCAACTACTGATAGAAGAGATTTATCCATCGATACTTCTTCATCTCCAATGGTTAGACCGTTGAGAATGGCTCAAAAATTGAATTCTCCAGTCTCTGACGGTAATGATATCAAACCCAAATCATTTAATAATCCCATGAAGGGAATTCCATCAATGAGATCTTTGAGTCCAATTCAAGTTAAACCAAGTACCACCACAACAACACCATCTACAAATACCCCAATCACACCAACAGCTAACATTAATGTCACACCAAAGAAGACACCTGTTTCAGTATTGAGTAAGGATCAACAACAATCTCCTCCAAGAAATGCTTCACCATCATCTCCTTCAAATAGTATTGCTGAAAAGATGAAAAAATTCCAACAGAATTCTGAAGTTGATGTAAGCAAATCAAAGGAAAAAGTTAAAATAAGTTCGAATAATAATTCAGCTTTCGATAAATTTGGTGCCAGAAGAAGAAACAGTAGTATTGACTCTAGAGAAAATCTTAACTCTTCTCCAATAAAACCAACAAATACAATTGTTGACCCAGTTCCTAAATCTGTTGTATCTCCTAATAAATCAACAGGTGCTATTTCAAACCCAATGTTTGACGATGGGGAAAGTGAATTAGAACAAACTCCAGAACCAAGGGCAATCGAGTCTAGGGCTGTTACAAGTGAAAATAATAGAGCTCCTCCTTCATCTTCTGATCGTACAATTCCAAGTGCTGGTAGTGCGTTAGATTACAGAGGACAAAATGGAGAAGAAGAAGTGTTCAATATTGAGAATTTCAATACATTAAATCCTGATAATACATTACAAGAATTATTATCATATTTAGAGCATCAAACTCATGAAGTAATTCAAGCAATTCAAATTCTCTTAGAATCAATTAGAGATCCAAAGGCAACAAAGAGTTTATTACGTGGTGGTGCTAATGAAATCATCAAAGTAGTTGAACAAATGGCTGAAGGTACAACAACATTAATGACTCAAGCAAGATATCAAGATTCTATTGGTCATGCCAAATATGTTGTTGCAACATTAGAAGATTGTGTTGGTAGAATGGAAGCATTATACAATGCACAACCTAGAGAAAAAGATCATGAATATGCTGAAAAGAGTTTTAAACAAAGATCAGCAGGTCTTGCATTTGATGTTGCAAAGAGTACAAAAGAATTAGTTAAAACTGTTGAAGAAGCTTCATTAAAAGATGAAATTGCTGTATATGATGATCGTTTGAAGAAATAAATTTAATTGATCTATTCCTTGCTATTTATTAATTTTATATATTTATACCTTGTATTTATATATATTTATATATTTTCTTTCTGCTATAATCCCTTTTTTATTATTATCCTGTGATCAAAAATATCATTAATTTGGAAAGTATTGTAAAAAATAGCGATTAGATAAGCGAGTGCAATTATGAAAAAATGAGGTATATAAATTTAGGCAAATGTCTGGGGTTTCCTTTATACTCATTAGTAATACACATTCCTATTCAATTGTGCTCAACTATCCTCGGAAGAATCACAGGAATATGGATATGGACGAGAAACATGCAATCCTCCTAGATGGAGGAGAAGGAGAAACAGAGATAAGGAAAAGATACGAGAGCCCAATGGTACTGTGGGCTCAATGGTTTTTCAAACTTGTCGTAGCAGTTAGTCTTGTATTTCATTTCGGTCTTGCAATTGCACGTTATACAAAAGGCGATTTTGATTACAAGAAAGAAGGTGACGAGTTTACGAAAGATGTAGTGTTCAACAAGTATTTAGAAGCATTAGAGACAAACCTCGCTTCTAATTGGTCTAAGATCTACACTAGTGAATCTCATTTAGCTGGAACCAATTACCCAATGGTTCAATGGGCATCTGATCAATTCGAATCATTTGGATTAGACGTTGAAATTGATGAATATGAAGTGTATTTAAGTTACCCCGTTGATCATTCTTTGAAATTGGTTTCTTCCAAGAATGGTGATTTGATTTATGAAGCACCATTGGTTGAAGATGAAATTGATGAAGATGAGACAACTTATGGTAAAGGTTTAATTCCAACATTTTTAGGGTATGCAGGTAATGGAAATGTTACTGCTGAATTCATATATTGTAATTATGGATCTATTGAAGATTTTGAAGATTTGAAAGAAGCAGGTGTTGATATCAAAGGTAAGATTGCTATTGTTAGGTATGGTAAAATATTCAGAGGATTGAAAGTGAAATTTGCCCAAGATGAAGGAGCAATTGGTGTATTGTTGTACAATGATCCAATTGATGATTTAGGAATGACTGAATTTGACAAAGGTATCAAGACTTATCCAAAGGGACCAGGAAGACAACCAAGTTCAGTTCAACGTGGTTCAGTTCAATTTTTATCAGTTATACCTGGTGATCCAACAACACCTGGATATGGTAGTAAAAAAGGAGCTAAAAGAGAAGATCCATTTATTTCAACACCAAAGATTCCAGTATTACCCATAAGTTATAAAGAGATTCAACCAATCTTGAGTAAGATGAATGGGTATGGATTAGATCTTGGAGAAGAATTTGACGGATCATTACCTGAGGTGAACTATACAACTGGTCCTAATCCAAAATATGAATTGCAAATGTATAGTGAACAAGTTTTCAATATAACACCAATTTGGAATATATATGCTAAGATTGAAGGTGAGAATCCAGATGAAGTGATTATCATTGGAAATCATCATGATTCATGGATCAAAGGAGGAGCAGGAGATCCAAATAGTGGAAGTAGTGTTGTTATGGAATTAGCGCGTGGTTTAGGTTATTTACAATCATTAGGATGGAAACCTAAGAGAAGTATAATGATATGTTCATGGGATGCTGAAGAATATGGATTAATTGGATCAACTGAATTTGGTGAAACAATGTCTAAATTCGTGAAAGAGAAAGTGATTGCATATTTAAACCTTGATGTTGCATGTGTTGGAGATTTGTTAAGTTTACATGCCACACCTTCATTATTTGATTTATTACGTTCAGTTGCGAAACTAGTAGTTCATCCTGGAGATGAAGTCAATTTATATGAACATTTTGTCACACGTAATAATGATCATATAGTTAATTTAGGTAGTGGATCAGATTATACTGTATTTTTAGATCATTTAGGTATCCCATCATTGGATATTTCATTTGTTGGAGATACTAAAAACAAGACCAAAAAGGCACCAGTTTATCATTATCATTCAAATTATGATTCTTATCATTGGATGTCAAAATTTGGAGATCCTGGATTTGTCTATCATAATGTTATGGCTAAATATCTTGGTTTATTAGTGTTGGAATTAAGTGAGACGAAATTGATTAGATTTGGTACTAATGATGTAGCCACTACATTGTCTGGTTATTTTGAAGATGCTGTAAGTGGATTGCCTAAGCATTGGGCGCCTCTTGTAAGTGACTTACTCGTTGAAGTAAGAGATGAATTCAAAGAATTGAAACAATTATCCTCAAGTTTTGATTTGAACGTTTCTGATTTACAAGATAAGTACGATACAGAGTACAATGATTTACCAATTTGGGAAAGGTTAAAATTAAGGTATAAGATTTACAAAAACAATAAAATTTTGAAATTCCTTGAGAGAGATTTCATCTTGAAAGAAGGATTGAAGAATAGATCATGGTTTAAACATATTGTATTTGCATCTGGTAGATTCACTGGATACGCAGGACAAACATTCCCAGGATTACGTGAATCTATTGAAGATAATGAAATGGATGATTGTATTTACTGGTTGAAGATTTATTTGAATTGTATTAAGAAGATAAACAATAAATTAGGTTAATTATTTAAAACTATTTAATTATAAGTAATTGAAACTCTTCTATCTAAGAAATCACCTCTTTCTTTTCTTTCTCTCATAACGTTTATAGCAGCAATATCACCGTATCTTTTACATAATTTTGCAAAAAATAAACCACATGCATTACATAGAGTTCTTTCACCAGAAGGACCTTTTCTCCATTCTGGAGTCTCTGTTGAATTACAATGATGACATTTATCGTATCTTTCAACCGTTGTACTTCCTAAACCAGTAGTAGTATTATGATGTGCTGGATGTTGATGTGGGTGAGGGTGTTGATGTTGATGTGGGAGTTGATGTTGGTGTGGATGCTGGAGTTGATGAGGATGCTGATGTGGGTGTTGATGTTGACGTAAATGTGGGTGTATAGGGTGATGTATAGGATGATGATGTGGATGAACATGAGCAGGGTGTAAAGGATGAGCATATGGATGATGAGGAGAAGCTGATGAATTCATTGGAGTTCCAGATTGTGATTGTGGAGAATTTGAATTCGAAGAAGATGGATTTGAAGAAGTTGAATTTGATGAATTAAATGAACCATTTGAAGTTAATAATGAAGATTTTGTTCTTATTTGATTACCCATTGAATCAAACAAAGTCTTTTTCAATTTATATTTCTTTCTATTACTGTTATTGTTGTTATTATTGTTATTAATGATAGTACCTGTACTACCATTTGATAAATTTTCTTCTTCTAATTGATAACGACGTTTTCCATTTGGTATAGTGGTATTTGTTGAATTAGCGGGTACTAATACCACAGGATGATACAAAGAAGGAGGATTCATCTGTTGATGAATAAGTTGTTGTTGTTGTTGTTGCTGTTGTTGTGGAATAGAAGATGGATGATGATGTAGTATCTGTTGTTGTTGTTGTTGCTGTTGTTGTTGTTGTATACCAATTGGAGGGATATGATGCATTAAACGTTGAGAAGTTGGCGGAGGAGGAGGTGGTGCATTATGTTGATTCTGTTGATGAATAACAAGAGGTGGTGGTGGTGGTGGAATTGAATGATCGTATTGTTGATTATGAATAATTATTGGCGCAGAAGGTGGTGGTTGTTGTTGTTGTTGCTGTTGAGGTGGAGGAGGTGCGAGTTGATCATGACGTTGTGGTAATGGTTGATGTTGTCTTAATTGAGTATTGTAATTATAATAAGGAACATCTGGATTAGAATGGGTATACATTGGTTGATGAGAAGCAAGGGGGATAGGTGTAGGTTGAAGATGAGGTGGATGTTGTTGTTCTTGTTGGGGATGAGGTGGTTGTTGATTAGATTGAAGTTGTTGATTATAACGCATGAAGATAGAAGTTAAATCTTGTAATTTATTCAAGCTTTCATTGACAACAGACAACGGTATATCTTTAGTATCTTTTTCATTACTGTCATTATTATCATTATTGCTACTTAGTTCTGAGATTGTAGGCAATGAATTAAGACTTGTTGATTTGTTTAATTTGATTGAATTTTGATTAGATAATGTTTGTTTGATTTCCGTTGATAATTTAGATAATTTGTTTAATTCTGAAATTGAATCGAATATTGTATGCGTGTTATTATTATTATTATTATTATTATTATTATTTTCCGGTATGACTAAAGTTCTTGGAGTATTGATTGATTTATTTGAGTTATCATTGTCATTAGGGAATGTTTTAGTTAGTTCAGGCAATGGTGGTGTAATTGAAGGACTAATTGGACTAATTGCAACGATGTTGTTTATTGAAGATAAATTATTATTATTTGAATTTGTATTTGTAATAAGGTTGATAGTTGATTTTTCCTTTTCTTTTAATTTATCAAGAGCAGTTTGAGGATTTGGGTAGTTTTCTTTGACAATTCCTCCTGTATTTTGTTTCCTCAAATGACGTTCCATTGCATCTCTGTCATAAGCCTCGTCATCATCAACGTCATCATCCTCGTCATCATTTTCATCATTTTTAGCCTTTTGATCAACTTGATCAGTAATACTTGATAAACTTGGTATTCTAATTTGATTACTTATGAATTTATTATTCCCATCATCTAAATCAGAAAACAAATCTCTGATTGAAGGTAATTCGAATTTCTTTGGTTCCACTACACTCATTGTGGTGGTGTTATTATTATTAATTGTATTATCAATGTCGTTAGTCGTTGTGATGGTATTGATAGGGTATCGAAGTGTTAACTGTTTATGGGATAAAACAATATTGATATGAACAGATTAGTAAAAAGAAAAAAAAAAGAAAACGTATAAGGTATATGAAATGATAGTGTATGTATATGTAAATGATATGATATGATATGCTATGATATGATATGAAATGAGATATGAAATTAGTATGAGGGATATTAGCGTACAGAAAATAATCGAGCAGCAGAATACAGAATACGGAATACAGAATAAAAAAATGAAAGGATATAAGAAAAGAAAAGAAGAATGTAAGTAATAAACAGAAAGAAAGAAGGTAAGATAGATGGATAGATGGGAAAAAGGTCAATGCAATGAAATGTCCATTGAATTTTGAAAAGTACAAGATTAATTCTATTAGTTTACAAATTACGTACGGTTGAATTTTTAGCTAGTTTTTTTAGTACATTATTCCAAAAAGGGGAAGGAGGAAGTTTTTGAAATTATCTATTTTATAGATTTGGGTGGTATGTTTGTTTTGTTTTGTTTTGTTTTGTTTTGTTTTGTTTTGTTTTGTTTTATTTGTTTTGTTTGATAGATAGTAAGATGGGTAGGTTGCCATAAGAAAGGTAGACAATGCATAATATAACACATCATCTATAGATACAGGTACGAATAAGATATGTAAACAGATCAATTGATGAGTAGTAATAAAGCACAAAGTAAAGAAGATCTGACATCATGTAAGGTACAATTAATATCCGCGCGTTAATTTGGTGACTATTTCAGGGGAATTCCGAGTATTATTTGTTTACTTTGGGTATCTGTTCTATCTGTTTTACTGTTTCATTTGTTTGTGTGTTCGTATATGTGTATACATATATATATATATATATATATGTACGACAAGCGATATTACTTATATAAAGGACATAAATGAATAAATAAAATAAAGTTAACTAAAACTACAGCCGTTCTAAGATACACTGGCTTAATGTAACATTTAACATACGAAAAAACCAAATAAATCAGCCATATATAATTGAACAATTAAATAGAAAACTATACATACCTGATGAATTTAAAACAATCAATTGGCAATACATACGTATACCTGAAATGAGGAGCAGTAAATCACTCTCATAATCAGTTAATAAAATTAAAATGTACCTGAAATTATCTATTGTTTTAATTTATTAAGACTCGTTTGTTAATTACCCAATTGGGAAATGATCGTCATGTATAAAATGTAGTTTCTTAAAAAATTCTCAAGGAGAATGTTACAGATGAAACGCTTAATCGTTTGTAATTGGTGGGTATTGTTTGATTGTTAGTTAATTGGATATATTTGTATATTGTATTATGTAACTACTTGAAATTAGTCTTAAAATATACAAATTAATAACAATCAAAGTTAATTTATCAGATTCAAATAATTACATTAAATCACATCATAGGTGTTTGTTTGCCGTTTACTCTATTCCTCTATTTAATATATATATATTTATATATTTATATATATCAGTTATATAAAGACATATAGTCTGCTCGTATATATATATATATATATATATATATTTATATAACAGATGTATACATATATACGACAACTCAAATAAATAACAAATTCCACTTAAAAAATACCACCTTAAAAAAAATAAATAAACAGATCTTGCTTGTGAATCTAGCTAGGCATACATCTAACTTTAAATCAAATCTCTTCTAAGCATCTGCAGATCTCTCTTAACATTTTATTGGTATTTATTAGTTATCCCTTTTATTTATTTATCAATTTATATATATATATATATACATATATATGTTGTCTATTTATCGGTTCTCAGTAGTTAATGTATATTAATATATACATATGAACACATATATCTATCTAATAAAACAACTATAAACAACCATGTAATGTTAATGTAATTATTTAATTATTTACCGAAGGAATAATCCGCAATTCCGCTCCCAATTTGCCGAATCTGAATCGCTTAAAACTGTGCTGAAATTCACACTATACACCTTTTATGGGACAAATACACAGCCACCTGGGTATATAGTGCCGTGTGGGTGGGTTGTGTGGCTGTGGCGGTGGCTGGTGCACAGTTGCTATTGCTTCTTCACGTGCTCACAGAAAAGGTTTCAGATAAATCCAACAAAAAAGCCTCTTTAACAATGAATATGCTGATTATTTGATGACTTGTTATCTTATCAACTTATTAATTGATAAAGTTCATGATATGAAGATATGATATGAAGATATGATATTATAATGGAAAGACTTAATAATAATAGATTGACTGAAAAATACAACAATTTAAGGAATTATTTATTAGAATTAGACGTTAATTATAACAAAAATGACAATAATCAATTAGATTCAGATTATGATTATGATTATGATGATAAAAGTAACAGAAAAGAATTCAAGGAAGATGTTTCTATTTCAGATAAGATATTACAAAATAGAAGAAATCAATTAGGTTATTCGAGTAATAATGACAGTGATAATAATTTCAATGATACAGATACAGATACAATGACAAATAAGACAATTGAGATTAATTTACCTAGTATATTAAACAATTACTCAAGTTTAAAATTATTGAACCTCAAAGAAACATTAATCGGTTTGAATTTATTAAACCTTTCAATGAATAGTGATTATGTATTGAATAATATTCATTTATTTGCAAAATTATACTCTAATTCAATATCAACTTTGATTTCATCGACTAATAAATTATATGATTTAGATGAAGTGGATAAATTAGATAAAGATATTATATCCAATATAATGGATGAATTAGACGATAGTATTAAATTTAAAATCTTACAATTATACCTTTCTGATAATGATTTAATCATGAATTTCAAAAACCAGCAGAAGTCCTTGTCAAATACTAAGGGCATACGAGTATTATCCAATTCCAATAAGACAATTGAGACAAGCAAACAAACAATAGATAAATCAATAACAGATCAATTATCTACAAATTCATTAGATTCATTATTCTTCAAAACGATCGATTTATCAATCTCTTTAGTTATTTCCATCATAGTTCAGTACCTTGCTTTTATAACTCCAATTTTTTCATTTTTTTACAAGGAACTAATCAATTTGAATAATGAATTTCATATAATTGAAAATATCTTGAAATTATCATTGAGTGTTATTATTATCTTATTGGTTAAGATAGTTGATGTTTTACAATTAAAAGATGGTTCAAAGACTAAGATAAATACAAAGACAATTACAAATACAATTGATCATGATAATTTAGAAGAAACACAGTTGAAGTTGAAAAGAATAAAAGCGTCATTGAGTTGACTTTATCACCTATCTAACTACCTATTTATTTATTTACCTATTTATTCTAGTATATAACAATACAATACTAACTACTAATACAACATTTAAAACTACGAATCACGACAACACGCGCGTTAACAAAAACGGTAATATTTTCGCACCCTCACTCTGTAAAAAGTAAACAAAAGGCACGCTTTTAAAGTTTTTGTTTCAAAATATTCTGATACACACACACACACACGCATGTATCAGAATGATTTACTGATTTATTTTATAACTGATTTATGATAGATCAGTTTGATATTTCACATACTAATCTATATCAACTACTACTATTTTAAAAGTCTACGAACTGTCTCTTGATCCACGGTTTTCAAGTTCATTCAATACTACAAACTCAACTTCAAATTCTTAACCCCCCGCCACGCCCTTTGTAGATAGAGATAGACATAATCAAATTAACTAATCAAGATTAAAACCTCCTTTCAAACTTCACGTTTTTCAACCGTTCCTTTATCCATTCCCTTTCATTCACATACACGATTGAATACTGAGTTCTCTGGTTTATCATCCAGGAATCTCTTCATATATTTAATCACGTCTTTGTATCTATTAAAACACGTCATTGGTTTAATAAATTTACATTATTTTTTACATTTTCATCATTTACATTTACATTTACATTTACATTAAATCACCGACATTTCACAAACATACTGCATGATGAGTTCAACTACTTCATCGAAAAATAAGATTATCAACGGTCCGTTAACACCACATTCATCTTCGTCTTTCATTTCACCATCTCCATCAAAGAAAAGAACTCCCCCACCAGCATTAAACCTTCGTCAAATATCTCGTCTACCTGAAGTATTCACGTTCAAAGCCCCAGTGGCTCCACAGAAGGATTCCGATAACGATAGTAATGATAACGGTCATACACTAGGTGATTTATCTTATTTAGACGATCAAAATGATGCTTCTTCAAAAGACTGGGTAGATTCAATATTACAAAGTGATGATCAATCTAAATTGGATATCGAGGAATTTAACGATTTATATATTCATGCTTCTTCAAGTCCAACAATACCTATTGATTCTCCAAGTGACTTCTCTCATTTAGATGATAATCATAACCATAATCATAATCATAATCATAATCACAATACAACACTTCAAAATATGACTCCAGGTAATAATGAAAATGATAATGATAACGATAATAGTAATGATCACAGTAATGATAGCGATAACGGTAATGATAAATCTACAAAGCAACAAGAAAGAATCAAAGTATATTCTTTAATCAAATTTGGTTTAGAAGTATATATCAAAATTTTAAACATGTCAGTTATTGAAGTTGTTAAACCACGCGTTGATTTTCTTATTGATTATTTATTTGAAAAAAGTGGTACTAAATACAGACCAAAATTCATATTTGAATATCTTTCATTCCTAAAATCAGATTCAAAGTTTGAAAGTTTGAAAAATGATTTACCTAAAGATAAAGATTTGTTAAACGATTTGAGAGTTATCTATAATGAAAGTGAAAAGACAAGAAAGGCATATAATAATAAGAATAAGAAATTAAATAACTCTTTAAGAGAAAGACAATTTTCATTCGATGATATCTCGTTATCTGCAAATGTTTCTCCACTTGATAGTAGAATAACTCCAGGTGACTCGAGTAGTTATATGAACGCTTTAGATTCTCAAATCAGTCCTAATGATACAAGTTATAATATGAATATGAATAATGAAATAATGAAAAGAAATAGAGCTTCTTCGACTTTGTCTTCATTCCCAAGTACTAATATCACACATGATAATCAATCATTTGGTTTGAATTTGAATAAATTGATTATTGCTTTCCAGTCGACAAAGCAAAATACAGCAAAGGTGTTATTCAATTTATCAAATGTTGAAAATATTTTACAAATTATAACAAATTTCCAAAATTTAGAAACAAATCTTTTGAAAAAGAAACAATTTCTTACTGATTTATTCGATAAATCACGTTTGAATTTAAGTTATAATTATACAAGTCATACTTTGATGCATACTATAATCCCATTCTCATTTGAATCAACTTTGAATCACGATACAAGTATTGATAAAGGTAGATTTATTTCATTTGCTGATATTCATATCGATTCAAACTGTTGTACAAATACAAATAATAACAACAACAACTCTATTTCACAAGATTCTGAATTTTTTTCACATTTAGTCTATTTTAAACTAGTTTCAACAATGTACGAAGGAAATCAAATCTTATACCATATCTCAGAATCAATTACTGGATACTATATTGATAATAAATCAAAGATCAGAATCAATTTACCTTTAAATCATAAATTTTGGTCAGGTTTAATAAATGAATATCAAAATGGTTCAATTGATGAATCAAAAGTTGATGATTTATTATTGATTCATTCAATTTATACAGATGATCAATTCATGAAATCAAAAAATAATAAATCACCACCTATTTTCACTTTCATTTGGGAATTTACAACTTCAAATCAACAACAACAACAACAGGCACAATCACCTCAATGTTTCATCATACCAAAATCAAAATCGAAAAAGAACTCATTATCATCAACGAAGAATAATACATCAATTGCATCAACAAGATCTCCATTTTATAGTAATAGCGTAAGTGGTCCTTCCCCTCCAAATAATAGGTTGATGATTCCAAATCCAAGAGGTCATAAGAGAACAAGATCAAAATCTCTAACTGGTTTAGATGATTTAGTTCAAAGTTCTCAAAATCGTTTTCAATCCCTTCAACAACAGATGCAACAACAACAACAACAACAGCAACAGCAACAGCAACAGCAACAGCAACAGCAACAGCAGCAACAACAGCAAATTCCTATTCATCATCATCAGCAACAACAACCTTTACAACAACAAATTCAAATGCATCATCATCAACAACAACAAATTCAACCACAGTTTCCACCTGTTCAGTATCAAGCCTATAACAACGGTACCCCAACAAATACCAATATTCCTTATAACATAGATACTTCATTGAATTTCAATTTTTCAAATCCTGAATTATCAATCGACTCTAATTCAGCAAATGATACAACGATAACAACAAATAATGATTCTTCAATTTTCACAACAACAGCTCCTGAAAATAGATCTGATTTGTTTAATCATTTAGCTTCATTTGACGAGTCTGATGATTCTTTAAGTCCTGATTTGAAACAACAAGTTCATATGATTTCACATGGTATACCTCATGCTCATCCACAACACCCACAACATCCACAACATCTACAACATCCGCAACATCCACAACATCCTCATCATATCAATCATAATCACATGATTCATCATCTTGGTAATACCAATACATTTGTTCCACCATCTGCACCTGCTACTCAACCACAATTTGCATTCAAGAATAGTAATAATATCAATACTATGATTGATTCAATGTATAATTATGGTAACAATAATAATAATACAGGTATTGCTGCATCTGCACCTGCTTCTCAATTATCTTTTTATTTTGCCAATGCGAATACAACTAATAATAATAATAATAATAATAAGCCTGTTGTTCAATATACACCAGAACAACAAAAGTTAATTATTCAAGCTGAGTTGAAAGCAAAACAACAAAAATACGCAATTGAAAACATGTCAAGCAAAACCAATAACACCAATAATAATTCACCACAAGGTCAATTTATTATTCCTCCTTCAATTCAAAGAAGAAATTCATCAAGAATTCCAGCAACAACAACAACTACAACTGCTACTGGTACTTCTTCTTCTTCAACCACAACTACACCGATTTCAAGTCAACCAACTCAATTACTTTCTCAACAAAAAGACGGAATTGTTAATTTCCCAATTCATCGTCAAATTTCATTCACAGCAAATGATTTTCCAAATCCAAATAATATGAATATAACTACATCAACTCCAAAGAATAAATCTATTGTCGCTTCTATTCCAGGTGTTTCTAATTCTCAATATTTACCATCTGGTTCTTCTTCATCTCCAACAAACATTATCCCAGTTTCAGCATCTTCATCATTGTCTTCTTCATCATCTTCATCAACTTCTGCTTCCGCTTCGAAAGCTGTGTATAAATTGAACCCAGACTTCAAAATCACGTTTTACAATGGAGATAGATAATTTCACACACATAAACACATATTTATTTACACTTTCATCTGCAATTACAGTTACATTTTCATTTCCATTACACTTTACTAATTTATTTATTTATTTCAATCATTAGATGAGATAGTTGATCGTATTTTCATGACAATTTCCCACTAAATTGACAGTTCGCCGGGTTTGTACCCTTTTACATATACACTACTTACATACTTATTTACTTACTTCCTCACTTATTTTTGTTTTCATATATATATCTGTGTATTAATATCATATATTGTAATTATATTTATTATAAAACAAAGTTGAAATGTTGCAGCACAACGCGCGTGCACACTGTGCGCTCGCAGTTATGCTCACTTTGAAAGTCAGAGAGAAAAAAATTGTATGGAGAAAATAGCGAAAGAGAGAAGTTTAGAGATCAAAGTGAAAAATAGAAGAATGATGGTGATAAGTAGTGAGTAGATAGTTAGTTAGTTAGGTTGATAGTCAGTCATTAGTTACTATTGAATTAGATTAACGAAGATGGCATCTACAGTATCCAAGGGGATTTGGTCCAATTTCACCAAGAGATCTCAATCATTAGGAATTAAAAGTCAAGGATTGAAGAATGCATTATTATCACCAAATTTACCAAAAGGACCAGTTTCATTAAAGACAAGAAAGGGTAAGATTCAATATAACTCACCAATAGGGATGGACAAGATATACCCTTTGGCATATGAGATATTAGAAAAGCAAAGTCTGAAATTATACGAAGAAATTGAAGTCTTGGATAAAGAAATCTCTAAGAGTAAAGATGATAATTTGAAAAAAGAATTGAATGATGAAAAGACAAGATTATTAATTGAAGCTGAAAAATATAATCCAGAAGTAATATACACTTCCAAATATATTCCAGATAAGATGGATCGTACTCAACCTGTTTATAGAGAATTTTTGAAAGAAAAATGGGAAAATTTTAATAAAATGTTAACAATGCAAAGAATTGAACAATTAGGTGTTATTCCTGATACTTTACCAACTTTAGAACCTGAAGTTGATGTAAGGCTTAAATTCCCAAATACAAATATCGATACATGGGTTGAACCAGGTAGTATATTATCGTCAAATGTAACCTCCAAGCCACCTTCAATTGAAATTACAGAATTTAAAGATGCATCAAATGAATTATATACAGTCTTGATAATTGATCCTGATGTACCAGATGTTAAAAACAATTCATTTTCAACAACTTTACATTGGGGTATCAAGGATGTTAAATTAGACAATGTCGATTACTTAATAGATGCTAAAAAGCTTTTATCAAATGAAAATTATGAATTTGTTGAATATTTACCACCAGTTCCAGAGAAAAACACAGGTAAACATAGATATGCAGTTTGGGTTTTCAGACAAGAAAATGGACAAATTTTAAGCAATGCTCCAAAAGATTTAGAAAGAGAAAATTTCAATATTAGAGAATTTGTTGAAGTTAATAATTTACAACCAATTGGTGCTCATGTATTTAGAAGTGTTTGGGATAGAAATACCGAATCTGTTAGAGAAATGTATGGATTACCAAAGGGTAGAATATTTGCCAATACTCGTTATTGATTGTAACATAATATAATATAATATATCTAAAAATACATAAAATATAATACATAAATGTACATAGTTTAATTTACAACATTATGAAATGTTTATACTTCCTGTTTTTTTTCAAATTCGCTGTAGATAAAAAAACATGTTACATAAAAGATAGGTTTGGTTCAGGTGATAAAAGTTTAGTTGTTCTGTTGGTGTAGCGGTCTTTGAATGTTATCCATTAACTAAGATGTCTTCAAATGACACGACAACAACGACAGTAGCTAAACCAACGGATCATTGGGCTTCAAGGAGGAAAGAATTAGGAAATATTAATTCAAAAGCTTGGACAGGTGAATTTGAATTTAAGACAAAAGTATTAGATTCAAGTTTGAAAAAAAATACAGCATATTTGAAAAAAATCAAAGTAATTAAAAAGGAGAATTTAGCTTCATTGATTGATGGTATCTATACCGTATCATTAGAGAAATATCTAAGTGAATTGATACCTTCTTTGGCAAATACTTTAATAGACATATCTAAAAATGAAGATATAATAACAGCTGTTGAATTAGTATCTGTATTGCATCAAAGATTCACAGTTAAATTCACACCACATTTGATCTGTATTCTATTGAAGTCATTGGAAAAGCCAAAGACATATTCGGATTCAGTTATCAAGACTCAACGTAATGTTCTGCGATTATTGATGGAATTTTATCTCGTTAGAATTTTCAGATCATTTGAAGACTTTTCAAATCTTGGTAATAGTAAGTTCGATGTTGATTCTTCAACTACAGAGACTACTGATGATTTGAGTTCTCTTGAATTACCAAGTTTCATATCCACTAAGATTTCGGGTAAATCCAATAAACCCGTTATTCCATTATTGTTAAGAGAAGTACTGAGTTATGAAATCGAATCAGGTGTTACAATACCAATCGCAACTTCATTTATGAAAAGATTTTCAGAATATTTCCTGGTAGATAAACATACAGATGATGAGAATAGTGATTTCTCAATAATACCAATAGCTGGTAGAACTATAATAACTGAAATTTTCAAACAATATTCCGTTGCTATCATATCTAGAATTGGAGAACTTTATAGATCTGTGAAATATTTATCCCTGAAGATAAGGAGAATATCTATGAAGACAGGTAAGATAAGAGAAGATTTATTGCCTCAAGTTGAGGAAGAGAAAGAATTATATGAAAGACTAGTTGCATATCATGATATTGCCAGAGAATATCTAACAGATTTGAAACCTTTGAAGTATGATACAAAATATTGGGATGTTGAAGTTGAGACATTATCACCTGAGGAGTCATTGATCGTTTGGGGCAATGAAGAGAATAGAAGATTTTACGAGGAAGTAATTGATTTATCATCGCTTGTAGATAGGGAAACGAAATTACCGAAATATACATCGTATAATAGTACTCATTTACCCGAATTTGAGTTCGATAGAATTTCAAAGATGGCAAAGGAAATAGTTGAATTGGCTAATGATAACAAAGGTACACAAATGAAATTATTATTGCAAAAATTAGCTAAAGTTGAGACAGCAAGAGAAGTTGATGAATTAGTATTAATTTATTGGCATTTAGAATTGCATAACAAAGCATCATTACATATGATTTCTGAATTTTGTCTTTCATCATTGTCTTCACAAAGTTATAAATATAATTGCCGTTTCTTAAAGACCAATGAGTTTTATATGGAAGAAATGATATCAAATTTGGTTACATTAATGGATGAAAAATTTAGGAGACAAATTCACACTAGTAATTTCAATTTTGTCATATCTAATTTCTTTTCAGATTTGTTTAAATTCAAATTAATACCAATTTATGTTTTTTTCCACAAGGTTAGAAGTTTGATTTTAAATATTGAAAATGATTTCAATCTTACCATATTGAGTCAATTATTTGAAAATTGTGAGAAATTATTATTATATGATCCAGAATATAAATCACATACTAAGGAAATGATTGATTTATTGAAGACAGTTAAGAAAACTAAAGATTTGAAAGTTTCAGAGATAAATTCAATCAATCATTTCATCAATTCATTGAATTCTAGAAAATTGAACAAGATTGAACCAAAGAAATTAAGCAATGAAGAGTTGTTCTTGAAACATCTATTCAGAAAAGAGATTGATAAATCATCAGCAACTTCAATATCCAGATTATTGTTTCAATTCGATTGGACAAATGATAAGATCAGAGATTTATTATTAGAAATCTTCACAGAGCCTGAAAATATCAATTATGAAAGTATACCTGAATTCGTCAAGATATTCAGATTAGTTTCAATTTATGATTCAAATATTGGAATTCAATCGATTGATCTATTAATTGAAAAAATCACAGTTCAATTGGAACTAAACGATTTTAGATTCAATAGAGTTAGAATGGCTCAAATGAAGTATCTTGCAGACTTGCATAATTTATTAGTCTTGAACTCTCAAGTTATAATCCCATTGTTATATAAGATATTATGTTTTGGTCATTTGAATAATAATCCTACAAGGGATGAAGTTTGTGATATAGATTTACCAGATGATTATTTCAGGATTCAATTAATTGCATTATTTATAACATCGTCGAATTTCAAGAAAGTACCTCTGTTTGTTTATAAAAAATTCAAGATTTTCCTAAGATTTTTTGATTATTATATCATGACGAAATTATTACCTTTACCAATTGAAATCAATTTTAAACTGGATAGAATGTATGATAACGTTGTACCAAAATTTGATAGATCTATGAATTATAACGAAGCAGTTACTAAATTACAACAAGCAATGAATGTTACTCAACAGACCATAGAAGAAATGGAGAAAGAAAAAGAAGAAGAACAACAAGAGGAAGAAAGAGAAGAAGAAGGGCAATTGAATCTTGATGATGTGATTGATGGAATCAATAATGATTTAAGTGATTCTAGTGAAAGTGAGAGTGAAAGTGAAGAAGAAATAGATAATGATGAAAATATTCGTATTGCTAATAAAAAGAAAGAAGAAGAAGAAGAAGAAAGGGAGAAATTAGAACGTAGAAGAGAAATTGAAAAAGCATTTGAGATATCAATGCAAAAGGAATTTGATCATTTGGTTTCTGATTCATTGAATAAAAGTGCAAAGAGAAGTAATATTAATATGCCTACAAAAATCAAATTACCCAATTTACAAGACGAAAATGGTAATGGTGATACCAATAATAATAACAATAAATTGAAGTTTAAATTAGCTGTTAAGAATAAGAATATGATTGAATTGAATATACCTGAAGATAATAAGATAGCAGGTAATTTACGTCAAAAGATTGATGCTGAAAGAAAACAAAAAGAGATTATTAAGAATATGATTTTGAATTCAATTAATTAATTAATGTATATATAATTTAGTCAATCTACATAGACTAAAGTACATGTTATATCATCTGGTTTACCACCTATATAATATTGACCTGTTAATTCACTTACTTTTTGAGAAAATACAGATGCGAATTCTTTATCCAGACTTAGATCACGTATTTTAGTAATCATTGATTTGTTTAAATCGCCTAATTGTGCCTGTGGATTAGATTTAAAATCCTGAATTGAATCAGTCAAGAATAATTCTATATCTTTTAAATCCACATTATCAGAAACACCATCTGTAAAGAAGATAACGATATCATTTTTATGCAATTGAAATTCGTATAATTCCGAATCATTTGGTTTATCATTGAAGAAACTAGCACCACGTTCAATACCTTCTTGAATCATGTGTCTTGGAATAATACTCAATTGATAAGGAGCATTAAAGAAATGAGTTTGTTCTTTGCTTTGAAATATACATTCATATTTATCGTTTGAAGTTAATCTAAATACACCAAAACCTGAATCTCCTAAGTTTAAAGCGTATAATTTATTAGTCAAATTATCAATCAATCCAAAGCAAACAGTTGTTGAACCAAGGTATACTTTATGATCTTTGATTAATTTATCATAAGATTGAATTAAGATATCTTTGGTTAAATTTTTCAACCCATTATCATCATTTGGTAATTCTGATAAATTCATGAAAATCTCAGTTATATTCGAACATAACTCTCTGGATATAGCCGTTGAATTATATCCATGTTCAGCCCAACCTGCAACACCATCTGCAACACCAGCTATAACTGAACCACCAATATTTTCATTAATACCAATTATATAATTATCTTCACCTGTAGGAGAATCAATTGCAGAACTTTGAGATTCTGAAATTGAATTGGATATCTTCAAAGAAGCCATTTTTTTAAGCCTTTTGATCATCGTTCCATCTTCATCAACGTCTAATTCATCATCGTTCAATGAATCATCTTCTTGATCAATATCAATTGTTGTATCTTCAACTAATCTTGAACTTGTATTTTTATTACTGTTATTCCCATTATTATTATTGTTATTATTATTATTATTCCCATTATTATTGTTGTTATCATCCCCTTTGTCGTTCCCATTGTTATTACTGTCACCAAGTCGATTCTTGGGTTCAAAAGCTACTGAAATGGTATACCTGAATAAAGAATCTTGAATTCCTTCAGGTTTTGAATGAGTCCAATAAGTAGAGCCTGATTTTGCATTTCTGAAAGAAGTGAATGATCTTTTCAAATGATTCTTGTTGGTATATGTATTGTGAGTATGATGATGAATTAATTGGTTTGAATAAGTTTTTGAAGTACTACTAAATGTTGATTTTAGTATTAGTGGAGATTTATTATACGAGTATAAATTTTTTAAAGAGTCTGTTTAACTAGTTAGTATCATGTTTTTCAAAATTTGACTAATATCACACATGTACATACTTATCACATTTGTATTGGTGAGCATTTCTTTATACGATTTGTAATCAATCTATAACGTAACGTACGATAAGTTGGGGTAATATCAATAAACAGAAATAAAATCGGTTGTCTAGAGAACCGCTTTCTATAAATTTTAAAAAGATGCGATCAAGGCGTGGAGTTTTTCATATTACGGATAAATTTTTATACAACAAAGAGGGGAGAGAGGATAGGGTAGGTAAAATAACAGTATAGTTTTATTTTAGAGAATGTAAATATATGTATATATTATGTATGAATTGTATTTGAACAACATATGTGAAGGGATTGAAGGGTAGGTAATACTATAGTTCGTAAGTTGAATCTATAGTTAATAAATGATGAAATTTTGAATTCAGTCAAAAGTAATCGATACAGATGATAGAATGAAAGATAGAATAAACGAATAACTTGGAAAAAAGTCTATAATTAATCAATTTAATTACCTAATTTATTAACAGCGTCGATAATAAATTCACCAAAATCGGTATTTGGATCATCTAAATTCAATTCAGTTTTAACTGTATCATTTGTAACTGGTTTTGGATGTAATTTGGCAAATTCAGATTTGGCCTTTGAAATTAATTCTTCTTTTTGTTTGAAATCTAATAATTCTTGCTTCTTAGCACCAATTGATTTAAGTACTTCAGTATGATAAGCACCATAGAGGATACCTGCTGCCAATGATGACCATCTTAAAACCTATTTCATTGATAAGTTGATTAGTTAGTAAGTGATCAATTTATTTAATCTATTGATTAATCCAATGGAGAATAACATACGTTGAAAGTAGACATTGTGTATATTAATTGAGGGATGATATACTATTACTGTACTGTACTGTTACTGTTACCTTAACCACTCTTGTACCACTGAGTAACAATAATAAACCAATTTCTCTGTCCAACTTTTTCTTTTCTTGCTCGTTTTCTTCCAATGAAAATTCGTCTGTTGGCAGCGACGCGGCGGTCGGTGGTCGGCGACGGGTAGTCGCGTCTGTTAATGGTCGGTCGGCGCGTCGGTAATTGGCGACGGGTAGTTGAGGTCGGCGACGTAATATATTGCGTCGATAATTTATAGTGTAGTGAAGATTATTTATTCTTAAGAAACTTCTTTAAGAGAGTGTGTGTTTTGATCGTATAAGTGGAGTTTACAGTGGTACTGGAGATGAGAAAAAGTAATTAAAGTGAAAATTGATCCATGAATTTCCAGTTTTTTTTTAGTATCACGAAGTGTCACTGTCCCCTAGTTTGTCAGTACTCATATGACTTATTCTTATACATGAAACTCTTTTTTGGATATTTGTAACTGGCATTACAAAAGCCAATGTTGTATATACCGATTCAATTTATTACTAATAAAGTCATACAAACATACTATCCTATTTCAAATCATCTCATTTCATTCCAATCGACTATGTCTAACAACGGCTTATACTCCTCTTCAATTACTGTTTCATTAACCAATATTCACTTCAATAGAGAAACTGTGGCTTTTAGAATGCTAAACCAGAAAACCGACCCTAATATAGAATAGACGCGCCGATAGTCCCCCCTCCCCATTCCCAGATAAGCAAAGTGGCTCAAAGGAAATATGCGGATTGTAAATTTGCCTGTTCATATATGATAGATCAAATTGGTGTTCAATCAAGGGTGTTGGTGGCAGTTGGTGGTGCAATATGGACAATTTGAATATGAATAACTTACCCATTGAGTTGCAAATACAGATAATAGGTTTACTTGATATTCAAGATATCTTGAATCTAACAAAGACAAGTAAATTTTATAATAAATTGATAAAGGATAATTATTTTTATTTTTTACTGCATTATAAGAATTTAAACAATAAGAAAAGATTGAATATTTTGTTATATAATGATTATCAGAAATTTTCTCAAATTGATGATAACAATGATAACAATACACTTTTCGTTTCTAATACTTTAAGACAATTGTATAAGATAAAGAAAACTTATCTTATGTTATTAAATTCTAATATTCAATTAGATCATTTGATTAAAAAATTTGAGTTTAATAAATTGATTGAAATGATAAGAGTAAAGAAAAAATTGAACAATTTCTTATTAACAAGACCAAATAAAGATGATTTTTTCATAAATAGAATTATTTATAATAATTATTATTATAAAAATTATAAAAAAATATTAGAAAATTCATTATCAAAAATTTTCAAAAGGTTTAATAAATTATTCAATACAACTAATAACAATAATAATATCAATTTTTTCAAAACTGTTAATTTTTTTGAAAATTTAATCGATTCAAATGAAATTATTACAAATGATTCAATACCAACAACTAAAAATAAATTATCAGATATAGTTAAAAATATTCAATTTTTTGAAAAATTGATTGATAATCATCCAATTGATACTAGTATTTCCAATAGTAATAATAATAATAATAATAATAATAATAATTTCAAAAGAAAGAAAATCTTAACGACAAAGGTAATTGGTTCAAAAGTAATCTATTCATTATCTAACTAATACATGCAATTGGACTAGATACTTTGATCAAATAATCACAAACTTCAGGTTCACTAACACTTATAATTTTATCCCTTTCACCACATTCAATTATAACTGAAGCTTTACGAATTGGTCCATTCCAACATCTAGCTCCATTTAAATAATCAATTTCAATTTGTCTTGTATCTTTATCATACCTAATTGAATTCTCATTTTCTATTGAAAATTTACCAATTTTAGTTGATTGTCCATTTGAATTTAATTGTTCAATTACACCAACAGGACAATATTTATATTCATAATCTCCAATTTTATCCTTTATACATGAATTTTCTGTATATGCTCGAAGTATATTATCAGGTCCATAATTTTCACTTAATTTATTACTAATTCCTTCACGTTTTTTTTGTAATTCTTCAATTTCACTCTTTATCCTTTCTATCTGTTCTATAATCTCTGATGGTGTTAATTCATCAGCATCTAATTCATCTAAATCTCTAATGAAATCATTCTCGTTTATATCATTATTATTATTCTTCTTTTTATTCTTATCTGTTCCTAAAAATGAATCAATAACATTTTCAAATGCTTTGTAAAAATTACATTCCATTACTGTTTCTTCTTCCCGTAATTCTTTAACCTCTTCCTCAACTTCCTCTTTACTGTTACTATCGATTGGTTTCACTTTACCCTTGATCTCATTAACTTCATCAATCAACCCATTTAATTCAGGTAAAATCAACACATTTTCCCCTTTTTCATCATCACCTTTTGATGCTTCATAATCTTGATAAAATAATGCAGCTTCTTTAACAGCAGGATCGTTGAAATTATGATTATAATTATTAGTCATATCGTTCATGACTTTCTCTAAATTTGATAAATTTTCCTTCAATTTATTATTCTCATCCAATTCAATTGAGATTAGTTTCGTTAATTTATCAAGTTTATTAATCAAATCATTAAATATATCATTCACTAACTTATTATCATTGTAATTATTATCCAATTGATCATAATCAATTTCAATACTTTCTAACTCTTTCAATCTCCTTTTCAAATACTTTAAATCCCTAGAAACGTCTAATTTTGATGAAATTAAACCATTTTCAAAATCTTTTACAATTTTTAACATATTTTCTCTAATTTTAACACCTTTTTCAAATTTTTCCCTAATCAATCTCAATTTTGAATCTTCTAATCTTTTAATCTCTGCACATCTATCTTCACAAATACCATCTGGTTCATCACTTCCATCACAACATATATCATAATCACATACTCCATCATTCACTTTAAATGAAGGTATATAATTGGATACATATCCTTTATTCTCACAAAAGAATAATCCTTTATTGAAACAAGCAGATGTACCAGGCTCATCACTACCATCAGGACAATCACAATAATCATCATTAATCATATCAATTGATATTTCAATTTCAGGATTTTTTAAACATCTCCATTTACCATTCTCATTTGGTAAATATTTATATTCATCTTCTTTTGCAATCCCTTTAATCTTCAATGATCTCTCTAATGCAATTGAAAATCCAATGAAGGATAGAAAACTACAATAAAACTTCATTGCTTTATTTGTTCCTTCAATTCAACTATTATATAAATCAATATACATACATAACCACCAATGAATCAATACATAGTTTAACCACGAATGGATCAATAAAGTCATGCTGGCAGTCCGAGGAAAACTTGGTGTTCTGGTTTTAGTCTTCCAGGTTGGTGTAAGGGGTAGTCTTCAAGACCATTGTTTTAGTGTTTTAGGTTATACATTTAGTATTGACTTCACACACGCTTCATATACGACATGTAGTACTTGCAACATTTGCTATTAACCTTCCATACTTTGTGAAATTTGGGGCTCAAAGTTTATTATACTTCATATTTACAATAAAACCTAAATATATAATTACATATATAAACTCAGCAATTAGTTCAAAGAGTATTAGCTCTTTTTAGTAGGGGAAGTTGACGGAGCAGGTTGTTTTTTCTGTTTTTGTTCTTGAATTAGTTTGATGTCATGATAAACTTTGAAGAGTAGAGGATATACTTGATTCTTCATGACTATCCTCAATTCTTGACTATAATATAAGAATAGTTTCTTCTGATTGTTCATATCATCCAACATCTTTCGGACGCCTATGATTCTACGCGGTGGCCCATCGAAGCTGGCAAACATAGGTTTAGCAATGTTAGATCTAGTGATTATCAGCTTTGTCCTCAAAGTGCTCAAGTAGTCATATAATTTTAGAACTTCTTCACCAATTTCTCTTCTTTGATTATAATCACACACTGGTGAGAAATTGCTCATCAGTAGAAAATACATCAAAAACTTTTCAAGTGTCTCAAATAGATAATACTGAAGTACAAACTCTGGGGAGCTGTAACCTCCCCCGGCCTTTTTCCTGCCACTGTAAAAATCTTTCGCAAAATTGCAGTATCTCTCCAAGGATGCATCACTATCAGATGTATATTCAATAACCATACCCGCTACATGTGCAACGAAGAGACTTTTCTCTTCCTCTTTTATGGTCGATAAAATAAGTCTTTCCTTATCCTCTTTGCTGTACTCCATATACAAAATAGCAGATTTGAAACTGAACTCAGTGAAAAGGAAAATTTCGTCATTTGACAGGAACCTTCCAGCTGAGAGTGAATCTGATAAAGCTGATGATGTTGAAGCATCCGCTAAGATTTCTTCTGTGCTCTTTATTCTTCTGGACCCTACTCCAAATAAAGATGATTCAGTAGACCTAGTTCTCACTTGATTACCATTATCATCAACATTTTCACATCTACTTCCTTGAGTGGGTTGGTTATAATCCTCAATTTGACTTGCGCCTAGTTCATTTTTAGAATTATCACAAGGTCTGGACTCACTATAAGGTGGAGGAGGGTCTAAATCTAAAGACTCTAAATTTGAACTCATATTGTTCTTTTCTTCAACCATAGCCTCTAGTTGCAAGCTGGAATATGTCTTTCTACAAAAAAAACCTTGTAGTCTGAGTATATGTACGGAAAAAGAAGGTGGAAGAATCCAACACTTAAAACATACTGAAAACCAGTAATCTGCATTCTGTTTCTGAGAATAAACATTATATTCTGCATATCATCATTTCCCTATTGAAACTTTGAGTACTATTCAAACTAAGCCCCATCCATTTGAATGCTCCTGGTATGAGATGTTCCACTATGAATTGTTGAAGTTTGTATATAGACTGTAGTCATATAGAGATCCAGACACCAAGAAACAACAATACGATGAGGCTTTCCTTATCTCTATCCCCCACATATTCAAGCGCGCAGGTGAGGTCGCTAATTAGACTTTTGTAAAATGGAGTTGAGTTTGAAATCAACAAGAACTGAGCGATGTAATCTGTATCTTCTTGTTCTTAACTTTCTCTTTTTTCTCTTGAATCAACTATCAATCAATCCAAACTCAAAGAATCAATTACATTAATTGACTCGTATTGATTGATATTCTTCAAGCGAATTCACCAGCTCCCTTTCATACAATGATTGATGAAATCGAAGCTAAAGCTATTGGAAACACAAAAGGTTCAAACTCTGGATCGACTTATCAAACTGAGATTCATAAAGAACCATTAGGTGCTGAAGGGTCATTAACAGATGAAGTTAACCAAGATGGTGGTTCTACTTCACAAGTCAATCCAACTCCCACTGAAGGCTCCGATAATGAAAACGTTGAAGCTACAGTTGATCAAAGGTATGATGGTACAGACCCCGCCAGCGCCCCAATAGAACAAACAACTAATGGTCAAACCCTCTTTTCTCCAAGAACTCAAATGCTTAAGGAAAAGTTGGAAAAGATTGTCTTCTGGTTGAGTGAGGGAAACTATAATCAAATTCACCTGGCCAACTCCAATATGAATAAGATTATGAATAAGCTTAGCGTCCAAGGGGACGAGATTATTTCCGTTTTGAGAACATTCACCACCTCCAATCAAGTTGTTGAGGAAGAATTCGACATCGCAGATGAAATAAACCCACAACCAAGAAATTGGTGGGCAAGAAATAGGTTTACAAGGAAAATTAATACTGTATCTTTCTACATTTCTATTTCATTAATTGGTTATTTTGCAACTATAGTAGGAGCTGGATTACATTATTTTGGAATAGGTAGGAACGTGCTTCTTTACGTCGCAATTATTGTTACGTTTTGTGCATGTATGTTTGGAGTTTTTGTTAGATTGTTTGACCCTAGTTTCAGATATGACTTCCTTCATACATGTAATTTAGCTTTCTTCGTGGCAACGCTTGCCTATTTTCCATCCCGGAAAACATAGTCGAAATTTGTTTGTCATTGATCTCCTACGATCACGATAACTTCGCTTTTCTTTTTCCCGCTTTGCATCACACATCTCTCTTGATGTTATATAAAAAATCATATATATAAAAAAATCATATATAAAAAAAAATAAAAAAATCCACATTGATAATTATATTCCACAAATTCACAAAGAACTAGTAATAGTCCTAACAGTGAATACTGTAGTAGTATAATGTGGAAGAGATATTCATTTATATATACATATTTATATTATATATATATATATCTCGGTATCAATCTAACCCCATTGATAGTATATAGATTATATGGACCGTGAACATACGTGCATTATTCACCATTTGTTTTGGTAGTTTCGGTAGAAAATGCTGAAGATGAAGGAGCGGATTATTGTTGTTTTTGTTCATTAATTTGTTTAATTATATGGTAAACTCTGAAGATTAGAGGGTATACTTGAGTCTTCATAACTATTCTCAATTCTTGATTATAATATGAGTATATTTTTCTCTGGTTGTTCATATCATCTATCATCATTCGGATATCAGCGTATTTGATAGTATACTCCGACTCATTGAGCTCATGCACATAGGGCTTTTCAAGGTTAGATCTAGTGATCATAAACTTTTTTCTCAAGATGCTCAAGTAGTTATATAATTTTAGAACTTCTTCAGCGATTTCTGGTTGTTGCTTATAATTACTCACTGGTGAGAAATTGCTCATCAGTAGAAAATTCATCAAAAACTCTTCAAGTGAGTGAAATAGATGATATTGAAGTATAAAATCCATGAGGTAGTTATAATGACCCGAGTTCGAAACCCCACGACTGTCAGAATTTTGGTAATGAGATTCCACATGCTTGCAGTATCTCTCCAAGGATACATCACTAGCAAATGAACGTTCAATCACAATACATACTTCATTTGCAACAAAAAGAATCTGTTTTTGCTCATTCAAAATAGGTATAAAAATTCTCTTCTTATAGCGCTTTCTGATATCGTTATACGTATTAGTGGATTTGGATTTGAACTGAGATAGTAGGGAAAATTCTTCGGGGGACATGTGATTTCCAGGTAACGATAAATCTGATAACGATGATGATAATAATTCTCCTGCTAAGATTTCTTCAGTGGTCTTTAATCTTCTGGGTTTGAACCTCAATGAAGGTGATCCATTGGACTCATTTTTCACTTGATTATTATTATCGTTAACATTTTCACATATATTGTCTTGAGTAGAATGGTTGCAATCCTCAATTTGAATTGACTCAAACCTACTTTCTAAGTAGGAGAGAACATTTGGAGTTGAATTGCTATCACAAGGTGATGATTCAGTATACGGTGGAGCAGGGTTCGACGTAAATGAATACATAGGCAATTCCATTTTAACGATGACCTCTGGTAGTAATTTGAAATAAATTTTTATATGCTGATATTTTGAACTTTAAATTTTAAAGGACTCTTCAAGTGGTAGAAAAAGTAAGCACTTATATACTATTGGGAAACATCAATTCGCATTCTGTTATTTGGAATTGAGAATGAAATTTTCTGTAACTGTTATCAATTTCGTTCTTTCTCAGTTATAGCCGGTAACTGACTACTCCATATTCAGTACTCCTAGTACGGAAAGTTCCAGAATATATTTTTGAAACTAATCTGCAGATTGTGGTCATAGAAATTGAAATACTTAGCTTAATAAAACAAATACATCAGTTATGGTAACTTCATAAAAGAAGGATATGCTCCATGCCAATCGACTTTTCTTGATTGTTCATTTTCCTGGGTTTATCTTATTTCATTAATCCACTTTCCTGTATCAAATTAACGGAGTGACAATGACTACATATGACTATGGCTATCCACATTGAATAAAATTGGTAAAATGTATTCTTATATGTACAATTACTATGGGCATTTAGATAGCTACTAAGCCCTTAGATAAGAGATAAGAGAGTAAAATGTTGAGTCCCGAAAACGAGGCGGTGTCGATTGACGATTACCCCACGATTAGGTAATACTTAATTTTATATACTGTTCTCTTTAATATTCAGGGCAGTATTATATATATCATCATGAAAGAATAGGGTTTGTGATTACTATCATTATTATTATAATAAACAGGCCTTTCGGTGACAATGTTGAGACATGAATACTTAACGGAATAAATAACAATACAATAGGTAATACATACGTCATACGTGATTAATGATCAGCGAGAAAAGTTGAACCACACACTACTACCCCGAAAAGAAGGATATGGGATACATGTAGGTATACATATATAGATAGGTAGATTTCTTTATTACTTCATTCGATCAAAGATTTGATGGAGTATCTTATATGAAGACTCAAGTAACCTCATAACATAAATGCATTCATATTCGACTCCAAGTGATAGTAGACTCACAGATTTAAATGGATACTCAAGGTATCAACTTGCAATTGATTTACTTCCTAAGCCGAGAAATAATGGAATAATCAGAAACGAAGAGGAAGAAGAGGAGGAGGAGGAGGAAGAAGAGGAAGAAGAGGAGGAAGAGGAGGAAGAGGAGGAAGAAGAAGAAGAAGAAGAAGAAGAGGAAGAAGAAGAGGAGGAGGAGGAGGAGGAGGAGGAGGAGGAAGAAGATGATGATGATGATGAAGACAGTGATATTGTGGAATTTTCTGATCTTGAAGCATTTGCTGCAATGTGCTTGAGAGAAATGCGGGATTCATATAATGCAGAAGATCATCGAAGTCCAAATGTTGAAGAAGATCCCGAAGTTGAACGAGATTTACCTACTTATACTAGTGAAGTAAACTTCAATCAAGATACAGGATTTTATAATAGAAATGGAAAGTTAGTAACTAATTCTTTCAAATATAGATTAAAGAAATTGTTTAATTTAGAACCAAAGAATAAGACTAAGAACTCAGTGGAAGAAAGATCGAGAGAAGAGTTACTACTTCCACAATATCCTATACATCATAGACCTCCTATTCTTCATCCTGGTGCTCGTAAGTCATCAATATCTGAACCGGAACCGGTACCAATACCCGATGAACTTGAATATAATAAACATGATGAATACGATGATCTTCCTCCACCTTATGAACCATGACTTAATGATGTACAATAAATAGATATATGAATATACAGAAAGCGGAATATAAATAGTGTTTTTATTCAAAAAAAAAGATAGTTGCCTATACTAAATCACTGAAGAGTAAATTAGAACAAAGTGTAATTAACCGAGAGTCGATAATATCCATACAGTATATAAACAAGTATTTATAGGAAATATAGTTCTATCAGTAGTGAAAATATAATACTTCAACAGAACATATTATTATAAAAGTAAATTTTTGGATCAAATCCGCTAACTTTGAAATTATCAAAATTTAAAATATCAAGAATTCGAATAAACAACACCAAAATCCTTCCTATTCTGTTCTGAATTATCAAAGTATATATGAAAGCAGTTTTAATTACTAAAATATCTAAAATTACTCAATTAAAATACTAATAGTTAAGATAAGACAACAAAATGATTTTTACTGATTTAATTGCAAAAATCCGTAAAGTTTCAATAATTGGAACAGGCGTAACAATTGGAATTTTAAGTGTAATTGCATTTTTCTTTGGTTTGGCTGTCGCTTATCAAGAATTCACAAGTAATAAAAACAAATGGAAAGATATAGCATTGATTCATTACATGAATGAATATGAAGATAGTGAAGATGAATATGATTATGAAAATGAAATTGAAGAAGATAAACAATTGAAATTATTACCACCTGTAACATCAGATAATCCAATGTTACCAACTACGAATTATTACAGGGATTATTATAATTATAATAAAATTGATAATGGGTATCACTCAGATGGGTACATTAGTAGTATATTGTTAGATTCAAAAGAATTGGATGAAAAATACACAATTTCATACTCAAAAGTTGATTTACCCAAACCTACCCGTTGTCATTCATGTTCAGGAACAACATATTCACATATTCGCCCATCTTCATCATACATCGATCAAAGAATCAGAGAAACTGAAGATAATTTATTGTATAAAGATACAATTACAACAGATTTTAATGATGTATCATATATAGTTTAAAAAGGAGAGGTGTAAGGTGCTCTTCATTTTCTTACTTTCTCTCACTTACAGAAATCCAGGCTCGACTATAAATAAATAAGTATTTCAGTTTTTGATTTATGATTGCCTTCTTCTGTTAATTTGCTACAACTTAATCAAAGTCAATAGTCTTATATATCAATAAAGGGAAAATGGTATATTATTACTCAAATAGAAACCGTTGGGGTTTCTTAGCATTTATAATAGTAGTAGCAGTTTTTGCAATTATGTTTGTTTGTTCATTGAATAGAAAAAGGTATAGAAATGGTACAACACCAATAAGAGGAACACGTTGGATGATGCCACCATCATATCAACAAGCATCTCAAGAACCTCAAGGATTACCAGTTTATACAGCAAATCCAAATGCAAATCAAGATTTTGGATATTATGATTCTCAAGGAAATTTCCATGCTAATCCACAACCTGATCCACAAGATAAGACAAATGTAGGAGGAGGTGCTCAAATGGATAATTTAAATTATACATATAATAATAATAATAATAATAATAATGGAACTACTACCAATAACTCAGGTGTTATACCTCCTCAACAAGCTTATCAATCACAACATTTCGATGAAGATTATCCAAATTTTTATTCAAATCCTCAACAACAAACACCATATCAACCTGGTTCAAGTAGTAATAATTATAATAATGATGATGTACCCAATTATACACCACCTTCTGGACCACCTCCTTCACATCAAAAGAATTAGGTTATGTGTTCAAAGTGGTTTTACTTTACTCAATTTTGGTTTTTATTTATTACACGTTTACTCGATTTCATGATTAATTTGCTGTTGTGTTTTTATATCTTATCTTTTTACTTTTTACTTTTAACTTTTTAATCACCCTATTTAAATCTTCTAATGTACTTTTTCAAAGCATATCTATGTAAATTACAGAAAATATTTATGTAGATTTCAATATACTTCAATCAATTGAAACATATACAGATTACAAATTACACTAATTTAGTCTTTTTCCTTATCAAAAGGGGCTATGTAAAATCTGTAATCTTTTGATTTGTAATGTCATTCATAAATTTAAAATTTTGTACTAACTTATTGTTCTATTGACAATGACTTCACTTCACTTCACTTCACTTCGCCTCTTTTTCCCCAGGATGATCGAACTTCCGTATCACCTAACCTCTCTAGTATTACCCACTAACACTAACCAATATATACACTCAACACTTGACAAACCAAGGCGCAGTGATTAATCATAGCAATGAAACAATAAAGGGTCCACAGCCTGAAATGGAAGAGAGGAAAATTAAAAATTAAAAAGTTCATCATAACAGTTGTTGATGTGCTTGTTGATAGTGATAGGGATGGTGACAGAGAGTAGAGGAGTACAATAATACACTAATGAAACAGACGAAGAATCCAAAACAGAAACAGAAAACCAACAAATCCGTATCTCCATCGCCTAAGCCTAAAACCAATACACCAGGAGGAGGACAATCATTAAAATCAATTGAGATCAAGAAAAGAACAATTTTTAAACCAATATTAACTAATCCATACACGAGTAAATATCAATGGCCTTTAGTAGACAGTAATTTATCCAATGATATAGTTGATTACTTGACTTCTCAAATCGTTCCTGAGTTGTCGAGGGCATTACAAGTATCGAAAGAAAATGGTGATATCAAAGAAGATGATATACGAAAATATGTCAAGTATGAATATAATGAAATAAATCAAATTTTAGAAGATGAATCGAGAAACAACAAAGAAGATTCCAAACCAAGACCAAAATATTTATTCATTTGTAAGAATGAAATAAAACCTTTCTTACTAATTCAACATTTCCCAATGCTTTGTGGATTATCAAAAGTTAAATTAATTCAATTACCTAATGGAACATCCCAGAGATTAACACAACCTTTGAAAGATTTAGTGTCTAGGCCTATTGATATGCTATGCATCTATGATAATTATTGTTCCGGTGTATTGGATAATATCATACAAGATAATATAGATGATATAAATATTGGTTTTTTACAAAATGGTCAATTTTCCCAAACTGATATTAAATTTTTAAAAAATTTACAACCTATATTACCTAAAAAGTGAAAAAAAAATGTATGTACATGTATATTAATTAATGAATTATTCTTTGTATTTTATTAAAACCCAATTTAAATTTTGAAAAAGTTGAAAAACTTCTACGTGATCTAAGACCCATATCTTTGATCAATTTATTCATGCATTTTTTATCTTCAAAATTCGGTATCTTTGTGGTATAAAAATCCCTAATCTTATCATGTGTCTCAAACACGGGATTATGGTCAATATCTTTACCATTCCAATATAACAAATTAGAAGCTCTAGTCATAGCTACGAACAATACTTTATTCTTATCTTGATATTCACTGATTTCATTCCCAGATAAGATGAAAACAATGGGGAATTGAAGACCTTTTGCAGTATGTATTGTACTTATATTGATTTGATTTTCATTATAATAATTTAAAGAATTTTCAAGTATTATTTTATCATCCCATTGATAATTCAAAAATCTTTCAACCAGCGTCTTTTCTTGGGTATTGGAATTACCCAAGTCTTTCAAAGTTTTATGAATAGAATTCAAATCTTTTTTGATAAGTTCATGATTTTTCATCATTAATCGTTTATGCATATCATTCTTATCCAATAACTGTAGTAAAACCATCATTATTTCATTAGGATCGTTGAAATCAAGAACATCTCTTTTTGATTTGAAAAAATCAATAAATTCATTGATTTTCTTATTTTTAACATTGTTTTCAATCAAGTATTTATAAATCGATGTATAATTCTCATTACTTGAATCTTGTATCAATTTTTGTAATGTTGCTGTACCCGTTGAAGTTAATTTCCCCAATATCGATAATAAAGTCAAGTTGTTATCTGGATTGATTAGCAATTTCAAGTACAGGGTTATTATAGACAATTCATTTTCTCTCCATGATGGAATAGTCGATAAATTATTTATATCAAATTTCTTATCACCATCATTAAGATTTCTATAATAATTTATGAATGATTTAGTTGAAGAATTGGTGTATGATAAAACAGCAATATCACATGGTTTTATCAACCCCTGGGAATTGACTAGTAACCTCGTTATTTCACTTTTGATAAATTCAAATTCTTCGAAATTACTTTGAAAGAATTTTCTAATTGGTTTGAATGAATTTTGAATTGATTTATAACATTCGATATTATCATTGACTAAATAACTCGATAATTTCGAAATATACGGAGTGAATCTGAAAGATTTATTCAAGTATATTGTCTTTTGTGAACTTGTGGTGTATTGCCTTTGTAAATCTTTGATCAAATCAGATGAAGCACCCATGAATTGATAAATTGCTTGATCTGGATCTCCAGCAATACTTAAATGTTTGTCTTTAGAAACAGCTTTTATTATGGATAATAACAACTTGGTAATATCTTGAAACTCATCAACAATGACTACTTTATACCGTTCATTAATAGACTTACCTAATTCTTCATTTTTCTCCAAGACATCAAGACACTCGTTTATCAAAGTATTAAAATGAACAAAATAATCCGATTTTAATAAATTTTGAAACTTTGTAAGTGTTATTTGATCGATCTTGTAATCATCAATAATTTTCTGAAAACCTGGATTCATGGGGCCATCATTCAACACAGAACATATTTGAATCAAATCGAATAATTTTTTAGGTTTTTTCAATTTTGGGAATAAATTAAACAATGATTGAATTTCATTATCTTCAATAATTTTCCAATTTGATCCATTTTTTTCATTGAAAACCATAGCTGCAAATGAATGGAATGTGAATATTTGACATTTACCACTTAAATCATCTCCTATCAATTTCCGTAATTTGAATTTTATATCTTTAACCGATCTATTCGTCAATGATAATACCAATATTTGTTCAGGTTTTATTTTACCTGTAGATAACAAATAAGCTATTCTATTACACAAAGTCGTAGTCTTTCCTGATCCAGGAGACGATATTATGTCCAATAAAGTATTTGGTTCATATGGCCATAAGATAGCTTGTCTTTGTGTCTTTGTACATTTTAAATCAATTACTTTGCAACTTTTACCAATTTCATTTATCTTACAATCTAATTTTTTTCTTCCTTTTTTCGATAATTCTTTCAAGATAACTGATTCATTCGGTATACTCTCATTCAGATGTACTAAAGACTCATTATTAGACACCGGTATATCCATCATAGAATAATCAACATCATCCATTAAAGTATGATCTATTACAGCAACACGAAAATGGCAACATGTATGTATAATGTATAAATTTCGTGAATCTTATAAACCCCCCATCACGTGACTTTATTTTTATTATTATCTATTACAACTCTATATATAAATTTATCTAATCTAATTATGATCAAAACCTTGCATTTTAACCAATTCAGCTTCTAATTCAGCTCTATGAGGATCTAAATATTCGAAATCAGTTGATATTGGTTTTAAATCTTGATTTAAATGAATAACTAATGGAATACCATTTGGGATATTAACATTTGCAATTGATTTATCATCAATATTGTATAAAATTTTAGTCAAAGCTCTAACTATTGAACCATGAGTTATAATGAAAACAGTTTTACCATTTCGTAAATATGGTAAAATATTTGAATTGTAAAATGGAAGTAACCTTTTTTCAACCATTTGTAAAGATTCACCACGTGGTAAATCATCAATTGAATTATCTATAAGGTATCTCTTATCCTTTATTGCAGCAAATTCAAAATTTATATCTGATATTAAAGGAGGACAACCATTATAATCTCTTCTCCAATACATATATTTTTCTTTACCAAATTCTTTTAATATTGAATTCTTAGATTTACCTTGTAATTCACCATAATGTCTTTCATTTAATCTCCAATTCTTGATAATATCAACCCAAAGTAAATCCATCCTATCTAAGATGATATCACAAGTCTGTATAGATCTAGTTAATTTAGAAGTAAACACTATATCAGGTTGATAATCATTTGAAATTAATAAATCAGCACATGATTTTGCTTGATCTTTACCTTTATCTGTTAATTTGATATCACACCAACCACAAAATAAGTTATCTTTATTCCATTCCGATTCCCCATGCCTCAGCAATACAATTGTTCCTGTCATTCTTGTTGTTCATTGATCATAGGATATAGAAGATAAGAACAGTTGGCATACAATCACCATCTAATCACCATATATATATACATACACCACCATCAGTGTATAATCACTCTACTATCCAAACCCGGCTGTGCAGATAGTAACTCACAAACTGACGCGGCAGTTCACGGGTGGCCGTTTTTTTTACTTAAGAAAAGAACACAGCCTTGATAAATCAACTGACACAGTAAAGTTGACAGAGATTGAGGAAAGAAGGGGAAGTTGTTAGACAGTTGCCACTGGGGATAGATTAGATTTGTTATCAGTTGTAGGTTGTTTGTTATAGGTTATAGGTTATAGGTTATAGGCTATTAGTTATCATACTTACTTACACCATGTTACCTATAAAACGATTACTAAATACAAAGAGAAATCCAATTATATTGAAAAGATTCGCAACAACAGTTATAGCACCTAGTGATCCAAAATTAGTCGGTTTGATTAAAAGATTAGAAGAATTTAATAATGAAACTAAAATATTTGAAAAACTTGATGATTTACATTTACTTTCACAAAGAAAAGGTTTTTTCAATATGAATTCAAATAATTTAGAATTCTTATCTAATAATACCAAAATTACAAATCAATTGAATAATTTACAAAATTTTAATAACTTGGATAGATTATTTAGTAATAATTTATCTAATTTATCAAATCTTCCAAGTATTCCAAGCATCAATGGTATAAAGAATATAACCATTAATAATAATACCAATACATCAAATCAATTACGTTCAATAACAAGTAGAAATATCTTCTCATTCAATCCAGAGATTAATAAATTCATGAATCTAATATCAGATTTAGCTAAAAATGATTATGAATTACAAATAAGAATAAAAGAAATCCTGTCAATCTTTGAAAATGTTGATGATTATTTCTTTTCTTATGTCTTAGAATTTTGGCTTAGTGATAAAAATTTTAGAAAATTAAGAGCTCAAAAATTGAAAGAACAAGAAAGTAGTAAAGAATTGAAAAATATTGTTGTATGACATTATTACTATTACTACTATTATATCACATATCGCTTAACTTATTCTGGCTGGAGTTGCCAACTTACTATATTCATTACATAAATTACATAAGTCAATTATTATCATAGATATTTTTGAGTGTAAATCGGCGGCAATGCGGCTATTTTTCTCTTACTGTGGAGATATTCATTGAATCACTTGATGTATCAATACTTATATCCATACTGTTTTTCAATACGGTATTCAATAAAACAAAGGAGGGAATGAATAAGCATATACATATATGGATAGGTAATCAAATCAAGTCAAATCAAATCAAATCAAACAGATTAATCATATATACAATCAAATTGAGAATAACCCTTTTAGTTATATGATTGATTGATACGACATGAGTTCATATACTAATAAACCAAAACAATTGAAATATTTCTATAATTGTTTGAAAGAAAACAGTGAAAATTATTGATAATGTTAAGGGAAAATAGTTGATTCAAAATGGTATTATCTGATGTTACTGGCTATCGTTTATAGATCGAGAGTTTTCAGGATACCTTAGTAGTAGTGGTAGTAGTGGTAGTAGTGGTAGTAACACAACCAATACAGATGAGCCACTGAATCATTTATTATCACATTTTCAAACTAAATGTCAAATCAATTTCCAAAATGATTCACAAAACTAGTTGAAATAAATCAATACTTTGTCAACTTCAATTCAATCAAACAACACACAAAGAAATTCTATTTGAAAGTCATACACTGGAGCTTGATAATTCATTCAAATAATGCACCTCCTTGTCAACAAATACCCAAATAAACCAATTAAACATATTTACAACCAATAATCAATTAACTCAATTCAATGAAATAAATTATAATAATTTATGTATATGTATAAAACGTATGATATATGCAATTTGATTAAATAGTAATTAATTTTTAGTTTTCAGATAAATCATCTAATTCCAAAGTATTACTACCATTTATCAATAAAGGATCATTTAAATCCGATTTAAAATAATTTAATTTTGAATAAGACCATCTACAATAACAATTTGTATCTAATAAAGGTAATGAAGTATATTTAACCAAGGAAAAAAATGAAACTGCTAATACTGAACCTGCTGTTAAATCAAAGAAATAATGATGTGTTAAATACATTGTTGACCACCATAACCAACAAACATAAACAATCCAAACTTTAGTAAAACTTGGGAATAAATAACAAAGCCAAAGGGCAGACATTGTTGAACAACCTGAATGTAAAGATGGGAAAGCACCAAATACAACAGGTGCATTTGAAAAATTCGTTGAATATAAATCAACCCCTAAAATAAGATCAATTCTTGATAATCCACCAGCTGAACCTTTAAATGAATAATCAGCAGGTAATAATCCATATAAATTCTTATACCATGGTGGAGCACTTGGGAAAAATTGTTGAATTAAAACACCTGCAAGATTCATATATCCAAATGACCAACCATAAGATCTTAAAGATTTTGGAGGACCAAATAACCAAATTAAAGCAGCCACAATGAAAGGACCACTAAAATGAATTAAACCATATGGAATCCAAGCTAAAATATCTAATGGAGTTGAAGTATATGCAGCTAAAATATTAGATAAATCATCTCCATATAATATAGTCTCTAATGCAGGTAAAATCTTGACTGAAATAGGAGGTTTGTAATCAATTGGAATCTTGGGGGATGAAAAATAAAGGAAAACCCATGATAATACAGGCAATCCATAAAAGAAAAATTGTGATAAAATTGGAATCGTTATTATAATAACCAATAACAAAGTTATTATAAATTTATGCAACATGGGTAATGGTACAATAATCATCAATACGAGAAACATAGACAACATGAATAAATAATTAAATTTACGATACTTGGATTGTTTATTGAATTTATCAATAACTTTAAGTAAATTCAAATTATCAATTGGATTCAATGACCATTGTAATTGATTTATTTGATTGTATCCTTTTATCTTAGAATTTTCATATTCTGATATCAGTGTCCTTATGATATTGAACGGTATACCTATTATCGAAGACATGTGAGATGTGTTTATCTCGTTAAACTATACCCTCCCCATACATCTAACTGATACACAACCATAACCATGATCAATTTTCAATATTGAATTTTTTTTCCAAAACATCCCAAAGAGAGAAGGACAAAATCAAAACAAAGAGCCGAGAATCGACGCGGCGATCTTAAAAGAAAAACGAATCGACCTTAAATCGACCACAACAACTGCAGCACAGCCTTAACTATGGCACCACAACAATATCGACATTTACACGACCACAACACTTATAAGGACTACCTGAACTATGTAAACACTCGCTATTGATTGCCTCAATTTGAAGATTTCCTGTTTCTTGTCCGCTGAGAGTTGCCGTTTTAACGTCTTTCCCATAGTTAAGAAATTTATTTTATTCTTCTGTTCTTATCAGCAGAATGAATAGATGACCGTGTATACTGTGTTGTATATATATTGGCTTTGTAACCCTTTATTTGTGTAGTGATAATCATAACCATCATGTTAACATACTTTGTGTACTATTCTTTATTTGCTTATTTTACATTTCAACTCTAACCATCACTATGATAAGAGTAACAAGTCCCAGATCTTTGTTACTTGCTAAGAGGTGCACCGCCGTGCCCTTTTTACATACATCTTCATCTTCCTTACTAAGATATATGAATACTAGTAGTAGAAAAGTATCTACTGCTATCCCAACACAACAAAAGAGTAATAATGGTACACCACAGAAACAACAAGTGAAAGCCGAGAATTACTTGGATACTTTAAACACATCTGAATTATTAGGATATGGTGTTATTGGTTTAGCTACTTTAACTAAAACAATTTTACAAATTGTTATAAAGTTATTCCCATACACACCAATTTGGTTGATTAAATTATTTGTCTATAAGAATTATTGTGGTGGTGATAATATTGAGCAGGTATTACAAACAGGTTCAAGATTAAGTGAAAGAGGTATTAAAAATATGATGGTTTCATTGACTATTGAAGCTTGTGATGGTAATGAATTAACAGTAAGTATTGAAGATATTATTAAACAATCAAAATCATCAGTAAGTGACTTATTAGTACCACATACAGTTAAGATGATCGAAGAGTGTATTAGTGAAAATGGTGATCTTAGTGATATACCGCCAGGTTATATAGCTATCAAGCCAACAGGTATGATTGAAAATGCTGCTGAGATTTTATTAAATTATAACAATCCAACTTATCAAACCAAATACAATCAATTATTGTCCAACTGTGAAGATGTTGTTAAAATTGTTGAATTTGAAAATTCTAGATTACTTGAAAGGTATCCAAATAGATTATCACCTTTTGTTACATGTGTTGTTGATGCTGAAAGAAATGATTTACAACAGGGTGTTTATAAATTACAAAGAGATTTATTTGCTAAATTCAATAAACCAAATCAATTGATTTCTGTTGTTGGTACCGTTCAAATGTATTTGAAAGAGTCTTCTAAATTATTAGAAATGGAAAAACAATTAGCTATTGAAGGTAATTATAAATTAGGTTGGAAATTAGTAAGAGGTGCTTATATCCACACAGAACCTGATAGAAATGTTATTCATACCACTAAGAAAGACACAGATTTAAATTATGATAATGGTATTGCAATGACAATAGATGAAATGATTCAAGATTCCAACCCAGTAGTTGGTCACTTGGTAGTTGCTTCACATAATCGTGAATCTCAATTAAAAGTAACTGAAAAATTAAACAATTTAAAATCAAATAAATGGGTTAATTCAAATGTTGTATTAGGTCAATTATTAGGTATGGCTGATAATATTACTTTTGAATTGATGAATAAATATCAAATCAAAAACATCATCAAATACGTTCCTTGGGGTCCTCCTTTTGAAACAAAACAATACCTTTTAAGAAGATTAGAAGAAAATGGCGATGCTGTTAGATCTGATTCAGGTTGGCCTTTATTAAAAGGTATCCTACAAACTTTTGCCAAAAGATTGTTTTAATTAACTGATTAATTAACTAGTTTAATTAATTAATTATATTCCCCCTATATAGAATAAATAATAATAATAATATACATCGCATAAATTCTATCGTACATATTTATTCATAAATTTCTTATGATAATCATTTTTTAACATATCGTTAACAAAAGTACTACTAGCATCTTTCTTTTCAGAACTTGTTTTATCCCTTTTGAATACAGATTGATCTCTCCATGATTTTCTAACTTTATTAGCACTCTTCTGGGTACTATCTTTCTCTGTTTCTTTTTCTGTTTCTTTTCCATCCTCTTCATAGTTTAACAATGGATTACTAACTTTAGCCTTTGCCAGAAGTTTCTCTTCTTCAATCTTAGCCTTTTCTTCTGCTCTTTCTCTTTTGATCTTATTCAACTCTTCTAATAACAACGCTTCATCGTCTTCATCGTCATCACTATCATCGTCACTATCATTTTCTGAATCCTCATCGGAACCGGAATTAGCACTTTGATCAGATGATATGTTCGATTTGACTTCCTCCTCATCGTCACTGCTTTCATCATTACCGGACTTGCCTTCTTCCGAATACTCAATCAATTTGGTACCAACACTTATACTCTTATCATCTATATCCAATCCTTGCTTCTTTCTTTCTTCACGAATCAACTCTAACTTCAACTCATCAACTGATTTCTTGCCTATATCAAACTTAGTCTTCTTACCAAGGGGTTCATCTTCCCCTTCACTTCCACTTTCACTTTCACTTTCAAAATCTTCATTCTTAGATTTATGTTTCTTTCTATACTTTATCTTCGTATGCTGAGTTACTTCACGTGCATGCTTTATACTTGATACTTTCCCTTTACTTTTACCCTTTGCATGGTCAAACGTAGGTCTAGCTGCTGTAGTCATCTTTACCTTATTTATACACTCAAAACCAACAAAGCAGTATATATCCCTCTACACCACACTATATAAATAATCTACCTACTTAATTAAAAATTTAAAAAATCGCTACACCAAAGACAAAATAACATTTTCCAACACCACACATCTTAGTTTAATTATTATTGAATAGAGTGGGTTTATTACTGATTAACTAAACAAACTAACTATAACTTACATTACTGATAGTTGGTTGTAATAAAAGCACTTGATTATCACTAGTGATATATTCATCTTTCACAAACTTATTCTATTCAACTCAACAGGGGATTTCAATTGATCACATTGTAACCTTTAACCTTTTTTTTTGGAACTCAATTTCACCAGAAAACTTATCCGATTTGATTCATAGATATAGGTAAAGCTCAGTTGGTGTAACGAACAGACTCATCCATTACAATAAACAACACCTGAAAGTATCTACAATCAATACTCAACAAGTGACGGGTTTATTGTTTGTTTCACAGTCGTCATATCAACTCCTCTAGTTTATTAATAGCAAAAATTTGAAACACGAAGAGGACATAAATACTAGAGTTCACCAGGTGATTTATTAGAATAATGGGAGAACCAGAACAAGCAATACATACTCTGGAGTCAGAGCTTCCTGAGAATCAAGTACAAACAAAAGATAATGAAAATCAAAATAACCAGAATAGTAATATGATTGATCAGGAACCACAACCGCAGCAGCAGCAGCAGCAGGAGAAGCATGTAGAACAACAAGAGATAGAGTATACACTACCGAAATTGATAGATGAGAGGAAATCATCATTATTGAATGGTATGATATCTATAAGAGATTTTGGATACGATGTGGATCATATCTTACATCATATAGTACTGAATAGTGAGAATGATTATAAGAATCATTTGATTGAAGATGATGATGACGAAGAAGAAGATGATGAAGACTATGATGAGTATGATGATGATGATGATGAGGAGTATGGAGAAGAAAGTTATTACAGTTCATATAATGGCGAAGAAGGAGATGAAGAATACGATACACAGGGGAACTATAATAGTAGTCGAAGAAATACAAAAGATTTATCAAAGAGTCATAATGGAATTGATCAGGATGATGATGACGATGAGGAAGAAGAAGAAGGTGCAGGATTACAAGCCATTGCATTATATTCATTCTCACCAGAAAATCAAAATGAGTTAGCATTGGAACCAAATCAAATAGTTATTATAAATTATGATTATGGAGATGGATGGTTAGTTGCATTTGATCCAGTTACAGAGAAGACAGGTTTTGTTCCTGAGAACTACGTGCATATAGTGAATGACGATGAGGAATTAGAAGAATTATTGAATGAATTACAAGGAACTCATGAAGGTCACATAGAGAATAATGAAAGCGAAAAGGAAGAAGAAGGAGAGGAAGAAGAGGAAGAAGATGAAGGGGTAGGACATTATGATGGTGATCTAGTAACACATGAAGAGACATCAACAGCTAGACCTTTCTTACCTGGTTTAATCTTCAATAATAATAACTTATCAGACAAAGAAGAAGGAGATGGTTCTGATTGGGTAGATGAAGAGGAAGAAGGAGAGGAAGAGGAGGATGTTAATGACATAGTAGAGAAAGTTCATGATATTAAAATGAACTAATACTTAATTAATCAAATCAATGAACTACTTATATAGTACATAATAATAATAATAATAATTATAATAATAATCAATGATAAATACACAACTATTCATCCATTGGGACTTCATTTTCCCAATTACTTTCATCAATTTCATTATTCTTTTTAGATTTTAACAAGAATCCACCAACTTGATTCAATAAATCATTAATAGTCTCAGCTAATTCTGGATCTGTATCAGCAGCAATTGAATCAACTTGTAATAACTTATACGCCTGAGATAAAGATTCTCTTGCTTCTTGAATATACACCAATGACTCTTCGTTATTACTCTTAAGATTCAATGGGTATTCCATGAAATTTTGACTGATTTGATACCCATCTTCCATGGAAACATTGTTCTGTAATCTCTTTGCGATTAAATAATTAGCAAATCCTTCAAGGTAATAACTTTCAATATTTTGTTCATTTATATCTTGAATTGCCGATGAAATTTGAATTGATTTTTCAAATAACCCTAATTCAATTGCATATTTACACAAAGTTGATAAAGGTTGCATCAATTCGATATATTCTATATTAACTTCATTTGAATCTATATTCGCACTAGTTGATCCTTCATTCACCAAATCTTCTAAATTTGTCTTCTTAGTATTGAATAAATCCCATGATTTAGAGGTAGCTTCTTTAGCATCATCATTTAGATTTTGAGAAATTCTAATACTTGCTAATAAAGACCATGTTTCAGGGTTGGTATTATCAAGGTTCAAAGACAATGTGATTAACTTATTACATTCTTCTTCAGCTTGATCTTCCATACATAAATCAGTCATCCAAATTTCTATTATTGCAAATATACCTTGATTTAATTTTTTCAAAATATATGATAATATCTTATCCTTGGTATTATATGCAATAAGTAATAATCGAAGACTGGTATCTAATGTATCTTCTTTTGAAATCAATTCTTGAAATTGTTCTTCACTCTTAGTAGAAATTAACTCATGGAACTCTAATAATTTTTCAACACCAATTGAAAGATATTTAATACCATCTTCACCACCAATAATTTGACCTAGATATAAGAATTTCTCAATAGATTCTTTCCCAGTTGGATCCAATTCACACGATGTGATTAATACAGTGTATGCCTTATCCAAATCTGAATTCTCAAGGTATGATTCACCAAGTGATTGTAAATAAAGTGAATTTTCATTATAATTTGAATATTTTGATTCTAATAACTTAACAGCCTCTTCAGTTTGAGCTTCAAGCAAAAGCTGAGAGGACTCCACAATCAAGCTCTGTAACTCCTGGTCTATATTACTCATTTCCTGTATAACCTGAGTACACTTCCTTACTACTATTCCACTCCAGACAACACTTTAATCATCTACAAATTCCCCTAAATTTAATTCAAAAGATTTAAAAATTTGTCTCTTTCCAAATTCACAAGGCTGTGTTACGGCTAAAACCACGGCTGTAAAAATCAAAAAAGGGTAACTTTCTCTTTCTTCTTTGGCGAGGACTTTGGTACTGGTAAAATATTTATTTCTTCATGAAAGAGAGTTGGTGGATTGGAAAGGGATGCTAAAAGGGTGGTTATACTGTACACATCATGGACTATAAAGAAGAACAACAACAGGAGATTGAGATCCTGGAAAGTATATACCCAGATGAATTGAAAAGAATATCTGAAGATGAGTTCAGTATAAATATAAAACTTGATACAGAAAGTGAAAGATCACATTTTTTGAAATTATTAGTTAAATATCCAGAGACATACCCTGAAGTTGTACCTAAACTTGAAGTTGAAATTGGGGAATTGCCAAGATTAAACGGAGAAGACGACGATGACGATGAGGAGAATTACGATAATAATTATGAAAGTGCAGATGAAGAAGAAGAAGATGATGAGAATCAATACCTTGCGATTAACATTGCAGAGACTATAGAATTTAATGATAATGATCTTGAATTTTTACTTCGGAAATTGAATGAAGAAGCACAGGAAAATATAGGTATGCCAAGTATATTTGCATTAACAAGTATTTTAAAAGATCAAGGTGAAGTTTTGTTCAATGAAAAATTAGAAGATATAATGAAAAGACATCAAGAAGAAGCAGCTAAAAAGGAAGCTGAAGAACAAAAGAAATTCCTTGGTACAAAAGTTACTCCTGAAAGTTTTGCCGAATGGAGAATCAAGATAAGATCAGAATTAGGTATTGATAAAAGATTAGAAGAAAGATTTAAAGAAATGCATAATGGTAAATTAACAGGTAAAGAAATTTTTGAAAAAGGTTTAGCTGGTTTAACTAATGAAGATGATATTGAATCTGAAATGGATAAATTAAGTGTTAAATAATTGTACATTATATATTCAATTTTAATGAAAAATAAATAACTGATTACCATGCTTAGCATAGGTATTTTGTTTTCGATCAAATAACTATAAAAGGTAAAAAAGTTTTTATTTAAAGTTGATTAGGTTCAACTGATTTATAATTCACCAGATTCGGTGATTTCAATCTTAACTTGAGTAGCACCGGAACCAGAACCTAAAGCTTCAACCTTCTTGACAACATCGAAACCTTCGACGACTTCACCGAAGACAACGTGTTTACCATCTAACCATGGACAAGCAACAGTGGTAATAAAGAATTGAGAACCATTGGTGTTTGGACCAGCGTTAGCCATAGATAATAAACCTGGTTTGGTGTGTTTGTGGATGAAGTTTTCATCTGGGAATTTAGCACCGTAGATGGATTTACCACCAGTACCGTTAAAGTTAGTGAAATCACCACCTTGTAACATGAATTGTGGGATAACTCTGTGGAAAATAGAGTTCTTGAAACCAAAACCCTTTTCACCGGTAGATAAAGCTCTGAAATTTTCAGCAGTCTTTGGGACATCTGAGTATAACTCAAAGACAACACGTCCTAATGGTTTACCTGTTGAATTGAATTGAGTTAGTATAAATGTACTTAAATACAAAATTTCATTGATCAAGTATAAAAACTCAATAAATCAATGAATCGATGAATAAATGAATCAATGACATACCAGCAGCAGAGATATCGAAGAAAGTTTTGACCATTTTGAAAATAATGATTTATAGATATGGATTAATGAATTGAATATATTAATTAATTAATTAACTAAAGGAAATGAATCAATTGAACTGTTATAATGAAAAAACTTGTTATAATTAAGTTATAATGGCAAATGATTTTCCTCTAGAATTTGCCATAATGAAGAATTTGTTCACTTTTTGAGGTGTGCGCGGCTCAAAATCATGGAGCATTAGCCACATTACGTCAGTGGGGGCGGATGTATTCGTGTGGCTGAGTTAAGCAAGTTAGTGGCTGAGTTAAGCTAATTAACTACCACTTGATGTATTACATTTTAAAAATGTTGTAAATGGTATAATATATACATGTCGGGTTTTATTACATTTAACTATATACATTAATAATCATTAATCTATGAATTTCAAGAAATCTACTGATGATTGGTAGAAATCTTCAAATTCCTCAGCATTTTCTACATTTCCTAATAACGATACTTCATACCTTGTGGTATTCTCAACACTACCAATATCTCTATGGATATCGTAAATTACAGTATTATCTTGATACTTCAATTCAATTGATCTTCTTGCGGTTACTGATCCAACACAATAATCCACTGTTGAACCATTGATATTGATCTTATAATCATGGTTGATGAAGTAATCGTGTGCTTCTAAGATATTGGTTGGATTAGTCAATGTAATCGTTGGAATATCTTGAAGCAAGTCATAAAGATTTGGTTGTTGTTGTTTGATATAATAATCAGAATCAGTATCTGAGAAAAGATAACTATTCGAACTACATTGGAATTTCATATCGTATTTGAAAGTTGGAATTGGTAAATGATAAGAATTCTCATTCTCAACTGCAAAACACATTGGATGTTCATTTTTAATCTTATGACCAATAACATCAAACCAAATTTCAATTTTAGGATGTGTCTTGAATTTTTCAAGATCTTGGAATCCATCAGGTAATAAAGTGACTTGAATAAACCTTCTGAATGCATTTCTAATATCCCCTGTTGCGCCAATGAATTTAATATCTTTATCAAATAATTCCAATTGTCCTAATCTTGAATTAACTTCTTTCAAATCAGAATGGAAGAAATAGTTATTATTGAAATTATTAGTATCCTCTCCAGACAAAGAAATGTTATTCTTATCATTGAATATAACTTTCCCATATGAAACACTAAACGATTTTGGAATCCATTCTTCAACATCTTTACCATGGACAAGTTCATTATCTTTTGAATTATCCATTGATAAGCTTTCATATATCTTGGAAACATTTTCATTGTCATATAACTGATCTTTAATCCCATTCTCATTTTCATATTCTTCTTTAACCAATACACTTTCAGGATACTCGGATTCAAAAGTTGGATTTGGTTTCAATCTTTCATCAAATGCAGCTCCTGGTAGATTATATGGTTTTAATGAGACTTCACCATCGGTACTATCCTTCATTTTCAAGTTATTCATTTCAAACACGTCTTGAGCCCTATGGAATTCATCTTTCAATAACAACGTCTCATTGATAAGATATTGTAATGATTGTCTAGATTTCGTATATTCCGTAAGGTAATCATTAGTTTCAATCAATTCATCTTTAGAAAATTCAACATCTGCATAAAGTTCAAACTCATCATAACTACTCTTTTTCAACCTTGGTTTCTTCGATTCAAATCTATAGAAAGAACCAGTAACATTTTCAAACCATGGAACGGTAACATCATGTGACATCAAATTATTAGTTCTACAATTCTCTTCATCAACAAATGAAATATCCAATACTTTATTCTTATTGATATGAGGGAAATAATTCACATAGTTTAATATCTGACTCTTCATTTTCTTCAAATCATTTGGTTTGAAAAAACTCAATAAATATAATTGATCGGATTCTGATATTTTATCATAATAAACATTTGAAGAAACATTGAATTTACTCATTGGGAACTCTTTAACTATGGGATTATTATTACCTAAATTGTCATTCTTAACTTTCAATAATCCATCTAATTGTAATTCAACAGTATGAACACGTGCTAGAAGAGAACTCCACGATACTTCAACAAAATTAACCATATCAGCAGTACCTCTTACCACTAATTCACTTTCTTCAATGTTTAGAAATAATTGTGCCCCTAATCTTGACCAATAATTCAAGAAATAACCCTTTGAACTTAAGACTAAAAACATCTCTCTAGAACTGTTTAATTTAATCTTTGCTTCAACAATAACGTCGGTATCCGTTACCTTTGATGATTTTTTAACTCCCCAATGTTTACCAATTAACTCTTTCACTAATTTATTCTTTGATGCCTTTGGTTTTATTATAGCACCCGGAAAATTCAACTTTATATATTGTGTAATCTGTTCTCTGTTGAAAAACTGTTGGATATCACTAACCAATTGTTGATAACGAGATGGTGAAACTTTCGACTGAACTGGTCTCATACCATCCATAAGATTGAATGCTTCTTCATCACTTATAGATTTCTTGAAAACTAATAAATTATCCATTGCTCTATCAAGATCTATCAAATCAAGAGTTTTATTATTGTATGGACTGAACAGTGGATCCAATTGTTCAGATACATTTTCATATAAAGTCTTATGCTTTGTCATTCCTGAATCTCTTGCAGTTAAAATAATTTCATCACTCATACTATCTATGCCTTGATTATCTACAAACAAACTACCAAATGCATCCTCTGCACTATCTGTCTGTTCATCACGTTTGATATTGTATTGATTAGCAAAATTCATAGATGCTAATTCGTATAAGTCTTCAGATATACTTGTCTCTGCAACTCCTTCTTCTTCTTGTTTGCTTTCGAAAAATTTGAAAGGTAAGTTAGTGTCGTTTTCTATTTCTTCTTCAGGCAACAAATAAGAATCTTCTTCAAATATCGATTCCTGGCCCTCTTGATAATAATCAATCTCATCTGGCGATTTCCCCTCATTTGGATCGTACAATATCTCTTCATTTGCTGTGTTCTCTGTAGATAGGAGTTGATCTGATTCCCTTGGGGATTCAAAAGTGATATCATCTTTGCTACTTTCTTGTACCATTTGTTGTGCTATCTGATTTACACTGAACAGCGTGTCATCAACTATAGGAGAAGTTACATCCTGTTGTTTCACCTTTGTATTTGCTCCCAGTATATCGTTATCATCTTGTGAACCGGTAGAGTTATATCGGCGAGCCGTGAAACTGACTTTTGGATTTGTGAAAAGTATAAGGGATCTTATGGAAGCTCCTCGGCTCAGTAGACGAGGCTGGCTATATAAACGTCTCACACTTACCGATAACATGATATGAGGCTACCAGTAACAGACTCCCTTTGATATAATTAATCAACAAATGTACCTGAAGTATCACCAATGAAGATTAAATAGATAATACCGAAACCTGAAAATTTATTTGCAGAGCGCACTGAAAAATATATTTTTTGAAATGACTATATGCAGTGTACGGAAGCGGTAGAAAATAATTGTTAGAGGATGAAGTTTGGTGTTTGTTGATAAGTGAATAGAAGGTGTACATGCTATGGTGGGGGTTGATTTTGATAGAAAGACACATTCAGATAAGGATTACTATAAAGAGGGTTTCCATGTACATATCTGATGTCATATAGTAATTCAGATAATAGCAGTAGCTCCATACATTTGGATACAGATTCAGAATCAGATCTAGACCCAGATCAATCTCACAGGGAGGGGAACGGAAATAAGAATAGTACACAGGAAGATGATAACCCTGAGGTCATGGATCAAGGTCACAGTAGAGGATCAGACCATTCTGAATTCTACTCTGCAGTTGAAGAAGATCCCACAGAAAATGTTGATGAGATCGAAGAAGAACCTGAGTTGATATCATCAGAGGATGACGAACTTGAAACTTTTGATCAGGCCAATACATCTGACGTGAGATCATTGGAACAGGAAGATCAGGAGAGTGAAAGTGAGTTGGAAACAGATATGTCTGATTTTGTCGATGCTTTTGATGGTATGGACGAGGAAGAGGAACATGAGAGGAAAAAACGAAAAAAACATGCACATAAGCCTACCTACTTCTCTTATTCCCGTTTAACAGGAGAACCCTTCGTCGCATGGGCACCTGAAAATATAGAATTAAAGAAGGCATATGCAGAAAGTATAGACTGGGCCTCAATACTTCCCAACAGAGAACTTACATCTAAACAAAAATACGTACTTACATATGTAGGATATCATAAACTAAGTGAAAAACAGAGATCAGAAATTGATTTTGAATTTTTGTTTCACATACCAGAAATAGAGAAGTTTACGATGCTACCAGGTTACCTAAAAAGGTCAAAAGGTCCAGAGGGAGAATTCAATGGTAATAGAAGATATCTCTCATATTTTACCAAACATCTGGAGGATGTAAAGAATTTTGAAAGTGGTTTCAAATATGACGAAAAGGCAAAGCCTCTTTTCTCCAGTTACATCTCATTCAGAGGAGAAAGAGTAGGGAAATATCAATCCTCTAGAGATGGGGGTACATATTGGTCAAAACATGAAAAGGATAAATTTTTTGAATTGTTAGCAAGATTTTCAATTCATGGAATTGAATCCATTTCTGAAAATCTTCCTAATAAGACGGAAATAGATATCTTAAATTATTACAATCTGCTTAAGAATGAAACAAAGAAATATAAATCAAGTAAAAAACTTTATGACAAGTGTATTAGATATGAAGAGATTCCAGCTGCTTATGAGATGAGCGAACATTATATTGCAGTTGAGGAGCTCTACTCATTTGATCTCATGAGAGCTGATACCACACCAGCTCGATGGGCTTCCGCTAAAACAGAAGTGGCGTTGAAATTGAAAGGTGAACACCCAAAGAAAACATCAAGATTATATCATACGAAAAATATTGCTAGACTAACAAAAAGTCTTTACCTTCCTGCCATGAATAGTTTAGATGAAATCGGGAAAAGAGGACAAAAACTAATATTCTGCAATGAATTTTATGAAGGTTTGAATGTATGTGTCAGATCAATTCTGAAGAAGATTATTTTCAATTTGATCGAATTGAAATTGAAACAGATATCCAACTTTTCAGAAGATAACAACTTGAAGCTAGAATTCATAAATGACAATCCTATACCTATACTGAACATAGAAAGAAAAGATGTCATGGATATACTACAAAAAATGAAATTCCCACACAATATCAAGTCAACGAAGAACTATTGGAATGGTATAGGACAACGGCTAGGAGTTAAAATTGACACTGAAGGTGAAGAGATAAATTCTTATGAACTCATCAAACTTCAATCTCTATTTCCACCTTTTTTGGTCAGAGCATTGAATTCCTATAGTTCAAAAATGTTAGACTTTTCTGTGAACTCTCATGATCACAGTGCTTTGAATGCAATTACCTCAAATGGATTGCAGAACGAAAGCAAGTACCACGAAGATATCTATAATGAGTTTGCAACCGATTTGTCGATTTTTGATGTTCCGGAAAAGCCTATCAAAACAGAAAACAATGAAGATGACGATGACGACGAAGATGTTGTTGATGACGTTTCAACAGCTAACATAAACGATGCCTACTTCTCATTTGAAGAAGCAATCAAGAATCCAGTATCTTTAGACGAGATTAATACTCATAGAGTCAATAAGAAGAGACCACATCATCGTGCTTTTAATGAACTAGATTATTTCGATCAATTTGATGATGATAATGAATATAGCTCAGATGAAGAAGACATGTATGGAAACAAAAGATTCATAATTGGTAATCCAAGAGATGACGATTTATACGAAAATATATTGGCAGAAAAGATGTTTTTAATCGAGTCTAAACTTTTGGATTTAAGGGACTATGAGGAAAGTGTGAAACAGGAGCATATTTTCTTAAATTATCTATCCACTGTAAGCGATAAGTTGAAATATGATATCAACATTGCGAAATATTTGGAATATTATACAAATCAGCCCGAAAAAGTTGGAAGGAAATATGCTTATAAAATAAATAAAGGTGGTTACGCAAGCAGATTCCAAAAGATCATGGGATTTAAGAATCTTGATATTTGCGATCTCACTGTGCCTGATCCATCTGTACATGGTATTACTGAAGATATGATACATTTGCAATCGTACGACTTTCCTCAAAAATTTTCTTAGTTACTTCAATTCTATATGTATATATATTTATATTAAAATATCCTTCTGACTAAACCCTTCTAATTTATGCCGCTGATTTAGTAACCCATTTTCATCAAATACTCATGCCTTTCTGTATCATCATCTGCAATCCACTCCGATGCGTCCTCTTCATTGGTGGTATAGAGTACGAGTACTTGATCTTCAATAGCATCGTAATCATAACTCTGAAATTGTCTAAAATCAGCCCAATAGAAACCTTTGCATTCCATATTCTTATAAGAACCAGAACACGACCAAAAATATTTACCTCTATTATGTACATCTTTGTACATCCTTCGGAGAATCATACTACTTTCACATTTTGGACAATTCGGTATAGATTTATTCAGACATGGATGATACATCCTGAACGTAAGATTGAATCTTTTTGATCCAGATAAGAAATGCTCATCTAAGCCTTTATTCGTCATTGGTGGAACTGAGTGTTTATATTCTTCCTGACATCCTGGTCCCATTATTATTAGAGTATTGTGAGGAAGCGGTATATTTATTATAGGATTTGTATTCCCAGTTGCAGGATGAATCTTTCTCAACCTAAAATCTCTAGTGGCCCCCAAAGAGATAGAACAAACCGTAGGTAAAGGCCCAATATGAGTCAATTTATCCGAATGCCAATCTAAATGATTAGAATTTTTATCAAATACATTTCCAACGCATAAATCACCTCTCCATCTAGTACCTATCTCAAATGGATGTTTCATCCTTTCCGAATCCAATGACTCCATTTTATCTTCTATCAAAAACTCTGCTATTCTCATATAATCGGAGTACTCGTTATTCAATGATGTTCCATAAAACCCTTCATCATACCCTTTTTTACCTACATCATTATTGGAAACAAATACGGTAGATTTATGATTTGATTGACATTTATTACCAGCTATGTAGAACTCTTTATTCTTGAAAATATCCTCTCTTTCTAGTAATTCTTTCAACAAATTATCTGCAACATCAGGAGGTAAAAAGTTTTTATAGAATCTCACATACGGTATAGATGATTCAATTTCATCCTTAGTATATAAAGTCAATGATCTGACATCTGAACTGATTTTGTTACTTAACAGCCTGCGATCTTTACTGTTCAATAATTGACCAAGTGAACTCTGATATAATGCCGACTTCTTTATTATAGGGTAATTGCGACTAGTGATATCATCTTCACGTTCTCTCTTTATTCTGGTCTTCTTGGGCTTACCCACTTGATTCGTAAGGAAGATCTCAGTTCGCTTCAATGAACCATTGTTCAATACTAACATCTCAAGTATCACATCCTTCTCCACTTGAGGAAAGTTCTCACTCAACAAGGATACCTTCTTCTCTGTATCCATATCTACAAACACATCGAACCGCTATCTATATAGGAATGCACAATGGAGAAATAAACAGAGATCTCTACATCTACTGATGGCAAGATCAGGTATAAAATAATATTACGCGACTTTTCTATTTACCCCGGACTTTTAAAATTAAAAAAATGCAGATTAAGTAATTTATGTATGATGTATGATGTATGATGCTATATATATCTATCTATCTATAGGTATTTCTATCTAGAATGCGTTAAATGGATTGGACAACGAAGTATGCTATGCGTGATATTTGAACGAATCAAGTCTAAGTTGTTTAGTTAGAGTAGTGAAAGATGAAGTGCTTTTTGCGCTCTCATTAACTGTGTGACTGTTTTTAAGTTCATCTTCCTTACTGATGTTGCGGTCAATATTGATATCATTGGAAGCTCTTAAAGCCGGTCTCTTTGGTGTCTTGACGATTTTCTTGGGTGGGAAAAAGTTCATTTCTTCAATCAACTTGGATGGTGTCATTTCCTTATATTCGAATTTATCCTTCCAGGAAGAGAGATTTGAGTTTATCCTGACTATTTTGTTTTCCATCACTTGAGGGGTGATAATTTCATCGATATCAGACGACAAGAAAGAACTATCATTTTCTTTGTTCCATAGGCCAAGTTCGTTGTCGTCAACAAAAGCATCGGAAGGCTTCTTAGAGGCTGATGTACCATCATCATATCCTTTACTACCAGTTTCTTCCACTACAACCACCTCATCATCATTGTCAGGATCAGTTAGAACGCAATCACTCGAGTTTATATATTCCACTTCCAATGGTTCATCAGACTTCCAAACATCTTCCTTTCCTTGAGATGCTTGGCTTAATTTCTCACTGATACTCAAGTTCTTTGAAAAGAATCTACTAGCTGTTAGACTAGGTTTTTCAGAAGGCTGAATATGACTCATCAATTTCATCCTTTTTGCAACTGGTGACAAACGATGATGCTTCTTGAGAGAAGGACTCAGTTTTCTCAAATTAGAAGGGTTGGGACTCTTTGATTCCTCACTCTTGACAGGCAGTTTTGTGAAAAATCTATCTATGTTATTCAAAGTCTTTTTCTGTGAACTCACAGGTAAAGATGAAGAATTTGCGCCAGATGGACATGATTTGGACCTCATTGATACTGGGGTGAGAAATTTCTCCAATGTATTCGTTCTATTACCAAACACAGGTGTGCCAAAATTGGCCGTCTTACTACTCTTCACTGATGATGAAGAGGTAAGTGGAATATTCACAGTTTTCGAACGCATCATGGGTGCGTTAGACATAGAATTAGAGTTACCAGAGCCATACACGTCTCGGCATTGTAGTTCCTTCTTAGTGAACGGATCTAGTTCACCTACAGCTATACCCTTATGTATTTCTTCGTCTAGTATGTGACCAGTACATGAATATACGTAGTCTTTGGAATGCCCGCTATCTTCAGGAATGTCATTCAAATGTTGTGTCTTACCAGTAATTGGATTAAAGACCACCTGGTGATCAAATGCAAGAAGTGCTCTATTGTGCTCTTCTTCGAATGTGTCTGGTATTTGATGTTTGCCGTCGAATTTGATACCCATAATCATTCTCTTCATATTGGAGAACCTCTTCACCAATGATAGTGCCTTTACAACACCGACACCAGGAATACCCTTTGTATAATCACAACCGCTAACAATTGCAGTAAGTTTCAACTGAGAGTCAGTAAGTTGACCTATTGGAGAGCCTTTAATCTTTTTGAAATTTTCCCTTCTAATTTCAATACAATCTCCGGTCTCAGTAAGCTTGGTAATCAGTAAATTACAACCAAATATAAGTAGATCGGAATCTTCACTGATGATACCATCCACGAGACCATGTTTTTCCAAAAACACCATCTGAGAATCTGCCTCATATGGTGCAACTACGTATTTGATACCTTTCTGTTTGAAAACATGGATCAAAGATTTGGCCATGTCTGGACTCACATCACAAGCCTTATGGAAATACCCAAATGCTGATCTCTGGTCATTATTCTCCATTGCTGCTAATGCAAGTGCTTTATACTCTGAACGTTTTTTCTCTCTTTCCTTTTCCGTATTTCCCTTTGTTGGAAGATAATCCCCATCAAAAACAAAATAAGGGGTTATATCAAAATATGCAAGCATATCCAACCTTTTCAGAAAGAAATTGATATATGCTGTAGTCGGTCTACCCAAGACCAATTCCCTGGAACATGAAAATACAGCCTTGTGCAACCATGCATAGGTATCAATTGCCAAAGTCTTACCCCTATATGACTCCAGAGTGGTCGCATGCTGTATCTGCTTCAACACCGGCAGTAACCCTTGTACACCCATATTACTTTGAGTTATATATCCCCTTCTGACGCAGTAATAAGAGAGTTAATATGTATAATCAAGCAGTAAATGTAGATCAAAGGAGTACTTAAATCTAAATGTAAACACCAAGAATACACGTCTGAAAATTCTTACCCGGCGCGATCACCGAGTGTTTACCTTGTTTGTTTAGTTTCATTCTTCCAGGTGGATCTCACATGTCAGATCTTGTCAAGTGGAAAATCGTGTAGATCACATCTAGGTAGGACAGAAGTAACAGAAGTACCTCTCAGATTCTATATCTGTATCGTGGGTGTTAATTCATACTTCAAAATTCGTTTATTTCAAAAGATTTCACTTATTTTTCAGTCCCAATCAAGTCTCTAATTTAAGATTCAGCTGATCAGGAGAAATTGAAATATTGAATATTGTGTTTATTCATTTATACATAGCATACGACGAAAAAAAAATTGAGTTTATAAGTCCCAAATATAATGTCATACGCAGGTCAACAACAGGAGAACGATCCTGGAGTCAATTCTTTGGCTTCTGATTTGAATAATCTCTCAATGGGGCCAGGTAAGAGCAGGAAAAAGAAAACGTCACACGTTTTTCATTCAAATTTGATCAATAACGATTTTCAACTACAAGAGCAGCAACAGCAACAACAATACTATCAAGACCCACATTCAACTTTTGATCCTAATGCAGCTGCTGGTAGTATTGGTTACAATGCTCCAGAGTTCACCAATGGCTCTTCTTATCCACAACCTCTACTCAATAATGACAGGTTTTCACCAAATCTCCAATCATTAGCATCTCATAATAGCGGTTCACCTCATATTGGGGGAACAAATGCATATCAAATTCCTAACCAGCAACCTGGCTATTCTCAAATGAACTCAGCTTCTCCTGCTTTAAACCCTGGTTCATTGCAAAGAGATCAATCATACTCTAATCCACCAAAGGCTGATAGACTTACTGTACCAGACTATAGATACTTAGGAGCAAAAGAATGGTTTGATGTACCGTTCCGTACTTTCCAAAATGCATGTCCTCCTCCATCTGGTACAGATGTGAAAGTGATTGACCAAGGTAATGCTTCTCCAGAGTTTATCAGGATGTCCATGTACAATATCCCTACCACCAACAAGTTGAAAGAACAATCTGGAATTCCAGTAGGCTTAGTATTGAGACCATTTGCCCCAGATTACTTGAATGGCAATTCAATACCGGTTGTTGATTTCAGGACTTTGAACGTTGTCCCTAGATGTGGCCGTTGTAGAGCGTATGTTAACCCAGCAATGGTTCAAACAGGTTATGATATGACTTGTAACATGTGTAGATTCGTTACACAACTCCCAACTGAGTATTCTTCACCTTTAGATATGAATGGAAATAGAGTTGATTTGAATCAACATCCTGAGTTATATTCCGGAATATATGATATCTTGTTACCAGATGAATACTTAACAAAAGATGCACCTTATTCACCAATAAACCACGTTTTCTTAATTGATATTTCTCATGAATCCCTTAAGAATGAATTGCATAAAGCAGCTGTATCTGCTATTAGAATGGCATTATGGAATGAAGAAACAGGTGAATGTAGACTTCCACACAATTCTAAGATTTCTATCATTGCATATGATGATAAAGTTCATTTTTACGATTTATCACCTGATCTAGATCAAACTACAGTATCAATTATGACCGATTCTGCTTATCCATTTTTACCTTTTTACAGCGGTATCCTTGCCGATCCAATGGAATCATACAATATCATAGAAACCACATTGAACACAATTGAAAATATCAATGGGTATTCTGAGAATTTCCCAGTATTGGCAACAGCTTTAACCTGTGCTAAGTTTGTATTGAAAGAAGTTGGGGGTGGTCAAGTAACTGCATTATTATCCTCTATTCCAGGTGGAGGTTCAACTACTTTGAGACCAAAAGTCAAAGGTGATAGGGATCAACATGCTTTTGATCGTGATGTCATTACTGCTGGCTCTGAGCCATATAAAAAACTTGCAAAAGAATTATTAGAAGATAAAGTTGGTGTAAACATATTTGTAGCATCTACATCAACTTCTATTGATTTAGCCAATGTTGGTTACCTTGCAGATAAGACTGGTGGTAAAATCAGAACATGGTATAGTTATAGTATGGATAGAGATGAAATAGACTTGACTTATGCATTAACTGATTCTGTATCTCATGTTAAAGCAAATGATGTCATTTTGAAAATACGTTGTTCAAGTGGATTACAAGTGAACAAATATTATGGAGGTTTCATGACAAGTGGTACAGATACAGAACCAGTGCTTGCGATTGCACATGAAGACACTACAATTGCTTGTGATTTTGTATATGATGGTACATTGGCAACTAAATATGATGCTCATTTCCAAGCTGCATTATTATATACTGCCAAAGATGGTAGTAGAAGAGCAAGAATTATCAATAGTATCGTTGCAGTTACTGAAAGTATCAGTAAAGTATGCGAGTTTGCCGATCAAGAAGGTATATTAGGTCTTTTAATAAGAAATGCTATTAGTAGATTACCAAATATGAATTTCACAGCTTTAAGAAGTTTCTTACAACAAGAGTTAACTACCATATTGGCTAATTATAAGATGCAAGTAGGTCAACATTCATCACCTGTAGGTGATTTAATCATTCCACAAGGGTTGAATGTCTTACCAATGCTTATATTAGCTGCTACTAAGAATAAAGCATTCAAAGAAATAGTAGCTAATCCAGATCTTAGAGTTCAATCTCTTAATTTCCTGAATAATTTCCCATTATCGAAATTATCGATGTACCTATACCCTGCTATATTACCATTACATACTATGGAAGAAGAAGAATGTACATGTGATGAAGAAACAGAATCTTTCCATTTCCCGAAGACTGTAACTGCATCTGTTCAATCTTTAGAATTCGGTGGTGCTTATCTATTATTCAATGGATTATCTTTCATACTATGGTTACATCCTGATGTTAACCCATTATTATTACAAGATTTACTAGGTGTTGATTCTTTAGACAAGATTGATACTTCATTAACAAGACTTTATTCTATGGATAATCATCTTTCAAAACAAGTGAATAATTTCATTAAGTTTGTTACAAAAAATTACTCAAATCAATCATTTTGTCCAGTCCATATATGTAGATTCAAGAAAGATCCAATTGAATCTGAATTTATTGAGATGATGTATGATGATAAATCAAATCAAATGGCTTCATCATATACTGATTTCTTGAAACAATTGCATAAATCCATAAGTCAAAAAGTTGAAAATACAAGGGCAAGTTCAATTACTGATACTACAACAAGTAGTAGATTTGCTCTTTTTTAAAATTTAATTGTTTGTTTTTATTTATATAATATAATATAACATAATATAGAGATAGATGTAGATATAGATTAAGTAAACAAGAAAACTAATTTATACGTATTTATTTATTTATTTATGAGATATAAGAAAAATTTGAAATAATAAAAAAAGAATAATAAAGTCAAGTAAGAAAGTAATTAGATATTTATTTAGTGAACAGGTGAGGGGTACATTTTATTTGAAACACAATGAATGGGTAGAAAAACAAACACAAACACATATATGAATGATTATCATTAGATGATTTAATTCAGTCTAATACTTTACCAACGGTACCTTCAACGATATGTTTTTCAGAATCGTCAACTTTTTTCAAAGCCTTGCCCAAACTAATTTCACTGAATAATCCTTGTAAATTAGGTAAACCTGGAGCAGGAGCAGATGGAGCAGAAGTAGGTACCGGTGGTGCAGCAGGTGGAGCAGGTGGAGCAGGTTGTGGAGCAGGTGCATCAGATGCAGGTGCAGGTGGTAAAGAAGATGGAAGTGGTGGAGGAGGTGGAGCTGATCCAGATGGAGCAGATGGTTCCTCGGTATTGTTTATCACTGGAGCAGTTGGAATAGGTGGTGCTACAGGGATAGGTGGAGGAGCAGGAGCAGCGAGAGCGGCAACATTGACAACGGATGAATTTATAGATTGTTGTTCTTGAGCATCGGCAAAACTAATTTCATCGTCATCATCTTCACTTGATTTTTCAGATTCAAAAGAAGGATTCAAACCTTGTGGAATAGGTGGAGCTTGAGGAGTAGAAGATGTTTGTTCTTCTTGTTGTTGTGTAGATTCAGCAGCAACCGGTTGAACTTCTTTGGCTTGTTCAGTTGATTCGACACCAGGAATAGGAGGTCTTGTTTGAGCAGCTGAAGGAGCAGGAATAGGAGTTGATGCTATTGGTGCAGCAGGAGGAGTAGCTGGTGCAGGTTCAGTAGATTGAGATCTCATACCACCGAATAACAAAGAAGCTAATTGTGAAGGACCTCCATTTCTAGAAGGTAAATCATCATCTTCATCATCACTTGAATCTGAAGCTTTATCTTCATCACTCCAACCATCATCATCTTTGAGACCTCTTTGAGCTCTTCTTTGAGCTTCTGCAGCTTTTGCATCAAATGATGGAGTTGATTGAACAGGTTTAAAGAATGGATTGTTGTTACCATACCCATTTGGAGTTCCTGCAGCAGAGGAAGAAGCAGCAGCAGCAGCAGGAGCAGGAGCAGGAACAGATGAGCCTGTTGTTGCTGGCGCTGTTGTGGTTTCAGCTGGTGCATCCTTTGATGTAGTAGCGGCAGTAGCACTATCACTAGCTGGTTGTTGGATCATCTTACTGAATGGATTATTGGAGTGTATAACAGGTTGATGATGTTCTTCTTCAACTTCTTTTTCATCCCTTTCATCACCTGATTCTTCATCTGAATTATCTTTTAATTTTTCCATTTCAGCTCTTAATTTAGCCAATTTAGCTTCTTTATCAGCTTTTTTCTTTGCCTTTTTAGCTTCCATTTCTTTTTTTAACTTCAGAAGTCTTTCATATTCTGCCTTTTCAGCATCATCAAAATCATCATCATCGTCATCGGAAATAGACTCTTCAACTGCTTTTGGAGTGGCAGCAGGAGCTGCTGGAGCAATAACATGAGATGATTGTCTTGCAGCAGGTGGAGGAGGAGGAGCTCTTCTTTCCTTTGGTGATTCTGAAGGTTGAGGTATTGGTTGTTGTGATGCAGGTTGTGGTGGAGGTACTACTTCTTTAGTGGTTTCTTGAGCTGGAGAAGAAGAAGAAGAAGAAGAAGAAGGACCAGCAGATGAACGAGTTCTTGATATACCTAATTTAGCCAATCTTTCATTCATTCTCTTTTCAGCTTGTTCTTTAATATGTCTTGCTCTATCTTCAGGAGAATTAAAACTGTTATATGAAGGTGTTGGAGAAGGAGAAACTGATGATGTAGGTGCTGGTACTGCAGCTGGAGTTGATTTAGCAACTGGGGCTGATGTAGCAACAGGAACATATGTTGAAGAAGAAGGTGTCTTTGTTGTTGTCACTGCAGGAGTAGATGATGAAATTATTGGTTTCGAATCAGACAAGACTTTTATAAATGATTTAACATCAGGTGAAGAAACACCTTGACCATTTTCCCATTTATTAAAACCAACTTCAGAAGATGTTTTAATGATTAAATTATTTGAAATACCCTTGGATAATTCATCAATTGAACTTTCAATTTCTTTAATCATTTTAGATTGTTTTTGTGATTCTTCAGTTAATGAATGAATATATTGATTTAATTTTTCTTCATTATCTTCAAATGCTTCAAAATTTGGAGCTTGCTTTCCCGTGAATGCAGCAACACGAGCTTGTAATTGAGCTTTTTGTTTTGCTATTCTCTTATCTGCTTCGGTAACTGTACCATTTGGTCCTGTTCCTCTTATTTCTATACCTGCTGGATTTTCCTTTGATAATTTGATTCTATATAATTCGATTTTATTGGTCTTGATATCATATTCTATCTTATTTAACAATGAAATAATCTTAGGGACTTTATCAGTTAATGAATTTAATTTTGTTGTTAATTCATGTTTTTGTTGAATATCATCTGATGATAATCCATTTGAAGAATTTGAAATAATTTTATCGTTAATTGATCTTTGAATTGATCTAATTTTAGTCTTTAAGATTTCAATATCATTTGAAACTTTTTGTTCAATAAAATTAGTTGAAATTTCTTCATCTTTTGCATCAACTGCTTCTAATAAAATTTTCTTTTCATGAATTAATTTCTTCAAATCAGAAATTGATAATTTAGTATCTGATGATGATGATGATGATGGTGACGAACTACTAGTATCATCAGTACCTCTTCCACCGTGTCTTTTATTGCTAACATATCCAATATCAGCATCATCATTCTTAAATCTAGAACCATCAGTCTTACCAGAATAGTTACTATAACCATTTGATGATTTTTTAGAAGTAAGATCATTTCTTAAAGAACCTTTCAAAGAACTCATAGTATCTTGTAAGACTTTTGAAGAAGGTGGAACTAATTCAGGTGGTAAAATTGAAGGAATATCAAACCCATTTAATCTTCTATAAACTAAATGCATTGCTACGGCAAATTCATCTTTGTTTAATTTACCTCGATTACCTGAATCACTTAAAGTCCAAATTTTCTCTAAATCAGGTCTACTTAAACCTGATTTACTAAATACACCAATTGCAGTTTCACCATCAACAAAACCTTTTCTTGAAGTATCCCATTTTTTAAAGATATTATCATAAATCGTTTTTTCTTGTTTTGTAATAGCCCAAGTAACATTTGAAGCAGTATTACCACCCATTAATGAATTCAATTGATGAGATTGAGTTTCTGCACCAGGTAAAAAATGTGATTGCATCATATCTAAACCAGGTAATCCACCAGTTGGCATTGATACAAACCCCCATTGACCAGGTTTACCAGTTGGCATTGGAACTAAACCTGTTGGTTGTGGTTGTAAACCAGTTGGTTGAGGTTGTAAACCTGTTTGTTGAGGAATCAAACCACCACCACCACCAGTTCTTTGAGAAGAAATTGGAACAAGTCCACTAGTTTGTTGAGCAGTTAATGGAGTTAATGAACCAGTCTTTTGTGGTTGTAAACTACTAGCTTGGAAATTAAAACCAGTAGCTTGAGGTTGTAAACTTGGTTGATAACCTGTTGTTTGTGGTTGTAAAGATGGTTGATAACCAGTAGTTTGAGGTTGTAAACCTGAGAAACTAGTAGTTGGTGGTGGAGCATAACCTGTAGCTTGAGGTCTAATTGGAAGCTGTGGTTGTGATTGTGGTTGTGATTGTGGTGGAGGAGCATAACCTGTTTGTTGAGGTTGTAAACCACCAAAATAACCAGTTTGTTGAGATGGAATACCTTGATACCCAGTTTGTTGTGTTTGAATACCTGGAAATCCAAATGATGGTTGAGCCTGTTGTTGTTGTAATCTTGCATCTTGAGAGAATGGAGTATTATCAGGAACAGTAGTAGAATTACTTGAATCATCAACTGAAAAATTAATTGTATCTACAAAACTAGTAACTTCATTTTTCATCTTTTGTGGTAATTCAAATGGAATTGATTGACCATTTATTGCAATATTACACAAATGTAAAGCTAATGCAAATTCAGGAAATAACAAATGACCAGATTTAGTAGTATCTGATAATGCCCAAATATCAGCTAATTGAGTTGGTTTTAAATTTGATTTCATTAATATTTCACGTGCTTTTGAACCATTTATTGAATTTTCACCTTTTTCAACATTTGTTCTGAATAAATGTTCGAATTTTTCTTGATCATGTGCTGATATAAATGAAAGTCTAATATTTGGGATTTTTAAATCTTTATTCTCTGAAACTTGTTGTTGTTCTGATAATTTATTATAAGCTGTTGTAAAACCAGTTGGTTGTGACATCAATGGGGCAGGTTGTTGTACTGGTGGTTGTGCCTGTTGTGGATTCCAACCGGTAACTTGAGCAGCTAAATTCATACCAAATGAAGAACTAGGTTGAAATCCAGTTGGTTGAGAAGTTAATTGCTGCTGCTGTTGTTGTTGTTGTTGTTGTGGTGGTGGTGGTTGACCAAACGAAGTACTTGGAGGAGCTCCAAAAAAACCAGTAGCTTGATTAGTCAATGGTTGTTGTTGTTGTTGTTGTTGTTGTTGAGTTGACCAATTATTCACATATCCAGTAGGTTGCCCATACAATGGCTGCTGCTGTTGTTGTGCTTGCCCTTGTGGTGGTGCCTGTTGTTGAGTTGACCAATTGTTCACATACCCAGTAGGTTGCCCATACAATGGCTGTGGTTGTTGTGGTTGACCACCTTGTCCTTGTCCTTGTCCGGTACTACCATACGGTGTATACATATTGATCAAATCCAACTCTCAATCTAATAAACTAATAATCAATCAATTAATCAAACTTGAATTGAATTAATTCAGTACAGTAGAACAATAAAGTACAATAGTTGTATTACCTTAATTAAATCACCCTACCTTTATTAATTACTTAATTATATTAATTATTAACCTATTATTGAAATCAAATAAATTCAATCAACGAAATCTCACTTCATCCCTCCTTTCCAAATTCAGTGTGATTGAAATAATGACATTAATCGCGTCGATCGTCTAATAATAAAAAGTTTACCTAAACTAAATCCATAGTAGTTAATTTATTATTATGTATATTTTTTATGTATGAATGAATAATTTATAATTCATTAAGTGTTTTCATCAAACCAATGAAGTAATCAATTAAGTTATCAACTATACTTTCATCAATGATTTCATTTCTCTTATATGTTCCAACAAACATTCGAAGTCTAGCTGTGATATTCAAAATTTTGAAATTTAATTTCGATATTGTTTGTGGGATGATTAATAATTCATCTTCGTGTCTTCCCATTGAAACGGAGTCTATTGTAGTTGTAGTTGTAGTTGTAGTAGTAGTGGTTTCATTCAATTGATCTAATAAACTTGAATTCATAGAGTAAATAACTTTAAAAAACGAATAAAATTCAAAGTAATTAAATTTTTTGGAATTTGTGAAATTTTCATCAATCTTTAATTTATCAAACCATTTTAGTAAAACAGATTTATCGATTGAATCACCCCCAGATAATTCATAATTTATAACACAACAAACAAGAGAATTTTTCAAATCTGTATTCAAATAGTCTATATTCAATTCTTTTAATTTCTCAAAGACAAGTTTGACATTTTTATCCAATGGATTGAATAAACATTGTAATACAAGACACTTGATTAATTGAATTTGATAATCATTTGATAATTTGAAAGAGGTGCTTAAATTTTTCATTAATTTATTCTGTAATTCCATGGTTTTATAATCAATTGATTTTATCATTGAATTATTACTATATGAACTGAAATATTGTCTTTCCTTTAGTAAGACATCAATTATAATTGAATCTTTAATACATTCTTTATTCATCTTATTTGATAATGAAATTTTCAAGAAATCAATCAAGTCACTACTATCACTTTCTTTAATAAACTCAGTTAGGTTGATATCAACATATTGGAAATTATTGAAAATATCTACCAACTGATTATCATTCAATTTACTTCCCTTTGACCAGTAGTAATCCCCTACTTTATCCAAATAATAAGAAGCACCTAATTTTTCACCTAATTTTTTAAAAATCAAAGATTTGACTAAATATGAATAACTACTGTTTGAGCTAAGTAAAATGTACTTCAATAAATTGAAGATGGAAAACTGATCACTTAATAAATCAGTTTCAACCGTATCAATTGATATTATCTTAATAAATTTATCAAAATAATCAACTGGTTTAATACTGAAATCATTTTTCTCCCAATGTGTATAAACTTGATAAATAGGTAATAACCAATTGAAATAAATAACATAAAGACAAATTGATAATTTAACAAATTCAAATTGATTATTATTGATAATCATTGGAATTGAAGATAAATCCCTGTAGTTGTTATTACCATTATTATTAATATTACCATTTTGTAAAAATGAAGAACCAGTAATTGCAGCCAAACCACCTAATATTATTTTATTACCCATTGATCTTGCTTGAATTGTATTATTATTAGCATATGCAATATTTTCATTTACTAATATATTATTATTACTTGTATTTGAATTAGGTGATGGATCAGTTGAATTTGAATTTGCTTGATTAAAAGGGGAATTATTGTTTGATGATGATGATGATGATGAGTTGTTGTTGTTGTTATATGGATTAATTGGTGATTGAGTATAACTATTAGAATTACTACCACCACTACTAAAATTAGTATTTTGAATAAATAATTTCATATTTGAATTTTCAATTAATAATAATCTATTTTTATTTTCAAGATGTTTAATATATTCAATTGATTTTGATAATATAGTTGCTTTATTTAATTTTCTTGCAGGTTCTAAACCATCTAATTGTCTTTCATCATCTGAATATCCATTACCTTCATAATAATCATCTTCATCTTCATCATCTTCACCATCATCTGTTGATTCATTAACTGATGATGATGAACTGTTGTATTGGTTATAGTTGTTATTATTATTATTATTATTATTCTGTTTATCTGCAAGTTTCTTTGATATTAATATCCTCAAAGCAGGAACACAATTTCTTAATTCAATTATTTTAGAATTAATATTTGTTCTATATTTTTTTTCAATTAAATTATGTGAAGATTTAATTTTTTTACCTCTTTTACCACTTGTAACTGTTGAAGTAATAGATATTGAATCAATGGGGTTTTTAGAATTCTTATGATTATGCTGTTTAGATTTGGTGGTATGAGGTTTACTAGATAAATCATCAATTTGTTTTGAAATTTCATTTTTAATATTAATGGTTTCATTATTATTTCTTTGATTTGATAAAGGAGGAGCAGTAACAGTACAATTTGACATTGATGGAGCCATTTGAAAGTTTGTATTATTGTTGTTACCATTTTCAAGATAAGTTTGAAAATAATTTGGATCATTTAAACGGATGTTATTGTTATTACTTTCATCATTACCACCATCAAAATAATCAGGAGAAGAACCAGATGAATAAGGAGATATTATTGCAGAATTATAAGAAGAAGAAACAGCATCGTTAAAGTCCAAGTTTAAATCAGGACTAAAACCAGAAGATATACTATAACCTTCATTATTTGAATTAAGAGAAACTTGATCAAATGATCTTTGTGGTTGTTGTTGTTGTTGTTGTTGTTGTTGTTGTTGTTGTTGTGCCTGTGGTTGTGCCTGTGGTTGTGTAAAATCATTTGAAGGTATTTGTAAATCATTTTCAAGTTTAACAGGATAAGTTGGGAATCCAGTAGCGTAAAATCCAGTATTTTGTTGATTTGTTTGATTTGTGTGATTAGATTGACCACCACTATTACTATTACTACTACTACCCTGTTGTTTTTCTTCAGGTCTTAAAGAAGACAAAAGAGAATCATAATCATCGAAGTATAAACCTTGTGATGATGACATTATGATTTATCACTATAATTCAATAAATAACTGATAACCGTATAACTAATAACCAAGTAATAAATATCTATATCAATGACATTTACAATCATTACAAGTCAAACAAGTGAATAAGTCAATAAGTGTATCAGTAATTACAAAAATAAAAGCCACTTTAACTTATTGTTTAAACTTTCTAAAGTGGTGTGATTTTAAAGTGAGTTTCAAGGCGCGGCAGCTGGCTGTGTTGTGTTGTGTTTGTTTGGGTGGTGTGGCGTGGCGTTGTGTGGCGGGTGTGTCTGTCCAATTGTGCTGTGGCTGGTGTCAATCTCGGAATTTAATTTAATTTATTTTATTTTATTTCCGCGCGGTGCACGGGTGTACTTTGCTTTGCAGGTGCACGGAAGTCAAATCACAAAGTCACGTGATCAGAGCACAGCACAGCACTGCACTGCACTGCACTGCACGGCACGGCACCGAACCCAGCCACCCATTATATCACACCCGCCACACCCGCCCGTTGTGGCTGTGCACCCCCTTCCCCACCCCACTTTCTAATAAAACTACAGCCAACAAACAAACTAAGTAACAATCAGCAAAAAAGGATTCCCAATGCGTCTTCGAAGAAAATTGAGATAACAAAGAGATAAATAATTACGTCAATTATGTCCCTTCTATTTGTCCCTTTGAACCCTTTATTATTCATTCGTTTGAGTTAAGTTAGTTAGTTATTGGTTGGTTGGTGGTTAGTATACTAAGACTAAGCGTTTGTAATTAATTATTACATAAATCTGTATGCCAAGTAGTTAGTTAGTTAGTTAATCTAGTAAAGTAAAGTAAAGCCATAATCCAATAAACTAATAACTTAAACTAATAACCTAATAGCTCAGTAAACTAAACTAAGCTGAGCTAAATAATAAACCAAATTAACAAAAAAACTCACCAACAACAACAACAACAACCAAATCTAACAACGAATTAAAAAGAAAAGAAAAGAAAAGAAAGAGAAAACCAATTTGAGTTGTTTGTCGTGTGCGCTTAGTTAAGTTAAGTTAAGTTAAGTTTGATTACCTTATGTATTACGTTGTCCTTAACAGTTAGTTAGTTAGTTAGTTGTCCCTTCTTTACTTATCTAGTTACTTACTTACTTATCAGTTACTCGGTATATCATACATAATAAAACACGCTTCTCTAGCTAGCTAACTAACTAACATTCTCATTCTCTCTCACACGGCGAGAAATTAGATAGATAAAGTCAAAAAAAATAAAGCTTATTGTTTTTCAAATTTACTGTGTTTCATATTATTTAATCATCATTTTCTAACTCAGTATTTTAACCACCACCCCTTTTTTTCCCTGATTTTGTTTCTTTGATTTCATTGATTTACTGCTTGCTGTAACTAACTAACAATAAAATGGTAAAGATTCCAAAAAATTATAAAGAATTAAAACAAGCAGTACCTGATATAGGTATAATTCTCGTATCAATTTCAGCATGGTATTTTTTTTCATTATCAATTTCAATGTATAATAAATGGATGTTTGGTGGGAATTTGAATTTTAAATTCCCTGTTATAGTTACAGGTTGTCATCAATTAGTATTGTTTATATTAAGTTGTTTAACTTTAACAATTGCTCCAAAATTTAGATTAAATCATGATAATTCTTCTACTACAACAGAAAAAGAAAAATTAAGTTATCTTATATCACCAAGGGTTTATATATCTAAGATTATTCCATGTGCAATGGCATCAGCTGGTGATATTGGATTAGGTAACTCCTCTTTGAAATATATTTCAATTTCATTATATACAATGTTAAAAACATCAGCTGTTTTAATCTTTACATTATTTTGGGGTGTTATATTGAGATTAGAAAAATTATCAATAAAATTAATTGGTATTACAATGATAATGACTATTTCTGTAATGATGATGGTTTATGGACAAGATGAAACAAATCAAGAAACAGATTTAGAAACAATTCAAGAAGAAGTTGGTGAATTGAAATTTAAATTTAAATTCGTTAAACACCTCGCTAAAAGAGCTGTTGAAATTGTTAATGAATCAGTAGTTAATGGTACTACACCCGAAGATAAATCAATCATTGCTTCATCAATGCTAGTTATGGGTTCATTATTAGTTGTATTAGCCTCATGTATGTCTGGTCTTAGATGGGCTTTGACTCAATTGGTATTAAGAGGTAATAAATACACTAAAAACCCAATCTTAACCATCTTCTACTTAGCTCCAGCAATGTCAATCATCTTATTTATCATCGGTGGTTATATTGAAGGTTATGATAATTTCTCCAATTCATTAATCTGGCAAGAATACGGTTTGATTAAAACATGTATCTTATTATTCATCCCGGGAGTCATGGCTTTTTGTATGACTTTGGCTCAATTTATCATATTACAACATGCTCCATTATTAACAATGTCAATTGCTGGTATTTTTAGAGAATTAATTACAATTTTCTTAGGTTGGTTGATCTTTGAAGACAAGTTAAATAAAGTTAATTTATTAGGTGTTTTTGTTACATTATGTGATTTAATTTGGTATAATTATTATAGACTTGAACAGGCTGCTAAAAACAACAACAATACACCACCAACTAAACCTACTTCCACCATCCCATCATCATCATCTGATTCAGAAGCTTCTGCTGGTTTGTTAAATGAAGATGATATTGCATTAAAAGAATTAAAGTAGTAAATAGATACATAATTAATTAATTATTTAAAAGAATCTAATTCAATATCATTATTATTATCTGAATTATTATTACCTACCGAATCTAATTGATTAAATCTATACATATTATACCAAATAATATCACCAAGAGTTACAACTAAACCAATCAAGTTTATAAAACTTAAATGATCTCCAAAGATCAACCAACCTAAGAAAATAGTCAATAATTCTTTAAAAATCCCAGCAATTGATAAAGTTAATAATGAAGAATATTGTAATAGTATAAATTCTGAAATTGTCATAAAGAAAGCTAAAAATCCAGGAATAATAATCAATAAAATAGTCATAAAAACACCCTTTTCAATCCAAATTTGTGAGTTCAAGAAATTGATAAAACCTTCTATGGAAAATCCCATTATAATTAAAGTTAAACTCATTAATGGACTTATATAAAAAATAGTCAATATTGGATTCTTGGTTCTATTATTTCTTTTTAACATAATTTGAGTTAATGCCCATCTAAGACCAGACATACATGCTGATATCAATACCAATACACAACCAATAAATATCAAATGTGATTTATTATTATTAGATTCCTCTCTACTTTCCAATATCTGACCATACTCTTTGGGTTCAGTATTATTGTTATTATCAACAGAATCCTCCTCCCCATGTTTATCTTGACCCCATATCATCATTAATACACCAAAAGTCATAATTAATACAATTGATATAATTCTATAATTCATTTTTTCTAATTTAAAAATAATCCCCCAAATAAGTACAAAAATTAAAGATGATGTCTTAATCATTGTATATAATGATAATGAAATGAATAAAAAACTAGTATTACCTAAACCAATATCACCTGCAGATGCAATTGAACAAGGTAATATCTTTGTTAAATATTCTTTTATAGGCATGAAATAACTTAGTTTTTGTACTGGTACTGGTACTACCACATCATCATCACCATCATCTTCTTCTTTTAATAAAGTATAACTATCAGAATTCAACCTTAATGATGGCCATAGAGACAATGAAATACAACTCAGAATAAATAACAACAATTGATGGAAAGATGTTATGATTATAGGAAATTGGAAATTTAAATGTGGTCCAAACATCCATTTATTATATAATGAAATTGATAATGAAAAAAAATACCATGATAGTATAGATAATAAAGTAATTCCAAAATTTGGGTATATTAATTTAATATAAATCAACCATTCTCTTATTGTCTTTGGCTGAGATGACTTTTTAATATGCTTGGGTGGACTACTATTACTACTCATTAATGGAATATTAGTGAATTGAATAATCGTAGGTGATGAAATTGATTTCTTATGACTTGGTGATAATTTAAACCTTGTAGGTGATATTAATGTATTACTACTACCATTACCTATATCACTAGTTATAATCTTATTTGGTCTCTTGGAATTACTTGAACTAATACTTGAATTTCTTGAATTTAATTTATTAGGGTTATTATCTATTATCGTATCATTAGTATTCATAATAATACATTCATTACTTATCAAATCAACTCAATCAATCAATAACACCAGAGATCAAGCTTGACAAGAATGTGTTCTCTCTCTTATAGAAAGAAACATGTCTTCTTACAAGCCATGTTGTCATCTTCCCCTTGTGGCTGTGCTGTTTCGTCTGATTATGTCAGTAAAAGAAGATCAGTCACGTGCCTGCCGGCCGGCAGCTTATCTAAGCCGGTTACCCTGCCTAACTAACACCCCCCCCCCCCCCGGCAAATCACCGAAAACGGCCACATATTCCGCACCCCTTCATTAACTACCCGGCCACCACCCACGCCGATCGACGCACTATCTAATCAAAAAACAAAACTTACCCGGCCTACCCGGCCAGATAAGTTAATGCCTCACAACGCAAAACAAATCACAGAAAAAAAAAAAGCTGCTTCAATTTCCTTCCCCTCTTCTCACTAATCAATATTGGTTTTTTTACACACATCATTTTTTCAAACAATCATACTAATTTAAATCATAAAATATCACATCACTCTTTATTTGCTTTGTTTTATTCATTTTCTGTATTCATATAGTTATTACATTTAGTTATTACAATACATCCTATACTTCACTTCATACTATTACCCTATACATTTTGACTTATTAACTTATTAACTACTTACAACTTATATTATATTATATTATATTCAATTCTCATTACAAAGCAATCATAATGATAGTTAAAGACAAGAATAACAAATCAAGTTTATTGACTAATATATCAATAATGACTATATTCACTTATTTGAAAAGTTACATAACATGGATATATTCAGTCTTGGTAAATTCACCCATTTTTTCACAAACAACTAAAAAGGCAAAACCACAACCAAAGAAAGTAGTTGAAAGTAATGAAACAGAAACACTGTTCCCTAAATCATTTAAAGTAATTGAAACCTTGACTTCAAATACCGATAATTTACAAGCATGTTCAACTAATGAAAATTCAAATTTAGTTTCATTTACGAATATAAAAGGTGAATTAGAATGGAAATTATCAAATAATAATGATTATACATCCCCCAAATCTGATTTTTCAAATCATTCAAATGAAGAATTATTTGAATTAAACAATAACAATAACCACCCAATAAAAGTGAAAAAAGAATTAAAATCTTTGAATTGGGAAGATGAATTCTTGATTTTATCACCTGTTTCTTCAATTAAATCAAATTTATCAAATTTATCAAATTTATCAAATACATCACCTGCTTCTTCACTTAAATCAAATTTATCAAATAATTCAACTGATATAACAACAAATTCAAATTCTCCAATTGAAAAAGTGGATGAATTAAATGATATATCATTTAATAATGAAGATAGATTACATAAATGTCCACATTGTGATTCTTCTTTCAAGATAAGAGGTTACCTTACACGTCATATTAAAAAACATTCATTAGAAAAAGCTTATAAATGTCCATTTTATGGAGATAAGATAAGTTCAAGATGTCATGCAACTGGTGGATTTTCAAGAAGAGATACTTTTAAAACCCATTTAAAATCAAGACATTTTAAATATCCACCTGGTATTAAAGCAAGTAATAGACAAGGTAAATCAGGTTGGTGTGGTATATGTGGTGAAAAATTTGTTAATAATGAAATTTGGGTTGAAAGACATATTGAAAATGGTCAATGTAAAGGATTACCTGATTCTTATATCAAGACTTTAAAAATTGGTAAAAAGAAAACAGGTAAACATAGTAGATTATTAGATGTTGATGAGGAGGGAGTTGATGATAATAACAAGCCAAAGAAAAACAACATTAGTGAATCAGAAGACGATGAATCATTATCATTATCAGAAGAAGAAGAAGAAGAAGAGATAAGATCATTAGAAGAAGATAATTATGAACATAAATTAATACAACAAGATGATGATGATGAAATTTATTATTCATTAGATTATGAAAATTCTCCAACTTCAATTTATCCAAATCAACAATATATACCTCAACCTCAACCTATACAACAAACACAACAACAACAACAATTCTACTCGCCAAATACATCAGTTACATCAGGTTCAAGTCCAATTTCATATAATGATTCAATAAATCAACAACAAAAACAGTATATGATCAATTTTCAACATTTACCAATTCAACAACAGCAATCCCACTCAAATCAATTAGAGTTCGATATGAGTTTGATTGATAATTTATCTAATTCAACTGAAAAATTAGTACCCATTTATCAAAATTATCAACAACAACCTACACAACAACACCAGTATCAACCTACGCAACAACACCAGTATCAACCTACACAATACCAATTCCAAGAACAACCCCAACAATCACAACAGGTGTATCATTATCAACAAACTTATCATGAACAACCAGTTAATTATTAACTTTAATTACCTCCGCTTTATTTATTTATTTATTTATTTATTTATTTATTTATACCATACTTCGATTTATTATTTGTATATTACAATTCAACTTACTTACTTTACTTTACTTTACTTTACTTAATACCCCCTCATTGACTCCTGTCAATAGTAATCATATACTTAATCCCTGTAAATCCATATTTCTTTGATTTCAAAGGTTACCTAATTCGGAAATCCCCTGCTTCCAAAAGTAGTAATTACCGGCTCCCCTTTTCCGGTACTCACTCTCGTATAAAAATAAATATTTCAAATAATTATAATCAATGTATTTATTTATCCCTTGGGTTATTTTTAGACACAACTTCAATTTATCTAATTAATTTGAGTTAGACTTACATCTTCTTGAATTGAATAAACTACGTGAGTATGTATACTAATATAGTAGTACACTTAACTAAAGGTTAAACTAAACCAATTTTTAAACAATAGCCCCAGCACAAAAAAAAGCTTTACTAGTACGTACTACTACGGACGGAAAGAAAACAGAAACAAACAAACAACTGAATCCAAAAAAACAAATCCACAAGCCAAGAAATCTTACTATTGTTTTCAAATCTATTTCTAATACATTAACTTCATCATCACTGTTTATCTATCTTATTAAGTGTATCTAAGTAACTAACTAATTAGCTAGGTAACAACTACGTAAGTAATTATACTTACTTAACCTGTAAACCAACTAATCGTAGTAAAACTAAGTAAGTACTTTAGTACTATTACGTACTATTACGTACCAATAAAAGTACAAACAAATAATAAGAATCAATCTCGCATTACTCGAATCCGCTCTGAAGTATAACCGCTACTTTCTCTCTCTCTCTGGTTTTTTCGTTATTCTCTTTTCAAAGTAACAATTTAGAAATAATTTTATTCAAGTAATAAAATAAAAGTAACATTTTATAAGTTAAGTATCTTTTTATAACAGATAAAACACGATTCATTTCATAATTAATACCCTTTACCCCTTTACTTTACTTTCATTCATTACCCTTACCCTTACCCTTACCCTTACCCCTTTACCAATCTTACTACTTTACATCAATCTACTAAATTAGTGATCGATTGTTTTTTATACTTTACAACATACATCCCTCTCGATCGATCAAAATAAAGTCATAACAACGCTTAATTTAATTAATCCCATAGTTATTTGTCAATCGTTTATCAAATTTCTTCTGTAGTACTAATTGTCCAATTATTTTAACATTTCACATTTCTCATTTCCATTTCCATTTCCTTCCTTCCTTCTTGACTCCTTTATTTCTTAACCCCTACTTAACTCCTCCAATTCGTCATTTTGAAATTTGAATCTTAATCTTATTACTAATATATGCTTAACTTATCATTTTCATTTGTATTAATAAACTAAACTAAACCAACCAACTTACTTTCTGCATACATACATACATACACCATTTCGAATTCAATTAATGATTTCATCAATTTGGAATAAAAAGAATATAATAAATTCTTTAATACTACTTCTACCAATTACATCATATGCTGCTTCATCTACATCATCAACAAGTGCCTACCCTGTACTTACATTAACTCCAAGATCAGCTTTAGTATTTGATTATCACGTTCAAATAGGAAGCCCGCCACAAACTTTAGGTTTAAGATTAGATATTTGTAATGGTGAACTTTGGGTACCTGATTCAAATGGTTATACTGCATGTGATGTAACTTATGGTGCTACCACTACTACAACAACAACAACCACTAAGGTAAAAACCACCACATCAACTAATAATTCCACATCAGCAACTTATTGTGCAAGTGATGGAATATATACAATGACAGATTCATCATCTGGTAATTATTATAATATAGATTCAAATGAAGATGTTTTAGAAAGAAATGATGGTTCATTAGTAGAACAAAGTTTCTTAGATTATGTTTATATAGAAGGTGTTTATGCCAATGATAATTTTTCAATTCAATTAACTTCTGCTAAAGATATTGCTAAAATTGATGATTTTATATTTCGTGCTATAAATCAATCAGATGTTTCATTAGGTGCTTTAGCAATGGGTAATTCAATTGATGGTATACCAACTTTATTAGAAAGATTTGTAGATGATGGTATAATCAATTCAAATGGTTATTCTTTAAATTTAGGACATAATTATGGTGAAATATTATTAGGTGGAGTCTCCAAGGATAGATTTAAAGGTGATTTAATTGAATTTGATTATATTCCTATATTAGATACCTCAGGTGCTTTAATTTATTCATCAACAAGTGAAACTGATTCTCATCCAGTTATACCAATTTCAGGATTTGGTGTCACTTCAAATTCAACTGGGAAATCTTTCCAATTCGATAATTCATATTTTGATGATATCACAACGGGTCAATATCCAAGACCTGCTTTATTAGATTCACGAAATTATTATAATTATATCCCTTACTCTACCCTAATTGATATTGCAGTTGAATTAAATGCATATTATGCAGAATCTTTAAATAGATGGCTTGTTGGGTGTGATATTGGTGCCAGTGGTACATTAGACATCTCAATGGGTAATTTAACTATAAATATCCCAATATCAGATTTATTATTTCAAGCTTATGATCAAACTACAAAGACAAAATTATATTTCTCATCAGGTGAATACGCTTGCTTTGTTGGTTTATTGCCTGATTATTATTACGGTTACTCAATATTAGGAACTCCATTCTTGAAAAACATTTATTTAGCAGTTGATAATGAAGGTAAAAAATTAGCAATGGCAAAATCTGTCAATTTCACAGAAGAAGCTTTACCTAATTTAGAAGATGAATCAATAAACCCAATTTCATCAGGTTATATCCCATTTGCAGTACCTAACAACATCACATCTTATGAATCCCTGACATTAACCGTATCAACGGGGACATTCACATTATCCAGTGATATATCACCACAAACAGCAGTTATATCAAATGGTGAAGTATTCGTTGGCGATTCATTAACAGATACAGTATCAATAAGTCAAACATCAACTTCAAATTCTAAATTATCTGCATCTGCTTCTGGTTCATATACATCAACAAAGAAAAACAATGCTAATTTACAAAAAAATTGGAAATCTTTTGATTTCTTAATTAGTTCTTCTTTGTTTTTATTTACTTTGATTAATTTACTGTAATTAATTATTTATCTTTCTTTGCTTACTCTTTTTTACTTACTTACTTATTTTTAATTCACTTTTTTTTTTTTCTGCTTAATAATGACAATCAATATCTAGACTTTTAATAAATTACTTACTTACTTTCCTCTACTTAATTAGATAAATCCCAATAACTACAAGGGATCTTAGGAAATCTAGTAATCATACACTGTACCAACCACTCCCAAGATATCAAATAAACTTTACTCAATTCCCCTTTTTGCTTAAACTTCCATTTAAACCTCTTTCTCAACTGATTCATTTGTTTTGTAATAACACTAGATGATACACTAGTCTCTAAGTCATAACTCTTGTCTTCAAGACTAACCCCAATAGATTGGAAATTTGGAACATATATGCAATAATTCTTAGATTCATTGATATTACCACCAAAAAAATCAAATCCACCTTGTTTTTGAAAAGAATCTAAATCAGTTATGAATTTCAATTTGTAAACACCTAATAGAAAAAAGAAAAATTTTAAAAAATCAACTTTATTCTTACTAACAACAACAACAATAACATAATCTTTCAATACATGATTATTCAAATTCAATTGCCTTATCAAACTATTTCCCATATCGAAATTCTTCATAAATTTAACAAGATTTTGACTTAATTCACAACCATTACGGAAATTAGATTTACCAGCAGGCAAGATATAAGTATCCCAATTTTGCAAGAATTCATGATTTATTTCACAATCTAATATAAACTCCTCTGATAAAATAGGCCAATTTAAAGCTAATCCTTCAAGATACTTCAATGTTCTAATTGGTTCATTTGAAATAACTGCTGAAAATTTATAATTCTCTAAAGTTGAAATATCTTTACCTAATTTAGATAACTCTAATTCATTCAATTCATCATTGTAATTAACTTTAATAATTTCTTTAAAATCTTCAATTAATTTCCCACCTAATGTCTTGATTATCTTCTTGATCTTTGTCTCATTTTTCAAATTAGTAGTACAGAAAATACACTTATCAAAGATCCCTAACCCTAATCTAACATTATCTGTATCCTGTTGTTGCTTGACACTCATTAAATCATCAAATTTCCTCTTATACATCTCTAATAAATATCTCTTGAATTTAAATTCATCGTTAAATGGCTTAAATCCAATACTTGATCCTTGTGGTGAAGTCAAATATAACTCATCAATACTAACTATAAGATCCTCTTCTTCTTCTTCTTCTTCATCTTCTAACTGCCCTAATTCAACTCTTTTAGATTTAACATTCTTTCGTTTTGGTGGTCTTTTCTTAATACTAACAGTATTATAACCTCTCATACACTTTAATGAATTTGAATTACCAGAATCATATGATAATCCAGTTATTATATAAAATTGTTTCTTATTCTTGATATATTTCACTTCATCTCCAACTTTGATACTCAAAGGTGCATATATTCTCTTACATGGAACACTAACATTGTTTAAACTTCGATTACTACCACCACTTGTATCAAAGTCTTTCAATTTGATTTCAAAATCATTAACATCTAATTTATCAACTTCTAAAGAATTCAAAACATCTAAAATTCTCCTTCTTTGTTCATTATCATAATAATAATCCTTTTCATTTGTTTTCAACGATAATATATTACCAAATATCTTATCCTCTTCTTTGAAAATTATCGTATCAATACTACTTGGATAAATTAATGTTCCTTCACTCAACCAAATACTTGTATCTATCTTACATGATTTTTCATCTAATACCTTTTCCGTCTCATTCTCTTTAATCTCCTTTAGCTTATCATCACTGTCCTCTTTCTGTAATTCTTCTTCTTCTTCTTCTTCCTCTTGTCCTTCATCAATCTCATCAAATGTAAAAGTTCCATTAAAAGAATTATCATTAATAGGGGCAGTATCAGCAACTCTCACTTCATAATTGTCCTCCACCTCTTCATCATTGTTCATATCATCTTCACCACCAAGGTGATTATAAGTATTGGCTTCTTTTAAACTCAACTGATACCCTAATTCTGAAAATTGTGAAACTCCACCACCACCAACATCAATCATTTGAGTCTCTTTTGTCTCAAGATCTGAAGGTTGTTTTGGATTATTGAACTCATTTGAATAAGGTTGTGACGTATAAGATGAAAGAACAGTGGTCTTTCTCCTTTTAGCTCTATTAAATCCATCTTCATCGTCCGTAAATTGATTAGAACTGATATTATCATTCTCATTCTCATTCTCATTCTCATTTGATTCTTCATGTAATACAGACAAATCATTCGATTTGGAACTAATTACACCTTTTATAGAATTAGAAGAAGCTATATCAGATCCCGTTTGAGATACAATATTTTCATTCATAATCATAGGTGATGACTCAGATACAGTAATTGTATTTTTTCGTTTCTTATCATTGTTGATTTCCAGTTGCGGTTGCGAGATATTCAAACTATCCAATAAACTACCAATATGATAAGTCCCAATATGTTGAGTCTGTGTACCAGACACAGATCCTTGTGAACTTACAACTTCAATAACAGACTTATCAATATCCATTTCATTTTTCTTCTTCAAACTATCTTTTACATGATTTTCAATTTCTTCATCATCACTACTATCCGAAACAACAACCTTATCATTCCCATTGTCTTTATGTTCATCATTATCATTTTCGTCCTTGTTAATATATTCGTTATTATCATCAATTTTATAATTATCCTTTATTACAGAATTCGTAACACTTAACAATCGACTATTACTCAATAATAAATCATTTGTCTTTAATTTCAAAGGACTTTCAAAAGATGTATCACACTCTCTAGTATCCTTTTCACCCGTACCAGGTACTTGTACAAATACAGAAGATCCTTCCACAGGTACTTGATCACAAGTCTTAGTCAATGGCGTTTGATGACTGAATGATATATTTCCTAATAAATTATCATAGGTCTTATCATTGCCTCCTGCTCCTTCATCATGGGATAATTGAGTATCGTCAACTTTACTACCTTGCCAAAACCCAGTTGTTTCATTTGCAGTGGCATTTGCTGCTGCTGCTGCTCTTTCCATTTCTTCTCTTTTTCGTAAAGCTTTATTGACTTCTTCATTGATATCACCGTCTTTTTGAGTCAACCCATTATCATTATTTTTATTATTATTATTGATATTTTTATCATCTGTCTGATACGTATTCAAACTGTCATCATAAACCATTTTCCTTGTCCCAACGTTTAAATTAATCGGAAGATATGAATCATCCACTCTACTGTCTTCTTCTTCATCTTCTTCATCTTCTTCATCTCCCTCTATTTCACCTAATACAATCCCCATATCGGAATCATTCTCAATCTGTCCATAATTCCCATTATTCTCTCTTTCTGCTAACATCTTGAAAATATTACCATTTGTGTTATTATTGTTATTGTTATTAGTATTGGTATCACTCAAATTCAAACTCTTACCAGAAGGTGTTTCTTCATCCATAAATTTGAATCTATTATGAGATGGTGTACTGGTATCTGGTGTCTTTTCAAAAGGATCAGTTATATCATTAAGATTCATTACAGTTTCATTTGCATCTGCTTCCATATTAATCGACATATCCATTGTTTCACCATTGCTTAATTTAGATAATACTTGAGAATCAATAATATCTTTCTCTGATATGCTTCCCTCTATCACTTGTGTACTTATACTTGCTGAAATAGGTTGTGTTGATTGTTTTGTCCTTTGAGTTGATATACTAGGTTTAGCAAAACTATACTGTTTTTTAGGCTCTTCCTTTTCTTCTTCAATGACTACTTTTTCACTAGACCCAATTATTTCAATTGATACATCTGCATCTCCACTACCATTCTCTTGTAATCTCTCTTGAAACTTACCATTAAGTTCCATCGTGTCTTTATACAATAATGGTGGTTTAGACGGTACCGGTACCGACTCACTAGGTGACTAAATAATATAAATAAAGTTGGTTAGTAAAGCTAGTTCAATTAAGATATTTCAATATTTCAGCAATTTAAATCAAATCAAATCAAATCAAATCAAATCAATAACATACTTTTGAAGACATCTCTTCGCCCATTTCAAAACACATCCAGAATTAAACAACCCTCCTGCACAATGTCACTAAAAGCTAGTTCAATTAATCGTAATACTAGTGGTGGTATTGTGGTATATATAAGTATTATTACTCCATACTATACCTAATGGCATATCACTCAAAAATCACATTATTTACATATCATAGACAGATTCATCACCGCCTTACGTGAAGTCACATCCGTGCATACATCCATACACGCGAAAAAGGCATCTGGGACTCAAGTCAAGATTAAAAAATCAAATATATAAAACCTTTATTTTCCAACATCGGGGCCAGGTTTTTCAATTTTTTTTGATACTTACATTGAATAATTGATATGATTGCTTACATATGTCATCATCCGACATTCAGAAGGCTATTTTGGCAAAATACAAGAATGAAAAGAACATTTTTATCCCGATAAATACACCAAACTGCACCGCAAATCTCAAATCTCAAGGTATCTACAGACACCTATTTCTGATACATTGAACCACGGATTGCCTTGTTATAGGTCATAAAGTGCAATTCAACTACAGCCCTAACATGGTCTACTCAAGGGAAAGCAATTCAAAGTTGATACTTTTCATGTGATCTTTGAAACCTAACTATGTAATATTAAATTTTTAATGTTAAAAAGAGTAACATTTTAACTAACTACTCACTCCTCCTGGCATTCAATTTACCTAAAACCGAAACATTTGTACTCTGATAAGCCCAAATAACCTACCTTCTTTTCCCGAAGTCTTCATATCAATATTACTGGAAGCCTTGGGACCCGTAACCTAAGACAAACCATATTGTATTCCTTGACTTTTGCCTAATTTTGGAACTAATCACCACATAGCCGCACTCTATCAGCCCCACGCGATATTATTTTATTTTCATTTTCTCAACAAGCTTCTCCCACTTTTACAAGCTTCATTCAGATTGATACTAAACTATAATGCCCAAATGCTCTATTTTAATCAATTACAATGCCAATACATCAAATGCCTTTTGAAACTAATTAAGAACAAGAATCTACAACCACTCAGCTTTCTAGTGGTACCAATTACAAATAAAAAAAAATATTCAAAAAACATGATAAACTTCAAAAGAAGGTATTTGCTCTTGTTTCTGATCAAGCCAGAAGGCCTAGGCCCAACCCAGTCTAGTAAGTAATCTAGCGAATTACCTATATGAAATCTGGGGAGAGGGCAACTGGTTTAGAATTTGCATGTGAAAGTGGGTCCCTATTGAATTGCGTGGGTAAATACCTATTGAATTCCTTGGGAATTTATCCAGGGATCTTAAGGTAAAATTAGCATAAATCAATGTCAAAATACCCATATTTTACACCAATCACTCTGATTTAATATATTGCAACAACTATTTCTTTTAATTTATTTCAACCAATTAAATAAAGTTAACTAGAAATGTCAAGCTATCCACTGATACCTCTTATAGTACATCGACCAATGATTGATCTTGTTACAAGAAGAAAAGTGATATAACAAAGACATACCAAAAATGCCCCACTGTTGCTTCTACACTAGAGATACATCAGCAGTAGTATATTCAGTAAGTTCCTGGCACTTCATTATATAGCTATATTAATTAACAGTGACTTGTCCTCTATACAACTACAGAACAATTATTAATTCAAAGATCATGATCCAAAGTCTGTGTATCCAGATAAGCCAAAATCACCTTTTTTCGATCCAAATTCTCAAATCTCAGATTTCCAAAAATTCTGGAGCTCAAGTTCAAAAACAAAAAACAAAAAACAAAAAAAAATTAAAAAAATTCCAAAAAAACAGTTCGCGAAAGTGTGAAAATTGATGTTTTTGCGGTTATTCAAGGTAATACACGGTTATTCCCGGGGTTTACAAGAATATTCATGGATTTTGAGTAAAAGTTTCAGTTGAACATCAATTATTTGTTATATAATGTCACCAAAATGGTCTAGAATTACAATCTAATAAGTCTACCATTGTTCAAGTGTACTATAAAGATTGAACTGTAATCTAAACTAGTAAAATCAAGAGAAATTAAAGAAAAATTCAATGGATCAAAGATGTGAACTCCAACTTAGGTATAATAAGCTTATTAGTTTTAAACACACTCCAATAAGTGATATGTTTTATATTCTGAGCTGTAAACACAATAACATGACTGACCATAGTGTACATGGTCTTACTAGCATTTATTCGTAATTGATTAGCAAAGTTAATGCCTTCTGTAATGTCCTCAAAGTGATGTAATTAGGCTTCTCTCAAATTGCCCTTCAATTAGTTTGACCTGTACTTTCAACTAAAACACATTAGCAGATTCAATGTATGAGTAGATCATACATTGGTTATCGAGTTAATAAGGGGGCCTATGTTTCATTATATTCAAGTCTATAAATTGATGAATACTACTAAAGTATGTCAGTATTGGAGCTTTTCAAAATACTACTGCATTGGCTAAATGGATATAGATAGGATAAAATATATTCAATGAATTTTACTTTCACTATATATAAACTAAACGCTGAAGCAAAGAATAGGCACTAAGGAAAAAAAAAGAATTAAAAGGAGTAAGAGCATCGATCCAGACTAGAGGAATATCTATAACCTGTTGTTGGAAGAGCTTGCTCTTGTTGAAGAGGCTTGAGGGTGTACTCTACCTTCAAATGAAGAATTAGGATGACCTCCTGGACCACCTCCCGGAGCACCTCTCATAGGAGAAGAAGGATTGGGAGATAAACTCAATCTCAAAGAGAGCTTTTCAGATCTATAACCTTCATAATGAACATTATGAGTAGTTTCCTTCAAATCTTGTAGACAACCACCGAGCAAACATGTTCTAACAATTAAGAAATCGCTGTGATCTGGATCATCAACTTTGGCAACACCCCATGGATATCTTCTGACTTTGAATTCAGTGTTTTCAAAGAGCATGGTCTCAGTGCTTCCTGTAACAGCAAATGGAAGCATATCTTGAATAGTTTCATTATTTGGGTTTCCTTCCAAAACTTTATCATTATTGACATCGTTGTCTTCATCATCTTCTTCTTCAATATCTGCAAGAGCAGAAGTAAAATTATAAACTTCAATCTTGTGTTTGAGGATATCGGCCATAATTAATTGTTTGTTCAATTTGACTTCTTCCTCAGTTAACATATCAGCTTTAGCAATAATAGGAATGATGTTACATCTTCTACCCAATGCGATCATACTTTGAATATCTAATTCACGAAGACCTTTACCTGTAGGTCTTATAAAATATAACAAACCATGGATACGAGTATCTTTGAAAGAACGACTTCTTTGAATTTTACATTCATCATCCAATTTGTTTTGAAATTGAGTCTCAATGTAATCAAGAACTTTCTTAGTAGAAAATGAATTATCTACAAAATCTCCAAAACCTGGAATAAAAGTGAGATCTAAATTAATTTGTGTACCTCCTTCATAAATCTTTGCCTCATAATTGTGAATCTTGAGTGTATTAGGAATTGGTTGATTGACATCAACCAAATTCTGTTCACATAACGTGTTAATGAAAGTTGCCTTTCCTAATCCTGATTCACCAAGGACTAAAAGAGATAATTGTAAACCCCTTTTTAAGAATTTCCTTTGTCTAATATCTTCCGGGGAAAGCTGTATTCAGAGAATAAAATTAGTATTAGCTCCAATCATTTAAATACACCGAACTAAACAAATGGTAATCAAACGTTTTGTAATCTTAAACTAGAGATGCTTGCAGACATTGTTTGGATGATTGATTAGATTCAAATAATAAAAAAGAAGTAAACAGTTAAGAGTAAATAGAAGAAGAGAGTGATCTATAAATCTTGTAAATTACTGAATCAAATTCTCGCAATGAACTTTCAAAAGTTCTGCGAGTTCTCTTAGTGATTTTACTAAGGGAGTCTCATATTTATGTTTTTAATATTACTAAAACACTATAATATACAGGTATTTAGCTGAAATCAAGATTTAGCTTTACTAATGCTCGTAGCGTTACCATAATAATGGGTATATACACATAGTTATTCAACTCTTACTATCATTCACTATTCTTTTGATTTCTTGTTCCGTAAGTTTTGGTAATGATTTCAAGATATTAGGATCCAGTACCTCTAAGTATTTTGTAAGCGTTATCAAATCTTGGTAGCAGCTCCATAAGTCCTCGTATAGGCAACTGAATCTATCTCTAATAAGCGAATCTGGACAAGTAATCTTTTCAACGTTTGCTCCAACAACTACACCGAGAGCAGCAATGGTATATGGGTCATGGAGTAAAGACAAAGGAACCCTTGATGTATACTCAAAGAAAGTAGCAGCATGCCCAAATATGGTTCTCACCTTCGACTGCCATGTTCCACTTATGATTTCTTCTTGGGTAGGGATAGGTTGATCTCCCGAATCAAGTTCTTCCATACATATCTTATAAGGATTTGTCAAAGTGACTTCAAAACATAATACTTCTAATATCTTTTCCTCCAATTTCACTATTCTATCCTTCCAATACCAATATATCTTTGATTGTTCATCTACTGGTTCGATTTGCTTACTTGCTATTCTAGCACATACTTTCACAACGTCTGAAAGTTTTCTTCTACACTCTTCTGCTTTGGAAGCAACAAATAATGAAGTTGCCGCAACTTCGTAGTAATGATACCTAATGATATCTCTTCTCATGTAAAATCTATGTAAATATTCTGCTGCTGTAAGACCTACTGAACGTGATAATTTCAACTCACGACAACATTTGACGATATATTGGATACCTTTGAATCTTCTTGAGAACTCCGTAGATGCATCAATCTTCACTATTCTTGAAGGTGTCTTATACTTCAATTCATCCATTGTAAAAGTCCAGTAAGATACAGGAACATCGATTATTCCTTCCCAATAAAGGGTCGCATCAGTGCCAGACTTCTTCATACTGGATATTGAAGGAGAATCAAGTCGTTTAGGAAGGCTCTCAACTTGAGGTTTTGGTGAGCCATAAACCACAGCACGTCTCTCCGACATCGTCATTAGTATATTCTATCAATTGTAAATAGTTTTGATACCCAATATAGCTTCTTGTCTTGAATGAACTATGATACAAATATCCATCTAATATTAATGTTATCGAGAGACCTCAGGAAAAAAAATATACTGCTAATCACTGCACCCGTACACAACAAAATTATCATCTTAGCTCTGTTGTCTGAGAAAGTGAGCTTAAGGAGAAAGAAAACTAAGGAAATCAATTTTGAGCAGGAGAAAGTAGAAACCGATTTTGATTTCAAAATTAAAGAAGTCCATTTTTGTGAATTTTGCAAAATATGTAATACTACTGGATTATAGAAATTTATGCCATCATCATACGCCCCATTGATATATATACTAGTATATTGAAACTAAAAGCAAAATTGAAAAGGAAATTCAATATCGGGGGCACTGCACTGCCAGGGGATTATCGAGCTCCATAAATCAAGCTCCGTAATTATCAACCAAGCACCGTAAAGTTAGAATAATCAATTTTTTGAAATTATTTGATAAGCATACTACTAATAGCTAACAGAAAACTGTACTATTATAATGGAGTCAATTGTTATATATACTTATATACAAAACATAAGAGAAAAATTGAACCAAGACAGTTTAAGTGGAGGAAACTGTGCTGAGATGCGAACGAGAAGAGTTAGAAGTGGGGGAAGTTGGTGGGATACCAAATGCTACTTCAAAAAAACATTAAATTTTGATAAGACTTCTTCAGGAGTTATTTTCATGGGCTGAAGATTATATGAACATGTAGAGCACAATTAGGGCTTTATGATGATTATATTGACTTGTAAAAATATTGATAACTGAGTGAGATATATAGCGATGAAAGTGAAAATATTGACACATTTGGGGGTTTTACACCGCCATGGTACTCCGGGGGTCGGGGGCATCTATCTGGTTTTATTTATTTCACATAGTTAACGGGGAAATTTAGGGGAATCCAGGGAAAACTGGTGATTATTAATATACATATACATATTTATATTATTTACTTATATCAGCTCATCCATACACTTGACAGCGTAATCAAGAATATAACTTTGCTCAACCATGTCGTCAATTCTTGAATAATGACGCTCACTATAAGGAATAATGGAATCTATGTAATTCATTATACCTGGAATTTGACTTAATTTATCTGTATTACGAGTTGTCAATATAACTCTGATCAATTTTTGAGAAACTTCAAAGAATCTAGCATTGGTATTCCAGTCTCTTATTCTTTTGAATAGAAGAACAATTTTGTCATCTTCTAATTTTCCAATAGCAGCTTCCAATTCGAAAGAACCCAAGGTAGAGTTCTTATCTTCGTTGGATGCAATACATGATTTCAAAACATTGTAGAGTCTCATTGGATGATTTAAAGAGAGTGCTAATAAGAATGCATTAACCCAATCTCCTTTGTTGATATAATTCTGTAATGACTGTTCCTTCTCGACTTTTTCCTTTCTGGACTCAGCTTCGAGATCTTGGGCCTCTTTGGTGTTATCAATCCAAATGGTAATTGAACCATCGGCATCAGCAGAGACAAATCTTTCTCCATCATTCTTGACAGTTAATGCCCAAATTCTATTATCATGGTTATCCAAAGTTTGAACACAGTCACCTGATGATAATTCCCAGATTTTGATCAAACCATCTGCACCTGCACCAATTATGAATTGATTCTTAGCTAAGAATGAAACTCTTTGTATAGCATTGGTTTGACCTTGGAAAGTTTTCTGACATGTGTAATCATCAAGAGACCATACTTTGGCAGTTTGATCACCGGAACCAGTAACAATCAATTTATCATAGGCACAAAATTTAACATCATACACAGGTCTCTTATGTCCTTTCAAAATACCAACAGTTTCACCGGTAGCTAAATCCCACACTTTGGCTAATTTATCATGACTTGCAGTTGCTAAGAAATCATCGTTCGGACTGATGTCAATATTGTGGATCATTTTATCGTGTGCTCTTCTTGTAAACTCTGAAGTCTTCACAATTTTCACTTCACTATCATTTGGAGTAGGTTTTGGAACCATCCATTTTTTGATGGTTAAATCTTCTGATGCACTAATGATAAATTTTGGGTACGATTGAATTGGTGTTCTAGGTAATGCCACTGCAGTAACTGAAGATGCATGACCTTCGAATGAAGCATAACATTCAAATTTCTCGGTTTCCTCATTGAATCTCCATAATCTGACAGTGTTATCTTTGGCGGCAGTAGCAATCCAGAGACCATCTATGGTAGAATCCAACATATTCAATAAATCAGTATGTCCTTCACAAATCTCCATATCTAAAGGTCTATTCTCGAGATCTACTATACGTAAGGCAGGAGAGTTGGTAGCAAGTGCAAGTTTATCAAAGTTTGGCCCAACATATCTCATATCTGCAATGGTACCATGATTACCTGCTAATCTTCTCTTAACAGGAAGAATGTTTTGTGTTCCTTCTTCTAACTCTATTGAAAGATCTAACTCTACAATGGTTTGATCAGACATTACTAATATTAAAGACTCACTATCTTCAGGGAGCGTTATTACTTCCATAATTGATAATTCTTCGGTAGATTCCAAGGAAGCTGGTGATGAAGCTACAAGAGATTCAGTTTCTCTATCCCAAACTCTAATAATACCTTCTGCTCCTGCAGTATAACAATATTCGGCACCTTCTAATTCAATGAAACCAGCACTTTCTACCGCATGTTCAGTAGGTACAGTCTTGATTTCCTTCCAAGTTTGAGCATTCCAAATTATGCAAGTGTTATCACGACCACCAGATATGAATAATTCACCAGTAGAATTAAATGAAACACCTCTTACTGCAGAACTATGTTCAGTCATAGTCTTGACACATTTTCTTTTCACCAAATCCCAAATTCTCACAGAACCCATTATATCACCACTTGCAAGTTTCCAATTTCTAGAATTTAACTCACCGAAAAAACAAAGAGCTGACAATGTTGAACCATGACCTTTGAAATTATGTGTTACGAAACCTGATTCAATATCCCAAACAACAACACTTCCATCTGTTAAACCAAATGCGAATAAAGATGATGTGCTATCACAAGCAGAAATATATGCTACTGAAGATAACTTATAACTTTTGACAAATGAGGAAGTTTCTAAGTTGAAGACCTTGAGTAACTGGGATTGTGATACGATTGCAAGGTACTTTCCATCTGGTGATATCTGTAAAGTTGAAATCAAGTCACCATCACCTTGTAATGAATGAACTACTTCGTCTGTATCTCTATTGATTATAACTATATCTTCGTGAACTGCACTTGCAAGAATTGATCCATCTGCAGAGACTGTGGCATTGGCGGAACCAACAAAGAATGGCTCTATATCCACTTTCTTATAACTCCTCTTGGTTTTAATATCCATGTTTGTCGGATTTCTATACTGTGATAATAAGTTTGTTTCAAATTCGATATCTATACTCTACTCTTCATATACAGCTTATATTTGAAAATTTTATCTATAAAAAAAAATTAAAAAAATGTGCGAATACCAGAACTAAACATTTTCACTGCCATAAAATAGTTATATTCTACGTGTTTAGTTTATCTTTCGTATATACAGGCTTCATTACGATTCAAATCTATATAGATATTTACATAGACTTGGTGGTATTTAATAGATAGAATGGGCGTCAGTCATATCAATATCAGGAGTGGAGAGGTTACCTCCAAACATCTGTGCTATCTCAACGATTGCTTTCAATACATCATCATCAAAACGATTGAACTCATTGCCATATACTAAATTGAATTCATTGGTACTTGGATCTTTAACGTAGGTCAATCCACATAAATCCATAACATCAATTTTCTTGAAAAATTTCAAAGATGAGTTTATTTGCTTCTTCAAAAGATGGTCAAATAAAAATCCATTCTTATTGAAACGAGGTTTGATGAAAAACTTGGGGGAATCGAGACCAGAGAAGTATGTTAACTCATTTTCTATCCTTTCGAACATTTCTTGAACATCGTTCAATTCATTCCCTATAGCCATGAGAGTTGATACTTTGATTGATTCATCTACAATATTGTTTTTGTCATGGAATAACAAGTTCACTTGTTCACATTTGGAACAATCACAATTTGATAAGAAGGTAATCTCAGGGAATATATTTTCAATCTCTTCAACATTTGGTAAGAGATTTCCTACAAGATTTTCGGATGGATTCCTCACATTTAGTCTTATGTCCACCAAATAGTTTTGATTCTTGGTAATAACACTCCCAAGAATCATGAATAAATCAGAGAAACTAAGGCATTCAATCTTGAGATTGAAATACAGCCTTTGGAGACTAGTAAATGATTCTGTCAATCTAAGCAGTAACATTGCTCGAAGATTATTCTTATCTTCATCTTCTTCCTCTAATTCATAATTAATGGATAGGTTAACAATATTTCTCCCTTTTGATCTCACAATGGTTCCTAAAGTATGTGCTGTCTCAGCTAATTGTAATACTTTCCCATTTGCTGAAGAATTGTCATAAATGAAAAGTTCAAGACTTTGTAAGTTCTCAAATATAATGTGACGAGAAATCAAATGTAAGATAGGACTCGATGTTTGATTTGTCATAGGTAGACCTAATTCTGTGATATTACCCAGTAATATACTCATTTTTCTTAAGATTGCAAAGAACCCCACTATTCTACGATAAACCGTTTCATACGTAGCATTTGTCCCATAACTGCCACTATTCGAAGTGTGGAAATATAAACCTTTCAAATTTTTCAACATTAAGGGATTCTTTGTAAGCAAATGAAAAATAACCATATCTTCATTACTTGATAAAGTGGCAGCAATATGTAAGTTCTGAACCTTTGAAAAATCAATGAAGTCAAGCATACCTGACTTTTCTGCCCTCTCACAGAAGTTTGCGTCAAGATATAAGTTGGTCAATGATGGAGCCTCCAAATGAGACAATGGCTCTAGTGGAGTAGTTGATGGAAGTTGAAACACCTTGGCATTCGGGAAATACAAGTTTCCACAGTTTCTCCAAGCTTGAATATCAAAAAAGTCTTGAGAACTTGGTAAACCATCAAGGTAAACCTCTTGAAGAAGCGCAGAGTATTCAATTCCCAGTACACTTGGACTATGCACCGAATCAAAAAATCTTTGGATATTGTATGAATCTATAAGTGTATATGAATCAATTGGTAATTTGTATGACGAGCTATTTTTCGCCTGCCGTATGCACGAGGCAGGAAGAAACATGATCTTGGCATATAGGATAGGGATGATAGTATGAAAGAATGTCCTTGAGGTCCTTGAAAGACTCAATTTATCCGGTAATTCAAGGTATTGAAGTACCTGTGCATGAATATTATGTGGTAAATCAGCAAACTGTAGCTCTGTCATCTGGTATTAATGAAAAGTTTATGATTATTCTGCACGATGTTAATGTTTTGTTATTGAGATCACCTTAAGGTGACAAAGAAATTGATGTGTTAGTTAAATGTAATTTTCAAGTATCTGTATATGTATATATCTGAACCTGTTTTGAATATGGGGTTGTACTTTATATGTAAATATGTCAACAATCAATGATAATTTGTGTGTGTGATACGATTCCAGAGCAAAATCTAGGCATCTGAGTGTTTGCGATTCTCAAAGTGATAATAAATATAGTAAGTTGTTAGGAAATAGTTGTGTATCAGAAATCAAACTCTAAGTATGATATCTTTTCAGAGCCCTGCGCTGGTTATTTCAAACTTGCTTTGGTAGTATGTGAAAAAGTGATCTGGGTTAAATTCAACTGGAACAGTAATGTGCGTATACAGTCTTCTCTGATGACAGGTATATGATACGGATACGTTCTTTCTGGGATCTATAGGAAATGAAATTAGGCTTCATCCTAATGGCAATAGTACCTTCCTTGGTCGAGAGATCTCCTTTTCACAAATTTTTGTAGTGCTCGAATTCTGTCAGAGCCACACTAAGAGTACTTTGTTCGACTGTTTTAGTCAAGTTTTTATTACCTGTTCAAAGGTTGTTAATATATACATGTACAAGCTATATATAGGGTCTATATTTTTGGGAGAGTCTCCATATACAGAAACGTTATTGATCTATATCTACAAGACTTCATCAATGGGCTGAACATCATAACCTAATTCTTTACTTCTTTCGATCATCTGTTTCTCGTATTCATCTTCCAAACCTACAACTTCGTGACTCGGGAAGATAAGAGCGACAACTAACTCTTTCACTTGATGATAGTAAAATCTCATAGAGGAGATTAATTTGAAAATCAAAAAGTACAAGCTTCTTTGCATCAATTTCAGTTGATTAACATTAATGGTTTCTGTTTTTTCGAAAACTAGAATAGATTTACGAGCTTCATTTGCTAATAACTCCATTCTGTTAACAGGTGAACCCAAATTCTTGTTTATACCTTGTAAAATTCTAAGACTTCTTAAAACAAAAAGGATAGACAATGGGAACTTGTCTCTATTTTGAAAGAATTCTTTCATATTCTCTTTCATCAATTTTTGTTTCTCAAAGAGAGTCATGTTTTGCATTTTTTCTCTTTGCTCTTTAAGATGCTTAGTAGTGGTAGGATCTGAGGAGGAAAATGCCATCATCATATCTGCACCCTTCAACCCCCATCCTGTCAATACTTCTCTCATCTTCGTATAATCCATCTCTAAACTGGCTTTCCAAAACTCAGCAAACTCTCTGCGGAATTTATCGTCAAAAATTTCATATAGACCATGATCCAATATCACCAATTGTTGTTTACCAGACGGTAACTTACGAACAATCAAATTTCCAGGATGCGGGTCACAATGGACTATACCCCATGTAAAGATTTGTCTAGCTAAACAAGTAATGATATCATTTGCCAACAAACGAATGTTATATCCTTCTTTGCTCAACTCTTTAAATTTGGTTACTGACTCACCTTCAATCCATTCAGCAGTCAAAACTTTTTTTGTTGAAACATGATCATAATATTTAGGTATATGAACTGAGTCTCTGAAGTCTTTGTCTGCTTGGATATTCTTTGCTGTTAATTCACCGTTTGACTTCTCAATAGTAAAATCAACCTCTTCTTTCATTTTCTTACAAACATAATCAATTGTCGAGCCGATGGGCATCTCAAACATGTATTCGTATATTCCCATCAACTGCTTGTAAGTAAACAAATCAACATCAACTTGATTCAATACGTTGGAATGTTGTATTTTAACAGCCACGGGTTCACCAGTTTTCAAAGTTGCCCTGTGAACTTGAGCAATCGAAGCACTGGCGATCGGTGTCTGATCAAACGTCTCAAAATGTTTCATGTAGTCCTCACCCAAGGAATTTTTCAAAACACCTTCAGCTTCTGCCCAAGTATCTTCAGGAGCAGAGTCAAATAGTTGTCTGAATTTGACTTGGTAGTTCATTGGAAACATTGATCCTTGAATAGCAATCATCTGACCTATCTTAATATATAGACCTTTATTTCTAGTCAAAAGGTTATATAACCTTTCAGCACTTCTTTCGTGTAAAGCCTCTATATCTCTGCCTTCCTCGAAGTTCAGTTTGTAATCTATGGAAATGAACATCAAGTTGTAAGCGGTCCTTACTGATCTAGTTATAATTGATGAATTGTAATAATTGTCGTAGGTGAAAAATCCGGCACCAAAGATACCGATATACAACAACCATCTGAGTTTGGTAGGCTTTTTCTTGGAACCAGAAGTACCATTGGTTGAACTGGAGGCATATCTAGGTATCCCGTTATTAAATAATGATCTAGTTACCGGCAAAGTGTTCGTAAGCAATAAACCATTGAACGCCTTGAAAGCCTGATGCGGTGCTAAGCCGTTTAATCTTCTCAGGTGGGAATACATTTTCTATTTTGAGTCGAGCCAACTGATTGAGCACAAACACGGCAATATCTCTCGGTCAAGATGATAGTGCAATTCACCTAGTATACACAGCAACAGCAACTTGGAGCAACACACAAGCACTATAACACCATAACAACCCTTTAGTGCGCAATAATGCAAAATGCAATACACGGTAAATCTATTAACAAAGAACAATGTGAAAACTTCTTATCGCCTTCATGTGCGCGCCGATCGACGTCCTAGAAGTCGATCCTTGCGTCGCTGTGGAATACAGGAAAAAGAAAAAAGAAAGAAAATTTTCAGGCTTGTAATTTAATCTATGACATGTTATGATACAGATACAATAATGGTTCATCTATTATAAGCTTAACATTCCGCCAATCTCACCCTTATTCAATACCAATTGAAGTCGCAGCATAAACTTTGATCACATATACACTTTCCGCCCGATAGAAATTGATTATCATTCCGCAGATATATCGGTTTCCAAACGTTTTAGAAAGAATTATACAACTCAGATAAAATAACAGATCACATTTACCGATTAAATCGTCTTCTGTATTTATTTTATTCATCTAAATTTTATTATAAAAATATTTACTGTTGATTTTACAGATACTTGTCCCGTTTATCCATATAAATATATTTGAATATGTTATCTGGTTTTTAAGCCAATTGCTTAAATATTACATATAAGAAACCAGGTACACCGATATTTTTTACGCAAAAAAGAAACTTAGTTTACCATATTATACAAAGGGTTATAAAAGAGAACGGAAAGAAAATAAATAAGCAAAGATAAACAATGGCGAAAAGTCCAAGAAAGGGTTCTGCCAATAGTGGCAAACATGTTGGCAAAGATCACAATGCTAAAGGCCGATTACCGACCCCACAGAGAGCTAAAGGGGGTAAGAATATAAAGAAACTCATAACGAAGAGAAGTAGAAGATTCAGTCTTGTTTCTGATTCAGAGTCAGAGAAATATGACGATGATGACGATGATGATGCTGACGACAACGATGATGACGACGATGATAATGACGACGATGGAATCTCTGACATGGGAGAAGATATGAACAATTTTGGTACTTCTTCAGATGATGATGACGATGATGACCAGGGATCCGACTCAGATGATTACGTAGATAAAGAGTTTTACAAGAACAGAAAGTTTGCACAGAAATTGAAAAGATCCGATAGTATAGCAATATCCAGTGGTTCTGATGATAATAATAGCTCCTCATCAGATGACGAAAATGTAAACCTTGTTCAATTAACAAAGGAAAGAAGAGCAAGGGCAATGAAGGCTGCCAAGGCATTGAAGACTCCTAGGAAATCAACTAAGAAGCAACAAAAATCGCAGGAACAACAAGAAGCATCGCCATCACTTACTCCACCATCAAAGCATGAACTCGTACTTATTGACGACGATGACGATGATGACGAGGTACCTAACACCATCACTAAAGATGTTGAAGCCGAAAAGGAAATCGATTTCCGTTTTGACTTTGATGATGGTACCGAAACATTCCATGTTGGTGCTAAAGATGAAATCGCAGAGAAGAGTAAAAAAAATACACAGAAAAAGAAAAACGAACAAGAACAGATACAGTCATTGAGTGATGAAGATATTGGTGAAGTAGTAGAATTGGATACTGTACCGAAGGCAACAAAGATTTCAGATGAAAAGACACTCCTTGATGTTCCTAAAATCGATAGTAATGATATCGACTCAGATGCTGATTATGAATTCGATAAGAATGATTTGATTCAAGCATTACAGGAAGATAACGATGACTTAGAATTAGGTGCATTTGGTAACAGTGAAGATGACTATGACTTCTTATTACCTGATGATGATCCATTTTACAAAGAAGGCGATGATAATTATCTGTTGAAGCAAGAAACCGAAGCCTTGCTTGATGATTATCCTGATTACTCTTCTTCTGCTAACGTTACACCAAGACATTCAATTGTCGCTATTGAAAATATGTCTCAGCTTCCAGGTGAAGCTCCATCAACTCCTGCACCAACAACTGCAACAACAACAAAGGAAATCAAGAAAGATGAGAATGGTAGTAACAAACAAGCTGTCTCCGCAACGAACACGAATACAAATACAAATAATAATGGTAAATATTACGATGAAGATGATTATGATGATGATGAAGACGAAGAAAGTGATTTTGATATCTCAGTATACGATGAAATGTTTGAAAACAATAGTTATCCAGCATCTTTGGTATCTCCAGGTCAAGGAGGTCATGATGAATATGTATTTGCATCATCTGAAGATGATGAGGATGATGATACGCATTTAATTCCTTATTTCTTCAGTACTGATGAAAGTGACTCTGAGAATGAAAATGAACATGATAAGTTGGAGAATATCGAAGAATTAAGTGGAGATGAAACAGATGAAGATACTTCATTACCTACTAAATCATCGAAACCAATTGGAAGTAAATTAGCTAAAGAAGTTTTATCATCTTCCAAAAACAATTTCAGAGCTCCTGTGTTGGGTACATTCAATACATTGAAGAATAAAAAACCATATAGTATTATCGATGGATACTCAACAAGATTCTTAAAGCCTCTCCATATTGCTAACAGTAGGATGTCTGTGATCAAGGGATCATTGCCAGTTGTTAAATCAAATAGATTACAATCTGTTTCTTTAGCTACACCTGTTGCTGCTAATAATGTAAGTTCACCTGCTATGGATCTTGATGAATTATTAAACATTAGTGAATTTGAAGAAGATGAGGATAATACTATTCCACCAAATTTCGATTGGTCATTTTCTGATAGAAGAGTTCCATTATCAGCATTCAGAAACAAAGGTATTATTAACAATTACTACAATCATTATGATATTGCCAAGAGACCATCAGTTTTGAATAGTTCTACATTGAACAAGAGACCAAGTAAAGCATCAAGGAAAAGAAGAAACAAGCAAAAGAAAGAATTGTTTAGTCTTGGTAATGAAGTTATTATAGCTCCTGTTAAATCAATTAAGATGAAACCATCAAAGATTAAGAAAATCAATAAGACTAGAATGAGAAGACAAAGTGTTGCTGAAGCTCATTCTGAAGGTTTAAGAACTACCAAGAGTGGATTGTTCAGTGAAGAAACATTAGCTGATGTTGAAGCTTTCTTAGTTGATATTGGTTCTAATGATGATCTTTCTTTCTTGTATTCTGAGGTCTAATTCAGTCATCATCGTTGCATATTTATTAATTAACTTTATTATTTTATTCCTATTATATCCGTGCTTTTTTCTATTATTTTATTTTTATTTCATTATATCATTATTTTTTATCATTTAGGTATAATTGCTATATACCTGTTATTTTTGGGTGTGTGATTTATTTCAATATTTTTTTTTCTTTCTTCACTCTTACTTACGACATTGAGTCAAGACTAATCTCCAGACGTGTTTATGATTTCTATTTACCTTTTTTTTGTCTTTCTACATTCTATCATCTTTATATATTAAATAAGTTTGGAACTTATATAAAAAGAAAACAAAAAAAAATATATCTAATATTTTTGAAGACAAAAGTAGGTTAAATTTACTAATAGTGAATATTTCGTGATATCTGAGATGTATATTATTATATATTACAATTTGTAAGTAGGAGATTCAAAAATCAAGAAAGAATAAATATACGTATCTATGTATGCATTTTTAAGTATATATAAATAAATCAAACTTTGGTAATAACTTCTTCTTCTACAGCATTAGTTAATTTCACACTTAACTCCAATTGATTCTTAACAGCAGAAGTTAAGTAATCGATTAATAAAGTATCTTGAATATGAGAAGTAAAGATTTTTTCTAAACTTTCAGTATCAACTGAAGTTGGCTTGGTAGTTAACTCACTGAGTAAAAATTTACCAATTTCAACATCACCTTCAATTTCTCCACTAATTACTCTATCAACATAAGACATCACACTATCGATTAAAGTGTTTAATTTAGAGATAGAATTATTGACTTGTGTTAAACTTGTTCTTTGACCCATTGGTAATGAAAATGATCTACTTTCATTTTGAGAAGCTTTATTAATCCATGATAAAGTTGCTAATTCAGCTGGTGAATCATAAACAATTTTATTTTCAACAGGACTAAAAGCATAAGAACAAAATTTATCTAATTTAAATTGATTTGCTATAGGATTACTCTGTGAAACACCGATTTGTGTAGCAACATATGTTTTCAAAATTGGTGATATAACTTCATTTGATTCATTTGTAGTTTGAATTGTTAAAAGTATAGTTTGACTTGGTGATCCATTTGCTGGACCTTTTGAGAAAAAATCATGAATTAAACCTGAAAAGGTATCTAAAACAGGATTAGTTGAAAACCAACCAATTATAACTAATGATGGATTTATTCTTTTATATAATTGATATAATGCACTATGAGATGATTCAATTGTTATAGTATCATCTTCTTCTTTATGTGAAACAGTATAACATTCTTTTACTTCTATTTTAGATCCATCTGATGATCTGGTACCTAATAAAGCACCAATGACTCTTGTATTATTTCCATTATTATGGTTTCGTTGATATGTAACTTCAATAAGTTGTAATAAAGCTGGTGATTGAATGAAAACCTCTACTGGTGCAGTTGATCCATATCCAACTGGTGCACCAATAGTTGGTTTCACAAGGTTCATAACTGGAACAGCTGACATTATTGTTTGTATTTGTTCTAAGTATGAGTATATCCTGAAAAATCCCCTTCTTCTTAAACACTATCAATACTCCTGATATCCTTTTGATAACATCTAAATTTGATTGATGCCTCTCTCCCTCTCACTCACTCTCACTTACCAAAGGGAAAAATTTTGAAAAATTGTGAAAAAATGGTCGTGTTTGAAAAAACAAATATTATTATATATTATGTAATCATTTATTATAATAGATGCGAGCGGGTAACCTCTTGTTTACTACTTTTTTAGTGTGTATTTTCTGTTGTTGTGCAGGCTAGATAATTTCTCAAGTCTATAGTTGATAAAGAAGTAGTTCACAATGGGTGGTACAAGGTTCTAATGTAAGTAGTACGTGTTGGAATGGAGATTTGTACAGGTTACAATTCCACTATCAAGTTATACAATTCAAATAAATTATCATAATGACATTGTAAATGAACAGCCAGAATACAGATTACTTTGAATAGCTTATCAGTAGATAAAATGCAGAACATGTTTATGTTGATGAAAACTTTTCATTCATCAGTTCATAAATTTACCCACTTATAACTTGAATCCTACCCTTATTCCTTCTTTTTTTTGCTTCAAGGACTTATAGATATATATTAGTTTGAATCTTCAACTGGATTGATAAATCAAAATGAGTGACAATAAATTCAAAGCAGGTTCATCAAGTAGCGCTGAAGGAGATAATACTTCATCAGCAAATTCACAATCTGTTAAAGTTGATAGTCAAAAAGTAACTGTTAAAGCATCACCCTCCTCTTCATCATCAGGTACTTCTTTATCAAATCGTGAAAATAATGAAACTAATGTTGGATCATCTTCTTCATCAGAAGGGAATACAGATAGTAATGATCCATTTTCTGATTTAGCCAAGAGTAAATTATTAGGTGCATATCTTATAGATCAGAACACTTCAAGATACTATTCATTGACTCATTTGCAAAGACCAATAGAAAAGCAAAAGGAAGAAGCTAAAGCAGGGGCAACAGAAGTGACTGCAGGGTTACCGAATTCAACTTCATCGAGTTCATTAAGTAGGTCATTCAATCCCTTTTCATTCCCTAGATCAAAAAGGTCTAATATATCAGAAGAAGATTTAGAGTTGCAAGTCTTTGAGAGAAGGGCAATCTTGGATGAGTTTGTTCCTACTTTACCAGGAGGTACTTTTAGTGATTTATATGCTGTTAATGAAGATGATATTCCTAATGATAATGGTAAAAATAGTAGATGGAAAAAAGGTAAAAAACTTTATAAGAAAATACGAAGATCAAGATTTGTTACATGTCAATGGGGTAAAGGTCTTGGTATATTTCTTGTTATTGCAGGTGTATTTGGTATAGCTATATGTTTCACAACAAAGGCTATTCTTGATCTTAAACACCATGATAATAGATTATCAAAACATGATTATGAAAGACTTAAAGCTGCCAGACCTTTGATTGATCCAGATACCCCAGAAGAATTCTACATCAAAAATTCAAGTGATGGTAGTGAATGGCAATTAGTATTCAGTGATGAATTCAATGCTGAAGGACGTAGTTTTTATAATGGAGATGATGCATTTTGGGAAGCTGTTGATCTTCATTATGCAGCTACTGAGAATAAAGAATGGTATGCTCCTGATATGATTACCACTGAGAAAGGGTGTCTTAAGATTACATTAGATGATAGAAAGATACATAATTTGAATTATACCTCGGGTATGTTACAAGGATGGAATAGGATGTGTTTTACACAGGGAATATTAGAAGCTTCTATAAAGATGCCAGGATCATATGAAGCTAGAGGATTATGGCCTGCTTTTTGGACCTTGGGGAATTTAGGAAGAGCAGGTTATATGGCAACAACTGATGGAGTTTGGCCATATTCATATGAAGCATGTGATGCTGGTATAACTTCAAATCAGAGTAATAATGATGGTATGTCATATTTACCTGGTCAAAGGTTAAGTTCATGTGTTTGTGAAGGTGAAGATCATCCAAGTATGGGTATTGGTAGAGGAGCACCAGAGATTGATGTATTAGAAGGGTATCATAATGTATTATCACAGACTTATAATTTGGCACCTTTTGATATTTGGAGAATGCCAGATTATGAATTCATGATAATTAATAATAAATCAACAACTGCAATGAATAGAGTTTATGGATCTCAATATCAAGAAATGGTATCTGCATTAACTACATCAAATGAGACATGGTTTGATGAAGTTCCAAAGTATGTTGAAGATCCATATTACAAAGAAGAATTTGGGAAATTTCAAAGATTTGCAATGGAATATAGATCAGATAATGAAGATAATTCTAAGAATTACATCAAGTTTTATATCGGTGAAGAAAAGACATTTGAAATATATGGATCTGCGTTCCATCCAGATGGTAATATCAATTGGAGAATGATCCCAAAGGAACCATTATACATTATCTTAAACTTGGGATTGTCTGAATCATGGTCTGATATAGATTATAAAAGTTTTGACTTGCCTGCTTATCTTGAAATCGATTACATCAGGTTATACCAACCTGAGGATGCAATATCAGTCACTTGTAATCCAGGTGTTTATAATACAACTGATTATATTGCTAAACATCCAAATGCTTATTTCAATCCAAATATGACAACTTGGGAAATGGCAGGTTATAAAAATCCATCAAATTCTTTATTTGGTTGTAAGAATAACTGATTACGTGAGCATGGGAACCAGAAAAATAAATATAAAAAGATCGTCCTCGAAACCAAAGGACGACATGGAGTGGGCAATATTAACATATTAAATTAAGTAAATAAATAAATTAATAACTAAAAATAATATACAAACAAGTAATACAATAATTGAATGAAACAAAATGGACGCATCCACGTTATTAGAACAATATACACAAGATTTATCGAATTTACCAGCTGAATTAGCACATTTATTAGAAGAACTTCGAGAAAATGATTTAAAATTTTACGATACAAGAAAGAGAATTCAACAACGAGATGCAACGTTGCATAAATATATCAAACAACATGGTTCATTAGTGAAGCATCCTAAAGAAGATTTAATATACTCTAAAATAAATGAAGATTTTGAAAAGGCTAAGAAATTACAAGAAGAAAAAACCGTGTTGGCTAATACAGCTTTGTTTCTAATAAGTAAACATCTTGTAAGGTTAGAGAAAGATATTGAAAGATTAGAAAATGATGGAGTTATACCAAAGATGGATTTGAAAGATGATGAATTAGATGGTATGGATGATGATAATATATCATCATCTGCGTTATTAAGTCAAAAGATGAATTCAATAAGTCATCAAATATCACAAACTCATCTATTAGATTCTCCATCAACTTCATTATCATCAGCATCATCATCAATGATCAAGAAACATCAACCATTAAAGAAATCAAGACAAGGAACACCATCATCAAACCATGGAATGACCCCCAACCCATCTTCATCAAATTCATTATCCGGTTCAAATATGTTATTATCGAATGGTACAATACCTGTAACACCATCATCATCATCATCTAATATAAACGTTGGATCAGGTGGTTCATTACCACGTCGTAAGATCAAGAGTGAAGATTTAGAAGATATGGATATAAGTTATTCTAGTAGGAGTGGTAGTAATCATAGTCATAATCATCCAGGTAATAATAGTATAGGTGGTATAGGTCATATGAGAACAAATAGTCGTAATTCTGCGTTATTAGAACATGGAGCATCTGGAACAGTTAGTATACCAGGAAAGAATAATAATATATCAAGTAACAACAATAATGCAGGGAATGGAAATGAAGAAGATGAATTATATTGTTTTTGTCAACAAGTATCTTATGGTAATATGATTGCATGTGATAATGATAATTGTAAATTTGAATGGTTTCATTATGATTGTGTTGGATTAAAAGAACCACCTCAAGGAATATGGTATTGTCCTGATTGTACTAAAGAAATGGAATTGAATAGTAGTAGTAATGGTCATAAACGTAAGGAAAAGAAGAGAAAGTAATTCCATTATGTAATTAATTTATTTAATTTATTTAATTTATAAATTTGTTTGCCATGCAAGTTTTAGTTTCTTTTTCGATACGTATGGATTTGAAATCAAAGTAGCCAATGTAATAATTATTATAGTTGATATCAAAGTTAGTTTATTGAAATTCGAAGACAAGTAATCGAATGAACCAGATGGTTTCACTTGTGTACAAAAGATATCTAAATCAATTGAACATACCAAAGAAGTTGATTCTAAATTAGTAGGTAATGAAATCAATATTGGGTTTTCATTGCTTTGAGTACTTATCAGTTTCCTATAATGATTCAAGTGGAATTTTTCATTAAGATTAATAATTGGATCATATTTCAACAATTTAAATTCTTCTTTTTCGAAATTAGTTAATTCTCTATTCATTATTCTTCTACCATTCACCAAAAATTGTGGTATTGATAAAATTTCGTTGTTTTCAAGGTAAGCTATTATAAACTTTGTTGAAATATTGAATTTTGTCTTTGTTATTGTTAGTTTCATGATTTTACCGATTAATAAATATGATCTGATTGATGATTCAGGCAAGATTGTCTTGTTATTATTGTTGTTTTCACCAGTTGATTGTTTTAAATCAGGTGTTAAAGATTCGAATAAATCAATAGAATAAACAGTTGATTCAGTAGTTGAATTATCATTAATCATTGAATAAATAATAGAATTTTCATTGAATATCAATTGTAAAGATTTTGATGATTCAATTGATATATTTTCATTTTTGAAAGTCTTGTAAATTTCACCAGTTATAGAATTGATTAATTGAATTTTTAAAACCTTGGTTTCAACGTTGTATATTGAAACAACTATAAGATCAGGTATAAGATATTTGTATAATACTTTACGATCACCTAATACTATTCCAATATTAGCAACTTTATCATTCCCATATTCTCTTGTAACAACTTTCAAAATCGATTCATTAGGAGAAACAGTTAATTCCCAAGTCTTTTCGTATTCACTGCCAATTAATTCATAACTAATCAATGATTTTAAATCTTCACTTATTTGTAATAATATTGATGATGATGATTCTGTTTGTTCATCTTTCAAAATTAATTCGAATTTACCATTGGGTGTTGTTATCTGAGTGAAATATTTCAAAGGGTCTTCTAATTTAGAAACATTATTAACAAATGGTTTCACTTTATAGTATTCATTATTAAGAGTTTGAATGATTAGTAGTCCATCAATTGAATATAATTTATAAACAATGTCACCTAATTTGGTATCAAAAGACCAATTGATTTGATTATGACTTGATTCATTTTTCAAAGTTGATAATGAAAATAATTTCCCATTTGAAGTCAGGATTATTATATTTTTATTAAACCCGAAGTAACGATCCTTATCAGACTCAAGATCATTGATTTTATTATTCTTAATGAAATCAATTAAATTACTAAAATTATGTTTCAATCTTGTCAAGATACCAGCTAAGAAATTTGAAGAATATTCTAATTTCAAATCATCAATAGACAAATCAGATTTGATGTCTTCTTCAATGATACAATAATCTTGTACACAAGCTAAGGATTCATCACGTTTCCATTTAATATCACCATTTGAATTAAACAATATCAATGTATTATCTTTGTTTAAAGTCAAGATTTCAAAATTTGATTTATCATCATTGATGAATTTTATTGTATAACTAAGTAAATTATCTGTATCGATACTGATTGGAATAATTGATAAAGGACCAGATTGGAAAGAATCTGAATCTAATAATTGAATTGAATTTTCAGTGAAAACTATAATTCTACCACTTTCAATTGAATCTAATTTAAGAATATTTGAATCCATTTGCAATTCTTTTTTGGTTTCTAAATCAACCAGTTTATCATCCTTGTATGTAAGATAATGTGATGAAAAAATCAAAGTGTTTCTTAAGGTATTCCCACTCACTTTCTTGACTATGAAATCACCATTATCATATTGATATAATTTCCCATTTTCACAAATGAATGAATCATCGGATAAACTTTTAATTGAATCAATTCCACAATCCAAGTTCTTGAAAGTAGTACCTTCCACCTGAAAATCTTTGTTGATTATAAGATAAGTCTGATCTAAGAGAATAACAAAATCACCATTCAATGATTTAAGTAATCTTGAATCGTGGTAATTATAATCACCACCATTATTCAAATAAGTTTCAGACAATTCATTATCAATCAAGACAATTCCACCATTTGACAAAACAATCAACAGGTTATCATTGATATTATAAGCTCCAATAACAGGAACATCAAAACTGATTTGTTTTTCAATCAAATAAACAGCATCATTAGTGAATCTCCAACTTATGAAATCAGATTTCCCATCATCATCATAGTTGAAAATAGTGATCAACTTCTCATTAAATTCAACCAATTTGGAATCATAACTGATCGGTTTATCGATTTGAAATCTATAAGTCAATTGACCATGTGAAGAAGACAATACGGCAAATATCCCATCATAAGTCAATAATGCAAATTTATCACCATTTTCAATTGATTTTATTGAATCTAGTAAAGGTAAACCAATTTGAGTATTTTGCCAATCAACTTTGAATAAATCATCTTTAAGTACACATAAACAAGGTACTATATGCAGAAGTATACCAAGTATAAGACTATATACCTTCATCTTTACTTGACCAATAGCTATATAACTTAATAACCCAATAACTTATCAATAACTTACTATCTTCATTGATAAATTATGTTCATCAAGTTAATGGAAAAACAGACGACTAAAACAGTGTACACCCAAGATCCGCTTTATTACTATATACAATATACTAAATTATTTACCTTTAGTTAAACTACTTTCCTTTAACAATTTAACAATTTCACTGTTTAATTCACTGAGTTTATCATCTTCATCTATATTATCAGGTGATTTATCAAGTTTCTTAGATAATTTATCATGAATTGAGTTATCTTTGATGAAATTTTTCTTAAAATACACAAAAGATTGATTCAATTGATCCATAGTACGTGATAATTCCAAGAGATTAATAAGATTCAGTAAATCCAATTCACTTTTCAGTTTATTGCATTGATAATAAGACAATGGTTTGTAATTTTTAGGACCATAGTATGATTGTATAAATGAGGCTGGTTTATTACCATTATTGAGTTCATCCAATTGTTTGTGTAATTTATAATGTAAGAATCTATAATCTTGTTCATAGTTATACAAATGTGATATTTCAAACAATGAAGAAGTTATTAAATAAGTACCAAATGTCAAATACCCGAAAAAAGTTGATCTTCTTCTTAAATTTTTAGCTTTTAATAAAGGATCTTTTAAAACCATTTTAGAAGCAGATAAGAAGAATATACCAATACTAGTTTGTAAAGCAGCCAATGATACTCTTGTATTAAAACAATCATACGCAGGGACTAAAGGACCAAATATAAGTAAATTAGGATTGGCAAATTTGAATAATTTACTAGTTATTGAATTATTAAACACAAGATCCATTATATTTGATTCATTTGTATCATCACTTACATTTGATTCATTCAAGTATCTTAGTTGTAAATTCTTTAATTTTTCATTATAATAAACTGTTTTATCTGTCTTATCTGTCATTATGTCATTCAATTGAAGTAGATTCTAGTTACCACATAAAAGAAGTATTCAAGATAAAGTATTCATGTATAAATTATTCAAATATTGATGTATGAGTAAGGTTTCAAATTCTCAAATGCTCATAACCTTCGCGGAAGAATTAGAATCTGAGTTTAGTTTATACGGGAGTAGGGAAGTGTTGATTTGATTTGATTTGATTACTTATACTAGAGATCAACCAAGTATAGACTATAGTATAGATTATAGTATACGTATTGTGATAGTGTGGTTTATAGATGAAATGATAAAATTAATAAAAATAAATAGAATAAATCCAATAAGGATTAGATTCAGATTTACCCCACATTTAAGATATCAATCAAGTTTAATAAATAAAGAATCATTAGAGATATTACAAAAATTAATAAAACAACCAAACAAGAAACCACCAATTGAAGTTATTGATACTTTTAGAATCTTGCAGGATAAAATCGATAATGATTCAGTTATTGATGAGACTAATAAATTGTTTAAAGAGTATTTATTATCATTACCTGTAAAAGAATTCAATAAAGAATTAGTTAAAGATTTCTTTTTAAAAGATCCTAAATCATTCAAATCAATTGAAACTATGATAAAGAGTTTTTACCTTAAATCAAATAAAAATTATTTACCTATGGATATATCAATGATACCATTACGTAAATTAATTTACAATTTAAAATTAGAAGATGGGATTAAATTAGTTGATTTAACATGTGGTTCCAAGAGATATATAAATAAAAAGACAAATGAATGGCATTGGATATGGTATAGATTTATAATTGGAGTTGGAAGTATAATTGGGTCAATTGATATTGGTACAAGGTTATGGTTCCCTGAATTGATTGAGTATGGATTAAATGGGATATATGTAATGATAATTGCATATTTTATAAATGTTGCTTATTTTTTAAGTATAACATTTGTTAATAATTCAGAAATGCCAATAAGGTTTGGAAATGGAACTTTACAAAATTATTGGTATAAGCATAATGATGAATTAAAGATGTTTTCAATGATAATGGAAGCAGATTCAAATATCAATGGTAAAGAAGGTTTTGCAACTAGGGGGATAGTTAAAGAAATTGAAAATAGGAATTTTATAGTAAATGAACCAGAATTAGAGATATTATTAAGACATTATTGGATAAGTAATGGTAATGGATTTATATGGTGTGAACCAGATTTAGATCCTGCAGAAATTCAATGGAGTAATTATTTGAAGTTAAATGGTATAAAGAAAATTGATTCAACTGGTGAACAACTACTTCCATTAATTGATACACATATACCTTAACTACCTTACCTTAACTACCTTATCTACCTATCTACCTATCTACCTATCTACCTATCTACCTATCTACACTATTTACACTATTCTAAACACTTATACTACTATACTATCAACTACTATACTAACAAACTAACGCCGAAGAACCGAGCTGTGGCTGGTGTGTCTAACTAAAGTGGCTGGTGCGTCACTAACCACCAACTTCTCCGCTCTTAAAGCAATCTAAATAAACTAAACTAAATGAATAAACTAATAAACTAATAAATCAACCCCACACAGCCACACAGAGCAGAGCATGTGAATTTGAATGATCTCATTTCTGAAAGTGTTTATTACTAAATTAAAGCCTTGAATTATTCACTGATGATGGTTTATTGTTTTATTTGTAATATATATACCAGGTGTATCTATGATACTTAATCAATATGGATAATTTATACCATACTCAACAGAACACCACACAGACGCAAACACAGACTCAAACACAGACACAGACTCAGACACATCAACAAACACAGACAAACAAGATGAATTTATCTCCAGTTTCATTAACTCCATTTATGCATAATACTCCATTAAGTTCTCAAACTAATATGGTTGATTTTTTTAATCAAAATTTGGATTTTGATACTGCTTATTTATTAATGACTGGTAGTGGGGGGAATACAACTACAGCTAACAATACCAGTAACGAACTTGGTGAATTCCATTATCCAAATAGTCCGTCTAATTTTAATATATCACCATCATTGAATAATAATATTCCATTACATATACCAGATAGTATACCTACACCAATACAAACAACACAATCAGATACAGATCAATATAATCAAAAATTATTAGAACATCGAAATAAAATTTTATCCTCAAGTACAAACTTAATTTATTCCCCAAAGACACCTGATTTTAGTAATTCAATAACTAGTAATACAGAATTTGTTTCTCCAAATACAAGAAATTTATTACATTCTTTCAATTCATTGAATTCTCAAATTAATTACAATCAATTAGTTAATAATAATAATAATAATAATAATAATAATAATGAATTATTATCATTATCTGAATCTTCTGTATTAGAAAATTTCTTAGATTCAATTGCAAATGATAGAAATTTATCAAATTTATCAAAACATTGGTCTTCAATTGATCCAATTGCTAAAAAAATAACTAATAATAATGACAAAAATAATGACAAAAACAATGACACCGCTAATGATAATGCCAAAAAAAGATCAATAGAAGACAATAATAACAAACAAATGATGATAAAAAAATCAAAAAAGGGAAAATTACAAGGATTTTCAGCAATTGAAAAAAGAATTCATCATACATCAACAGAACAACGTCGTAGAGCTCAAATTAAAGAAGCATTTGAAACATTATCAGATTTAATTAATATTAATATAACAACAACTAAAGTTAATAAACCAAATTCTAAGAGAAAAAATGTTTCAAAATTTACGGTTTTGAGTTCAGCTGTTGATGAATTGAATAAATTATTAGAAATTAATTCAAGTTTGAAGAAATTGATTGAAAATAGTTAATTTTAATTTATATATGTATTTATATATACACTTAATCCATTCTTTCTTATAAATCTATTAATTATACTATACTATTCAAACTGACTATTTGCATATAACATATTACATAAAACTACATCCGTGCATACATCCGTACTCAAATTTTTTTTTTTTTAACCCGCGACATTTCTTTATATACAATACAACAAACTACAACTGATCCCGTTCTTAGAGGTAGTTCATCATACATTTAAAGTTTGAGTTAGTAAATTATATTGTCCAAATACTCTATTTTAATTGATTACTATGTCAATACATCAAATAACTCTTGTAATCAATCAAAACCAAGAATCTACAACTACTCAGCATTTTAATGGTACCAATTACATATAAAAAAAAAATATATATTAAAAAAACAAGGTAAACTTCAAAAGAAAGTAGTTGATCTTGTTTATGATCAAGCAAGAACGCCTAGGCCTAAGCCAGGTCTAATTAGCGAGATTAATAGTGAGTTCGCTATGGACTCTGGGGTGAGGGTAACAGGTCTACCCTTTGAATTCCGTGGGAATTTATTTATCTAAGAATTCAGCATAAATCAATGTCAAAACACCCATATTTTACACTGATCACCCTACTTTAATACATTGCAATCACTATTCGTTTTACTTTTCACTCAATCAATTGAATAAAACGTACTAGAAATGTCAAGCTATCCACTGATACCTCTTTATAGTACATCAAACAATGATTGATCTTGTTACAAGAAGTAAAAGTGATTCAATATAAATGCCCCACTGTTGCTTCTACACTAGAAATACATCAACAGTAATATATCCAGTAAATTCCTGGCACTTTATTATTATATAGCGATATTAATCAACAATCACCCGTCCCCTATACAAGTTTGATGCTATTAGTAATTTTAGGATCATGATCCAATGTTTGTGTATCTGGCTGGATAAGCCAAAATCACCTTTTCTCGATCCAAATTCTCAAATCTCAGATTTCTAAAAATTCTAGAGCTCAAGTTCAAAAACAAAAATTAAAAAAAAAAAAAAAAAAAAAATTTAAAAATTTAAAAGAATTCAAAAAAAATGTTTGCGAAAGTGTTAAAATCGATGTTTTTGCGGTTATTCAAGGTAATACACGGTTAATGAAGGGGTTTTCCAAGAATATTCATGGATTTTGAGTAAAATTTACATTTGAACATCCATTATTTGTCACCAGAATGGTCTAAAATGACAATCTAATAAGCCTACTATAGTGTAAGTGTACTATGAATATATAATTATGATTTAAACTAGTAAAATCATGAAATTCAAAGAGGTAATAAATGAAGTAAATATGTGAACTCAATATAGGTATAATAAGCTGATTAGTTTTAAACACTCTAATAAGTGGACAATTTTATAATCTGAACCGTAAACACAATATCATGACTGACCATAGTAATAATATACATTGTCTTCTTTCCTAGCATCTATTTGATCACTAATTAGTTCCATGATTAAAGGAAAGGGGCAATATTTTGCATGAGAGAGAAAGTAATTTTTGAATTGCGTATGTGAATATCTAAGAATTTCAAGGTAAAATCAGCAAAAACTCAAAGTCAAAATCTCCATATTTTACGCTATGTATCAGTGTTGTAATTGGTTACTGAAACTCATTGTGTACCATATCAATTACTAGCCCGTTTAACCAATCTTACCACTGATTTATTACGTTTCTCATACTAATTTGTTGACGCGTCGATCAAAGCATCTGCCCCCGTACTCCTAATTTTAGAGGATTAACCTGGGATTTATGGGTCCTGTTATGTATATACCTATGTACCTATTGATTCCAATCAAGTTAGGGATTGCTTTCAAACTAGTTAAATAATATCAATCTATTTCTTAATCTCCTTCCTAGCTTATTGATAAAAATAAAACAAATCAAGGCGCGGTAAACATTTTTTATATCTTTAAAATATCAAGATCACAAAAGTAAACAAACAAGATCCATTACAATATTTCTTTAATTAAATACCAATAAATTAATGAATAAATAAAGGATGAGTCAATTAGGTATTCAATTCAAAGGAAACACGAAACCCACATCACTAAACCCAACAGATTTGAAATTCACTGATTTCTTGTCTGATCAAGACAAAGATTACTCATCATCTAATGAATCTGATTTCATTGAACCAGAACCAGAACATAATTCAAGCTCATCAATAGATCGTGATTTCAGGAGGAAATTAAACAGGTTGATCTCTTCTGATTCGTCTACTGATCTAGGCGATGAGTCAAGGCTGGATGATGATGATGAGGAGGAGGATGATTTGCCTCGTAGGTTGAATAAATTACTTTCTTCCTCTCCTAAATCACAATCACGTATACGAGACACAAAACAATTGAGTGAGATAGATGATAATAATGATAATAATGATAATGATAATGATAATGACAGCACAGAGAATACGATAATACCAAGCGATACAATAGAAGACAAATTAAGCAAGATTCAAATATTGATAAAACAATCAATTGAAAATCCAAATTTATTGATTAATAATGGATTTGAAATAACTAATATTTGTCAAGATTTGAAAAATGACTTGAGGAACAATGAAACTCCTGTTTCTAAAGTGGTGGAGCAGGATAAACAGAAAGAGGATGAACAGGTTGAGCCTGATGATGAATATGTTAGAAGAATGACAAACGAAGCAATAGACAAGACAAGTTACTCGGAGATTTCAAAACTATCACACACACAATCAATTAACCTCATAAAAGGTATAACTTTCTTTACACAGACAAATTACAAAAATTTGATAAATTACTCACATTATTCTCTTCGATCATTGTCAGTTTATGAAAATTTTTATAAACTCTTACATTCGTTGATATACCCTATGACTAAAATAAATGAAAACTTGTTCCTTTCACGAAATTTAAACAATAATTCAACAGATCAACGTACCAACCTAAAAGATTTACAAAAATGTCTTGATGGAATATATAATATTATAAAACAAAAGCTATGTAATTAAACTAAATAAGTAAACTTATTTCAAATTATTTAAATCTAATTCAGGACCAATTGTAACTATATGATCGTATAATAAATTTGTTAAAAATTCACCAACTTCAACATTACCTGATACTTCAGACTTGAGACAATTTGCAGCAATTTCAAATTTATTACCTGGTTTATCTTTACTCAATTTTGAAACTAATTCATCAATCTTTGAACAGACTAAATCAGGTGTTACCTTTTCATTAACATCTTCTAATAAAACACCATGTTTACACCATGAATATAATTGTAATCTTGATACTTCTGCAGTTGCTGCATCTTCCATCAAACTATTAATTGGAACACATCCATTACCACGTAACCAAGATTCCATATAATTTAAACCAATGAATAAATTAGCATCAATACCATTCATTGTAATCTTACCATTTTCAATCTTAGTATCGATTAAATCATTTTCACTTATCTCTTTATCGTATTTAGGGATATTGAAAATTTGATTTGGTGTTGGCATATATTCATTAAAAGTATCCAAAGCATAAGGTAATAAAGCTGGATGAGCAATCCAAGTACCATCATGACCTGCAAGTACTTCTCTTAATTTATCTTGTCTTACAGCTTCCATTGCAATTGAATTTCTTTCAGGATCATTCTTTATAGGGATTGTAGCTGCCATACCACCCATTGCATGTACACCTCTAATATGACATACTTTAATTAATTGTTTAACATAATTTGTCATAAATGGTACTTTCATTGTAACTAAATTTCTATCAGGTAAAATGAATTCTTTATGATTTCTTAATCTCTTTATGGTACTAAAAATATAATCCCATCTACCACAATTTAAACCAGCAGAATGATCTCTTAATGCATATAATACTTCATTTAATTGATATGAAATAGGTAATGTTTCAATCAATACAGTTGCAGCAATTGTACCTCTTGGAATAGATAAACAATCTTGAGCAACATTGAAAACATCATTCCATAATTTAGCTTCTAACCAATGTTCCATCTTTGGTAAATAAAAATAAGGACCAACACCTTGTGAGATTAACAACTTGGCGTTGTGGAAGAAAAATAAACCAAAATCCATTAATGATGCAGAAATTGGTTCATTATCAATCAAGATATGTTTATCAACCATATGCCAACCTCTTGGTCTAACGATAAGAGTTGGTAATTTTCTATTCTCTTTATTAATCTTGTAAAATTTACCAGTTGATTCAAATTTAAAATCAATTTGATCTCTTATAGCATCGTATAAATTAACTTGACCATAAATCATATTTTCCCAAGTTGGTGAACAAGAATCCTCAAAATCAGTCATATAAGTCAATACATCAGTATTTAAAGCATTAACAATCATTTTTCTCTCTGGTGGACCTGTCATTTCAACACGACGATCAACTAAACCAGGTGCAGGAGGTCTACATTTCCAAGTTAAATCATTTCTAATATACTCAGTTTCAGGTAAGAAATGTAATTTTTCTCCTTTATCTAATTTCTCTTGAACTAATTCTCTGTTCTTGAGTAATTCAATTCTCTTAGAATTAAAAGATCTATGTAATAAAACAATGAATTTCAAAGCATCTTTTGTTAAAATATCATATGGAGTTGTTGGTGAATCGTATAATGGGGTATTGTCTAATTTACCAACAACTTTAACACCTTCTAATGATCCGTAACGTGACATGTTGATTGATTATTTAATTATAAAACACTTATTAAGAAAAAAGTATAAGTAATAATCAACAGAAAGATAAAGTCTTATATATAAAGAAAAGAAAGCTAAATTCAGATTGCTAAAGTGATCACTCAAACTCATGCATATGAAAATGAAATATTTATTTTAATCTCAATCAATCAATCATCTTCTCTTCTACGTGGAATCGGAATCGCACCAACGGTGAATCCCGGCCGCCCGTTATTATGTAAGTAAGCGCGTCGATCGTCTGGTCCGGGTGGGTGGATTAGATTATTTTACTGAGCAAAAAGTGGGTGTTCCTTTCTGTTCCTTTCTGTTTCTGTGTGTAAAGGGCCAGAAAAAAGAGAGTCTCGCTTCCAGAGTCTCTGAGCGCGTGGGGTGCAAGCCAAGTGAATCACACTTATCAGTTTGTTTTTGTCCGGGGTCACTACATGTGATTGAGTATATGATGTATACAGTATATAGATATAGTGTATAAATAAATACTTCCGTAACTCCATTATAGTATATCATATTATATTATATTCTAACACCGTCTTTTAATCTACTGATTAACAAATCATCTGACTCATTTTCTTTCCCAATAACACCTGCAGTTTTCAAAATCTTTTTGGTATTTAAGACATTTTTATCAAAGTCTATGTAATTAACATCCTGTGAGAATTTAACTGTCTTTTGCCATTCTACTGCATCTTCTAATGAATAATCTAAATTATCAGCTATGAATTCACTTGCTTCCTTTTGGTGGTTGTTATAATAATCAATACCAAGTTGAATTGAATCGTTGAATTTTTTAGTAACTGTTTCATCAATTTTCTTTTGTGTAACAATAACCCATGATGACCATGGTGTATATATTTCACCAATTTTTTTAATCTCCTTAGTATCATAATATTTCTTTGATGTGAAATGTTCCCACATAAAAGCATCACTCTTTTCAACACCTTCAATACCATTTACTGAATCTCTTAAATTCTTGAAATTATTCAAAATTGGATAACTTTCATAAAATGGAGATTTGAAATTCTCTTGTAATGCTAATACAAAAGACATAACATATGAACCTGATCCAATTCTACTAACTCCAATCTTTTTTCCATTCAATTCTTTATAATCTTTAAAATCATCACGATTATATCCAGTTGAAATAGCCCAACATAATGGACTTTCAACATAAGTTCCTGAAATCTTATAATTTTCATTATCTCCATCACAAATACCTCTAACGAAAGCTTCAGTTAATCCAATTGCAATATCAATCTCATCGTTTTTCAATGAAGAAATTAAATGTCCTGATCCTGATGGATACTCAATCAATTCAATTTCCAAACCATTTGTTTCGAAAAATCCCTTGTTTTTAGCAAAATGAATTGGTGTTGAGAAATGTTCTGGAATATATCCTACTCTTAATGTCATTCTTTGATTGTATATCTGTAAGTGTAATTGTAATTGTAATTGTAATTGTAACCCCTTCACGGATATAACAAGCTTCATTGATTAATAACGGAAATTTCTATTTAATCCTCGAAGAAAATATTACAGCCGTCTATCGACTTAATCGTCTCGAGGATATCTTACTTAGTATACTCATTATCTTGACTTTGAAACAACTTTCTTATCAAACCAATTTCAAAGGCAAGTATATAGATCAAGAAAGATCAATAAGGGGTTTACCGATACTAAATTATATTAACTAAACATACTCAATACTATCTTCTTTTATAAATACATGGTTTTAATAACCAATCACCTTCAGGTCTTTGTTCTCTTTTCTTTTCTAATTCTTCTTTTTCATCTTCAACTTCAATAAATTTCTGTCTTCTTTCTAATTTCTTGATTCTTTCCTCCAAGATATCCTTTGATGGCTTAAAGAATTCAAATCTTGTAAACATCTTATTATCATTGTCTGTTGATTTATGGAAGAAGCCTAATAATTTCAAAGCATTTTCAAATTCTTCACCTTTTGTATCTGTGAATCTCGATTTAATTTCAGCAATCCATAATTCTCCCCTTGGTGTTAATAATCTATAAGCTTCTTTAATGAAATCTAAGAAATTCGTACCCATTAAAGCTAAACAAAATATAACAATAGAACATGATCCATCTTCTAATGGAACATTCTTAATATCTGCAACTGTGATTTTTTCATTGGCCTTTTTTAAATCAAAGCTATGCACTATAATATCAATATTCTTATTTCCTCCATTTCTATCGAATTTTTGTTTCTTCTTTCCATTACCACTACCACTCTTGAATTCTTTCAAGAATTTTTCAACATCATACGCAAGTTGAGCTTCACCACATCCCATATCTGCAATAACAACTTGCTTGGTGTTAGGTAAACCAGGCAATCCACCTGGTGCATTGACATTTCTTGCAGATGCTCTTGATTTAATTTGCTTTACAAATACATCAACTGGATTTTCAGGCCATGATTCAACTTGAGATCTGAAACCTGTATGATATTCATCAAATAATGATGGTTGTTTCTTAACTAAATCTAAAGCTTCTTGTGAAGTACTTGTATATAATTGTTCATTAATCCATCTGAATCTAGAACCTGATAATTTAGCCATCATTTTTTGCTGTAAAGGTGTGAGTTTAACATTTGATGATGGTGCAATACTACTTGAAACAGAAGATACTTTCTTCTCTTCTGATTTCTTTGAACTTACTTCCTTCTTCTTCTCTTCTTCTTCCTCATTATCGTTCTCTACGTCATCATGCTTACGTTTATTCTTGTTCTTATTCTTCTTCTTTGAATCAGTCTTGTTGTTGTCATTTTGTTGAGACCTCTCTCTTTTATATTTAACGTTTTCATTAACATTGATTGAATCTTTGTTCTTTTTATCATTTGGTTTCACTTTGTTCTCCTTCTTTTTAGAGGGTTGTGAAGCTGTCGAAACAACTTTCTTGTTCTCTAAACCCCAACCTTCAACTTGAAATAAAGCCATCTTGTAGATTATATGATTGATAACACTTGAACTAGCTAACAGTGAAGATATAGGTAAAGATATTACAACTTATCAGCCTCATATAAATTTTTCATTAGAGAAAAAAAAAATTGTTTATCTCTACTCCCGTGCACCATACGTTCTCCCTCTCTCTTTACACCCCTACCCGGGGTGAAAGAACGCAGCGCATGGCAGATCATTTACACATTATTCCTGCGCGATGCTAAGTTTCAATTCTCATGGCTGCGTAAGCAAGAAACCGCAGGTTAAGAAGAAATTTGGCAGAACTAAAAATTTCAAATTTAAGCTGAACCGCGGAAAGTCGCTGTGAAAGATGTATGTTGAATCCATGCGTATCGCGGATTCTTGCGTGGGGCACAGACAAAGTATGAGAAATCTATAGAAGTGCCTTGTTTCTCAATATAAATTCAGTGTTTACATTGACTGATAAATGAGTATAAACAATAGAATTTATTGAAAGTTGTGTATAACTGATCTATTTACTTTTTCCCACAATTACTTACTGATCTTCAAAGATCTTCTTCTTATTTATAAATCTATTACACGTACATGATGTGGGTATTAGCCTTCTGTACTTCATACAAACTCTCATTTCGGTCATAATGCAGTAAACTAGCGCGAAGCTACTGATCAAATCTAAGTTGAGTGCATACGCATACATTTACATGAAAAGTTTACTCAACATGTATTATATATCAATAAGAAAAATAAATTTAGTACCGATTTAAGATCACCTTGGTTTAATTTTGCTTAAACTGTTAAGTGATGTATAACAAGAAAGGAAATTTTAAGAGAAGATTAAAACAGAGTTAATAAACATTAAGTTAAGATATATACACAAAATAATACAGATTGCATCCCGATTGAAGGTATAATGGAAGCAAATTAGAGAAAGGCCTATCATCATAATTGATGATTCCCCTATATATAAGCAAATGAAGCAAAGAAAATTTATGATCATTTTTTGGCTTTGTTGTTGTTGTTGTTGTTGTTCAAATGAAAAAATTAATATGAGTATTAAGAGCAATAAATGATTAAAATTATCTAATCTGAAGAAATAGAAATCAAAAATAAAATGAATGAAGCAACGTTAATAAAATGAAGAAAAATAATAATAGAAAATGAGTGACAGACATAACCAGTTGACTATTGTACAAAAAAGAAAAAATTGAATTCTTATAGAAAGATGAGATTAGATGAAAATTCAGAAGATTGAATTTTCTCGTAAAAATAATACTCCATCTGTTTGTTAATTGATAAACTGTAATTGTTAAACTGTTGAATTGTAATTGTAATTGTTAATTGTTAATTGTTAATTGTTAATTGTTAATTGTTAAATTTTATTGGTTTTATTTTTGACTTGCTTGGCCAGTTGATGAACCATTTGGATTGCTAGCTCCAATAGCTGAAGCAGCATTCGTACTTGCAGCCGTATTACCAGAATATTGCTGTGGATATTGATATCCAGCATATTGTTGAGGATAACCAGCAGCATAAGCAGTGGCACCAGTATTAGGGTAACCATTTGCTGAATAATTATAATAATATTGTTGAGCAGCAGCTGGTGGTTGATAATATGCAGCGTAGTTTACATTACCATAAGATGATCCACTTGCTGGTTGACCTCCTGTAGTTGCTGATGATTGTTGACTTTGATATGAATCGGTTGATGCGGCAACTGCACCAGTTGCACCAGTTGCTTGTGGTTGTGGTTGTTGTGGTTGTTGTTGTTGAGGTGGTGGTTGTTGCTGTTGCTGCTGTGCTTGTTGTGGCTGCTGTTGTGGTTGTTGTGATTGTTGTTGTTGTGGTTGTTGTTGATAACTTGATTGAATAGGTTGAGTGGCAGAAGCGGCGCCATTATAATTCGTCTGATATTGTGTTGTAGCAGGTAAAGTTGAAGCTGCTGTACCTTGTTGAATAACTTTTTTGATATCTTTAACAAATAATGGGTATAACATATCGACTATATTTTCTCTTTGAGCCATTGCTAAAGCTCTATCAAATGGAATCCAAACACCTTTTAAATGCATAGAACCAATTTTGACAACATGTCTTGTCTTTTCAGCTTTCAAAATACCATCACGACGACCTCTACTCATCTTAGCAACGTTCAATAATTTAGTACCATTGATCATATTATTATCAGCTCTTCTAACTACTGAAACACCATTGGCTTCAACTTGATAACATAATGTCTTTTCATCTTCCCACATTGTAGTAGTGATTCTTGGTCTCATACCAGCTGGTTGAACTTGACCAACACCTGAAGCAATAGCAGAAGATGTGACAGCACTACCAGTAGTTCCTGTGGCACCTGAAACAACACCTGCAGCATTTACAGCTGGATATTGACCTTGTTGACCATTTGCGGCAGAATAAACACCATAGTTTGGTACATAACTACCGTATCTATATGGAAGCGCATTAGAAGCAGCAGCTGCTTGTGGAGCAGCTTGTTGGCCCTGTTGATAATAAAGATTGCCACCATAAGAAGTACTTTGATATGGATAAACAACTTGTGCTTGACCTGGGGCATATTGACCACCTGCTGTTTGTTGATAATTTGCATCTGATCCTGTATTAGCAGTTGTTGATGTATTAACGGTAGCTGATGTAGCTGATGCATCTTGTTGAGTTTGTTGAGGAGCACCACCTTGTTGTTGTTGATAGTAATTTGGATCAGAATAATATCCTGCTGATCTATTCATACCGTAGTTATTTGGGTATTGATATTGAGAAGATGAGCCATATTGAGACTGCATTGGTTGAGTAGAACTACCAGTGGCTGATTGGTTCTGTTGAACAGCGGTATTAGCTTGACCAGCTGCAGTTTGAGAAGATGTATCAGGTTGAGTTGACATTTCTTTTCTTTACTTCTATTGTCCTAAGTGCGAATGAGGAGGTTGATGAGATTTGATTTGTTTTTGTTTTTTTTCGTGAATGCGTTCCCCACTTGAAAAGAATGTAACAAAAGTTGTGATACTATCAGCTATATGACTAGTTAAATGAGTGAGAGGTATGAATATCAAGGATAAAAAGGTTGATCCTTGGAAAAATATGAAAAAAGTAACACAATTGAATATAATTTGTTTTTATTTTTCCAATTTTCCTTAGTGATGTTGATGGAGAGTTTCTATTTCGGGAAAAGACTTTTCTAAGCCAAAAAAAAATTGCCGCAAAAATGGAAAGGGTAAGGGGGTGAACTTGTTGGGAAGTATATGTGTACGGAAATAGTTTGCACGCGTTTGATATTGATTAACTTTACGTTCAATATATAGATCAATAAAAGAGTTGCAATTTACAAGAAAGATTAATAAAGACAAAGTAAGGGATCCAAGCACCTTCAAGCACCAGGATCAAGCACGAAGCACCAAAAAGTGCGAGTACATTAAATTAAAAAGAAATAGCACAGCTGCAGACGCTGCTTTTGCTGTTGCTTGCCCGGAAGTGAGAAACTTAACTATTGTCTTATTCTGCTACCGCAAAGGCCGCAAAGCTGGCAACCCTGGCAATAATGGCAATGCTCACTAGATAGTGTTGTCAATCAACTATGGCGATGCTATATATCTGCACTAGCGGGAGGGGACCATTCTGATATATTGAAAGAAGGGACAAATCACTGTGTTTGTCGTATGCATATAGAATAGAAAATCCATAAACATATAGAACAACATCCGTAATAGGTCCACCATGTGCTTTGAATATAAAATTGCCCCCACTTGGTAAAGAAGGAGAACCAAAGTGCATCATCTCCTGCTCACATTCAACTGCCGTACCGGCGTCTTTACTAAACGCCCCTGCCGCTATTCGCCGCCCTTTGCGCGTGTTTACTGGCCCACTCTCACACTAAAACCCTTGTTTGCACGCATGCTTGTTGGCAGTCACGCGCCGCAACAGCTCATTTCCATGGGAACCACGGTCGCTCATTGGCCAAATTGCGAAAACAGAGAGACCGAATGCGAAGAAGGGATGGGTGGCCTTATCCCGAGTATACGAGGTTGATTGAATATAGGACAGTAGTGGAAATGGTATACGTATCCTTTTAAATATACATCATATATTACAAAAGTTAATTTATATACAAATGTATAAATCAGACTATTAAATGCCAGATATCTTATATTACCTTATCAGATTTGGGATGTACATGATTGAACATGAACTAACGTAACCTAGCGTATAAAGCATGAAAAATAATGGGCAACCGAGCTCTATAAATAATTTAAAGATACAGGCAGGAAGCATAGGAAAAACAAAAAGTACACACATAATAATATGTAATGCGAATGCTATGTTATGTAAACTCTTATGTAAAATGTAGATGTTAATGTGAGAATATGCTGTCTCTACACTATTGTTGTCATACGCGCCCAAAAAACACCCCTAACTGAAATTCGTGAAATGCAGGGTAACAGGGATTATTCAGTTTCCCTTACATTAGGATCTACTATTAACGCTATCTGTACTCCGTGTTCTTAAGCATATTCTTATCATTCGTAGCATAAAGCTACATCAGATGCATTCATTACTAATCTCATTTACATATTTATATAAACACATGCACGAAATTGAATTGGGAAAGTTCATATGTGTTCAAGACCAATATTTCTATGTCCCCTTAATGAATAACTAGTACGTTCTAGCCACTAATTTGGACAAACGTTTGGAAAGTTCGGGATGTTTCAGTAGATAGTTATATAAGAAAGGTGGTGTTTACTCTAGTAATCCACTCTGTCTTTTTGTTTTTATTTTTGTATTTGTAATTTTGGTAACTTCTTTTTTTTATTCATCTAATTCTTATGAATATGAAATTTTAACATTATCCGGTCTATGACTGTATAGTTTTAATAGGAATTACACAAGGTCTAATGAGATCTTGACCACTGGATGCGATTAATCTCCAATTGAATTTTGGTACATCTTGATACTCAATAAGCTGAAGAATCATGACAAATGTAGTTTATTGAAGTTTTGCTTAGGCTTTGACTCAAGTTTTGAGTAAATTTCTATCTCCTTTGTTTTTTTTTTTTTTAGCGCTGTGAATTTAGGAAGAAAACAACTCAATGATTGTTTTCATACCGCTATATCATCTTAGTGATTCCAATATTCCAAAAAAAATGATACTCAATGCTCATTCAGAGCAAAAACAATTGAAAACAAGTTCCAAAAAATTAATTGGACGAGTTGGGAGTCGAACCCAAGACCTCTCGCATGCTAAGCGAGCGCGCTACCAACTACGCCACACGCCCTAACCACTGCGCCAGGCGCCTTGTAATTACCACTTTTTGAGTCGTGGGCTGGTATGAACCACGAAACTTTTAAAATGCAGGGCCGGAAAACGCGTTTTTTTGGCCAATTAAACCTTTTACTTGATATTTTATCATCTCTAGACTTGAAATTGGGTTAATAGAGATGTACCTTTGGGTAACAAAGTGAAATATCTACACTGATGTAAAGCGTATACTTCTGAATTTATAATAGGAGAGAGAAGAGCAGGGCGCGGTAAAAAGATAATGCATTATTTCTTTGCAACCATTGTTGATCGGATTTTCGGCTTATCGTGTTTGTCGAATTGTTCATTTTATGTTTTGGATTGTATCGGAAAATATACACTACATCACATTTATATTACCAATAGGGAATCTTGAAAAATCATCCACTCCGTGTCTTGTCAATTTGGGTCTTCTCTTTTTGAATTGAATTCTCTTTTGTTGTCATTTTGTCATCAACAGATTTCAAAACAAACATGGGTCCCGATAATCAGAATCACCTAAATCACCATCAGAGTACAATATCTTCTTCACCTTCACCATATGTTGCCATCCCTGTACCACGTACTCAACACACTATAAGACCACCTCGTGATTCCTTTTTGAACTCGCCAATTGGTTCTTTCAAAGGTGTGAATTCATTGGGAAGGTTCGCATCATCTTATCAAAGAGCACAATCGTTCAGATCAATTGATCCAAAATCAAGAGCGCAAAGATCATATTTCCAAGATGATGATGAAATATATGATCCAGATACTCTAGCTCCTTCGCAGGTAGGTCGTAAGTTATCTACTGTGTTTGGACAATCAGGTACAACATTTGATGAAGCAGCTGTAGATGAGTCTGCTTCTTTCATTGATCAATCATTTTCTGCATGGAGTAGAGCAAATTCAATGCAATCATATGGTGCAACAAGCTATATAGGCGCAAACACTTTACAGCAAATCACATCCAACTCAAGTGATCTTATGAGGGACAATGAATCAATGACACCGTTGGTCTTGAAAAGAGTGGAAAATGCAGATGGTAAATTAGTTACTGTTATTGCTGGTCAATCTACTGCTCCTCAAACTATATTCAACTCAGTCAACGTTCTTATTGGTGTTGGATTACTTGCATTACCAACTGGATTAAACTTTGCCGGTTGGTATCTAGGTATTGGATTTTTATTATTCAGTGCTTATGTTACATATTGGACTGCTGGTTTATTGAGTAAATGTCTTGACACTGATCCGACTTTAATGACTTATGCTGATTTAGGATATGCTGCATTTGGGCATAAGGCAAGATTATTGATCTCGATTTTATTCTCAGCAGATCTAACAGGGGTCGGAGTAGCACTTATAATCTTATTCGGAGATTCAATGAATGCATTGTTCCCTCAATTTTCTGTCAATCAATGGAAACTCATTGCATGGTGTGTATTGACTCCTTTATCTTTCTTTCCTCTTAGAGTCTTAAGTGGTGTAAGTTTGTTAGGTATCTTATCAACATGTTCATTGGTGGTTCTCATTGGAGTAGTTGGCTTCATGAAACAAGATGCACCTGGTTCATTGATATCCCCAATGCCCACTAAATTCTATCCTGATTCTATACCAGATATTTTTGTTGCTCTTGGTATTATAATGGGTCCCTTCGGAGGCCATGCAATTTTCCCTAATTTACAAGTTGATATGAGACACCCTCAAAAATTTAGAAAGACGTTGAAAGTTACATACGTAATCACATCGTTGGCAGACTCAAGTATGGCTATCTTGGGTGTTTTGATGTTTGGTTTGACAGTTAAAAATGAAGTAACAAAATCTGTGCTAACCACAAAGGGTTATCCATCATTTGTTTACATTTTGGTCTCATTGATGGTTGGTGTTATTCCAATTGCAAAGACACCTTTGAATGCTGGACCTATCATTAAGATCATAGAATTCATGACCGGTATCACTGATGCCGAAAGCCAAAATCATGATCACCACAAAACAAAGTCATCATTCTTGTTACAAGCATCAAAAGTGTTCATCAAATTATTTGTCAATGCATTGTTCGTTGGTATCTCTATAATTTATCCTGAATTTGATAAGATTATAGGACTTAGTGGTGCTTCATTGTGTTCTATTATTTGTGTCATTTTACCATGTGCATTCTACCTCAAGTTGTGCAAACCTCAAGGATCCGATAGATTCAAATACATCTTTACTATCGTTATAGCCTCAATTCTTGGTGCAATTTCTACATTTGCTGCCATTTATTATTAATATACATATCATATCTATGCATTTTTATTTAGTCATTATGAAAGTAGTTTTTTTTCACCTTAATATACTTCATCATACATTCTTAAAAAAGTTAGACTTTCAAAGACCTAGTGCAAACCATTTTTTGAAAAATATATCGAGAAATTAAATTCTCAATAATATATTTCCCTGAATTTTTCTAGGACAAATAAACTTTGTTGTTACATCGTAAAACTAAATAACTGTTAAATGGAAACAGAAATGAATGACCTGTTGAGATTATATCTACACAATCTAAGTAACTAAATATACAACTAAAATAATGAATGTTTCATATGCGAAAAGGAGAGGAATAAATAAAACAACAAAAATTAATATCTTGCACTACTTCTATTAATCTCTCATATCGAACTTCTTTTTACCTCTAACAAACCAATAAATAACAGAGTATAGAACAACACCAACTGTAGCACAGGAAGCATAATTCATATTGTCTTGTGTTGCTGGCATGACACTAGGAAATGAAAAGAAAACCAGTGCAAACAAAGTCCATGCTAGTGTAATTATGTTACATGCTAATCCAATTGGTCCTAACCAAAATGGTCCTCTTTGAATCTTTCTCTTCTTCAATAGCAAGAAAACAACTGGGATAGAATATGATAATAGCAAGAAAGTAATACAGCCAGTAACTAAGGAGTTATAAGCTGTAGTGGAACCCAAATAAATACAACCAAGAGCAGCGTCAGCAACACCTGAGAAGATATGGGCATTTATAGGTAAATTAGCTCTCTTGTCAACTGTTCTCCAGTATCTAGACCCAATGATACCATTATCTCTTGAAAATGACCAGCATAATCTTTGTTGCCATGTTTGACATTGAATGTTACAACCGAGTAAACTGATAAAGACCAAGAATCCTAAAAACAAAGCACCTCCTTTGTTATCTAAAACTTGATAGTAGATATCCAAGACAGGGAAACTTGTTGATGATGCTAAAATGGATGAGATATCTTTGATACAGAAGAAAATAACCAAAGAATATGAGAATGCAGTTACAAAACCAATAGCAATTGTAGACAGAATGGAGATTGGAATCACTCTTTCAGGTTGTAAGACTTCTTCAGCCATATGAGTAGCACAATCAAGACATGAGAATGACCATGCTGGATTGATTAAACCTGTGATGAAAGCAATTGCTGCAGATGACCAACCTGTTTGATTGTCAAATTCAACAAAGACAAATTCCGCTGGTTGAAATTCACCTTTAGAACAAGCAAGCACAGTGATTGAGATGACTAACCATGATAGAATTGAACAGTATAAAGAAAGATTTGCAATTGCTGGTAACCATCTATCATAACAATTGAATATAAAAGTAATCCAATGAACCATCTGAAAGATAACAAAAACATGCCAAGACTTTTGGACGTAATCAGGATGCTGTAAAGCCCAGAATGCAGTCACCATGTTAGCTAGCGATATCGAGACTGAAACATTTGTGAATAGTGCACCAAAGTAGGCAAATGATCCACATAAGAAAGACCAGAAAGGAGCATACTTCCTTGGTGCCAAGATCTTTGTCCAAACATATTGACCTCCTGCATTAGGTATAGCTGATGCTAACTCTGATAATGTTACTGCGACTGCAGTGGATAAAACGGCTATGATGATTACACCATAAACAATAACCATACAACCACCGGTTGATATACCAGTAACTAATGAAGCACTTAAACCACACCACGAGTTAGTCAATCCAAAACCAACACCTAATATGGACCATATTGAAAAATGACGACGCAATTCGGGTGTATAACCCATTGCTTGTAATTCTTCATTTGCACCTTTACCGGAACCTACAATTTCGATTCTGATGACATCTTCACTACTGCTGCTTGATAAAGAAGGTGGTTTCTCCATATTGTGATTGTAGTTATTAAGTAATAGTTATTCTAGGCAGAAAGAATGTATAAAAAAAATATAAAAAAAAGAGAAGAATGGAAGCTAATATAGAAAATTACTAGAAAAGAAAAAATAGTAGTTTTCTACCGGAAAAAGTTAAAGTTGGGTGAAAAGTTGCACCACATGCATGATTGCTGGACTAATTGTTGAGGTAAATTCCATAGATAACAAGTAGTTACGAGACGGGAAAGTATTTCAGTGATTCTTGGCTTTAATCTCCTTGGGATGATTAGCGTAAAACCCAAAACCAAATTGGCAATTAAAGTAGTAAACAGTGACACATCAAGATCCGACGCTTCATATTTTTACATTATTTTTATAGTAAACTAGAAGATATATACAAGAAATAACTAATGAAAAACACTAATTGTAAACAATACTATTGAGTGTACAATTAAGTCCAATAGTCATTAGTTATTTGCATGTATATCTTCCATCCAATATGTCTCCAATCCACTGAAAGATTTGTAATTTTGAAGTCAAGCTATGGCGCAATTCCGATTCGGGTAGGTAAAATTTTTCACGTTCACGTGGAGTCCATTGAGAGGCTGAATCTGTCGAGCAAATTTGACGGCCGTTTTGACAGATTTAAGGGTTCAGATGGTCATCGTTTGAAAGAAAGTATGAAAGGATTGAATTTTAAAAGATTAATTCAAGGTACAATTATGCATGTCGTTCAAATGTTTAAGATAAGGGAATCTGGAGTATTTATACCAAAGAAGATAAACCGTGGATAAGAGTGTTCTTGTCCTTAGATAAACCGTACGTCAAACATGGAATAGTATTACCGAATTAGGAAGGTGATTTCCTTTTCAAAGTGGTGCAAGGGTGCTGATGTAAAACCCGTACACACGAAAGGTTTTGTTTACCTTTTGATTTCGTGTGGGTAAGGTAACGTTCCGGGGCTAAACATCAAACAAGATAATATGTGGACTATCACACGTCTAACGAGTGCATTTTTATACTGGCTAGAGAAGAATAAAATATTGTTATACTATTATTGCGGCTACTGAATAATTTACCGATTCTGCTTGATTTTCAACTGTTTCACTTTCCCACTTCTAGAATTATTCATTCATAAGTTATGTCCTCATATCAATTACCTCTAGAAGAGTTTCAGATTAATCTGCGAGCAATACTGAGAGGTGAACCTTTGCAATTTGGCTGGGCAAAGGGTTATAGAGTTAAAGACCCTTCAAGCTTACCTTTGAAAGTGCTGGAAGAACGTGATCTTTCTCGTGAGACTATTCAAAAGTACTTCACTCTTGAGCCAAAGTCTTCTTCAGCTATGTCATCTCGATGTAATGTTGATGAAGCGGGTAGCTCCAGGATAAAAGAGAATTTAGATGAATATGAAAGAAAAAGAGCAACAAATAGAGATCCCACATCAAGAAGTAGGTTCTCAAGAGTTGAGACACCGTTAAAAGAAGTCAAAAATTATGATTACGACTACTACTATCCAAGAGATACACATTCCAGACACTTCGACTATGATGTCCCTTCGTCATCATTGCACAAGCTAGACAAGTCTGGTAGAAGAAAAGTTGTAATTGTCAATACTAAGAAAAGCGATAGAGTAAAATCATCAAGGCCAGCTACATCAATTGCTCCTTCAGAGAGATTTGATGCCGAGGTTTTGTTGTCAAAGATTGAGACACCTAAACCAAAGTTCGACCTACTGAAAGATAATATAATTCAACTGAAAGTAGAAAAGAAGAGTTTGAGAGATAGACTCCTTGCAGAGCAGCAAGAAAAGGAGGAACTATTGAAGGACAAAGCCAAGTTACTGGCAAAGCTGACAGTAACGCAGCCGCCACCCACTTCAGATGTTTATTCTCAGACGCAAGTGAACAATATACCAGAAAGTTTAGTGAAATCATCAAAGGAGAGTCCAAGTCCGATAGATATTCTTGATTCAAGTGTGAAAAATTTGAATTTGAATTTGAATAAGTCCTCCACACCGACCGATGATCTCGCTGCCCAAATCAAAATTTCTCCTACTCAAATACAAGAAAATGCGACAAGGACCAATGAGGTACACATATACGTTCATACTAATCCTTCGAATGATAATACCTCATCTATACCACCTGAGTCAAAGGAGGTACTTCCGGATATAGTCCCACCAGAACACACTGAAAGTTCAGAGCACAGAGACTGCGAGTGTTGTTCACAAAGAGAAATAGAAGCTCAGAAATTCAGCCCTGATGGGTTCAATGACCGTACAATAACTTTTAAAGAAGAATCGGCCATATGAGATCACCATGTAATGTAAATAAAACTCTTAGAATATGATAACACTTAACGAACAAGGCAAAAAAGTGACGAGGAGAGCACAAAGAAGCGAATTAATTTTCAATATACTCCTGATATTGTTTTTGACCAATTAATTTACCGACAACTCGCATCTTCCCCTTTTCCTATATATATCTGTACTAACTGATAGTTCTTTACCCACTTATATAACTTATATATTTGTGAAAAATATTAACGCATCAAAACTAGGTAATATGTATTTAGTTATCAAAAAACGTCTAAAAGGTCGATAGTCGCATAGTGTCGATGACATTTTCTGAAATATCGAAGATCAAACTGAAGTAGCATTAAAGTAGTGATACCATATAGGTCTTGTATTATATAACGGTTTCTCTCATTCATTAATATATCCATAATATCCACAAAATGCCGGTGACTAAGTCTGTGGATCTCTTCATCGAGAGATCAGCCAAATTATTAGAGGCGAGACCTGATACTGTATGTGTACAACCATACTATTCTTCAATCGAGGTGATAGATGATGCGTTGTTGAACAAAGTACTAACTTATCTGAATTTTAGACTCATGTATCTATAACATACGGAAAGAACAAGAAAATCAAAGACTCTGAATTGGAGAAAGAGACCAGAAAGACAAGAAATTTTGTGAATTTCAAGACTTATGATCCTGTAAGTGGAGTCTGTATCAGAACCAAAACTTATAAGATGAAAGAACTTTCACGTCTTTTGAATTTCTTAGGACCTCGTGGAGTTCAATTTACCAAATATAAGAAAGTAAGCAAAAGTCAAGAAGAAAGTAAAACAGAGTTACAAAGTGAGATAATTCATCAGCGTGGATTAGGTTCATTCATGACAAATACAGAATTCGAAGATTTGGAATCCACTGAAAAGGAGGCTACTCCTGTTGCTGCTGCTTTAGAGACAAGTACAAACGAGACAACCGAGCAGCAAAGTACTGCATCTAAATCAAGTAAGAAGAATAAGAAGAAGAACAAGAAGCGTTAATATTTCTTTATTTATGTATATATTTTCACTCCTTTCTAATTTGGATATTTTACTATTAATAGAAAAAAACAACTTTTACTGGGTTATAAACTGAAATAATGGCGTAAAAATTAAAACATTAAATATGTTACATAAGTGCGAATATCTTTGTAAAACCAAATATCAAATTATTGGATTTATCACAAGAATAGGAATATAAGAAATGAAAATTCAAAATCGAATGGAAATAGAAATCAAACAATTTCACTGGCTTCTTCGGTTCTGCTTAGAAGACTACCAGCATCAGAGTGATAACTTGGAGGGTACGGGCTTGGTTGCGTGATATTCGATGGTTGCGAGCTGATATTAATTGGAGGGCTTCCTATAGATGGATCAGTGGAGGGATATTCAATCGATGGGTTAAGAGCTATAAGTGAAGAGGAAGCTGTAGGATCTTGTTCCAATACTGTTTGATTTCTTTCAGTGTCTATGATATCATTACCATCATCACCGATAGCTGGATGGCTGCGAGTTCCAAAGAAAGATTCCTCTTCAGATGGATAATGAGGGGGGAGTGATTCACCTTGTTCCAGAACAACGTCAGAATTATCAGTGTTATTCACATCCATATAAAACGGAGGTGCTCCAATAGTTCCTTCGTTATTGTTCTCACAAAATCCTAATTTCTTTACGTTTGCCTCAATGAAAACAAAACCTAACTGTCCAAAGTTAACCTGGACTTTACATGGACCACCCGATGATCCAATACATGGATACATTTCCACTTTTAGGTTTCTTACTGGTTCCACAATCTTCTTACCATTATGTGTAATAAAAACTGTACCCTGTATTGATTTGTAACCAATACCTATAACATCGCCTTCTGTGATTTGAGGAAGAATTATTGGAGTGTCTGGATCATTAGGAAAAGGTCTATTACTCATTCTCAACGCACCCGATGTATCAACGGACAGTGAATATTGTGCATATCCAGGTAAAAGAAAATTGGGGTATGGTTTTGTGGATAATCCAACCGCTATGGTTGTTGTCAGAGAATTGAACTCAAAGATCTTAGTCTCAAAGTATACTGTATCGTTTCTTCTATTCGACGTGGGCAATGGATAATTCAAAATAGCGGAAGATGTTTCGCTCGAAGTAAATGATATATCAGTCAAATCGTCAATTTCAAATGGAGGGATGATTGTCTCATTATTCAAGGACTTTCTTGTAAATCCGTTCTTCAACACTGAGGCATAGTAAACAATGGGAAGTTTTTTAATACTCTTGGGAAGCAATGATGTATTTTCAGTAGCTGCAGATACAGCATTGGAGGAAACAAGTTCTTCACCTTGTTCATCATCGTCGTCATCGTCATCGTCATAGTCATCATCATAGTCGTCATCATCAAGTAGTCTATTAGTGATACTAGTATCTTTGTAACCTATTAATTGATCTGAACTGCCTTGATTACCCATACCATGATCTATGATTTGATTTTCACTAACATTCACAGGCGACTTTGGACGGATCAATAATGAGGATAATTGATCATACCAGCTTTCAAAGTAAAAAATGTTAATTCCCCTTTCTCTTATCAACAGAGTATTTGCTATTGCCGTTGGGTCTGAGCTATTATTGAGTCGGAGTTCAGGTGGTGATCTTTTGAAGAATTTCCTTGCAAGTTTATAGCGTGCTTTTTCCTTTATCGTAAGTTGATTGAAAAGCAATAATTCTGCAGCTCTTAAATTTGATTTGTGTACTTTTAAACAGTCTGGTATATTAACAGAAGATGGAGAGGATGATAAACTGCCTATAGAACCGGTGTTGAAGAATAATAGATACACTATTGCTAAGACGATGACAAGCAGTATAAAGGATATTATGGATGATAGAGCAATTATAAAACCTATATTCAAATCATCGTCTAAATTGCCTCCACCATTACCATTGTGACCATCAAATTCATTATAAACGATAAAATGCCATAGTTCCACAAGATTGAAGAAGAGAACATGTAACATTTTGATCTTGTATGCTTTCTTATGTGACTATCTTCAACAGATAGCACAGACTTTTATGATCTAACAACTTGAATGCAATAAAACACTGGAAATCAAAGATAAATAAAATGTGGGTATAGTATACAGAAAAATTGCAATACCTATAAGATTGTACACAGCAGCTTATTTGGATATAAGGCTTGGTTTTTGATGGGAAGAAGGAAATACTAAAGACACAACAGGAAGCTATCAGTGTGGAATATAATGTGTATGTGTGACTGTCAATAACTTTATATAATATTCAATCTGAAAGATATTTTAGAAATGCCTTTACCATCATCTACTATTCCATTCTCTTATCAGAACCACACCATCCTCTGGTAATGAGACCAGTCACATCCCACATTGCCGTATTCAGAAAGCTGATCTGTGGTTACTCAGGGGACGCCGACGCGCATCGACGCATCGATCTGATCCCACGATACACGTCGCGTTGATACAAAAATATAAACATCCAGCTGGGTTAGCAAGAGAGATGGATCTAAAACAAAAGCTGAAGCTTGATACTAACCAGTCCTGTTTATGCTCTTTACGCGGTGCAGGTTTATAAGAATTATTGACTGGCCATTGAAAAGGGCAAATTTTTATAGTCATCTTTTTCCACCTTCTGCTGTTTCGTATATATCTTCCGGTTTACCTTATAAATCTTTTCACAATAGATATTATTCCACCGCAAACAATATGAGCGATTCTGAGTCTGATTTCGTCGTGGAGTCCGATGATGACTTTGTAGTTCAGAGCAAGAAGACCAATGGGTCTGCAAAGACTGCTCCCAAAAAGAAACCTTTAAAAAATTCCACAAACACCACTGTCAGTGGTTCTTCTACCACTAAATCCAATGCTTCTGCCCAATATCAAAAGCTTTCACAACTTGAACATATTTTGAAACGTCCAGATACATATGTTGGTTCAGTTGAAAAGCTTGAATCTGAACAATGGGTTGTAGATGAAGAAACAGAGTCAATGGTGAAAAGAACCGTCACTATTGTCCCTGGTTTATTCAAGATTTTCGATGAAATATTAGTGAATGCCGCTGATAATAAAATAAGAGATCCCTCAATGAAAAGACTGGAAGTGACTATTGACGCCGAGTCCAACACTATCACTGTTAAGAATGATGGTAAGGGTATTCCAATTGAAATACACGATAAAGAGGGTATATATATCCCAGAACTTATTTTTGGTAATCTTCTGACCTCCAGTAACTACGATGATGATGAAAAAAAGGTTACTGGTGGTAGAAATGGTTATGGTGCTAAGTTATGTAATATCTTCTCAACTGAATTTACTGTAGAAACTGCAGATAAAAATCACGAAAAAGTTTATAAGCAGACTTGGTATGACAATATGGGTGTTGCTGGTAAGCCAAAAATTACCAAGATGACTACCAAGACTGAATATACCAAAATCACTTTTAAGCCTGATTTGGCTAAGTTTGGAATGGAGAAATTGGATACTGATATTCTAGGTGTTTTGAGAAGACGTGTATACGATTTATCCGGTTCTGTCAGAGGTATTTCTGTTTACTTAGACGGGAAGCCTTTGAAAGTCAAAAACTTCAAGCAGTATGTTGAGATGTATGTTAGAGCATTGGAAAAGGCAAAGGAGAACGGTGTCAAGCCAGAACCTATCAAAATTGAGAATCTGGATGGAGATAGTCCTGCTCCATTGTTTCCATCTCCCCCAATTGAAAAAGAGAAATTGCCAACAATTGTTCACCAAATAATCAACGACAGATGGGAGATAGCTTTCTCTGTTTCTGATGGTGCATTCAACCAAGTTTCATTTGTTAATTCAATTGCTACTACCTCAGGTGGTACCCATGTTAATCTTGTATCAGATTTGATTATCGATAAGATTATGGAGCAAATCAAGAAAAAGAACAAGAAAGCTATGATCAAACCTTTCCAGATTAGAAACAATATGTTTGTATTTATCAATTGTTTGGTTGAAAACCCTGCCTTTACCTCGCAAACAAAAGAACAATTGACTACACGTGTCTCTCAATTCGGTGGTAAGAAATTAGAATTGCCGGACGATTTTGTAAGAAAAGTTCTAAGAACTGGTATCGTTGACAGTGTTTTAGATATTGCTGCAAATAACGCTGATAGGGCTTTGAAGAAATCTGATGGTAACAGAAAGAACAGAATCACAGGTTATCCTAAATTAGAAGATGCCAATAAAGCTGGTACTAAAGATGGTAATAAGTGTACTCTTATTTTAACAGAAGGTGATTCCGCTTTGTCGTTAGCCGTCGCAGGTCTTGCTGTTGTTGGAAGAGATTATTACGGTTGTTATCCATTGAGAGGTAAGATGTTGAATGTCAGAGAAGCGAGTGCTGATCAAATCATGAAAAATGCAGAAATTCAAGCTATCAAACAAATCATGGGTTTACAACACAAAAAGAGATATGATGTAAACAATATAAACTCTTTAAGATATGGCCACATTATGATTATGACCGATCAGGATCATGATGGTTCGCATATTAAGGGTTTAATTATCAACTTCTTGGAGACTTCTTTCCCTGGTTTGTTGGAAGTTCCTGAGTTTTTGATCGAATTCATTACTCCAATTGTCAAAGTTACTATCTTATCAGGTCCAAATAAGAAACAGGTTATTTCATTTTATAACATGCCAGAATATGAAACATGGAGAGAGACCGAAGGTAAAAACCAGTCATATAAACAGAAGTATTACAAGGGTTTGGGTACATCATCCCCACAAGAAGCAAGAGAATACTTCAGTAAATTGGATAAACATTTGAAGAAGTTCCACGCTTTGAAAGAAGAAGATAAAGGTCTTATTGATCTTGCATTCTCCAAAAAGAAGGCAGACGATCGTAAAGAATGGTTGAGACTTTTCCAACCTGGTACTTTCTTGGATCCAACCCTTTCTGAAATTCCTATATCCGATTTTATCAACAAAGAATTGATTCTTTTCTCAATGGCTGATAACGTTAGATCTATTCCCTCAGTTCTTGATGGTTTTAAACCTTCTCAAAGAAAGATCTTGTTTGGTTGTTATAAACGTAATTTGACATTTGAAATCAAAGTCTCTCAATTAGTTGGTTACATTGGTGAACATACAGGCTACCATCATGGTGAACAGTCATTAGTGCAATCTATTGTTGCTTTAGCTCAAGATTTCGTGGGTAGTAACAATATGAATATATTGAAACCTATTGGTGCCTTTGGTAGTAGAGCCTCAGGTGGTAAGGATGCCTCAGCTGCGAGATATATTTCCACAGAATTGCAACCAATTACCAAAAAGGTTTTTAACCCTTCTGACAATCCTTTATTGACATATGTTCAAGATGATGAACAGACCGTCGAACCAGAGTGGTATATACCTGTTCTCCCAATGCTTTTGGTGAATGGTTCCGAAGGTATCGGTTCAGGTTGGAGTACTAATATCCCTTGCTTTAACCCAGTTGACATTGTTAACAACATCAAGGCCTTAATGAATGGCGAGGAGATGTTTGATATGATCCCTTGGTTTAGAGGTTGGGAAGGTAATATTACCAGAATCGCAAACGATAAGTTTAGGGTTGAAGGTCTTATCGAGCAAATTGATAACAACACTTTTGAAATTACAGAATTGCCTGCAAAGATGTGGACAATCACAATGAAGGAATATTTGTTACAAGGTCTTGCCGGTAATGAGAAACAAAAACCATGGATCAAAGATATGGAAGAACAACATGGTATTGGTATCAAGTTCATTGTAAAACTTTCTGATGAAGAGATGCAAAAGACTTTGGCTATGGGTGCACTCGAAAGATTCAAATTGGTTTCTACTATCAGTACTAGTAATATGGTTGCATTTGACCCTCAAGGTAGAATCAAGAGATATGACCATGTTAACCAAATTATTGAGGACTATTATGCTATAAGACTTGAGTACTACCAACGTCGTAAGGATTTCATGGCAGATCAATACTCTAATCAACTTAAGAAACTTTCTTTCCAAGCTAAGTTTGTTAAGATGATCATTGATGGTGAGTTAGTTGTTGGTAATAAGAAGAGAGTAGACCTTATCAGTGAGTTACAATCGAAGGGTTTCCCAGGATTTGATAAGAACAATGTTATAGTTGAACACACCAACATAAAAAAGGAACTCAATGAAGAAGAAGACGTTGATGAGGAAGCTGTTGCTGAAGGTGGTGCTTTTGTTGTTGATAACAGTACCAAAGTTACAGCTACATATGAGTATTTGTTAGGTATGCAAATTTGGTCTTTGACACGTGAAAGATACGAGAAATTACTCAGGCAATGTGACGAAAAGGAATCCGATTTGACAACATTATTGGGAAAATCAGCAAAGGATTTGTGGAATGAAGATTTGACAGACTTTTTAGTTGAATGGGACAAATTCTTGAAGGAAGATGAAGAAACTCGTCAAAGAATGATTCCTCAAGTGGCTGGCAAAAAGAAGGTAACTAAACGTAAGGCAGCCGCCAAGGGGGATGAACCAGCTTCTAAAAAATCTAAACCTGCGGCTAAGAAAACCGCAACACCAACCCCTGAACCACCTGTAGTAAAGACCGAAGAACCTGCATTCAAGAGTGTCTTTGGAAAGTCTTCCGCATATGGAAAATCCAAAGTAAAAGACGTGTTTACTGTTTTCAAACAAACTACTCCCACAAAAGCAGCACCACCAGCTGTTACGAAACCAGACGTGAAACCAGTTGCTAAGAAACCAGCAGCAAAGATTTTCAAATCTTCCGTGAAAAAGATTAGTGACTCAGATGATGATGAATTTTCCGACGATTCCGATGAAGAGATCACTGTTGCTGCAAGAAATAGATCAGCTAGGGCTGTCACTAAAAAACCTTCTAAGAAATCGTATAGTCTTGATTCTGATGAGGATTCTGATATTATATCCGTTGATGAAGATGAAAGCTACGATGAATCTAGTTGATAGACTTTAGTTAGTACAGTTTATACACGTTTCTATATTTTAATATCATAGAGATTGCTTATTGATCCATCGATTTATCTAGTATGTATGCATCTATATATATTGTATTTGATCATAATTTTTTGTTAGGTGTCATGACATTCCACGTGTTGAGTGGAGGAGCACTATTGTTTTGTGAAGTTTGTGAATCACCCGTAGCTGAGGTAGCGAGGTTAGATAAAATCTTGGGTTTAACTGGAACTATAGGAGCCACCTTTTTTGGAGTGCTAGACGGTACTTCTGATTGTTGATCTGCCGCTTTCCTGGAAGGTGGGGCTGGCGGTGGTGGGGTAGAAACAGGGGATCCATTCAATGATCTACTAGGTGTCATTACCGCCATAGAGAATCCCTGCGGAACAGGTGGTAATTTTCTTGGAGCAGGAGCTGGAGGAGGAGGAGATGAAGTTTGCTGTTGACGCTGTTGATCATCTGCTCTGCTTGGTAACTGAGGCTTTTGTGTAACATTGGAATGGTAATTTGGAGACAGACCTGGAATAAGCACATTGTTGACTACCTTTGGATCATAAGCCGGTGGAACTTTCCTTCTAGCGGCTAATACTTGTTGGTTGTTGGTTCTTTGATCGGCAATGGGAGCAGAAAAGTTTCCAGTAACAGAAGGAGAGGGAGAACTTGAGGATATCGAGGAAGACGACGAGGGGAAGTCCGGGAGAAGTACTGATTTGTTATTCTTGTCATCCTCGGCAGATGAGAAGGAGATGTCTTGATCGTTCAACTCAAGCAAAATATCCTTGTTTTCTTTTGAAATAATCTTGAACTTTGAGTATAATTGAGAGATTAAGTTTTTCTTTGCTTCGGCATCGACTAACTTCACTTGTGCAGTGAAAGTACCATATATTGGTTTATGATCAGAGAACATCACTTCTGTGACACAATTGTAGTTCAATTGAGTTAGATATTCACCCTGATACAGTATACGATCAGTCCATGATGGAATACGTTGCTTTTCAGAAGAATCATATTCTGTGGTACCTTTATCAAATTTGTAGGTTGGAATAAAATTGATTGGATGTTCATTGAAGCCACGCATTTGGTCACGTCTTTTCAACTCAATAAGTAACTGATCAAAATTTAGCAATTCAGAAATGTTTCCAGCTGCAAGTTGTGATCTGACTTCCTCATTTGGCTTGGAAATTCTATAATTCAAATCTCCCAACCATATGATATTATCATGATCTTTGATGAGTCTGTTTCTGGAGAACCTTATTCCATTCCAACTGGTCATGAAATCACTATACCTTTCATCAATATTTGTGGTTCCAGCAGCCAAATGGGAGTTGAAAAAACAGAATGAAGTACTTCCGTACTCAAATCTTAAAGCAACACTACCTTTATTCGCAGCAATACCACCCAAACCTGTCTTTTTGGATTTACCTTCAACTTGTGTTATCTTTGACATGTTTTTGCCCTTAACGTAAAGGAAAATCAAGATAGAAGAGATAAATTCGGTTCTTAATAAAACATACTTTTCGGAGCTAACTGTGTTGATTTGACTTTCAATCAAATTTTGCCAGTAGTTAGACTTTGAAGTATCGTTGGTCAAGACATTTGAGGCGTTCAATTCTACAACTTCTTGAAACCCGATGACTATGACATCAGGTGAAAAATTGAGACCTCCATTCTCACGAGGAAATAACCATGGAGTTAAATCACCAGCGCTAGATGCAGCCGCAAGGTTATAACTTCCAACATAAATGGAAATAGAATCTTTTGTAGTGAACTGATGTTCAATCTTCTTCAATTCATCGTTCACATAATCAGTTACAGGATCAAAAATAATCACTGGAGACTGATCAGAATTCTTACCTAATAAAGTATCGGTAACAACTTGTTTTCCCTTGTCGACAAAGTTGTTGATATAAATTCTACTGACAGATTTGGTGACATCTGAGAGAGCACCTGCAAATCCCATCTTACCACTTCTAGAGAAACTTGATTTCAAGGCATTTGTACCAGTATAGATCTGTGAGATTTGGTCACCATGGTCAGCCCATAATGTTCTATGCTTGTCCTGGATATCCGAGTCATTCATATTTCTATATTTGTGAACAAACTCTTCAAGTGCTGCCATTGAGATGACTTGTTGAATAACATTTGTTCTATCTAGACAGTCTAAACAATTTGTTCTGAATATACCTTGTTGTTCAGAAATTACTTTCTCGTATTTCTTGTCATAACAAAAGTAACTGAATTCATCTAGTGATTCTTCTAATAACGCTAAGATTTTGGTAGCGTTGGCATATGTTTTGGCTGTTTCTTGATGGAAATCAAATTTGGACAAATAAACGGTATCTGGTTTTTTGAAATTTAGTTCCTTGAAATGTTCTTTGTAGCGTTTGCTCAACTCGATTTCAGAGGATTTCGTAGATAGTAAATCAACGATATGAACAGGGCCGTATTTAGCATTCAATTTCTCAAAATGTTTTTCAAATACCGGAGAAGTAGCATCAAAACTTCTGGTTATTTGAACTTTTGGTGAGATTAGAGCAGTGTCCTGTTCCCAAAAAATCGGAATAGAACCTCTGATCTGAGTAAATGAGTAAATGTATCTCTTGTCATTATAGATACACTCTGTCTCTACAAAATTTGCAACATTTCCATCATCATCAACACCTCTGACATTGAATCTTGTACCCGCTCGTTTCCAGGATTGTTTTGAGATGATAGTCAATTTTGCTCTCTCATTTCCAATTCTAGTATCGAAAGATTCTGCAAAACCTCTAATAACAGTCGTTAAAAATTTGTTATGATCCAAAATTCTCTTTGGCTCATCATCCAAATTATTTCTGAAATTGATTATTTCTTCCATCATGAATGAGTTCCACATATAATCCACATGATATCTATCAAATGATAAAGAACTCTTGTTATTCACGCCCCTCATTTGAAGGGTACTTGTTAGATCGAAATCAGTACTATAGAAGAATGACCCATCAACGAGTAATTTTCTTAGCTCATAGCATGGGTGTTGTTCAATTCGTTGTGGAAAGCTTCCTGGGCCATCCGGATTGTAAGCTGAATGACTTGAACCTGAAGCATTGACGGAACCATTCCCATCATCAGCGTCACTTGGATAACCGTTCATGTTCAAGTCTAAGAAGTCCCATGTATCTTTAGTCAAACAGTGAAATTCAACATCCATAATCTTAGAAATCACCTCATTTTCCAATGGAGATGCAACGTTTGCTCTTCCGGTAATAACACATAGAAAGGTATTTCCATTCATTTGAATCAAACCTAGAAATCCAGATGGCTTACGTTTCGATAATGAACGAAAATGTTTCTTATCGAAAGTATCCTTACTGACCAGTTCAATTGCACATTTTTTCAGATGATGAATGTATCTAAATAATAAGACATGGTACTCAGACTCAAGCGCAAGGGTTCTTTTACCCCTTGTACTGACTAAGATCCGCATGTCCTTGATGAAATTTCACTTCACTGCAACCAAAGAAAAGGGGTGATTGATATACTATCTCGATTGAGAATGCGTGAAAAGAAAATGAAAACCCGAGTTATCTAATATAGAGTATCTGATATACCTAATAGAAGTTCTACTGGTAAACTACAACACTTGGTAATTGTATATTTAATTGATCAATTCGATAACACAACAGTTTTAAGATTGCTGAAATCGATCCTGTCTCTCTGATTAAGGCTAAGTTCCCTAATTTCCATTTAGAAACACCGAGGGAAATTTTGGTTCAGTTTACACGACATCGTTTCCTATAAAGAAGAGGTCATTATTGTATACTGTTTGAATATTTATATGAGCTTACATGGCAACACTATATACAGATATTATATACAGGGTAGTGTGCTAGTAAGCGTGATTTATGGAAGGTGTGCAAAGACAGAAACGTTAGGTAAGATATTTTCTCATATTTTCGTAAACAGAAAATGTAATACATGTAGCAGGTAAGACCCTGATCATATTGGCCCCAACTCCTTTATAAAAGCCCTTCACGCCTTCTCCTTCTATAAGTTGTTTACTTACCTGCCACATCGAAGTATGACTGGTCGCTTCCTTGTTAATCTGCAGCCTTGATCTCACGACTTGCAAAGGATAGAGCAAAACAGTAGATATCATCTTAGATGTAGCACTGGTGTATAAGTATTGAAAAGTTGTTAATTCAGTTGTGTGATTAGTGTTCTTCTTGATTAAATACTGTTTGAAAGTATCATACAATGAAAACTGAATGGCTCCTTGGGATACACTCACCAATGCGGGAGACAAACCTTTATAGTAGCCTCTTATTCCTTCGTTTTTATAAACTGACTTTAATCCATCCATGATGGAATGGTAAGCACCAGGTGATGTACTTGATGTCGATATCATTCTCGTCTTGATAACCCAAATAGGATTCGTCAGCAGTGACGTCGACCAACCAGCAGCAAACCCACAAATTAGATAATGTACAGAATTCAATCTTCTATCTCCATGTTGAGAAGATTGATAAGTATTGGGTAGGGAGCTGAGTTTTTCGTCGGTGGATACAATCACGTTATGAAGCAAGTTTTTATATTCCCTATAAAACATGAAGTACAAACTCCAAGCTGTAGTACTTCCAAGTAAATTGGGACCAATACCTCTATACATTTCCCGTATTAAATTTTTATATTTGATTTTGTTTGTATTTGGATCCGTTGAAAGAAGAAGTATATCATTTCGTATTTTCAAAAGACCTTCCTTATGTGTAGACGATTTTGTATCAAGCTGTAACCTCAGCTTCAAGAAGTCCAAAGGGTGAGATACTAATGTGGTTATCAATCCAGCAGATAGACCGGATATCGATTCTACCGCTTTGGAGCCCAGTACGAATTTTCTTTTGTCTGATGATTTGAGTAGTTCAGTATCTTCTCCGACATCATTGAACTGAACTGAATGCAACCCCTTATCAGCAGGGGAAGAAGATATTTCACTCATATCATTCTACCTTGTGTACCTCCTATCCGTGCACGTTTGTATGGAATAGATAGATATTAGTTCAACAAACAGTAATAAGATATTTGATTTTAAGAAAGCAAAATTTAATTAAACCCGCGATCACCCAATTGGGAGGCACTTTTTATATACCCATGAACATATTTTACGATAAGTTACAGTGATCTAAAAGATATAGTATGTTGCAAGTATAAAATCATGATATACTTATATATATACAGTTATTAGAACATATTTCTTTGTGAAATAAAACCGTCGGCGGAATAAAAACTAGCACAATCAAAATGTAATAACATACCAGTACAGCAAATAACGACCAAAACTCAATCAAATGACAAACAAATCAAATTCAATTTCCTAAACCAATTTGAAAAATCAATGCTAGTATGTGATTTATTGAAGAGTGTTATGAGGACTAATGAACGATCAGTACTGGTAAGTCATTCATTCAATTTCTTAAGCACTTGGTAATGGGTTGATTAAACTATACGAAAATGGCGGGGAATGAGGTTAGTATTGTGATTCACATTTACATGGTTAACAGTAGCTTTTTGGAAGCTTCTATTCTGTTAACAAATATGTCTGAAACGACAACAAATTGGTTTCTTTTTAAGTAACATACCCAATTAAACTTGGCTTACTTGAAGAAGCTGACCATCCTAAGTATAATACAAATGGTATTAAACCGTAATGGATAGCAGTCTTTGAGATTTCTAAACACTTGTTGACTCTTTCTTTGGATTCATCAGATAAGTTTAAACCTTGCATCTTGAATTATGGAAATGGATTGTGATATACGTGAAATTATAAATGTCTATGTTATCAACTTTTATCGTTGATTCTTTCAACATGTTGGCTAAGTTATAGTGAATCTACCTGATGGCCTTCGTTGGAAAGTTTTTTCTCGTTTTACAAAATATCGACCCTGATCGACCCTATCGACCTTCAATGACGCAAGTACAGTGCGTTTAGTTCATTAAAGCCTACACTTTTACATAGTTGAATGAACCTGAACCTAGTTCGTTGGACATTTTACTTGTTTATACTATAGTATGATACGTATCTTTTAAATTTCATTCTTATTTTATCAAAAATCTTTTGGTCATTTTAGTTTATAGTATAATATAATATAGTACAGTATTACTGTATAGTTTTTGGCTCATTAAGTCGGAATGTACAATTTATAACAAATTAGTATTGTTAACAGAGAGCTTAAAGTAACATCTCTAATGGGTTCTCAATGACATTCTTCAAAGCCTTAATATATTCACCACCTAAAGCACCATCAACGGTTCTGTGGTCGAATGTACCAGTAATGTTCATAACGTCATCGAAGACAAATCCATTTGGATTAGCTTTGTCTGGAACGGCTCTCTTTTCAACGGTACCAATGGCAAGGATAGCACTTTGTGGTGGGTTCAAGATAGATGTAAATAATGTGACAGCTGGGTTCATACCTAAGTTAGAGATAGTAATGGTACCACCTTGGAATTCTTCTGGCTTCAATTTGTTTTCCTTGGCACGCTTACCTAAATCTTTGATTTCTTTGGAAATAGATTCTAAACCTTTGGATTCAGCATTCTTAACAATTGGAGTAATTAAACCGGTTGGGGTAGCAACGGCTACGGAAACATCAACGTTGTTGAATTGTCTGATGATACCTTCGTTTTCTAAGTAGTATGAGTTGACTTCTGGAACACGCTTACAAGCAACAGCAATAGCCTTGATCAATAAGTCATTAACAGATAATTTATAACGGTCATTAGCAGAAGCATTCAATGAAGCTCTTAATTTCAATAATTTGGAAACAGAGATGGTAGAGGAAACAATATAATCTGGAGAAGTTTGTTTGGAAGCAGTTAATCTCTTGGAGATAACCTTTCTCATGTTTGTTAATGGAATATCAGTGAATGATGATGAAGCAGATGGGGCAGAGGAAGCAGCAGCTGGAGTAGGAGCAGATGCAGCCTTTGGAACATAACTTTCAACATCTTTGGCAATGATTCTACCGTTTGGACCGGTACCTTTAACTTCTTTCAAGGAAATACCCTTTTGTAAGGCGATAGTCTTTGCTAATGGAGAAGCAATGATACGGTCAGTTGGGGCAGAAGGAGTAGATTTGGAAGAAGAAGGAGCTGATGATGTTTCAGCTGGTTTTGATTCTTCTTTTGGTGCTTCTTCCTTAGCTGGAGCTGGAGCTGCACTGGCATCACCAGCATCAGCAAGGGTGAAGTCAGCAAAGGCTTCAACGTCAGCTTTATCTTCAACGTAGACGGCGATTGGCTTGTTGACTAGGATATCTTGAGTTCCATCTTCAACCAAGATCTTGGCTAAATAACCTTCTTCTTGAAATTCAAAATCCATTGAAGCTTTATCAGTTTCAACTTCGGCGATAGATTCACCAGGTTGTAATTGATCACCAACAGCTTTGTGCCATTTGATTAAGTTACCTTGAGTCATGGTAGGTGACAAAGCAGGCATACCAATGACAACATGTTCTGGGAATTTGGAAGCATATGTACGAGCAAAACTGATGGCATTAAATCTAGAGATTCTGTATGAAATAGTGAAGTGGGGTATATATAAGTTAGTATAATTGAATACGAATCAACATTTCATAACAATGTCTCATAAGTGCTCAACACCATGATAAGATGATGTATATTATCTCTTATGGATACCATATTTGTGTGACATTAATTGAAATTGGCAATATCCATTAGAGCCTATGTGAAAAAAAACGTATCAGATGTTATGATGATGAGGTGATATTTATCAAGGACATACGAGGATAGACGTATAGCTGGACGAACAGCTACTCTTAAAGTGGCAATTGCGGACATGTTTACTTAGACAACTGGGTAATGTAATGTAATGTGATGTACGAGCTGTAACAGAAAATGAAAGAGCATGAAATAATATATACAGAGTAGCGGTATTAGGAGATGATGCTATCAAATGGTTCCTTCAACCTTTGCCTAAGAGAAAATCGGATGAATCTTCGACCTTGTCGGGAAACAATTGTCCTCGCTGCGCTTCTGTCGCGCTTTCATAATGTGCATTTGTCATACAACAATATGACGTGTTGCATTTAGGTACACAAAGATGCAATTTGTTTTGCAAAAAGCTTTTACTGGCGTCATATCTTACTCTTGTTTCAGATTACCGGGGATTATATTAGTTTCTATGAACAACTTTAATACTCTCAAGTTCATTTTTTCTTTTGTTAATAGGGAATATTCCTTATGTCTTACTTATTACTTCTCTATGAATCACAACAGTCCGAACATATCCTGGTGGGGTACCAAAACGTTCGTTTCTCGCGGTTTCTGGCGGTGCGGTAGTAGGCGGTCTCAGGTGTTTTTGTTAAATAAATTGCACTGCCTTATTAACTCTGGAAACATACTTAACAGTGAGAACTTCAAACTCCAATCTGTCCAGATGTTTGGAATAATCCTAAGATATTGTATTGTAAAGGTAAAGGAGCAAAAGACGTTACACTCGAAGAAAAGAGTTGGCAAACATGTCATAATAAAAAAGGGGAATTAACTTATCCTTCAATAACTGTAGCTAACATGCCGCAAGCTACCCTCATTGACTTGTAATTATTACGATTATTTCAAAATCAACTATCAATACTATTGAACGGAATATGTATTTATGGAAAATGTTTCAGAAGAGTCCGAAGAACTCAACCAGGGGGGCTATTTTCAGTCTTGTGTTCTATATTATCATTCGTTGGAATTTGCATTTCGAGATCGCCTGGATCATTAATCTGGTTACTTTCGACGTTGTCATTATCATTGATGTTATCTTTCTTGCGTTCTTCCTCGGACGAATTATTGGAGCTATGTTTACCCAAGTCAGCAGGAGGTTTGTATGCATGACCATTTGAAAACAACGAAATGCAAAGCCCTGTAGCAGATGCTGCGATGCTGAAATAGAATGCATTTGTAATTTTCTTCTGCAAGACATCTTTGGACATTGATTTTGAAATATTACCCATAAATGTTGAAGTTATAGCTGATCCTAGTGAAATCCCAATCTGTGTTGATGTTTGGAATATTCCTGAAACATTGGCTTGTAAATGTAATGGAGCAGATGACATTATCACATTTAAATAAACTTGGAAGTAAACATTGGAGGCAGCGCCAAACAAGAACAAAGGAACGAATTCATACTTCCAATAACTACGGGAAGCTTTATAATCAAGTCTAGATAACCAAATAGTCATCATTGCCTGAATGAAGTTGCTCGCTATCAGACATTTCTTATATCCTATGTGTAAAGCTATCGGGAATCTAAACGTCAGAGCCGTGCAAACAACTCCTGCAGATAATGGGAAAATCTTCACACCTGTTAGAATCCCTGAGTCATCCATGACATATGTATGGAAATCAACTAGAATTAAGTTGCAACTTATGTATGACCAGTATATAGCCATCAGATTCATTAAGAAATTCCAAAAGTTTGGTAAGGAGAGGATCTCAAATGGAAAAATCATCAACAGTTTAGATTTCCAATTGTTCGAATCAGGATATTTCTTTTGGTATCTGCCAATATAAGCAAGTTCAAAAGTAAATACCGATACCAAAATAAGAATACCAATAGGTAATGGAATATAAGCTTTGGGATTTTTCCAATCAACTCCGCCCTCAGTGAACCCCAAAATGATTAGCAGCATTCCTATGACTATTCCTGAAGTTGCAAAAAAATCCAAGTTTTTGATTTTCATGGCTCTACGAGCTTCTGTTTCTTGAGCAGGAATAATTGTGAAAAATAAAACAATAGAAGAAACAAAAGCAATTGAAAAACTCAAGTAATAAAAGCCTTTGTAACCTACGTTTGTTTCTGAAAATGCACCTCCTAATATCATACCAAGACCAATACTAGCGGTTACTGATATAATAATGAATCTCAAAGCAACCCCGAGACGAGGACCTTCAAAGTAATTTGCTGCTAAACCAAAGGCACTCGGTATTATAGCAGCACCACTCATACCCTGTAGAGCTCTAAATATGATTAGAGCAATGATCGACTTTTCAATTACTGCCACAATAAGTGAGAATAAGGACATGCCCATCGCGCCAAGTAAAAATACATTATGAACCCCGATGATATCTCCAATTTTCCCAAACAAGACAATAAAAGATCCCAATGTCAATGCGTAGGCTGCCACTACCCAGGTTACTTCTGTTGAATCAGCATTAAACTTTTGCTGTATATTGGTGCTAGATATAAATGCAGAACTAACATTCAGGTTATCAAGCATTGTAACAGTCAAAATGAAGAAGAACACTACTTTCTTGTTCCGTTTTTCCATTGGGACGATATTTCTCATCCTCACAATGAAGTTTCGAACGGGCGATAGCATTTTTGAATGTTAAAAGTGAATTTGTTAAGAATTATATTAGACTTGGTATGAATAGCATTTCCATGTATATTTAAAGACGTACGGTGAAGAATAAAGTTTCCAGTTGATCGTGAGTTTTAGGGAGTTGCGACTTGGCGAAAACCTTGTTCAAATTGCCTCAGAATATCGCTTATTTAGTTTTCAAAATACTCTTTGAGGGGAAAGAGAATGTTATGACTTCTATAGTTGATTTGTAATCTATAAGTGTCTGACCTTGATCTGCTCGGGTATAAGATGTATATTTGACCGATACGGCAGTGGCGTGACTGATAGCCGTTCACTCCACTTGATTTGTGGCAAAGAGGTTTTAATCAGATTCAAGGAACAACCGTGCACGAAAGCATTAAATTACGGCGGTGAGTGTTTTGTAATTGGCACGTCTTTTGTTTTGGCAGAAATAGTGGCAGGGAGAATGAAATAGGGACTGCGAATTCATCAGGGCTATGAGATCATTTCAAGCAATGGTGGTGTCAATAAAGCTGATCGCCATTTAATACAATACTTTTGATATTTCAAGGATTAAATCACTTTTAGAAACAATCAATTCACATCAATTCATCATGGAAAGATTAAATTTGGCCACTTACGCTAAAGAAATCAAGTCTGATTACGACTCTGTTGTTAACGGAGATTTGACATACATCGTTCTCACTACTTTGAAAGATGCATCCTTGAAGCCAACTGCCCAAGGAACCGGAGATATTACGGAGTTTGTTTCCGAGTTTGAAGAAGGAGCTGTCCAATATGGTATTATTAGTGTCAATCCATATGGATCAGATGTCAAGAAATTATTAATGGTAGGTTGGTGTCCAGATTCAGCCCCTTTGAAATCAAAGGTTTCATATGCTAGTAATGTTGCTGAAGTTGGTAAGATTTTACATTATCACGTTCAAGTAACTGCTAGGGATTTTGATGATTTAGATGTCAAAGACTTACTCAAGACCGTTTCTGATGCCTCTGGTGCAAGATATTCCATTCAATCGGTTGCTAAATCTACTCCTCCAGTTCAATCTTTCAAGCCAAAACCAAAGTCCGCTTCTCCTCAACCTGAACCAGTTCAAGCTAAAACCACACCAATAATCAAACCTAAAAAACCAATCTCCAAACCTACATCCAAGGCTGATGAATGGGATGGCGAAGAAGAAATAGAAGAAAGAGATTTCAATGAGAAACCATTAGAAAATGTAGCACCTGCTTACAAGAGAACAACAGTTGATATTTCTGCTCTCAGAAAAGGCACCGACAACTCTACTTCTTCGACTCCTTCTAAATCAATTGCCAAGGAGGAACAGAAAGAAGATACAGAACCTATAAGTTTCAAGGACAGAAAGACTGCATATGTTTCATTGAACTCTGATGATGGTAGACTCTCATCATTACCAAAGCCAAAAGTTTCCAATGTTGTCTCCAGTAGATATCAAGAAAAAGTTGTTCAGCCCGAATTTGGTAAATCTTCAAAAGTTCCAGCATTCGATTCATATGCTAGTCCTGATAAGTCCAAATTAGTTGGTGGTGCTAGCCGTGCGTTCGGTACCGAAAATGGTAGAACTCCAGCCGAAATTTGGGCTGAAAAACACGGTAAATTCAAGGAAGTTGCTCACGATGAAAAACCCGTCAATGCCGATGAGGTTGAGTCCGAAAAACCAGCTGTCTCTTCGTCCGTATCTGACGTTCAATCCAAATTCACCTCGTTGAATGTTGAAGACGACGACAAAGAAGAAGAAGAAGAAGAAGAAGACGATGATGACTGGGAAGAAGAGCCTAAAAAACCATTACCAACTCGTTCTCTTCCTCCTCTTTCAAAGAAGGTTGAATCTGAGCCAGAAGAAGCATCTGAGCCAGAACCTGAACCTGAATCAGAAAAGGAAGAAGAGCCAGTATCAACTCCAGCCGCTGCTCCAGTTACTGATGCTTCACCATCAACCAAAAAAGCTGTTGTTGAATACGAGTACGAAAAGGACGAGGATAACGAAATTGGTTTAGTTGAAGGTGAATTGATCGTAAATATCAAGTTTGTCGATGATGATTGGTGGTTCGGTGAAAATTCCAAAGGTGAATCGGGTCTATTCCCAGCTTCCTATGTTGTGTTGAAGGAGGAAGAAGAGGTCGAGGAAAGAGCAACACCACCACTTCCAGCAAGATCTGAACCTGAACCAGTTAAGGAAGAAGGACCATCAGCTGTTGCTGAATACGACTATGACGCCACTGAAGACAATGAATTGACTTTCAAAGAAGGTGATTTGATCACTGATATTGAAATGGTCGATGAAGATTGGTGGTTGGGAACTTTGAACGGTGCTAGAAAGTTATTCCCTTCCAATCATGTTACTCTCAATGAATAACTGGTCATGTAATCAACTCACAATATAGGTAAGCCAAGCAACCATTAAATAGTATATCATATCGAATAAAAGCTACAATAAAATAGTATGTATTATATACAAATACAATAAAAGTTTGCAATGTTAAACGAGAGCAAAAACCATAATTTTCTTATCTATAGGGTATAAAGAAAGCAGAGAAAAAAAAAATGTGATTATATACAATGAATGCAATATAGCTTCATTTGTGCTTGAGCAACTCTTTCTTGACAATCATAGAGAACAAATACAAACTTGAGATACCAGTTTTGAAAGTATCAGACATTTGAACGCGTACAACTATTGTAGCATGAGCATTGACAGATTCAATGAGAACCGGAATCTTGATCCAATCCAGCTGGTTCAAATTATGGCAAATTTGTAATCTTTGGTCATCTAATGGTAATGGATTGATATTAGCGGTTAGTTTGATCGAATCAATGAATTTCAACTTCAACCTTTCAATCAAAGTGTCATATTTTTCAATCATAGCTTCGAAACTAACATCAATCTCATTGTATTTCTCATCTGATCTTTTTGCTTCATCTTTTTCCTTTGTGGATTCCTCAGCTACTGTATTCTGATGGCCTTCAGTCAAGCCTAAGACATCGTCAACGAATTCCTCAGCGGCATCACCAAGAATACTCTCGTCTTCGCTGGATGCTTCGGGTTCATCGTTGACTGTATCACTCTTGGGTTTTGATTCGATCCTTTTTGTTTTTGAGTCGGAGTTGAAGTTGAAGTTATTGCTTGGAGTAGAGGTCAAGTAGAAATTATTCAATATAAATTCCCACGAATTTTTGACATTCAACTTTGGAGTCTTCCAGATTCTAAGATGGCTGTTTGCAATCGCAAAAAAGGTAGCGATTAGAAACAAAGGTAGCACAATAGGGAACAAGACAGCGACTGCTGCAAAAAACTTCTTTCTTCTTTCAGCATCTATCTTGGCTTGGTTTTGATTCTCATCCAATTCACGTTCCTTCTTATCATTTTCAAGAATTAGCTCCGGTGGTAGCATATTGCTTTGTTGAAAATCAACAATACTGAGGGGTAATTTTTTACCGGAGTCAATGTATCTAACGGTAGGCAATAAATCATCATCGAGATATTTCAAATCAAGATTATTGAATCTCGTGAAAGGGTTGTAAGGGGTTATGAAAGAAGTATAAAACGGAACTGTTCTATCGTTCTTAACATTTGCAAGGGCAACTCTAGTTTCGAAACAAGCTAAGCCTCGGTAGAAACAATCCTCTGGATCAGCCATTCTCACCAAAATATCTGAGTTTTCAATGAATAAATCTCTACCCGATTGAGATAAAAGATTTGTTCCCATAAAGTTAAGTACTTTATCCAACACTTTACCATTCCAAAATTTGACACCAAGATGAGGTGTAGCGATGGTGGCAAATAATTTTGGTTCAATGGTATCGAATACCCCCGCTTGGTAAAACTTACCAATACAATAGCGTGCAATCAACCCTCCAAGGCTGTATCCTATAATGGAGATTTTCTTCACATCAACATCAGATGAACTTTTCAAAACCTCAATCTCTTTGAAAATTTCCTGGATTGTCGAATTGCCACATGCTTCAATCCCATCATACGTCTTGAAATAACCAAATGATTTAGGTCTAAGAAAATAAAAATCCTCATCTGGGATGTCTGCCAATACTTCTTGAAGAACCTTTTCTACATGGAAAACATTTGATGGGCCTCCCCAAAGTCTATAATATTAAAAAAAAACGGTTTGTTAGTGCTGAAATCATATTAAAAATGATTGCTTGCTCAACGTACCCCTGGCAAGCCGAAGTCTCTGCAAGCAAGCGAAGAATCGGCTCTTCCAGGGGGACATAGAAGATTTGATGACTTACCCATGAATGATAACAAATAAGTGACCGGATTCCGTCATATTAAGTTGTTAGTCCTAAATAGAAGTGAAGTTGACAAAGGAAGAGAAACAAGATAGATTATCCCCGTGGTGATTAAATAGCTGATCACTGTTCTAATTTCAACCCCGAAAGTGACATGTGAAAGTGAGTACACGGCAGTGCTACGCCGCTTTGCTCACTGAGCGCTTCACGCATGTTTCGCAAATTACCGTCGAACGGGCTCTGGAAATTTATCACTAAATCAGATGGTTGAGTCTCTTACCACCCGTCAGGCTGAACAATCAAGACATTTTCAAGGGTATAGGTATCATGAGTGATTATCGAGTATTTAGTACCCCTGGAAAGGCACTTCTTGCCGGGGGCTACTTGGTTTTGGATCCACAGTATGAGTCTTTTGTAACCGCGTTGTCATCCAGAATGCACTCTTGTTCAAGAAGAGTCCCCAGAAAGTCTTCTGAGTCCATGACCATTTCTGTAAGTTCCCCTCAATTTTTGAACGGTGATTGGAAATATGAAATCAAGAATGGGGATAAGTATCTGGTTCTGAAAGATCTGAATAGAGGTAGAAATCCATTTGTTGAGTCAACTATCAACGTTGTTTACTCATATATACATCCAGATCCTGAATTTGAATACGATATCGAGGTAGTCATTTTTTCTGATTCTGGTTATCATTCGCAAGTTGATTCAAGGGAAAAGACTTCTTCAAATGGGAACCGTAAATTCAACTTTCACGAAAAAGAGATAACCAAGGTCTCCAAAACTGGTTTAGGTTCCAGTGCGGGATTAGTCACTTCTTTAACAACTGGTCTATTATCCTGCTTTTTACCAGAATTTGAGCCTAAGGAGTTAGATACCCTTACAAAGATACATAATTTATCTCAAATAGCACATTGTCATGCTCAGGGTAAAATTGGCTCTGGGTTCGATGTTGCATCTGCAACATTCGGTAGTATCGTTTATCGTAGGTTCAAACCAGAAGTTATAAGCTCCTTGATCGAAAACGTTGGTGGTGCTAGCATTGAGGACAATCATAATAGCATAAAGAAAGTTGTGGATTCTAAATGGGATATGACCCATACCAAATGTAGTTTACCCAGAGGTATCAAGCTGCTGATGGGTGATATTGTTGGTGGATCCGAAACACCTAAGTTAGTCTCAAAAGTTCTCAATTGGAGAGGTGCAAACCCAGAGCAAAGTTTGAAACTTTTTACCGACTTGGATACTTCAAATATGTCATTAGTTACTTCATTGAACCGTTTACAGGAGCTGTCAATTAATGATCCTGAGACTTACGACGATTTATTGAAATATCTTGTTTCTCATTCAATTCAGCAAATCGATTCATTGATTCAACTTTCAGCTGAATTGAAAACTAAGCTCAATCCTTTACTGGAAGTGATGAAGGCAATCAACTCCATTCGTCATAATTTGAGGTTGCTGACCAGATTTTCAGGTGCTGAAATCGAGCCGATAAGTCAAACAATTTTGCTAAATAACACGAAAACATTGAAAGGTGTGTTGGGTGGTGTAATACCAGGCGCTGGTGGATACGATGCTATATGCTTACTAGTTGCAGAGGACTCTATTGAAAGTATATTGCAGGAGACCAAGAGTGACAACCTCAATAATCTGGAGTCAAGTTCAGCTGATAAAAAATTACTTCAGAGCGTTTCATGGCTAAACTTGGGAGAGCAAAGTGAAGGTGTACTAGAAGAAAACCCGGAAGATTTTGAAGGTTTACTATAGCTACCACTTAAGTGCACTCTCTTTGCATATATTGCATATATTGCATGTATATATATACATATATAGACATATATTTTACTGTCATTACTTTAGGTAGGTCTGTCATAGTAAAAAACAAAGTTGTGATTATAGTCGCGTCGAGGGTTCCCCAGCTTGTAGATATCTTCTCGCTGAATTGGCGTGCTTGTGATCGATCACCCCAAAGGTTACGAACATAGACATACATCTATATACAATTATCTGCACAAGGATCTCTGGAAATATACACCAAGAGTATCTAGTCCACGATTAAGCACATAATATGACAGTCGGAGATGAGCAAATAAATGAATGGAAGCGCACGAAGACAATAGGAATAATCGGTCTAGGTGATATGGGTATCATGTATGCTAAAAGGTTTTCAGATGCTGGCTGGAAAGTTTGTGGTTGTGACAGGGAAGATAGATTTGAGGAGATCAAAACTGCACATGGAGACTATATTGAAGCAGTACCAAATGGTCATTTTGTATCAAGGAAATCCGACTACATTATTTATTCTGTAGAGGCTGAAAACATTGATAAAATTGTTGCGACTTATGGACCATCCACTAAGCTTGGGGCAATTGTTGGAGGTCAGACTTCATGTAAAAGACCAGAAATCGAAGCCTTTGAAACATACTTACCAGAAGATGTAGATATCATATCCGTCCATTCATTACATGGGCCAAAAGTCAACCCAGTGGGGCAACCTTTAGTTATAATAAATCATAGAGTATCCAAAGAAGAAAATTCTGAATTCGTCAAGAGTTTGATGTCCTGTTTGAACTCCAAAGAAGTTTTTTTAACGTTCGAACAACATGATAGGATTACAGCTGATACACAGGCAGTGACTCATGCTGCATTTTTAAGTATGGGTTGTGCCTGGCATTCATCAAATCAATATCCTTGGGAGACACCAAAATGGATTGGCGGAATGGAAAACGCCAAAATCAATATTTCACTAAGAATATTTGCCAACAAGTGGCACGTGTATGCAGGTTTAGCTATAACCAATCCATCTGCAGCTGAGCAAATATCGCAGTATTCAAATTCTACGATGGAATTGTTTACATTGATGATACAAGGTAGGAAAAAGGAGTTGGAGCAAAGAATAAGGATTGCAAAGGAAAAAGTGTTCGGTCATCTAAATTTAGAACACCATAGGTTATTGTTGGATGACGATATTCTACAGCAATACTCCTTGGGAAAGACTCCGCCAAGTGGTAAAAGTCAACCCAATTCGCATTTATCTTTGTTGGCAATTGTTGATAGTTGGAGCTGTTTAGGTATAATACCATATGATCATATGATTTGCTCGACTCCTTTATTCAGAATATTTTTGGGTGTAACGGAATATCTTTTTTGTACACCCGGTTTACTTGAAGACTGTATCAATGCTTCTATTGACGAGACTTCTTTTAGACAAGATGATCTGGCGTTTGTAATTGCATCAAAGGAATGGAGTACCCTCGTATCGAACAAAGATTTTGTCCATTACAAAGAGAAATTCAAGAAAACCCAAGACTTCTTCATGCCTATGATACCTGAAGCAAATAGAATTGGTAACGAGATGATCAAGACGATTCTGCAAAGGGTTCATGACTACGAGAGCCAGTAAATATATATGTTTATGTACGACAGACAAGAGTAATAGAGTAAATAGTATAGCCAAGATAAGTCGTGAAGTACACTCACTCACTTAGTAAGCCACTTATCAAACAGAAATCCCGAGAAAAATTGGAGACAGCGAGACTGAAATTTTTGTGAGGGTTCAGTCAACAGGGGCAAGTGAAGACAAATTGCATAGATACAGAGATAGTTCTGTGATTTGTACATTGATCTAGCTATCCATCACAGATATCACTAAATTATTGCTGTACAAGACTTGCAATTATTGTGGTAGGTAATTCATCCCATCAACAAAATCATTTCTTCACTTCGAATATAAAAATCAACTTATTTGATCACAGAAACACATTCATATTCATATACATCCTGTAACAAATACATAGCAAAAGATACACAGTCACAATGGGTAACGTATTTAGTGGTATATTTGGAAGACTATGGGGCATGAATAAAGAGATCAGAATTCTTATTCTTGGGCTTGATGGTGCTGGTAAGACTACCATCTTATACAAGTTACAAATGGGTGAGGTTGTGAAGACAAAACCTACAATAGGTTTCAACGTGGAGACTTTGAATTACAAGAATATATCGATAAACATGTGGGATCTTGGTGGGCAAACCTCTATAAGACCATATTGGAGATGTTACTATGCCAATACAGCAGCTGTCATATTCGTTGTTGATTCTACAGATAAGGACAGAATGGACGTAGCAAAAAAGGAACTTCACATGATGCTGAAAGAAGATGAACTAGCAGACAGTGCGCTTTTGGTATTTGCCAATAAACAAGATCAACCTGGTGCATTAACTGCCTCAGAAGTCAGTAAAACACTGGGATTAGTCGAATTGAAAGATAGAAGTTGGAGTATTGTAGCAAGTAGTGCTGTCAAAGGTGAAGGTTTAACTGAAGGTCTCGATTGGTTAATCGATGTCATCAAAGAGGAACAAATGTAATCAAACGAACAATTCTTTTCATTAGCATCATACATATTTGTGTGTATGTATATATCAATTGTATTAACTTCATAGACCCTAGAACTACTGATTGACTTCAAATCGCTTTATCGAAGTATTCATTGTTCTCCCGTTCAATTCTTTTTATATAGGTATATATATGTATGTATAAATGTATCGTAATTACATACTTACATTTACACTCTTCAGAATGTCTGTGTGTCCTCCCACATACCGCTGTACAGTCTGGTTTTGTAAAGTGCAAAACTATCTATATATGCTTTTATGTCGGTTGAACCTATGAGGCCTCGAATGGCAGGGGACAGCAACTTAGACGCAAATTAACTGCCTTATTTATTCTTCGAATTATTTATTCCTTGTACTAGCTTTACTTCAATTGGATATTTACGATCGAATTTATTGTGACCTCAACTTCAGTTGGTGATACTCGTTGGATATGTTTGCTGCTGTACATTCTTGTAAGAATGTTGTTCGTCTTCAACCAACAAATGTGATAGCAAAGCAATGTAATAAAGTGGGGTTAACTACGAGCATCAAATTTCAGAGGTCCTTCCATATTGTACCGTTTCATTGTGAGCAGAGAAGACTGAATGCAGGTACTGTCTCGTCACATTTGCATCCTAGGGATAGGAAACAACGTGAGAGACAGCAATCAGGGGATTACAGTTCTTCAAAAAGAGCTGCTACAGGGAAATTAGGATGGGTTCAGGTGGTAACTGGGGTCGCTCAATTCTCCGTTGCCGGTGCCTTGTTTTATCACTATTCCGATAGGTTGTACGCCAATCACCATTATGATGAAGAAGACGAAGACGATGTTGAAGATTTAGTAGAGGGTAATGATCAGGAAAACAAGAACTCATGGGTTATTCGAAATGATACTAGTATAGATTCAACGGCGAAAGAACAGTTACTAGATGAGCTGAATGACGAAGAAGTTCAAAAGCTCAAACAATTGCAACTTCTAGAAAAGGAACATGCACTTACCCCAGATGAGGATGCTGATACCTATGAATCAGCTTTATTTCATTCGTCACAGAAAGAGGCTAAAGGTATAGAACTGAAAAGAAAAGAGGCAAGATTGAAAGAGGGAAATATATTCAAAAGACTTTATTTCAGACTACACTACTTTACAAGTGACTTCATAATTGAGCCGTTATTTTTGATTGAAAGAATCGCTGAATTGACAATACTTTTCTTACCAGTGATAGTAGTTTATCCGATTACTTGGTTTGGAAAGAAAAACGGACGTCGTAACAATGAGAGGACGGGTGCATTGATATACTACAAGTTCGTGACTTGGGCCGTAAGACATGGTGGTGCTTCATTTATCAAGTTGGGTCAATGGGCTGCTTCTAGAACAGATATTTTTCCACAGGAATTATGTAATGAGATGTCACAGCTACACTCCAATGCCAAACCTCATTCATTTAGAAAGACAAAGAAGATATTGGAGAAGAGTTTCAACGGCTTCCGAATGGATGAAATATTTGAAACATTCGAAAAGGAACCTGTTGGATGTGGTGCCATAGCTCAAGTCTATATGGCAAAATTGAACTCTAGGTATTTTCCTAACTTTGCAAACAAATGGGTTGCTGTGAAAGTTGTACATCCTAGGGTAGAGACTGTCATCGAAAGAGATCTGAGAATAATGGCATTTTTTGCCAATTTGATTGATTACATTCCCACCATGGAGTGGCTATCGTTACCTCAAGAAGTGGAACAATTCTCAATGCTCATGAGATTACAGCTAGATCTGAGAATTGAAGGTTATAATTTAATCAAATTTCAGGAAAATTTCAAAGGTAGACCAGAGGTCAATTTTCCATCTCCCATAATGGAAATCACCAATAGAAGCGTATTAATTGAAGAAAAGGTGCATGGACTTTCTATGAATGCCATTTTGGCCTTGAGAGAGAATTTCGGTAAGAATTTATCAAAAGAAGCAAGTGATATCCTGATTGATTCATTCTTACAAATGCTTATATTGGATAACTTCATTCACTCTGACTTACATCCTGGTAATATATTTGTAAGATTTTCAAAGTTTGATGAAAGTAATAGAAAACATAAAAGAATAATCTCAAATGTAGAGGACGATGACAGGATAATAGACAAATTGAATTCAATGACAGATAGCAATGAGATGATTGAAGAGTTGAAATCTCTCCATTCCCAAGGATACAAGCCTAGAATTTGTTTTATAGATACTGGTTTGGTCACTGAACTGAATGAAAGAAATAGATATAATTTCATTGAGCTGTTCAATGCCTTGTCTGAATTTGATGGTTATAAAGCGGGTGAGTTGATGATCCAGAGATCAAGAACACCAGAGACGGCTATAGACAAAGAGCTATTTGCATTCAAAGTCGAAAGATTGGTAGATAGAATAAAAGAAAGAACGTTTACATTGGGAAGTGTATCAATAGGTGATTTATTAGACCAAATGCTTGGAATGGTAAGAAACCATCATGTTAGAATGGAAGGTGACTTTGTCACCGTTATAGTTGCAATATTATTACTAGAGGGTTTAGCAAAACAATTGGATCCTGATCTTGATTTGTTCGCAAGGTGTGTATACGCATGGAATTTTGGATTTCCAACTTTTTGAAAAACTACTAACTAAAACCGTTTCAAACCTATTTTCAGCTCAATTCCAATTTTGAGACAGTTAGGTTTCCAAGATGGAAAATTGATCTTCCATGGTCATAGTAGCATGTTTATGTTAAAGGTTTGGGCTGCTCTTGAAGTGAGACAATTTATTAATGCTTCTGTTCACGACGTATGTATTCTTTTGAATGTTCCATATGCACATATTATCAACTCTGCAATTACTAACTTTCCAAAACATATAGGTATATTATCTCGTCAAATCTGATGGCTTGTGTGCAAATTTCTGAACGAGAAGTTAGGCGGCCGAATATTACCTTGCTTATAGTTTTAGATATATAGTTCCTATGATCTTAGAATGAATGTGTACAGACTGTAAAATTTGGATCCTAAATTCTTTACTGTTCAAATTTAGTAGCTTGGTATCGCACGTGTGTATACGAGGGTTCCTGATGGCCCAAGAGGTCAAATATTTCGCTGAGTATTTGGAGTTTTCATGAGATATAGTTACATGGTTTTCTTAAGAAAACTCACTTTCTTCTCTCCAATACCAGTGCCGTTTTACCATACGTCAGAAAAGACATAAGATAAGGAAATAAGAGAGCATTTAATGCAATACGGTCAAAGTTGGTAGATCACAACAGATCAGTTTGTCGCCAGGTTTACGAATTCCCAAAAGGGTAAATGCCAGCGAGTAAGGCGGAAAAAACACATGGAAAAAGAAACAAAAAGAAAAGCACGCAGCATTTCTGAAATGATATTGGAATTAGATACAGAATGCCCAGTGGTAGACCAATTACATTTGTACTCATAAGTTGTTCATACTGTAGTGCTAGTCTATCAGAGCAGGTATCTTTGGCGACTTAACGCTTCAGTACCGGGCTTAAATTTTCCTGTATGTCTTCAGCATTGCAATAAATCAAATATTTTAGTGAACTAATAGTTTTCTGCGAGCTTCTCCACATACTATTTGTTCTATTTTGTTTGGTAGACTCAATTATTAACTGTTTCATCGTTATTTCGTCAAAACAGACAGTACATTCTCTTCCTCAAAAATGAAGTTTGGCAAGACCTTCTTGGGACATCAAGTCCCAGAGTGGACCCATTCTTATATGAATTATAAAGCACTAAAGAAACAAGTCAAAGTGATTGCAACAAAGCAACATGAAATAATCAGTCAAAACAACGAAATTGCAATCACTGATAGTTTAAATGATTCTGATATAAAAGCAGAGTTGGCTTCTTTTTTCTTTGACCTTGATAGAAACATAGAAAGAGTTGACGATTTCTATAATAAGCAATATTCTGAATATGAAAGAAGATTAAAGAAGATCGGTGTTATTTTTGGGCAATCTAATAAAGCTGAACAATCTATCCAGTTTGATGATGACGAAGAAGCGGATGAAGTGTTGGGTATTTTATTAGAATTGAGAAATGCTTTCCGTAATCTGAAGTGGTTTGGTGAATTGAATAGACGTGGTTTTAGAAAGATTTTGAAGAAATTAGATAAGAAGGTTGGTACAAAATCACAAGACACATTCATGTCAGCAAGAATTTACCCATTGCCTTTTGCCAATGAGTCAGAAATAACCAAGAATCTAACTTTGATCAACAATTACCTGAATCGTTTGTTTCCAAATCAAAAAATATCAGAAAATACGGAAAGTAGTACATTAACCTCTCTAAACTTGAACTCATCTGTCAATAGCTCAGTTTCAAACATTGATCTTATTCCTTCTAACCCTGTTCTCAAGAGTAAGTCTAATCCAACATTGGCTGACATGTATATGGAGTATATCAACAAAGATGATAAAGATGGGTTGAATCAGGCGTTGATTAAAGATTTTATGTCTCCAGTTCTGGCACCTTTGAAATTATTGCTATCCTTGTTGAACAAAGCTACGCTATGTTTGTCTTACAAGTGTATCGATGCTCTGTTAGAGATTATCCCAGTTTTATCCGATTCTTCTGATATTTCAGGTAGAAACTTCATTCATCATCACGTAATAGCTTTAGGTAAACAGTACGCCAAACAAACGGAGCTTTTGAATCAATTGTCTAATTTCACTAATAGATCGATTGAGGCAGCAACACCACCTGATTTGAATATGAGATTAGTGGGTGCTTTCGGACCAGATGGTATTAACTCGAATGATTCCTCCCAAGGACTGTTATATATTTTTGAAAACTTACCACCTCATCTGAAGTTTGCAATTTTGCAAAAGGATAACTACAAGAGGACTCCATTGCATTATGCTGCTCAATATGGTTTAAAGGAAGTTACATCTATCATAATTGATTTCTTGAAGAAATGGTCACTTTGGAACGAGAAGATCCCCATTGATGATGTTAGTTATTGGGGTGATTCAGAATTATTCACACCCATTCATCTCTCTATTTTGGGGACCCATCCGTTGACTACAAGAGTTCTGCTCAATTCAATGTCACCAGACATTACTATGACATGTCCCCAATTGCTGTTCTTAGCAACAAGATTGAACTCAACTGAAATCATAAAATCTCTCTTGGAGTTTAAAGGTATTGACATTGATTTTTTCGATGTGGAAAACAGGGAAACCTGCCTCTATATTGCATCCAAGTTGAATCTTGTAGACTCAGTTGAATTATTATTATCTAGGGGAGCAAACACAGAACTTGGAGAGGCGACGTTTGGATGGACACCAATATTCATTGCTGCATCTGAAGGTTACTTGAAGGTAGTGAAAGCCTTATTGGCCCATGACGCCAAGTTTGATATACAAGATGAAAGTGGATGGTATCCAAGAGAACATGCTTGTCTTAGAGGTCACTTGGACATCACTACTTTACTGACTCCAAAAGATTTCAATCCATATCAAAGCTTAAAGGCACAGAGCCTAAAATCTCCGAGATTTGCTCCTCAAGTTGTTGAAAACATCGATGAATTTAAAGAAGATATCATGTTGTCTGCCACTTCCATTGATAGACTATCCGAAAGAGATAGAGCCGATCCTAAAAAAGCTGCTTATAAGGAAATAAAGAGACACACAGGTGTATCCGGAACAAGTCGTGAACAAAATAATAGATATGTTCGCTCATCGTCCCCGGCCCCTCCCAAGCCTGTTAAATCGTTTGGTCATAGATACTTGAATTCTGATGAGTCATTGATTCTTATAACTTTAGGAACCACAGATTTGCGTGATACTAAGCCAGCGATTGAATTGAACAGGGTGCCTTTATCAAGAGCCCATAATACAGAGCTGGATACAGCATTATCGATTGTTATTTCATCTAAGAATCTTACTGATCAACCTCCAGTGATGTTGGATCTGCCGTTAGACGATAACCACGGTGGTGCCACAGATCCTATTACCTTCAAATGTGTTAACAAGGATCCTTTGGATACTATCATATATTTCGATATCGTACCAACTTACCAATATAATGGAGGCCAAAGTAACTTGAATATCAGTGATTTGATCAATAATAACGCAGGAACTCCTGTTCGTGCTCAGCAAAAAGTATTAGGTCGTGCTGTTGCATTACTAAGATCTGCTTATACTGAAGTTGGAAATAATAGACAATCCTTATCGAGTATAATTACTTTACCAATCTTAGAATCTAATACATTAGAAGTTTTAGGATCAGTTAGATTTGAATTCATGTTAGTGAGACCATTTTCTCATCCACAAATGTCACTTTCTCGTACTGATACCTATTGGAAATCACTGGTTTCTTCAAGAGTCATTGGTCATAGAGGTAATGGTATGAATTCCAGAGATAGAAGATCTTTACAACTTGGTGAAAATACCGTTGAATCGTTTATTGCTGCAGCTTCTCTTGGTGCCTCTTATGTCGAATTTGATGTTCAATTGACCAAGGATGACGTTCCGGTGGTTTATCATGATTTCTTGGTTGCAGAATCTGGTATTGATGTTCCAATGCATGCTCTGACATTAGAACAATTCATGGGACTCAATAAGAGCGAAGATAACGTATCTAGAGGTGAGGAAAATTCGAATCATGTTGGTTATAAAAACGGTGGAAGTCATTCAGGTGGAGCTATAAGCCCTAATGGTGCTACCAATATAAGACCGAGGTCTGCTTCATTGACAAGATTAAGTTCTTACTTCAAAGATTCAAATGATGTTGACGAATCTTCCAAACCAAACAAATTTTCAGAAGAAAACGAAAGAATGAGATTTACTAAAACATGGAAATTGAAACAATATAAAGGTAACTCTAGAGGGTCTTCAATTGCATCTAACTTTGTGACATTAGTTGAACTATTCAAAAAAGTACCAAAGAATGTTGGTTTCAATATCGAGTGTAAGTATCCTATGTCTGATGAGGCAGAGGAGGAGGATATGGGACAAATTGCACCAAATATGAACCATTGGGTTGATACCATCTTGAAGGTCGTCTATGAGAACGGAAACAACAGGGATATAGTTTTCTCTTCTTTTCATCCTGATATTTGTGTTCTACTTTCCTTGAAACAACCTTCAATTCCTATTTTGTTTTTGACTGAAAGTGGTACTCACCAAATGGCAGATGTAAGAGCTTCTTCTTTACAGAATGCGATCAGATTCGCCAAGAAATGGAATTTATTAGGTATTGTATCTGCTGCTGAACCGATTATTGAATGTCCTAGGTTAGCATCGGTAGTGAAAGCTACTGGTTTAGTTTGTTTCACTTATGGTACTCTGAATAATAACCCTGAAAATGCTAAATTGCAAATGGAAGCAGGTGTTGACGCTGTTATCGTTGATTCAGTTTTGGCTGTTAGAAAAGGTTTGACCAAGGAAACCGACTCATCCTCTTCATCTTCTACTTCTACCCCAGCTCCTATCTCTCCATTGCCTTGATATCATTATATCAAATAAATATATATAATCAAGATTTTCCATGAGTTTATACATGTTTTATAGATAATAATTTACTGAAGAGTAACTTAATATTGTTGGTTTTGGATTGTCGTGTGTAAGAGTGAAATTGTAAAAATTGAATATATATATAAATGTTCTGGAAGGAATGGAAATCACGTGATGAGCACCACTAATTCTGAAAATCCGGGGTTGGCACGTTGATTCCTTGCTGTCTCTGCAGTGGCATGTATTGGCTAAGCACAGAATACGGTATGTTATATATCTATATATATATATATGTAACTTTCGTGATTGATTGATATTTCAATCATACCTGAAACACTCCAAATCTTTTCTACGGAACAGAAGTCCTCACCATATAATCTAATAAAACTTATTTTAAATGTCCAATACGATCATAGCTTCAGGTGTTCCATTCTCCATCGCAGACGAGAAAGTAGAAGAGTTTTTTTCATATTGTGGAAGAATCAATTCTGTATCATTGTTCAATTCTGATCCAACCTCCAATACCAAATCTTACAAGGTTGAATTCCAGTATGTTGGTGCTGTTTCCACGGCTTTGTTATTGAACGGAGCAGAATTAAATGGAACTCAAATATATATTTTAGAGCAAGGGGTCTCTAAGCAAAGAGATATAAGTTCAATTATAGATGATGTACTTTCAGGAAATAATATATCTTTAGGACCTGGCTCAGTAGGATCAGGGGGTGACCTTAAGACTGTAGAAACTGGTGGTGCTTTAGAATTCAAAGATAGGGAGGATATACCACAAGAGGAAAAGCCAAAATCTGCCGTTATAGCAGAATATTTATCAAAAGGTTATAATCTTAGTGATTCCATTATTGAGAAAGCTATACTATTCGATCAAGCAAGGGGTATATCCGATAGTTTCAAATCTTTCCTGGGCAAACTAAGTAAGCAATCAGATAAATCAGAAAAGACTAATGAGCAGTTGGTTAGTAACTATAAAGTTGCGGAAGTTCTGAATTCAAATAAGAGGCATTGGAATAAATATTATGATAGCTCTTTGGAAGATAAATCTAGTGTCAAAGTTCATGACTTCTATACCAGCATTGTAAATGATGCGCAACAGATCCGTAGGGAGGCTATGAGACTGGCTAACATGACTATTGGGGACCAAAGTGATGTGAGTAAAGCTTAATTTTAACGGAGTTTCATATGTACATATATTGTCTATGAGCTCCTGGGCCCATCAAGAGAACCAATTTGCAATATACTTTATTCACTGTTCTTTCATATCTTTATTCAACTATTTAAATTTAAATGTTTGAATATACTTTCAACTTTAATTTTTGAGTGATTACTAGGAAAAATAAATATAGAAAAAATAAAAACTTTATCAAACCAGAAGTGACAGATGTAATAATGTTTCGGAGAAGTATTAACAGAATCTACTTGTATCTGTTCCTCATTTGTTTACTCTCCTTACTGAATTTCTTAATCGAACTGTTTTTTTTTTTTTTTTTTTCTTGTTTTTTATTTACTTCTTTCTTCATCGTAATTTTCAATGGTAGTATGAATTATACACTAGATTTAATCAGACTAAGTTGCCTCACAATTAATCGTTTCTGGTTATGATACTCCTGGTTTGTAAGAGATTGAAGGTAAACATGAATAATAGCAAGATAAGCTATTTGCAACATACGATGATGTTGTGAAACTTTGGAGAAAGAAGGCTCAGCTAAGCCGCAAAATAAGGCACAGCTAATCAGTCAATATGAAATTCTGGGGTTGCTATTTCACTTCGTTTGCCCTTTTGCTTATAGATGGGGGACACTCAGTATTTCTTCTTCGAATTTCTTTCTTTCTTCGTATAATCAATAAATTTCTTCAATCAATCAATTGATCAATTAATTTTTAACAAGTTAAAACACCTCTGATAATGTCAAACACTATTCTCGCCACGGGTATTCCCTCCACAGTAACCGAATCTAAGTTAAATGAGTTCTTCTCCTTTTGTGGTAAGATTGATAAGATTACCAAGTCTGACTCCGACTCATATGAAGTCAAATTTGTTTATCCTAGTGCTATTTCCACTGCTTTGTTATTGAACGGTGCTGAATTAGAAGGAAGTACCATTTCTGTCACTGAAACAGGATCCTCTGCCAGCCGTGAAGTTGGTGCTACTGATGCAACCACTGCTACTACCGCCACATCTGCTACCACTGCCCCAGAGCCAACACACGATGAAAACGAAGATATTCCTCAAGAACACAAACCTAAATCAGCTATTTTAGCTGAATACTTGTCCCAAGGTTATCTATTAGGTGACAATGTCATCAACAAAGCTGTTGAATTTGACCAACAACGTGGAATTTCAGATAAGTTCAAGGGCTTCTTAGGCAAATTGGATGATAAATATCACATCACAGACAAGAATGAGCAATTACTCAGTGATGAAAAGGTTCAAACAACTCTTACTTCAACTAAGAGAAACTGGAATACTTATTTCGATAAATTTAAGAACGACAAGTATGGTTCAAAAGTGCATGAATTTTACTCTAAGGCTGTTAACGATGCTAAACAAGTTCACGAAGAAGCTAAGAGACTAGCTGAACTGAAGAAACAAGAAGGTTCATCAGCAACCGCAACACCTTTGGATTCTACTAGTCCTGCACCAGGTGCTGGAATTGAAGCTCATGGTCAAACGGGTATCAAACCAGAAAGTACAACTGCTCAATTGGCTGCCAATGTTCCACTTGAGAAAAATTAATCTATTTAGTATGTATATGATCATATGTATGTTTTTATAGTTACTCTATCAACGCAGTTATTTTATATTTGCTCTTTATATGAAAATGGATTTTTATTTACAAAAGGAGACGTAAAAACTATGGAATAAATAAATGAAGAATAAATAACTAATTTATGGGGCAATGTGCGAGTTTTGAACAGTCGTTACTTAAAAAAGGATTGTTTCACCCATTGCACACCTTGCGATAGCACAACCAGCAGAAACGGTATCCAATACGTGAATATCCTTAGAAGCTAAAGCAGGATTGACTTCTACAATATCTAAACCGGCTAAATTACCACTTTCAGCAACAGATTCAACGATAAACAAACCTTCTCTCAATGTCAAACCCCCTCTAACTGGGGTTCCTGTAGCTGGAACAAATAATGGATCGATAGCATCGACATCATAAGAAACATGTATTGGTTGGTTCTTGATTTCACCATTGTTACTGAGATTAGCTAATGCCATTTCGATGACTTTGTTTATACCATATTTATCAACGTGGTACATGGAATATGCCTTGATACCTAAATCTCTAAGAATTTGTTTTTCTCCCTTATCAACATCTCTTAATCCAATATACACTATCTGGTTTGGTTTCAAAGTTGGAACATCATTAAACCAATCGAAATGTGGTGATGGCCAAGTTTCTTTCTCTAATCCCATTGAAAATGCAACCGGACAACCATGTAAATTACCGGATTCGGTAGTAGATGGGGTATTTATATCAGCATGAGCATCGATCCAAAGAACACCACCGTGTGGGAATTTGGTAATGAAAGCAGAGATGGTAGCCATACCAATAGAGTGGTCACCACCTACAGTTAATGGTAAAACATTGCTTTCATAGGTCTTCAGTACAGTATCATATAATTTCTTTGTAACGTTTGATACTAAAGAGGCATTTTTACAGTTCTTGATGACTTCATCATTCTCTGTAGTATCAACACCTTTCAAAGGATCTTCAACAGTAGTAGCCCATCCTAATTCTTGAACATCAGTAACTAAACCATGGCCAATTAAATGATCTGGTCCTAATTCTACACCCTTTTTACCTTGTCCACCGGAGAAAGGTGCTTTGATAATGGTGGCTTTCTTATCTGGGTAAAAGTTATATTTAATGTGAGACATATTTTGTTGTTTTGTATTATAGGAGATTGAAAATTATACCTATGCAGGATGAATCAGCTTTACAATATTGCCCACATCTTTATGACTATATCATAGTTGGGATTGTCAAGGGTATTTATAAGGTGTGAGATAAAGTACAGTTCTGGGATATATATTGGTATCATGATACACAAAGTGATACTTAAAGGCTAAAAGATGCGAGATACACAGCCTTACAAAGTTTGCGAGAGATCATTAACGGCAAGAATCTGCGAGCATTTAGCACTTAACAGTCAGAAAGTTTAAGGTTAAAGTTTATGGGTCTGTGGAAGCTTCGGCTTCAGACGCGTCCGGGTTTTCTTCAAAGAGAAGCGATTTCAGGGCACCGAGAGTTGTGTAAACGCTGGATCACCCGAACGAAACCTCCTTCGGTTTAGTTTTTCGAATTGGCGAACTACTACTTCTAGCCACGAAAACAAGCAGTTGTTGACATTGGTCCCGATATAGGGAAGCAAATAACACACCAGAGATGACGGGCTCTCCAGTGTTGTGAAACCGGGCAGCATATATAATCAGGGAAGTTGATTTGAAGTATATGGTGCCCCAAAATTGAAGTATGCCCATAGGTTCTTTGTATTTGGCGTAGGGAAATAGCAAAGATGGGGGGCCCGTTTTGGGATGTGTAATGGAATCAAATGTAAAATCTGGTGACTGAAAAGACCTAACTTTTCTCTCTCGTAGTATTATCCAACTTCTTTCATCCCAGATGCTGGGGTTGAGGGGAATCAGCATTGCTACAGTTCAGTAATTATTTCTCGGCAGAACTTGGTACCAAGCTATCCATTTATCTCCTCCAACTGTGTTCTCAAATCGCAATGTAAAACTTTATCTAGATTAATAATCCACAATTCTATTAAGCTACTGCATGGAAATTTATCGTCTTTCCAAGAATGAACAGAAAGATGGAATCAATAGTAGGAAATGCACGCGGAGAGTTTCAGAAAGATATCAGTATCTATACAAATGTATATATTTAGAGGCCATATCAATGACCAGGTCGTCGGCGTTGAAAAGCTCAACGTGTTAAACTCTCCTGGTTACCGCAGATCCAGGCACAGAAGCGATCTTCTACAACTTTAAAGCAGCCACAAAAGGACCACCGTAAAATAATGTCAATTTGTAATATATTTCACCGCCGCGGAATATACATACAAGATAGATGGAAAGGTATCAGAACTATTATCTAATAATTGTGCAAAAAAGATCCAAGATGTTTGATCTCGCAATGAAAAATAGATCTTTGAAATACCAGGTGTTCCATTGAGCCTTGAAGTTTAAACATTTCAATTGATAGAAGAAATTCAAAGCGATTTCCGCTCGAGGGGTACATAACATGGCGAAGATGCAAGCTTCATTCCCTTCAAACATTCCAATGCTACTCTCATAAGACATTCCAATACTACTATCATAGGACGATCCCTATGGCTTATAAGTTTTACCACATTAGAACCCTACAATAATGCAGGAACACCTTTTAGAAAAGTGTTGCAAAACAATGTACTGATATGTCAAAAGAGCGTGAATTTCCCAAAAGGGTGGAGAGCTAATAAGCGATCACTGGGCTCCCCACGGGCTCTCGGGGACATAACTAGCGTATCTAAGCCATCTTTGTTGTATTTTTAAATGCCGACTGTATTAGCTCTTTGTCTTTCTACATATTTTTAAACACACATTCTATTTATTTATATATATATATATATAGTACTGAATATTGTTTACTCTTTCAAAGGGTATAAGCACTCCCCTTGAGCCTTCATTTTTCAACTGTTAAGTTTTTGTTTCATCAATAGACTGGTTTCAAAAATAAATTTCATCTTTTCTTCAGAGCATATCCTCCTTATGCATACATAATCATAAATTTCGCCCCTTTTGATTTATTTACCTATCATTCACTACCACTTTGGAAAATACTTTCACATCATATCACATAATGGCACTCCTCTCAAGGCGGTTCAGAAGTGTTCTCTTCCTTATATTGGAATTGTTACTGTTGGTATTTCTTTTCAACTATCTTCTAAATAACTCGAGATATGTGAAATATAAACCTGATGATCTTAGCAGTTTTATAGATACACTTCAATCTTCTATGAACTTGAATGGTAAGGGTTCAACTGAATTTGTGGCATCCGACTATTTAGAATTGAAAACAGAATCAAAATCTCCATTAACTTCAAAGGAGATCAAACACCTGGAACAAATGGATTATGACCGCAAAGAAAGGGAAAGAGCAAAAGAAAATGAAAAACTTCAGTTTGAAAAATTGCAACAGGAAGAAGAAAGACAAAGGAATGAAGAAGAGGAACGCAAGGAGCAACGGATAAAAGAAGAGAAACAAAAGGCGAAAGATAGAAGACACAACCAAAGTATTATCAATAAGCAACACCTTAAGTCCTTCAAAAAGGAGGAGGAATTGAAGTTGGATATGTCTTCATATGGTGAAATAGATTCTAACAGTATTGATATTCCAAATGGGTTCTTACCTTTCCAAGATTTTATGCATAAATTTGTTGATCTGCTTGTAGCAAACAAGCAATCATTCCCACACACAGAGAGAATTCAATTGAAAGATGGAAAACCGATTATATGGAGAATTCAAACTGTTGAGCATGCTGATCTGCTTTCCGAATCAGAGTTGACCGGTTTATTAGATTTCTCAGATGAATTTATTGATGATTTGTTTGATAAACATTTTAATATAGTCAAGGCCATCCCAGATAAAATTCCTTTGGATTTTTATAAACGTAAAGGTTATGTTATTGTTGGAGGTGGCCAATACTCCTGGTTTGCTCTTTTGTCGATTAGACATCTTCGGGATATTGGTTCAACCTTACCAATTGAAGTATTCATACCTAATGATGACGAATGGGAAGATGAGTTTTGTAATGTGATATTACCTTCATTGAATGCAAGATGTGTTATGATGTCACAAGCATTTGGTCCCGCAATATACGATAGAATCAGACCATCTTTATCTGGATATCAATACAAATCATTTGCGCTATTGGCTTCTTCATTTAAAGATGCATTTTTATTAGACTCAGATTCTATTCCTTTAGTCAACCCGGACAAAGTATTTGAGTCTTCATTGTATAAGAATTTCAAGATGGTAACCTGGCCTGATTTTTGGAGAAGAACAGTATCACCTCATTTTTATGAAATTGCAGGAATTGAAGTTGGAAAGACCCAATCAAGATCACTAAATGATTTTTACACTCCTCTACAATATATATTAGGTTCCGATGAAAATTTGGATCCTCGTACACAAATTTCTTTACACGATAGGCAAAACACATTACCTGAATGGTCCTCTGAGAGTGGCCAATTATTGATCGATAAAGAAGAACACTTCAATACCTTACTATTATCTCTTTACTATAACTATGATGGGCCTTATGGTTACCACCCATTGCTATCTCAAGGTGGTGCCGGAGAAGGTGATAAAGAAACATTTTGTGCAGCAGCTACATATTATAACAAACCATTCTACCAATTATACAAAGCCCCAGATAGAAAATTTGGGTATTATAATAGGAACATGGAAGGTTATTATGAACACTCTACAATTGCTCAATATGATCCTTTGGTTGATTTTGAAATACTTGTGAAAAATGTTCATAGAGTATTGAAGGATATTTCAAACGATCCTACAAATTACCAATATTCATATTTATATGCTTTCAGATTTCCATGGAATCCAGAAAATTGTCAACCTATGTTTTATCATGTACATGATCCAAAGTATGATCCATTCAAAATTATTGAAGGGAAGTACAACCGAGATATGAATGATAATAGAATTAGAAACCTAGGAGAGGATTTTCATCATACCAATGGAGACGTTGAGTTGTACATTTGGGAGTTAATGGACGAGTACCTTTGTGGTAACGAGGAAAGGATACCAATGAAATTCTTTGGCAGTCAAGGAAAACAACTGTTTTTAGATAAATATTGTAAAGGAGAGTTTAAAGAACATATTGAACATTTGAAAAAAACGGGAGAAGAAATAAAAAGCAATCCTCCACCAGAGCACATGGCTGAAGGTATCGCCGGTTTGACATCGGCTATCAATAGCGCTGAATTGACCATTGAAGAATATACTGAAATTGAGAAATATATCTTCGAAAAAGCAGGAATCCAACCTCCTTATCACTTCAAATATGAAAATGAACTAAAGATAAAGGAAGCAGAGAAGGCAAAACTGGGAAGCTCTGAATAGAGGTTATACATGGTCTTTCAAATTCAAACATTTTTTATAAACACTTAATATGATAGGGTATGATAAGATAATATAAATCTTTAGGAGTATATATAAATTATAATAAATTGCATGAAATATTTAAGAGACATTTACCAAGAAACCGTAGTATGAGTACCAAGAACTGTGATCTCTTCCGGAGATCCACATGGAGATCTCATGATTGTACAAGATATATATAGAATGACTATAAATCGCATACTCGCTGAAATTGATTTCCTCCTCTTTCAATATCTGTATTTCAAAATTTTTAAATCTCATTAATCAGTTCTTGACGAAGTCTATCACATAGTGAAAACAAACTATGGAAAGAGTTCCTGGAACAAATGAAAATAGCAAAAAACTGCCAGATTTTAGAATTGGTTGGTTTAACAAAATCGAAATCTTAACTATCAATAAAATGGATTTATGGCCGAGTGGTCTAAGGCGTCCGACTCAAGATCGGATCTCGAAAGAGGCAGGAGTTCGAACCTCCTTGGATCCATTATTTTTTTTTGCTTACATTCCGCGTACACAAACATTTTAATTATGTTGTGGGTCGTGCAGAATACAATCGAGCAGTGCAGATTTGCGGTAATTTAATATCATTTTGCCCTTGAGACAGGGCAGGGTAGCCCAAGGGGTTTTTTTTTGGTGCGCACAGCGGGTACAACCGTTTGACAGTTAGTTTCGCCCTAAAGAAGATATAGACCGGGAAGCGTTGTATGCTTTATAGTACCATTCTTTAGATATATATATATATATATATATATGCAGATCAAATGAATATAGAACAAGTCGAAGTATGTAGTAGAGCAGATATTACTCCTATGTATATACGAGGTCACATTTAGAATCACGACCAGCCAAGTGCGGCTTACAGGGAAAAAAAATTTACTTGACACAATTTTTTTTTTGCGTGTGTTCTCTGCCCTTTGTTTTTTTCCTACAGGCGGACTTAAGTATGTTTTTGGTGCATCTGTCTATTTATAGTTGTGTATTCATTGACACTTTAATAGTAATAATGCCTTGCAAAGTATATGGCATTTGCAGAGTTTTACTTCGTGAACATTAAATATCTACATAACTACAGGAACTGCAAAAGAAAAAGTTGCTTATATTCTGTAATCTGCATTTTCCGTTTATTTACATAGTTTTTTCCCTTAATGCTTAGTATGAAGATAGGGACTAAAATTGAACACGTAAAATAAAGTGCCCAGTTTGAGTAATGGGAACATCTATTAGAAGTATTTGATACAGAAAACTATATCTATAGAGTAAACAAATCCCAAACAAACGACGATCTTTTTCGAAACAAGTAAGAAACCAAAACAAACCAATTGACAAAAAGGGAAATAGGTCCAAAACCGTTGCCTTACAATTCACCGAGACAATCTCTGTTTTTGCTTTTTTCTCTTGATCAATTTCTGTTATTCGCCAAAATTCTTTGTTGTTCCACGTTATAAATACCATGTAAATTCCCTCTTATCTAAGTTATGTAATTATATCTTGTGCTTTCCCCTTTTCTCTTCTTTCTCTTTTTTTTTCTACAATTTAGTTTTAATTAATATCCTATTAAACTTCATATATATCACTAAAATTATACACAATGTCCGCAGAAGAAGCCGTCAAAAAAGTCGAAGAACCAGTTGCTGAAACTACTGAAGCCGTTGAAGCCAAGGCCACTGAAGCCACTGAAGCTGTTGAAACTGAAGCTACTGAAGCTACTGAAACCGCTGAAGCTGAAGCCACCAAAGCTACTGAAGCCACTGAAGCTGAAGCTGCTAAAGGTAAAGAATCAGTCTCAGATATCGTTGCTGAAGCCAAGACTGAAATCCCAGCTTTCTACAAGAAATGGGTTTCAAAAGTTAAAACCGTTGTTAAGAAAGTCTTATAAATTAATAGAAGACTATTCTAATTTAAAAACAACAATCACCCACAACAACATCCATTTTTAATCAATAACAATCTGTACTTTTCTAATCAAGTTATAACATTATGACCATCCGAATTGTTTTAATAATATTTATTTGAAAATGTGACCTAATCAATAATCATTCTATACGAGTCTCAAGATATATTCTCCTTTTACTTAATACTTAATTTCTAATCTTTTACTTAATACTTAATTTCTTTTTTAATGTTTTTCTAATAGCGCCCTTATAATAATAATATATTAAATAATGACTTTTAATAAATCTTTAATCCAAATTGGTCACAATTGATATACTTCTAACAGTATCAGCCACCTTATATATATATTTTATTATAGCAAAAACCTATGTGATTAACATAATTAACATAATCTATAGCGTAATCCGATACATAACGCCGAGACAAAGTCACCTCATCCCGCCGCCTTTCTGCCATCTGCCACAGCCACTTCCGTAGGATTGACTGCATCGACGTGCTGAGTTAACGTCGATAACGTCGATAATTCTCATGGTAACTGCCACTCAATTAACGTGCCACAATTTCCCCATTCGGTTCTCCTTCGATCTTCATCTCTTTCAACATCAGTCGCAAAAAAGTTTTCAACAAAACATGGTATTAGACAGTTATTTGACGATAGTAAATAGTTGCGTAGAGCTAATTGAAATCTTTGAATTCTTCGTGGAATCACACTTCCATACAATATAAACCAAATGTTTCAATTCAGAGTTTTGACGCAGCAAGTGCGTCAGATACATACCACTAATGTATTATTGAAAGGTGGTGCGAAGAAATCTTTCAGTAGAAGTGGAGTCAATACTTCCAAGTCTAAAAAAGGTTCTGGTAAGACACATAGTTATAAAAAATTGTTACATAGAGGGACATTCCAGAAGAAGGCGGATTCCTCAGTTATAGATTTATTACCAACCGTCTCAGAATTACAGAAACTTGAAGATAATAAGTTTGATAGAGTGGTGAAATATGAAGATGATATCAATAGAAGATTACATATAGTTGGAGGTTTCGCATTAAACCAGTTCAATGAGTTATATGCCAAACCAATAACATTATTGAAAGCTGCAGAGACAAACAAATTATCAAATTTTGTTGAATCTACAAAGACAAATTCATCTGTGAATAATAAATTAATTCTTACCGGTGAATCAGGCGTTGGTAAATCAACAACTTTAAACCATTTCCATTCATTAATCGATTATTCTAACTCCATTTTGATTCCATTCACAAACACCAACGCATTATTTGATGGTACCACAGATTTCAAACTCAATACCGTTACCGGTTTATACGATCAAGAAATGATTTCAAAGAAGTTTTTGAGAAAATTCAAATCATTAAATACAAAAGAAGTTTTACTAAATTTCAAATTAAAGCATGATTTCTTTATGATACAGAGTGAAACCAATAGAAGAGCAACTTTAGTAGCAGGTAGACATACTCTTATTGATTTAATCAGTTTACCATTTAATACTCCTGATAACAAGTTATCTGGTACTGTTAGGCCTGTATCAGTTGATTCATCATTAGTTTTCAGTCATTTATTCAAAGAATTAACAGATGCATCAAACCCACATCCTACATATCTTTCAGTTGACAATTTTACAGCTTTCACACATTTCAATTACACAAATTACCGTGATACTTCAAATCAACCAATTCATGTTACAAAATTCCAAATTGCAAAGAACATTTTAGATTTAATAAGTAATAAGACTTCATTCGCAAAAGGTGGTATTGTCTTAGCAACTTCAGGTCGTCATAGACCAACTTCCACAATTGATGTAGCTTTACAAAGGGATTTCGATGATTTACCTGATTTATATGCTAACAGTAAAGAATTCGATTTCGAATTAGCCAATTTATTAGCTGTATCAAACTTGGAAACATTTGAAATTCAAAAGTTTTCACTCGAACAAGTTAAACAATTGTTATTGATGTTCCTTAGATTAGATATGATTCATAATGAAGGCGACTTAGAAGTTGCAGGTTTATCATCAAAACAATTGGCTGATTATGCACTCAATGATTTACATAAAGTTTCATTGCCAGCTTTGGAAAAACTTGCAAAGGCTAAATACCTTATCTCTGGTAACGGTAACCCAAACCAACTCATCAAATCTTGCGTATTAGACTATGTTTAATTCCTAAGATAACCTACATACAAAACGTTACATCTTCTTGTATATAAATACATACTCAATACAAAATTACAGAACAAATCAGGTTTTTTTTTTAAATATATGTGTACATTCTTTTCTATAATAACAAAAAACTATTAAGAAAGATAATAATTTACATAGCTATAAGTAGGCGTTTTTATTTTAATATTTTCTCTTTTTATTAACCCTCTCCAGATCGCCATATTTTGGAGAATCACCACCGTCATCATCACCATTCTTTTCATTGGTATAAGTAGGCATTTCAAACCCATCTGATTCGTACTCTGACTCATCATCAAAATTAGTTTCTTCTCTCCTTTTATGAGTGTTAGCATCTGTTCTGATTACTTCATGAGTTGAATTACTAGGCGGTTTAATATTTTGATGTTCTGGTTGATGATGCGGCTGTTGATGTGGTTGTGGAGGTGCATGTGATTGTTGAGGATTAACAGGTTTGAAGTTCAACTTCTTCTGTCTTTCTCTTTCCTCCCAATTTCTCTTAATTTCGTCTTCAGCTTCGATCAATTCTTCTTTTGACACAGAATCTTCAATACTTTTCAAAACTTTCAAAACAACACCCTGGTAATTACCACTTGCTTTATCATCCCTGAATCTCAAAAATTTCCATTTTTGATGTTCTTGGTCAAATCTCACTTCAGCTATCCTACCATTCATTTTTTCATTTCTTGATTTCAAATCTTCCCATTCTTCATCAGTCACAGACAATTCATTAAACTCATCATAATTACTGAAATCTGCTTTGAATTTACCACCATTCATTTTCTTATTAGTAGTGACATCTATGTCTTCTCCACCTCTCCATATCAAAAGCTTAATTCTTGGTTTAGAGTCATAATCAAAATATTCACGGCTAGGATCATGTTTTGGTAAAGATTTATCGATATACTTAGGAAATTCTAACTTCAGTTTGAAATCAATTGTATTCTCCTCAGCAGGCTTCCATTTTAACAAAGTCGAATCCGTACCTGGTGTATATGGAGTATCGCAACAAGTTAAAATTAAACCATCAGAGACATATGTTAAGTTGGGCATTTCTTTGAAAATCTTTCTGATTTTAAAGGGTTGAGTCATGTTTTTGAAATCTAGCTTGAATGGGAAATCCAAACATCTTTCTGGGAATCTTCTTCTCATATCTAGATAAGGAGCGTGGAAATCATGTTGAGCATGGTATAATCTCTTGTATAAAGATTTATTCATTACTGATTTCATATCATACGCAAGACAATCAAATATCAGATATCTTATCTCTTTCACACCTGTAGTTTTATTAATACTAAATACTAGTTCACCATCCAGGATTGTGCCATTATGAGTCGATTCAAAGTTGTCTTTATTTGTTCTTGGAAAATGGAAACCATCAACAAAGTAATAATCATTCGATCTATTGATTAAAAAAGTACCATCTTCCTTACTGTCAGGATGCTTTATAGTGAACATCAGACATCTCAATCCATCGGACTTCTCACATACTAGATAGTCTTTATGCATTAAGTTTCCAGTGAGATGGTCTCTCGTGAAACTAACAGGTTGTGAACCGGGGAATTCTCTTGGTCTTGTATGTAGTATCTGAGATACAGTAGATCTTAGAAACATCCCCAATTCCTCGGAAACAAGTTCCCCAGGCATATCTGGCACGCCTCTGTCTTCCATTGTGTATAATTCTGACTCACTGTCCTATATGACTCCTATATATAGATGATTCTAACTAGATACACCTTCATATACAGCTTCCTGCTGAACTTTCACTCTTCAGTTTCGTAAATATTCTCTCCATAAACGTCCTCGCGTCGATCATTTACTGGATGCGTCGATCCCGAGCAATATCTAAATCATTTGTTCAAATTGTGATGTTCTTCCATAACCGAGTTGTATCTTATGGACATTGAGAGTTCTGATATACCATTATCGGCGAAATCAAAACGGATATAAACCGTACCAGATGGTTGGGATCTGTATACCAAATCAGATTCAACCAAAAAGCTATGTAAATACCAATTTTCAGCGGGAAACACCGCACACGGGATCGCTGTGATTGAATCAAGCTCACGTGACCCAAACATAGCCTGTATGTGCTGCTATTAGAACAGAATCCTTCTTCACAAATCAGTACTTCTTTCATTCCATGCAACAAACTTCTTCTTACTTCTACATCCCAAGATTGGTACGACTAATAGTAATATTTCTCAGAGAATCTTCTCAATTCCAAAAAAAAACGTAAATCTCGTAAACGAAGTCTCTAATGCATTTACTATATGCCAACATCTGGTCGTCGCTAAATTAATTAACCAATAAACTCTATTTATATTTAAGAGAGTGCTATACTGTAAAAGGGAGTATATATCTCTATAAAGAAACGAACATAGAATTTGCCTGAACATATAGGTTGCTCATGGTGAACAGGTGTATTTTTCCGCAAAGAAATCAAAACAGACACAGCTACTTCCAAACTTCAAGGCTAAAGTGAATGGTTCTGCGTACAAGAAAATTCTGAAACCTTCCCACAACTCAACCTTTTTTTCCCCATCTCTAAATATCAGTAAATCGGTTCTTTTCTTTGATAAATTCATTTTATAGCTGAATATTGAAAAGTATCGTTAAGATACATATAATAACAATTGTCCAATAGTTCGATTCTGTTATAGTTGGATCTTCGGCCCCAATCAATTCAAAATCAGGGGATATTTTTTTTTTTTCACTCAATTGAACGCATTTGTTCTCCTTTGGTTTTTTTGCTTGTTACTGATTATTACAACAGTCACTCATTCTTATTCAAGGAAGGAATATAATTTCCCTTACGAATACTTACATTTGGGTTTGATAGTTCCATCTTTGTTAGCAGATTTCTTGAATAACATCCATACAAGATGGATCCAAGTATAGCTTCTGGTTCACCTTCAGGTAGACCTAAAAGAAAAACCACAAATGTGGTTAGCTACAAAGAGAAAAGTGAACATGATATAGGGAGTCAATTGGTAGTTCAACCACCGAAGAAGCAGCAAAAGACTAACGGGGCTAAAAAATCCGCTCCATCCACGAGTTCAACCAATGGTTCTTCAGCTTCCTCTTCATCAGCTAGTAGCTCCTCTAAGAAGAGCGAATCAAAATCCTCAAAAAATGACTCTAACTTGTATATACCCATTGACGACGAATACCCATGGAACTGGCAACCTCCTTTTAGACCAAATGTTGACAAATTCAATAACATCTTGGATTTACAAAATGCAAAAATAGATTCTAATAACGTGACAATGACCTTTAAAGATGGAACAACTATAAGGAAAAATGATTTCATTTATATGATATGCGAACCGCCAACAGAGCCATATTATATTGCAAGAGTCCTTGGTTTTACTAGAAAAGATAAGACAAACAACACCAAGAGTATTAAAAATTACCTATTCAACGTATGCTGGTTTTATAGACCAAGAGATTTAACTCGAAAAGATAATGATTCAAGAATTTTATATGCATCATTACACAACGATGAATGTCCAATACAAAGTTTCAGAGGATTTGTTACTGTTAAACACAAATCAGAAATTGATGACTTAGAAAAATATAGATCGAAACCTAATTGCTTCTATTTCGACAAATTATACGATAGATATATGATTAAACTCTATGAAGTTTTACCTACCAAGAAATTGATAAATTTACCACCAAATTACTACAAGGCCTTGAACAAAAGATACGAATATGTATTTGTTGAAAATGGCAGAGCTACAGATTTATTATCTGCTCCAAAAAACTGTGACAAATGTTTCCAATGGTGTTCATCCACTGATTCAATTCAATGTCATAAATGTGAAAAATATTACCATCTTCTATGTCTTGATCCTCCAATTTTGACTAAGCCAAAGAGGGGATTTGGATGGTATTGTGCTTCTTGTAATAGGACAATGGAAAAGGAATTGACCGAAAAGAGAGGAAAAATGTTAGAGTCAAATCAGTTATCATTGTTATTGAGTAAAATCAAAAAAGGTGACCAAGATGACAAAGAAGATAAAGGTGAAGAGGAGCAAGATGGAGCCAAAGCAGCCAATGACGAAGATGATGAAACTCCAGCTACAGAAGAAGCCGACGAAGATAACGAGGAATCTAACTCATCAAACTCAATAGCAGCTTCTCAAACTGACGATTCCAAAGAACAAACACCTTCATATCATATACCTAGATATGAGGAATTAGCTATTAAGTTCTTAGAAGCAGATTCCAAAATCTCTCTTGAGAAGAGAAGACTTATGGAAGAATGGCCTTACAGATACCTTGGTATGCACGCTAAATTGGAAGATGCTCTAGATTTACAAGATAGACCTTACGCCAGAGCAGCTTCAAGATTGGGAGCTAAACATCAATTCACTGGTATGTGCGATTGGTTCGAGCACATAGTTGTATATTACGATCCTCTGGATGCTTCTAGTTCATCCAAGGGTAAATCAAAGGGAAAAAAGGGAAATGCAAACAATTTCAAAAAATCATCCAACTTGCTCGATTCGTCTGTATCACCATCGCCCGATGATTTGAATTTGGAGAATATTAAACTGGAAATACCGGATGAATACAAGGAGACTAATCCTAAGGATTTCCCACCTTGGTTACAGAAGAGACCAAAAGGTTATATCGAGAGAGGATCTGATTCAACTGCCACTTTACTTTGGAGAACACCTGAAGATTTGGATGATGAAGTATTGAATGACTATATCTCAAAGTGTGAAGTATTTGCCAAAATTCTCGATATGATACCAACTTCACCTAATTTTGTCGACTCAATTTTATATGATTTAATGAATTCAAACTTTGACGTTCAAGAGGCATTGAAAAAGGTTTCTACATACACGCGTCTTTCTCTGAAAGAACCAACCTTCTCCGCCGATGAAGTAAGGAGATTTGAGGAATCAGTAAAGAAAAATGGCAGTGAGTTATACCCGGTATTTAAGGATGTTAAGACTCAACCTTCCTCAATGATTGTCAGATTTTATTATTTATGGAAAAAGACTCCAAGAGGTCGTTTGATATGGGATAATTACGAAGGTAGAGCTAAGAATAGACTAAAACAGAGTTCAGCATCTTCCAAACTTAAAAAAGAGGATCTCAACATAAATGATTCGGGTGATGACTCTGCATACAGCTCAGTCAAAATATCTAAAACAAATACTCATATTGAATGTAAGCATTGTCATACCCACAAGTCAATACAATGGTTCAAAGCACCAGGTGGATTATCGAGTACAGACTCAGAATCAAATTACAGTTCTGCTTTGTGTCTTAGATGTGCTAGACTTTGGAGAAGATATGGTGTTGAATGGGAATCTCCGAACGAAGTCGTAAAAAAGCAAATCCAGAAAGGTGGCAATGGCTGGAAAAGAAAAGTTGAAACTGAATTGGTTGATGATGCATATAAGATTATCAATGCAAGGGAGAAATACAAATTGAAACCTAAGAAGATGTCTCAAGCTGCAATTGCTGCTGCTGCCGCCGCTGCATCAGCACTGGCAAATTCATTGCCAGGGACACCTTCAGGATCAGGATCAGCAACAACAGCAGACACTTCAATACTGGAGGAAGATAATTCAAGTACCGATAGATCAAGAACAAGTACTCCCATCCCAAGTTCTGGTGATGAAAAGAAGCCCAAGTCAAAAAGAAGGTCTGCAGTCAACGATGATTCAGAGAGTCAAGATGATAGCCATTCGAAACAGAAATCAAAGCGTAAGAAGTATACAAAAAAAGAATTGGTCAAATCAGAAGAAGATATGGAGCTAGATACTACTACTGCATTGGATAATCTTGCTGCAGAGCAAGAGGCAAAGAGAATGAAACCTAACAAGGGTCTCAAAATTAGAAGATCACAGGCAAAGGAAAACTCATTTACTGTGGTTATACCATATGCATCATCTGAAGCCGGTTCCAAAAACAGAGCTAATTCCAAATTGAAAGTAGGTGAAAGAATTGTGTTTGATTCAGATTCAAATAAAGATATACATCAGCATTCTCAACGACGCGATGAGAGTAGTTTACTGAAATCTGAACCTTCCAACTTTCTTGATATTATCAAAAGGCGTGCTCTGGAACATAGCCACTTTGAACAATCTTGTCATCCTTTATCCGATTCCAGAAAATACCCCTTTGAGACTACTTTGAAATTATCTGAAAGATACTTATCTAATTATGATATGGTAATTCAACCTAAAACTACAAAGTCTTCTGGCTTATTATTTGACGCCACAAAGGGTAAATATGAGGATTCACTTGCGGAATGGAGGTTTTATCATTCAAAATTCCATGACACTGGCAGTAAATCCAAGTTACTGAAATTACCTTTATTCAGTCCAACTAATAAACCATGTTGTGTTTGCCGTGAAATGGATAACATATCTGAAATGGTTATTTGTGTCAATTGTGGGTTGAATGTTCATGCTTCCTGTTATGGTGTGGTGCTGTCACCTAACGATGCATTGAATATGGCTTATCTCAAAAAGTGGTGCTGTGATCCTTGCTCAAATGATTTACATCCAGTGGCCACAACTCATTATTCATGCTGCCTTTGTTCTTCTAAAGAGAGTGATCATGATGCTGCTATCAAAGGTGATGGTTGTGCTTTCCCAGATGCTTTGAAGAGAACAGCGAGCGGTCGTTGGGTTCATGTCATTTGCTCCTTATTCTCCGAAGATTGTCTGTATGGAAACCCAATCACTCTCCAACCTGTTATTGGTACAGATGTTACAATTTATGCCAATTTGAATAAACTATGTATGATCTGTGGAGTTGTCGGTGGTGGACTAACTGAATGTCGTTTATGTGATAAGAAGTTCCATGTTACCTGTTGTCAAGACGTTCCCGGATTCTCTGTTGGGTTCGAAATTGTTGCCCCTAAGATTGGAGATACAGATAGAGATAAAGGCTTTGTCAAAACCAAGGAGTTGGGAGAAGGAAAACCAAGACCTATTATCATCTGTAGAAATCATACACAAGAATACATCGATAAAAGGGGTATCAAACTCATTTCAATGCGTTCATCATGTAAAAAGAGAAATTTGAAAGAAGAGCAACCAATATTCCAGTTCTATCTTAGAGATTTCAAAAGGAATCCACTTACTGGTGGCTTTCTATTACGTGATAACTACGACAAGCTAGTGAAGAAATACGCTGAAATATCTGAGAGCAAATCTACAGGTACATTAAGCAAAGATGGTAGCAGCAATAGCAATATTTCGTTTGATAAACAGCTCGCTTCAGACTCACCGAAAATTGAGCAATTAAAATGTATTTATTGTAATACCACTAAGTCATTGAGTTGGTATAATAATGATACAACTTGCCATAAATGCTATGTTAGACTTCAAATAAATACAGGTGTCGAAGATATCAAATTGCCTGATATAACCAAGATAACAAGTAAACCACTGGATGGTTCGAAACTTGGAATTAACTCCTTAGACGATACACTGGAGAATTATAACATTAATTCCAAGAATAAGGGGTACCAGCCTTCAAAAGTCTCCATAAATAACTTACTTTCTTAGATTCCGACGTTATCATATGTAAAATATACACAGACTATTATGCTACGCTTAGCTAAATATTAAATTTATTAATTTGTAAGATTATAGAAATACAGTTTTATTATACATGTTATATGATGCTGCTTTATCGACTTATCTGTTCATTGCCGGGGTATGAAAATCATACGTAACCATTTTGAAGCAAAGTCTCTATCCTTTCAATTTCAGCCAATGATGTGGCATTCACTAATTCCTCTTCTAGCTTTGCTCTTTCCTCATCGGTCAATCTCTTGATCGTCTCATTTACTTCTCTGTCTAGTTTGGATTCATCATGAGCTTCGATCTTATCCTCATCTGTGTCCAGCTCCTCGTCGTTACCATCTTTCATCGACAGTAGGTCGATGGCCAATCCAGTTGGTGATTCAAAAGTTCCAAATTTTTCTTGTGCTTCTGCTTTCTCTTTATCTTTAACCTTGGCAAAATCTAAGACCTTGAGGGACGGAATTCTCCAGATCAGCCATAACCTGTAGTACTTATGTTCTGTGATACTATTTCCTGTCAGATACAGGCTATTCAACATTTGGCAAAGGTGCAATGGTTCTATGTCTGACAACTGCCTCAGATTGTTATTGATCAAAGAGAGTGTTTTTAAGTTGGGGACACTACTGGAAAATTGAGAGGATATTTTATTTACCTTATTCTTAGCAATGTATATCGTTTTCAGTTTAGGTAAAGGTGGCAGGTTCCCAAGTGTCTTGATGTCATTATCCGTTAGATCTATTGCTTCAAGTAAGCTTCCGACTATCACCCCAAAATTCTCAATCAAGGGTGCATCTAATGATCTTAACGACAGAAGACTTTCACCAATTGGACTTCTATACGTTGGGGCTTCTGAAATCGCCTGTGGCGTGAGCTTCATCCTGTATATGGTGTTGATATATTGTATACTACCTCTTTATGATTAAAAAGCAGTAATGTCAGTATCAAATCTATTTTTCACATTAATTCTCTACTAGATATTTTTTTGTATTTCATTTTTTTCTCGATTAATATATATTTTATTCACTGGCAGGATGGATATTTGTTTTTTATATTACACTACAAAAGATACGACATTGAGCAAAGAAAAAACCAGACTGAATAATGAAATGCGATATACAAGAGTGTATATATGTACAAGAAATATTAAATACATAGTGAAGAGAGAATGTACCGCAACACACTGACTCAAGACTTACTCATCAAGAGATAAGTTTGATTTCTTACTTGGCAAAATCTTAACACCTTCTGGTTCGTATTTATTTTTGACGATTTTCTTCATGAGTTCAATTTCAGCAGGACTCAATGGATTGATGGTTTCGTTTGGTGAAACAAAAGTGAAATCACCAAACCCAAATGCTCTATCGGATATTTGCTCCAAAACATACAATTGCATTCTAACATATCTTACAACAGATTCCAATTTTACCATATCTATGTTCTTGTCACCATTGAAGATGTTTCTCCACAAGGCAGCAGCTAAAACAGCGTCTGAGTGTTCTGATGCAATAGCTTCATCATATGAAAAGATTGTACCTAAAAATTGCTGATGGAAATCTTTCAAATATGTGTCTGTGATTCTACCTGATAAAACATTCATTTCCTCACTTAAACGTAATTCCATATCCTTGAAAAATCTATCTATCAGATGCTGCTGATAATTCTTACCATACTCAAAAGGCATAGCTCTCATTCTTACGAACAATAACCAAACGTGCAAAGAAGTAATTTGAAACCATTGTGCAAATGACTTACTTAATCCTAATGTTTCGTACCAATATGATGCAGTCTCAGATAAAGGTTCGTCTTTGTATTGCAATGCCTGTTCCTTACACATGAAATAGTATGTGGAACCACCAATGGAACCACCTCTAACACGATCCATATCTGTTCTGAATAATTTGATGAATGCTTCACCAAATGCAAGTCTCCAATTTGGTGTTGTCCATGATTTCTTTTCGAATTCGGATTTTTCTAGTTTTCTTTTTGGTGCAACATCTCTCACTGGTACCTCTTCATTTGTAATATGTGGTAATTTGGATGAAGATGCAATATTCTTTGGAGATGGAGCGTCGGCGCCAGCAGCTTTTGATTGTTCAGTAGTAGCAGTGGATGATTTGTATCTAAATCCGGTTGGTAAAACGCAAGATCTCACAACAAATTTGCTGTTTTTCAGCACAGTTGCTCTCATCTGACTCTGTAACATATTGACCGTTTATAATCTACAGACTTCGGGGGCTTTGAAGATCGATGAAAACTATGTAAAGCTGCAATTTACTTATCCTTGTTAATCTCTCTCCCTAGATTAATCTTGCTGCCCTACTAAAAAATAAAGAGAAAAAAAAAAGGTAAGGAAAACACGAAAGACCGCTAGTATTACTAAATCCCGCGATTTGATTGGCCGCGGAGTTGGCGCTATTTAGTTTATAATAGTACATTTTGTAATAACTTGATCTATGAAATATGTAAAAAACAACTTATATGTTGTATATAGCTACTAGTAACGTCTGGATCTTTTCTTAGTAGTGGCCTTTTTACTAACAGTTACTCGAGGACCTGCAAAATGAGAGTGTCCAAGGGTGTCAATGGCGGAGGAATTGACCCATGCAAGTACATTAGCTTTACCTTGGTTATTCCTGAAGTTCTCCAACGTAACCTTGAGTTCCTCGATTTTTTGTCTTTTTTCTTCGTGTTCTTGTGCTTTTCTCTTCTTAGCCTGTCTTTTGGCGATTCTTTCCGCTGGTTTAGTTGCACGCTTGGCCCTCTTCAAAGCACGTCTTTCTATTTCTTCTTCTCTTTGTCTTTTCTTTGCAGAATCGACAGCTATTGTACGACGAGTACGTGGCTTGTTTTCCAATTCCGAGGAATCTGTACTTGATAGATCATCTTCATCTTCTATTTCCTCCATCTCACTTTCTTCGGTTTCACTGATCACTATACTTTCTAATTCTTTCTCGAGTTCGATTTCCTTCGTAGATTTCTTACCAATTCCAAGAGCCTTCTTTCTTGAGCCTAAACTATTTCTTATGCTATCTTGAAGTAAAGAAAACTCTTTTCTTAATATCCTTTCACGCTCTCCATTTTGGTTCAACCAATTGAATAGCTTATCAAAATCTTTTGGATCTTCAATGAATGACCAATCAGAGGACGTCAATAGGACATCTGAACCCTCTTCGATTAGCTTTCTTTCCATAGGTTTGTAATCCCTCTGTATGGCTGCTCCAAATTGGTCAACAACAGTAAGCCCAGAAGCGTCAACTATAGAATCTTCTCTAAAATTTAGACCGTACAAATCCTTGGAAGCTTTGAGGAATGAGTTACTATAATGACGTTTCACATAATGTGATTGTTCCTCATCAGCAGATTCATTTTTCACGTCATTGAGCTCGAAGAAAGTAGGCGTAGAAGATTTGCTGCTATTTTCCTTTTTGAGGGATTCAGAAATTTTGAGCTTCTCTTCGTCATCAGAATCATCAGCATCTGCATCAAAAACTTCAGGCTCATCTGCAGCTATCTTATTCCAATTCTTCAAACTTTCATCATCAAACTCCAAATAACGTTTTCTGTCTTCATCAGATGGACCTTGCACCCAAAGACGACCCATAAAATAAGTATCTTCGACAAATTCAGAGTCACTTTCATCTTCTTCAGCTTCTTCGTCCTCGTTATTTTCATCCTCTTCATCACGAGCGCCGTTGGAATTGTTCAAGTTTGGTAAACCATTACTTTCAAACCACCAATATCTATTGTATAATCTATCACGACCGACATATTTAACTCTTTGACAGTCAATCTCATTAAGCCTCTTCTCATGCTCTTTCCTCTTGCGTTTCAATTCTTCAATTTGGGATATCAAGTCTGTTCTTTTCTTGAGAAGCTTCAGGAATTCTGGGTCCGACTGAGCAACGGCTTTCTCTAGAGAGCTTGGCTCGTCGGGCAAGCTGTTCTGAGTGGGACGGCCTCCTCTTCTTTTGGAGCCAGGTTTGGATTTATTATCTTGATTTCCAGTTGGCAATTGTTCTTCTTCCTTAACAACATTTTCCTCGTCAGTTTTCAATCTCTCCTCTAAGGCACTTGTATCTTTGTTCCCCAACATTTCAATAATCAGCTTATGAATGTTTTGTGCTTCCTCGACCAGGGTTTTGAAATCCTTTAGAATTTCTAATCTTTCACGTCTGAGGATTGTGGAGTCTTCCAAACATTTATCAACATAAGATCTGACGACAGAGCCATTCAATAATAGATTCATCATAATGTACAAGATGTCAATTCTCATATCAATACTCAGAGAAGTATAAAAATTCTCCATCACTGAAATAGGAGTTGGAGAATAGTCGCCAGGGGCTAAAGCTTCAAATATCTTCAAAATTTTCTGTTTGTATTCTGGAACATGTTCGACTAAAGACAAGATACCCATCAATATAATTTGATAACCCCCTTCCTTGAATTGTCTTTTAGCCAATCTTGTCCTCCATGATACTTTCTTGTATTCCAACATGGAATATGCATTGTGATCAATATCATCATCTTCTAGCTCAGATTCATTATCTGAAACCTCTGCATCGGCTTCATCAGCAGAGTCATTCTCATCAGCAGACTTTTCATCATCAACAATGATCAGATCCCCGTTGGACTTTTCTGTTTTCTTGCTTTTCTTCTTCTTCTTGGTGACTTCGTCATCCGAATCAAGCTGAATGATACTGTCATCTTCTTCTTTTGTTTCGTCTTCCTTTTCATCTTCCTTTTCATCTTCTCTTTCATCTTCTCTTTCATCTTCCTTCTCATCTTCCTTCTCATCTTCCTTCTCATCTTCCTTCTCATCTTCCTTTTCCTCTTCGATCTTCTCGGTCTCTCTTGGTAAGGTGGTAAGAAGTTGACCAGACTCATCGGAAAGAGCTGTTAATAATGCACAAAATATTTCGTTTAGCAATGGACACTGCTCCTCATAATCAGTCCAAGAAAGAGCAGCTAAAAAGTCATCAAAAGTGAAAGTATCGATCAAAAACGCTTTTGCAAAGATATTGGCAAAAACCCATATTTCTAACAAGTCAGAAACGTTTTCAGTTTCTTTAAATTTGATCAAATGTGGCTTCAGATTACTTACTTGGAGTGGTAAGAGCAAGTCCTCTATAATAACTCTATTACGGGCATTATTTGATTTGCCTCCGGCTGAATTTCCATTTGAAGAAGCTGGCTGAATAACTTCAGTGGAAACTGTACCGTCCTCATTCTTGACTTGTATTGTTGCAGGTAGTATGTTAATGAAGTTCCCTTTCTTTGGTTTGCTTTCTTTGACAACTTTCTCTTTCTCTTCTTGATCTGTACCAGTATATTTTCCAGCTTGTTGTATCTTTCTTACAGTGATGTTCAAGTTCTTGAAGAATCTTGTGGTTTTTTCGTAATGCCAAACTTTGATATGACTTCTACCAACATAGTAAAATAGATCAGATGGTTTGTACAATTGTCTACTGGAGTAAGGTCTTGCTGAAACGATAAAATTGACAGTTTCAGGGTCAAACTCCTCTACAATTTTGACACCAGCATACTGAAATAAATGATAGATTTTATTCTTCACAGCTGGATCGACATTCTCTTCTCCGGAATCATCAAAGTACATGGTACAATGTTTCAACACATCATACCACCCATCTTTCCACTCTTTCAAAGATCTACCTTCATCTTGAATAGTGGAACTCAAGGGAGGAGTTTCCTTCATGTTATCGAAAATATGGGGTACAGGATACTTGAGAGCTTTAGGCCTTGCACCACCTTTTGGATTTTGCCTAGGACGTGATAGTACCATTTTCTTGGAATGCATTTGACGTTCTAAAACTTCATACATTTTCAGATGTTCAGGGTATTCTGTAGAAATTCTGTACTTCTTTGCGAATTCATCCTTTACGATCCAAGGAGCACCCGCTCTAGGCAATCTCCTCAAAGACATTTTCAAAAATGTTCTTAAATACCATTTGGTGAAGGCATTCCTATGTCTTGATAAATTTGATTCATTACAAGTAACTTCGACATCATTTTCGAATAAAACTCTATAGGAGCAATACGCATCTCTATGTTCACCATTTGGTAACGTTATTGAGTTGAATCTTGCTTTTTCCCTGACTATACCTTTGGCTCTGTCTCCACCGGGTAATTTGACAAGAACAGTATCACCAGGAAAGAAGTCATTTTTGAACTTAGCATATACCTCATCAACAAGAACATCCAGTCTTGGAACCTCTGAAAAAGCAACATATCTCAAGATTGGTTCCCTCACAGGTTCAGGAAAGAACTTCTCGACGGCTTCCAATTCAGATTTTTCAACCTCCAAAGCTTGAAAATATGTAAAATTTGTGATACCTGTGACTTCACATCCGAATTTCTGAATATTGTAGTATTGTAATCTGTCGAGGTAGTCCTGGTAGGTCAAGAACCATTCGCCAGTTTCTTTGAGATACCAGACTTCTGAATCCAGATCAAAATCGGGAGGAAGTTGAGGTGGTTGTTCAAATACTACGGGTTTACGTTTGAAAAGAACCTATTGAATGGAGTTAGTATATTGTCTGGAGTACAACCCGTGGCTAAAGAGACTTTTATTTCAAGAGTAATAAAAAGGATGATATGACACTTTCGTGAAGTAAGTGAAATTATTGTAGGACACGCACGCGTTATATGAGCGTGTCAAAATCTCCGGAATCAAAAATGGATTTATCCATTGATCCACTATCAATGATATATCAAATGCAAAAGATCAACCATATGAGTGGAAAAAAAATTCGGGACATACCATTTTATGTTTTTAATTTTAATTGGTAGCTTCGTGTCAGCTGCTTTTCAAAGCAAAATCAAAGAGAATTTAAATCAATAGATCTCCTATCTAGATACTTCACAAAAAAGAATCAACTTTAATCAATTCAAGCAAAGTAGCAAAGAGAGCGGAGAACAACCGAAATTTCACTAGACTATTAGGAACGTATATGACAAAGAGATAGACAACTGGAAACCTCAACTCATAAGAGACAAATGTAAATGAGCTTCTTGGCCCATTGCTCAAACAATCAGTTTTCCCACTTGAAAAAAAAAGGGAAAACCATTAAATGCTTTCTCGCTTTTCCGATTTAGGAGCGACATTTTCCTTGTTGTGGCATTTGGGCAATTGAGGAAAGGGGAGGAGGTGAGCATACAAAGTTATTCGAGACCGTAAAATGTGCTATGGTGGTTATTTCAGCACCTTATAACCATTCAAACGACACGTTTTAATCTCAGGATAAATATTTTATTACTAGTGGGATGATTATATACAGGTATTGTTATAAGAACACGTGAACTATTTATAAATGAAACCGAAGAAACCCTCTTTTTGTTTGTCTCTGACCTCCTTAGGTTGATAAGCGTCGATATGAGACTTAATCTTTTCAACAGCATCAGCTGCTTCATATTGTCTACCTAAAACGTCAATGAACTCACCTTCTGGGTCCATTAAGTAGAAGAAAATAGAGTGATCGACTAAGTAATCTTGACCTGGCTTGACATCTCTTGGTGTAGAGAAATAAACTCTATAGTTTTTACAGCATCTCTTAACTTCGTCGTAATCACCAGTCAAACCAATGATATCTGGATGGAAATCAGTCAAATATTCTTTGATGACTTCTGGAGAATCTCTGGCAGGATCACATGTGATAAATATTGGTTGGACATCAATGGAATATTTGCTCTTTAAACCATCGAGCATTAAACCAAGTTTATCTAATTCATCAGGACAAATATCAGGACAATGAGTAAACCCGAAATAGACTAAAGAAAACTTTCCCTTCAACTTTTCATGAGTAAACTCTTTACCTTCTGTATCGATCAAATTGAATGGACCTCCAATCAATGGCTTTCCAACACCTCTATTAGCATCAGCTTCTTTTCTCAAGGCAACCTTCTTCTTTTGATCCACAAAGATGTAGGTCATACCACATCCGACAACAACAAATAATAACATGGCCTTCCATGTAGAGAACTCAATAGTAGAATCTTTCATTGTTTGCTTGTTGTAGCTATCTGAGCTACCACCAACTGGCAATCTTGATAAAGGTTTTCTCTTTCTAGTTGTCTCGGTAGCAGAGGCTATATCACTTTGCAAAACAGGTTCTGCAGATTCAGAAGAAAAAGTCTCTTTACTTTTGTCTCCCTCTGGTACTTTTCCCTTGTTAGTCTCTTGAAATCTAAGGGACATACTGGAAAATTGCATGAAGTTGGTATTATTAATGAGGCTAGTATTCTTCCTAAAGCATATCATACGACTACTATTCGAGGAAAACCCGCTACCAAACTTTCTGACTAATCTCAACATGATTTATATATCTATATGAATTATGCTAATTTGAAGTTGATTCAACTAGATAAATGAGTAAAGTACGCTGATAGAGCAATAAGAAGAATAATATATTCAGTCCCCGATAAACTTGTTATTAGAAACGAAAAGAAGTGGCACAAACTTTTTCAGCAATCTCATTTAGCGACGCGTCGTGTATACATTGAACTTTGCTGAGGATTTATATAGGATTTTGCAAATGAGGACGTAGGTACATACCTTTTTACACTTGGATTATTTGGAGACTCTGTATAGATCAGAATACATGATTTTCATTCAGCTATATTACTTATTACGTATAATTTATGAACACACATTTAATTCTTACCGGCACCAGCACGGAAATAGATGACATCACCATCGCAAACAGTGTAATCCTTACCCTTTTGTTGTAATTTACCTGCAGTCTTGACAGCAGCTTCGTCACCCAATTCAACTAAATCATCATATTTCATAACATTGGCTAAAATGAAAGTCTTCATCAAATCGGTATGAATAACACCAGCAGCCTGTGGAGCCTTAGTACCATCTCTAATAGTCCATTCTCTAACTTCATCTTTTTCACCAGCAGTGAAGAAAGAAATCAAATCAAGTTTCTTTCTCATGGTTAAAATGATCTTTGGTAAGATAGATGGAGCACCGACTCTCTTTTCTTCTTCTTCTCTTTCTTCATCGGTTTCCATATGGGATAATCTTTCTTCATATGAAACAGATAATGGAATGATAACATCACCAGGACTGTATTTGTCAACCCATTCCTTAATGGCTAACAAATTCTTATTCTTCTTTCTGACGTAATCTCTTTCTGATAAGTTGATTAAATAAATGGTTGGCTTAGCTGTTAATAAGTACATTGAGTTGATAATTTCAATTTCCTTTGGAGTCCAGGTTTGGTTGGCGACTCTTTGGCCATCTTTCAATAAAGTTATGATCTTTTCAACTAATTCGGCTTCTTCTTTACTCTTCTTGACTTCTAAAGATTGACCACCTCTCTTGACAATTTTGTGAACGTTTTCTAAATGCTTTTCAGCAAACTCAATATCCTTCAATCTCAATTCATTGGAGATGATTTCTAAATCTCTAGTAGGGTTGACGTCACCTTCGACGTGAATAATATCAGCATCATCGAAACATCTAACAACTTGGTAGATGGCATCAACGGCTCTAATGTTAGACAAGAAAGCATTACCTAAACCTTCACCATTAGCAGCACCTTTGGTTAAACCAGCGATATCATAAATGGTGATGTAAGCTGGAACCTTCTTTGGAGGCTTGTACATATCAAATAATTTGTCTAATCTTGGAGATGGAACTAAAACTCTTGCTTCTTCTGGTTCGATTGTAGCAAAAGGATAATTGGCTGGGTTACCTAAAGGACATCTTGTGATGGCTTGGAAAAAAGTTGATTTACCAACATTGGCTAAACCGACAATACCAGATTTCAAGTTGTTACCTGGACGTCCTAATAAAAGTTTCTTCTCTTCGACTTGCTTCTTTGGAGGCATTGTGTATAATCTTCAAATGGAGTACAATAGTGTTGATTTACAAAATGTGTTATTATAGTACATCATTATCTGGAGTCAAGTGAATTAACTACAGCCTTTGAAATTTTATCGGCAGTTGAAAAATTCTTTTGCTCGCGCCAGACGGACAACGCTGTCATTTTCAGCCCGGTCCTGTAAATTTGTCGTGATTAGCTAGGGAAATGTCGCGCCCAATTGTACGACTTTTGTCAGTATATAGCAGAAACACAGTGAAGAGGAAATATTAGCTCTCAATCCACTGGCCAAATTTCTCCAACCTCTCTTGTTCCTTCTCTGAAGAGTCCACTCCGTGGTCGTCTTTCTTGGTCTTCTGGTACTTACTGAATCCATCATACTTGAAAACTTCGAGTTTTTGGCCTGAAAAATATCTGCCATTCATACTAGATACACATAGATTGGCTGCTACTGGAGACGCAAACCTCACTGTAACTATACCTTGTGGCTCCAAATCATATAAAACAACATTGGTAACTTCGCCCAATTCCTCGCAACCTTCTCGTATATCCTCTTTGATGTCAAGTTCGGCTGTCGGATCATTTTTCAGTTCTTGAAGAGTGAAGCAATTTTTTATGACAACCGTCTTCTCATCCACTTCCCTGTCTGATTTGTGGAATTTTCCTCCGCTTTCATCTTCCCAATCTTCTAGTTTTTTGTTCATCTTCTTAATCCTCTTTTGAACAGCCTTATCTTTGAAATCAATTTTCATCTTCGATTTTTCTTTACCATTGGAGTTGCGATCACCTTCTTCAGTAGAACGATGTGAAAAATCTGCAAGCGTGACTGCAATTTCTTTCTCGTCTGTATGTCTGATCTTAGTTTGATTTGCTAGCTCAATTGCCAACTTGCAACTCTCTGGTCTAAGATATGTTACCAAAGCATCACCTTTGAAGTTTCCAGTATTATCGGTGTACATCTTGATTCTCTTTGAACCAGGAGAAGAAGTCAGATCTTCCGCTATAACACCAAACTTTTGAAAGTATGACTCTAACTCCTTGACACTTATTTGCAATGGTAAATTGCTAACGTATACGCTAGTTATTTCCTTAGTTTGCTTTTTGTTATCTCTGTCCTCCTTCAATTGTTGTAATTTCTGCTTTTTCAACTTCATGATTTCATCTTTTGAATCCTGTTCAAGAACTTCGGCATCATTATCAGCAACATCTTCAGCTGATCTCTTGTTATTTTTGTCGCTTGAGTCCGAGGGAATCCATCTTTGTAGTATATTATTGTAAGTATATTCGAAATTATCGTATTCTAAGAACCACCTATCGTTAAGTTTATCATAGCTCAAAAGTTCTGCCAATTCTGCAGTCAATTCTGAGGGGGACTTTCCCTGTATATAATCAATTACTGGACGTGATGTCATTTCAATTGGGATATTGCCCGTTTCAGAATGTTTATCTGCCTTTGTTTACATCTTAGAATGTTAGCTAAGAAAAAAAAAATAGGCATATAAATTTTACATCTCAAATTTAATTTTTTGTAACGCTCCTTCTTAGATCCGAGAAAGTTTTGTATTTGATTCAATTTACTTCAATATAAATAGTTAATTTTAAGTTTTGAAATATAAACATATTTAGAAAATTTAATGAAATGTCAAGGTCTACCTACTGGTGTTAGACCAGAAGATATAAAAATTACAGAAAAGCAGCGGTGTCAATAATTTTATTCAATGAAATTTGCGACCAACTCAGCTAATTCTGGACTAGTAGATCTGACTTGATTCTTCATCATGACACCTTTTTGAGAGACGGCAAATCTTACTATAGAGGCAATCTTATCACCGTTGACACTCTTACCGAATAATTTCAATGTATGACTGGAGTTAGAAGTAACAATATCAGTAGAATCCATGGCCATCATGGAGGATGATTTAATAGTCTTGGAGACTATCTCTTGTAAATCGTTGGAACTTTCTTGTAAGTTAAAAACAGCGACTTCTTCATTTGACAATTCATCCCAAACGTGCGTAAAGTTTCCGACGAATGATGGGATTATGAAATCACTTGGTGCCAATAATAAATCCTCAATTTGATACTCATCTGGATAACCTTCATCAGTTGGGTCAACTTCATTAGTACTTGGATCAATATCTTTGGAAATGTAAGATAGAGTATTGACAAATGAGCAAGAAGCAAAAGATTCAGCATCTTCTCTCTTGAAGGAAACATAAACAGATCCTTCAGAGTCGGCTTTCAATACTTCAATTGGCATTACAAACTCTTCAACATAATCTTCAGATTCCGGTTGTGATACAACTTGAACATTTTCTAGTTGAACATTCTTCAAAGTATTTTTGATATTATATTGAACAACAACATATTCTTTGAAGATGTGCTTAATAGCAGTGACAACAAATTCGATTTCTTTTTCAGTCAATTCAGCTTCAGAAGATGAGTTCAATAATTCACCATAATCGGCAAATTGTTCGATCGATGCAAATTCTTGCGAGTAATGCTGGAGACGTAATGATTGTTTGACTGAATCTGTGACAGTTTCTTCGTCCTTGGCAACCCCTTTAGCACGATGACCATTTTCTTTGATTGGATCCTCTAATTTCTCCTTGAATTCAGCGGCTTTAAACTCTTCTTCGGTCATAGTTGGAATGGATTGTATATCAAATGGAGTACTGAATATATCCTTATCACCGGAAACATACAATGTTAATTGCTTTTCTAAGATTGGCAAGGAGTATTTGAAAGTTGGAGTAATGAATGATTTTGCTTCATTTACATCCTTAACTGACAACAATTTCAGGGAAAGAGTAGCTCTGTCTCTGACTTCATCATCAACATCGTTGAGACATCTTGTCAATAAGATTTTGATACTTCTTGTGATGGATTCATTACCAATTAATGCAAATTTGGAGAGAGCGATAACGGCAGATGAACGAACAATTGAGTTTTCCAATACAACACGGTTGTAAATGTGTCTGATATACAGAGATGGGTTGGATGTTTTTGGACCTTCGTCACCTAATAAGTGCAAGACTCTAACAACTAATTCAGTGTACTCACAATCTTCGATAAAGTCACACAACATTTCTAAAGCAACAGCTTTGGACTCTGGAATAAATTTAATAATATCAAAAATAGCTTCAATAATAGAGTTTTTGAAATTGAAACCACCTTCGTCCCTCAATATCTCATTCAAGAATTTCAGCATTGACTTATGCTTCTCTGGGAATTTCAATGATAATGTTTTAATGGCATCGATAACAATGGTCTTGAATTCATCTGAGATATCATCCATGAAACCAGAGATTCTTTTGATCAATCTATCAACGTTGTCAGAGTTTCCTGTCTTCAATAAGGTTGTGATAGCGTAAGTAGAGATAGATCTGTTTGGATCATTAATTAAACCTTCCAAGTCACTGTTACAGACGATGATTTTTTCTGGGTTCTTCATAGCAATCTTGTTCAAAATTCTGACAGCAGAAAATCTTGTAACAGTTCTTGGAACTGATAATAAGTTTTGTAAAGTTGAGATAGCTTGCATTTGTTGTTCACCCGAGATCTTTGGTAATGTTAATATGGTTTTGGCCGCTTCAAGTTCAACCATATCGGATTTGTGCTTTAACCAACTGGATAAGTAAGGGAACAAAGCATTAGTCAAATTTGGATCCTCTTCAATAATTTGACCAATGTATCTTATCAATTGAGTAATAGCCAATGAACTCTTCAATGGGGAATTATCACTAAAGGCTTGAATCATTTTCATGAGGGCCATTTTATCATGATTTCTCAAGTGATATAATAAACCTAATGCATGGTATTGATAAGTATAGGTTGAGTTTGGTAAGCTGTGATTACCATAGTATTCATGAGTATTGTATTGAGAAGTAGGGAAACCTTTATTGGAAGATATTGATTCTTGGGTTTCATTTGTCCAATGTTTCACAACCTCTTTGGCAACTGGTAATAAATGATAAGAAGAAACCAAGGCAGCGGAAGAGATAGATTGATTTTTATCAACAACAGAGTTCTTGATTGCTCTTTCAGCAGCTTGGATCGTGGAACCATCAATGACTCTTGCTAAAGCTCTGACTGCATTCGGCTTGGTGATTGAGTCACCACTTTGAATATCTTTCATGATGGAAGCAGTTGCCATTAAGATATCATTGGAGATGGAACTCAATTCTTTGATAGCTAAAAAGACCAATTGACGTAAAGATGGATCATTATGATGAAATAACTTGGAAATTGAAAAGAAGAGGTTTGTTGCTTCTGTCTTTGGAAATGTTTCACCAGAATATAATAATCTCAATAATTTTGTCAATAATGAACGACACTTTTTAGCTTGAACAGGACTTGCATTGAAAGCTTGTAAACATTCTTGATAGATTGTGGTTTTATCTGGTAAAGTGTCTGGATCACCGTCCTCAAATTTCTTATATGTATAAGTTGACATATTGTGAGAGTAGCTTCAATTTCAACTTATGTATACCGATGTTGACTCCTAAGGAACTTTAAGCTCTGGCTTACGTGTACCAAATTTAAACCTAAAAGGAGAGTGAGAAATGCGCAATTGAAACTGAAGGAAGATAAATATCAATGAATCTATCAGCTACTAGAGGGAAGAAACGTTCAAGAATACACCGACGGTAAAGAGCTGGTGATTTGAATGGACAGCTACGTTTATACTATTGTAATTGAAACAGACTGTCTCAATTGCAATCAGATCTTATTGAGTACGGACACAGTCTGATTTTTGATCTCAATCATCAACAAACCAATTTCGAGGTTTGCACTTTTGCGCGGGTAACCCCATTGTCAACATGGAATTTACTATGCAGGATCTATACACCACACCGTGTCTTCGGTTATATTAGTACTTGCTGCTCTATATATGTAGTTACAACTGGAAAACGTTCGAATTATCCATGAGTCATCAAAATCAAACGAAGTATAGGGAGATAGGGTAATTAACTGTACAGAAGAAACATTTATAAAATAGTAAACGTATAAAATTTTAATACAAAGTTCAGCAATGCTACTGAGAAATTGTATTCAAAAGTTGAACAAGGCAAGTTCTTGTAGCGGCATCGTCTCTCAAAATCTCATTGAAAGTACCATCTTTCAAGGCCTCTGGTAAAGTGTCTTTCAAAACTTTTCTTGCGTCTGGATTATCCGCTAATCTTAAGTAACATCTGATGACGTGTTTGAGAAGCCTTACAGTTGGACTTACAACTAACTGATCTATCATAAGTTTCAAAACCTTAGAGACAGCTTCAAATCTGTCATATGTTTGACAAACGTACGCTAAACCTGTATCATCGATGAGAATCTTTTGTGCAATAAAAATGGCAACCGTTTTAGATAATTCAGAAGAGGATTCCATTATTTTCAGACAAAGTGGTATGATTTCAGTAGTTAAAAGAAACTGTATCACCTCTGGGGTATCATTCTTAACCAATGCACCAATAACACCCAATGAAGTTAATCTGAGATATTCAAATGGTCTTTGTTTGGAGTTGGTATTCAAAAATGGATAGAGGAATAATGGTATTTGAGCATTTAAGAATGGTGTTCTGGTATCTGGATGAGATGCAACACACTGTAAAAGAGCTAAAGCATTACAGACTCTGTTTGATGCAGGTGTACTTAGTTGAGGGGGTGATAATAATGGGTAAACTGCCACTATTTCTTCCAACAGACTAGACATTACACCAAACGAATGCCATAATACCAAAGCTAAATCATCATATAACTCTCTTTTTTTGCCTAGCTCCAGTAATGCTTGTTCTTTGTTTGGACCATATACTAATTCCGTAATCCATTGATAAACTTTCTCATCGTTCAAAGCTTTACCTGTAGCTGTTCCTTGATTGAGTCCGGATTTATCTAGTAACTGTTGGGTTTGTAAATGAGGAGTCATTGGCGATTGTGACTTTGGCAACTTATTTGGGTTCTGCTGTGATTGATCTAAGCCTTGTGATTGTACTTGTTGCTGCGATTGCTGTTGACTGAGGTTTGCTTGTAACTGCTGAGCTAGTAAAGCTGCGTTGGAAGTTGGTTGTCCTTGGGTAGAAATATTCTGCTGTTGAAACTCAGGCCTCTGAATTCTCAAATCTCCATAATTGACGCCACCTCTGAACATCTTTGTACTACTACACAAATTCGGAAGTTGCCTAACTACTTGATTTCAATATATATATAGCAATACTGTACATGTTCATTCTTTGAAAGCCACCAAATCTATTTAATTCCTTCCCTCCCACTTTGATTTGATTTTCGTCAATACTCGCAAGTACCACACCAAAGACCTCGCGTGAGCCTATATTGACTATCATCATGGTACTTTTAAAATAGCAGCAATTTACTTATTAAGTGTGTAATTTGATTGGTATATTGAATAGGTAGAATATTCATGCGCAAAATAGATAGATAAATACACCAAAAGCAAATAATATATATATATGCATTTGTATGTCATGAGAGAAAAATATAGGCATTAAAATCAGAGGACAATTAACCTTTGGATAAAAGCAGATATACAAGAACGGGGTTGGATGAAATACTAGAATGGATTGAAGTAAAATTTCAAAGAAATTTTTATTTAGAGATTGAATTTTCAGGAATAGCATAATGACGTCTTTCTCTGGTTTCTTTCAATTTAGACCATTCTGCACCTTGAGGACCTCTAACCATAACGTCCATTCTAGCATGATCAACTGGATCCTCCTTGTTTCCAAGCCAGATATCAGAAACGGCTCTGAATCCAAATTTTTCGTAAATTGGAATATTTTTGACATGTGAACTTTCTAAATAGGTGATGTTATTGTTTGGATCAATATGATTACTGTACATATAATCAAAAATCTTTCTGACATTACCTTTACCTCTGGCTTTTGGAGTAGATCCAAGGTAAACTAAGGTCCAACAGTTTGTTGCATCATCACCTAAAATATCAACAGCATTATGGTGTAACACAGGGAACATGTCTTTGAATATTCTCTTTCTTCCTTCAGCTCCAGTTAACCATGCCAATTTTGCGAAACCAGATCTTATCAGAGTCAAGTAATCATCTACATCTCCAGAATCTGGTCTTGTCCATATACTTACGGTTTCAAAAGAATCTGATTCATCAGCACCTTCACCTTTTACACCAACTACCATACCTTTCAACATGTGAGAGTACACGTAGGCTTCATAAAGAACGTGATCAACTTTCTTTTTATATTCTGGATCGTGTTCTAAATGTCTGGATATATATCTTGCAACATCATCGTCATCAAATGATCTCCAGAGAGTCTTTGCAGCTTTTTTGTAATCTTTGAAATCTAATACTTCAACTGCTGAATAGTTTGGTTTTGACATATTCCGTGTATTGTATGTGATTTGATAGATAAACTGAAACAAAAAAAATAAAAATGTGTAAGTTTGGTATGTTTGAGTATAATATTTCCTCAACAAGTAGTGTTAACTTCCTGATTAGTATGAAAACAATTTGACAAGTAGTAGCAAAGAGCAACCTTTAAATGAAGCAAGAATAACTATGAATATCTTTTTTGAAGTCTTACCCACTGGGATTTTTGTGGAATATAAGGAAGCTGCACCAGAGTTTTCTTTAGTGATTTTCATCTCTTACACCGCGGATACTCTTAATTGAGGGAAGTGCACAGCCATCAGTATACCGCTAAGATAGAAAACTTTTGTTGCCTTACATAAATTATATGCTTTCCCCCAGTTACCAACAAGAGTTCACTAGCTTCTCTATATATTGAAGAGCGATGAGGAGGATACTCCCTTATGAGTTTTGATCTTTTTTATGGCGTTAGTTCATCAGATCATCGAAAATTTCTAAACCTACACAAGAGCCGCTTTGCCAGCTCGAGCAGCTCCGAAAAGAGTTGCCTAATTAGGAAGGTGACAAGGTCAAGTGATGACGATAAAAACCCATCTAGCAATTGATTACTAGTAAGACTAAATTAGTGGTATTATCATTATATTCTCTATGAGAAGTGAGTTAAGTTATTTATATATTACAAACGATTTCTAATATGTCAGATTTCTATTATTATTATTGCTATTATGCTTTTGTCATCATCATCTATCCTACTTAGCGGATAGTCATTAATTTGTCTTTCCCACCGGCGATACCATCTCTTCTTTCATTCTCATCAAGTTTATCTCCATTGACATCGAATAGCTTCCAAAATTTGAGATTTTCATCACCTGCAACGGTTGCAAGCATTGTATTATCTGGAGATATTGCACTGTGCAAAATTCTTGATTCATGTGCGTTCATAATCATACCTGTCTTTTGTAAACTTGGGTATGAATGAATACTGATATCGTTATTGGGATAACCATGAGTAGCGGCAATTTCTAAACCAATACCATTTGCGTAACCCCATTTCAATGAAGAAACTTGGGATTCAGTTTCAATTGTATTCAATCTTGCACCACTAGTTGTGTTCCAGAAATGAATTTTCATACAGGAAGAACCACCACCTGATGCAAGTAATGAAGTTTGCTGTGGACACCATGCAAGTGCTTTGACTGCTGCGTTATGTGCGGTTTTTGTAAATTGGGGAATTGTAGATCTTGCATCCCAAATGTTCACTATGTTATCATTACCTCCGGTGGCTAATTGTAATCCATCTGGTCTCCACTCAACACCACATACCTCAGCGGTATGATTATTTAATTGGGAGACTATATGCTGAGAGATTCTAACATCATGGTTGAACAGTTGACCTGTTCTTGAACCTGATGTTAAAGTGTGCTTATTCCAAGAATGTGCTGCAATTCTTGAATCATGCCCTCTCATATTTCTCAGTTTTGTATGTGTTTCAAAATCCCAAATCTCAACAGTACCATCGTGGGTTCCAACTGATAAATAAGATCCATCGTCAGACCACCTTACAGAGGATATGAGGGAATCACAAGATGCAATTTCATGAGTTTCACCTGTGCTTGCATTCCAGGAGTACACTGAATTTTCTAATGCAATTGCCAAATAGTTTGTATTAGACCATGATAATAAATTGAGATAAAAATCGTCTACCATTTGAGGAGCATCCAGTACCTTCTCTGGAGCTTTTGGAACTCTCTTGATCCTAGCTTGAGCTGCAGATGCACTTATCATGGTTCTTTTACGGTATTGACTTTTCAATTTACTAAATTGTGCTTTTTTAGACTCTGGAGGTGCTGGCTGAAATTGCAAAATTCTTTCACCAACTTCCAAACCACATGCTTCTGCAACTGTGTTTTTGTATATTTTTGAGGTTTCGTTTTCAATATGGTCTGTTGGTGTCTGTAAAGAAGAAGAAGCTGCTGGTAATAAGGTTTGATCTTGTTTCTCATTGGAATCACCGTGATTGTTGTAAAATGTCAATTTTCCTGAGGATGAAGTTCTTGATGGAATGAATCTATCCAATAACTCTGCTGTGTTTGTACGACGCAAACTTTTTGCTGGAGATCCATTACTTTTCTTAGCCTGTTTATGGCTTATATTACTACTATCCACTCTTTTGCCATCATTATCCCTGATTAATTTTCCTTTTCCACCAAATAGTGATTCACTAGGTTTTCTCTTCACCACGGTACCACTGATCACTCTTGAACCGGTGGAAAATTTTCTTCCTGCAGACCAATCTGAATTAACAACGTTGAAATTTGGAGATATTATCTTTTTACCATCATAAAAAGCGGTGTTGGTACTTAGTAATAGTCTATTGGGACTCAGGGATCCAAACACAGTTCTGTGGTTTGGTGTCTTATCTGGTAACGGCGTTCTCTTCATGGGGCTTCTATCTGGAAACATAATTGAGTACGAGTTTGAAATACAGTAATATACTGAAAATGATTAACGAAAAAGCTGGAAATACAAAGGGAAATTCAAATGCAAATGATATATTTCTTAAAAACACACACGAGAACTACTGATTAGATGATAATTTTGGCATCAATAAGATACTTTTGTTGCAGTCGACTTGTTGAAAGATGAATATCTTGATTCGATAGGTTATATTGTAGATTGGAAGCAATGAAACGAATAAATTCGGTTGCACTAGATCTTGGGATGAAACTTCAGTAAAACTTTTGAAAGCGAAGTATCCAATTACTATGCCCAAAGAGGAATAAATTAAATAAAAATAAGATCAAGGACCAAAAGAAGTAGAAACAAGTAATAAATTATATGTTTACTTATTTCCATATTAGGCAACTTAATAACTGCGACAATTTTACTCCCTAACAACAAAATTCATGGAAAAAATCACTTTATTACCAGCCACATAAAAGTTTCACACGCCACTGGTCAAAAGTTTACTAGCCTCGCACCGCCCTCATTCTTAATTTTCGATATTTCTCATTCCCAGTGCTCATTGCTTAGCTGCGCCTGTAGATGACGGCAGCTATACCCGTGACTCTTCTCTGCTTACGCCACAGAATAGACGCCTCACGGCGGCATCTGTTTTGATGTTTTGATTTCAGATCATTTCGTTTCGTTCCGTTTCGTTTCAGTGAAAAATGCAGGAGCACTTCTTTATATAGGCACTGCCACTTTTGAAAAATATGGTATTACTGCAATTATAATCTAGTACTCATCAACATCAATTGGCTCAGTATCTAGTCAAAAATGTGTTCACAAATAATGGGGACCCAATTGCGGACACGGAAGTTTTGCAGTTCTGAAAGCCGACGTGAAACGAACCTCAGATACCCAGTACACTCCATATTAATCTCCTGCAGGAGGAACGCGGAAGAAGGTTTTTCTGAGTGGAACACTCCCGATCTGCGGTTGCCATCATGAGCGCTATTATTTTAATTATTACATACGTCTCATCAAGTTTGGATCTGGATCTGCCGTAAAACCCATTGCTATTGCAATTGACCCCTTAATGAACAATTGAGATAATCTTCTATTAATAGAAGCAATTGTCAGAGTATACAAATACTTTAAATATAAACGTAATCTTAATTGATCCACAAAAAAGTAGCAACTTCAAAGCCATGACCATGGATCAATTCTTCTCCATAATTATTTGAGGGGGTGGCTAGATACTAATTTCATGTGTGCAGTTGGCGTTAATTCCACTTGTTTCTTTTTCATTTCATTTCTTTAATTGGTCCACATGGTACATTTATTGTTGCTGATTACGTAGTAATGCGCACCGATATGTCATATGTCTCTGTTTCATCTTGATCCACACTTGAAAAACTTCTTCGTATATTTCACTATAAATATCCCCATATTCCTTCCTTTCTCTTTTTTCAATTCCAACTAATATCAGAAATATATCTATTAATTATAACTATTATATTTATATTTACACACTACGCTATACACAATGGGTTTATTTGACGACGTTAAAGAAAAATTAGGTGATGAACAATTCAGAAACCAAGTAAAGGACAAGGCCACCGATGCCTACAACTCTTACAAGAACAAGAACTCAAACTCAAGTTCAAACTCCGATAACAACGACTCTTATGGTTCTTCTGGTCGTGACAACAACGACTCTTACGGTTCTTCTGGCAACAACGACTCTTACGGTTCCTCTGGTCGTGACAACAACGATTCTTACGGTTCCTCCGGTCGTGACAACAACGATTCTTACGGTTCTTCAGGTCGTGACAACAGCGATTCTTACGGTTCTTCAGGCCGTGACAACAGCGATTCTTACGGTTCCTCAGGTCGTGACAACAGCGATTCTTACGGTTCTTCAGGTCGTGACAACAATGACTCTTACGGTTCTTCAGGTCGTGACAACAATGACTCTTACGGTTCATCTGGCCGTGACAACAATGATTCTTACGGCTCTTCTGGCCGTGGTGACAACAACAACTCTTACGGTTCTTCTGGTAACGACTCTTACGGTTCCGGTAACAACAACTCTTACGGTGGAAACAACGACTACTAGATTAGTTCGTTTGGCCAACAAGGTTTCACAAACTAAATATATAACTTCGATTTGTTAGCTTACTGAATAACCAAAAATATTGCAATTGATTTATATCACTGGTAAATGTAATTAGTAATTGTAATTCGTTATATTAGGCGTTAATTATAAGTATAGTAAACATATTTTCATATATACAGACGAAGATTGATCTCAGATTTCAGCAATGTGTTCCTGGGGAAACTGCCAAGAGTGTCAACCGAGAATTAAAGTATCTTGCAGTTTGACTAGTGAGTTCAATATTTCATCAGGAAAATGTAGTCAAATTTAACTAACTGGAAGGCGGAATCGAAGATATGTCCGCTACTTGACTAGGTCAGGTTTGTTGTAGTAAATTCATTCTCTTTATTATCGCTGATCAAGTTTCCCTCATCGTCCATTTTGTTGACTATAAGGTCATAGAATTCCCTGTGTTCTTTGGCTACTGTAACACCTCTATATATTTCATTCAGACCTTTCACATTGGGTATCATTCTCATTAAACAGTATTTACTATTGGCGCCATGATTTTCAAATTCGTCAGCAAATTTCAAGTAGTCTTTGACAACTATCGGCCATTTAAGAAGGCCCTCTTTTCTAAAACATGAAGGATTAACCTCTGCTGCTTCGGCAATCATACAACCAACATCTTCCCCGTATTGCGCTTGTAATTCTCTGTATTCCAAATATGATTTGACTCCCCCATTGATGATAAAAGTAACATTGTTATCGTGACAAATTTTTGCAATTTCTGGTATATGATCTCTTATTGGGGACTCTCTATTTCTCATTGTCTTTGTACGGCAGTGTAGTGTTAAATTGCTAATACCTGTTTTGACTAGTCGTTGAACTAACTCTAGTGAAGCTTCTCTTTCTGGCAATAATCTAATCTTCACACTTATCGGCGTGTTGTTTGGCTTACCAACTTCATTCACCAATGATGTCAATATATTGCATAGTAAGTCTGGTGTACTCAAGAGTGCAGCTCCCATACCTGAATGAACTGAAAAGTGTTTTGGACATCCAGCATTGACATCAATACCGTCAACATCGTTCACAATAGTATTTGCTGCCTGTACGGCTAGCTCTGGATCTGAAGTACCTAGTTGAAAAATGAGCTTATCTTTTTCTAATTTTGGGACTGTTCTGAATACAACAGTCGGATTACCTTTGGTAGTGACAAAGTCAACTGTGCTGAGCTTTTTGTTTTCCACTCTTTGACACATTATGATTTTTTTGTCTATAATTTCGGGTCCCCATACCAAATCTGCACCATACTTCAGAGAGAGTAAACGAGTTGGCAACTCGCCGATCCTTACCATAGGCGCTAGTACAATCTTTCCTCTGTAACTTGCCATATTCTACTTCTACAGTTGCATGGATCTATGTTGCCCCAAGAAGGGTGTAGAAAACACAGTGTGCATTGGAATAATCGAAATTTTTTTATGCTATCAAATTTGAATACATTTTCAGGCTGTGTTAACTCTGTGATTGAAGTGGCTCAAATAGGAAATTCAAGTATCTGATACACAAGGGCACCTACCTACATTTTATCAGGTTTCATCTCCCATATATAATTTATATGTATTACCAGCTTTCAAGTCACACGAAAATATGTCGTACAAAACGATACTTTTCAAAGATGGATCTGCTTCAGTGAAATTAGACTAATATGCCGAGCAGGATACAGTTCTTCAATGATCTTATAATCCAAACTCCGTCTTCCAATGAGTCAAGGTGTACTCGTTTATTACGATTGCCCAATGGTATTCTAACACTCTTGATATCAGATCCTTCTGAGGATGTAGCCTCCTGCTCACTATGTGTTGCTGTAGGATCACATTTAGATCCGGATAATCTCCCTGGCCTGGCTCATATGACTGAGCATATGTTGTTTGTTAGCTCGAAGAGGTACCCTAAACAAGAATATTACAAGCAACTAGTTACTAATCTGGGAGGTTCTATGAATGCAAGTACCACCGGTGAACAAACAACGTTTTTCTTTTCAATTCCTACAGATAATTCTCTGGTAGATAGTCTTCTGACGGTAGATAAAAAGCCGGTCGATAAGAAGGTGGATGGGACAGGGTCCAATATTGAAAGCACCACATTTGATCAATTGTTGAGTGTTTTTGCCTCATTTTTTGTTGATCCGTTGTTCAATGCTAGCCATCTAGAAAGGGAAATTCACGCAATAGAAAATGAGCACTTACAGAATATGTCTTCTCTGACGAAAAAACTGTATCATGGTCTCCGTATACTGAGTGACAATAAACATCCATTTTCAAGATTTTGTACAGGTAATTTTGACACTTTGTACACTATACCGAAAACTCACAGAACAAATTTACGAGGTGCAATCATTGACTTTTTCAAAGATCACTACACACCTGAGAATATGACATTAGTTCTTAGAGGCCCTGATTCATTGAACATGTTACAGAAGTTAGCCGTGTCGAAATTCTCCAACATCCCAGTGAGAAATGGAAATCTATCAAAGCTCCATGTAGGAGGCAACAATAATTGCAGCAGTACCTATATGGGTTTTCCATCAAAGACTGCTAGTAAGATAGCACTTGATAAATGGTCAAATATGTATACGATTGCTGCTTTCAACAAGGGCCAAATAAACAGGGCAATACTTATAGATGATGACACCGCTAGACCTATATTGAGAGTCTATTTCCCCATACATCAGAGTATAGAAAAACTATTGGATCCACTTGATTGCATTATATTCAAGGACATTTGGTGTCAAATCATGGGTGACGAAAGTGAAGGATCATTGATAGCCAATTTATTTACATTCGGATATATAAATGATAGCACAGCAGGGATAACAGAAGTTGCCACCAGTTCATCGCTCTTCAACCTGCAGATGACCTTGACACCATTGGGAGCTAAGAATATTGATGTTATCTTGAACATCATATATGAATATACGTTGATAGTCTTTTCGAAAGATGATAATAAAAAGATTTCCAACCTGGCTAAGTTTATGTCCCAACATAACACGATTGAAATTCTCCGATTCATGAATAAAGACGTTTCTTCTTCACCGTTTGAAGAATCATGTGATTTGAGTCAGCTTCTTCATTGTGACTTCATAGCTCTGCCACCAAAATGGTTGCTGAAAGGCTCTCCTGTGTTTGACTTTAACTCATTTGGATACTGTGGCGGCTACAACGAAAGCCCAGAGGCCAGACAATGGTGGATCACGAAGGCTAGATTTTGTGCTGAATTCCTGAGTCAGATGATAGTTCCAGAAAATCTTTTGATGGCTTTTATCGGAAAGCAAACTTTTCTGAATTCAACGAAATGTTTGCATGATCAACAGTCCATCGAAACCCAACGAGACCCTTATTTCCTATTCGATTATAAAATTGTCGATGTGAAATTTTTTCATTGTGATCACCCTTGTGCTCTTTCTTTACCTAGACCCAACCAATTTCTCATTGGGTTTGGAGCTGAGCAAAGTGCAGAGTTGACGAAATTAGCAGAGGTTTCTTATAAAGCTTCCAAGAGCGGTCTAGAGATGATCTTCAAAAATATAGGCTCTTACAGTTTTCCCAAGCTGATTTCATGCAGCGAAGGATACCAGTGTTTTTTCAAGAGGGAGAAGAGTAAACTTTACAGCAATAAAGTAATTTTGACATTGGACTTGATTGCAACATATATTGAGCCTTCTGTTACTTGTTCATTGGCATTGGAAATCCTATGCACTACAGTGAGAGATGAGCTAAGAGAGACTCTATACCCAGCATCCTTGTTGGGATACACATGGACTATTATACCAACATTGCAAGGTGATGCTAGGATAACGATCAACATTAGTGGACCGAAAAATATGATTTTCAATATATTGGAACTGATTCTTGTTGAGTTTAAAAATGCTGGAGAGAATGTTAAGGCGTTAATTACGAATGCCATATTCAGAAAATCCAGAGTAAAGCTGAGATCTAAATATGAGGGTCTGCTAGATCAAAATTCTTTATTTGTTGCTATTCTAGGATTATATGTTGCCCTTGAAGAGAATATGTGGCAAATTGATGATAGGTTTGAGTGCTTGGAGAACATGTCATTCGATACTTTTGAGAAACATGTCAATCAATTCTTTAGTAATAAGCTATACTACATGTGCTTTTTGCACGGAGATACAGAAGAAAGTGAGTTTGCTAATAGTGTTTTTCCAATACTTTGTAAGCTTTATGAACCCGGGATTTCTCCTAGGTATATGAAAAATGCAACAATTATTCTTCCGAAAGCTAATAGATACAGAATAACGAAGACGAATTCTGCAAGTGATCCAACCAGTTCAATCTCGATGTTCATTCAAACTGGCCCCAGATCTGATATCTATAACAGGACATTGACGAAGTTTCTTGTTTACATCATGTCCACCTCGTTGCCGCACAAACTGAGGAGTGAAGCTCAGTTAGGATATGTTGTTCTCGTAGGATTGAGGATAATGAAGAGTACTGTTGGTATTCATATATCAGTTATGAGTGGGGACTATTCTCCCGAGTATTTGGAAACGGAGATTGATAAGATGATGCATACCTGGTGGCGTTCAGTGTTTGTTGAAAACGGGCTAACTGAAGAGCAATTCAAAAATCAGTTTATCAATAGGTTTTTAAACTTTGTCAAAAATCCTAAACATTCTTTAGAAGCAATTGGTGGTCCCTCTTCATTGTTTGCAAACTCTATCAGTTCTGAAAATGGAGACTCAAAATTATTGAAAGAGCACGAAGCTTACTGGTTTCAAATAAGTTCGGAAACATACGCTTTTTCTAAAGATGTCTCTGCTGAAGATTCTATTGATCTCTCACTTTTGAACTCTTTAAGTGTTGTTGATTTCCAAAACTTTTGCGAAGAAAAGATTCTACCCTACTCAAAGACACGTTCAGGTATCTCTATAATGATCAAAACAGGCAGCAAGTACGCAGGTCAAGAAATTATGGCAATGAAAGTGGAAGGATTTTTGAGAATGAACGCACTCAACATATCGAAAGACAAGGTCAAGGAGATCATGAATACAAGTAAGGGGTCCAGTACCGTGATGTTCAAGGAGTTTGTCAAATATTTCCAAAGTCAAGGAAAATTATTGAAATTTTTGAGTATAATGACAAAGGAAGTTTTGGGTGCATTGACAAAATCCATGAGATCTATTGCAGGTAGCCCAAGTGGACATCAAGACTCAATTGAACTTAGCAGGCAAGATCCCATTGAAATCGGGGATGTAGAGAATTTTAAAAAGAGTTTAACTATTAACAAAGACTTTGAATCAATTACTGGTAAGCTACTCAAATTAACCATTGCTTGACGAACCAGCATAATTGTAGTCTGCGTTACTCATTTATTAATATATAATTTTTAGTATACATAATTTCACCTAAACATATTACCATCGCCACTACCTTGTTTTCTCCAACCTCCTTTGATAACATTATCCGTTTCATCCTGATATACTCTCCAGGCTTCTCTAATATGATCTGGTGTCAATGGAGCTGATTCATCAGGAATTATGATTCTATAGTTTTGAGATGTGTCTTTGCGATCGACTCTACCCCTACTGGCTTGTTGCTTGTTGATGTCTAGAATATCAACCAACGGAGGCTCTGGCCTTTGAGGTTCAGCATCCTCTTCATTCTCGTTTTCTTTATCTGCTTCAATCTTAACATTCATATTCGTTGATAGTTTTTGCCTTTTCAAGTTCCTCTCTTCACATTCTAATTCATACTTTCTAAGGTTCTTTTTATATTCCAATTGAGCCTCAACTTTTGCCTCATTTTGTCTTCTTTGTGCATCTTTAGCTCTCTCTACAATTTCTCCTACAAATACTTTTCCTATACCAGCTAAAATTTTGGAAAACTCACTGCTTATACTCTGACCTGTAAGTTGAGAAACAAGTTTTTTAATCCCAGCATTACTTAGATTTGCCCTTCTGAAGTACTCATATCTGTCTAGCTGGTTATTATCAAAATTTTCAACTAACAGTCTTTGTCTTTCCATCAAGCTCAAATCTAAGGAAATCTCATCGGGATCAATATCAAATAATTCTAGGAGATCTTCGAAGTCTTCCCCTTCAAAATCACTGTCTGGTTGTACTCCTTCATCTTCTTCTTTTTTACGCAAGAGAAGGTTTTCAGACAATGTAACATCTTGGTACTGTTTCAGAGGTTCCAGTAAGTATTCCATTGCGGCTTCCATATCTACTGGAACACCATCTTCGTTGGTTGGTATCTTTTCTTCCTCCACAGTCACAACCGAGTTGACAGGAGTGACATATGTTGGAACAGAGACCACAAGAGCTGAAGAGGCAGTGGTGATGGGGGCAGCATTGACCACTGTATTCGTTGTCGGTATTGATTGAGATTCAGGTGTTTCAACTTTTTTATGGTCTCCTTGTACTACTGAAGAAGATGATGCCTGTTCTGCCATTGCTGTCGACGGCACATTGACCTGTTCACTGGATGTATCACTTCGGCTTACTGTTGAAGGCTTTGACATATCTACCTGAGTATCTGGAGTCGCTTTTGAGCTCAGTGTGTTTCTGGCTTCAAAATCTTCCAATACTTCAGCATAATTATCAAGGAAACCTGGTTTAGATTTGGATTTTGTAGCATCTATATTTTCAGAGACCAGTTGTGCGGGTTGTCCAATATGGAGAGGAGTTGTATCTTCAATTGGTGGTTGACTGGGATTATCTTCGCTCATATTGGGTTAACAATTGGTTTATATTTTTCCCAGTCACACTGAATATTCTTGAAAGAGTGTATGAAACAATGATTAACTAAGTGCAGACCAGTCCAATCTAGTAAAGCTGAAAGGTATGTGTAAATCAGATTCTCTATGTTTTTAAATCAGAAAAATAGGCGCGACTATCGACTTCATTGATTAAAATTCAATTTTACTGAAAGAAGTAGCAAAAATCAAACAAATTAATATTAAACAACTTAAACTAATAATACACTAATAATAAATAGATGGCGAGGGGATGATGTGATAAATTATATACATATATGCGCAGTTGATCACTTATTAGTCATACGCAGTTCTAGCAAAGTTGATCAGATCAAAGAAACAATCCGGTCTACTCTACTCCTCTTCTGAACTCTCTCCCGAGTCATCGTCATCTTCATCAGAATCTGATTCGGGTCCATTCTTCTTTTCAGCTTTTTGGAATTGTTCTAACTTCTTTTTGATATTCTCAATTTTCTTCTCTTCAGATTGAGCCTTCTTCTTTTTGGCACTCGTTGCAGAACCATTTTTACCCTTACCTCTTACGATAAAGTTGTACAACTTCAGCAATGTTTCGTTTTCTAATTGATCCATATCTAATTCAATTTCTTCATCATCTGCTAAGTCAGGAACACCTTCTCTAATGATGGCAATGACAGATTTGAGCATCTTATCGTTTATCTTGGACATAGCTTCTGAGATTTCTTTCTTCATATCATAAGTAACAGTAGTTGGATAGTAACTGGTAGAACCGCTTCTTTTCTTTTTTCCACTCTTTGTTTTGGATTTCTTAGACTTCTTTTTCTTCAACCATTCCTTTCTTAATTGTTCATATTTCTCTTGTCTCATACGATTAAGGTCATTTGTCATTCTCTCAATATTGGCCACTAAGAACTCAATGGTAGGGTCAGTGATGGAGTTGATATCAACATTAAACTCTTCCTCTTCCTCTTCTTCTTCAGCCTCCGATTCTTCATCGTCTGAATTCTGTTGAGGTGGAGTTGGAGGTGCTACTGGTCTATTTTTCCATTTTTCATCGAAAACGGCTTCTAATCTATGTCCCATCATGTTGACAACCGACCCTTCTGGGTTAAATGCATAACAATTACTAAACACTAATTTGACATCTCTGGCGAAATCATCACCGGTTTCATATTGTCCATTTTGAATTTTACTCAGAATAGTACCCAAATCCATTGGCTCCTTCACAATATCAAAATAAGTTGGACAGTCTAAAGCAACTGGATCAACAGGCACTATGAAAGGATAAGAAATTGAATCGTACTTCTTGGATAACAATTCTTTGATTGTTTGTTGACAGAATCTTAGTTCAGCTTGAAACTTTTTCTTCTTTGGCCTGATATCGTATGGCATGTCCTTTGGCTTGGGTGGGTGTATCTCCCTCTTTGGTCTGCCAGTGTCCGATGATATTGTGTCACGTCTAATCAATGGGACATCGGCTCCATCTGTGGCCTTCCTTCTACCTCCCTTTGCGGCCTTTGTTGGGGCTTGAGGCAAATCCTTCGGTGGCATGTTCAAGAAATGCTTCTCGAAACTAGCTTGTATATTTCTTGCCATTTGGGAGATACCCGAGTCCTTACCATTGAACTTGATACAGTTTTCAACCATAAGGTTGAAATCTGCAACAACTCCATCTGGGGATTCATAAGCATCTGCTTGAATTTTTCTTTCAATAGTTCCCAAATCCATTGGTTTTGGAATGTAGTTATAATAAAAAGGAATATTTAATTTGACTATATCTACAGGTTGTAAAAAAGGTCCAGAATCTTTCAATCTTCTGATAGCCTTTATGGTGTTGACTGCATATTTTTGTTGATGTTTTGGCATGGGATTGGCAGGGAGATTGTTCATGTCTGGCTCACTTGGCGGTTTTGGGGCAGGGACCAATGGAGTAGACACTGGTGCAGGTGCAGCTATCTCACTACTAGCATTCTCTTTGGATTCACCAGTAGTAGGTTCATTGACAGCAGACGCAGGTGTATCAGTAACAGCAGCATCAGGAGCATCAGTTACAGAAGTACTGGTTTCAACAGAAGCAGAAACATCTGCCGAAGCAGTAATCGCTGATTCCTGAGCAGTCTCAGAATCATCCACTTTTGCCTTTTTGGAATCAGACTCTGAAGCATCCTCTAAAGGGCGCTTTGAAGTCTCGGACTCGGTTGCAACATTAACCGCAGAATCACCATTACTATTTTCAAGTAATTGTGAGTTAGCGTTGTTGTCTTCAACTGCCATTATGCGTTTTCGTTTCGTATGATCAGTCCTGTTTGATTTCTGCACAGTATGGGCGGTTGTGCTGGTTATAAGAGTAATATTAGACTGTATTTATACACTTAATCTTTGGAGATCAGATGGCTAAATTCAAAATCTAAAATGGTCTCGTGATCCGCAAAAAGGGCCGTGAGCGTGCGCAGGCGAAATGTCCGAAAGAGGAAGTGTTTGAAAAAAAAGGAGGAAAATGGCAAATCTTGTGTAAGCTAAAGACACAAAAAAAACAAATTTAATTTCGAGAAATCCCGTTTCTTTAAATATGAAAATTTTTTATTCTTGTCTCGATTCGCTGTCCACCTCCTCGCAAGTCCAGTTTTTACCCGTGATTGTTTCATATTTATTTGATTTCACACCAATCTATCGGCTGATATTCATATTTGAAGTTGCATACCTTTTCCAAACCACTATCTTTGAAGGCATGTGGATTTGCAGCTCACAAATCCTAGTGATACCACGTCAAGATACGATGGCAATATATGCCCTCATCGAGGCTGCCTGCGTATATTTCAGTACGCCTTCAGCCAGTGATTACTCATGATTGGTGGGCGTAGCAAGGGAGAAATAGTCGCTGCCTGTTGCGAATCAGAGATGTTCACTGCCGTTCTCTTCCGATACAATAAGAAGAGTAACAACATGGGCTCACGTTGTTACAATACTCTTTTCATTTAAGAAGACTGTGTTGTTGTTGCAGTATACACTATTTCTGATTTAAATAAACTTATAGACTAGGAAATCCCGTTGTTAAGTATATAATTCGTATATCTTACAATTTCCGATCCAGCTAGAAAATATTCTAGTCCTCGTCGATGTCATCTTCGTTATCAGAATCATAAGAACATCTAACCCATGCCCTAATACCTCTCATATTCAGTACTCCAAACAGAGAATTAGCCTTATGCTTTCGCAAAATATACTTATGAACTCTACTTTTTCTTCCTTTGAAACAAGGACTATTGTTGTAGTCAGCTACCCATTTGATTGCGTCTCCCTCTTTTCTCCTTTGACTTTTTTTGGACTGATTATCCAACCGCTTCCAGTCAATTTCTGTCATTCTATATGTTTTCAAAAGAGTTCTTTGTCTACTAAGCAATTCATAGATAGAATTAATTACTTTAAGAACTTCTTTTGGACACGCAGTCTCAGAACATTCATTAGTGCTCTCATTCTTGATGAAGGGATAATCAGTAGTGAACGCAGGTGTCTCAGTACAGGAGTTGATATCAACACCTCTATTGAGTTCACTTTCATACAAGGGGTCATATTCAGCACCTAGTGACCTACCCCTTTCATCAGTTTTGCCTCTTTGAACTTTGGGTGATTTGTCTATTTGAAAAGACTCAGGTTGAGTTTTCTCAATGAAAGGTTTCTGCTCCTCCATCATCAGTTTCACTTCTTCTACTTTTATTATTGTACTTTTTAATTCATCATAATGTGGTGCCTTTGTTGGGGTAGTACAATAGTTGTAGTTTGTAAGGTCATCTTCAAGTATGCTAGAAAAACTTGTCTTTGTTGTTTCACCTGATTCACTACTTAATTGTGAGATATCTGAAGAACCTGTTTCTAGGTCTCTGATTCTTTTCGAAATGTTCCAATTGTTTTCTTCAACATCAGTGAGTGATGCATATGCATCAATTTTGATATCATGACTAGTGAAACTTCTTGGTGCAGCCAAACTCAAGTTCTCCAAGAAATTACTTTGACCAGTGACCTGATAATTTCCCTTTCCTGTCAAAAGTTCAACACCATAGGATTGATCTATACCATTCGTATCAAAATGAACACCATTTGGTAATTGGGGAGAAAACAGTGTGAATGTATCACCCTCTTCTAGGTTCGCTTTTTTACCAACGCTATCAGATGAACAAAGAGGTATTTCACTATTAATAGTTCCCCATAGTTCCTTATAGGAATTATCCCAACATTGATCCAAAGTGGTTATACCCTCCCTAAGCGCCTCAAACTTGGAACGCGATGGAGTGTTTAGATAGATTTCTGATTTGTCTTGTGACATTTGTAAAGTTGATCTCTTTTCTGATAAGTATTATCAATAACTATAATTTTCAAGATATCAATAATTCAGGTGAAAGTATTAGTGCTTCTTGCTTGCAGAGAGGATAGTAACAATTTTCTGAAGGTTTAGTGAATTTGAAATCGGATTGAAGAACTGGAGATCAAATATCTTATTTAAGTATTGAATTTGAAGGAATACAAAGTACAAACGAAGGGAGCGGGAATCGGATATATACATCATTCGAAAGGGAAAAACTCCAGTGGCATTGATAGGGAATGATTTGAAGTGGGGTGGTTATCTCCATAAATAAATATTTTCTGTAAATCCTTTCATCTTTTTTGGATGTGATTTTTAAGAGAAAAGATTGTGCTTGTAGGTTTTAGCTTTTGCCTAGGCTTTAGGTTATTAAACGAGAAGCTAATGCACTCATTAGTACTTGCATCAGTTGACAGTGAGACTGGCTACATATCGTCTGACATAAGGCGGTAGTGTTGTACAGAAATTGGGTTCCCATTAAACCTTACTCAACTGAACTTACCAGGTTGGCTGGATATGAATGTGCACCGCCGCTGATCTGTTCGTGAGAATGGCTAGAGCCTATTATAATTGCGCGTTATCTATACGTGTCATGCGGCACACTTGATTGGAATATTTTCTAGTCACGTGTCATTCAGGTGACAAGTCAAACATACAGGCGATTTACTTTAATCGAGCAGCTTATTGCACGTGATGTTTCTGTTTCTATAGAAAACGAGAGTTGTGAGGCACATGTCAGTTGTAAGCCGTCTTCGGAGACGCGTACTGAAAGTTGACTATATGCTGCAATGCATAGCAACTCCTGCTTTCATAAATTCATATTAAGAAGCATACACCTCTGGCCTGTCGTTCATTGGTTCAGTTACGTGCAAGACCGACATTTCAAAATCAAGACCACATTTGAAAAGGTCTAGAAGCGATGTGTACACACTTAAATGTAGAGATTGCGAAAAATGCAGGCGAGAAAATGTCCAACTCTAGTAATTTTAGCAACAAACTCACATATGCCGTAATATATATCACTAGTTATACGATTATTTTTCAAACTCAATTCAGGAGTCCCATTGCAATAGTATTCTATTGCCTGGTGGAAACAACCGTTATGGCTTTCAAACCATATCACGTAAATATCGGTCAAAAGCAATCATTTTCATCATCTTTACCCTACCTAACGACACTTCCCAACTGGGAGATGTCTTACGTAAGCCCCATCAGTCACAATAATAATCCACAGATTCGTTTTCAGTATATCAGTCAGTGTATTCTTGTGCTTTAAACGATTACCTACATTTTAATTCGACAGCATGTACAAGTGAGCCTGTCACTAAACTCAAAGGTAAAATAATGCTGATCTCTAGAGGTGTCGTTGGGACTGTTGCCCCTCTCAGGCAATTGTCACCATTTGTTGGCATTGGATCTAAGGGTTTTCATCACTTTATCGGTGCAAACTCCGTATCACAACTAAGTCTTCAAACAACAAGACAACAATTACTGAAGTATAACAGAGTTACAACCAAGTCCAGATCAATCATAGCAAATCAGAAAAGATTTTTCAGTCTATCAAATCTTTTAAGGAACAAAACCGTTAAACCCAAAGCTGCAGAGAAGCCCACTGTTAAATCTGATGCTAGTTCCAAGTCCAAATCCGATGCAGCGTTTCTCTCTGGAGAAGGCAGGGCTTCTCAAGTGAAAATTATCAAAGATCTGCTCTCATATATATGGCCAAAGAACAATTTGGGTGCCAAAACTCGTGTTGTTATCGCATTGTCTTTGCTGATTTGTGCCAAATTGTTAAACGTGCAGGTGCCATTCTTTTTCAAATCAATTATAGACTCAATGAACATCGACTGGGTAGCAGAAGCTGGTGTTTTAACTGCCGCCGTTGGCGCAATGATTTTGGCGTATGGTATGTCCAGATTTGGTGCTGTCTTATTTGGTGAATTAAGAAATGCCGTCTTCGCTAGCGTTGCTCAAAGTACTATTATGCGTGTTGCACACAATACATTTACACATCTGCTGAATTTGGACTTGAATTTCCATTTAGCTAGACAAACCGGTGGATTAACGCGTGCGATCGATAGAGGAACAAAGGGTATCTCTTATGTTTTGACGGCAATGGTTTTCCATATCATACCTATCACCTTTGAAATTTCTGTTGTCTGTGGTATTTTGACATACAACTACGGTGCCTCTTTTGCTGCCGTGACCTTAGCTACAATGTTAGCTTATTCTATTTTCACAATTAAGACAACTTCTTGGAGAACTGGTTTTAGAAGGCAAGCAAATAATGCAGACCAAAAGGGTGCAAGTGTTGCCCTCGAATCCCTTGTCAATTATGAATCAATTAAATACTTCAATAATGAAAGTTTTCAAACCGCAAAATATGATTCATCGCTGAACAAATATAGAGAAGCTTCGATCAAAGTTGCTACCTCATTGGCATTCTTAAATTCTGGTCAGAATTTGATCTTTACTACCGCTTTAACCGCTATGATGTACATGGGTTGTCAAGGAATTGCATCTGGTCTTTTGACCGTTGGTGACCTGGTATTAATTAATCAACTGGTTTTTCAACTTTCAGTTCCTTTAAACTTTTTGGGTTCTGTTTATCGTGAGTTAAAACAATCACTATTGGATATGGAGGCTCTTTTCAGCTTACAAAGGAACGAAATCAAGATAAAATCTAAACCCAATGCCCCAGAATTGAAATTAGTAAAAGGCGGTGAAATAACATTTGAAAATGTTACTTTTGGGTATCATCCGGACCGTCCAATTCTGAAAAATTGTACATTTACTATTCCAGCTGGTGAAAAGGTTGCCATCGTTGGACCTTCTGGCTCCGGAAAGTCCACTGTATTGAGATTAGTATTTAGGTTTTATGATCCTTGGCAAGGTAGAATTCTTATTGATGGACAAGATATCAAAGACTTGGATTTGGACTCATTCAGAAGAGCTATTGGTGTAGTACCCCAAGAAACACCATTGTTCAATGAATCTATCATGGAAAATCTTAGATTTGGTAATCTGAAAGCCACTGATGAGCAAGTATTAGAAGCAATTCACAGAGTCCAGCTAGATAAACTCATCATGGATCTTCCAGATGGTGTAGATACTATTGTTGGTGAAAGAGGTATGATGATTTCAGGTGGTGAAAAACAAAGAATTGCGATGGGTAGGTTATTGTTGAAAGATCCGCCAATCACCTTTTTTGATGAAGCCACTTCTGCATTGGATACCCATACAGAACAAGCCTTACTCAAGACCATAAGATCTATTTTCAAAGAGTCACAAAAAACGAATGTCTCGATTGCTCATAGATTGAGAACAATTGCAGACTCAGATAAGATCATTCTTCTAAAATCTGGTACTGTATGGGAAGAAGGTACCCATCAGGAGTTATTGTCAAGGGACGACTCAATGTATAAGGAACTTTGGAATATTCAAGAGAACCTGGATTTTGAGGAAGAATTACTTACAGAATCGAAAATCGAAGAGGAGAAACTCCTTAAGCCTACACAATAAGCCCAAAATAGGGAATAATGAAGTTGATAGAAAGCAATCCTTGCGACCTATATTATTCTTATTTAACAATGAGATATATATACATATTGTTAGCCTTCTATGTACATACTAACGTATATTAATGTGTCATCTATAGATATGCTATTTCATAAATTCTCGAAGACATCTTTTGGATTGCGTCCGAACCTTCTGGATAACTCATCTAGTTGGTCATCAACTCTACCTTGTTCAACCTTTGCCATTTCTCTAATGAATGGCGAAACTTCAGTAAAAAAAATTCTATCAGCTGCGACATTGAACATGCAAGTGGGATGATGTTCTATAATCTCCATTCCATCACGATAATAAAAGCCCTTTTTACGTGATCCAATCGCAAATAGTTTAGAAGAAGAGAAGTTAGCGTATTTCAGCCTCTCCGTTCCAAGATCAATCTTCTTGGGTTCATGGGAATTGATTTTTGTATCCGCAACTTTACTGTGATAAGTAGCAAGTAAATTATCAAGAGACTCATGGTCATCCATGATACTTTTCAATGTCAAATCCTCTTTATTAGATTGAAGCGCAGAATCATCATTAGAGGGAAGGTTACGTACCTTCAAAATTCCTGTTTCAACGGACTCAAACTTGTAACAAAACATCTGTAATTGCAACAAAGAACCTCTTACATCTCTTGTGCATAATTGTTTGAGTATACCCATCTCAATATCGTAGCCCATACATAGAGCAGAGATACCAAGATATTCGGATAGAGTACTTTTCTTCGCTCTCTTTAGGTTCAAGATCGTTGACTCCTGAACCACATTCTCTGGAATCGAGGAGACATCTGAGGTTGTGAAAATAACAGGTCTATATGAGCTACTAAGAAGATCTAACACCGAGGACCAGAATTCCTTATCTTCATCCAAATCAATGGTATCCACGTCATCTAATAGAATGACATCCTTGTTCTCCTGAGTATTCTCTCTCACCCTCAACGTGGTGGCAATCTGTTTCAAGTGAAAATTAATAGCTTTTTTAGATCTATCCTGACCCGAATTAAGTTCAAATATATGTCCATCAAATTCATGTTTGATGGTGGCATAAATCGAGGATGTTTTACCGCATCCTGTTGGTCCTTGAAGAATTAAGGATGGTACAAACGTTTCCTCCGAATGTTCATCACCGTAATCAATGAAATCATATAAGCCATCATCAACTGAGGGGACCCTTTTTTTCTTACCTTTTAACTTTTCTGCTCTTTTTGATTTGTCTATCTTTTTCAACGATGTAAATGCATCCTTGAACCACAGATTCAAATCATAATTAAAAGAATTTGGTTGCAAGATATGCCCATGTAAATGAGGACAAAACAAATCACACCACTGTGATTTGTTATCTTTTCTAAACTCATCAGCCCTTACCAGAAGCCTTTGCATTCTGAGATCACTAAGCATAGTGTACTCAGAGGAAGATATATCAGTGGGTAAAAAGTCAAGTAGAATCTGCGTTTCATATTGTTCCGATATTGATTTTGAATAATCCCTGTACTCTGCATCCTGTTTCATTAATTGCCTGAGTTCTTCTACTGATATTAGATTTCCTATTTCCTCGTCACTCAGACAGAGATTAGTGGGAGCAAAGCTCTCAAGATATCCTGATCCCGACAGTGAATTAAATAATTGTATTCTTTCAATCACATCTAATACAAGAAACTGGTCACGCTTTATAGTGGGCAATTCCATACTCTTTTGTTTCTCTTGCGGAAGAATTGCCAACTGAGATAATGCTGATTCACGCTTTGCTCTCTCAGCAACTTCTGCAAAAAATGAGTTCATATGTGTCTTTCTTCTTGGTGTTATATTTAAACCTCTAAATTTCTCTAATCTCTCAGGTGCAATTTTCAGAGTTACCTTCAACTGACGGACAGATCGTGATATTGTTTTCATGTCCTTTGTGAGGTCAATACAGGGCGAAGGTTCCCTAACATCAAAGCTACCTCTATACCTCTCTAATTTTTCAGGTGGAAATTTTAAAGTAACTTTGAATTGTTTGCTAGATTGTGAAATTGTTCTTATATCATGTGTGAGGTCAATACAGCGCGTGGTATCAAGAGAACCAAAGTCAAATTTCCCGTTTGTAAGCTTGAGCTTATCAATAGCAGTTGGGAAGATCTTCTCATCTGTTATCAAAATCGCATCATCATCCTGCTCATCCACCATTATTCTAGAGGAGGAAACATCTGCTTCTGTTGACGAATCATATAAGACTTCAGTTGGTGCAGAGGAAATAATTGTTATATGCTCATCTTCGATTACACGTATTTCTTTCTTGGGTCGCTTTGAACCCATGAGAAGCGACTTTATTGATACGGTTTTAGAATCTAAGGTTTTCGACTTATCTGAATCGTGCAAATTGGAAGAATGCTGATCTGCAATAGATACAATAGGTATCATCTCTGAATGGGAATATTTAAGAATATCAGGCTCGTCATTGATTTCTGGTTCTTCTTGCAGTAAAATTGTATCTTGTTTAGCCTTATCCTTGGTCTTAAATGATTGAAATATTTCGGCTGGAGATCTTGAGGGGACGGTCCTTTTGGAAGATTTAGTGGTTCCAGACTCTTCAACGAGCACAACTGGCGGCTCCAGCATCTCAGTCGATCTACCCACTTTCGAAACCAAAAATCGGTCCATCGTTTGTGTGCTGTATACCATTCAATTTAGACCTTTCTGTGAAGAGCTACCACCAAATGATAAATCAACTGTTGTATTTCAATTGTATAGCAAAAATTACAGTCGCGCTTCTTCAGTTGTCCCATATTTATCATCCCGCCGCGATTATGTGTATCACGGCAAAAAAAATTATGAAGGATGCGAGGTTCGAACTCGCGCGGACAACGTCCAACAGATCTTAAGTCTGCCGCCTTAGACCACTCGGCCAACCCTCCAGTTTGTGTCATTTTTGTAAGGGTACGAGTTCGCATAGAGATCAAATATTAGAAGGGAACGCCGACGAATGACAAGCCAGTCTTTTATTTTCCTACTTATTGCTTTAAGTATAGACGGATGCTTGACTCGATCGCTAAAGTTTATATAGATAAATAGTGAATAAAAGATTTCATAATGTGAAAAAAAAAAAAAAAAAAGACGAAGGACGAACGTCCCGATCGCTAAAGTTTATATAGAGAAATAGTGAATAAAAGATTTCATAATGTGAAAAAAAAAAAAAAACGTCCCATTAGGAGGGTTACCCTAGAAGATTGATGGACGCATAGGTCAACGAGAAAGATGAACTGAAATTTAATGCAAAATTTTATATAATTATATATTATAGATCTTTCTGGAGTTGATCTAGAGTCAAGTATTACACAGAGTAGTTAAGTACTATTTGAGTTACGTATTTGGTAGTCAATACAGTTTAGTCATATATATTTAGATATCAGGACTAGTAATACTTCCTGGTTTTAGAATATCAGTATATAAGTGCGAACCTTACTTGATATACAGATAGAGTAGCATAACCCTACCTTAGCCCAGTAGGTTACGTTACAGTCAAGAAAACCTCAATTGATGGCAGATTGCTTGTCATGCAAATCACGTGACTGGATTTCACATGGTTTCTTCAAATAATTTCTACTCATAAACCCGCCCTCTGTAGTTAATTACATCGCAAAGTATAGTCAAATACTTGAAATGACTAGCCGCAACTTATATAGGTGCATGGCTAGTAAAAGGGATTTGAATGTGAGCCAAAAAAAGAAAAAGCATATTTTAGAACGGTTCGAATTTGAAGATATATGACCAACATCCCTGGCGCATAAGTCATTTATTAACAAGTAGAATGGGGTTTAGATATATCAAATCAAGCACATATCTCCAGGTAAGTAATACTTACCATGAGTGACTAAATACAATACTCTCATTGGTCCTATTACATTATGTATTTACAAAAAAGGTAACTATGTATTTTTTTGTTCGAAAAGGCTGCGCTGAAATGCTTCCCAATCTTGATCCGTTTGATTCCAAGTCCTATAACCGTCCTCCCAAATATTCAGGTCTCTATTTGTTAAAGATTGAAAAAGCCCCACAACATCTGTACTCAATTCTAAAATCGAATCTAATGAGTTGTTTTCAAAATCGAAGTTATTGAATCTACTCTCCAAGGACGTCTCTTGTTCCCCATTACTTGGAGAACTTTGCTGGGTAGGGTATGTTATCAACGGTGTTGCCGATCTGTTACCGCCTCTGTTAGCTTCCAGCTGTTGCGATCTGTATCCTTCTATCAATCCGACCAATCTTTCGTATTTCACGATAACTGATACATTGCCATAACTAATCATTCGGTTCAGAATCATCAAACAGGAATCCAATGCCTTCATACAATACTCAGAATCAATATTCAATACATCACCGCAGATGAAAAATGTTAGTCCAGAGCTATAAATATAATCAACATCCATCATTCCAAATATAGCTAACATATTATCATTGATACAATTGACCAACATGTTAAGTGTCAATTGGGCTGCATTAATGCAAATCGTAAGAAGCTCAAAAATATTATGAGTTATTTTCTCTTCTTGGTTTGTCTTCTGTTTTTCTACCAAATTGTACATTATTGGAATTGTCGTCAGATGGATACAAAAACAATAAAGTAGATGCAGGGAATAAACAAGTCTTTTGTGTCTCCTGTTTTCAAATTCAGCATTTAGTTTCAATCTATCTGGAAGCCCACTATTCCAGTTGATAAGTCTCTGAATTACGTCACCAAAGGTGGAGCTCAAGTGAGTAGTCAAATCTTTGGAGTAAATGACACCATAAATTTCTTCGGCGACAGAAGTCAATTCTATGTATAATGTAAATTCAAGAGATGTTAATGCGCCTTCGTGTCTTTCCAGTAGATTATTATTTTCATCGTATGATTTCATTGTAGGTAGAGGTCTATCGATATCTTGAAGCCTTAGTAATACTGCACCACCTAACTTGGCGGACAATATTCTATTCAAACCAAAAGCTACCCATGTTGCTCTTGATTTAAATTCTCGTTCGTAATTACTGTCGGCATTATTAGCATCATATGTGTTTAGTCTTAGATGATTGATAAACTGCATAGATAAGTTGGAGAACATTATGGCATCATCATCCCGTCCGACAGCTCTGTAGAAAAGTGAGGCAATACACATAGCGGAAACGGCCAGATAATTTTGCTTGACTTCCTTGATTCTTGTAAACGGAATATACTTGAGTGCAAATAATAAAATTTCCTCTGTAGTAGAGTGAACGTACCCTTTATATTGCATTCCTAATGCAAGAGCAATAAGTACTAATGGTTCCATCAGATCCGTGGAATGAGTGTCATTTTTGCTCTGCTTTAGATTCAAATATAAGAATGTAAATCCGTTACGACCTGAATACCAATTTCGTAGTTTCGAATTTATCAGTTCCACGCTATAAGGACAATATAGATCTGATAGATAAAAATGCGACTCGTCAATCAAATCTAATGCATGTTTTAGATTTAAGTTGTAAAGCGTTTGAAAGACCGTATTTCCTGCTTTTGTTGTTTCAGGTGCGGAAGTCGAAGCTGCTCCACCAAGAGGTGATATCTTGTTTTTAGGTAATTTGTCATCTCTCGAACTGCTTTCCTTTGAAGAAACATCAATATTTCTCATTTTAGCAAATTTCATGATAATCATATCAGAAGAACCAGATTCAAGATTACTTCCAACAGGTTTTGAAGAGTCCCCACTGTTTAGCAAAGTATTATTACTCACCACCTTATTTTCGGAATGGGGAGAAATATGTGCAATTTGTGGTTTCGTTTCCGCTTTTGCAGATGCTAGCTCTGTTTCTAGCTCCCTGATTTTCTTCTCCATATCATTGTATGTCGATTTCAATATGGATATTTTCTTTTCATATGGTCTGTAAACACACTCAGTACCTAGCTTAATACACAGTGAGCACATTGGGCTACCACCAGAGCATTTGGTTTTCCTGGACCTACATGTTTGACAACTATTAATTAATGTTAGTATTATTTGGGGAGATTCTGAAAAATAGACGGAATCGTTAATCCGGAACCATTACTTACGCTTTCCGCTTCCTTTGAGGGTTTAATGCAGTATCCTCAGAATATGGGAACTCTGTGGACATATTGTTAGTAGGATTGGCCTAGGATTTATGTTCTTTAATTGGGAAGAACATATGTGGAAAAGAAGGATTTGATCTATAGTCAACTATATATAATTGTTCTTATTCTAATCGCATAATCTCGAGCATCCAAAACAGGAAATTTTGATATATGGAAAGATATCATTACTTTCCAATCTGGGATATCCCGTTGAAAACTATGGAGTTACAATCGCGATCTGGAATTTGGTGGGTTTCGATTTTAGAAGATGCGAGTCTGTTTACTATATACGCTTATAGAGAATATATGAATCATGAGTAGAGATATTAAGTTGTTTGGTTGGAGTTTTGCTTGGAAGCTAATGATTGATTGTATTTTTTCTGTGCGTATGCTCTCAATCGAGCACCAAAGGTCTGTAAAGTAATACTACAGGCAAATGAAAACCATAATATGAAAGCGCTGATGGTACAGGTCCATCCTATACCAATGTTATCGACCTGTATCAAACAAGTAGCTGTACCCACAGCACCTGCAATATATCTAGTAAAATAGTTGGAGGCAATAGCGTCACCTTTCAATTGGGGTAAACAATCCACACAATATGCATTCAAACTTGGAAAAGTGATTGTTTGACCGAATGCTGTCGCAAACATTGCAATAATAGGGACTACCATACCACCTTTTTTCTTCTCCAGAGTCCATCCGTATATAAGCAAAGCACCAGGCTGAAGTAGACCGTGAGCGAAAATGGTAGATTTGAGTCTATCTTCAGGTACTCTCTTCCCTCTTATCTTTATCCATTTCTTGGTTGTGTAATCTGCGTATCTACCTCCAACTACCGAGCCAATAAGGTAGCCCATTCCTGGTGCAAGATAGAAAAGAGAGCCATAAATGGGAGTAGTCAAATTGAATCTAGGGTCCATCACACTCCTGATTGGAGTGAGCAAGGAATACATATTGTAAATCATAGCACCCGAGATCGCAGACGCTAATATCAAGTTTGGAAATCTCAATGCTAATATGACTCTGAATGGGTTGAAAGGAATAAAAACAAACTTTTGTTGGGGATTCTTCAACTTCATTTCTCCGATGGTAGTAGTTCTGGAAGTCTCTTTGAGGAAGAAAAAGATCAAACAAAGATTAACAAATGCTAATCCTGCAATCACACCGAATATGACTCTCCATGAAGTATATGTAACGATGATACCACCACAAACTGGACCTAAAGCAGGTCCGATTTGACTGCCAATAAGGATATAACCCATTGCATTACCTCTTTGTGTGGGTATGTAAATGTCTCCTACAACTGAACCGCCAATAGCAAATACAGCGGTACCAAATAGGGCAGTCACGGCTCTAAAAATTGTGAACATGGCCAAGTTAACAGATACTGCAGTTAGAACACTGGCAATAGTGACACCAGATGCGCATATCAGAAACATGACTTTCCTACCATATATATCAGATAGAGGACTCATGACACAAGGGGCAACTGCCATCACAACTGTATATATCGCATTGGTGATGTTGATGACAAGCGATGTTGTATGAAAATCTTTGGCTATGGTTGAAATAGCTGGCAAGAAAGCCATATTAGAGACTGGTGAAAGAAAGCATGAAAATGACACAATTAAGACAAACAATTTCTTTTGTAGCGGAGTGAATCTTTGAAACTGAGGATCTTCCTCTGGTGGTATAGTTGAAACTCGTGAAGCTTCTCTTGACAGAGCTTGCATATTCATGTTTAAATCATCAGCATTAGTATCATATATTTGCAACGGCTGCGTTATTTTTTTTTCTACATCATCACCTTCTCCCTTAGCTAAACTCTGAAAACTTTCATTCAAACTCAGATTATCATCCAAACTCTCATAATCTAGAGAATGTTGCTCCTCCGAACCTGATTGGGGAAGGTTCCCCTTGCTCTTAGATCCTTGCATTTCTAAATCCATAATGCTAGAGCTCTTTCCTCTTTAATGGATGCTCTTCAAGGTATACCGGAAGTGTTCCTTTTCCAACTTCACACAAAATTGTCAAGATAAGGCATCAAACGACTGTGAAAAATTAAGAACAAAAGATTACTTGGTAATAATATCTCAAGAAAAAAATCTTTACTTCAGATAAGAATAGAAATCTTGAAGTGGTAAGCGAAAATTCGGGCCCCTTATCCGCGCGCTGTTTTCTCGTATTGAGTCATACTAGAAGGGTTTCTCGATTGACCAAGTCATTATCCCTTCAATTTAAATAATTTACACAGTTACAGCCACAGTCTTTCAGATGGCAACCCCACATTTAGCGTAGCATTTTACTACTATAGAGTAGGGGGATTAGATTGATTCCCAGATCAGGTGTCCACCCTCCAGGATTTGCATTCTAAATCACTAAAAACACCCACCACAGAGCATCGCAAATATGGTCCCAATATCCGCTGACTTCTTCCCGTCGAGTTCTGGCAGGATTTGTGTGGTTAAACGACGCGTCTATGAATTATTTTATTTATGGTATAGTCGATCGACGAATTGAATTTACAAGAAGGTCGATTGGCGTGGAGTCATGGCTCTTAGTGGTCGTGCAGATGATTGAAAAATTTTATTTTTGTTACCACTAGATGACTCCGTTTGGAAATTTATCAATCGGTGTGTTTACATCTGATTATCTTCATCCCCTGAAATAGTAATAATATTGCACTTTCAAACAGCTGTGGGTTATCAACAATGCTTTCTGCTCGTAAACTTGCTAATCAAAGTCGTAGAGGTCTCACAATAGCCTCTCAGGGCTTCCGTGGTTTGGCTACCACTATTGATACCATTCAATACCCCAAAGGTTTTGAATCGAGAACTCCACCATACGCCAAGTTGATAAACAATTTACAAACTGTCAAATCCGTCTTAGGTAACCAGCCTTTGACTTTGGCTGAAAAGATCTTATATGCACATTTAGTTGAGCCAGAGGAAATTGCTCAATTTGGGAACTCAAAGAATATCAGAGGTCAGGAATACTTAAAGTTGAACCCAGATAGAGTTGCCATGCAAGATGCCTCAGCTCAAATGGCCTTATTGCAATTCATGACTTGCGGTATGGCATCCACAGCCGTACCTGGTTCCATTCATTGTGATCATTTAATCGTTGGTAAAGACGGTGCTGACTCAGATTTAAAATCTTCCATTGCAACCAATAAAGAGGTCTTTGATTTCTTACAGTCATGTGGTGAAAAATATGGTATTCAATTCTGGGGTCCAGGCTCTGGTATTATCCATCAAATTGTTTTGGAGAACTTCTCTGTCCCAGGTTTAATGATGTTGGGTACTGACTCTCATACTCCAAATGCTGGTGGTCTTGGTGCTATCGCTATTGGTGTCGGTGGTGCCGATGCTGTTGACGCTTTGACTGGTACACCATGGGAATTAAAAGCTCCAAAAATTCTTGGTGTTAAGCTTACAGGTAAAATGAGTGGCTGGACTTCTCCAAAGGATGTTATCACTCATTTAGCCGGTTTATTGACTGTTAGAGGTGGTACTGGTTATATTGTTGAATACTTTGGTGAAGGTGTTGAAACATTAAGTTGTACTGGTATGGCTACCATCTGTAATATGGGTGCTGAAATTGGTGCTACTACATCTACTTTCCCAATGCAAGATGCTCATTACCGCTACTTACAAGCTACCAACAGAGCTCCAATTGCAGACTTGGCCAAGTTTGTCAATGACAAGTACGGTTATATGACTGCTGATGAAGGTTGTGAATATGACAAAGTTATCGAAATTGACTTGAATACTTTAGAACCAAGTGTTAATGGTCCATTTACACCAGATTTATCAACTCCGATCTCCAAATTGAGTGAAACTACTAAGGAAAATGAATGGCCTGAGAATATCACTGCTGGTTTAATCGGTTCATGTACCAACTCTTCGTATCAAGATATGTCTAGAGCTGCCTCTATAATAAGTCAAGCTTCTCAAGCTGGTTTGAAACCAAAAATTCCATTCTTTGTTACCCCAGGTTCTGAACAAATTAGAGCTACCATTGAAAGAGATGGTTTAATCTCCACATTTGAAGATAATGGTGCCATCGTCTTAGCTAATGCTTGTGGTCCATGTATTGGTCAATGGGATCGTGGCGCAAGTCAACCAAAGGATACTAACGTTATCTTTACCTCTTTCAATCGTAACTTCAGAGCCAGAAATGATGGTAACAGAAACACTATGAATTTCTTAACTTCTCCAGATATTGTCACAGCTATGATTTATTCTGGTGATATGCATTTCAACCCAATGACTGATTCTATCACCTTGGAAAATGGTGATCAGTTCAAATTTGAGCCACCAGTAGGTGCTGAATTACCAGACAGTGGATTCATTTCAGGTAGATCCGAATTCTACCCAGAATTAGAACCTGTTCCACAACCGGAAGTTCCAGTCAACGTTTCACCATCATCTGACCGTTTACAATTGCTTGACCCTTTCCTCCCTTGGGATGGTGAAGAAATGTCCACCTCCGTTTTATTGAAGGTTGAAGGTAAATGTACCACTGATCATATTTCAGCTGCTGGTGCTTGGTTGAAATATAAGGGTCATTTAGAAAACATCTCTTATAATACCCTTATCGGTGCACAAAACAAAGAAACAGGAGAGGTCAACGTTGCTTATGATTTGGATGGTAAACCATTCGGCATCCCTGAATTAATGATGAAATGGAAAGAAGAAGAAAGACCTTGGTGTGTTGTTGCTGAGCACAATTATGGTGAAGGATCTGCTAGAGAGCATGCTGCTCTATCTCCAAGATTTTTAGGTGGTAAGATCATCTTAGTCAAGTCATTTGCTAGAATTCACGAAACCAATTTGAAGAAACAAGGTATGTTACCATTAACATTTGCCAATGAATCTGATTATGATTTATTGAGCTCCGGTGATGTCTTAACTACTAAGGGATTGAAAGACTTAATCGCTAAAGGTGGTGATAATGGTGGCTCCCTATTTGTTCAAGTTACCAAGCGTAACGGTGAAACTTTCGATATCGAATGTAAGCACACTATGTCCAAAGATCAAGTCGAATTCTTCAAAGCTGGTTCAGCCATCAACTACATTGGTAATGTTAAAAGAGAACAAGAAGCCTCTGCTTCTAGAGCTTAGAGAAAAACTAAGACGATAATTTTAATAGATTCATATATTCCCTTTACTTGTTTTTAGATCAATATTCATTTACTTTTGCCTAATTTGTATGGTTTTCCTTTCTTGCTTTCCAGATCATTGGTCGCTATTCATTTCTTAGAACCTTACCAATGACATCTCTGTCCATAATCATATACTTATTTATATATAGCTACGTTTGAACTATCATTGATTCGAGACAAAATAGAAACTTTTCACACTATAGTAGATTCTGGTGCATCGGTAAACGTTTTACTATATACAAAGCATACTAAAAGTGTCTTCATTTAGGGTAATACGTATTATATAATACTAATCTAGTTGTTGGTCTCTTGGTTGAATAGCACAACTCAATTTCCAAGCTCTATCATCTTCTTTCAAATTGATTTGTTTGACTTTCCATACTTCTAACATGATCAATTCTTGCAATGATGGAACACCAGCAATATCAAACATATCAATGTCACTGTCAGTTTCACCCAATTGAACCTGTTGTTCCTTCAAATGTTTTTTTGTATTGGATCTTTTCAAGTCAATATTTGTATCTCCATTATAAATATCCCCAAGTTCACCAATATCTTTGTAAGGAATTTGTAGTGATTGAATATCAGCAATGATAGTAGTAATTTTGAAGTACTTATCCATGTTGATCAGTTTTTGATTCAAGAAACTCTTGGTATTAGTCCTGTAGTTGGAATTACCGTCAACAACAAATGTCAAATCTTGTAAGAACAAACTGAGATATGGTACAAGTGGAACTTCTAAGCCTTCTTTGACATCAGAAGATAGGAATTCCTTCAATTTGTTTCTGTAAACATGGTAATTCTTGTCTGGATGAATGATTGATGTGAGATACTCAAACAGGTCCTTGTATTTTTCAGGCAATTCTTCCCAAATCTTTGTAACTCTTGAAATTAAGAAACTTTGCAAAGAAGTTATGATTGAAGCTAAGGAATTGAAGTTGCAGAGGTAAAGACAGGAAATAGAAATTTTCAACCAACACTTCACGGCATGAACACGTTGTCTAATGGTCAATTTAGGTTGCAAAATACTTTCAATAACGTAATCAGATAACAAGTTGGTGAACAACACCGATCTTTGAATATTTGGCGACAAATTCAAATGTAACTTCTTTGAAGTGAAATTTTGATTAAGTAATTCCTCTACTTTAATAGAACAGAAGATTTTACTTTCAATCAAAGTCAATTGTTTAGCGATTTCCAAACCATTGAAATTGAGCAATGCAAGATCTTGATTCAAAATATTCCAACTTTCTTGAGAAGCAAGCCACCATGATTCAATCAAAACTTCAGTTGGCAAAGGAGTGTAAATACTTAGATTGATGTTCTTGACCCAATGATCTTTCAACATGTTACGGTATGAAACAACCAATTTCTCAATGGAAATCAGTTGTTGTGGTGAAACCAAAGCTACAGTTTCTGAGTTCTTGAGATTTGCTCCTAGACCAAGATTGAGACTCTTCCTAGATGTAACAGCAGAGTTCAGACTACTTCTGGTACTAACTTTAGCCAGGTCATATGTATCAATGTCATCTAAGAAAGAGTTGTGCATTGCCATTTCACCTAACATATCTGTAAAAGAGAGTCTCGACAAATGCTTAGATATGTGTTTCTTATGGAGTGTTGGGGAAATCATTCTAGGGACAAGTTGATGGTCATTGTCGATGTTATTATAATAATCCAACTTACTGTTAGTGGATTCAATTGGTGGTTGACCCACCAATTTAGAAGCTATCTCAATCAGATTAGCAGCAACCATTGGTAAATGTTCCTTTACTCCTTCGTTGAAGAAATTGATCAAAGGAGCTAACAAAATATAATCTGTCTTCGGTTTCCAATAACTTTCAAGCCAGAGTTGAAATGTTTTACAGACTAATTTTCTTCTATTGATCATTCTTGAATCCAGAGAGGAAAACTTGCTGTTAGTGTTGTTACCATTTCCATATTTCTTTTCATTTTCAGAAACCTTGTTATTGACATCAAATCTGCTCACAAGCTCTTCTAATAAAACGCTACCACTGGAAAATATTCTGAATGTTAAGAAGAAAGTCGAAATGAAAAAGTAATCTGGAGTAGATAACTCATCTGTAAGGAGGTACACCAAACTTTTGAAAGAAATACCCAAAATATGGGACTTCTTATTGCTATCTCTTATGATTTCGTCTTCGGGATTGAATAACGCAACATCATCTCTATTTTGTGGGGATGAATAACCGTTTGACTGTTTATTTGTGTCAGGAGAATCCTGATCCAAAAACTCATCGAATGTGCCATCATCAAAAATGAACGGAGAACTGGCAGGAGCAATGCCAGAAAGAAAATCTAGACCATCGTCAGTGAGTTCCATATCACCAGCTTTACCACTTCTAAACATTGAAAATCTTTTGGAAGCTCTGTTGTTGAATGGCCTTGGAGAAGTAACAGAATTATTCAGTTGAGGAGATTGTAACTTTCTGTAGTTCTTCACCTGCCTTGAAACGTCCTTATCATGTGCTAAACTACTCGATGCCTTCTTCAAAAAATAAGATGGAGAGATAATATTTGCCATGAAATCGGGATATTTTCTACTAGATGGTAGTTCAAAGTCCTTTGTAACAACAACTAACGATTTGATAATTTTTGTGGAAGATGAAACGTGACCGATCAATTTACATGCAGCATAAACAACACCACCACCTTCCTTGGTATAGAAGAATAAATCTGGATTATTTCCTTTCCTCATGGTGCCTTTTCTACTAACCTTGTTTCTTGGAGTATTACCATTGATATTATTGGAAATATTTCTCCTATTCGCCACATCAGCAAGAGCCTTTATATTTTCATTCAACTCATTTAACAGTTTATCCATTTCAACGTTATTGGTTTCCATGATTTTTTTCTGTGTTTGTAATGGTAATTGATTTTTTGGAGGCTCATAATTAGGTGGAAGCATTGAGACTGTAACCTTTCCGATATACTGAAGCTCATTCACAAGAAGCATTATCTGGTCGGCTATTTCTTCAACAAGCTGACAACCTTGACTGTTATGTTCAACCAAATCAAGTCTACCAGTGATTAAAGCAAGATATGAAATCAGGTGACTGTGAACCTCGTTGATTCTTATCATCACGTATGGTGGGGTCTCCAAGAAGGATATACGATTGGCTTTACCATTAACTTGTCTATTAGCTACTATACTTTGTTCCTTATTTGTTGGCTCAGTGACATCCTCACTTTCAATTCCCCAAATTTCCAAATATGAAATTGCTTTTCTCAACACCTGATAAGTCATCAATTGAAGTAACTCGATCTTTGTGACGTCAAATGTATGGTTGTAATCTTTAGCTTTCAATACCAAATCATACCAATCCCTTAGTAACTTCTTTCTTAATTTTCTGATTAATGGCTTACTTTGGATAATATTATTAGTTCTTGATAAACAACCTGTGTCATTCAACAAAGCTTTCACACCATCAGAAATAGCATTGATATAATTGATGTCAAAAGTGAAACCTTTCAAGGCATGATCATTGTCATATATTGGCTTGCTTTGAGTGTTCAGTAAGAATTGACCAGCAGCTTTGAATAACTTTCTGAGTGGGGTTTTAGATGCAGCCAAGCCAGCGTTACCGGATAAAGTATGTTGTTGACTGTTTGGTAACAAAGTGGGCCTAAAATAATTCATTGGAACCCAACCACGTTTCAAACTATTGATCATAGTAACTTCACCCCAACCAGAATCATCCAAAGAATATGTGAAAGCAATTTCTTCACTGTTGAAAGAAAGACATATTGAAGCATCTCCATCGGATTCTAAGTTAGAAGAGTCAAATGCGTAGATTGACGTAACAAATAGAGCAGATTCGTCATCCTCTTCCTCTTCTACCTCATCGTGATTTATATCATTGGATTGTGGTTCAAATTCGGAGTCAGGGGCACCATCTTGATTGACAATATGTGAGGCAGCTATTTTTTCATCCATTAAACTAGAACTAAAAGTGGTTTTGGAAACAGGTGTAGCAACCATGCTATTCTTGATCGAAATATAAGATCTTGAGTCTGGTAGAGTTGCTCTTTGTTGTATAGTTGATTGGTAAAGGGATGGTTTGACGGAAACTCGTGACTTCTTTTGATTATTTGCTGATGCGAACTCTTCAATGGTATGAGGCTGTTCGGATAAGTCTTCGTTTTCTTCTGTTTCTTCCATGATGCTCAATTTCTCATTTTGCGGGAATTTACTCACAACTGGAGAAGTATTATCAGGGTAAATACTAGATGAAGTACTCAAATGCTGATCACGAGCTGTATTTGTAGATTGTTGGAATCTTGTTTCAACGGGAGACTGTAGCGGATAAACACTTGAAGTTGTACTCATATGACGGTTAGGAATATCAAAAGATAAAACAGATGCTGTGTTCAATGGGTTCTTGACAAGCTTTGGACTTTCAGAAACAGAGTTCACAGATTCGCCTTCGGAAACACTGTCAGCTGAACGCACCTCTGTCTTTTGGTTTATCTGGGGAATGGATCCTCCAACTTCCACATCTTGTGCTACGGGTGGCGATCTCTCCTTTGCCAAATGTGATTCGTTCTCTTCTGTTAAAGCTTCATCAACTTCATTTTCCTCAATGATGGCATCAGCATTAAATCCAAGAGTTGATCTAGTCACATTACCTGGTTGAATCACTAAACTCGGATCTGTATAAATACTTGAAGATGTACTCAAGTGTTTATCAGACTCTGGTATGTCGGCAGTTGCACTATCAAAGTTTAACATCTCCAACTTGCTACCAACAATGTCAACATTCGCATTCTTAGCTGAGAGTAACTCATTTTCTTGATTCTTAGTTTGCTCAAGTCTGATCATGTCCACTGATGTTCTGGGTCTTCTTCTTGGTGGGATCTTAAGAGTTGGTGAATTCGGCTGTACTGCAGAAGAATTGAATGATTCCTGATCTTTTATCTGTGGTGACGTTACTATTCTGAGTTTTGACTGCTGTTGAGGTGAACTCAACGAAGAAAGAGACTTATCTGCCTCACTATGAGCTCTGGCTTCTGCCTCAAGAGCTTCATCATCTTCTTCGTATATCGGAGTGGCCATTAATGGAGAAGCGGCTCTAGACGAGATAACTCGCGTACCTGCAGATCTCTGAGATTGGAGGTTTTCGTCGTCATCATTATTATTGGTGTTCATATTTTCGCTTAGAATTTGCTTGTTGGTGGTGTCAAAATTTCCTAGATCATCTTGAGTTGGAGTTTTGGCCTCCTCAAAGTAAAAATTTGAGTTCACAGGGGTTTTATCCAAATCCTGATTGTTCTCTACAGAGGCTAAATTCAGTGCATTTGGTGGAGGTGGAGGTGGGAAGTCTAATGCACCACCATCAATGTCTATAAAATTACTTTCAGAGACAGATGATTGATCACTTAGTGATGCACTACTGCTATGTCTTGAATAATTAGTTTTCTCACCAGTGAAAAAAAGTAACTCTGAAGTTTTCAAGGTAGCCATAGTAGTTTCCCCCTCTGAAGTATTTGCATTGCTGAAACTCAAGTTTTCTTCTGTATGATTAACGTCCAAATCCTTTTCTGTGCCCTTTTTGGAAGATATGCCTAATGCATCTGTCAAGGCTTGACTGAAACTGCTGATTTTATTGAACGCAGAGCCATTAGTATTTGACTCTAACTTATCTGTAGGAATACTTGGTATAGGGGATTCAACCTTCAAATCATTTCTCTTGTTTCCGTACATTGGAAACTTTTCTTCAACCTTTGAAATCTTCAACGGTGAAAGAGAGGGTGTAGGTTCATCATTGCTGAATTCTTCCATATATTCACCAGTCATTGGGGTCTCGGATGTATTTCTATTAATACTTATTGGAGAATTTTGTGTAGAGTCGTTGAGATACTCTTCATATTTGATGGAATCCTCATTCTTGAAAGTTTCCTCTTGTTTAATGACCCAGGATCCAGGCATTGGTGATAGTTGGTTCAAGTAATTGAAATCGGTTCTATCCTTGGGTGTGCTGGCTTCTTGAGAAAACTTCAATTCAAGTGGTGAAGTTGGTTTCGCAGCACTTGAAGGAGTAATGAGCAAGTCCGGTGTATCAACTGGAAACTCTTCATTCATCCCTCTTCTGATGTTAGGAGTCTGTATTTGATCTAGTATTGCTGTTGTTAAAAAATAAGCGTTAGTAGTCAGTAGGACAATAAAAAATCTTTAATCCATCCTAATTAGTGTAACGAACGCGTAATCATTAAAAGTAGGGGTAAAAGAACTGACATACACTTTGCCGTACTATTATTTGTATTGGAAGTCTCAAAAGTGAACACTTCTTCAGTGCCACTAGTAGTTACAACCATATTTGTCAACTTCTTTAAATCTTCTTGAGTGAGGTTTTGATACTTATGTATAGACTGAGGCATATACATATAGGTACATCTTCGTATTCAGTAGCTTATGTGCTCTTTCGTTTCTGATTTTTTTTCTCATTCTCGTGTGACGCCGATTGGGTCGTTTCATCTGGCCGCTGTAATAATATATACGAGATAGAGAGAAAGAGAAGTTAGTGGCCGTTGATATTGGTGCACAGATGCGCCACGTGATATCTTAAGGTCTGATAAACATATACATGCATATAGGCATATATATATACATAACCTATCTTCTTCTTTCCCTCCTGCTTAGACTCAAACGAGATCCAAGCTTCATATTCCTGTGTCAATGCCTCCTGGTACTTCGCTAGGCGCATTGCCGGGATTTGAGCGAGATCCTGTAACTGGAAGATATTACAGAGTTTCGAACAATGCGCCTGTTGACAGTTTAACAACCTCTTACTTGATGAGAAAAGAGAGGGAAGAAAGGGAGGAGAAGGATCTGAAAGAAGAAATCGAAAGTGGAAAGAATGATTCCGGTGATCCAGTTGTCAAAGTCTTTAGTGATGATGTGGGCAACCTTGAATCTGTGGATATATCAAATTACAAAGCATTATCAAAGTTCAATCAATGTATTTCAGTGAATCAATTAGATCGCCTCCTGGGCATACTTCTTGAGTTATATACTTATCCGGATCCAGTGGCATTGCAGTGGTCAGATAGAAGTGATTTAAACAATCTTATGCTCAAAACTCAGGTACATCATTTCAAACTAATGAAGCATGTAATGGCACCTTTTTCTCTTTCGAGAGTGATAGCTATTGAAAGTTGTAGTACTTGTATCATAATCCACTATAAACCAAATGACGCCTATGATATTCATGAAGCTAGATTATGTCCCGAGAAAGTTTTTTCAGAAAGTCTATTCAAGAAGTTAGATAGGTTTGAGACCCCCCATGAAATGGATTTGGTCGAACTCCTGTACACTCGGGCCAACGGGGCACTCGAAGGATCACATATCACTTACTCTAATGATAGATTGGACGTTCTGACTAAATCACAAGTGGGAACCTCAGTTTTCAGATCTTTTGTTGGAAAAAGTGCTGCTGTTGAACACCGAAAGGAGATGACAAAAAAAGTTTTTTTAGATCCATGTCCTCATGGAAACTACACCCACAATATTTCAGCGTCTTTCTCTGAGGGGATTGATTCTGTTACTTGCTTTGATCGACTTGAAAATCTACGACTGGAAGATGATCCCTATGATCTTGACAAAGATGATAGAATTGAAGAGTATTTAGGAATAAATCCAGATTTTGATTCGAGCTTATGTTCAAAAATGCGTTGTCTGGAAGGGCACATTTATATCCCAGATTACCTGAGATTTCTGAAATGAAAACATTGTATTCTGATACGGCCACTGATTACTTTCAGGTTCCCATGTGTATTGCTACTCTTCAACAGCGAGGTAATAGGAAGTTTCTGGTGCTATGTCATCATCATTTATCTCCTTCGTATCCTAAGAAGGCCGAGTTTAGAAATAGATCTGAGTGCGGAAAGATCCACGGTTTTGGTCAAGGTCAAAGCAGATCATTGCCCTACAAGGAAAAGGAAAACGGTTGTATTCTTCCATTCTTTGTACTTTCAACTCATTTCGTAATCAAATCGTTTGATATGACAATTTTTGAAGGTTGTAAATTACTTGCGATAGGTACTTTGAGGGGGGATATTTTAATTGCAAATTTGGAAGACATGGAGAAGTTAGGAGAGTTCAAATACCAAAGGTATTCCAAGTTTGGGGCAAGTATTATACAGCTTCAATTCATTCGGGGTGATTCATGTTTGTATTTATTGGTTAGTGGTTTGAAAAGTACTTTGAAATTGTATCATGTACATCCACGGAGTATGATGTTAACTCTAATGTTCCAATATAAAGATTATGTTAACGATTACAGAGCTGATAGTAACTTCAAAGTTGAATCACAATTATTTGCTATATTGTCGGGCCCCAATATATCAACCCTTGAGGTTAAGTTCTACTCATTGTATACACCGGCTCCTTTGGCCCTGAAAAAGGATCCCAGGACCCACAGAGAGGTTGTGATCCCTTACGCTCAATCCTCATCTCCCACTCCTTTATTTTGTTGGCTCAAAGGTAATCCAGGTCAATCGTGGAAGAAGGGATTATTTATTGATAGATTATCATTTCTAGTCTTGAATGATTCAGGAATATGTGTATACTACTAGTTTGGTACTAGTTTGAATATAAACGGATCTTATGCACATTGAAGGCTTACGAAAGTATGTTCAATAATTAGAGGTATATAGTATTTAGTATTTTTTTTAGATTTTTCAGAGAATTTTGTTTGGCGTAGGAATCATTTGTTATGTAATTCGAATATTCAAGAAAGTGTGAACTTTCTGAACTTTTGACTTCTGAAGATAAATTTTCCTGATAACCATCAGATTTTATTTTCTTTTATGTTTTGAGTTCTTTGATCCTGAGTCTATTCTAAGTTTTAGTAACCTCAACTTCTTCGTCGTTTTTTTTGTTATACTTCTAAAGATGAGAAAGATCGACTTATTGAAAAATTTTGTCGAGGTAGAAGATACACTTGGTATCAGTGGCTCTGGTGTAGTACTTACATCTTGTGGTGGAGAAGCTTCTACTGTTGGGTTTGATCTAGAGTTTGAACCGGCTATTTTTTGATTGATGGAGGGGAATACACTGTACGAGTTAAGGGTTAGTGTATTCTCGGAAGATGTTACGCTGTGTACATCAACTACTGTTTCATTGCTGGTAATGATTGGTTTTGTAGGGGTTTCCCTTGTGGTTGTTGGAATTTCTTGAGTGCAAATGGTGTCCATATGCTCGTTGAGTGGAGTAATTAAGGAAGAATGTATGGAAGTTGGAACGGTAACTGCAGATGCATTCATTCCATTTTTATGTAATGTTGAAGCCATTGCTGAGGTGCTCATCATGACTGATGGGTTAGATCTTCTTTTTCTGTTCAAGTTCTCTATAAAATTGACCTTGAACTGATCTCTGATGGCCTGCTTGTATACTTCTTTGACATCTTCGTAGTCGCTCGGTGAGTTTGAGTTGGAACTGAAGCCTTTTGTCTTGCTGGTTGACAATGTATTTATTTGCGGATGAATATCATTCCATTCGGAAACTAATGCTGAAGTTGCAAAAACTGGGTATTTATCTTGAATGACATTTAAGTCTTTTTCCTTCAAAGTATTGTGAGAGGAGTCCAAATTTTCAAAGTTTTGTCTTTCTTGTTGAACTATATTTACATTGGGGTAACTGAAATTTTCTTTGATAGAATTGCGAACTATAGTCGTTGTGTTTGGAAACCCTTTTGCTGACATTTTGTATATTTGATCTCGTAATTAGTAGGTTAATTCAGTGTATGTGTAGATGCGCTGCTGGACAAATAATTGATATGCTCGTAGAGTTGGGGACCTAAACTTCTAAATGGCTTGGCTAGTGCAGTACCTAATTATCTTGATATCTTCAGTTAATTAAAACACTAAATAAAATCAAAAACAAATGATATCAAGAGGCACATTTTAAATCACAAAACTCCAAAAAAATATAAAAAGTTTAGTCTTGAGAAATGTTAAGAAAGAAAAAAATGGAATCCGAGACGATTTTAGTGTGCTTCTTTTCAAGCATTGGCTTCTAGTAATGTTGGGAATTCTGTAGCTATAAAACACAAATAGATTGGGGGAGTCAGATTCAACCAATTTGGGTTAAGATTACATTTACCCTAATTGAAGAGTTATATCCCAGATCAATCAATCAATTAATATAATGGTTTATACCTCAGGTTCTATTCAAATATTATCTTGAATCTATTCAAACAAAGAAAATCGGGTCTAATCAAGGGATGCTTCCCTCGTGTACTTAAAGTCTATGTTTATTCTTGATTCCTTAGACTCAGTCATTGGAAAGAAACTGTTTCTTCAACTAACCATATAAAACTACAACAAGTCTTACGGCAGTGCTATGTTCATTTGTAACTTTGGGGTAAAATGTCGCTTATTCCTAATAGGGGAATAATCATGCATGCCTCTCTGCTTATCGCTGGTGGTAGACCTTCAAAATGTATTCACAAGATTGGACATCCTTTGTTTTCTTCTATTCATCTTACTGTTTGTCTTACTGTTTGTCTTTTATTTGAGTACTATTGATCTGTGAGAATATGGCTAAGATAGTAGTTATTGGAGCAGGAGTGGCTGGATTGACTACAGCTTTACAACTCGCAAGAAAGGGACATAAAGTGACTATAATAGCGAAGCATCTCCCAGGAGATTATGCCCCCGATTACACATCACCTTATGCTGGTGCATTTTTCATCCATTTAGCATCTAGGAACAATCCAATATGGCTTACTGAGATACAAGATATTGCGTCTTATTATGAGATTCTAGAAATTGCAGCCAAGGACAAGACAGCTGGTGTTTGGGAAAGAGAAGTTAATGTTTATATTCCAGCCATTTCTATGGAAGAAGAAAATTATGAAGGTCCCTGGTTTAAAGATCTTGTCAGAGATTATGCAGTCATTCCACCTGAAGAATACCCTGAGGGATCTAAAAAAGATCAAATTGTATTTGCATTCAAGTACACTGGGTTCATGATCACCCCTGTTCATTATTTGCATTATCTATTATTCAAATGTATTGAACAAGGAGTGAAATACACTAGAAAGACAGTAGATAGTTTGCAAGAAGCTAAGGAGATGTTTATGGATGAAAATACAACAGATTTCCAAAAGGCAAGTTTACCCACCTTGGGATGTAATCCATACTTATTGAATTCAGATCAGAAATATAGTAATGCGGATATTGTTATCAACTGTGCTGGCTTGAACGGACCCAAATTTGATATCAAAGATGCACCAAACAATATGCCTATCAAGGGTCAAACATTACTGGTTGAAAACAACTGCCCTAAGATTATCATTGTAGAGCCAATGGACAAGCAACACCCTACTGAATCTCTGTATATTTTGCCAAGAACTGAGGGTGGTGCTTTATTAACAGGAACTTACTTGTATTACGATAACTCCCAGACTATTGATCCTTCCCTGACAGAGAGAATAAAAGCTAGAGCATTAAGATATGCACCTGAGTTAACTGACCCTAAATTTATGAAAAATAAAAACTCATTTGTAAAGGTGAGAGAAATGGTGGGAATTAGACCAGGTAGGATCAATGGGGCAAAGGTAGCTCGTGAATACATCAAAGAAGGAGATGTTGACGTGGTCACAAATTTTGGATCGGGTCCTAATGGATACCAGAACAGTTTCGGTTTAGCTAAGCAGGTAGTTCAATTAGTGGATGAAATTGTCTACGAGAGAAAAATTGATCTTAAATACAAATTATAGTAGTATAGGTATACAGATTTAAAATTTCTTGAACCGTGGTATAGAACATGAAAAGAATGAATAGATATATTTATATAAATTACGTGAAAATGAACTATTAAATAATAGAATGGAATAAAATGAAACAAAAATAATGCATATAATGAAACCTCAATGGTATATAGGAAAGTTTCAACAAATCACACGACAAGTTAGTTAAATAAGTCAACAAAGTAATAATCAATACTCCGCAAGTCTTAACTTCTTATCGATCTCACTTAATGAGAAACCCACTTTAGACGAATGTTTTGAGAATGGAGGCTCTGGAGAATTACCTCTAGATTTGATAAAGTCTGAATTGCTATCAATTTCATAAGCATCGTAACCGCCTAATAAGTTGATCAATTCTCTCCTTCTTGCTCTTCCTCTGATAGACTGCTCTTTCAACTTGTCCAAGATATCATCCTTTGAAAATTCCCTTATGGACGATGATGATGCATCGTTTGAACCATTCAACAATTGGAAAGCACTGTTACCCAGTGAAGAACTAATCGTTTCTCCGGGGGCTGGAATCTTATCGATTGATTCTTCAAATGTTCTTTCTAATTCCAAAAGACATCCTTCAACAGTATCCAAAAATCTCTTAGTTTGTCTGTGTTTCGAAGAAGCACAAATTGAAATCGAGTTATCTTTGATGATATAACCTAAACCAAAACCATTTGGCGAAACTGGCCCAAAACCAAAAATCTTGAGAGAAGGATTACCACAGTTTGAGGTTGAAATAATTGTGTTGTTCAATTTATCCCAACCTGAGTCAGCAAATATGGATGGAATCTGACGTAATTCGTCTACGGATTTAATCGTTGATGGTACGTCGTTGAAATTGATCGTGGTTGTATCAGAATCGTTCTCATCGGTTGTAGAACCACCAGAAGTAGCTAGTGAAGCATCACTGAAGTAGCGCTTCCAAATACAGAAAAGAGCATAAAGATGTCTATCTTGACCTAAACCTTGAGAGCACTCTCTGGTAATCTTGGAATGATATTTACATGCTTCTCTTAATAATCTCATCTTTTCCTTTGCATCTATATTGTTTTCAAAGAACTTAGTAACAAATTCATTGGATTGTAAAGATACGGTTCTAATAGCTTCTGTTCTACCATGCATGAACATCTTAGTCATTGCTGGTTCATATGTACATTCTACTTTACCATACAATGCATAATAAGCCAGTTGGAAACTCATTTGAACAAATGCATCTGGAGACATACCCATTTTCTTTATTCTCTCCATACCATATGACTTGAATTCAAGACCTGAAAATTCGTTTTGATGGATTAAGTCACTAAGTCTAGTTTCACCAAATCTCAAAGCTAATGCTAACTCATTGGTAAGGTTCCATTCCAACTTTCTTGGCGTCGTAACAACATTACCAAATGTTGAAGGATCTCTGGTAGATGGATCTGGAGATAGTGATTTCCATAAAGATGGAGAGTTATTATTGATAGATCTTGCAAACCTTAGAATAGAATCAGTATAAATATCAGAAACAAATCTCAAAACTGTGTGACCATCAACACCAGTGTGTTCAAAATTGACACCAACTTTCGCATCCTTGGTAACTATTATCTGTAACTTATCGTACCATCTATTGGTACAAGTACCAATTTGTATACCTTTTTCTAGTTCAGATAAACCACATAGGAAGTTTTTAGCCATTTTCTGTAAATCATCACCAACTTCAACATGATCAAGTACGACAACAAATAGCGCAGTATCAATGACTTTTAAAATTTCGGCATTGGTTGACGATACTGGATCTTTAGTGATCTTCTCTCTGAGGTTAGCCCAGATTCTTCTATTTTCAGTAGTTAAAATACCAAAGCTAGATTTTGCAACATCGCTCAGGTCTGTCTTCTCTGAATCACTTATAATGCTTTCAAAATTTAGCTTGATATCGTTTTCTGTTAGGATCAAATCATTATTATCATCTAATACATCAAACCAATAAAATTGGGATCTACTGAGAACCACAATATGATGTGAGTTTGAATCAGCTTGTAATATACAACCTGTCTTTGTTGGGATTCTTGCAGAACCAAACAATTTCGGATATTGAGTCATATCCAGGTAAGTGCCGTTTTTCAATTTATCTGGACTCAACTCTTCTCTCCTCAACGCTCTTACAAATCTTAGACTTGAAGTTGTTAAAGAAGCAGCTCTCAGAATTTGTGTATTGTCTAATGGAGTAGGATCATCTTCAAGCATGATGAATGGGTTAAGATTGAGAACCACTGGAGAGTCATAAGTCAAATAGGAATCATACCAAAATTGTTCAATATAAGAAGCTCTAGTAGAAGAATAATCAATTAATTGTTGCTGTAGTATTGGACCAACTGATTTGACGAATTCTTCACATGAAGCTACTGTTTTGTTATACTCAACTTCTGTTTGTAAAGGTTTGAGACAGTTCAAGTATCTTGCAATTGTGTCACTCAATGGAGGAATAGGTAACTTTTTAAGTGTATCTTGAAACTCAAAAGTTGACATGGTTGGTTTCAGTAAAGTACAGAATTTGTTCAAGATTGATCAACTGGATGACAAAATAAATGTTCTGGAAATAATGTGGAATATTATATGTGTGAATAAAGTGTAAATGAAGTAAATAGTACCAGGACTCAAGAAGTATACGTAAATGACAGCAGTAGATAAGAGATGAATATATATATGAGTGTTATGGTATTTGAAAAGATTAATTATATGTCACAGAAAAGGGTTAAAGGTAAAATAAATTCAGCCGAGTGACATTTAGACAACCCAAGAGATAAGCCGTGCGTACATTGTTAAGAACTTAACATGGGGAGGTATATAAATGTATTGTTTGTTCTTCGTACAGAATAGCAATTGCCACAAATGGAGCGTATCTCATTGGCCAGCAGCACAAGTCTTGTCCTGTTCCAGTGTAAGCAAGCATTGGTCATGTAGCCTTACTCATCTTCAAAACTAACAAATGTAACCTTAGCGCTTCCTTCTATGATTCAATGGATCAATCACTCACTAAGTGAAGGGAAAAAGGGAAGAGTTGAAAAATAAATGACCCTGTCATGCACTAGAAAGCGGCTGTGCGGTGTGGCTCTCGTTAATTTCTAAAGTTTTTTGTACTAAGGCTACGACACTTTTTCCGTGTTGCGCATGTGCCAGAGCAGACAGGTGCTGATGTCATCGGGTGATGTATTGTTGCGTCTTTAAACCAGTCCGGTTTGTTTGGATCGTTGGTGTGTTTGTTCATCACCAGGGGGTGTTGTAGTGTTACTTTGGTATTACTGTTTTGGTAAACTTATGTGATTATTATGATATACGATGATATATAGTTAGAAAGGGAATATGAAGGAGCACAATATTAAATTCAATCTACTTATTTGTCTTCTTCTTCCTTGTTGGCGATCAATGGTCTTTGGACAGGTGGGTTAAGAACAAATTCAGCATCTAATAATTCAACTTGTGGGTTCAAGGTTAAACCGAAACCTGGTTTATCTAAGACACTGACGTCTAAGTAACCTTTAACTGGAACTGGTTCATCGATGAATAACTTACCGAAAACTGGGTGAACAGCAGTAGCATCTGGAGAGTTGGCTAAGTATTCTTGGAATGGAGTGTTGGATTGAGAAACAACAAAATGGTAAGAGTATGGACCTGAAGCGTGTGGAACAACTGGAATATCGTAAGCAGCAGCTTGGTTAGCAACTCTAATACATTCGGTTAAACCACCAACCCACATAACATCTGGTTGTAAGATATCAACATTTCTACCTTCAATTAATTTTCTGAAACCATATTTGGTGTATTCATGTTCACCAGTGGTGAATTTCATACCTGGGAAAGCTCTCTTCAATTGAGCAAAACCATCGAAATCATCTGGATGTAAAACTTCTTCCCACCAGTTAATGTTTAAGTGTTCGGTTGCTTTTAATAAATCAATTGTATATGAAACGTTCAATGACATGTAACAATCAATCATGATTGGGAAATCTGGACCAACAGATTCACGGTATTTAGTTAAGTATTCAACATTCTTTCTTAAACCTTTGTGACCTTCATCTGGACCAAATGGTAAAGGAACTTTACCACCCCAGAAACCCATCTTTTGAGCAGCATCTGGTCTAATACCAGTACAGTAGAAATCTAATCTTTCTCTGGTGGCACCACCAACTAATTTATAGACTGGTTCTTTTCTGATTTTACCTAATAAATCCCAAAGAGCTAAGTCAACAACTGAGATAACGGCAATAGTAATACCTTTTCTACCGTAGAACATAGAAGCTCTGAACATTTTATCCCATAAAATGGATAAATCTCTTGGATCGGAACCTTCTAAGAATCTGTTGAAATGAGCATGAACTAACCAACAGGCAATTGGACCACCAAAACCAGTAGCGAAACCTTTAGTACCATCAGTAGCTTCAATTTCAACACAGAATGAACCTAAAACGTTGATACCCCATGAAGTTCTGGATTTACGGTATTCTTCGTATTTGGACATTGGTGTAGAAATTGGGGAATCGATTAACCAATGACCTCTTTCAACATCATGGTAATCACCACCAATACCTTTACCTGGTAAAAGGAAAGTTCTAACTTTTTTAATTTTTGGAAAGTCAACAGCAGACATTATGATATTTTTATATTAATTTTTATTGATCTAGGAAGAATTGAAACAGTCAATGATCAAAGTGCCTATGTAATCAAATAAATATGTGCTTGATGATAAAGAGACCAAGTCAGAAAGAAAAACGCATATTTAAAGTACTTCTAAGGGGGTGAAATTCAGTAATGTATTTATACAAAATTGAAAAATCGAAAACTGGGGAAATATGAACAATTAAGGGTATTATCATTCCCCCGAAGCCCTTTTATGGGAAATCAATAATCCGCGACCCAATCCATACTCAACTGTGGGGGGAAAAAGACACCAAATTTTCCATCGTGTAGCGACGCGTCGCGGCATTTACTTATGGCATATTTATCTGATTCTATGTGGGGGGTGGAGGACCTGGAAGAGGGGTGAAAATATGTCTTTACTAAGTGAAAAATATCGGTGGCTTTCGGACTTTGACAACTGTGGGTGTGGTGCTCGTTTGGATGATCTAACATTCCATCTTCCAGGTGTTAAGAACGCAATTAAGGTTTGACATTTGAAGCCAATGATGAAAAAATAGACCAGTATAATATTTCATTGGGGTATATGAAAGAAATATATACTTGAACAAATAAATAAATAAATACGTACATTAAGAGGAATGCGGAATGATATGTCAAAAATTGTTGAATCTAACATCTTGAATCACTTCTATGTTTCTCTTTGATATCAATCAATACTTCATTTACATTTCCTTGGCCAACTGCCTTTTGCAACCTCTTCATTATTGAATTTGTGATTGTGATCTTATCGCTCATCAACTTCTTTATACTACTATTCAATATCTCATCTGCTTCTCTTTCGTTATCAAACTGGCTAGTATGATAGGAAATGCATTTTTTTGTGAACTCACTGTTCTGCATTTGGATTCTGATCACAAAGCAAGATTCTTCGTCTTCATTTTCATCGTCATCTTTCTCTGTGTTGGCCACAATCTTTAATTTAAACTCTTTATCCATTTTTAACTTCATCTTTCCACCGTTTATGTATATTTTCCATTGATAACCTTTCTCGGGACTTGCAAGTAATCTAAATTCGAATATTTCATTCGGCGTAATGACTTCGGACAAACCTAGTTTACCTTCACTTGAATCATATGAGAGGTATTTTCCCTCTGAGGTCTTCAGTACAAGTGATTTAGAAGTAGTAGTGTCTGTATCCTTGTTCTTCAGGCTCTCCTTCAAGAGGTCACCAATATCCATAATAATATATACTTGATTTGTATCTGTAGGTTCAGTTCTTAGAATTTTGGACCCAAGGTCAGTTTTGATATCAGGATAATCAGGTGTATATATGATATTTTGGTTTTCCTCGACAACACTCAAATCATGGGATATACTTGCTTGTTGTAACGAATTGAGTACCAAAGCACCTATACTTTCTTCCTCCGTCCTTGTATCTATGAATTGTTTAGTTATCATGATTGGTCCATTTAGATCTCTTGTGGTGATAGCACTTGTCCATCCCGCATCCAAAGTATCCACATTCAACTCATCAATCCGAAGAAATTTGTTATTCACTCCAATGGTATTGACTTCCCCTTCTTCCTCCTCTTGAAGTGTGATGGTTTCACTTCTAACTTTCTTGTTACTGCTACCACTATCTTCATCTTCTCTTGATCTTTTTGACTTCTTCTTTTTCTTTTTGTCGCCTTTGAAAACAAGTTTTGAAACCATACTGTCGCAGCTATATGTACCAAATATTCTATGTCTTACTGTAATTACTATGTTCTGAACAAAATATGTTTTTCCTTTCATTCATATACGTATCTGCTATATAAAGTTGCCCCTGCGGTGTAAATATTTAATTTTTTCTCTCTCTTATGATATGAACCAGCTGTGCGGCTTATGAGGTTTTCACCTGAACTGATTTCGTTCAACCGAGTTCATTAACTAATACTAACTTATATCAACCATATCATAAGTTTTCTCTTCTTGGTATGTATCTCACTCCAAAATCACTTTCTGTGTCTTTGAGATTCTTTTTGCTCTTGAGATTACCCCTGACATCCTTGAAGTAAATATACCCACATCCCACAACATATACTAAAACAAGGCTAAAACAAGCCCAATTCATCGATTTCAATCTCGAACCTTGAGTAGCTTGGATGATAGAAAGAGAAGATTGCTCTACCAAATACATTCCTGATTCTACTGCAACATCTGCCCATATTGAGACTCCCGCCATTAAGATACATGTACATATACCAATGACGAAATTACATTTGATAATGATATTTTTGACTGGTAATTTGGGAATCAGAATATAGAAATGTAAAAGTCCTAATGCAACGATTAAAGCAATGGCACCCATTGATAAGTATGGATTGATAACATCATTGCTAAATTGATGTGATAAGTTCATCAAATTTAAAGAAGCTGTAGTAGTATTTGAATTTGAACTGTATAATGATACACCGGGAAATTTATCTTCTAATACCGCCAAGTTCTTAGAATTCGAATTGACACAGTAGATTTCATCATTTGAGGTATCATTCAAATCAGAAGATATAGATAATCCATTTAAGCCTGATGAAGACGATGAAGTAGATGGGTATAAGATACAAACACCAAGATAACCAACTCTTACTTTCATATCAACCAGATCTGAATTATTCGATGATGCATATGCAGTTTCAATCAAAGGGAACATAGATGATGTATCATTAAAACCGTACTCTATTAAATATAACTTTGAATAAGTAGAAGATGATTTTGTGCATCCTAGTAACGTAAAGATTAGTAAAATTAAACTGATGAATAAAGAAAGGGCCATGATTCCCTTTGGTGAATGTTTGATAATAGACAATACGGGAAACATAATTGTAATTTGTTAAATGATTTATGAGAACAACTGTAATGATATCTCTCTCTGATTTGAACATTTTGGAGAAAATAATTTGTTACTTTCAGCAAATATATATACTGCTCAAGACTCTGTTGAAAAATACACAGTTAAAAATAAAGTGTTTCAAAGTTGTTTAGAAGAAAAATTACTAAGGGTTCTCGATCAGAGAAAAGTTCACTTGAAACTACTTAGGTACTACTTCTAACAAAATTTACAGATTGAGAAATCAACTTTATTAGAAGAATATTATATTTTTGTGTTTATGTAAGCTATGCCAATAATTGGCAAAATTAATGAAGGTGTTTGTATACATGAATAAATAATTAAATGTAATTGAATAATGTAATAATAAGTTCGTGATGTGGTGATATATCAATCGTCAACTGAATCATACAGTTTCTCTAGATCATATGTCTCTCTCCAATGATCACCTTTTCTTTTCAAGATTAGTAAAATGAAAGTAATGAAGAGGATTATACCAGCGAGCATACTGAATAAGGGTCCAACCCCCATAGCTTTAATCAAAGGTTCTGTAATAAACGATGCAATTGTAGCCAAAATCATTCTAATCAAATTACTAAGAGCAATTCCAGTCGCACCTCTACCTGGTAAACAATCCACTAAATAAGTTACTGTAGTACCAATGACTAACATACTAGCAAATCCAAATAATGCAGTACCGACTAATGGAGTTAACCAAAATTTCTTTTGGTCTAAACACCAACCAATGATTAATAATGATATAGGGAATAATATAACAGCTACAACGACATTCCAACCGAATCTTGCCTCTGGTGCTAAGATTCCATATTTTTTTCTCTTCTTTTCTAGTAACATATCATTGTATTTTCCACCCCAGATGGACGCTATAATATAAGTAACAGAATTTGGAATATACATTAACCCTACAATCACTTCACTGAAATTGTAAGGTGAACGTGGATATGAATAACTGATTGTGAAATTGACAAAGTATAAAATGGAGAAACAAATTGCAGAATAAGTGATTGCCAATAAAATAGGAGGATATTGGAAAAATTTCAATGCTTTCAATGGGGAGTATGCGTATATGTAAGAGTATTGTTTGATTAGTTGCCATTTTGTCTTCTTGGCTGTTGTAGAATGTTCATTTTGAGTTTGATTTTCTTGTAATTGCTCATCATGCTGTTGTTGCTGTTGTCTCTGTTGTTGCTCTTCTTCGGTTGCTGCTAATTCAACTCTTGACCGGAGTTTATTTAGTTCATAGTTTTTCATCTTTTGTGATTGTGCAGTGGTAGTCTTTATAAGACCAGGTAAAGTGGGATCGACTATCTCTTCTTCTTCATCTTCATTCTGTATATTTTGATAGGATTTAGATGTTCTTCTTGATAAATTACTAACGACTCTCTCTAATTCTCTGTCTTCCTCTTGTTGTCTTTCAGCCTCAGCTAATGCGGCTGCTGCTTCTTCAGTATGTTCATCCAAAGTGTTGGTATCTGCACTAGTTTCGTTATCAACCTTTGTCTCTTCGTCTTTCTCAGCGGCTCTATTTCTTCTTCTTTCTCTAAGAATCTTTCTTACTGCTTCTCTATTATCTTGAATTCTCAAAGTTTCGGGTAAAAAGAAAAACACCAATACTACACAAAATCCAGACATTGCAACTAAGAACCACTGGGTAGCTCTCCAACTCTTTGTTGCCAACGCACCACCTATAATAGGGGCTAATAATGGACCAGTCAATGGTCCCAAATAGAAAATACCCATAGCTTTCCCTCTTTCACGCATATCATACAAGTCACCCACGGTACCAGCACCAACTGCTTGAACAGAAGCTGAGCAGGCACCAGAAAGAATTCTAAAACCAATCAACATTCCAATACTCTTAGCTTCAGCACATCCAATAGAGAAACCAGTGAAAAGAGTGAAACTTATGAGATAAATTGATCTTCTACCGTGTCTCTCTGAAAAATTTGACCACCATAAAGGAGCTATACCCAATGATAAAAGATATATACCAACCGAAATATCAACCATAGTCACTGTTGTATCAAGATCCTTAGAGACACTATCAATGGCCGGCAGTATAATTGAAGTACCCATAGGACCAACAATGGCACATATACCAATGATCAAAACGATTGAATATTTAACATTTGAAGGTAATTCTCTTGGATTTTCATATTCGGGAACTAAAGTGAATCTAGCACCTATACCACGTCTTTTCTCTCTTGGAACTAATTTTGTCTTATCAAATGAGATTGAAGTGTTTTTCCTAGATAAACTAGCTGTACTTGGAAGTTTTTCAATCTGTGGTGATGACTCATCTTGAGTATTATCCTCGTCTTTATTCAAAGCAATTGGATCACGATTTCGATTATGACTACCACTTCGTATCTGCGTTGGTTTCTTTGTGCTCGTGTTATGTTCATTGTTGGTATCCCCATTACCACTATGATAATCTACATTCGAGTCTTCTGACTCTATAGAATGGAAATCACTTCCATCTATCGAGCTATGAATTGAGCTCATTGGGGTTTAAATATGGTTTGTCCAGTTTTATCTAGATATATGTATAAAACGGGGAGTTCTGTCCCAAAAATCTGATGAAGCCACGCACGAACAATGTTGATACTCGAAATTGTGGAATGCAGTGTCTAAAAATACGGAGATAAGTATACTAAACAATAGGAGCAGTCACCATTGCCAGTCTATAATCTTAATTGACTAACAAAGTCTCACTGGATAATTAAAGCCGGCATTTGTGAAAACGAACTTCTCGGTAAGATGCCGAAACATCCACGCTTTTAGTGGCTACGGCCGGAGGTGTGGCTGTATTAGGATAATGCGGCTCTCTCTGCCTTTCTCTCTGCCCTCTTTGTTTGTGCTGTATCTGAAACATAGAAGAAAAGAAAGGAGTGTGATTTTGATTTTGATGTGGGGGCGGGTGGATAGACTGCGTGTGTGGCGATTGACCGTTTTGAGCTGGTTAAGACATCAATCGTATTTTTAACTCGAATTGTATTCATCCATTGAACCGATCTATCATCTTATCTTCCATAATCATAGTTTATATCACGACTCCGGGTCTACCTATTTCAATTGTTTCCACTATTCCTATTCTCCGTTTAGGTCCGTCTCGTTCTCTTGAAATTAGCATTGACTAAATAGAATCTAATATACTCTATCATGGCAGGTAAACGTGCTAGTTTGTTTCAATTGGGCAGGTTGGTACTGTTTGTGACTCTTTTCACCACTGGTTGTATATCGATTATTTTATCTCAAAGTATAATAATTTTTTTCGTTAGAAATGATGATATCCTAAAACAAAAACTGATGAATCAAACTAAGGAATCATTTGTTATATTATTAACATTTATTACCAATCTTTGTTCTCCAACTGAGATCATTGTTACCCATGATGACACAATCCGTAGTGGTTCATTTAAACCTTCAACTACAAAGACTGGGAATCAGATCTTGTTATCATTTCTTGATCCGAAGGCAATTGTCATAAGTAATCATCAGATTTATGCAGATTGGTTATTCATGTGGTGGTGTGCATATATCAATAAGACAGCAGACCGTTTCTTTATCATTATGAAAGAATCATTGAGAAAGATTCCTCTTTTAGGTTGGGGAATGGAAAATTATAACTTTATGTTCTTATCAAGAAAATGGGAAAATGATAAGGAATATATGATTAAAGCATTCTCAAATTTGAATAGTAATAAACGTGAAAATCATTGGTTATTGATTTTCCCTGAAGGTACCAATATGGCCTCAAATACAAGACAAAGATCAGATAAATATGTCGAAAAATCAGGAGTCAAACCTTTGAAACATGTATTATTACCAAGAGTCAAAGGTTTATATTTAGCTATTAAAACTTTACAAGAATCGACAAAAATCATATACGATTTTACATTTGCCTATAGTGGACATACCCCAGAAGAATATGCTCAAGATATTTTTACATTAGGACAGATCTACTTATTCGGTAAAGGACCTAAATCTGTTAATATGCATATCAAAAGTTATTTGATAGATGAGATACCTATATTTGCAAAGGGAAACATCCCATTGGATCAATTGAGTGAAGAAGAACAAGAAGCAGAGATCTTACAATTCCAAGAATGGGTATATGATATATGGTATACTAAAGATGAATTAATGGATCAATATTATAAAACTGGGGAATTCAAAGATGTTAAATCTACTAATAAGGAGAAATACGTGGCTACGTTGAAATTGAACAGTAGATTGGAGATATTCCAGGTATACTACATCCCATTGGTATCTACTGTATTGGCTTATGTGGTTTATAGACTAATTAGATCGTTTATATAGCTAATTACTGATTAATACATCTATACATAAAGAATGTAACACCCTCTGTAGTGCACAGCCCAACGCTGTGTCTTTCCAAAATGGCAAATAAAGTGAGATGATCCTCCTTTTTTCTGTCCGCCTGTCTCTCTGCTATTATTAACTATTGTTACCGCTAGTAACACTATTGTAGTAACTGATAGTGTCAGCTCTCTAAAGATATAATTGACCAAGTGTACACTATAATACACTATACAGCACTACACTACACTGTCTCTATAGACCTAACTACCCCTGTCCCACCACCCATCCCCCACACTTCACTCGCAGGGCCGGCCGCAAGAAAGCGCATTCTCACTACTACCCCATCCATTCACTCACCATCCCCTGAACCTGTCAAACGTGAATTTCAACCGAGCAATCAACCCAATAAATAAATCAGATAAAATAAATTCAGTCTTACAAATTATTATTAATAATTTTTCAGTTTTCATCAATTTGTACTTATTGTATTTTTGTTTTCATATTTGATCATATTCTATTCATTCATATTCTAGGTCATCTGTTGTACTTATCACTGGATACAGACATAGAGAGTATCAGTTGCAGGAGTCTTTGTGAGCATCAATTAATTCGGTCTCTTCTCCTCTTATCTCGTCAAAAATCTCAACGCACACAGCATTTTGCATCTTCGATTTACTTCAGTACCTGATTCAATTTGAAATTTCATTGATCCTTGACACTAATTACACTGTTGATATTCTCTTATTATATCTCGTTCATTGTCTTTGATCTTTTGAAATATATCCAATTGATATTCTATTTTCAGCACAGCATCTTATCTTAGTATCATACCACAGTTAATCATATCATCGCACTTCAATTCAGTTTTTAGCATTGCTTAATATACCACTTCTTCAAAATTAAATATTACCAGAAAAGATGAATAACGATATATTCAACAAAGACTACAATCTAAGTGGGCATAATGTCGATCCCACCGCACAAGTACTACAAAATCAAGGATCACTTCCTCAACAGCAGCAGCATCAATTGCCCCTGAACTCATCACAAACGCAAGTCACATTTGCTCCCTTGCATTCAAGACAGTATTCTTTGGATCAACAGAATCAACAACAGATAGTCACTGGTATGCAAGCTATGACTTTCCCTGAATCATCTGCTAGAAACTCGCCGAATACATTTGACCATTTTGCTTTACAACAACAGCAGCAGCAATCCCATCTCCCATCTCATTTCCATCATCTGCAGCAACAGCATAACTCTAATACAAATGCTCCTCCATCCACATCTTCGTCAAATGTTGCACCTTTGTCCCCAGGTACTACGTTTTCTCATCCTGAATTAACAAGATTAGGCTCGTTGAGTAAACAGCAGGTGAACTATCAAGCTCCACAACAAAGGTTACCTTCAATTTCCAACTTCCAATTACTCTCATCAAGAAATAATAGTTTTAGCTCAATGTCAAATTTATCTCCTCCATTAGTTGCTTCAAATTATTCACCTCGTGGTTCCTTCTCTGGAGCTTTTTCAAAGTCTTCATCTGGCCTCAGTAAGCCTGAAAAAGACCTTCAGCAACAACTGTCGCAGAGTTTGAATCCAAATGGTAGCTATAATAATTCATCTACTCATTCTCCATTGTCAAATACAAGTAGTAAAAATTACTCTAGAGCCACTGCTGCTTCATTCTCTATTCCTTCGACTACATCTCCAATGGATACTAAAAGAAGATTATCCGAAAGTTATAGGGCAATTGACCCAAATCATCCTAATCAGCAGCAGCAGCAACAATACCAGCAATTACAACAACCACAACAGAGTATTCAGCATCAACAACAGCAATTTAGAAATCCCTGGTTCGACCAAAAGAATGATTCTGGAGCATTTCCTCCTGATAATAGTACTATAACTAATGATAATAGTATTCCATATCCACAAGCATCTCAAAGATCAAGTATATCTAGTGTATCTGGAAATAATTTCAGTTTTGATCGTGATAACTCAAACTCGATGTTGATCCCACCTTTAAGATCAAATGCTCCTGTTTCTGGAATGAAACTCAATCAGCACGGTTATTACAATGATACAGAACTTTATGCGAAACCAAACGATTATGCAAGAAGACAATCTTTAGCTCCTTCAATGTTAGCTTCTCAAACTTCTCAATATGATAGTGCAATTTCTTCAAATAGAATGCTTCCAAAGACGAATCTTGGTCCTATAGTAGATGGAAGAATTAGTGATACTAGTGGTGCTCTTCCACCAGTTGATCAATACCAGCAACATCAGTACCCTCAACAACAACGTTATCCTTATCATGTCATGCAGCAACATTATCTTCAGCAACAGCAGCAGCAGCAGCAGCAGCAGCAGTTACAACAACAACAACAGCAACAACAGCAGCAGCAGCAATTTGGTCAATATAATCAACAGTCACCTTTCAGGAACAGATCGCCTTCTCCAGCACCAAAAATGACTAAGATCAAATCTGAATCTGATTTGAAACCTGTTGTCAATCCACATCCTAAATTCAGAAGAATGTCTCCAACTAATAATACATATGTATCACCATTATATGCATTGACAACCTCTATAAGTGTTACTTATAATATGTGTCGTCCTGAATTCGATTATAAATCTTCAAAGAATCCAAGAAGAGTGTTGACTAAACCAAGTCAACCTACAACAAACAATGGATTCGATAATGAAAACAGTGATTATATCTTATACGTTAACGATGTATTGGGAGCTGAAGAAAATAGAAAATATTTGGTTTTGGATATCTTGGGACAAGGTGCATTTGGTCAAGTTGTTAAATGTCAAAATTTGAAATCTCAAGAGATTGTTGCAATTAAAATAGTTAGATCAAGACCTGCTCATTTGAGTCAATCATTGGTTGAGATTAATTTTGTCGAAATGTTGAATACTAAGATCGATCCAAATAATGAACATCATTTCTTGCAACTAAAGGATAAATTCTTGCATAAGAATCATCTCTGTATTGTATTTGAGTTATTGTCATCCAATTTATACGAATTAATCCGTCAAAATCAATTCCATGGGTTAACTATAAAACTGATCAGAAAATTCACAGTTCAAATCTTAGATTCATTGTGTACATTGAAAGATGCAAGAATTATTCATTGTGATTTAAAACCTGAAAATATCTTATTGGTCTCCATAGACAAACCAGATTTAAAAGTCATTGATTTTGGTTCTGCTTGTCATGAAAGACAAACAATGTGTACATATATTCAATCAAGATTTTATAGAGCTCCTGAAGTCATATTGGGTTTATCTTATACCGCTTCTGTTGATATGTGGTCATTAGGTTGTATTGTTGCTGAGTTATTCTTAGGTTTGCCTTTATTCCCAGGTACGTCAGAGTACAACCAGTTGACTAGAATTATTGATATGTTAGGTTTCCCACCTTCTTGGATGATTGATATTGGTAAGAGTTCAATGAATTTCTTGAAAAAACTTCCAAAGAATGAGGACAATAATAATAATAATAATAAAAATGACAATAAATTATCTCAAAGGGCTCCAAAATCAAATAATCAATATTGTATTAAGCCAGTTGAAGAGTATTGTAAAGAATTCAATGTTAATGAACAACCAAGTAAGAATTATTTCAATCATAAGGAATTGGAAAGTATCATAATGAAGTATCAATTACCTAAGAAAAATATGAATCAACAAGCTATTGAAAAGGAAATGAATCAACGTAGATGTCTAATTCATTTCTTGAGAGGTACCTTGAATTTGAATCCTCTTGAAAGGTGGACCCCTCATGAAGCTTTGTTGCATCCTTTCATTACTGAACAACCATTCACAGGTTCTTGGTCTCCTCCTTCAAGATTATACCAATCTTCCTCGCAGACTCAACAAGCGCAAACTCAACCTAAAAACAACAACGACAATTTAGGAGTGCAGTATGAAGATAATTCAGACTTGGCTGCTGGTAAGACTTTAAAACAAAGGTCAAAAAGTTTACAAGGCTAAATCTAATAAAGTAATGTATATGTATATTTGTATATTTCTATATATATATACGTAATTATAATAAAATTTGTCATTGTCATGTGCATATATACAGGCCTTTCTTTATATATATCGTTATTCGTGGAGAATCATCATGTAAAAGATAATTAACACACAAAAAAAGGGGGATTAGAATGATGATTCAAAATAATGATAACGCAAAGAAAGAGAGTAGGAAAGTTGTAGTTGTAGTAGTTGTAGTAGATCGTACGGCAATAGTAATAATAACTGTGAAAATTGCACTAATTTTCAATTGTTTAATATATCGAAATAAAAACATGAGTAATAATGATGATCAATTGTAGGTAATGAAAGGTAGGTTGAAGTTTAAGTTAAGTGAAATAATCGATTCATTAATCAAGCACCTAATGGAGCTTGTTGTTCAGGTAATGGCATAGCAACAGGTTTATTAGCCCAAGCCATATACCTTTGAAACATCATACCAACACCTTCGAAAATAGCCAAGACACAAGCACAAGTAACAGCAGAGTTGAAAGTATGTCTTGGACCACCTCTAATAGCCAATGAACCACCAACTAAGAAACCTGCAATAATTGCATTCCATGCATCTTCTCTCTTTCTTATAGTCTTAACAGTACAATCATAAGTTGAAAATAAACCACCCCAAACACCGAAGTTACCACCAACCACTGGTGCTCTTGCTTTGATTGCTGATAAAGCACCTATTCTACGTTCACCATATGGAGAGTTACGGAAACCTTTAATACCATGCCAGATTGTACCACCAATGGCACCCATGGAAAAGGCACCACCGAAATCGTTCAATATAACGATTGGACATGGATCTCTGGAATGATCTGCTGAAGCTGTAGACATTTTGATATGTATATGATTATATTATTTTATGCTTTTGTTGTAAAGTTGTGTATTTTGTATCTTGTTAAGATTAGATCCTAATTAATTTCAAAATAAGGGATTGGAAAGAAAAGAATTTGGAACCTGGATATAGATGTATTTATAGAACTCAGTGATTTGAAATAAATAAAATCCAGTTTAAACGATCAATAAACAGTAGTTTCTTAAAAAAATAAAGGTAAAGTTTTGTATCTATGTTGACTCACACTCTTATTTCAATATTATCGTTTTGCCCCGTCTCTACATACATTATCATCTTCGATTTTTCATCATAAATTTTTCCAATTTTTTCCTTCTGGAACCCGATTTAGTACTCTTTGTGGCTAGTTTTATGTGGCTGGTATTAATACATATTTGTGGCTGAAGACGTAATATTATTAAGTGGCTGTGTAATTTTGCAAATGTGGCGATGATGATTGTCTTCTTCATAGAGTTGTTCAGCTTTATTGGCAGTTTAGTAGCGTTAATAGTGGAAATTTGCATAAGATAGCTCTTCTCATACTGGAATGTAGTGGTCTGATAAGCAGAATAATGGAGTTCTTCTATGAAAAATTGAAAGAAAAATAGTAATATCAATTTAACTCTATGTTATCAAAATCTAAAATTGGTACTTAGTTGTAAATTTACTAGCATTTCCCCCTCTCAAATCCAAGCAGTTATACACTTTTACGGTATGATATAATTAAGTGTAACATTCTAATACTACACTAAAACAGCTACTTAGACTTGATGATCGTCCTTGACTCAAATTGAAGGATAAGATAATTCCAATATTTAAAACATCACACCTTCACAAAATGTTGTATGACACCGCGCATTTAGTTTTTATCTGGGGAAATAAAATAAATTTGGTGATTTAATTTACAACATGTCTTTTGAATACCTACTCTTTTATCCATTAGTCACTATAATAGTAATAGTGAGAGATATAGGATGAGTTTTACTGAAGTAGAATATCTTGCTGTATGAGTGACAACTTTTTCTATCTCCTGTGTTTGATGATTTACTAACGATTTACTAATCTACTTACATGATGCGATAGATTGGGCTTTTATTGAAGTTGAAAACTGAAGAAGGAAATGTAGATGTTCCTTTTCATGGTATGTATCAAACATGGTTTTGACAAAATTACAAACTACATACTAAACGACCTTGCAAATTGATAGAACTCGTCTCCTCGCTGATAGCCAAGTTAACTGCCTGTGTTGAATATAAACCTGATGATGTTCCAGTGGATGAGAATAATGATACTGAATTATCAAGTGAGCCAATCAATACAGCTGATGATCAAATTGAGGTAGAGATCAGTTCTGAAGCATCTGAGCCAATGTTGGATAATATAATGGATGAAACTACAGTCATTGATGTGGAGATGAAGCAAGTTGAGCCAATTATAGCACATGAGAATCCAGACACAACTCTTGTCGCTTCTCAAGACGAGGAAAAGGATGAAAACAATAAGGCTGTTACTGATACAATAAGAATCAAACCTAAGAAGAGTCACACCACGGTACCAGCGCTTAAACGGGGAAGAAAGCCTTTCGGTAACATCAAAAGAACTTTTGAATTTTATAAGATTCAAAAATGTTTCCAAAATCATGGACTTGATTCCAAAGGTGAGCCAGTTGATAATGCCGAAAACAATGTGGTCTCTGTATTTAGTATATCTAAGATATCTGAATTATTGCAAATCTTTGCTTGGTTGTGTAAATGTGACAACGATTATAAATTGATCAAATCAATGAAGATTTTGTATAAGTCGGTTAAGAAATCAAAGAAAATAGTATGGGATGAAGATCATAATCCAGCTACTAAATTCAACACAATGGCATATGCAAAACTACATGTCTTTGGGAAATTAAGAAGTTGTTATTTGAATGTCATTCAAATCACAAGTTATTCCAATTCCCTATCGCACGAGGAAATATTTGATAAGTTTCAAATAGTTATAAGTTTACATCAATTTCTTTTGCGTAATTTCATCAAACATTCAACTCTTTGTGATGCAGATCAATTTGTATACTATGAAATCAAGGAATATTTGAAAGTTGTAAGAACTTTGATATTAGTAGTCATGGAAAAGAAAAAGAATAGTAGGGTTATCAAAAGTCATTCTTATTTCGTGAATATAACAACAAAACCAAGGTATTTGGAAATTGTTGAAAACTTGTCTATGAATCAAGCTGATCGAAACAAAATGAGTTTCATATTGGAAAAGAATAGTAATGAATTACATGCACATTATTTGATTCATTATCTTCTTAGTTCAATAAAGCTCTTATTTGAATTGTTCCATGAGTTGAATAGTGATGGTGATTCAAGTAAGTTATCAGAGAATCTTGAAGAAGAAAGACATAAATTACAAGCTTGTTTGGTGTTTTATGAGGATGAAGAATTGATGTTATTATTTCAACAAATCAAATTTAATCTCAAAACGCTATGATTGATTTATTCATTTATTAACTGATTAAATAAAGTAATAAATAAATAAACATATGTAGTATAAATAATATCAGCACCCGGTGTGAATTTCTAATTTCTAACCAATTTTCTTTTTCATTTCATTCAAGTATTATAAAGATTCTTAATTTCATTACGAACAGGATCAAAATATGAATGATCCATTGCTTCTCTTGCAGTTAATCTTTCATTATGATCATATCTCAATATCTTATCTATGAAATCAATGACTTCATCATTGACCAAATGCTTATTTGTAGGGTTAATAAACCTTACCCAAGGTCTCTTAGTATAATGCCCTAAATCTTCAAATTCTTTACCCAATGATACTTCATACTTGTTCAAATATTTATACAAATCATCTGTCCCCAAGACTCTTGCGATTTGAATCAATTGATCTGTATTTGATTTCCCATGGAAGAAAGGTTCTCTTTTAAAGATAATTGAAGCTAAAGTTGCACCAAAGGACCATAAATCCAATGAGTAATCGTAATATTTATAATCAACTAATAATTCAGGACCTTTGAAGTATCTTGATGCAACACGAACGTTGTATTCCGTACCTGGATGATAAAACTCTGCTAATCCCCAATCGATTAATTTCAATTTTTTCTCTTTATGATCAATCATAACGTTATGCGGTTTAACATCTCTATGCATGATACCCATTGAATGAGAATAATCCAAAGCACTTAATAATAAATACATATAGTATCGTATTTCCAAATCTTGCAATTGTGGATATAGTATTCGAAATTCAAGGTTATCAACACATTCAAATATTAAAGCCGGTGATTTACTCAAAGGATCTCTAACAACGTCTAATAATCCAATTATATTAGGACCTTGAAATAAATTTTGTAAGATTTTAATCTCTCTTTTGATTTTTTTCCTCTTTATTGGTTTCAATACTTTGATTATAATCTTTTCACCTTGTGGTAAATGATAACCTTCAAATACTTCTGAATATTTACCTCTACCAACTTTACGTGTGATTTCATATGTCTCTTGAGATCCCCAAGATATGGATACATTATCATAATCCCAGTAACTCTGAGGCTTTTGTCCATTTGCATCAGCATAGACTCTAGCTATAGACTCCTTTACCATAACTTCTTATTATCGTTGAAAATGACTTTGTCCTTGTAACTGCCCTTTATTATTATAGTTGTTGTAGTGGCGTGAGTGCGCTTGCGTTTGCGTTAGATGTGAGAGAGTTGTAGGCGAGAGTATATGACTAATTAAATTATAAGCCCTTTTAATTCAGAATTTGACTAACTCTATGAGCGTGAACAGCAACAATCTATCAATGGTTTCGAGAATGACTCAATTACTATGTATCAATGAACAGTGTAATCAATTGAACCCGATTATCCAATGTAAATCTACCATTTATCTATGCAATTGATAGGATTCTGATGCTCTGCTCTGCTCAACTTACCGATTGAATTGTCCACTCAATTCCGCTGCTTTCTTTTTTACGAAAGGTGCACTGGGTTACCACGACATTATAATTATGTTGTTACTGTGTTTTAACTATTTATTTATGTGTATATTTATCTTTTATTACAGATTTTGCATACCTTCCACTAATTCCTGTTGTTTTTGCTTTTCTTTGTTAACGTCGTCTAAAGTTTGAATTGATCTTAAATCACCTAAGATATCCTTTGTCTTACCGAAATAAACTTCTTGAAGCATATTTCTCAATTTAGTTTCAATATCTTCGATTAAAGAACCGATATTTGAAATATGTGAAATATTATCTTTATATTGTAAATCTTTGGATGTTTGTCTTGTTAGATTACCAGAAAGGTAAATTTCATCTGAATTTTTAGATTCATCAGTTGATATATCTAATATAACAGTTGATGTAATTTTATAATTTGCTAATGAACCATTTTTAATTTCAACTTCAAATACATGAATTGAATCCCAAGAACCAGAATCAATTGATTCACCTGCAAGCTTAGAGTCGATTTGTTTCTTCAATAATACAATACCTGCAAATGGCATCTTACCAGATTTATCAAAATCTTCTTCTTCTAAATCCCATAAATAAACACTTGATAAACCTCCTTCGTAGTACAAATCACGATAGATATCGAATGAATCATTTGCGAATAATTCCAATTGTCTTAATATATCAGATGGGAATGGAGATTCTGATTCATCGGATAATTTAGGGTAATAATGATTACTCCATGGGGATCTAAATGAATCTCCATCTCTATTATAATCACAACATAGATAATTCTTACCACTTTCAATACATTTTGAGACAACAAGTGGTGTATCAACAGATTGTAATAAATCTTCGGCAATATCTGGTGCTAAACGACAAAGACTTTCCAAGTTCTTAGTTATATTCTTTGGATCCAATCTTCTCAATAGATCCAATGATGAATCAAGTACTTCTTCCGACTGCGTGCATAATAAGTGTTAGTTAGTGGCCATTGTTCAATGAGAAGTCAATCAATTAGTGCAATCCAACTGGAATACATACCATTCTGTTTAAGTAACAATACTATGATGTGTAATAAATAGACCGATATATTCTTTGAAACTGCCAGCCAAACATACAATGTTAACATTTATCTTAAACAAAACTAAAATAGCTCCTCAATTTTCTGATTTCTCGCTGGGTGGAATCACTTCAAACTTGGCCGCAATGCTCTTTCAATAATAAATAGCCCAGTGGGGATGAATTGATTAGAATCGAACCACTTCTTTCAATTGAGTGTTTTATTATCCCATAGATATACAAGTACATACTCAAGAAATGGACTACATTTTATCTAATTTACCAACTACACCAGGTGTCTTACCAAAATGGTTATTATTCGTAAGTAATAAATTGAAAATTTCATAGAAATATCTAGATCAACCCATACTAACAACACCAATCAGATCTCTGCTGTTTCTGTATTTAATTCAATTCAAACATACACGTCAGGTTTAGAACTTACTCGTAGGGTTTATGAGAACAAACCAACTGAGACAACAAGTCTTTCAGCACGTACTTTTGGTACTTGGACCCTTGTATCAACAGTTATTAGATTTTATGGTGCTTATCATATAACCAATCGTCAAGTCTATGAATTAGTTCAATGGAGTTATGTTATTGCCTTAGGTCATTTTGGATCAGAATGGTTTATTTTCAAGACTGCTAAATTCGGTAAGGGATTATTAGGTCCACTTATAGTTGCTACTACTTCTTGTATTTGGATGTATTTACAAAAGGATTACTATCTTTCATCTTTTTAGATGTGTATATATACATAGTTATATATCAGTTCATTGAATTGATGGATAAAAATGAATCAAATAAAGAGAAAAACGGTAAACGTTATTATAAAAATATAAACTTCGAAAAAAATATAATCAATGTAAGTAAAAATTTGTAATAAATAAAAAAAATAATAATATAATAACTAAACAATAGAATCAGTTATTACCAACTGGAATTCAAATACCAAACACACGAAAAAGATTTCACGAGAAACAGAAAACACACACAAACAAAACTAATCATGTTTAGTTGGATCTTGAAGTTTTAATACTTCAACAGCAGGTCCTAATAATCTTTGAAATCCACTTTTACCCAAAGTAACAACTTTTAAAGGAGATATAGCTTTAACAGTAGCTAATCTTGGAGAATCATGCAATAAAGCTAATTCACCAAAATAATCACCTTTTTTAAGAGTACTAATAACACCTTCACCTTCTTTAATAACTTCAGCAGAACCATCTTCAATGAAATAGAAATTTTCACCTTTATCACCTTCTGTTACAACATTTTCACCAATTTTATAAGTTTCAGTATTTAAAGCATCAGCTAATTTAGATCTTTCATAAGATGATAATGATTTCAAGACAGGAACTTCTCTAAGGAAATTTTCATAAACTGCTCTTTTCTTTGAAGTACCTTCTAATAATATACGTCTAAAAGTCATTCTATCAAGAGCCCATAATATACAATCAGTTTCTGCAATTGCTGTTGCAGCTCTTGGTGAATTATACATAAGTGCTAATTCACCGAAACTTGAACCTGGACCTGATGTATTAACTTTGTTACCATTGACATAAAAATCAACTTGACCACTTTCAACAACATAAAAGAAATCTCCTTCATCACCTTGTTTAATAATTTCTAAACCTTTAGCAACTCTTTTTTCTTCTAATGCGAATATAATTGTCTTAAGACTTTCTTCATCTAATTGTGAAAATAAGAAATTTTTAGCAACACTTGCATTTAATCTTTTCAATTGTTCTTCAGAGAAATCATGTACTGGAGGTTTCCAATCATCTGAGAAATTATCTGGATTTAAAGCTTCAGCACTAACAGAAACTCTTCTATTAGCATTGAAATGTAATGGAGAAGCTTTTGCTAAATGAGTTGCAAAGCCAGAACCTGGGGTATAATTTGAAGAAAATAGATTATTAGTTTGATTGGTATTTATTGGAGTTCTTGCAGCTGGATCATTTGGATCTAGAGAACTTGATGAATTAAAAGGAGATTTAGTATTAACACCAAAACTGCTTTTAAATAAACTGTTATCGTTATTATTAGTATCATTATTATTGTTGGTATTATTATTATTGGTAGAATTGCTGTTATTATTATTTGATGTGTAACTGGTATTTGTATTGATAGATTTATCTTGACTTGCAGGATCATCTGAATGATGATGATGATCTATAGTATGAGGATCATTATCTTTGAAAGGGGATTTGAAAGTTGGAATACCAACCACACTACTTTCTCTCTTCTTAACCTGTGGGAATAAAGAGGCAGCAGAAGAAGAAGCATTACCTAATGAAAGATTCAAATCCTTTTGATGACTCCAAATAAAAGCTCTTTGATCCTCTAATCTTTTGTTAAAATAGTTTGCACAAAATTGAACTATATCATCAGGATTTGAAGCTTTGACTTGAGTTGTCAATTCTTGAATTTCATCAGTGAATTGTTGGAATGAAGACATGTTGAAAAAACTGGGGGATTGAATTGATGGATAAGGGGGATGTTATAGACAGTATTGATGAATGACAAGATAATTACCCAATGTTATATTCAAATAAAAGAAAGGAGATAATACAATCAATAGAAATGAAACGATATTGAGTTCAATTGAGTTAATATATGAAGATATGATAATATTATTAGACCAAAGGGGGGAAAGGATCTAGTACTCAAATGATAATTTGAGATTTATTATATTATTTTATATATGGTATAATTGAATATAGTACTTATCGAATCAATGAATCAATGAATCAATCAATCAATCAGAGAATAAGGGGGATAAGGGAATAAAGATGAGTAACAACTAAGTGATGAATCAACTGGGTATGAGAATAAGTTAATATATAATAGATATAATTCCTGTATAACAAAGAACTTAAAGAGATGTATGTACGGTAATCACATCAATCACTGCTCTACCAACTGCTCTCGTTTCGTTTCCTTCCCTTCTCCTGAGAATTTCTCCTGTTTCTTTCTTGTTTAGCTTGCGAGCTGGAATTGGCAGCCACAGCAGCGGCGCGTCGGTAATTATGGGTCGGTATAGTCGGTTTAGTCGATTGCGTCGATTTCATTGTTTGCGTCGATTAGATTGAGTTTGCTTCCGTTATTGTTTCTCTCTTAGCGGGTCTTTCCTTTCTTATCGCTCGATTGTGCGGATTCAGACATCAGAGAGATGGACATGCATGGATGATGGACTTTAGAGAGTTTTTTTACTACTCAAGTTTATCGTGTCCTTTTTTCTTGTTTCTTACTTATATTTTTGCTTTGACTATTGGGCTGATAACTACATAGAAAACAAAATGCCAAAGTGGGAAGACTATTTGTCCGAAGAAGCGAAGCTCAGAGCTCCTTCTGTTATGAAAGCCATGGGAAAATATGTCCCTATCCCAGGTTTAGTCTCTTTAGGTGCGGGTTTACCACATAGAACTTGTTTCCCCTTTGAGTCTATTTCTTTCACTTTCCCTTCTAAAGAATCAAATTTCACAGAATTGGTATCTGCTAACCTTGGCGAGGACCCAAATGCTACATTATACGAAGCTTTACAATACTCTGGAGGTAAAGGTAATACTTACTTACATGATTGGACTTTAAAACATACTGAATCTATTCATAATCCTCCTTATCAAGATTGGTCAACCGTTATAACTGCAGGTGCAACCCAATGTCTTGATTCCACTTTAAGAATGCTTTGTAATCCTAATGAGGATACTATCCTTGTAGAAGAACAAACATACCCTGCGGCGTTAGAAACTTGTCGTCCTTTAAGAATTGCAACTATTCCAGTAGAATTAGATTCAGATGGAATAAACCCGGAGAAATTGGATCAATTATTGACTAATTGGGATTCTAGTGACAATATTTTCAAAGATAAAAGGAAACCAAGGGTTATTTATACTATGCCAACTGGTCAAAATCCAACTGGTATTACCATGCCTTTGCCAAGAAGAAAAGATTTTTACAAGATTTGTCAGAAGCATGAATTATTGATCATTGAAGACGATCCTTATTATTTCTTACAATTAGACGACGTTTCCAAAGATTTCTCTCATGAAAAGATTCTCGACAAGTTGATTCCTTCTTTGTTAAAATTAGATACAGATGGTAGAGTCATTAGATTCGACTCATTTTCCAAGATTGTTATACCAGGTTCGAGAACTTCATGGGTCACAGCAAATAACTTATTCGTAGAAAGATTAATAAGACATAATGAAGTCAATACTCAATCAACATCTGGAGTTTCTCAATTATTGTTATATTCTTTAATCTCCGAATGGAAAGATGATGGGTTCTTGAAATGGTTAGATTCTCTTAGATATCAATATACAACTAGACGTGATACCTTGATGAAATCATTTGATAAATATTTACCTAAAGATTTATGTTCATGGAATTGTCCAAGCAGTGGAATGTTTTTATGGATTAAAGTTAATATGGAAAAATTCCCAAAATTGGAAAGTTTCAAGGGAGATGATGAAGAATGGGCTTCATATTTGGAAGATAAGATTTTTGACTCTTGTATTGAAAATAAAATTTTATTGGCAAAATCAAAATGGTTTATTGTTGCTCCATCTGAAAAATTGAAAACTGTTGGTTTTAGAGGTACTTTTGCCGCAGCTTCTTTTGAAGATATGGAAGTTGCACCTGAAAGATTTGCCCATGCATTGAAAGAAGTTCAAGCTGAATTGTACAATTAGTTATAGTTTATTATAGAGTATATAGATAGATAGGCATATATATAAATATATATATATAGAAAATATGTTAGCACACTAACACTTACAAGCCCCGATAAAACCCCCACGAGTACAAGCGCAGCGCCGCAGGGAAGATGCGAGAAACTTTCAGATTTTCTGACAAGTCATCATCGCTAGTAGTTGATTTGAAACGAAACTAGATTAGATATTGAAATATATACATTTGTTTTCCTTTCACATCAATCAATTAGTCAGACAATTACTAACCCATTCAATTGAATTAAATCAACATGAAGTTTTCTCAAGCTGCTGTTTCTTTACTTCCTTTGGCTCTTGTAGCAAATGCTGCTGATGTTGAATCTTCGAGCAATGAACTTTTTACTCCTTATAAAGGTGAATTAAGTGAAACTTCATTTTTTGAACAATTTGATAAAGATGAAAAGACTTTGAAGAAATTATGGAAAGAATCTCATGCTAAAAGAGACGGTGAATTTTCATACGTTGGTAAATGGAATTTCGAAGAACCAACCGTTTACCCTGGTCTTAAAGGTGATAAAGGTTTAGTATTGAAAACTGAAGCTGCTCATCATGCAATTTCTGCTAAATTACCACAAGTTTTCGATAATACTAATAACACATTGGTTTTACAATACGAAGTCAAATTACAAAAAGGTTTGAATTGTGGAGGTGCTTATGTTAAATTATTATCTGCTGACGCTGACGCTAATTCAGAATTCAATAATGATACTCCATACCAAGTGATGTTTGGTCCTGATAAATGTGGTAATAATAATAAAGTTCATTTCATTATTAGAAGAAAGAACCCATTCACTGATGTTTACGAGGAAAAACATTTATCAGTTCCTCCAATGGCAAGAAGTGTTAAAACTACAACATTATACACTTTAGTTATTAACCCAGATCAAACTTTTGAAGTCCGTATCAATGGTGAAACAGTCAAAGCAGGTTCTTTGTTAGATCCACACTTCTTCAAACCTGGATTCTCTGCACCAACTGAAATCGAAGACCCAGAAGATGTCAAACCTGAAGATTGGGTAGATGATGAAATGATCCCAGATCCAAATGCCGTTAAGCCTGATGATTGGGATGAAGATGCTCCATTTACCATCAATGATCCTAAAGCTGTTAAGCCTGAAGATTGGGATGAATCAATGGAAGAGTATATCCATGACCCAGAAGCCAAGAAGCCTGTATACTGGGATGATGAAGAAGATGGTGAATGGGTCGCACCAAAAATTTATAACACAGAATGTGATAATCACGGTTGTGGTAAATGGATTGCACCAAAGATTAGAAACCCAGCTTTCAAAGGTAAATGGTCTCCTCCATTAATCGAAAACCCAGATTACAAAGGTGAATGGTCTCCAAGATTAATTCCAAATCCTCAATATTACGAAGATAAAACTCCTTCAAATTTAGAACCAATTGGTGCTTTAGGTTTTGAATTATGGACCATGAATGAAGATATCTTATTTGATAACATCTATTTAGGTCACTCAATTAAAGAAGCAGAAGAAATTGGTAATTCTACATTTGTTCCAAAAATTAAATTAGAAGAAATTAAAGCAGCTGACAATGCTCCAAAGGCTCAATTTGAAGCTGAAAAACCAGAAAGTCACGATTCTGATATCGAATCAAACTTCCTTTCAGACCTCTTTGACCAAGCTGTCCTTAATATTTCTTTATTCATCGCAAGTATTGATGCATTTGTTTTTGATTTCTTAGCTGATCCAGTTAACTGTTTATCAAACCGTCCAGGCGAAGCATTTTTCTATGCTACCGTTTTCGTCTGTTCATTTGTCATTGTTTTCATTATTTGGTCTTTGATTATTTATGGTATTTCTTCACTTTTCTCTTCCCCAACAGCACCAGCACCAGTAACTCCTAAGATTGAAGAAATCAAAGAAGATGAAAAAGAAGTTGAAGAAGTTGAAGAAGAACACGAAGAAATCGAATCTGCTGAAGGTACATCTGATTTGAAACTCAATGAAACAGAAGCTGTCAAGCGTTGATTTCAATTAGTCTCTTTTCTGTGAATTTTCCTTTGCTCTGAAGTTCTTTACTCCATTCAATCTAATTTATTTTATTCCCTGGCATATTATAACTTATAATATTAAAAAGTAAATAGTCTACGTATCGTATATATATATAATATCTACATGAAAAATATTTCTTCATTCAGTTGCTTCTAAATTTTTGATTTCGGTATTCAATTTGCTTGAATTTTTAACGATATTAATCCAAACGTTCACTTTCGAACATTTGGGACATTTACCACTTATCGGTATCAATGGCCCCACTATACTATTTGACTGTGCTTTCCCACTTGATATCTTGGCCTTTGTTTTGCCCTTTCCTTTCTTACCTTTTGCGTTTTTCCTCTTATTTTGGGTATCTTCACCATCACTACTGGTTTCAGAATCAGAATCACTAAGCGTCATAGATTGAGGCACAGTGATCATTCTCTCGGCAAGACATGTGATATGAGTTACTGAATCACATGGAGTATGAATACAGACAGCTTTATGATCATCAAAAGTTACTTCTAATGAACATATATCACAACTAACCACAGATTCACTTGCCTTCTGTTTCAGATCTTGCCATATTTGCAATGAATTTCGTAAGTATTTCTCCTCCCTCTCATTTTCTTGATCCATACATGTCTTGAGTTGGTTATAATTCCCACCCTCTAGTATATCAGGTTCTGTTTCCTCAGGAATGATATTAGAACGTATGAATATATGATTTGGCAGCTTGATCTTATATTTATCTTTATTCCAAACAGTGTATGCTTCGGGACTGAACAACTCTACTCGAAGGTTCATATTCACAAACCCGTCTGATCGCAGTAATAGCTTCAAATTCCCAAGTTTCTGGTCAATAGAAGCACAGGAGCTCCTAGACTTGGCTATTCTCAAATCTACAGGTATATGTCTTGTTTGATATGGATGCTGCCAAGCATGCTCAAATTGCAAAGCTGAAATTTTAGATGGGAAACCATACACTATAGCTATCATCTTCCAAGGCCTGAACCCTTGTTTCTTGGTCCTATAAGCGCCTCCTGCTTTCAAATCCCCATTATGCTGACGTAGTCTTCGTATAGGATTTGGTGTTGATCCAATATAATACGATCGTGGTTTCGGTACCGATTTGAGTAGATAGCAGCAGTAGAAATCGGGAAACTTTCCTATTTCCGCTACTGTCATTACAGACTGTCGATCATATCACTGGTTTATTTAACTCTAATATCCAATATCAATGACTAAAGCAAAGAGAAATCAAGTCTAACAACTATAACATGTCAAATCACTGGGGCAAAACAAAAATCACTCGTCGATCGACGTTTAATTTTTTTAAAAGAAATTGGACAACCGTACACTTCTCAGCGCCCTGATATTTCTCGAATAAGAAATTGTAAACAAAGGGAAAAGATCAAACATAAGTAATAAACATCACGTATGTACAGTTCTTCTATTTGAAGTGTTGGAATAGCAGTTACGGTTTATTCTGTGTACTATACTTTTGCAAAGACAAACTCGTTGATAATATACCCATGATGTACGGTCGTCAGAGTTCATATAGGCCGGCGCATTCGTCTTCAAGTATACCTTCATCTACAACGCGTAGAACGAGGTTTCCTATACTTGATTACCCAAAGATAATAGATGCATTCAAGACCATAGGGATAACCTTACAAGAAGAAGAGCTTATCAAGCCATCCCAAGAGTTTATGAAAAGCTTGATTGAAGAATTCATGGGAAAATTTTTGATGATCTCAAGTGAAGAAGCTAAAAGCAAGATATTTCAGGTTGCCAATGAAAATAACAACAATAGTTCAAGTATGAATAGTGAAGATGATAACATAAACAATGAAAGGGATCCCAACAATTATATGAATAGTAGGAAAGCCAAAGAAGGTTTGATCACATCTATGAATATTCTGGCATATACAAGAATAATGTACAGATTTTTACATGGATTAGGTGTCACGGATTTCAGTATTAGGGATATCAATAAACCAGAACCAGAAAGATTAAGACTCATATTAAGTGCTGTTGTTAATTTTGCATGTTATAGAGAAGAGTGCGCAGAAAAGTTCGAGAATGCAGTTGAACAATCATATGGATTGGTAGAACAGCTTCAAGTCTTGACTCAACAAAGATTAATCTTGAATCAACGAGTAAAACAAGTTGAAAATCAAATATCAAATAGAGAGTTTACAATGGATGAACTGGATGCCAATAATCAAGAGTTGGAGAGAGACCTCAAAAGACTTCGAAATGAGCAACAAAGCTTGTCTTTAGAACACCGTACATATAAAGAGGAGAAAAATGAATTGATCAAAATACTGGAGGACGAGAGTTATTTGGCCCTGCAGAATGAAAAACAATCTAATACCATAAAATCATACCTCAAGGAATCCCCTCAAATTATAACAGGAGTTGTAGAGCAGTTGGAGACCGAGTTGCAAAATGAGAATAAGAAATTAGATGAGTTAGAAAAGAAAGAAAGAGATTATTCAACTTTGATCGACTCACTGAGGACATTATTCCAACAATTCCAAGACAATTTGGACATTGTGAATTCTATTGAACAAGAGGTGATAAAATATGGTAAATTGGAGAGAGAATTCAAAGAGAGACAAGATGATAACGCTAGACTACTAAGAGAATCTGAAGAGTTTTCAAGAAACACAGCTCATATTAATAGATTGATTGAGAAGGCAAAGGAAAGACATGAAAAGTTACTTGAATCCAAGAAGGAAGATCTAGAGAGCTTTGATAGAAAATTGAAAGAAGCTCAACAGAAATTAAAGCTCGCAAAAGAAGAAGATAGAATCAACGATGAAGAAGTTAGTAAGACGATAGAAACCATCAACGGATTCAAAAGAGAGAGAGCTGCATTGCAAAAGTCTTTCAATAGCGAATGGAGTGAAGTTGATATGTATCTAAGTCAATTAACGTCTGAACTTCGTGTTTACATAACCCAGACGAACAATAGAATTCGCAAAGCCTAAGTTTTCACAATCAATTTAATGACATCTTTAATGACCATCTGAGCGCTTTTTTAGTACCTAATTATTTATAAATTTTCATAATTTATTTCTTCGACTAATAATACATTACTTATATAATTTAACTACCCGTTTCTACATTAATTAAAATAGTGATAATTTAGTGATTCACTACTTGTTTGCGTTCTGACTTTTGATTTCATTGATCTTTAGAATCAATATAAAAGAGTTGGACAAAATACTCCTTAGTATCTTCATCCCAATAATCCCAGAATCTACCCTCTTGCGTATCGATTTTATCATTTGCTGGAATCTTAAAACCTATATTTTCATATGGTTCAGCACTTATCACCAAATACTGATAGTTTTTATCTATTGGCTCAACTTTTTGCTCGAATGTGGACATCAATCTATACTTCGGCACAATGGCCTTTCTGATACTTCTATAGTACACTTGAAACAACAATCCACGCTGATAACTGATTGGGTCTCTAATCTTAGTGACCCTGTATGAAGGACGACCTATAGTTTCGTATTTTCTTTTCGTTACATTGGATAATGAGAGGGTGTTGTTACCAGTTGCATTTGATTGATTGAGTCTCTTCTTTTCAGCTTCAGCTCTTTTTAACAGACTATATTGATGCTTTTTACCATGTGTATGAGTCATATATGATACTTCAGAAACATGGGTGGTAAAACATAACCTACATTCAAGCATACCCAAATGATTCTTGAATACATAAGGATCATTGTCAATATCAACTTTAGAAAGCATCAATTGACGTAGTCTTTCACGTCTTTGTTGATTGGTTTCTGCATCTCCTGCCAATCCTCCACTACCTTTTTTCGAACCTACTCTGTTTTGGTAATCCATTTCGTTGCTTGATCTTTCGCTAGACTATACTTGATGCATAAAAATAAAAGTATCAGAAGAATACTAATTGTCGTTATTTTCATTTCCAGGTTAAAAAAAAAAATACTTTTCAAGATAAATAAATACTCTCATAAATAATCACGTGTATTAAACAGGTGCTCAGTTAAAAAAAATATGAAGGATGCGAGGTTCGAACTCGCGCGGACAACGTCCAACAGATCTTAAGTCTGCCGCCTTAGACCACTCGGCCAACCCTCCAACTTATAATCAAAAAATATGCCACCAAACACCCCACCACTGGTTTTTCAAAAAAGCCACCGTGCACCACACGATTACCTAAAGCGGCACGCTGTTTCTAAAAACGGCAACACATTTATTCTTACTGTTTTAGTTCATCTGTTTAGAATTCTAGGTGCAATTTCTTAATAAAAAGAGTGAAGGCATTGTAGTAATACTTTGATGTTTTCAATGGTTACAAAGTTCAAGTTATCCGATAGTTATTAGTATTGAAGTATAATATACACAGTATATAAAATAGAGAGAGACATAGGTAGTAGAGTTACTATAATTAGCATGGAAGCCCCCCCTTTCATCTTATTCTAGATGATTCCCACATCTTCTCCAGACTTTTCTTGAATATAGCTACATTGTGGTCAATAACAGAAACTGATGCATTTTCAGAAGCTTCATCGTCTAATCTCGTCACAGCCACAAGAGCCAAACCTCTGATCATTTGATGTAGGTAAAGCGTACTTCCACTTTGCAATTTAGAAATACATTTTGTAGGTCTAGCTATAGTTAATGAATCTGTGGCTTTTATCCCATCGTTTCTTTCCAAGTGGTTGTTCTCAGCTCCATTTGTGATCTTTGCATTGTTACTTCCTGGCGATTCATAAAGACCATCTAGATCAATTGTAACATCAATGAACTCTGCACATACCTCGTACGTCTGTATATCAACAGGAGACGAATCTGTGGCAACGTAAATTTTGGAATTTACATCAAAGAGGAAAACTTTATCAAAATTACTATGCTGCATCAATAGATCCAAAAGGTTCTCCAAAGCTGGTAATTCATATATTAATTTCTGTACAATTCTTGAAAAAGCTTCATAAATTGAATGATCAAAAATAGAAGTCAAATAGAACGAAATTTGTACACCTTCTAAACCGTAATCCAATAAATCATCACCCACTCTTTGCATTATATCCCTCTGTGTGTCCAATCTGAAATCTTCGGACAAACCATCTATTTTATGAATGAGAACCTCAATATGCAATGTTGGATTTATCTTAATGGCATAGTTGATGATGACTGCCAAGTTTTGTAACGCACTAAGATATTCATCCTGACTATCAACAACATAAACTAAAGCACCGATGGAGGAAAATAATTTTTCAGAGTCATACAAAGAGGGCTCAAACAAGTTTAACTGACCAGGAAGTTCCATAACAGCTAGATCTATCAGTGTTTTAAAATTTTCAGTTGTTGGTTTTGATGTACTTTCCAAATATAAAGTATCCAAAGGTTGCATGTTATGGAATACAACCTTACATATGGATGATTTTCCGGATCTATAACAATTGTCAAGTATCTCATTGTTAGTAAATTGAATTCACAAATAAAAATATCTTAGAAAAAACATACCTTCTTAATCCCATAAGTAAAATAGTGGCATTCTTGTCTTTGTCAAAGACGACATCTCCTTCCAGCGGCATGCTCATTATTGTGGTGACTAAACTCTATAATTGCCTTGCTACCTTCCAATTACACTTGATGGAATCGTGTATATATGTTCTATTTGATGCCTTGGATAGTTTAAATCTCTAAACTACATGTCAAGCAGATTTACCTCTCTCGCTTTCCCCGGTAGCGGCAACCATGCCCCCAAACGACTCTCGACGCGCCGGTAGACTCTGCTTGCACAACACGCCCAGCGCGGAAAGAGATAAGAAAAGATTAGAGATTAAATGCCGCTTTTCCACGTTTTCGGGAAGTGATCCCCATTTTGTCGTTTTCGAAGTACACCTGGATTTAATCAATCTTCCTATAAATCAAGCTCTTTCCGCCCATCTGAGCTCATTCTACTTACTCGAGTAGCTTCTTTTTCAACACATATATTACTCTAAATAATCAGAACAGATTTCATAGGATGTCTGTCTCATCATTGTACTTCCCAGACGAACCAGAAAAGCCTGTCATTGCTACTGCAATTCCAGGTCCAGTTACTACCAAGAGACTTGAAGAACTTGGTAAAGTCTTCGACAATCGTGCAGCTTACTTCCTTACCGACTATTACAAGTCTAAGGGTAACTATATTGCAGATGCTGATGGTAACATGTACTTAGATGTCTATGCTCAAATTGCTTCTATTGGTCTTGGTTACAACAACCCTGAAATTTTGAAAACTGCTAAATCCGACGAAATGGCTGTTGCCTTGGCTAATCGTCCAGCTTTAGCTTGTTTCCCATCCACTGACTACCAACAGATTTTAGAAGACGGTATTTTAGCTGCTGCTCCAAAGGGAATGACCCATGTTTGGACTTCTGCTCATGGTTCAGATGCAAATGAAACAGCTTACAAAGCTGCTTTCATGTTACAAGCCCAAAAGAAAAGAGGTGCTAATACTCCTTTCACAGCTGAAGAAATTAGTTCAGTCATGGAAAACAAGGGTCCTGGTGCCTCTGATATGGTTATCTTATCTTTTGAAAAAGGTTTCCACGGTAGATTGTTTGGTTCCTTATCAACAACTAGATCAAAGCCAATCCATAAACTTGACATTCCTGCCTTCAACTGGCCAATGGCTCCATTCCCATCATTGAAATATCCATTAGAGGAACACGAAGCTGAAAATCAAAAGGAAGAAGAAAGATGTCTAGCAGAATTAGAAAAGGTTATCAAGGAGTGGCCTACTAAGATTGCTGCTCTTATTGTTGAACCAGTTCAATCTGAAGGTGGTGATAATCATGCATCTAAAGACTTTTTCCAGGGTATCAGAGATATCACTTTGAAAAATGATATATTGATGATTGTCGATGAAGTTCAAACTGGTGTTGGTGCTTCAGGTAAAATGTGGACTCATGAGTTATTTGAATTAAACCCTACTCCAGATATGGTTACATTCTCCAAGAAATTCCAAGCTGCAGGTTTCTATTTCCGTGACCCACTTTTACAACCAAATCAACCATTCAGACAATTCAACACTTGGTGTGGTGATCCATCAAAGGCTTTGATTGCTCGTACTATTTACCAAGAGATTGTAAAGCATGATTTAATCTCCAATGCCGCATCAGTTGGTGATTATGTTTACGAAAAGCTCAGTGCAATTTCCAAGGCATATCCAGATAAGCTCTTTGATGTCAGAGGTAAAGGTAAGGGTACATTTATTGCATGGACTATGCCTTCTCCAGCAGTAAGAGAATCGTTTTTACTTGGGTGTAGAAAATTAGGTTTGAACATTGGTGGATGTGGTGATCAAGCCGTTAGATTAAGACCTACCTTAACTTTCGAGAAGAAACACGCAGATATCATGCTCGATATCATCGAAACTGTTGTCAAACAACTCTAATCCATACAAAAACTTTTACTTCCTTAATAATAAACAGTTGATAACAAGTCCTTTCGGTTTTGTTTTCATTTTCTTGATTCTATATATATTATACAATAATACAATAAACAAATAATTCATTTAGTGTTTTCTTTTTTTTTGGTATAGTACAAAGTTGAATAAACGAGGTATCAGTACATAGCATATGTTAATGTTTGTCCAGTCCATTGTTCCAAATAAGAACTAATGTCTCGGCTTCTTCGAGTGGGAAGAGTCACCTTCACTTCCATGAGAGGCGCTGTGCTTCCTCTTTGCCTTTTCTTCCTTCTTTTCTATGAATTTCTCCATGTAGTACTTCACAAAGTGATGTACTTTAGACTTCTTATCACCACTCAAAGCTGATGAACCGGAGGGCTCATTTCCTTTCTTGAGTTCCTTGTTTGCTAATGAATGAACAATTTCTCTTGCACATTCTTTGAAATCTTCTCTACTAATTTTAGATTGATACTTCTTGAGCATTTCTTGGACCACCGGAGCAAATATCTTGTGCCATCTTTTCACAGGATCAGAACTGGACGAAGAATGTTGTTCGTCTAAGGAATGTCCGTTTCCTTCAGATGGTTCTGTCTTTGACTTGGAAGGTTTTGAGCTTGATTTACTCCTTGAACCTGATTTAGGCTTTGCCTTGGAATTCTGTTCACTTTCGGCTAAGGCTTTCGCTTTCAAAATGATAGAAGCCAATTCGTCACTTCTCTTTCGTTCCAATTCTTCTTGCTCAAGAGCAGCTTTTCTTCTCTGCTCTTCAATCTCTTTTATCCTTTGCATTTCACGCTCTGCTTCGCGTTGTCTAATCTTTTCCTTCTCTGCTTCTTTTCTCTTCTTTTCCTCGTCTATTGATGAAAGATCTTTCTTTGGACCAGCAGGTAACTCAGGCCACTGAGGTTTATCCCATTGAGTAGTACCCTTCTCACGATTGAAATAGTATACTACGTTGGTTCTTTTATCAGTTGCCCATTCCCATCCTGTAGGAAGAGGAACACCATCTACTTTTTTTTGTGGGGGTAAAGCATCAACGTTGATATGAGCCCAAGGAACTTTGGAAGAGACTGGTCTTGATGGAACAGAAGAAAAAGCTTGTGCTCTTCTGTCATCAATCGCCAGTGAGCTCCTGATAACATTCCCATTGTCATGAGACCCGTTTTCCTTTTTGGGTATACGGTATATAACCTCCAGCTTTTGCCAATTTTCCAAAAGACTTTGAGACTTCTGTATTGTTTCTTTATCATCAATCCTCTTGTTAATTTCTTCTAAGTAAACGTCAATTTTACATGTTTGAATGGTGTTTCTTGCTTTCAAGGGTGGCCAAGCGTCCAGAATTGATATGATCTCACTTATGAGTTGGGCTTCCTCTTTGGTGAAATCTCTGCCTTCTGCATATGATAATACTGTTTTGAGTGCTGAACCCATAGCTTGAATACCGTGCAGTCTACTGATACGGACCAGAACTTCAGGATCTCTCGTTATGAGTATACGCTCGATAACTCTACTTATCACAATGAAATCAAGATCTGGTTGCAAGAGACAGGTTGTTATCTTAGAAACATCATTCTTAGCTATAGGATTGATGTCTAACGCTTTCACAAATTCTACATTGACCTTCGAATTAACGTTATCTGTTGTGACTTTGACTCCGTTCTTTCTTTGCGCTTTAATCCATGATTTTTCATCGCTAGCCCTAACACCTAAGGCTTCTGTTATTGCATGAGGCAATAATCTGGCACTCTCACTTTGTGTTTTACCACCCATGAAACCAATACAGTTAGCTTCACCACAGTAACATTTCTGGGCTTCAGCACCATATCTATCAACATTATAATCAAAGGTGATTTCCTCACCCTTTTGGATATTTCTTTTGGCAAAAAGACCCATTCTGTATTTGGTTCCAACAATCCATTTATCAATATAACAGTTAGGATTACATGAATGATTTGCGAAACGACATATGTCAGCCTTTTTGGTTGCATCAATGTACTGTCCACTTTGTAACATCATGAAATAGAAGTGCTTTATTCCTTCTTCATCGTAATCTTGCTTCCTCTGTTGATAATCTGCATCGGTAATAACTTCACCTACATATTCATAGATGAAAGAATGTTCTTTGATATCAGAATCTGCTCTTAAACCATACCCCTTATTCTCTGTCTTGATAACTGAAATATTTGCATACTGACGTTTTTGAAACCTTTGATTTTGACAATCAGTCCCACAATTGCAGTCTTCGTTGATACATTCAATGTTTATTGATCTGTTTATACAATCTTCGTCGTCCCCACACGCTAAATTTACACCATTAACTACGTTCTGTACACAATCACAGGTCATCGCACTGTCTTGATCAGATACCTTTCCCAAATTTTTTCTTACGTAAATTGATTCTGTGATTCTTTGAAATGGTCTACATGCTTCTTCTGTAACATTTGGAAGGTCAAGAAATAAAGGAGCTGTAGCTGGAGGGGACGATGAACTTCTTGGGGTAGACTTAGTAGTCAGCTCATCTTCTCCATCAAATTCGTACATTCGACTGGTGTCACTCATAATTGAAAATAGTTGCAATCAATCTTTCACGTGTTTTTGAAAGTTTTGATGAAAAAGTTAAGTTGGTAGATTCGTTTGTTGGTGAAGTACAATATGTAGAATAAATGTTGGCTTGGATTTCGTTCTATTTGAAAACAATCAACACTGAGTAGATTATAGTTTCAACCAATTGATTTACCACTGTGTTGGAAAGAATTTTCACGGATCGGCTACTCTTTACCAAAGAAGAAAATATCACCTCGTTTGAAGCAGTACCAATATGAACAACAGCAAAAATGAAAATTCGGCGTCATCTGAGTGGGGCACGGGTGTGTTGTTTTGTGACCGTGCATTGTGATATGGTTAGTTCATATTAAGTATATATATACAGGGAGAGCAGGAATCTGCAGTGAAGTGAATTGGACTGTTGATTCTTGAACTTAGGCTCAATAGAGATTATTGATCATAGAGAGATCTGGTACATGATATAAGGGCAAACCAATGAACATCAACGATCTTAGGGATCACGGGGAAGATGGGTTGCTGCGACTTTCAGAACTGTCATTAGCAAATTCATATAACATAACGAACACAATTTCAACTGAACCAGCTATACGACGTCTCTATGAAAACCAGGTATCTCACTACGTTGATATAGATAAGCACATTACAAGACTTCCACAATTCCAAGATTCAAAAGAGTTCCTTTCTTGTTTGGCTCAATTAACAAGTTCGGAAACCAATGATTTCAGTGAGATTAATTTGGATACACTTACAAACAGCGCCAATTATAAATACGAAGTTATATTGGAAAACCAAAGAGGAGCTATGGTTTTTGGGATTCCATTGTTTAGTACTGAATCTTTGCTCTACCCTTTAGATCCCTCAAAATACCAGACTTTGAAGGGAAACCAAATCACAAGGCTTGATTTATATCCGCTCCCAGGTATCAATTGGAAATGGTCGTGGCCAACTTGGTATGTCTTGATGATAAACGACGTTGACGAACAAGGATGGATTTACTCTCACTTCAGATTTGGAAGTAAACGTTGGAAAGGTAGGGGAGGATTTGGTAATTTCGTACGTAGAAGAATTTGGATACGAATGAGAGAAATAGATACCAAAATTTGGAGCACGAAGAAGGAAGAAAATGATCTGTTATCAGATGATATCTCTCCCGATCTGTTTTTGAATGTCACCAATGCTGACACTCATCATGGTAGGTTTCATGAAACAACAAAGGAAAAGAAGCAAAAGAAGAAGCAAAGCAAATCGTTCAATATAAAGAATATGAGAAAAATGAAAAGGATTTTGACCCCTATTTTGAGTCAGAAGCACAAGACCGAAGTTGTGGAAAGTTCGGTAGCTGAAGTTCCAGCGATAACTTTAATTCCAGATCAGAATGTGAGTGGTCCATCTGATAGTGAAGTTGAAGATACTGAAAAGCAACAAGGGGAGCAGCATACGCAATTTTTGGATGAGATGCTATCTATTAGTAATGCACCCGAGAGTTCACAATCTACAGTTTATCATGATGATTTGGCTAGTAGTCATCTTAGTAGAGATTTTCTATTCGATGTCACGAAGAGGTTTCAAAGTATTGTTGACAAGTCACGCTTACTTCCGATTGATCGACTTAGGGTGAAATTTTTAATTGACTCTTGTCTGGCAATGACAGAAGAGGAGCTTTCAATCTTGACAGATGACACAGCGGCATTTCAAAATAGTGATTCAATATCAATGTCATCATATTCCAATCGCTTTATACCCGGGTTCTTAGATACTCTTAAGTTTAATCAATCGAAGAAAATATTCATAACAAAGCTTCGTCAGGAAGTTGAAAACATGAAATTACAGCTTTCTTCGGTTCACAAAGATTCACATTTGCTGCATTTACAGTTGCTTGATGACCTGGTCAAAAGGTTTGAAGAAGCCTATAATGACTGCTGAGTCAATATTTACATGCAACTTTCGCTCCATACTCCCAGTAGTTCAGTATAAACTTGGTATATATTATTAGGCACAAATGAAGATTCTAAAAATAAACTTTTTATCAATTAATAAAAATATATTTATATACATAGGTAAAAATTATACTATCTACAAATGTCTCTTGACTTCTATTTGCTCTATATTCTCTATGATATCACCAGAAAGAAGCTCGATCGAGGTATTGTCCAAACAAACACCACATTCAGCACCGGTCTTAACCTCTGTAACATCATCCTTATGAATTTTCAATTGCCTGATTGAGCCTCTGTATATCTCCTCACCATCTCTCATAATTCTAACGCTCTCAGAACGTTTTAAGACACCATTACTAACTTTACAACCAGCAATCTTGACTGGTGCAGATCCCTTCTTCATTGAAATCTCAAAGATCTCTCTTATATCAGCGGTGGAATTAACCTTAGTTTCATAAAGAGGAGGGAGAGCGCGGACAAGAGTATCAAGCACATCTTCAATTAGATGATAGATGACGTTAAACTCCTTGATAACAACACCAGACGTTGAAGCACTATTCATGACATCTTTAGGAGTGTTGATGTTGAAGGCAAGAATTTGAGCCCCTGCACTTGCCGCTCTATCAAGATCTGACTCAGATGGAGGTCCAACTTCTTGGTAGATAACTAATGACTTTACTTCCTCGTTACCAAGACCCCTGATACTTTCAGCAACAGCTTCTGCAGAACCAGAGACGTCAGCCTTAATAATGAATGGAACCTTTTTAACAGTTGTATCAACTTCCGCAAATAATTCTGGTTCAAGTTGTTTAATTTCATCCAAAGTTAAACCTTCAAGTTGTAGTTCTTGAATTCTATCTTCTCTGGCCTTTTCTTCAATTTCCAGTAATCTTCTATTATTTATTTCTTCGATTTGTTCAGTTTCATGCAATATAGCATTTCTCTTTTCTCTATTACTGATAACTTGTTTTGCAAAGGCTTCATTTTTAGCTTCCAATGTTACATCACCGGCTTCTGGCAACTCTTTCCAACCAGTGACTTCCACTGGGACAGATGGGCCGGCGACTTTCACAGGTTTGCCAAATTCATCTTTCATGGCTCTAACCTTACAATAGGTAGTACCAGCAACTAAAATGGATCCGGGTTTCAAAGTCCCTTTCTTGATCAACATAGTAGCCACATTCCCTAAACCTTTCTTCATTTGAGATTCTACAATCCACCCTTCAACTGGGACACCCTTTTCTTCTGCTGTAAGTTCCAGCATATCAGAGACCGTAACAATTGTTTCCTCCAAAATATCCATATTCAATCCTGTCTTTCCTGATACTCTCACAACAGGAACTTCACCACCATAATCTTCAACATCAATACCATGTCTTGAAAGATCACTTACCACTTTATCAGGATTTGCATCTTCTTTATCACACTTGTTAACGGCAACAACTAACGAAACACCTGCATTCTTGGCATGCTTGATGGCTTCTAATGTTTGAGGCATCACAGAGTCTTCAGCAGCAACTACTAAAACAACAACATCAGTCATATTAGCACCACGTTCCCTCATCTTCAAAAAGGCAGCATGACCAGGGGTGTCTAAGAAAGTAATCACTTTCTTAGAGACTGGAGTTTTCACTGAAAAGGCACCAATATGTTGAGTAATACCACCATGTTCACCTTTCACAATAGATGATTTTCTCAAGTAATCAAGAATAGTAGTCTTACCATGATCTACATGACCCATTATTGTGACAATGGGAGGTCTTGGTTTTAATTTCTTTGGATCTGTTCCATGCGGACTAGGAAAAAGATCTGCACCTAAGACATCGTTAATGACTGCTTCATATCCATACTCTTCAACAATCAAGGCTGCCGTATCTGCATCCAAGATAAAATCATGTGTCATATTCTCAAAGCCTAACTCCTCAAGTTTTTTCAGGAATGCAGGCAATCTCACTTTAATAAGAGTGGAGAGATTTGAGACACTTGTAAACTTAGGTATAATAAGTTGAGGTAATGTTTTTTCGACAGCTTTTGGAGCTTCTGATTTAGGTTTCTTTTCATCTTTCTTTGATCCGTCCTTATTCTCTCCTCCCTTCTTCGCTCCTTTCTGATCCTTTTTGTTTCCAGCTGGTTGGTCTTTCTTCTTTCCATCCTTTTGCGGCGTCTTATTATTATGAACAAATTTTGATTGAGTGGTTTGGGTATCATTAGAAGATTCAAGTCTATCATCTGGAACCTTTTCTGCCTCTACTTTTGGTAAGTTTTTGGAATTTGCATTCTTACTCCAAAACTTATCCGTCTCCTGAGCGATATGATCTTTTTTATTCACTTTGGGTTTGTTCTTGGCCTTACCTTTTTCCTTTGGAGATGGATTCGTGTTGTCAATCATTGAAGTAATTTCCGTGATTTTTTTCAAAAGAGCAGCATTGCGATTTTCTTCTGTGACTTCATCTACTTTGGTTTCTATAGAAGACTTTGTTTCGTTAGCTGAATGGGACTTAGAGCGTTTATCTTCCGACTTCTCCTTTTGGGAAGTTGGTTTTGCGAATCTAGATCTTCGCATGGAAGATGCGTTCCTCCACATTATTGTTGAGACACTCGGGACTCGGGCTCCAGAACATCTGAGAAGTGCGCTATTCATGGTTGTAGTGTAGTGTCTGAACGTAGATTCGTTTTCGTGTGGAGTCAAATAGTCAGGTACAATGATGTTGAAAAATATATTATAGCTTACGCCGAAAATTATTGGAGGATGAGATGTGGTGCACGGATGTTGTCAAATGCCTCAATATCTTATTATCCTAAGAATATCCTACCAGGCAGTTACGATACAAGTGCTATAAGTTGTTTGAAACGTTCAAAGCCTATAACTGCTAGAATTTCAGTGGCCACTGTTCAAGTAGACAGAAATTTATGTGATTACCTTCGATTTCTTGTTGATAAAATTCTCAATAATTTATTAAGCTGTATATTTCGTAAAAACATTTAAATTTACATAATTCTAAAATCTAAATAGTTGGGGACAATTCCTTAAATATCTTATTTTTGGTAAGGCGGTGGAACATCTGGAGCTGAATTTGACCTTTGTTCATCCCAGTTCGATTGTGTGGAAGTTCCATGATTCAGCTTAAACAAAATGTCTCCTTCATCTGTATTAGAAACAAACTCACTACTGGAACTTGTGAGAGTTTCTGATTTTGAAGTTGTGTTGAAGTGGTGAACATACGATACATCGTCATCTAACTCAAAGATATCATCATCTGGATTTTCATTATATCCTCTTTCTGTATTGTTCAAAAGTTCATTCTCATTTGAAGTACCAGGGTTGGCAGCTATGTAGTTCGCATCAATTTCTGGTCCCGTAAAATGGGTTCTACCATAAGCAAAGTATGATATGGCCGTGAAAGTAAAGAAAAAGAAGAATACAACAACAGCATAGTTCATGGTTTTCACTGTAACATACCTGGAAGGTGGCATACACAATACCATAACTTGAAGGACAATCCAGATCATACTTATGATATTGACAATATATCCAACCTTACGAAGTTTGAAAGCAGCACCTTTTATTTTTTTTCTCTTATTCAATAACAATGCCATAATTGGAATACCATTTGCTATGGACAGGGATATAACAGTGCCACCAACAAATGCATTAAATGCTGCGCTTGAGAATAAAGACAGTAAACCAAGAAGGAAAGCAACTGCTACACATAGATAGGTGGCATTCTTAGGCACCAATTCTTGATCCTCGGTTGTATCAACATGTTCCCAATAAGCTTTGAAGGGTAAAGCTCCATCTCTTGAAAATGCATATGTACCACGAGATGCGGTAGTCAATGAACCGATACCGGCAAAAAGAACAGATCCAATAATAAGTAAAACCAAAAAGAAGGATACCAAAAATGATTTTGTTGAAAGTTTAAACACAATATCGATGGGGAATATATCTGGATTTTTGTCTAATAGTTGTGTCAATTCAGGGAGAATACTCAAAATAGGAATGATAAAAATAACACCAGTCGACCCAGCAATCATGACTGCATAGATCATACCTTTTGGAACATTCTTTTCTGGATTTTTCACTTCGTCACACATTGCAGGAATCATTCCATAACCTTGTAAGGTAAATGCAGCTGATTGTAAGCCAACCATGAAAGCGATAGGACCGGGCCACCCCGATCTAGACGCATTAAATTGAGTAAGAATATATTTCAGATCATGGAAACTGCTTGAGAATAAAAGTAGTAAGATATCCATGATCAGCACAGTATAAATTGTCCAATATATGCAAAGCTTGTTTATTTTCTCTAAATATTTCTGAAATTTTAAATTCACCAGTGCACAAAAGACAACAAGAATATAGTATACTACAAGGACAAGAAAGTCATCATGTTTATAATCCGCCTGCGTAAGTCCAAAAATTGATAATATAAATTGGGCACCTCCAAAAGTTATGGAAACAAACATAGTCCAGTTTCCTAAAATTAAGAACCAACCTGTAAACCAAGAACTAACCAGGGAGTATTTTTCATTTGCTAATACGGCACTAAAATGGTACACACCTCCTGAACTGGGAAATTTTGATGTGATCTCAGCCAGAGACAGAGCAACGAAAATACTACAAATCGTTACCGTTACCCAACCCCAAAGAATAGTCACCGGTCCACCATCGATTAATCCTATTGACAATGTAGTTGATACACCAAATGGAACACCCATGAGAGAGAATCCAAGACCAATCATGGAGCTTACAGTCATCTTTCTAGCAAGCTCTTGTTTATATTTAAAGTGCTCAACCTCCTCGGTCCTATCGCCTTCTTCCCAAATTTCTATGGCCACATCACCAATCTCCCTTAGACGCCCCTGAAGAGTATCAGGGTTCAAAAAATCCCTAACTGCAGTTGTATTAATCAATTCATGACCACCAATATTCAGGTACCCATGGTTATCTGCAGTAGTCATTTTTGTCTTCGTGTAGAAAACTTGAACGAAAAGCCACAGATGGGTATGAAGAAAACTTTTTTTCTAGAAAGAAAACAACTTCCACTTGCAGAAATATATCGCCCGTGCTTTATCTAATGATGTGCCCAATAAAAGTGACAGTTATCGAAGGATATTCCTTTCAATGTAAGAGAATGTATACAGAAAAGCCAAAAACAGATTTTCGATCTATGTACAGTAATTTCTCTTTTGCACATTCCTCGATGCTAGAGTCACGTGCCCACAATCCGAGCAAAACGTAAAAAAATATTAGAATTGATAAAAGTTCAAAGTGTTTACTAAACATTGGAGAATTCGACAGGAAATAGAGCTCATAAGCAACCACTATAAAGAACACTAGCTCTCACAAAACTTCATAAAGGTATCTCGAACTATGGATGAGGATATTTATGACGAGTTTGGTAATCTCATAAACGGATCTGCTCAGTCAGAGTCAGATTCAGAAGGTGAATATGGAAATGCTCCAATGTTCAACTTCAATGGTTCTGTACAGGAGGAGGCTGATTCCGATGACGAAGATAAGGAGGATGAAGATGGCGACGCTGTGATGAAAGATTCAAATGAAGGTCAAATAGTTTTACATGAAAATAAGCAATACTATCCTTCAGTCTCAGACGTTTATGGTCCAGATGTCGAGACAATCATAGCTACAACAGATGCTCAAGACATTAGTGAACCAATTGTTGCACCAGAAGTAGAGAAGAAGTTCAAAATCGAAGAATCCGAACTCCCGGTTACAAATTATTCGAAGGAGTACATGTGGGACATTTCTAATATTCCTTCAAAGGTAAGGAACATTGCTCTTTGTGGTAATCTTCACTCTGGGAAAACTTCAATTCTTGACATGTTTGTTTTAGAGACCCATGAATTGAAAGAGAACTCAACTCCTCAAAAGAATTACCAGCCTTTAAGATATACTGACAATCACAAAGTAGAAATTGACAGAGGAATTTCTATAAAGTCGTCTGTTATGACTTTATTATTACCAAATCTGAAAGGAAACTCTGTTGTTACACACATAGTGGACACTCCAGGGCACGTTAACTTTGCAGATGAGTTGGCCGTGGCGACAAGATTAGCAGATACATGTGTTTTAGTTGCTGATGTTGTTGAAGGTCTTACAGTGGGTCTTGAACTTGCAATTGAGCACGCATTAAAGACAAACTCACCAATGCAATTGATAATAAACAAGATAGACAGACTTATAATAGAACTACGATTACCTCCCAACGATGCTTACTTCAAGATAAGAAGAACTATAGAAGACATAAACGATTATATCAAGAAATCTGTCTTTTTGAGTGAAAGCTATACCCATAATTCAAGACTGTCACCGGAGGTGGGAAATGTCTGTTTCAGTTCCGCATCATTGGGATTCTGTTTCAGTTTAAACAGTTTTGCATTGAAGTATATCAACAGATACAGCATGAATGTAGACTTGGATCAACTAGCAAAGAGGCTATGGGGAGATATTTATTACATTGAATCCACTGGGTCTTTCACAACTAAGAATCCCGGCAGCTTGTTTAGGACTTTTGTGAAATTTATCCTTGAGCCTATTTACAAGATAGTATCACATTCATTGACAAAGGAGCCAGAAGAGTTAGAGAAGTTTTTGAAGACGAAACTCCACATTAATTCTATCAAGAAAAAAACCCTTGCACTTGACTCACAAGTATTATTGAAAATAGTTTTTAAGGAGTTCTTTGGAATGGCATCTAGCGCATTCGTGGATATGATAGAAAAGACATCACCATCACCAGAGGAAAATGCAGAGACAAAATTTTCTTCAATATATACTGGTCCAAAAGTTGACAATGAGATTTTCGAGTTGATAAAGAAATGTGACCCTGAAGAAAGTCTTGTGGCACAAGTTGTGAGATTGGTAGATACCAAAGATGGATCAAGATTTTACGCTCAAGTAAGAGTACTCTCGGGTACTTTGAGACCACAATCAAATGTTCGTGTGTTGGGGGAGTCATACAGTGAAGAATATGACGAAGATGAAAAAATGCAAGACATCAGAAAGACTTTTTTCAGTTGTGGAAGGTATAGAATTGCTGTTAATGGTATTCCTGCTGGTTCAATTGGTCTTATATCCGGTCATGACATTGATGAATTTGTAACTAAAACAGCAACTATTTACGACGAGAACCTCAATCATCAATTGTATATTATCAAGCCGTTGGATAAGATGTCTCTACCTGTTTTCAAAGTAGCTGTACAACCATTCAATCCCTCCGAGCTATCGAAATTTGTCGATGGATTGAAGAAGCTGAATAGAGGTTACATCGGTTGTGAAGTTCGTGTTGAGGAAAGTGGAGAGTACGTTATATTTGGGTATGGTGAAATTTATATGGATTGTCTGCTACACGATTTGAAGCATTTGTATAGTGATATTGAAATCAAAGTTAGTGATCCAATGACTAGATTCTCTGAAACTTGTATAGACTCAACAATTGTCAAGATTCCAACAAAATCAGGAAACAAAAAGAACAGGATCACCATTATTGCTGAACCTCTACAAAAAGAGATTTCTGAAGATATTAATAACGGAAAGATTTCATCTGAAGAATCATCTAGAACAATAGCTAAATTTTTCAAAAGTCATTACAACTGGGATTCTCTTGCTGCTAGATCTATTTGGACATTTGGTCCCGATGATAATGGTGTCAATCTTTTGGTGGATGAAACGCTACCAGATGAAGCTGATAGAAAACGCCTTTCAATGGTGAAAGAATCCATCAAACAAGGTTTCAAATGGGCTACCAGAGAAGGCCCTCTATGTGAAGAGCCTATACGTGATGTTGTATTCAAAATTAATGGGTTGGAGCTTGCATCTGGGTTGATGGATTCAAATGGAGCACAAATTATTCAAATGTGTAGAAATGCTTGTTATACTGCTTTTATGTTAGCTACACCCAGGCTATTGGAGCCAATTTATGAGGTTGAGATAGTTTGTTATTCAAATGTAGTTGACAAGCTACCCACTTTCTTAGATAAACGTCGTGGATCAGTTTTGACAAATACCGCTATTGATGGTACCCAATTATACAGGGTGAAAGCAACCGTTCCCGTAATGGATTCTGTCGGATTAGAAACTGATATAAGATTATTGACTCAAGGTCAAGCCATGTGTTTGATGACTTTTAGTAAATGGCAAATTGTTCCTGGTGATCCACTAGACAAAAATGCATTTATACCTGTTCTTAGACCTGCACCATATAAATCCCTTGCTCGTGATTTCGTTATGAAGACTAGGAGAAGAAAAGGTATTGATGGTGAGAATGAAATTCAAAAGTATATCGAGCCTGAAGTTTACGAAAAGTTGAAAGCTACTGGTATATTTGATTGAGTTTAGTGATTTCGAATAATTGTATATATTGTATTGTATATTAGAATAGAATCGAACTGTTAGAAGTATTGACTTACGATTTCAGAAATATTCAAGTGCATTAGTAATAGATTATTTATATATATGAATGATTATAAACAATACAAAAAAGACTAAGGGAAAACACAGACCGGGGCATAATTAATTTACAGTTTAGAATGAAAGAATGAAAGAATTTCGTTTAATTAATTCAACGCTTATTTCTTCTTCTATTACTTTTACCTGGACGTTTCTTACCTGAACTTGAAGATGAGGAGTTGGCAACTTTTTTCTGTATCTTTTGTCTCTTGTTACCTCCTTTTCTACCAGTACCAAATTCATCACGTGCGGCAGCAGCTTCTTCAACGGCAATATCAAATTCGTCATTACCAATGTCGTTACTTGATCTCTTTTTCTTCAAAGATTTAATCTTTTCAAGTGTGTCTTTCTTTTCCTTTTGACGTTGTTGTAAAGTTTCATGTTGAACCTTCTTACCGAACTTCTTCAATTGTCTTTGTCTTTTAGCTTCTTCACTAGCTTTCTTTTCTGATGCTTCCTTCATCAATTTAACCTTAAGCTTTTCCATATGTTCATCAGTCTTGACCATTTCAGCAAAGTAATCTAATGGTCTTGAAACTGGAATCTTCAAGGCGAGTAATCTCTTTCTACCTTCAATAGCAGCATCTAAACCTTGCTTGAAGAACTGTAGTTCACGTTCAGTGTCATCATATATATCTTTGATATCGGTTTCAACTTTGGTGTGGTATGTAAGAGATTGATGCTCATCGAAGTTGTATTTGTTCCATGGGATAGCAATTCTTGATAAGGATTCTTTCAAAGCGGAAACATTGTTGACAGTAAGTTTTGTATGAGGAACAACATCAGCATCGGAGTCAATTTCAACGTCAGACAAAGGAACGTCTTCTTCTTCTTCTTCTTCTTCTTCTTCTTCCTCCTCCTCCTCCTCCTCTTCTTCTTCTTCTTCTTCTTCAACTTCTTCTTCGTCTTCATCTTCTTCGTCATCGTCGTCACTTTCACTTTCACTATCAGCTAAAGCTTCCAAGTTCAATCTTGATTCTATGGCTTCAACATCGGAAGCATCTTCTTCTTCGTCATCTTCTTCTTCCTCTTCTTCCTCGTTGATCTCCTCTGTAGGTTGTTCATGCTTCTTGACGAGCTTTTTGATTTGACGTTGCTCTTTCTTACTCAAAGTTTGCGATTCATACTGAGTAGGATCTTGCTTCTCAGCAGCCTTTACAGCTCTAGAAACCTTAGCCATTTCGATGTATGTATATATGTGGATGTAGAAGGGGAAAGATATACCAAAGTAAATCAAGAAGGTGTTGCATTAAGACTTATCCACCTACAGTTTAAAATAAATATTATCTTAAAATTTTTCAGCTAGTGAGAAAAAAAAATTTATGCACGAGGCTCAAATTGGAAGAAACGGTTGCCGCACGTCGACGCGTCGTAGCTATTCTCAAACAATCGACGAGAACGCTAAACGCTAAACGAGGTGAGTCGTGGAGTTGGAAGAGTTAGTCCTGCTTGGTACTGTTAGATCTGGGTGAAAGACCTGATTTGAATTAGTTTGTATATACACAGTGTCATTGACTTAGTACTTAGATACAATTGCAACTATCAAAAATGGATAAAGTCACTAGTAAGGCCAAGTTTTTAGCCGTTTTCCCTGAACTCGTTTCAGAATTAGAAGAAATCGCCAAAGGTTATGGTATGCCAAAAGATGCTATCGATTGGTTTACAAAATCTTTAGAGTACAACACCCCAGGTGGTAAATTGAACCGTGGTATTTCTGTTGTTGATACTTATGCTTTACTCAAAGGTTACAAATCATTTGACGACTTCAAGCCTGAAGAATATAAGAAAGCTGCTATTTTAGGTTGGGCTATTGAATTATTACAAGCCTATTTCTTAGTCGCTGATGATATGATGGACAAGTCTATTACCAGAAGAGGTCAACCATGTTGGTATAAAGTTGATGGTGTTGCTGAAATTGCCATCAACGATTCTTTCATGTTGGAAGGTGCCATCTACATGTTATTGAAGAAATATTTTAGAGGTGATTCATATTATGTTGATATTTTAGATTTATTCCATGAAGTCACTTTCCAAACTGAATTAGGTCAATTATTAGACCTTATCACTGCTCCAGAGGATGTTGTTGACTTATCTAAATTCTCCTTGGCTAAACATTCTTTCATTGTTATTTTCAAGACTGCTTATTACAGTTTTTACTTACCTGTAGCATTAGCTATGTTCATGGCTGGTATCAACTCTGAAGAAGATTTGAAACAAGCTCGTGATGTCTTGATTCCATTAGGTGAATATTTCCAAATTCAAGATGATTACTTAGATTGTTTCGGTAAGCCTGAAGATATTGGTAAAATTGGTACTGATATTTTAGATAACAAATGTTCATGGATTATCAATACTGCTTTGAAGATCTGTACCCCAGAACAAAGAGCTTTATTGGATGAAAATTACGGTAGAAAAGATTCTGAAAAGGAAAAAGTTTGTAAGAAGATTTTCTCCGATTTGAAAATAGATCAATTATATTTGGAATACGAAGAGCAAGTAGTTAGTGACTTGAAAAAGAAGATTGCCAATGTTGACGAATCCAGAGGATTCAAAGGCGAAGTCTTAACTGCTTTCTTAGCTAAGATCTACAAACGTCAAAAATAGATAGACTATAGTCATATAAAAACTTAATAATCATAATAATATTACATCAAAATCAAAATCAGTTAAAATAGTATCGTATTTGTATATACAGGTGAATTACTAGTGGTAACTCACGACATTAAATAAGAGTTGATAGAGTTCAAAGTAGATCTACTAGGGTTCACTTTTTTCTTCTCTATAACTTTTATAAGATGCTGACGTATCGTTGTTTTATTGATAGGCAGGCTTTCCCTTTCCATTGTATTGGTGACTAGGTTCCATGATAAATCGTAAGATGACGAAATCAAAGCTAGTACTACTCCAATCGATAGGTCTGATCCATCACCACACATAACCAAGACCGATTTTCCATCAAGAATTGTCTCTTGCAGCACCTTTATCATTGCACCTAGTTTTGCACGTAACTCTTTCGAACTTTTCTTAGATCCACTTGTCAAGGGGACATGTATTATTCCTGTGTTTTTCTCTGGGTCGTACATAAAGGACTCACTTAGCACAACAACTTTCCCATATTTCAAAATCTGCTCATCTTTCCCTTCCAAGAGAACGTTTGAGTTCACCTCACCAACGAATGTTTCATTTGTTATTTGCGTTATATCCTTAAACCATATATTGCTGTTCTCAGTTTTACTTTGCTTATCCGAAATCAAAGAATTGACAAAACTGATTAGATCCTCTTCAGAATGATCTAAGCCAGAAAAATAATCCATATTCTCCCAAAACAGTTCGGGCGTCAACCCTTTTGACCAAAGTTCATGATCATCTGCTGCACCTTGAACATAAGTAAAACCATTTCTTTTATCAACACCATCTTGACACATGAAACTGGCCGTGGTAAGATAAATCGGTATGAAAGATTCATTTACTTCTTCATCAATATAAGCTTCTCTCTCAGGCAAGTTCATACCTGGGTATACCCATATAGGTCTCAGTATCTTACCATGAAACAAAGCAGTTAACCTCTCTTTATCCACCAATTTTAGATCTTTGACTTTTTGTAATATCAATGGCATTTTTTCAACAATACGTAGTCTTTCAGATTTGACTACTGTTTTTGGTGGGGTAAACAACCAATAATTATTTTCTTCATACTCAGCTTGCGATGCAGGATGCATAATACAATTCAAGACAGCACACCATATAGGTATTGTCTTACTCAAGGAATCTGGAATTTTCTTCCCTCTTCTGGTTGAATCCACTATAATAACACCATTATTATTTGAGATAAGATCAAATAGATGAAAATTCAGTCTTCTTGTTGAAAAGTCCCATATGTTCATATGACCATCTGTTGATTTGAAGTAACATGAATCGGACCTATTTGAAGGATTTACATACCATAAGCCACACCTTTCGTTAGGTACCAGTGGTTTGTTATATGCTTGGTAAACTTGTTCTATCCATTTTGAGTCTAGTATAATTGATTGTGTCCTATTTCTTAACGATCTGTATTCTTTTTTGATTTCTTTATTTATCAGGTTTAAGTCCTCGAGTAGCTCAGGATCCATTAAAGTATTGAGTTCGGAGCTTTATCCATATATTACAGATACTTTATTACATTAATTACAAGATATATGATCTCATGGATGGGAAATATTTACAGTCTATGAATTTTCAGATAATTTTCTTATGCGGGTGACCGAGAAACTTTGATTTCTTCTCCCTCGGCGCTAAGAATATGAAAGATGGTTATTGAAGAGACTCATGTGATGAGTGATCCTCATTTGAATCTTGAACAATCAATATACCCATCTTTGAACTTTGGTTTCACCGACAAGTAGCCTGCGTTTTTCAAACATTCAGCTGCAGCATCGCTAATACATCTAAACCTAGCAGGACCTAAGGGTGTTCCCCCGTACCATCTTGTTACTACCACTAGTACATTGATAAGTCTACACCTGTCTAACAATCCCATAATTCTATCACCCGAACCACCTTCGCCACAATCGTTCATACCTTGATTGATGGATGATATCTTCCGCACGCAAACATCGTTCTCCGAGGAATTAGTACTCTTCTTTGAATCTGAGGCCTTTTTCTTCTTCTGCTGTTTCTTGGAAGATGAGAGTGTCGAGCCACTCATTTCTTCCGCATTATCACCACATCCTGTAGCTGTCTTCCAAGCAAGCATAGCAGGATGAGTAGCCTTGGCAACATTTTTATCAGAGTCCACCAGTTGCTGTAGAAGAGGAGCCAACTCCGATTGATGTTTGATGGGTATACAAAACCCTTTGAATTTCGATTTGTTCAATACTATCGTAGACGACTCATGCCATTTGTACGCCTGTAAAACAAAATTTGGAGATAGTCTCATGAGCAGTATCCATCTGTCACTCTGTCCAAGTAAGGATTATTGGAACAAAGGAACACACAAAATCACCATAACCTTCATACCCACTCACTGTCTCTCCCTTTAAAGGCTTCGAATAGATAGAGAGTGCCTTAGAACGACGCGTCTAGAAGCACCAGCGACGCTCCTGCCCAACTCACACCACTATAAACCCTGTCGATCGACGCACACACCCGGGGTCTGTGAGCTCTCTCTCAGATTTTCATTTCGATTTTCCTTTTTCGCTTTCTCTTTTACTTTCTCAGCAAGATTTAACCGTATCTATAAAATTTTTCATTCTTTTCACTATAGGAAATTATTATATTGTTAGAATTTGATATAAACATATACATCTTATCGATCCAATATTAGTATCCTTATAAGCCTAATTTACGTATCAAGTCATGTCCCAACCTTTCACTTCCGCTTGGTATGTATCCTACTCGCTATATCCCAGATTTCATCAAAAAAAATTACTATGTCGCTCGAGCTTTCCAAAATTTATCTTGTTCCTTTTGATTTCAATTAGTTACTAGTTTTCTTTTTTTTTTTGAGACAAGATAACCTTTACCTCTAATTTAAGTTATTGATCTTATACTAACTTTAACATTAACAGGAATAATCACTCTACTGAACCAATTGATCAATCTTCAAAAATGCCCTGGGGTGTAAAAGATAATGGTATCACCGAATCACCTCAATTATCATTCTCAAATTCTCCTCTAACTCCTCAACTTACTTCAACAACCACTGGGACATCTGTAGCTTCAAATGGCCATGTCAATGGAAATATTCAAGGCATACAACATCAACAGCAACATGATCCAAATCAACAAGCACCTATCAATTATATTGAGAAGAAGCAATATTCAATGAATGAGATGTTTGATGTCTATCAATCAATGGCAAACGGAAATCAATTTATACCATCTTACCAAACTGACGATAGAATTAAATCAACCAACATCAATACAACATTGCATATAGATTTACTTGAAAAAAGGAAACATCAATCTTCCAGTAATGATCTCAACATAGATTTGAAAAATTTGAATGTTAATGATAATAACAGTAGTAGCAATACGAACAGTGGTAGCACTGATCAAACTGATGGAGAGTCATCTTGGGCAAATGCTTCGAATCCTATTGTTGGATCTGCTCATTTCCAAGATGATGCCACTAACAGTAATGCTCCTTCTGTCTCTTCACCTGGATCTCAAAAGAATGTAATGAATTCACAATCTTCGATTGTTCAAGGTACATCAAATTCTTCCAACACTCCATTATTATCACATAATTCAAACCTGTCTTCTGTTCAAAATATTCCTTTATTAACTCAAACAAACTCATTCTTACAACAGCATCATCAAAGTCAAAACTCAGGACCTTCAACACCTTTACTCAGTTCTATTCCGGATTTAACACAAAAGAAACTGAACCTACCACCCGGTTTAGCATCATTGATCTCTCCTTCAGAAATAAAATGGTATTATTTAGATCCATCAGGTAATACTCAAGGTCCTTTTAGTGGTGATATGATGCAAGAATGGTTTGCTTCTAATTTCTTCACACTTGACTTACAAATTCGTCGTGATGGGGAAACCACTTATCGTACCTTAGCTGAGTTTATTCAACAAGTTGGCGATATTCAAGCTCCATTCTCTCAACCATTACCTCCAATTAGCAGCTTCACTCAAGGGTTAAGTACCCCAGTTTTGACTGGTGTCCCAGGGGGCCCACAATCATTCAGTCAACCTTTCGGATCATCTTTGTTTTTCAACAATAACACACCAGGTTTTCCAAATGGGTTACAATCTTCATTTTTTGGCTCAAATAATCCAATTAATAGTTCCTTTGATATGCAATCCCAATTTCAACAACAAAATCATCAATTAGGCCAACAAAATTGGATTGGTGGTAATAACAACAACAATGATTTCTTACAAAGTCAATTGTATAATACTGCTTCTCCATTTTTGCAATCTAATAACCTTGCGGGGCTGCAATCATTTGTTCAACAACCTCAACAACAACAAATTAACGATACAAACTCATTAGCTGGAACTCCATTGAGATCACCTGAGGCTGCATCTACTTTGAATATTGATAAGGACTCCCTCGTCCTAAACGGAATTCACTCTAGGGTGGTTAGTGACATCTTAGAAGATGATTCTTTCCTATCAAAGAAACAAGACCAAGCACATCAAGAATCCAGAAGCTTTTCATCTGATTTTCAAGTTCAAAAAGAAGTTTCACCTGTTTCTTCTACCTCTTCTCCATCTCCTGGAAAAGAAGTTGTCACAGAAGCAAGTGTCAAAACTAATGTGCCAGCAACTGCTACTGCTACTAGTTCTCCTGCACGTGCTGTTTCTGCGTCAACTTCTACTGTCACTAATACTTCTGATGTCTTGAATGAAAAATCCAAACCAGTTGGCGAAGTCAAAAAGGCACCAGTCAAGTCCGAAATTACCATTACTGCTAAACCAGCCACTTCTAAATCTTCTTCCACACCATCAACTCTTGTTGTTGAAGAAAAATCTAAGAAGAAACCAGTTGTCAAGAAACCAAGTTTAGCTCCATGGGCTTCAGTTACTTCAGTTAAACCTGCAATGACACTTGATGAAATTCAAAAGATTGAAAATGAAAAGAGAATGAAGGCTTTGGAAGAACAAGCAAAGAAGCAAGAAAAGATCATTGCCAGTCTTGCAGCTAATGATTATGATTTAAATGACCTTACAGAACTTAGATCTTCATCGTCAAGTAACGATTTCCAAAGAAAAGCATTACCTTCAACTTCCAACTGGGCATCCGTTGGTACCAGTCATCAAACACCTGTAAAGACTTTGGAGGAAATTCAAAAAGAAGAACAAGAAGCTGCTGCTAAATTGAAAGCCAAGTTAGATGCCGAAAGAGAAGCTGCTTTAGCTCAAACCCATCTCAATACTTTCGTTGGTGCTGGCTTAAACAAATCATCTTTTGCTTCTGCTGTATCAACCCCTGCTTCATCTACTCCTGTTGATTCTGCTTGGACTGTAGTTGGTAACTCTAAGAAATTAGGAACTACTGTTAAACCAGTTGCATCCACAAGATCAGTTGTAAAGAATGCCAATGTAACACCAGCTGTTAACCCATCTTTGTTACGTTCTATCTCTGCAAGTGGTGCTCCAGTCTTATCAAGATCTGATTCTATAACTTCTGTCTCTAGTAGTAATGCCCCTGCTAGTGTGTCATCATCTTCTATCAATTCAGAAGCAAGCAATCCTGCACGTGAAGTTATTTCATGGGCTCGTACTCAATTACAAGGCTTAAACCAAAGTGTTAACAAAGAAGATGTCTTATCCATCATGTTACAATTACCAAATGGCCCAGAGTACACTGAAATCATTGCCGATACTATTTACTCCAACTCATCAACTATGGATGGACGTAGATTTGCACAAGAATTCATCAAGCGTCGTAAGAATGTCGAAGATATCGTTGATAAACATGGTATCTCTTCCTTCTCTTGGTCCGATGTCTTAATGAACACAGGTGCCAACAATGCCGATGATTGGGATTTAGCATTCACTAAAGTTGTTTCAAAGAAAAACAAGAAACGTAACTGAATAAGCTGATCTCATTCATTTGCATATACACAAGTATATTGATTTTACCTTGCTATTCAATATTCACATACATACACACACACATACACACACACACATTGCATCTCCCTTAGCATATACATACATAGATACATAGATAACTATATACATAGATACATACGTAAATCAAGATAATACTTGATACGTATATGAATGAATTACTGACTGAAGAACAACAAATCTTACAGAAAAAAAAATTAAAGGTAACATTAATCTGATTATACAAATAAATAACTACATCTAGTGCATTGATTGATTTTTAATTTATTTAACTTCTTCTTTAGCAGCATTTTTCTCTAACTCAAGCTTGACAGATCCCTCCAACTTCTCCACGGTGGAAATCCATTCTTGACTCATTATAGCTTTTCTTGCATCTGTAGCATTGATTCTACGTCTTAATGCTTCATTAAATGTAACTTCTTGACAAACTGGTAAGAACACTTGAGCCCAACCTTGTTTGAAAGATTCAGCTTCAGCTACCAATTCTTGTAGTTCTAACTCTTGTAATTTAGATGCTATCTTAGAACTTTCATAAATTTCATCACCAATTGATCCCTTTTGATACAAAATATTAAGATAGTTTTGACTCTCACGTAATTTAAACATTCTTCTGACTGCTTCAGCTCCTCTTCTGATCAATGCAGCCTTCAATACTCTTTCATTTGGTTTTGGAGTTTCATTCTTCAGTTGTATATACATTTCTTTAGCTATATTTTCAGGAAAGAAGGGAGCCATATTTTGAAGTTTCTCTAAATTTCTTCTTCTATAAATGATGGAAAATGCGACTAATGTAGTCAAGAGAACACCCACATATAGTATTGGTGTATATATGGAAATCTTAGAAGCGAATACTTCTTCTACGAATTCTTCAGACATATTGTGAGATTATCAATGATGTAGTGGGATTGTGAAGAATAATATAAGAATAATGTATGTGCAAGCTATATACTTGTCACATTGAAATATGGTACATAAATAACTCATTCGTTGATCTGATGTAGGCTTTTTTGCTGTTTCGTTGTTCTCTTTGCGTGAAACTACAAAACACCTCAGACCGGATACAACTATTGATTTAGTCGTTTTATTATTAGCACGTAATTATATATATATAAATTTGTTTTGTTTTCTATTAGTTATCTAGTAGAGTTTACCAGCTTTCTTCATAGCATCTATGAATTCAAGCTTACCTTGTATATCAAGATCTGTACCAGTGAGTTTGAGATTACCGTAATTCGACAACTTTTCTCTGATTTGTAAATGAGTAATTTTAGCAGCTGTCTCAGAATCAATATTGAAAAGTCTTAATTTTGGTTTTATAGTACCTGCTGTGATCAGTCCATATATGTACTTGAATGATGATGTAGGCAATGGTGTTGTTGTCAATAAAGCAGGGAAAGTTGACAGACTGATAATTTTCAATTTTTGATTTGATAGATCTATCAATTTAGAGATCAGAGGCAAATTCTTATTGACAGTCAAAACAGCTTTATTATTGGAAGTAGTACCTTCGATAAACAAGAACACCAATTTGGATTTGTAACCAGTCAAATCATCAATCTTTGAAGTATTTATACCCTTTCTTGAAGTACCACCAGTAATTGCAAACTTGTAAATATCAGAAGCACCACCAGACAATTTCACTAATGAACCTGACTCGTCAACAAGAACGAAAACGATATCTTGGGATAAGCATATAGACTTAAGTGTGTATCCATCTAAAGGAGATGAGAAATTAACAATACAAACGTCTCCCTTTTGAGGTTTTGATTCATTAGTTGCCTTGACGTTTGATTTTTTGATGCCGTCAACCACAAGTTCTGGTTCTCCAACGTGTATTAGAAGCTTAAGACCGAGTAAAGAAACTACCAATTCATTCAGTGGGGATATGATAGAAGTCAGTATGTATAGAAGGGAAACAATAAGTAGAATAGGAAGCTTGAATATGACTGTTAAAGCTTTAGTTATTGATTTTAATACTGAATTTTGAGAAGGATCTGATATAGGCATAAACGGAGTTATCCCCGTTGCTTTATCTCTCCAATTTGTGAATTTTTCCATACTCCTTAGCTAGTGCAATGTCAAACTGAAGTATATATTTAAGTGTGTGTCTTGTAAATTGCGTATAGAAACAAAGTAACGTAGTCCGTGCTATAAAATGTGTGATTGATGTTTGAGAGCCGAGTCTCGTCAGTGAGAAATTTACAGATTTAAAAATTAAGCCTCACCAACTCAACTAAGATTGATATCATTACTAAATAGACAATACATAAGAAATAGTTTTATATCCAAAAACAAAACAAAACAAAAACAAGAGACATTATAGAAATAGAAATAGAAGTAGAGATAACCAACAGAGAACCATCTTTTAGTCAGTCAACCTAATGATACGAAGGATGATATATGAGAAATAACAATCAAACATAGACAGATGCCAGAGGGATAAGGTGAACCATTAGACAGGATGGAATGATACTGTTTCATGTGAATCTGAATGTGATACAATTGAATGGATCAAAAAATCATCTGACGCCAGAAGATTTGATATGTTAACAGTTGCTAAAGACGTAAATTGTGTTAGACAGAATGCAGAAATAAATAGAATGATTATTATGACGATGAATGAAATATATATATATATCTATAGGTATTAAGTAAGTATAATATGATGGTAAAACAAAATTCATTAATCTTTTCTTATTAATTCAAGAATTTGTTGAGTTAATTTTGAAATCTCATCACCCCCATTGAAGTCCTCGCCCGTTAAATTGTTAAGATTGAATTTGCCTTGGTTTATGTTATTCTTTATCTTTTCCTTTATTTCCAAATTGTTAGATTCTAATAATTGAAGCATTGTCCACAATGCAATATGTTCAAATGTAGAGTTACCACTATTAAGGAAATTAGAGATGAAGTTGGAGATTCCATCATATTTCAACAAAATATTGGAATAATCATTTGCTTTAGAGAAACAAAGATTTGCCAAAGCAGCTGCTGCATTACCACAGACTTCTAAGTTTGGAGATTCTGTCAATGGAATCAAGACATCAATTATACCTAATTTAATAAGTTCACTCTTGAGATCGTCAGCCAAAGCTAAAATGGCGAAACAAGCTGAAATTTCACTTTGAACACTTTCATTTGATTTCAAGACTAAATCTTTACATTTCTTTACTGCACCTGCTTCTAATAAAGCCATTCTATTCTTTTCGGAGGATGCAGCCAAGTTTCTCAAAGTTGATACAGCATGACATTGAATTTCAACAGAATCTGTATAATCAACTAATGCAACTAATGGCTTCAAGAAACCGGCATCAATGATCAAACCTTCATTCATTGGATGAATAGAGATATTTCTAATACATGCTACTGCAGCCAATACCAATGGTTGATGTTGAGATTTTAAGAGGCTAACCAAATTTGGTAATCCACCGGCTCTTACAATTTCTAATTGATATGATGCATCAGATGCTAAATTTCTCAATGCAAGAGTTGCCTGACATTGAACTCTTGCACTTGAAGAATCCATCAATTGAACCAATTGTGAAACCAACTTGGGCTCAGTAGTTGATAATTTCTTTCTATTGGTTTCATCAACTGCAATGTTGGATAATGCAGTAGTACAATAATATTGAACATCAGGGTCATTTGAAGATAACAATTGAACCAATACAGGAACTGAACCAGCATTTACTAATTCTTGTCTATTTTCGAATGAATGTGTCATATTCAATAATGCACCTGTGGCATTTCTCTGTACTCTTAAATCTGGTGATTTAGCTAGTTTTGTTAAAGGTATCAAGGCTCCTGAAGTTGCAATTGTAGTCTTATTTTTATCTTGAGTAGCTAAGTTAGTTATACAACCAACAGCATTACATTGAACTTCAATATTTGAAGACATCATTTGTCTAATCAATGGTTCTAAACCACCCATTTCTACTATCAGTACTTTATTGGCATCATTAACTGCTAAGTTACCTAAAGCAGCACATGCAGCTCTTTGCACCTCTTGATCAGAACTTTGTAATAAGATTAATATTGGTTCAAGAACATCCCTTGAAACAGCTCTGATATCCTTTTCTGTGAATTCTGCGAATGCTAATGCAGCACTTCTTTGTAATTCTATATTGTCAGAATAGACTAATGTACTCAATGCCTTTAATGGACCTTCTGAGAAGAAGTCAACTTCATCTCTATTCTCTAAATAAGGTAAAAGAGCAGATATAGCAACCCTTTCATTTTCAGCTAATAACTGAGGGTATAAATTTTCATCTTCATTTCTTGATAAACAACTACAACATCCACCCATTTTGTTATATTATATTATTTTTAGGATTGTTAGTGATTGCTTGCGTGAAGGAAGTAGGACGTTCTGATGGAATTGTGAAACAACAATGATAAATTCTGTATATAAATGAAATTAATCAAAGGAACGATTGAAGGTATCAAAAAAGAATGACTGGTTGTGAAGAATTTCAAACTGTATTGCTTAGTAGACTACAAATGTATGGTATTGACCTTTTCTTGAATTCTTTCTATTGAACAGTATATTAATCTGATGATAACTTTTCTTTATCAACTGAGCTATGAGACGAATAAATCTTTAGTGTTTCTTTTCTTAACGTGAAACACTCTGAATATTTGTATTGGTAGCTGGTAGAATATATACTATCGGATGAAAAGTTATTTGATTGTCAAGTAAGCTAATATCTATGGTGTATCAAAATTGGCCACTGGGAAATGCAGGGAAAAGAGAAAACTTTTTTTTAGTGTTATAGTATCGATGGTAATGTGGAATCTATATACCAATCAATCAACTATGTATGAAATAATGGTATGGTAAATACAACAAATACTGATGGTATTGATAAAAAGTGGAGATAAGATGACGTTAGATGTTTAATAAACCTGTCAAAGTGATAAAGAAGAAAAAAGATAAGTGGAAAATAAACAAGGTCAAAGAAAGATAAGCAAATGGTGTCTTGCAGTTCTCACTCTCCATTTTCTTAATTTTCCCTTTTTTGTTCTCTCGTTTCCCCTTTAGGAAACAGACAATTTGGACATGAGTAAGTCGTTCGCCTCGAGTCTTTTGCTGAGTTTTCTTAGAGACTCATAGTGAAGTACATGTACTAATGATACTGAACCCTTCCCAGTGGTATCTAACAACCACCAGTAAAATTTCACAAACAATGCCCCTAAAAACTACTCTCCTCGTTTTCAAAAGTAACACCGGTTGGCCATGAGAAGTCACCAAGTCCGAAATAGGAAATACAAAGTGCGCCGCGCACACATAAAGCTTCTTTCTTTCCACATTAAGCGTAAAAAAGGCAGAGAGAAGGCTATTACATTTTACATGTTGTGTTTAGAACTTAATATACAATTTTATTTTTATTGCTGATCCTTATATTATATATATATATATGATAATTGTACAAAAAGATTGAGGTATTCATTTACGAATATATATTTGCATGTTGCTGAACAATTTCTTGATCATTTTCTTTCTCTCAGATACTACACTATCATTTCTTGTGCCTTTAAATTCATCTTCTAGACCAGAAAGATTGACCATATTCTCATTAAACTCCCATAATAACATTTTGATGTCATTATAAACGATGAGGTTATTTTGTTTAACCTTTAATTTATAACTTGGCGCTTGTGGATCATCATCTGAATGTTTGTGTTTCAATTTCAAATCCTTTCTACAGCTAGGAGTCAATCCACTTTTCATGATATTTTTCAATTTTCTGTCAATTTTAACGAGATGAATCTTCATATTCGATTTATAACGTGGGAAGCAAACATTCTCTTTAATCCACTCGCTGGTATAATAAATACCATTGCTATCGCGTGGTAAATTGATTATCTCAAGTTTCAAAACAGATCCATAGTTATCTCTTATAACTTTAACAAATGCAAATTTTTCGGTTTGCAGCTTGTTTTTCAATAAATCGTGAATATCTACAGTCTCGTTAAATGATTCAGTCTTAATAACTTCTTTTTCTTCCACAACATTCAGCAAGTTCTTCATATTCTCTGGTCTCCTTGTATCCTCTACATTTGCCACTCTTTTTGGCGATCTTTGATTTAGCAAGCTCGAATTGTTAGTTGGATTATAATCGATTTTAATTTCCTCCGATTCGCAAATGACATAATCCAGTAAATCAACTTCACATGTATTTTTAATAGTAAAGACAGAGTTCAGTTTTTCCTTCAAGACTTCACCATTATCATTGGAAAGGAAGGAGTCTTTGAATGCTTCCAAATCACCTTTTGAATAATCGGAATATTCGGGTGAATAGCTATCTTTTGAATTTGAAGGATATCTCTTTCTAGATTTGACACTAACATAAACTTCATCATCATGCGAAGAGCTAGCCAGATCAGAGCTAGTGACTTCTAAATTATCCAAATCATATACAATATATGACTTTGACTTTTTTCTATCGATATAATTGAGCAATGAAAATATATCATGATGTACAAAAAATCTTGCACTTATGCTATTTGAGAAAGGACGTCCTTGAGGTCTCGTAAATGTTGGTCCTTCCTTTTCCGCGCCGATGTTAGAATGATCTTGCTCATATTCATTGTGTGGAGTATTTGATCTCCTTGGTGTGTTAGAAGATGAGCTTGTTGATGATGAGAAAGGTGAATCAGATGATATAGATACTGAGTGTCCATCCAAAGCTGGTGATAATCTTGAACTAGGTGAATCTGAAGCTGATTCATTTCTAAATGTTCTTCTGATATCATTACTTGGCTCTTGTTTCAATCTTTTATAAGCATTATTTGAATTGTAGATTGAACCTGCGATGTAAGAGCCAGAGTTCTTTTTTCTCTTTTGTGCACCAGTGCCTGGAATAGTCTCCATAATGAAAGGTGGTGGTGGACCCATGCGAGCTGGTGGCGTTCTACTTCTCCAACCTGGATGAAATCCGTACTCTCTTCTTTCAGAAGGATATTGCGCATTATGAATAGGTGATACAGAGATTGTTGCTGGTGGACCTGGTATTGGGTTTGCCTGAGGAGAGTGACGTATACTTAAGGGAACTGATTGGAAAGGTGGTAAAGCTTTATTTTCTTGATATTGATATTGCAAAGGTGGCATTGGAAGAAACGTACTATTATTCTGCCAATGAGGTGCATGATTTGGAGAATGTAAAGGTGGAGGAAGCTGTGGTGGAATTTCTGATTTTGGTGGATGTTGACTTGGGTCACCGTATGTTATTCCAGTACCAGAAAATGAACTTTGAGATCTAACTCCGTGGGTATATAGGTTGTTTGAAGCGTAAATATCAGCATGTGATGGAAACAATCTTGGAGCACCACCGGTTTTCGTTCTAGATGATGGTAATCCTAAGTCAGCAGGTTTATTTGAAGTTGGAGCTGATAGCGTTGGAATAGTTTTGAGTGTACCTGAGGAACCTTCAATAGATACAATTGTATTCTCTGGTCTGCTCGATATAGATGAATCGGATAATTGACGTTGTTGTGTTTCCCAATGGAACTCTCCAGTATGGATGCTGGACTCACTGCTTCTATTACTCGATACAGAAGGATCACTCAGTCTTTGGATGGAAGAGCGTGATGGAGAGCCACCAGAACTGTATGACCAGCGAGATACATTAGAATTTTCATTCAACACATGCTGTTGCTGAGGTTCCATGTGATGTTGCGGCGATGACAAATGAACGGGGATTTGTCCTACAGTATGTGGGATTTGTTGAAACTGATATTGATATCTCTCTGGTTGTGGAGGAGCTGAATGATATTGTATATTAACGCTATTATTACCATGGACCGAATATTGAGGTTGATGGTGAGGCAACATTGAATTATGTTGTCTTTGTCCGGGAAACAATCTATGATCATTTTGAGGCATTGGTCTTTGCAAAGGTGGCATTTGATACATGGTTTGTTTTTTTATAAATAGTTGTTGCTGTTGTGAGTTTGAACTTGGATGTGATACAGGAGGAACTGATAAAGGAGGTTGAAATGTATTTTTATATTTATATGTCCTGGTACTATTTTGGTTGGTCTGTTTTTCGCTGGGTTCGTTTTTTCTTTCAGATCTATCTTTTTTATTGAAGTTCATAGAAACGGAACCTGAAAAGAGATCAATAAGTATCAATAAGTAATTTTGTCGATGATTACTCTATCTCGATTTCTTAGCTTTTATCTCTTTAAATTCTGTGGATATCCTAATGGAATTAGTGAAATAATTCGGATATAATGACGATTTTGGACTGCGAACAAGCTGTCCTTTATAAATGAGTATATCGAATCTATCAGATTCTTCTATGGCAAAAAGGGGATCAAAAGATTCACAGAGTCAAAAAGAAATAAAGAAAAAAAAAAGAAAACAGCGGAAGGAGTAAACACTGATTAGATAACTTTTGGGGCGTGAAATATTCAGCGGGTCCGACAAACGGTGGGATATTTATAAATAGAATGGATATTTATATGGCGTGGGAGGATATATGTGCCTGATATAGAGACAAAACTAAACGAAAGGATCAGAGAGAGTGTGACGGAATCAAAAGTGTCAGAAATAATGCGTACGTGTAGATATATATATATATAGATATATATATAGATATAAATAAATAATTAAATTAAACTTGGGAGCTAATAAAGTATTATTCCTATTATTCAACAAAACAATAGAACTCGGGAAACTGAAACGACCCTAAGTTAATAAAGTGTGATTATTTATTAATACTGGCAGATAAAAGAATAACAGTATAATATTGCTATTGTATTTCTTATGTCTTTCGACGCTACTAATTAAAAATAAACTCTAATCCAGAAGATTCGAATCTGCGTACTCGCTGAATCGATAAAATTGAGTTTGGATATGTGAGGCTATGTCCTCGGGACAGGACAACTCATAAATCCACTGCAGCAACCGGGTGTGTGGTGAGTACAATGTCCTGCCCCACTCTATTACGCGGGTGCGCCAGAGAAGCGGACTTCCTGCGCGCCATGCAACTCTTCCGTGCCCGCTGCACCTCGCCTGAACTATTTAAAATTGTATTCTTCTCTTTCCCGAGGCTTATTGGGTGTGCAGAAAATTTAACACGCTTAGCTTTGGGCGAGTTAGGTCCGCCTCCGATGATACCCAATTCACATTTGTAGAAATGTGATTTTCATATTCTTTTGTTTACCTGAGTAATCTACCTAATCTCGATGGTTCCCGAAAAAGAAAGAAATGATGCATCTCTTTTGAATTGGTGTGTTTCAGTGTTTATATAGACATAAACTTACTTCTACCTACATTTAAGCTTAGATCACTCACGCTATGATATTAGTGCCCTGAAGACTTTATACTGTACTCTCGCTATTTTTCCGCAACTCGTATACCTATATAAATAATAATCACCTTATGCATATTCTAAAACAGTACGTTAAAATCTAATCAATATTATGATAATTAATATATACGTATCATTATATATTTCGGAGAATGTAGCTACTTATCCTATAACACTCTATCTTTCCATACATTTGACGCATAAATTGGCGCTGTATTTACATTAAATGTGCGCATCGTGTAATCTGTAACCTTTAATAGCTTATCAATCTAAATACTCTCTCAATAACGCTTGTTATTGTCCCTCTATTGATAAAATATTGGCATTTATTTTATTCAAGTAACATAATATATAAATTAAGATACATTAAACTCACATGATATTATTATGATATACGTGTCCATATATAGCATATCATATTTTATATTGCCACTAATAATTATCACAATGACTAATCTCTCATCAATTCGCATTACAAAATTGAACTTCATTATCTCTCGAATTTCTTCCCGTAAATATGTTGCGTCATAGAGATCATAATTTAATTAGGGGGGATTTCTCGCGGTTGCCAGATTCTCCGCGAGCGGAGAGTCGAGAGTCTGACTCACCGGAGAATACCTTACACTATTGTTAAACTTATCCTGTAAATATGAATAGAACGCAATTTAAGGTTTTCGCAGGAGCAGGGGTTTATTATATAAGAATCTTGGGACTGCATCAAACATATGATTAGCATATGGGAGCCATAGCCAATAAATTGATATCGGTCGTATTTTTTAACAACACAACTCATACATTCGATGTAGTTTTTAAATATTAAGTTTAATTAAGTGCAAAATGTGGTGCCTTACTACATTTACATAATGCCGTTTTAAGTGACTTCTCAGTGGACTGAAATTCTCTATATATACTTGACAAATCAGTATACCATCTCTTTCCAGGCTGAAATGTTTACTGCGTGCGTGTACATTTAATTGATCGCAATAGAGCAGAAAAAATTAATAAAGCGAAAGTTTTAGGAAAAAATAAAATAAATCGCTAAAGTATTTCCTCTGCATGTAATTTACTGCACCTCTTAGCAGTAGTGGCGATCTCCTATTGTTGAAAAATTAACGCGTACCTAATGTTTTTCCCTCCTTCTGTCCCCCATCAACAAATAGAGTAATAAATAGGGCCAACGAAAAATTTGTTCTTCGCAAAAAAGTAGCAGTTACGTTTCCTGTATTTCCACTACGAGAAAGTGGTAACTCTCTGTAAAGATGCATCTTGTTATTCCGGGTAGTCTATGCTTTACCAAACATCTAAAATTTGACCTATTATATATGGGCTCAAAAATTTTTAGCTTAGGATTTAATCGATGTGATTCAAATTGAAGATCTCAAAAAGTAGAGTTACAGACGCATTCCTTGCCTAATGTGATTAGAAACCCAAAAAGAAAAAGAAAAAGTAAGTTTGACCTTAATTATATTTTATAGTTTCAACCATGGACATGGGACCAAAAGATTCGAAGATCCAAGCGGAACTCTCCGAAATAGAGCCCTCGTATACAAAACCTAACTCATTCTTCGTAAATCCATGAAAGTCGATAGTGTTTTCTGCGTAACGGTTCTGTCAACTAATCAATATGATACATTGGGCCTGGCTCATCACCTTCAAAAAAAAAGATTTCCTTTACACATTTATGAGGATCTAAAACTGTTTTATTATATACTCTTCATCTCAAAGGAATATCGCAGCATTAGTAATTTTCAACGATGAGGTTCCTTGTGAATTGGATATATGCAGACCAAAAGCAAATATAAGGCGCAATTGTCATGTTGTGGGATGATCATCTTACGTTTGATAATTGTTAATTTTAACTCTTGTAATTGAATATTTGATTGAACGAAAGAGCGATTTGAGTCGAAACATCAAAGTATCTATGTTGAAACAAGCGTGATGTTTTCGTTTTGTTTTCTGAACGTTTCAGCTTGATAGATATAGATAGCCTATTATTGTGTGCCTTTATTTGTTAACTACATTGATACATGTCTTGTGCTGAATTGAATGCTAGATAATTGTGGGCCTTTTGGATGGATATAATGATGGTATTTGCTATAATCTGCTACAATCACTGGTAAACAATTTTATTATCTTTAAAAGTGATCCCATTATGATGTTACTCATACCAAGGAGGTTGTAAGATATTTTGAATTCTATTTAGAATGAATGAACAGAAAGGTTATGAATGAATGGGTAATCACATCGTTTCTTTTACTTCCAAATGACTAGTTCTTTTGTTTTTCAAAGGATTATGAAAAGCAGATAAGATTTTCGTTTGATTTGTGATTTTTTGCAAATTCAAAATCAAATATTTACCAAAAGCTGTATCAGCTAATTAAAGTTTGCTTCTAAATAAATACTTTAATTCCTTGAATAAGAACAATATATGAAAAATTTTATAGGAACCTTACGGCTAAGTTGGCGCACAGATTTAAACGAATATATGACTATTATTGTAAGTATCCTAATTTACAACATCCCTTATCACTTTTGCAAAGGGATATTGAGTGTTAAGTTTCACTTTCAAGTGTAGGATCATAATTCATTGCAATCAAAGAAACTGATAGAAACCGATATTTTATATTGAAGTTCATATATTTTTAAATAATGCAAACCTGCATCTTCAATATAAATACTATTTGACAATGATTCAAGAGATGGGCTGATGCCATTTTCTTTCGCCGAAGTATGTTACCATATTAAAGGTTTCATGAAACTTCCCTTGAAAATGAGCTCACATTATTTATTCACCTTATCAAATTGAACCGCTAACGTACTATAATATTTGTGATTTTAATATATAAGGAGCTGAAGAGTACTTCTCATTTCAAAAGTTAGATGAATTATTACACTTCAAATACTAGTTCTGCTTAGAGAAAAAAAACTGTTTGTGTTCATGTTTTACTTGCCATCGTTCAGATCCTTTTCTTTTCCCACTGCATATAATTTCAATCTAGTAAACTTATACTTAACATTAGCTGTTAGATACTCATATGTGTATGTAGAGGTAACTAAGTACTCCCAGGATAACTAATATGACTCATAATTACGTCAGATATGAATTAGTTATTCGAAACCTAACTAAGATATATTAAAATGGGCACTTGAAGATTTTGAAAGTCCCACTTGGAATATCATAAACCATTACAAGGCACATATATATGACTTTTTTGTTGTCACATTTATCGGACAGTACTTTTCTTTCCAAGTAGCTTGCATAGGTAGAAATAACACTCAAGGTATCTAGGTATTAAATGTATTACAATAATCTGTTGTAGAAAGTTCTTTTCATACTATTTGAAAGATTTCAAAATTTACGAGCGAATCTCTGCAACACATAATGATCTTCAAGTGCCCCCTTTTTTTTCCTTTTCAGTTCAGAAAAAATAAAAAAAAAGTACGGGCACTCTTCAGGCATGTGAAGCTTATATTTTCGCAAGCTGTTAATAGATTGAAAACCTCGGATTCACAATTGTTAATTTATTAAAATTCAATGCAGTTCTACGTCCGCCGCGCGCTTACTGCATGTACCTATATGCAGCTTAGGAAAACTAAATTCGCTCACTATCACTCGTCTCTGCGGTGACCTGGACTTATCAACTGACCAATAACTCTCGCTGCTCACTTAGGCAGAAAGAGATGCGCTATGCCAGTATTAAGTATTACTCTTCAAATTGCCTGCGTAGTTTACAATTTTACTAAACGGGAAATTAAACTCTAATAAAACCGAAGACTTTTTAGATTGGAAGTTCTTTTGTGGTGCCCAGAAGTTAACACAGAATTAAGAAAAGAGAAAGATGTAAGCTTTTAAATTAGTTCGATTGGCATCAAGTTATCTATTAAAAATTCAAAGCATTCTCTCTTCAAGTTGTTTAGACCTATTTGAATACGTATACCATATAATATTTTGAACATTTGATCTACATTCCTCGCCCAAACAAATTAATAATAAATGCACTGAATAATGTGTATTGTTACACACGGACGATCTTTGCTTAGAAGGACTCAACTTCCGGGCGGATCGATAGGGAAAATCCTCACATTTTGAGTTTCAGCTTGATGACGAGCATTTGATGGTCACCTTCTTTATTGCGACCAGCATTCTTTCGCAAACGTTTCTTTTGGCGTAAATTTCAGGTCTGATTTTTCACTGTTTTAATCAATCTATACCTAAATGTATATTTAGAAACCTTTCTTTTGATCTATACCTAAATATACATATACAGAAGGAACGACTTTATCGACTTATACCCAATGATACATATTTATGATCTAATGTATGATCTTATGTATATATATATACATATAACACATCAAGCATATAGCAATAATTGTTCTTTGTATTCAAATTAAATTCCGCGGTTCTGTGGTTCAGGCGGGTGTGAATCGCTTTTCTTACGAGATCTCAATTCACGCGAGTTTTGTAAAATTCCCATGGTCCGGCATATGTTTCTCTACCAAATATTAAAAGGGAAAGATACATAGATTCCGATAGTATTTGATGGCTAATTCAATTTCTATACATATCAGGGCCCATCAGTTACTCATCCAGGAGTAAATAAAGTTATGAGACTTATAGGCACAAACTAAGATAATGTAATAGAAGCTGTATCTAAGTTAATTGTCAATTAGTCAACAGACTCATAATTTTCAGTGAATATTCCAAGGCGGTTTTTTGCTTGGAGTTGAACTCGAATTCATCCTTAGATCCTACAATACAGATGTTCTTGGTATCATAGTGGAGGAATGATAGTCATACGTGTGATCTACTCATACATCTCACCTAGTTATGTCATAAGGCGGTCAAATTTAGCCGCCCATGGTAGTCATGGAATACTTGCTCCACCTACAATCTATGCATTTATCTGCCTTGGAAATCCTTCTAGATCACAATTAGAGCTAAATATGCTTCTGGAGTATCAATATGAGCCACATTGTTCCATGGTCTAAAATACAATAAGCGTGGGTTAGTTCAGAAGCAGGAAGACTTAAATATGTATCGACGAGGAGGCGATACCAAGACAACCAAAAGGAAAGAATAAGTAATGGTACACAAGGTGGCCCCATTTTTCTCTGAGCAATTTATAAGGTGAATCCTTGCATAAACTCTTTTGCTTCCAATTCGGACTTACTCTTAACATCAAGTTTTGAAGTCTTTCTAGAAGGTGATTTATCTCTAGCATTTTGCGTGTTTCTCTCTCTGGTGGAATCTCTTCCACTTTTGTATTCGTTTATACTTTCTTTGAACAACTGATCTTTTCTTTCCTTATTCATCATCAAATCCACCGGGTAAGGTTTAACGTTGTGAACAGGTGTATTTTGAGCCTTGTGTTTCTTTTCAATGAATTCAAGTCTTTGCAGTTTGCGATCCTTCAAGGTTTTTCTGTACTTTTCAAGTTCGTCCTCTATAAATTCATCGTCGATATCCTCCCCTTTCGATTCAGCCTCATCTTCCAACTTGTCTCTATATTCCTCAACTCGTAGCTCTATCTCTCTCAACTCCTGTCTTGACAGCTTTATCACGGAATCCTTTGAGGATTTTGAATCTGTTCCCGTAACTGCATCGCTATCATTTTTCTCTCCTTCACTGTCACTATCACTATCACTTTTCCTCGTTAACTCATTCATCTCTTTCTCTAATTTATCTAAGTCAATGTTCAACTTAGCTTCACTTCGTTTATAGTTCATGTTGTGTAACTTTTCCTGAAGCTTTCTTCTTTCATATATTTTGCCCTGAGTACCATCCCTATCTCTCTCAGCTTGGCTGGATGCATTCTTTCTCACGTAACCATTTGTTCCTGTACCTCTTGCAGTTTTCAAACCAATCCCATTATATGACATTTTGTAATTATTGATCGAATATGATGTGAACACTATAATCACTTCCCCATATAAAACTCACTACGCAAATAAAACATATATTCCTTTCAGATTAAGATTAAAAAATTTACGGCAGAGTACCCCTTGCACCCCGAAGTCGCGTCAAGCGATACACGAAAAGTCGATTATAATCATTGCGCAGATCTAAGTAGGCATTTTTGGCCCTCCAGATCAAGCATATAAAGAAGCTATATTTAATAAGAAACTACATTTGAGAGATATTCCGAACCCAGATACAATAGTGGTACTGTACTGATGTCAAAGAATGAGTCCGTCTAAGTTGAATAAATCTCAAGAGCTAATGAGTAGGTTTTTCAAACCTAAATCTCAGTCTCAATCTCAGTCTTCTTCTCCAGTATCTAAAAGCAAGACACCAGAGGTTACGACAGATGATGTTATAGATCTCAGTAGTGATGTTGAAATATCAGACAAGGAAGACCAGAGTCCGAATAATGTGCCTGAGATGGACACGAGTGTCAAAGATGAGCTTGAAAATCTAGAAGAGTACTCGAGTTTTCTGTCATCTCCACCATTTCAAAGTAGTAAAGATACTACTCCAATAAGATCTACTATTCAACCCACTCTCTCTGAAGAAATACTCAAACCAGTTCATGATTCTCCGAAGTTGAGTAATGATGAGAATGCTTCCAAAAAGTCCATATCAGGTTTCAAATATGACAAGGTTTTTTCACCTGAAAAATCTCAGGTATCAGAGGAAGCCATGAATAGACATTTAGCATTCGCAGCGAAACTTGGTGGACTGAAAAATTTGGATGATAATAATAAAAGAGACACGGATTTAGAATTAGATGATGAACAAGATCCAGATGAACTAGAGCCACCTAAGAAGAAACAAAAAAATTCGAAAAAGGGAATAAAATTGACACCATTAGAGCAACAGTTTTTAGACTTGAAATTGAAAAATTTAGATAAAGTATTAGCTATTCAAGTTGGATACAAGTATAAATTTTTTGGCAAAGATGCTGCTATTGCTTCTAAGATCTTGAATATAATGTTCATACCGGGAAAGGTTTCATTAGATATCGAATCTCCAGACTCGGATGATGAGAAACTATACGATAGATTTGCATACTGCTCGATTCCTGACTTTAGACTTCACATTCATTTGAAGAGATTGTTAATCAATGGTTTGAAAGTCGGAGTAGTAGATCAGACAGAAACAGTTGCGATTAAGAACAACGGATCACAAAAAAATAAACTTTTCACTAGAGATATTACCAATGTTTACACTATGGCTACTTATATAGACAATGAGGATAAGAATTCAACTTCATTTGCTTCATTACGAGGTAGTTACATCTTTGCCATAACCGAGATAGAGAACCCAGCTACTAAGAAAGTGCAGATATCGGTTATAGCTATTAATTTATTCTCTGCTGAAATTGTATATGATGAATTTGAAGACGATTTCACAAGACTTGAATTAAATACTAGATTTGCGCATTTTGAGCCTGTAGAATTCTTAGTTGTTGGAGAATTGAGTAAAAATACTAGCAAATGTTTCAATACGTTCAAGAAACAATTCAAAGGTGAAGTACAACAACTACGTGAATCAAATTTGGGGGAAAGAGGATCTTTGAAAGATTATCTAACTTTATTACAAGAACATGTAACTGATAATATTTACAATTTCTTATCGGTTAGATTCACAAATTCCAAATTACTCATATTATTCACAGAACTGATAATATATTTGAAAGATTTCAATCTTTCCAATGTCTTTGAACTAATTGAAAATTATCAGAATTTCCAAGAAGAAAGAAGTGATCCAAGTATGATGATTTTAGATTCTAATACTTTGAACAATCTTGAGATTTTCTATAACTCTACAGATCTAACTGAGAAAAACTCTTTGTTGTGGTTATTAGACCATGCTAATACGAAATTTGGTAGTCGTATGTTGAAGAAATGGATATCGAAACCTCTTACAAACAGAGAATTGATCTTGGAAAGGTTGGAATCAGTTGAGTATATAACCAACAATATAAAAGATCTAAAACTTGAGTTGATGCTTAGATTTTTGAAAACTTGTCCTGATTTAGAATCGGATTTGGCGAAGTTACATTATGGTAGATTGACTAGAAAGCAACTGTTCTTGATGATGAGAAAATTCAATGAATTTATAGAGTTGATATTGAAATTGAAGAAGACAAATGAGGTTGATAATGGAGGTGAGAAGGGTGGTATTTCGTCACATTTGTTGAGTGATATTTTCCAATCATTTGAGAGTTTTCTTGATACTGAACTTTCACAATTCCAGACTTTGTTCAATATGATCAATTCACCATCTGCTATGGATGATTCCATGCCTAATATGACTGCTCATATAACTACATATTTCAACTTCAGTTTCTACGATTACGCTAAGATTTCGAAACACAAAGAGAGAATAGAAGATATAGAAAAGCAATTGAAAGATCAGTTGAAATTCATCAGACCAATTATCAAGAGACCTCAAGCTACTTATATCTCCAGCAACAAAGAACCATACCTTGTAGAAGTCAAGAATTCGCAGGTGAACAGTTTGCCTAAAAACTGGGTCAAGATAAACGCTACGAAATCTGTTTCCAGATTCAGACCACCGGAAGTATCTGCATTGTATGCCAAATTGCAGTACGAACAAGAATTGTTAATGGTTCAGAGTAAATTTTGTTTCCAAGAGTATACTAAAAAGATAGATGATATGTTTCAAGTTGCATTGCATAGAATAGTTGAGAAATTATCTATAATGGATTGTTTATTTTCATTGAGTGCTATTTCAAGTATAAGTAGTCAATACAGCAAGCCTGAACTTGTAGATGAACCAATGATTGATTTAGAAAACTCGATAAACCCATTAGTCTTAACCAGTTCCAAGATGGTTTCGTCAGTTTCACACTATATCCCAAACGATATTCGTATGACACAGACTGAGAATAGAGTCTCGATTATAACAGGGCCAAATATGGGTGGTAAATCTTCATTGATTCGTCAAATTGCCGTATCGGTAATAATGTGTCAAATTGGTTGTTTTGTACCTGCTTCGAAAGCAAGACTTGGGATATTTGATTCTGTATTTACTAGGATGGGATCACAAGATGATATAATCAAGGGGGAATCGACTTTCCAAGTTGAGATGAAAGAATGTTGTTCTATAATCAAATCATGCACTTCGAAATCACTTGTGTTGTTGGATGAGATAGGTCGTGGAACTTCTACTTCTGATGGGTATGCATTAGCCTACTCGATCTTGAATTATTTAATCACTGAACAAAACGAAGGAAAGACCCCATTTGTATTATTCATTACACATTTCCCAGAATTAGGTAATCTTGAGAAGAAATTCCCTAACTTGGTTCAGAATTATCATATGGGTTATAAATCAGAAGAGAAAAAAAATTATGATTTCTTGCCTGATTTAACATTTCTTTATATTTATCAACGTGGAGTATGTAGTAATTCTTATGGATTACACGCTGCGAAATTATCTGGTGTTCCTATGGATATCATCAAGTCTGCGCATGTCAAGTCTCTTGAATTGAAAGAGAAAGACACGATCAAGGAGTCTATTCGAATCGTTCAATGTATCAAGCAATTGACCAGTGGTGATGATAATGATGTGGATGGCGTTATTGATAGATTGAAAAGGTTGAGTTAGTTAGTGTATGAGAGATTTTGTATTGTAAATTATATAATTTATATATCATGTCCAAAGTAATGAAAATAGAATAAATAATTGGCAAGGGTGCCAAAGTAATAAATAAATAAATAAATAAATAAATAAATAATGTATGTATGTATGTATGTGTCTATGACAATGACTACCTGTTTCTTTGAAAGATTCTTGATTTTGAGTGTGTTTCTGGACTAGTCAAAGTATAAGAAACGTCTCCTAATTCCTGACCATCGAATATCAAAGCATCGTTATGATCACCTTCATGATGAATTGTAATAGATGAGAAATCTTCAAATGGATCTTCTGCTTGTGCTGCGTCTTTGTTATTCGTCTTTGTTGTTGATGTTGATGTCTTTCTCTTTGATCTCAAAGTTCCTAAACTGTTCTTGGATTTCTTAGATGAGACTATTGAAGCTGTAGAACTGTTTGTTCTCTTATCCTTTTTAGAAAAAGCTTTATTTGGAGATGCCTTGGTGAAAACGGGGATCATTGGTGGTTTTGTATTACGTAACAAAGCCCATTGAGTGGATTTAAAGAAAACGTGTTGTTTTATATCAGCAGCACCTGATTTCGAACCTAATCTTTTAGCTTCATCTTTAATCAATAATTTTTTGATTAAATTTTTACAATTTCCTGAAATTGGTGCAAAATTAGGATGAGAATGATCAGGAAATTGAACTTCTGTCTTTAAGATATTTGAAAAAGTTTGATTTCTTGTTGAACCTTTAAAAGGTGTTATACCGAATATCATTTCATATATGAATATCCCCAAAGTCCACCAATCAACAGCGGAAGTATGACCTTTACCCCAAATAACTTCGGGTGCAATATATTCTTCTGTCCCGACAAATGAATTTGTTCTAAACCCATCAATGCATGCTTTTGTATCTAAAGTAGGTAAAGAACTTGAAGAAGAATCTAACTTATTATTGAAAGAATTATGATTAATCAATTCAGGTTTCTTAATATTATCTGTTTGTTTAGAAAGATCGAAATCACTTAACATAATATGACCAGATTGATGTAATAAGATATTTTCAGGTTTTAAATCTCTATAAATAAACCCATTAAGATGTAAATATTCTAAAGCTGCAACTACTTCAGCTGCATAAAATCTAGCATCATTTTCTGGAATACATCTCATCTTTCTTGTTTGTAAAACTTTGAAAAATTCACCACCCATACAATATTCCATACAAAGGTATAAATGATCTTCAGATTGGAAAGAATGGTATAATGTAACTATGAATGGATGATTACTTGATGATAAGATATCTTGCTCAGTTAAAGCTCTTTTAGCTTTATTTCTAATAATCATTTCATTTTTATTCAAAATTTTCATAGCGTATAATTTTTTAGTTTGCTTTTCTCTAACTAAATAAACTTTACCAACATCACCTTTACCTAATAATTTTAATTTTTCAAATGATTGTGGTGAAACTTCAATATCTGAAATTCTTATTGAATTACTTGAATAATTTCTACCTGTTAATTTTGGTTGTGAATCAGGTTTCAATTTTATAGAACCAATATGTGCATTAATATCTGATTGTGAGTGTGAGTTATCATTAGATGAAGTTGTAGTGGTAGTGGTAGTAGGTGTATCTGTTGAGGTATTGTGTTCGTTGATTAATTTTAAGTTGTTATTATTTTTACCACCAGTATGAGTAACTTTAGAGAGTTTAGAAACTATAGAATGACCTAAATCATATTCAGGTTGAAAAGAATGCATTTGTAAATCAGCAGTTGAATTATTCAAGCTATAATCATGTTTTAAACTAACTTCAAAATCATCAACCAAAGGATTCAAAGAACTTGATTCTCTTGTTGTTTCTAAGGTATCTGATGGTGTTGTTAAAGTGTTATGGTTATTGTCGATATTTAATGTATTTGATCTAGTCTTTTGTTTCCCATTTAATGAATTAGTTGAACTTGAATGATGTAATTGTATACCTGAAGCAGATGGAGTTCTTATCTTTCTAAATTTTTTCATTATTGAAGAAGAGTTGTTGGTGGTGGTTGTGGTGGTTGTTTCATTAGGTGTTGTGATTGTATTGGTTGCAACATTCTCAGTAGAATTATCATTTGATAATACGACGAATGAATCGTTTATTTTTATATCCGGTGTGTTGTTATTGTTATTGTTATTGTTATTATTCGAGTCTGTAACTGGTGGTGGAGTTGATGGAGAATCTGAATTTGATGAAAATTTGAACAGATTTTTGAATTTAGAGAATTTCAAAGTTGAATTACCATTATTTTCATCTTCACTTGGACTGAAAGGTGGTATTGCTGTTGTGTTTGTGCTTGAATCATTCTCAATGTTTTGTTTATAATTAAAGTAACTTATTTCCTGTTGACTTTCTGAAGAACTTGGTGGAGTTTGAGTTGAATTTTGAGTATTTGAGTTTAATTGATTTGGAGTTGAAGGTTTACTTGGATTCAAAGAAAATTCTTCGAATTTATTAGTTGTTAAATCTAAAGACTGACCTTCAACTAAATCTTCAATTTTATGTGGAATTTGTAAAGGGGAGTTACTACCATTACTTGGTTGAATTATATCACCATTATTACCAAATTGGAAAAGTTTTGAAAAAGATAATTTCCTTGAATTTGATCTTGATCTATTTTTGAAACGTGATGAAATTAATGCAGAAGATAAGGAATTTGTTGTTGTATTTGTATTTGTATTTGTATTAGTTGTATTGCTTGTATTCTGCTCTGGAAAATCGACAGGTTGTTGATTAGGTGATACGGGAGTCATTGGAGTTGATGTTGTTGAATTCGGAAGTGATGATCCAGTAATCAAAGGTGATGATGATGATAAATTATTTTGTTTACTATTATTCATAATCGTTATTATTCGTCAAATGTTCGCGTTCGTTTGTATCTAAATCAGCAAAGTATCACTTACTCAAACCATTAACGATAAGATGAGTTGTTATATTGATCAAAAAAGTAGACAGACTAATTCCGTGTATATGCGAGCGAAATTCAATATGATTGATTATAATCAAGGTTGATTTTGATCAGTTATGCAATGATTTATTAATTAGTACCTACCCGGATAAATAAAGCAAATATGAAGAAATGAGTAGAGTATAAGTATAATTAATGAATTAATCAAGATATAACTTGGTTGCTTGACTTGATTGATTAATGAATCAACTAACTAAACTAACTGATCAGAAAATCGATTGATGATTGATAAAATTACATTACATGAGTTTTAAAAAACTCTAACTAACTAAGCATTTTAAATGTGTGCGGTGGGTGGGTTTTAGTCTTTTTAAGTATATTATATTATAGTACATAGTTTATTTTATTTATTTAATTAGCTAAATGTGGAGGTAAGAGGAAATTAGCAATAGAATCTTTTATATAATAAATATGATTACAATTCAAACAACTCATTTTGCCTTGAATTATCTGAGTTTCTAATAATAAATTATGCAAATCTTTAAGCAATAATAAATCTTCTTGACTTAATTCTGTTTCTGACAAATTCGATTCGTCTATGATTTGATCATCTTCCTGGATCAAAGAAGTCAAAGTTGGTTTAGAGGAAGGTAGTTTATCATTACCCAAGTCATGAGCAATTGATAATACTGCTTCCCAATTTAATCTATTCAGCATTGATATAATAAATAATGGTTGAAAATCTTGTTCTTGTATTTCAATTTCACAATCTGTGAATTTCAAAGGATATGATAAATCGGTTCCTGAACATGATTTAACTGAACATCTTACGAAATTTGTCGTTAAAAACTTCATTATTAGTTTGTTTTGTTTGTTAATTATTTTCAACTACTTACTATACATATATATACAGTAAAATAAAATTAAAATTTTTTACCTTTTTCAATTTTCAAATTAAACAAAATTGAGGCGGTGTAGTTTTGAGAGTTATTCTATTCTCTATATACATGTTCATATTCATTGGAGTGTTTATTAGTACCTGTTTCTTCTTCAGGGTAATCAAGAAGTTCATAAAATCTGTCTATAATATACTCTAAGTTTGGTCTATCTTGGAATAATTCACAACCTTTATTAGCAATAGACAAAGTTTCTTGAATTGTCGATTCATGTAATACTAAATTATTCAATTTTTGTAAATCATGACTTAGTTCAGAATCTAATCCATCTAATTTAGGATCATAGATTAATATAAGCATAAATTGTGTAAACATTGAAATATCGTTAGTTTCTATTGATACTGAGAGTAAATTGTTGAATGAGTTTGGTGTTAAGGGTATAAGGTAATTTGATAGCCTTAACCATTTTGTTTTCAGCTTGTATTCATTATCCTCTTCTGATTCATCATCAACTTTAACTTTAACTTTATTCCTATTAAATCTAGTAATCTCCAAAGCTTCTTTATTTATAATAGATCTTCTTCTTGCAGAACTAACGAATTTAGTTCTTAAGTATCTTCTTATAATAGATTTTTTCAAGATTTCCAATCTATCAAGTGTTGAATCCAGTGGTTTAACAGTTCGATTAATAGAACAGAATACTCTTGATATTAAAGTTGTTATATGATGTAATTTCAAATAATTGAAATGGTTTAATAGTAATGGAAAGAGTATATTGTATTGATCTTGTAAATCCTGGGGGATTTCTTTAACTTTATTCATAGCTATATCTCTAAGCAAAATTTTATTCGAGTAATGAAATTCATCAAGTGTAGTGATAACAAGCAAGATATAATCATCTATACTACATTTCCCATTCTTTAGTCTATTGAATTTGGTTTTTAGTTTCTTTATTAAGGAGTAGAAATTGTATATTAATGGGGATGAGGTGGTGTTATTATTATTATTATTATTATTATTATTATAAGGTATTATTTCATAATCTGATTGATTTGATTGGGATGATTTTAGCGGTATTTCAGTTTTAGTTATTATATCTTGTGGGTTTTTGTAATTACCGAGTTTTTCTTTAATATCCCGTATTAATTGTGAGTTTATTAAATCCATTGAATTTATGGATTTTGAATTAATTATATGAGATTCTAGAATCATATTCGATAATCTATGAGTCTTATGTACAGATCTTGCCGGTACAGTATAGTAAAACGGCAGTGATCCAATCTTATTAGTTAATTCCTGTGGTGTTAATGGTAATTTATCTGTATTAGTATTAGTATTAGTATTAGTGGTGGTGTTTTTCAATTTTAATGTAAGTGTACCATTTTGATAATTTTTTATTAATTTAAGTAAGTCTGGGTTAGGATGTGGTAATCTGTTTAAATTTGTTTGAATATTAGTCAAACCTATTATTGTTTTATTCATTCTTGTTTGTTAGTTAGTTAGTTATAGAAAAAGAGTTTATTTATTACATAGTAATTTATTTATTTTATTACCTTACAAATAAATCTACAAAAATCTTATTAAAAAAATTACCCTCGATTTGAAAATGAGAAATTTGATGTGTTGATATTCTTACTTAGTATAGTATAGTATAGTATAGTATAGTATAGTATAGGTGTTTCTTTATTAAGTAAGGTATAAGGTATAAATTAGGTAATAGATAATAAGGAAATATGTTAACACTATACATTAAAGCAGAGTTAAACAACGTAACTAATTTAGAAACAGTGGAACCATATGAATATAATTTTCAAATTCAATGTACAAAATGTCGTGAAATACATGATAAGATAATAAACATCAATTCAATAGATAAGTATGAGACCAAGGGACATGAGACAAATTTTTTATTTCATTGTTCATTTTGCTCTAAAGAGAGTACTATTAATATAAACAAGCCAAAGAAATTCGAAAGTTATAAAATTGAAGATTCAGGTAAATCAAAGGCAATATTAGAAATAGATAATAGAGGTTTAGATTTACTGGATTTTAAACCAATTGGTGGTGTTTTTAAAGTTGATTCTATTATAAGTAAGAATAAATTTGATGAAGTTGAATTAAGTGATTTTGAATGGTATGATTATGATGATTTAGGTAATGATGAAGTTAGTATTACTGATATTGTTTTTGAGTTGAAGAAGTGATTATATATAAATATAAATATAAATATAAATATAAATATACATTTACATATATACATATATACATCTATACACATCATTAATACTTATTAGCTTATTAGTAGTAATCACTATAAGAGTAATTAATTAATCCCTTTTAGTTTAATTCCTATCAATCAATCTATAATCTATAATCTATTAGTGTAGTTAGTGTAGTTATATAGAGTAGAAGTATCTTACTCCGCCACACCAGCCACCGCTCTGTAACTATGTGGCGTGGCGCAGCTTAAGAAACTAACAAATTTCCCCAGAAAATAAAGAGCAAAAAAAGAGCAAAAACCAGAAACAGAAATAGAAACAGAAACAGAAATCTCCGGGGGTGTGACTGGTTTCACTGTTTGTTAGTTTGTTAGTCTGTTAGTCATGTTTTATTTGCATGTGAAATGGTTAGTTAGTTAGTTAGTTAGTCTGTTTGATTGTTACACTACAGTCTTCTCTTCCGTTTGTTACTCTCTGTTACTCTGTTCTCTGTTCTCTGTTCTCTGTTCTCTGTTCTCACTCTGTCACTCACTGCACTCACACCCCGTGTCTGTTATCTCCACAAAATAGTGACGTATTTCAGGTAAGTTGATTCTTAACATTGTTGGTATTAGTATTACTACTGTTCATTTGTTACTCAGTATATCCTTTTACCCATACCCACTTGCCCATACACCCACCCAACACAACACGCTCCCACTCACACACACACACCCACACACACACACAATGTCAATCAAAGACGATTCAATGACTAAAATAATAAAACCTCCAGGTGCGATAACAGAAAGAGTTGCTCAAGCTTGTGATAGATGTCGTTCAAAAAAAACAAAATGTGATGGTATTAGACCACAATGTTCAAATTGTAAAACTGTTGGTTTAGATTGTTTTATTTCTGATAAATTATCAAGAAAAGCTTATCCTAGAGGTTATACTGAATTATTAGAAGAAAGAATAAGAGAATTAGAATTTCAAAATAAAAAATTACAAAAATTATTAGACCTTAAAGAGGATGAGGTAGTTTTTGATGATACCACAAATGAAGAAGAAGAATCTGATCAATCATTATTGAATTCCAAAAATTTAGCTATATTAAATCAAAATAATTTACACGACCATTTGCATGATGAATTTTGTAATTGTGGTTCAATTAATAGACCTGTTTCAATTGCTGGTTCTATTGATTTTGATAAAATTGATTTAAATGATAAAGAAACTAAAGAGATTCAACCGAAGAAGATTAATACTCCCAAATTCAATGGAACAGATGTTGATAAATTAAGAAACTACCAAAATTATTCATTAGAACAAATTAATGCTCCTGGTGCAATGGCTGCTATTACATTACAAAAAAATTTACGTACTAAAAATTTCATGAATTTAACAAATTTAATAGCTTCTTCAATTCCAAGATCAACTGAAGAAACTTTATTTATACCTACTTTAATGGCTAAAATTATAAGTGTTCATGGTTTTAATTCAAAAGCTCCTTTATTTACATCAAGATCAATTGCTTTGTTAAAAGAATCGTTTAATGAAGGTAATAATTATTCCCAGACTTTTATTAAATCCATTGATTTTAATAAATTATCAAATCAACAATCAATTTCATTTTTCAATATGTTAAATTTACCAAATCAATTAAATTTGGACTTGTATATCAATTTATTCTTCACAAATTTCAATAATTTTATCCCATGTTTAAATCAAAATATCTTCATGATAAATTATAATAAATTTAATAAATCAAGAGAAGCGAAATTTAACGATTTATCAATGTTTGGTTTAGAAAAATTTGGTGAAATTTTAGTCATTATAACTACTTTGGTTAAATTATCACAACAAAAACATTTTTTATCAAATTTACAAAGTGAAAGATATAATAACGAAGAAAATGAAGAACAATTTAATATATCAAAAGAAATCGATTCATCATATGAAGAATTTAAACACTATGATAGTATGATTCATGATTTTATAAATTCAAATTTAAATTCAATTGTATCAATATCATCATTACAATTAACAACTTTAGAATTGTTTTATTGTCTTATAATTGGTGATTTAAATTTAGCTTATCAATTAAGAGGTAAATTAATTACAATGTCACAACAATTAAGATTACATAGATGTCCAACTGCTGTATTAGGTTCAAATGGTTCAAATGTTTCAAAATTACAACAAGGTGAAAGAAGAATCTTATTTTGGTGTATTTATATATTAGATTCTTTCAGTGCTTTAATTTTAGGTGTACCACGTTTATTAAAAGATTTTGAAATTGAATGTGCTTTACCTTCAACTATTAAACCACAGGATGAATCCACCAATACAACAACTGATGATGAAACTGCAATAAATTCAATTATGATTAATAATAATAAATTATCACTTGCGGGTAAAGTATCTAATTTAGCATTGGCTATAATGAGATACTCAAAAATTCAAGGTTTAATAATTGATCATATTTTCAAAAGAAGTAATAATAAATTAAGCAATGATTATAACGATATTGATGATTCAATTAATTTATTATTTGAAGATTTATTAGAATCTTGGAGAAAAAATTTATCAAAATCGAATAATTTATTCTTTGAAATTGATACAAATGGTGATTTAGATAAATTAGATTTCCCCAATTTGAATGAAAATCAATTAATTTTGTCGTTTTTATACTACCAATCGAAATTATTGATTTATATGCCATTGATGACAAATTCAAGATCTTCTTCTTCTTTTATCATAATTCAACAAACTACAACAAGTCTTTTATCTATATTGTCTAAATTATCAACATCAAACTCAAATAATATCTTACCTATACCTATGAATATCCCAAGGCAAAAGGCAAGACTTAGTTTATTGTCTGCTAAAAACGCACTAGAGTATACGAGATCAGGTAATTTATTCAAAGAATCAAAATATTTAATCTCTTTGATTATAAACGATTTAAGAAATGAAACCAAATTCAAACTATTAGGTTGTCTTTCTGTGAATTGTTTTGAATTCTTAGAGAATGCAATTGATTTGATATTAAGTACTCCAAAAGAAGAACAAATCAACTTGAGTAATTCAGTTAGTACAATTACCACACCACAATCAAGAAGAAGGATGTCTAATTTATCAACTCAAATCAAACCGCAGCAGCAATCTCAACCTCAACCTCAACCTCAACCTCAACCTCCTTCGACATCTAGTTCTAGCTCATCCTCGTCAATACCTATAACACAATTGAACAATTTCAATGTCAATATCAAGAAGGAAGAGACATCTCCTCAGTCATACCCTACAAAAGTGAAAATTGAAGAAGATGTAGCTATAAATGATATATTCTCGTCTCGTCAATCAGAAACGAATACTTCTTCGTTATTCACAAGAACACCAACACCAGGTAATAATAATAATAATAATAATACAACTAATAGATCAAGGGCAAGTAGTATTGTTAATTCTGGGTACAATCAAAAACAATACTCCCCTCAGCAGTATTCATCTGGGTATACTCAACAAAATGGTCCTTTGTTTCAAAAATATAATTCTCCATTAGTTCCAGTGCTTAATCAAGGTAATCAAGGTACTATGGATTGGACAAGTGAGAATAGTAATAACACCAACAGCAACAGCAACACATCAAATGATTTCTTGAATACTTTCTTTAGTCAATCACCTACTAATGGGATTCAACAGACTGATAATAGTACTGGTATAGGTAATATAAATTCATATTCTGATTTATTCATGTTGAATTCAAATGATTTTGCAGTTGATGGATCAATAGGATTACAATTATTAGATTTCGATTTACCCCCTAATACAACCACAACCACAAATACATTTCAACCTCCTAATCAATACATCCCCGATGATAGACCTAATAAAATACTGAAAAGAGAAAGAGATTTGGAATCAGATGATAACCATCACACTGGGAAGAATTTAAATTTAACCATGGATGATGAATTCGAACATGGTTATTATAAGAATACAACCACAACAACCACCATTAATCAAACAAGAAGTGAAAGTCCTCAGAGTGGTAATACTACAAGTACATCAACTGGTTCTGTTGATTTAAACAAGAAAAAACCAAATTTATTCAATTGGAATTAGTTATATAAAGTAATAAGTAATAAGTAATAAGTAATACAACTTTTTGTAAAGACTTATTAAGTAAAGAAAGAACCGGCAAACCGGTTAACGTCAATCAGTCACGTGACCATGTAGTATTTCCTAATTCGGCGAAAAGAATAAATTCGGTAATCTCCATAAAGACGCTTTTTATTCTGTTAAATAAGAATAAGAACCTATTTTAAATAAGAACATTCTATGCTTCTTGTGGCTTACTGGCTATTAGTGGTAGTTCAAACTCAATTGTCTTGGTGTATAGTGTAAGTAATACCTAATTCAATTGAATGAAAATTGAAAAAATTTGAAGGGAATTTGAAAGACTAAAAACAAGGAGTAAATAATTATAATAAGGGGAGTTAGGTAGTAAAAAAAAAAAAATCTTTATCTCAGACTTATAATAAACTTTTGGTTGCATCAAATCAAATAAATTATATTTCAATTATTTATTTATTTATTTATTTATTTTGATTTAATTAATCATACATATTGATTATTTATTTTTCATTCATTGATTTTGATATTGCTTTGTTGCATACCCTATATGACACCAGATCAATTGTGGGTTTAAATAAATAAATATGTCAGATGAGAAAGAGAAATCAGGTAGTAATAGTACACCTGAATTGAACAATGATCAAGTTGATGGAGAATTTGCAACAAAATTCAGAAGATTACGAGCATGTGCAAGATGTCATCGTTTAAAAATGAGGTGTGTTTTCGAAGACCCGAATTTCAAATCTTGTAAAAGATGTTTTGCATCAAAGATTGAATGTTCAATGACTGTTGATCCATCGGGTGCTACTGCTAGATCCAGGGCTAGATCTTCTAGAAACAGGAAAAATATTCAAGGAACTGGTCCTATTGCTGATTTATCACAATCAATTTCAAAAGTTTATAATTTATTGTTGAATGCTCAAAAAGATATTTCAAATATTAAAAATGAACAACCCGAAAATAATGATCTAAATATTGAGAATGGTGAAAATAATGAAAACAATGACAATACAAAGAAAAGAAAATTGAGTTCAAGTGGTAATAATTTAGAATTCAATACTTTAAACGATTTACAAGCTCAATTAAGTGAATTCCAAAGAATGTTATCACATACAATATCATCAAAAAACAACAACGATTCATCAGATTCAGAATCGAATACTTTCAACCCTAATAAATCCATTGCTGGTCTGGGTACTGATTCAAGCAAGATAAACAATGTGAGTACAGGTGGTACTGCATCTTCTATAAATTCAATGAAAGATGGGCCTGTTAAATCCATACCGAAATTACCTTGGATTTCATTCGATAGAAATATAATGCAAGAATTATTCAGATTAAAAATATTAGATATTGAAGATGCTAAAAAGAGATTGGATTTTTTCAACAATGAAATGTTATGTTATTGGCCTTGTGTTTCATTACCAACGAATTATAAATTTGATTATTTATTAGAAAGAGAACCTTTGGTATTATTAGGGTTTATTGCTGTAACGGCATTAAATACTCCAGATTTACACGATACTCTATTGTATTACCTCGAGGCTAATTTGGTTCAAAGAGTCGCAATTACAGGTGAAATCACTGTCAGTATAATTCAAATATATCTTGTATTATCCCTATGGTGTTCACCACCTAAGAAATGGGGTTCATATAAGCATCAAATGAGTCTTTTAACTGCATTAGACCTTTGTCTATGTTTAGATTTAGGTAATGAAAAATATAGATTGAATCCAGATGTTTTGAAAGCTGATTCAGAAGAAAGAAAGATAATACGTGCTTTTATGGGTGTTTATGCTTGTTGTGGTTCCTTAGGGTTATCATTACCTAGATTCAAGGTCGTTTCATGGACGAATAATCATGAAAATTCAAGAAAAATCTTATTAATGGGTGAAATGAATAGAAATGATAGATTTATTGCTTATTATGCTAAATTAATCTCAATTGGTGAAGAAATCTTCATGTTTTTATGTCCTGAAGGAACTCCAAACGCAACTCCTAGATTTACTGTAAGTAATACAACTACAACTAATGGAGTCAAGACTGAAAAAGATGAAAAGACAGAAAATGAAAAATTATTACAAGAATCAGATGAAGAATCAAATAATACTCAATCATTACCACGGGAATCATTGAGAGATATTATGATATCTTATGAAAAGAGAATGCAACAAATTGCAACTGATTCTCAATTGTTAACTTCTTCATCAAAGGAAAGAAATCTACTATCTATAATTTATTATCAATTATTAATGACCATGTATGATTATGTTGTTTGTCGTGTTTTCCTCAAAAGAGATGTCTTAACTGAAGTTTATTTACAAACTTTGAGTAGAATGATAAGGGCAAGTGAAAAAGTCATTGATTCATTTGTCAACTTATGTGAACAAACGAATTATTTCCCAACTTTTTTCTACTATAGACCAATGCATGCATTAGTTGCATTAGTCAGAGCAAGGTTATTAGTGAGAACTCAAAGATTAGACCTCGAAGTTGATGTCGAAAGAGAATTCGATAGAGTCTCTAAATCCCTTGAAGAAGTATCAAAGACTTCATTAGTCGCTAGAAAGATGAAAGTCATCTTGACTAGAGTTGATAAATGGATGAAAGTTTCTAAGAAATTCACTAAAAATGGTGCTAATTCATCAATGGTTACATTATTAGATGAATTAGGAAAAGAAAAGGCAATTGAAGTTATTAAAATCTCTAAAAAAGCCGCAAATTCAAACTCATTATCTTCATCTTCACAAAATTTACTAGATTCGATTAATAAAGCAATTGGTGATAATATTAACATAAATCCTGATTCAAAAGCTCATTTCAATAAATTCATAAACTACAGTGCTGAACAGATATCTCATCGTGGTCATGGACATGGTCAGGTTCAACAACAGCAACAGCAGCAACAACAACAACAACAACAGACTAAATCGCATACATTATCCGCATCAGAAACCAAGACAAATTCCAAAAATTCAACAAATCCCGCTAATAAACCAACTTCTTCAGTCTTGACTACTACACCTGATCGTTCGTACTCTACTGAACGTTCACTTTCAAATATGGGAGGATTAGAAGGTAATGGAGATACAAGTTCTATCTTTGTTCCTTCACCTATTGGATTCTCTAAAAATGAGTATTCTATGAATCCTTCTAATCAATTACACAATAAAACTTATTCTAATATACAACAACAACAACAGCAGCAGCAACAACAAAGTCAATTGTCTTTGACACCATTGACTGGAGATGATCAAATGTTTCCTAATATCACACCTAGAAATTCTATATTCGATCCTTTGTCTACCCCAGCTGAATCATCTACCACTGGTTCCACTTCCCAGATGAATCCACCAAGTCAACCAATCCAACAACAACAACAACAACAACAAAGACACTCGAATGCAAGTGAAGTGTTTGATGATTTATCAGCTCCTAATATGTTTAATACAAGAGTATTGAATGAAATATTCATGCAAATCGATAACGATATTGCTAATTTTATGCCTGGTGGTTCAAATTCATCAGGTATCCCAGGATCAATGAATTCTAATTTCAACCAATTCACAAACACATTGCCTAATCAAAGTGTTGATATCGACGGTACTGGTTCTGCAGCATACACAGTCGATGTAAATCCACAATACATGCCGCAACAACAACAACAACAACAGCAATCTCAACAGCAATCGCAGCAACCACAACAGCAACCACCACCACAACAACAACAACAACCAATGCAAGGATCACAGTTTGGTGAAGGTTTATTCGATCCAGAAACTCAAATTGCTATTCAAAGACAGAGAAATACAAGTGCTGGTAGTTTAGGCAATATCTTTGGAGATGTTGAAGGGTATGGGTTTTGGTAAGTAATATTTATGCATCATTTATACATTTCATAAATTATACTATTCATTCGCTTATTATTTATCTGAAGTAATGATTTTTAAATAAGTAAGTTAAGTTGAGTAATAAAGACTATAAACAGGAGAATTTATATAATATTTTATGTTATGTAGGTAAATCTAATACTAAAGGAGAGATTATTCGGAATCGCCTTGATGAATTGCATGATAACGTTTACCTCTAATACCAAATACTTTTTGATTATATTGAAATAATTCTTGTGGATTTAAATCATTCAATTCCCATTTCATCGAACCGTATAAATTATCAGTCTTGTCCATAAGAATATCTAAATCTTCTTCGAAATTTTCAAGAACCCAATTCCAATCTTTGTTTAAGTCATTGCTATGATAATCAGTTATGAAAATTGCACATTTAGATTCTAATAAACCTGGTAAGGATTTTGTCCAAGTTTCAATCAATTGTGGGGATGTGAATCTTGGATGGAAACAGAAAAATATATCAAGGTATGGATCATATGGGAAGAAATCACCTGCTTCATGTAATACTGTAAAATCTTGTGTATGATAAATAAGACATAAAGTATCATCAATTCTTTTAACAACTGGTCTTTCAGAATAAACAAATTGTTGTTTTTCTCTATCATAAAGACATTCATTACCAATAAAATGTAATTCAAATGTAACATTTGGGAACATATAGTTTAATTCTTTCCATACATGAGGTGGTAAATAAGATTCAGGTCCAGCATTAAGCATAAATATTCTCATTGGCCTATCTTTCAAAGATGATGATCTATTTTCTGGGTATAACGTATAACGTAAAGCAGCTAGTGATTTTAAACCTTCTAAAGTCATTGGACCTTTTGGTTTAAGAAAATATGGTGAATATTCATGTAAAATAGAATTAATTGTCATTGGGAAACTTAACATTTTAGTAACATTTGCCAATTGAAATTCTGTATCCATAGAATAAAATTGTCTTGTATATAAATAAGTATCCCAATTAGCTAAATTAACCATACAATCTCTTTCTTGTTCTGTTGGGAAATCAAATTCAGGAAATGGACGACCTGATCTTATATCATGTTCAAAAAGGTTAACTTTTTTCAATAAATGTGGTCTATCAGAATTATGATAATCAACATCATTTTTCCAAGATTCTTCATCATGATGTGTTGGAATTCCAGAAATTGGACAAGTATAATTGATGTCCTTTTGTGTTACTGGACACTTAGCTCTGGCTTTTATAGTTGCAGCTCTCATCCTTAAATCTGGTGATGGAGAGGTTTCCCATGGATGAAATCTATTTTCTTCAGTTGGAATATCGTTTGAAGTTGGAGTTTCCATACCAAATACACTCCTTATAAAAGATCCAATGTTTCTCTTATTCGATAATGTAGAACTTCTTAGAAGTTGAGCTTGATGACCATTTATGGCCTTGGTTAAATACACTGAATTAACTAACATGTTGAAATCTTTGATAATAATAATAATAATAATAATAATAATAATATGACTATATGACTGATTGTATTCGGGATTTGGTTTCTTTCTATTAGCAAAGTGAAAAAAATCTGTTATTTGGACTATGAACAAGTAAGACCTTGAGACTATCGATCAGATCAGATAAATTCTATGATGATATATAAATTTGATTCAATTTATTGGTCCGTGTCTGGAACTGAAAGACTTTAATTATGAAAAATGATACAACTAAGAATACAAGCTGACGATTCGAGGAATAAACCGATATAAAACAGTAGCTATTTTCCTTTAGATGATTCTATATCTCTTGATAATATCAAGATCGAAGTATATACAATAGACTAAACAAAGTTGAATAACTCTTAAGGGCAACCAAGTATCACCATCAAATCACTATTCCCTTTATTATTGCACCACCAAAATCCAAAATTCAAACCCAGAAGCCAAATTTCTGAGAAATTTTCCAGATTTTCCGTTTTAGGTAATCGCTAATCTGGGCACGACGTTTGGGTAACTTGTTCTTTTTAGAAGTAACCTTTAACTTGCCTTTGTTTCTAAGTGGGAGTAGATCAAGTAGAGTGCTTGATTCGTATTCTTGTTTCAAAGTTCCTGTATCCCGAACGTATACAGAGCATTACTCAGTTGTTTGTAGGATGGATTACGAACCGTTAGCAGAGATAATTGAGTCTCCATTGGAGAAAGAATTCAAAGTCACATTCGAACATGACAACGTGATTACGGAAAGTAGTACGAAATTAATAAGTACAATTGGTGAATTGAAACAAAAGTTTCTTGACTTGTCTCAATTAGAGAAAAACGGTGTTAAAGTTTCTAAAGATGATATATACATGGTAATTAGTGGCGAAAATACAGTTCAATTTGATGATATTGTACCTCTATATCAATTTTTCAACTATGGATCGGACTTATCAATCAATGATATTCCATCAGATTTACATATTTACGTAGGTTATAATGGGAAAGAAGGTGGTTTGAATTCAGTTGATACCTTGTTGAAAGTCAAATTATCTGATGGGTCGACAAGGGTAATTGGTGGGAAATCGTATGATATACTTGAACCACTTGAACCATCTAATCTAACAGAAACTACTAATGTTCCTGGACATATATTCTTAGACCAATTAGCTACATCTTCTGTGAAATATGTTATAACTTTGGTTGATGAAGAAAAAGATCAAGTGAAAAAGGTAGAATTATCCTCTCAACAATGTATTATAGTCGATGATGAAAATCCATCACATGAACCATACATTCTTTTGAGCAATAGTGGTACAAGAGCTCTTGCTGAATTGGCACCTTCAGAGAAATTGACCCTTGTAATAGACGGACCCGATTCGTTTGGAAATTGGAATGATATCGCTGGAGGTGGTAATAATAATGACAATAATAATGGAAATAATAATGGTCATAATAATAATAATGGAAATAATAATGGGATCAATAATGGAATCAATAACGGTAATAATAATGGGATCAATAACGGTAATATCAATGGAAATAATGTTAGGGCAAATAGAAATGGACCAGATAATCAAATCCCATTGACTCTTTTACTAGTGTCAGCGTATAGATTCGTTAGACATATTTTCACATCACGTTGCTTGATCAGGTTTGGTACCTTGGTATGGTTGTTCTTCAAATATGTTTTCTTACTTCTTTTCTTCTATCAGGATGCTGCGACATGGGACTTGACATATATTGAGTTGTTCCTGGTTTTTGTACTCACAAGACAAGAGATCATCGATCAACTGCATGAAATTATCGATAACGATTTACCTGTTACAGTACAAAGATGGAGTAGATTTGCTGTAAGTCGTTGGGAGAAAACCTATAAATTTTGTTTTGGTATAGTAGAATTTTTTGAAAAAAGTGTGATCCTGTTTTGTATTGGTAATAATAGGAAAACTTTGAGAACTCCTGATCTTCCTTCTTATCTCCGAGAAAATAACGATGACATTAAAGATGATGATACTAAACCACTTCCCTATTTTGATTCTTTAAAATGTTTTCCATATAGACCAAGATCGGCGTTAGTGAATAATATAGTGATAGTGGTTCAAGATTTTGTGTTATTAGCGGTGACAGTTTTCCCTACAACCTATCTCAGATTTACAAATGAATTACAATTGAAAACTGACGAGGTAAATAGGATAGAAAGAGAGAAAAGGGAACTGGCAGAGGCAGAAGCTGGAGCTGAAGCTGGAGCAAACCTGGAAGCTGAAGCTGAAGAAATAGCTGCTGAAAATTGAAGAAGAAAAAATTGAACTAAACACGCCGTACAAGCTTTGCCTAGACCTAAGTTGATATTTGTCATACCATTTGTACATACAGCTAAAATATATAAATTTGTATAACACCGAAAGGCCCAGTATGCTAAAAGAAACGAGAATACACTAATAAACGACTAAAACACACCCACCAACCCCTCATGAAAAGTCCAGATCGCGTAGAAATTACAAATCCGCATATGATAAATCAAATCAAATCATCGCAGCTTTTGCCCAAAATGGAATAGATTTTGCTCGAGGAAGTGTGAGAGGTGTGTTGTAACGCTTTGGTATAAATATCCCCGATTCTCCCGTTTTTTTACTTGTACTAGTTTTTTATCTGATTTACTCTTTGATACTATAATCAATTAGTTAAATTATACTTTATACTTTATACTTAATCACATATCATCAATTAATAATAATACAATGGCTGTCTTTGTTCAAAAACCTGCTCCATCTTTCAAGAAAACCGCTGTCGTTGACGGTGTCTTTGAAGAAGTTACTTTAGAACAATATACTTCTCAAGGTAAATGGGTTTTATTAGCTTTTATCCCATTAGCTTTCACTTTTGTTTGTCCAACTGAAATTATTGCTTACTCCGAAGCTGCTAAGAAATTCGCCGGTGCTGATTGTCAAGTTTTATTCGCTTCAACTGATTCTGAATACTCTTTATTAGCTTGGACTAACGTTGCTAGATCTGAAGGTGGTTTAGGTCCAGTTAACATCCCATTACTTGCCGATACCAACCACTCTCTATCCAAGGATTACGGTGTCTTAATTGAAGAAGAAGGTGTTGCTTTAAGAGGTATCTTCTTAATTGACCCAACTGGTACAGTTAGACAAATTACCATTAACGATTTACCAGTTGGTAGATCTGTTGATGAATCTTTCAGATTATTAGAAGCTTTCCAATTCACTGACAAATACGGTGAAGTTTGTCCAGCTAACTGGCAACCAGGTTCCGCTACTATTGTCCCAGAAGTTGAAGACTCAAAGAAATACTTCTCTTCCGCTAATTAAGTTAAAATCAATTTTTAATGAAAAGATGAAATTCTATAGACAAGGAACTAAATCAATCTAATACATAAAACTACATCTAAAGATTTTTTATATATCTTTTATATAATTGAATGCCAAAAATTCTAATAAACATACAAAGATCATTCAGTAATTCGTAATTCAATTCAAATCAACTCAATTGACTTTTCAAATACAGTAAAACACGTTAGTTATTCAAGTACGCAAATTCGCAGTGAGCGGACAATTTTGCCAGCCCCTTACGAGAAATTTCCAAAAATTCTCAGAATTTCTCCGTGGGTGCTTTTTTCCTATCTGGGTCTATTGTCGGTGTTTTGTCATTGACATATCTGTCTTTTACTATTACAATTACAATTGAACTATAGATATACATTTTAACTATTTATATACATTATACATCAAAGATCGAGAATAATCAAATATCAAATATGAAAGATCAAAAAACAATGCCACCTTAGTGGGTTTTAGAGATCCACAACGTGATTGTGATTTTACACAGTGCTAAACTGGAATAATAAGAAGCCCGGGGATTCATTTTTTCCTTTCTGCTTTCTTATCGCTCGCAACTTGCAGGGAGAAAAACTGTGGCGTCACTTTTAGCTTCTAGCTTTTAGCTTCTTCTCTCTCTTTCTCTTTCTTTCTTTTTCCACATAGCAGCGGTGTGGGGAGTGCTCGCTAACCCCATTGCACTATGAACCTCTTGTGCTTATCTAAGCCAGCATCAATACCTACAATTTCCTCTGCTTCACTTGTAGAGACGTAATTTGATAACGGTACAGACCTATCTTTGCTCAGTATATCTTGGTCTTTTGTGAATAAAGACGTTAGCTGTTTCAAACCATATTCCTCTTTCAGTAAATTGATGAATGTTTCAATTGTGATATCTTTATCTGAAAGTTCAATTGATTCAGGTAAATTACCACAAACATCACAATCATCTTTTTTATGAAATGGATCTGCAAATGCCTGTACTCCTTCTTTACCATTATAATACATTGTATTCTCTAGATATGGATTACAAGAAGTAACAAATTTGAAAACTTCATTACAACATGCTCCGGCAATAATCGCATTTGTAGATGCAATCGCAGGTATGATATTTTTCACTACCCCTAAAGTCTTACTCTTTGTAACACCTGGGATGTTGAACTTTTTAGCTCTTTCCAATGACATCACATACATCTTGTCTAAATGTTCTGGAGAATCAGCATCAAACTTTTCATCTGGGTATAATTTAGGCCATTCTAATTGATGTGCCCATTCGATACAATGCTCAGGTAATCTTGGAGTCGATGCCATTGTACATAGTGGATATGTAGTTTGAGGGGGGATTAATCCAAGATAACATTCAAAGCATGCAGTGATGGTCGGGATAATCACTTTAACACTTCCTTCAAATCCCTCTGTACCTCCATCAATCATTGGAATATAAACTCCGGATATTGCTAATTGAACCAATACTTTATTTATCCATCTTCTGGCTTCTACATTATCCAATCCACTTATCACTATGGTAAACTGTTTATAAAAATCATAATCAAAATCTTGAATCTTACAAAAATGACTTGTAATCTTGACATTTTTAACCCTATTCATTACAAACTTAGCAGCAACTTCACTCTTGGATTTACCTACATCTCCCTCACGAAATAAGAATTGTCTGTTCAAATTCGACAACTCAATTGTATCCATATCAATAACGTGAATGTCTTTGAATCCACTTAATGCCAGATCTTTCAATATCTCACATCCTAATCCACCTGCTCCAATAACTAATATCTTTGCTTCTTCTATTCCAGAATGACCAAATTCATTCGTATATTCAGAGTCCGTGAAAGGACCAGGAGTATCCAACACAGGTGCAATCGATATCTCTGGAGCTCTTATATTATCTACTTGCATGTCGTCTAGTCGAATATAACACAGGATCTGCAATATTTAAACTGATCATTACATACTATCAAACCCTATACCTTAACTATTTAAGCTAGATCGCTAATCGCAAATATCTATGTAGTCACCGACCCGTCGAGCCTACCAAAACAAAGTAACACGGTTATAGTCTTTTTGATAAGTTTATTGATACATTTACATTTTTTTCTACATAACTACTAAAACAACTTGGATGATATTTTGAATTTACCACCTCTGAAATTGTACAATGCTTTTTTCCCTTTACCCTTGTCTTGTAACAATCTCCAAGCTTCAATCACATGCTCAGGCATGATAGGTTTGGTATTATCGTCTGGCTCATCAAAAAGATACTTCCTTTTTCTTTCTTTTCTATTTGTAGTGGAGCTACTTTTCAAAGTCTTGTCTACTTGACTTTGTTTGACTTTCAAAGCTTCTTCAGTGATAGTACATACCATTTCAAAAGTTAAAAATCCAAGAATATCAATCACATCATCATTTGGTCTTGCCTCTGTTAAATGTGACATTCCACACCATTCTCTAAACCTTTTGGCTTTTCTAAAAGTAAAACTTGCCTGTCTACAATCGGACCAATGTGCATACTCCTTTTGTGTCATATTCTTGGTTCTATCATCGTTGGCTTTAAGCCTTTTCATTTGGGCAAGAACAGCATCTCTTTCTTCTTCGTCAATTTCATCGTTTTCTCCAAAATCTAATGGCTGTTCACTGAACATGAATTCTAGTTCCCAAGGTAATCTAATGTGTGACTTTTTCTGTTTAGACATCAACATCTTAGATTCGGCTCCTAATCCACCTACTCCAGGTCCATTCTTACCTGCATTCTTACCACCAGTTGCTGAGTCATCCATCAAATCATTACCATTACCAATATCACCATTCTCTTGATCTTTCGCATTCTTACGAACATCCTTCCACGATAAATACGTCCTAAGTCTCTCAACTTTACCTCTATCGTGTCTACTTATGAATATCACATCTTCAGTACTTATCGACCTTGTTCCTCTAGCCATCGCACTTTTTGAACTCTCTAACACTATCTCAATAACTTGGTCTTTCACTATATCCTCGATTAAAGCCGTGGTGGCTTCTGGTGGATCATTGGTTTCACCAGATACAAACATCATCTGCTGAATTTCGATTCTATATTTACTTCTATTTCTGTTAGTTGCATCAGATGCTGCTGCTGTCCCCGTCGTTGTAGCTGCTGTTGTAGCTTTCGTAACTGGAGCTGAGTTGTCATGAGCTTTATTATCTTTCTTTCCTCCAACTGGTCCATCCACCTGTGGACTTGCAGAATTAGCCACCCTCTGAGGGGTACTAGCTGTGGGTGTCATAATACTTGGTCTCGGTGTGCCCCTATTGGACATATGTTGATCAATGCGTGTCTGTTCTAGGAAACCTCTTAGTGAAGTAACATATATCATCCAAGCTATCTACACCAACTATTTTCTGGCTTGAAATAAAATCTAGAAGATGGTCGCGAGATAGTCTCCAATAGACTACTAATATTCTGTAGCATGTAGCTATATATAAGTGCGACTTATTCTGGGGAATTTCTTTCAACATTTACACTCCATTGATCACATTGACTAGAAGGCTTCGTAACAGGTTTTGTTTGACAAGTAGTATAGAGACAACACATTCACACGACAACGGTCTCATTGAAAATGTCTGTCATTGAAAATCTTGACAAAATTGATCTTTCAAAGTCAAACTTCAAAAGTGGAGAGTCTCCATTATTCCTTATAGAACCTTTAAAGTTAATAGAGAAGCCAGATAAGAGAAAAGCGTTTGTGATATTGAACCAGTATATCAATTTGAGTCCTGAATATTTCAAACTGATTTGGGAAAGCTCACCTTTGAGAATATGTGCTGATGGTGGTGCCAATAGACTTCGTGAGTTCATCACCAGACACAATTTGAATCAAGATGACTATTTACCTGATTTTATAATTGGTGACATGGATTCACTCACTCCAGAGACAAAGAAATATTTTGAAGAAAGACCAAGGAAAGTCATAATAAAAAGCCAAATATCACAATACTTCTCCGATCTTGATAAATGTATCTCTCTGATAAATATTTATTTCAATGAAGGTGATAAATTCAAGAGCTTACTAGAATCATTTGATGATTATGATGAATTGAGTGAATACTCAGAGAAACACGGAGATACTTATGTCAATAATGGAGCCAAAGAAATAACCGTGATATTATTAGGAGGAATAGGTGGTCGTTTCGATCAAACTGTTCACACTTTGAACAAAGTTGCTATTAATGAAGGTGGTAAGGTATTTATGAAGTTTATGGTTTTCAACAACGAATACAAAGAAGTGATATTTATGGTGAAAGGACGTTCTTACATTGAAGCTCCTTATCATTTAAAAAATCCTGATAGTTCAAATAGTCCTATTGAAAATAGGAAAATTGGATTATTACCATTAATATCCGAGAGTGAAATTATTTGTACCAAGGGACTGAAATGGGACGTTGAAAAGTGGAATACCTCTATGAAATCCGCTGTGTCTTCTAGTAATTACATTGTAGGGTCCACTGGATTCTACATTCATGTCTCTGAACCTATTTATATCAATATGGAGTTTTAACGAACTTCTATAAGTACGATAATATTGCAGTTACTTGGGGGAGTAATTTGTATTATGTTATGGTACTGACTGATTTATTGCAATTCGACCGAATTGCTCTTGTTTATAGAACTAGTATGAATATAATGATGATAAATATATATTATTGATTTTTGTAGTATTACAAAAATTCAAGTTGTGTAAAAATTTAGAATTTCAGTTTTCAAAAGTTTTCTGAAATTCTTCAATTTTACATTTAGGTTCTCCCTATGCACAATCAAGTCCCAGATTGAAATTCAATTCATATGGGATATCTATTTAGGTGCATTGAAAACTCATACCGATTATAGAAAACCAAAATAGTATTGAAAAATTCATTAAATAAATAAATAATAATGGAAAAGCGTTAAAAAGCGTAAAAAACAAGAAATATGTTACTATGTATAAGAAAAAGAACTAACGACGATCTTTCTCTTGTTGTTCGCCATAAGCCAAATAGCTATAATTGAATGGAGAAGGCAAAGACATATCTTCGAGTCTCATCCCAGGGACACTACTGACTTCTGGGACATCATTCTGGGGTGCATCAAGTGCTTGGTTTGTGGTATTATTCATACTCGGGTCACCTTCTCCGGCATGAGTTTGTTGAGTAGAGGAAGTAGTATTGATTTTAGGTTGACCGCTTGGTATAACCGAGTAATTCATGATATCTTCATACATACTCGAAAATTGATCTTCAAAATCAAAAATTTGACGTTTGCTATATGGACCAGACCTAACTTCCTTCATTGCAGAGTCATATAGTTTAGATTGATCTCTGTATAATAAGTTATCGATGTCATTATCTGAAAACTCCAAGAACTCCTTTTGGATTTCATTAGGGGTTACCGATGTGGCCAAATTTGAACCAGGGTCTTGTATAGGGACCTCGGGGTTAAATTGGAAATATATGGACTCATCTGTTTGGCCAGCCAACGCAGAATTTGTATTAATAAACACATCATTTTGAAGAGGCTTTGATAACTTCATTGGACTTCCATTGAAGTTAACAGAGTTATCCCCTCCTGTATTGAAATTTGCAGCACCAGAAGGGGTTGCGTTCAGATGACTGTTATTGATCATTTGATTGCTTGAGGTATTGCTCTCGGGGGTGTCATTTTCATTCCAGTCACTTGGTGAAACAGATGAAGTGTTGCTACCCATGAATCTAGAAGATGCATATCTGTTCGATCCTGAAGTAGAGCTTGTTTGTGGAATACTGCTTTCCGATGATCGGTGATCATAAGGGGATTGATCTGAATTATTTGACAACCCACCAGTATAAGAAGAAAAGGAAGATGTATGGTTCATTTGAGATACTGGGAATTGATCATCAAAGTTAGAAGAACTGATTGAAATTTTCTGAACTTCAAAAGATTTGATTAAATCCCTAAATCTATCAGCATATTCCAATTTGAAGAAGTTCATAAACAATTTAGTTATAATAGAACCTCTCCAACATCCAAAGTACTCATTTCTTAGACTGAATGCCTTGACATAATATGTTTTCAAATAGTGGAATAGCAACACGAAAATTTGCTTATCCGCAGCAACCTCATTATTGGTTTCTACATCTTTTATGGATACGTTTAACCATTGTAGGACTTCTAAGGATTCAGTACAGTTACTAAATTTCTTTATCAAAGTAGTAAGTGAAAAACTGTCAACATGATATCTCAAAAATAAGGAAAACATAAACAATAAAGATTTGGTTATACCCGCAGATATCTTACTCTCTAATAAATGTTGAAATCCATTGAAAAACTTCTTCAGGTTTCTATGCTGAAGTGAATCGCCATCTATAGCTTCCGTCTCGGTCAAAAAAGTAGTGAAATCGTAACCTATTTTGAATAATTGGAATGTAACTTCTGTTGTTTTATACATATAGTTATTCAAAAGTTCTTCATTGTGCTTTTTGTCCTCCGCAGACAAATTTGTATCATCTTTCTCAAGCTCTAAGACAAGGAACATAAGATAATTCAATATATACAACAATTGCATCAGGTCTAATCTTAACTCAATTTCTTTGAGTCTTGGAATCTTGAAAATTGTGTATATTGGATCAAATTTAACCTTATTGGAAATCAACCCTTGAACACTATTGACCTTATACATCAAGAACTCTTCTGTTTCTTTAATCAATGCATCATATTCCGATCTCTTGTGAGTTGAGTTGATTTTATTACAAATTTTCATCGATTTCCTCATAAGTTGAGTTACTTTGTATTCCAAATGAATATCTGAAGTAATTGCACTTTCCCTAACAATTTTCTTCAACTCTTGAGGTTGTATATCAATAGTGCTTCCTTTTTTGAAAGATTCTAATATTTCTTTATCTCTATGTGATGTGGTAGGTAATTTTGTATCCCACTCGTCATCTGATATAATCAATGGAAACCCGGAGTTCAAAGAATTTATGGCATCGAGATTCAAAACCTTGTAGAATATTCTTCTCCAAATAACACGATCGTTGGGATTAGTGACCACAGAAGCAAATCTTTCAGGGTCTCTGTATAAACCTAAGATTTTACACATTTGAATGATAATAGATAACAGGATCGTTGAATCTTGAGCATCACCATCATCCTCTGGCGAAAAAGAGGAATATAATCTCAATAACAATAGGGCTTGAATATTATTCAATTCGACTTTTTTCCAGATATTGAATTCATTAGGACGATTGGTCAAAAGTAATTTTGCATATTCGATATAGATAGGTCCAATGTTAATATTACTTTGAAGTAAATCAACCATTGCAGGGTCAGAAACAAGATTTGGAGACTCTTGAAAACCTTTGACGTCGATTGTAAGATAACTAAATCTCAAAACGATTAAAAGTATAGCTACAACTGTTGTATTTGAAGGGTGACTGATATTGATAAATGCATCACTTCCCCCTGCTGTTGAGTTATTTGCGGTTGCTTTCTTGCTGTATAAAATATATTCCAAATCTTGTCTGAAAGTTGACTCATCAACATAGGGAACAAGATAATAGGCTTTTTCGAAAAAATTATCAATCAGTAATTTCAAATGTTTCATATCAGGTAGTATCTCATTTATTCTGGTTATAGATTCTTCAAAAGGTATGTTCCTCAAAGATGAAAAGAAAGCCGCTGGATCTTGGACATTATCAGTGCAAGCCGAATGTTCCATAAAAGTTGACCTGTGGTAATTTTTGGAGTTTGAGTCAGTCAACCTTGATTTGATCTGCTTTTGGTACATGTTGTATTGTGCTTTGTGTTGTGCCATATAACCTTTGAACATATTGAAGAGATGGGGATCATTATCTACAGTTGTCATGTGAGATGTGGTACCACCATGTAATATTTTATTTTCCTTAACTATTAGTAAATCAAATTTGTTTGTCAATTCAATCATTGGATCGGAGTGATTTCTATTGTTATTCTCTGAGTTAGAGTCTTCCATAGAGGTATTTGATATCAAGATATCATCATTACTTATACTCTGAAAGTCAATATTATTCTTAGATAATAAATTCTCTAATTTATTTATTCGCATTTTCAACCTTATAGTTTCTGATGACATTTGTAATTTGGGATTGTAACCTGAACTGTTCTCTCTTGAGGTGCCTACTTGACCTGTTAATGCTGAATATTTACATTGAGATATAGTGCCATTTTTGGTACAACTTGAACATGGTCTTTTCTTGTCACATTTCATTTTCCTTTTCCTACATGCTTCACATGAGATGGGTACTCTATTTCTGGTTTTCTTGATCTTCGAACTGCTTTCATTCAAAGATTCGGCAGAACTGACCATGGGAATGGAATACTGAGCAATGTTTGTAGAGGCCGAAGCCGGATCTGATGATGTCATTATTATTTGGAACTTTTAAAGGGAAAGTTTACCTGAAGGCAAAAGAGATTGTAAATGAAAAGAAAAAGTGACAGGAAATATGGGCTTGCTAAAGTTTGCTATGAGTTGAATTGGATAGAAAGAGAAACTTCTGCAATTGAAAGATTGGAGGAAATTGGCTTTAATATCAATTCCGAACCCTCTATAAGCAAATACCTTGAAAATGTAGGAACGAAACGTTTTCCAAGAAAGCTAAGATTGTAAGCAGTGTAAAGTTTGATGTAACCGTATACAGCAGACAAGTCAAAATGTGGGTGCGACGCGCCCACGACGTTATGCGGGTCGATAAGACCCCGGACTTAAGTTAGTAATCACCGTTTGAAAAAGCGGCGCAGTTAATGGCTGGTGATGCTATTATTGTGGCTGGATTTATACCGTGGGTTTAGCTATTATGGTTCCTCCGTACACCTCTATGTTGATGATCTTTAACCTTTAACTACTGTAGGAGGGATTGATTTATTGTTGTACCCATTTTTACCCTTGGCTCTCTCTTTTGATAGACTAAATTCTACAATTATCGAATAAAACACTTTTACAATGTCTTCAAGAATATTCTTCCACAAATTTCCTGTCAACTCACAAGTATGTACTTTGTCAATTTTTGTCAAGAGTTTCCCTCTTACTTGCAAATACTAATCTAACTCATGTAATTAAGGTTTTCTATAAATCGAAATTTACCTATGCTTTAGTAAATCTCAAACCGATTGTTCCTGGTCATGTACTCGTGGTACCATTAAGAGTAGTTTCTAGACTCAAAGAATTAACTGAAGAGGAGACTTATGATTACATCACAACAGTCCAACTTGTTCACTCATTTATTGAATCCTACTATAAAGCTGATTCTCTAAATATTTCAATGCAAGATGGTGTTGCCGCTGGTCAATCTATACCCCATGTTCACACTCATATAATACCAAGGTATTTCAAAGATGGATATGGTGATGAGATATATCAATTGTTAGAGAAAAACGAACTCAATTTGAATTCTGATTATTTGAAAGAAGTGATGGAACCAATGAAGATTCAAGCAGACGAAGATAGAGCCCCTAGAACGATGGAAGTTATGGAAAAAGAGGCTAATTCTTTAGCCACAGCTTTACAGGAGTTTATAACTCAGAAGTAATTCAATGATATAATGATTTTAGTATGTACATTTATTTATAAGATAATTTTGAATATTATCTACTTATATAAAACAAGTCCTTTTATTAGACGGTATCTGATTTGTGTAATTTCTCTAATTTTTTCATCTCAATAATTTCCAAATTTTGTGCTTTTTTATATAACTTTCTCTTCTTTGCTTCGGCACCTCTATCCTTGACCAACTTCTCTTGTAAGTATTGTGTAAGCATTCTTTCACCACCATGTTTCTTCTTGGCGATCTTTAATGGATGTAATGGTTTGCCTAATAAATATCTCTCTCTCCATTCGAGTATATATTTTCTATCTTGAATACCAATACCAGCATCCTTCATCTTTGCAGAAGTCATACTCCAAAACTTCTCCCAGTCATTTTCAAATACTTCGACGTGCTCTTGACATCCGTGTCCTATCTTGGTAAGAAATTCTTCAACACTTTGAACATCTGGTCTTGTTGCTGGAACAACTCTGATTAATGATGGAACGGTGGTATGGAACCCCTGTGTTCTTATTATTGGGCCTGTTCTCAAAGTGGACTTCAGTATACTTCTAAACATTGTGGCGATCCTTGTATGATGTATATCAACTGTATAGAACCAATAGCCAAATCAATCACTTCATCCACTCATAATCATTCTAGTATCCAATAAATAACGAACTCCCACCAAAACTTTTTCCAATTTTCAGCGAGCATCTTCGACGTTTATCGACGCGTCGACTTTGGATATCAGCCTTTACTCGAGTAGTCTATATATTGATAGGTTGTATTACTTTAATCTGTGTTCCTGAATTCACTTATACTTGTACGTTCAAAGACTAATCCAAGTGATATACAATATGACGGAGATACAGCATTTAGATGAACTCCAGTGGAGATCTCCGGAATGGATCAATGCGTTTGGACTGAGAACCGATAATGTGCTGGAGTACTTTTCACAATCTCCTTTCTTCGATAGAACTTCGAATAATCAAGTGCTTAAAATGCAGAATCAATTCACAAACCAAAACTACAACAGTATAAGTTATCAAACTACATTGAAGGAACTAACGAAGATGAAAGGAATTGAATTCATCATAGCTATGGTTAAAGAACCAGATTTTTGGATAGTGAGAAAACAGAATCGTATTAGTGAAACTGAAACAGTGTCAATTTCAGATTATTACATTATTGGTTCTTCGATATATATGGCCCCTTTGATTCACTCTATTGTCTCAAGTAGGTTATTAAGTACTGCATTAAATTTGAGAGATGCAATGGGTATTTTACAGAAGTTACCCTCTTTCTCTCCAGCAACAGGTCATACTTATGATTTCATATCTACTGCTAGTACAACCAAGGTGATACCTGATGCTGCTGCAACTTCTACCACAACTGAATCTAATACACAAACTGTATTGAATACTAAGGGAAAGACGCAAGAAGAAGAAAATACATTGCCAAATTCATCAGCAGTGACTTTCAACAATCTATTAAACCTATCAATGACAAATAATTCCGTCTATTTGGATGACATTCCCTTACCATCAGCACAACAACCAAATTCGAATTCAAACCCATCAACCAGATCTGGATCTCAACCTCCTTCAAATTTTGTCACTGGTGTTCCTTTGACCAATCCACCTACAGCTAATGGTGCACCTAATTCCTCGAATAATGGGTTGATGACTTCTTTGGCAAATATGAACGGAACTGCCAAGGTACTGAAATAGCAGCCATGAATATATACTTTTCCACATATCTATACATTATCTAAATATCCTCTGTACACTAAAAACTAGTATAATCTAACTTAAGCAAAAACCATACTATAATTACTTAGTAAATTGAAATATCTTATATCCACGCGAATAGTCGAGCCTGGTGTCTGGTGCTCTATGAGATTCTCGCTGTTCTATCGACCTCTCAATTTGAATTTACTTCATATTAATAATACTCTCTATGTTTTAATCCTACAACTTCATTACAGAAGAAGTTTATTCGTGCACACTGATACATCATGAGTCAAGCTAATGGAGCAAGTGCTGACGGGTCAGCACATTCGCAAGCAAATGGCGCCACATCCTCAGCTTCCAATTCAACACAATCTCAGGAGAGTGCTGTTCCCAGAGATGTAAGACTTTTAAATTTGATCTTTGCTACACAGGGAATACAAAGTTATCAGGACCATGTTCCTTTACAGTTGATGGATTTTGCACACCGTTATACCTCTTCTGTTTTACAAGATGCAATACTATATAATGATCACGCACATGCAAACGTTTCGAATGCTGGTAACTCAGGTACTAATCTTCAGCTGACTAATGAAGATATAAGGCTGGCTATAGCTGCAAGAACAAACTATCAATTCAAACCCGTTCCTCCAAAGAAATTGCTATTGAAGTTAGCTACTGAAAGAAATGAAAAGCCATTGCCTCCAGTTATGCCAACTTGGGGTATCAGACTACCTCCTGAGAAGTATTGTTTGACCGCTAGAGACTGGGATTTAGACGAAGAGGCGGATGAAAAGAAATGAAAAACCAATCAAACAGTCATAAAAAATTCCCTTTAGTCTTTTCCCATAATCCTGTACCATACTGAATTGTATCTTAATAAATATATATATCAATTAATGAATAAAACCTATACTGTCTATTAAATTCTGTAATATCAGTAATACGCATTTAGCTAATATTTAGTTTACTCCGCACACCTCTATTGTGCCACGAATTTTCGAATATTTCGAATCTATTTCCCTTATTGGCTTTGGCCTTACTTAGCCCAAATGTGCCATGTCATTCCAACCAATATATTTCAGCTTATTGATAGCACTGTCAATTCACATTAATCAATTGAGTCAATACTTGCATATATATAATAGTCCGACAGCGCAAATTATTAAGCAAGATGACTTACGTTACTCAAGGCTCTCTTCCAGAGTATGTACAGATCTCTCTACCTCTTTTTTCTCATTCCCTCTCCGTGGAACAGATAACAGCTCTTTATATTTAGATCAACAATACTAACTATTTGATGAACTTTTCAATTGATACAGAGTGATGGAAAAGACAATTGGAACGTCTTTGAATCAACGTACTTTGATTCTTGGTTCTATTCAAGATTTAGGACCTCCAGATATGGTGCATTTGACAAAAGGACTGGCGAACTCCAAATCTTCTGACATTGGAACTTATTTCTACTACACAGGTGCAGATGTTTCCAACTCAGCTACAATTGCTGCACTCTTGAACTCATTGGCTAATATAGTCGGAGAAACTCCTCAATTATGGTTCGGGAAACACAAGTCTTGGATTGTCAATGAAGCTACATACTGCTCTTATAATGCATTCAGTAGAAGAGATGTTAGAGTCACTATTCATTTCCCAGGTGGTGTTTCTTTCAAGTTTATTGATGCACAAGGTAATGACGTTTCAGTAGATGAGAGTTTGGATCAAGATAGATTCTGGTTGGAAACTTTCATCAGTGCAATTATCAGATCAATTATCAGTGCTGATGGTGATTCAAATGATTTCAGTTCTTTAGTCGAGATCAGAAAAATTAACCCATTCTTGACTAAAGATAATATAGACTTGTTTTTCAAAGGATTTGAACTGTTGTTTGATCAAGGTATAAATCTAGGATGTAATGAAGAGTTACAAGTTGCAACAAAGTGTAATAATTACCTTATTGATACATTTGTTAGAGTTGTTACATTGACTGGTGAATTCGAAAGAGGTATCAATATCTTGGAAAAACTAAAGTTGGTTGAACCAGGTATCACCTATTTGATTGCTAAATTATACTTAGCCAATGATCAAGAAATTAAGGCAGTCAATGTATTACATGACGGTATATCGTTGAATCCTTTGGATGGTGAATTGCTAATCATACAAAGTGAGTACTGCCTTTCTAAGAATAGAACTGATTTATCCTTACCTTTAGCCATTAAAGCGGTTAATTCATTACCGTCAAATTTCTCTTCTTGGTCTTTGTTGGTTAAGAACTATATCGCTACTGGAAACTATGAACATGCCTTATTGACTTTAAATTCATGTCCTATGGTTACCCATAAGGATAAATATCACCTTAAAAGGGTTATCAACCCTAAATCAGAAGAATTACATCTACCTTTACCAACAGATGTAACATTGAAAAACGTCACAACTTTGAACTCTATGGATATTGCCTTAGAGCATGACAAAATCGATCAAAATTTACTCAATTTACCTGCTGGCAATTTGAAATCAACTTTTGCAAAGGCTTATGCTTTATTAACAGAGATTGTATATAAGACAGGATGGGAGAATTTACTCAAGTATAGAACAAAAGTATTTGTTATGGAAGAAGAATTCCGTAGTAAAGATACCTCAAGTAAGACCTCATCAGTTGTCAATTCAACAGAGAATGTGTCTACACCTAAGACAGCCGTTGTGAATGATGAAGAATCCACGACCCCTACAACATCAAACCCACATCAAGATTTCAGAAAAAAGAGATTATGTGAAAGATGGCTAGATAATTTGTTCATGATTTTATATGAGGATCTTAGAGTATTCACCATGTTCAGAGCCGAATTCTTGCATTTTGATTCATTGCAAATGGACATGAATAAAACTACATTGGAGTGGGAATTATTAGGTTTAGTAGCAAGTAGATTAGGTCATCATAAGGAAGCGGCTACTACATTCCGCCGTGGATTAAGTCAAAGATTCTCTGTGAAATCCTCCAAAAAGCTTTTAGAGTATTGTCTTTCTGAAAGGGAAAAATTGATCAAATCAGAGCATCAATCAAGTAAGAAACAAGCTGCTACTGCTGTTACTAGTAATGGTGATCCAGCTGAGAATGGTCCTACTACGAATGGTAATGCAGAGACCAAGAGTGCATCAACAACTGTTGCTCAATACAATGAACAAATTGTCGACTTGATTATCACATTATTAGTCTGGAATCACCGTTGGTACTGCGAATTTTCCCCATTCTTATTGAAAGCCATTCGTTCAATAATCGAAGAAATAGGAAGAGTTAAATTTGAAAGTGAAGTTCAAGGAAGATACGATGATTCTTCATCTAAGGGTGTGTTCAATTTGCTCAAAGATAATTTGAAATTTTTAGAATTATATGGATTAGTCGAATCCGATAGTTTATAAAAACCTTAACATTTCAACATATATTTTTGTATAATTATTTGTTATGCTTTTAGTGTTAGAATATCTTTTGTATGTATTATTTAATTTGTTCGTGGCTATTTATAACTATTTGAATGTATATGCGGCTGAATAAATTCTAGCAATAGTATCTTCATAGCAGAAACACATAATAACAGACCACATCTCCCAATCCGGCAGTGTGCAGATTAAGGCGAGACCAAAAATTTACATTATGTACATCAAATATTTATTGTTGGTTTGCAATCATTTTCTTTGTATTCTTTAGATAAACAGATCACAGGAAACTATATGAATACAGTACAGAATATTATATGATAATTAACCCATGCCTATTTTCACACTTGATGAGGTCGAAGAAGAACCTCTTGCAGGCTCTTCTGTAACAGATCAGAAATCCATAACACTTGATAAAATATCCATTGCTGATGTTGAACCTCCCAAATCAACAGTGATTATAAGTTCAAGTCCCTTCAATAGGAAGCTATCTCTATTGGGTCAAAGTCCAGAGAGGAACTATTTTGCTAACACATCTAGACGTCGTTCATCTGTTCTAAGGAGAATGTCTGTTAGTAGCATTGTATCTGAGAATTCTGTTGCAATTCCCATTGATGTTTACAACGAAACTGATAACGTACTATTCGAAGAAAATGAAACTTCTAATAACGCTCAGGCTACCGAACCTGATGATCATTCTTCTATTGATCAATATGAAACTATCAAGATTCTAGGTTATGGGGCTTATGGAAAAGTTTTCTTAACAAGACATAAAAAATCAGGTCATCTCTATGCCCAAAAGGAACTGAAAAAAGCTGCTATTACAGTTAGTCAAAAGTCAATAGAAAGAACCTTATCCGAAAGGTCTATATTATCTAGTATTACAGCACATCCCAATATTGTCAAGTTATTCCACGCATTCCATGATCAGAATAAACTATACCTTATGCTGCAATATATCCCAGGTGGTGAACTTTTCCAGTATTTGGCAAATGAAAGATTCTTTGATCAAAACACAGTTAGTTTCTACTCAACTCAAATGATAATGGGGTTACGCCATTTGCATGATCTAGGTATAGTATATCGTGATTTGAAACCTGAGAATTGTCTTCTAAATGAACGTGGGGACTTGGTGCTTACAGATTTTGGATTATCCAAGGAGTCAGCAAATGCTGAAGGTTCGAGCAACTTCTGTACGTCTATTATTGGGACCCCTGAATATGTAGCTCCTGAAGTACTGAAAGGGGAGCAGTACGGTATGGAAGCAGATTGGTGGTCTTTAGGTGCTGTTGTTTTTGATATGTTGACTGGAGCTCCACCTTTCACTGGGAACAATCACAAAGACATCAGTGATAAGATTTTGAAATCAAAAGTAAAATTTCCTAGATACATGACCAATGAAGCCAAAGATTTACTCAACAAACTACTAAATAAGAATCCCAGTAAGAGATTCAATGTTGATGAAAAATGGCAAGTACTTACTAAGCATATGTTTTTTAGATACTATGATTGGAAGAAACTATCCAATGGTGAATATGATGCACCAATCACTCCTATACTTACTGACATCTCCAAAGATGGTTCAGTCAACAGTGTTGACCCTTTGAAGATGACAAATTTATCTATTAACAATAACACACCTTCAGTTTTGCCCAATCCTGAGAATTGCTTCGAAGGGTTTACTTATTCTGCCACTAACAGTTTTATCGAGAGATACATCAAATAGTTTCAATACAAAGCTTTCAAGCATACATATTCGAACATATTCTTTTGAACGCATTCATTCATATACTTGCATATTGTACATTTTTTATAAATATATTCCGCTGCCCGACTTATATTACACACCTCTTCCATAAAAAAACTTCATAAAACGTAAACAGTTATTGGATATCCAAAATCTTTCAACTTTTCAGCAGTATCCTCCCATGGAACATTGAACAACCCTGCATTTATTTTTGGGATAATGAAACTTATGTTATCAATGGAACTGTTAGAAGCAATACTGCTCACTTTTTCGTTCTCTATACTTTCAGCAGGATTCTTTAGTTGTCTTTTCATATCTTCGAACGCATCTTTTGTATACTCAGCTATATCAGATGAAGAATCTCTCCCCATAACACTCGTAAAAAAACAAGCGATTATAGTTTGATCACCGGTCAATTCGTGGTACCCAGGATCAGTAGGTGACACTGGTATCAAAAGGGTGGTTCCTAGAAGCGCTGCTGGATTTGTGGAATATTGTAAACAGTGATTCCTGTATATTTTATAAGAGGATGGGAATTTCTTTTTGAACACCAGGGCTACACCCTTTCCCCATGCACCACGGCAATTACAGGCATGTCCAAGAATCAAAGGTCCATTCGTGGGCGATTTGAGCACTTGGAACATATCTCCTGATATATATTTCAGCATTGTATATTATCTTGTGATTCTATTTTGAAGTCTTGACAAATATTTATCATGCCAAAGATATGTTAACTAGGCTAAAATATAGATACTTAGTTTACTTACTCGTTGGTTTTCAATTAGAGTCGCGATTTTAGGATTACTACAAATTACATAAGTACTTAACCTACATGCATGCATGAATATTTCAACTCAGGCTTCCAATTCTAGAGCACTCTTTATCACACCAATTACAGCCGTACTCTGTATCTTATCGCTTCCACCTTTTGAGATACCGTACTCAATGTCACTAAGCCCTTCCAATACAGCTATTCTTGTAGCTGGTTTCAATTCATATTTATTCAAAAGTTCAACAAACCCACCTATGAGGTCAATCAATGCAAGTCCTTCCACTTTCTTTACTTTGTTCATAGTAGCATACGCATCTGTCCAGTCAGATTTCATTATCGCGTCAAGTACCAACTCTACAGTCTTTGGATGTGGAGCACCTACACATTCATAAATCATATCTACTGTAATTTCATCATCTTTGGAATCCACAGAAGCAGCACATGCTTGTAAGACGTTCAACGCTCTTCTCATATCACCTTCACTCAATTTCAGTAATCCTCTTTTGCCTTCGTCTGATATTTTCAAGTTCTCTCTTTTGATAACGACATCAATCCTTTCTTCAATGGCTGCCTCAGATAATGGTGAAAATCTAAATCTTGTACATCTAGATAACAAAGCAGGATTCAATTTATGCGAATAGTTAGCCAAAATACAGAATCTTGTGTTCTTGGTATATTTCTCAATGACCCTTCTCAACGCGTTTTGTGCAACATTGGTCATAGCATCAGCTTCATCAAGGATAATCAACTTGAATCCAGAGCTGAAAATTTGTCTTGTACTAGCAAAGTTCTTAATTTGATCACGAACAACGTCAATACCACGGTCATCTGAAGCATTAAGTTCCAAGACCATGTTCTTATAGTTCTTTCCATATATTTCACGTGCTAAAGCAATTACTGTGGATGTTTTACCTGTACCTGGGGGGCCATAAAACATCAAATGAGGTATACGACCATCTTCGACAAACTTTCTAATGGTTGTCACTATTTCAGACTGACCATTGACTTCATCCAAGTTGTTCGGCCTATATTTCTCAATCCAAGGTAAGTTTTCTTCTGTTCTAGTAACCATTATGGGCAGTTGATTTTGAGGTTTATGTCTTGACAAAGTTCTGAATTACCAAAGAAACCGGTGATTCATATGATATAAGAGCAAAAATATTTGAGAGATCAAAGTCCCTTAAACAGACGCGTGTGCTCGCATTTACTTTGGCGCACTGGTGTATGGATGTTAAGTAAGACATGACACAACGTGAAATGTTGTTGTGTGTTTTACGGAACCCAAAACACAGTTGTGTTTATTTTGTAATCACCTTGGTTGGAGGGTACATTCTGAGTAAAAGAAAATTAACTATTAAAGTTGACGCAAAGCTTTGGAGACAATTTCAACAGAATAGAAATTTTGCATATATTCAAAACCAAAAATGTTTGAAATTTTTGATACAGAAACTCTTCTTTTGTGGTCTGTTCTCATGACAGAAAATAAATATTCAGTAAACCCAGTCGCAAATGGGGGTAAAGTTCTTTTCATAAATTAGTTGGCTATTTACTATCCTGTTCTTGAAAATCTATCTATAAAAAGGATAGTAAAATTAAATCTCCTTTGCTACTCAAAGTATCACATATTACCGCTTACTCTTAGATATAAACAACTTATACCTATTGTTTTTGCTTTATTTAAACCCCACCTCAGTCGCTTCAACTAAAATTACCGAATATGACAGCAAATTTCAAAAGTACAGACAATTGTAACAATGTTCCTGAAAATGAATCTAAGACTTCCACATATGAAGATCTAGTAAACGGCATTAGTGAACCCATTCAAATCCCTCCAGAACAGCCATACTCATCAGAGTATCTCGACGAGCTTAGTCGTGCAGAAAGAACTCAAGACGATATCAGTTATCTTGAGAATTATTCAAACAGTTTCAGCGCTGACGCCCAACCCCAACAGTCGGCTCATTTCAACAATGAAGCACCGTATGACGGTCATATTGAGGAAAGTGTTATAAGATCTCCTACCCTTGAAGAGGCCAAAGATTTTGTTGCTGGAAAGATAAATGAAGCCGAAAATTTCCACAATCAGTCTATCAACGGAACAATCGCAGTTTATGCAAAAGAGTTGGAAGGTTATTGTATAGAAGCTTACGAAAACATTATACTATACTCATGTTTCCTTCATGAGAAAGATCAAGAAATGGCTTTCAAGATTCAAAGAGAACTGGAGAGAAATATCAACATAATTTATCAGGACTATTACGTCTCTGAATCCAATCAGCATTATGTGAATGGATTTTGTTTGAGAAACTTCCTGTATGGAACTCCTTATTACAAAGATAAGAATAACGGTTCCCAAGTCAACTATCTTTGCGATCCTGACGGGTTTTTCTTAGATCAGTCAATTGACGTTGACTCTATTTCTACTGATATGATGAATCATAATAGTCTCAATGTTGCTAATGAAAATGACAATATTCATAATGGCAGTATTGAATACAACAACAATAATTTGTTGCTGGACGAAAAAAATATAAATTCAGAAAGTGTGAACCAGCCCATAACATCTGCGGGCACAAGCGATTTTACTCTCTTAAATTTTGTTGATAGAAATCAAATTCTTCCTTCAAGCTCATACCAGGCTGTTAGTATGAGGAATTGTGCTTCAATAGAGCCACATCAAACTTTGCATACAACAACCATTAATAATAGTGAAATGAAAAAAGTAGTTGACCCTGAGACACAAAGTAGAAATTTGTCACAATCTTCTCTTTCGACACAAGAATCCATTCCCGTTACGCCTCTCGTTTCTAATTTGAATGCGCAGTCCTCTACAGCACTCTCAATGATGAGTAACACAGAAGTAACCAATTTGCTCAAAGAATACAATACAGTTAGTCAATCACGTTCAAAGCATCCTCAACCGAACAATAGGGTAGACCCATTAACCGCTGAAGTGGATAGAACTCTCAATGGGCATGAAGTTGAGAGACTTCATGGCGAAGAATTACTACCACTGGAGATTCGTAAAGTAGGCCTGGTACTCCCAAGTATTGACCATGCTGACTTTTTCAGGGGAGTTGGAAAGATAAGAGAATCTTCACGTCAGACATTGAGCTTCGCAATGGATCAAACGGCTCCTCACAATCCATGTCCTTCACTTTCAGAGTTTAGGATACCAAACAACCTGGACGTCAAAGATGTAGCAAATTTTGAGCCAGCAAAATATTCCTACCAACCAAATAAAAAATGGGTAAATCCCAATGTTACACCTTATGAGCCAAGGGTACATAGAAAGACAATTGGTACTAAAGAAGGAAATTTTGGTTTATGTCCCTATTGCCTTCCCACTCCTGAACAAATGCAAAAAGGGTGTCAGGAATTCTTTTTGAAAATCAATATGTCAAATTATTTACATCATCTCACCAAGCAACACGGTGTATTTTCCAATGGTCAGCATGTGATAGATCCTGATTGCGTTATCTGGGCGGTTCTTAGGAAAGGTAAACCTGGAAATAATCTTGAGGCGATTGTATGTCCATTCGAAGGGTGCGGTCTGATTATAAAGCTTTCCAGATACGATGAGGGGAACCCAGGCAAGAACAGACTTCTAGAGTATTTGAGGCATGTACATGGTACCCACGGTCAGGGTAAAAACAAGGCTGGGCCAAGTTCAAGTGGATGATAAGACTGTCATGTACCCATATATATAGATATATATATTAAGTTTTGTAAAATCATATGTAACATAGTAAAGAGTTTTGTTTTTTAACATCCCTGCACCTGAAAATGTTCAAAAGTTTACTCTCAAATTTATTGATTTATAGCTTCTAATCTGGCCATATCTAGGTTCATATTCGACCGTTTGTTCCATATGTATTGATCTTGGAACGGTTCAAGGAAACACTGAATACACTACAAGTGTGCTTCTCATTTTTAGCGGAAATATGGTTTTGTCGGAAGCATTGTTTTTGCTTTTCTACTTGAGTGTTATAGTGAAATCTGAAGAGACCTTGGAAAATCTACCTCTAAACGAATCTAGTCTCTGGCATACTTGTAAGCCTCAATTTGAATCCAACGCTTACGTTGAAAGCAGCTGTCTCACTAGTTTAGATTGTTTGTCATTGGGCTCTGCAGAGTTGGCACAAGAATGCTATTCTAAAAAACTCGAATATTTGAAATTTGATGTAGAGTTAGAAGAAGATATGAGCCGAAAATCAAATGATCAAAGCGATGACCAGTTTTTATTCCAAAGGGATATAGAATATGAGTATAAGGCTGCTTTGAATGTTTCTAATCAAGGACAGTTAAATGAATGGACTCCGATTGCATCCTCCATTTATCTTGAAGGGATCCAAAAGTACGAATTTCCTATCAACTATACATCTCCAGGTATAAGTTCCAGTTATGAGATTATTGTGTTCTTCAGTGCAAGTATATGTTCTATGCCTTCTAATTGGGATTATGACAGTCCGAAAAATGGGTTATCCGTTTATTATACTTTGAATGAAACATTATTTGAGAACTCTGACATTGAAAACATGGATTCAGCTGGCTTCGAATATGGGTTTGTCCAAGGATATGCAAAGGTCCAAGTATCAGATACTTATCAATCACTTTATATCATAGTCAAGCCAGATGAATGTGACGAGTGTAATTCCAATTACATGTGGGCCTATGAGTTAGGTGTATCTCAAAATAGTTTAGTATTTCAATATGAGGTTGACCAACTGATGTCTCCAATAGATACGGATTATAATTCTGTATTGCTGTCGTCATTGGCACCATCTTACTCAAACTCTTCTTCGTCCTCTTTCATTCTGTATGTGTTTCCTGAACTCATGACTTTCAACTACACATATTTGAATAATAGTTGGTGTGCTGTCCACAATTCAGAATCATACATTGCCAAGCAACCTCTCACTCAAGAAAATATAACGACAAGCACATTTCAGTTGAGCGGATTCGATGAATCAACAGCATATACAGCCATATTACTTCAAGAATTCACTTCTGTAGCATACGGAGGTGTGATATATAAAGCTTTTAACTTCACCACCAAATCTTCAACCGCATGCAAAATTATCTCCAATTTGGATTTCTGTTCAGATGTAGCATATGCTGTTCCAAACACAGATCACTTGAATGCGACAGAACTAGCCTTAGCATATGACAATCAAGCAAGATCACTTTATCAAAACTTTGATTATGCTTTACAGCAGGTGGCTTGTGATACAGAAAGTGATGCAAGTTTTTCGCCTATACGAACATGCGACAATTGTGCAGACTCATATAAGAACTGGCTATGCTCAGTCACAATACCTCGATGTGCAACGACAAATGAAACTGGTTATAAATTTTACAATGCCGACAGTGGTAGAAATACTTTCATCAAGGATGAGATCAGGCCCAACTTGGATTACTATGAAATTTTGCCGTGTGTTAACATGTGCCATGCAATAGTCAGAGATTGTCCGTCCGATTTTGGTTTTGCTTGCCCTTCAAAAAACTCTTCTATAAAATTGAGTTATTACTGGGATGAAGGTCAGGAGTATACTAGCTGTAACTATGTGGGAGGTGATAGTATCACTAACGCTGCACTCAAATCGTTTGGGGTTAATGGGATTTATTGGATTATTTGGGTTGTTTTTGGGGTGCTTTTCTCCCTTGTGTGATAAATATATAACTTTTGCATTACTGTTCTATATAAAAAGGTTTAAATTTTTCATCTACATAAATGTATATACGTCATTTTCAAATCGTAGCTTCAGATTCATCGAGCTTTATCTTCTTGGCAGGAGGTTCATCATCAATCTCCCTATTCTCGTTTTCGCTTCTCTCATTCTCAACATTTTTTTCTTCTTTCAGATTCTCTGTCTCTTGGAACTTTTTCTTTGATTCCTCTAACTCCTCCCTAATATCTACATCTATACCTTTCTCTAACACCTTTCTCAGAACAGGCACCCATATCTTTTCGTCATTTTCTGTGAAATCGGAGAGTTCAAAACATTTATCAAGAGTCCATTCGGCTTGTTGTGATCTGATCAACTTTGTCATGTAAGCTGAAGATCCACAGGCTCTTCCGAAATCACTAACTAATGACCTTATATATGTTCCTGACGAAACTTTAGCTGTTAAATGAACAATTGGCGCCCTATAGCTTTCATCGTCATATTTATGCAGATCTGCCAATTCTCTCACCTTTTCTGGTTCTAAACTCAAAGAGTCGTCATTCTTTGCCCTTTCTATGTATTCTGCAGAAAAAGATACTTTATGGTCATTCAAAGTAGGGTTTGATGAGAATTTTTCTGTGACATCAACACCGTCTTCATCGACAGTATTTTTCAAAAAGATGTAATCATGATCTGTACTTAAAGAGTCATTGTGTAGTTCGATATCAAATACTTTCACCTCTCTTGGCTGAATTGCTTTCGGAAGCGGAAGACCCTTTCTGGCATATTCATATAATGGCATACCGTTCATTTTGAGAGCACTGAAAACAGGAGGTGTTTGAGTCAAGGTACCTACAAATTTTTCCTTTGTTTTCTCAAGCAGCTCTTTATCAATGTGGTCATTTTCCTCTTTGGTTAAAAGGTCACCCTCTGAGTCCCCGGTAGTAGTGGAACCACCTAACAGTGCAACAGTTTCATATACTTTGGTAGATCCGTTAGTATATTCTTGAAGTTTCTTGGTACCAGCTCCAACTCCAATAACTAAGACCCCAGAAGCCAATGGATCCAAGGTACCACCATGGCCCATTTTTACCTTCATTCTCTCAAACTTCTTTCGGGAGCCCTTCTTATTAGATGCTAACTTCTGTTGCCTCATTGCTTTCAGGGATTCTTGAAAACATTCTGCGCTTGTAAAGACCTTTTGGATCTTCTCCAGAAACTGAAACGAGCTAATTCCCGAAGGTTTATTGACTGCAAATACTCCGTCCATTGGCAGTGACTTACGATTTATACGTTGAATTCCGGTTGGTTTTGTTCTCAATGAAGCCTGCAATACTTGCCGTAACATGTCCCTTCAATTACAACTTTCTCTAGAAGATTAACCCTCTGTTTAGTTATTGAAGAGCCTTCAGCTAGAAAAAATTTCGGGCGCTCGATGCATGTCTCGACGCGTCGCATAATGCGCTCGCTCTTTGATTATCTTTGTTTATACATATTTGGCCTTGTTTTGGTATGGCAGAAACCGAATGATGCTTATTGATTGCTTTTGTTGATAAGGTGACAGCTAGAACCAATTAACATTGAGCTGAATTGAGCTTAGAATTGACACACTATGAGTCTTTCTCAAAAGCTTCTTCAAGATCTTACCTCATTGTCTTCTGAGTCCAAGAGAAGAAACCCAGAGATTAGACATGCTTCTGATAAATCAATTGAGCTTCTGAGGACTTCGCCGGATAATACTAATATTGCCACTCTTTTGAAAGTTCATCCAGACTTTGTTGATCCGTTTTTACTGTCATGCCAGTCAAGAAATTCTAAACTGACTAGTATCGCAGTTCAATGTTTGAGCAAACTTTTGATGGTGAATGCTCTACCAATATCCAAGTTGGATATAATAATCGACTCAATGCTGGAATGTACTCACTCTGCTCCAGAAATTCAATTGAAACTGTTACAAATGCTTCCCATTTTTTACCAAAATAACTCAAATTACCTGAAGGATGAAATACTTTCAAGATTTTTGAATATTTGCTCTTTGTTACAGGGTTCAAATAAACCAGCTGCAGTAATGAATACTGCTTCTGCAACATTTTTGCAATTGATAAATCTCATCTTTGAGAAGGTTGCTGAGGAGGACAAGGAAGATTCACCGAGAAACCATGAAGTTGAAATAGATGACGGGAAGAAGGAAATGATTGGTGATCGAGCATATGACATTCAAAGAATATTGTATGATCTATGTACTTTGATAGAGCATCATAAACCAGCGTTTTTGAAAACGAACTATTTGACAGAAGATTTTGGTTTTGAGTTATTAGAGAGCGTAATCAAGAACAACAAAGCAATCTTTTTGAAACATGTTGAGTTGGGTTACCTTTTAAGAACAAGAGTTGCGCCAATTACCCTGCGATTCTTATCTTCAAGTAAAGATTTTACTATAATGGTCAGAGTGTCGAAACTAATTTTACTCCTGATAAAAGATCAATTTGAAGTATTGAAAATTGAGACCGAAGTTTCCTTGTCTCTTCTTACACATACCATTACCAAAGAATCTGGTTCCCCAAGTTGGAAAAAAATACTTTCACTGGAGATCTACAACTCATTATTCAAGAATATTGAGTTTGCTCAGAATATCTTTCAAGAGTATGATAATAACATGGAAGAGGACAGGAAAAAGGTACTGACAGATTTTCTGAATGCAGCATACTCGGTTGTAATTGATCAAAAACATCTACTCTCAACAAGCACTGCTGTCCAAGTACCAGTCACCTCCGTTGAAACAAATCAAGACTCTGCAAGCTTAAAATCAACCCCTACCAATTCAGGAACAGAATCATTCATTTTTTCGTATTCATCTTCAAGTATTAAAATGCCATATATTGATATGCTAGATAAACCTGACGCACCGGCAGTTCCAGAAACATATCCATCTTTCCTGGTAATAGACTCCATAATCAGGCTAACTGAATCTGTATGCGCATTCGGTTTGGACCTTTCATACGTCTTTTCGGAGAGAAGAGGCGAAAGCGGTATCAGCTTTTTGGATGAGCATTCTTTTGATGGAGAACATGAAGAAACAAACTTCAAGTTCATAAGATCACTCGTTATTGTTAGCTGGGAACGTATTTTACAGATATTTGAGCTGTTCATATATTCTGTAGTTGACCACGATATGTTCATCAAAGTTTTGAGATCTCTTCAGAAGCTATGCCATGTGTCCGGTGTTTTAGGATTGGAATCCTCTAGAGATGCAATTTTGTTGTTCTTTTCCAAGTGCACTCTGAGACTTAATGGTAAGTCTTCACTTCGTCAAAAAACATTTTCCATAAGTGAAAGTATTGTTGGCACGATCAACTCTGCATTTTCCACCATTTCACCTGCTAGTGTTGAACATGCACCTGATTCTTCTCATGGGCTACCTTTATATTCAAGGGACTTAAATTCCAGAAATGTGATGTGCTTTAGAGTTTTAATGAGTTTGGCGACTTCCCTTTCGGACATACTGGATGAAAATTGGAAAACTATTTTGATTACTGTTCAGTGGATGAGCTACTACCTCGATGGTCCTTCGGGCTTTTCATTTAAAGAGATACCACCCGTATCTGTTCATTTGAAAAATCAAGATCTATTATCTGTTGAAAGCTCTCTCAAAAGATTTTCCGAAAGTGTAAAGGTACAAAGCAGCGATATATTCGGCAAAATTATCAAAGCCGCCATCCAATTATCTTCATCAGTGATGCAAATACCTGCCACGGATTTGACCACAGGAAGGGTTCCCGTTGATGACAACAATAAGTTGCAGCCATGTGCGTTTAATATATTATTTTATGTGGATTATATTACAGAGTTGTGTGAATTAAACCCTACAGAGTTTCTTCTTGAAGACAGCAAAAACCTATCAGCGGTCAATAACTTCTATATTGAATTGGCAACAAACAGGGACCATGAAGATGATACTCGTTTATATGCCAGTAGAAACTTCAACGCAGTTTGTAAAGCAATGGGTGTTTCTGGTTTTGAAAAATGTGCTTCTTTGAAAGATAATAATGAAGCGTTTGATCGTTTGTCTGTCATCACTGAAAATAGAACATTCAGCTCTTTGAACGACCTAATGACCAATCTTTCAAAACTTCCCATGTCGGGCGATGGTGGAATTTTATCTAATGTAGAAGTTGAAATGTATCTTCAATCGTTAAACTGTCTTCAAGGGTTGATCAATAGATTTGGTACCCTAATCAAAAAGCACTGGGAGATTGTGTTTAATATGGTCAGTTTACCATTGGAAATTATTTATGGCTCTGACGATCTGAACAAAGAAAAGATTCTTACTGAGATTATTGTTTCTGTTCTAAGATCATCGTTCGAAACAATGAAAGTTGTCCTGGATGAGATGTTACAGAGTATCCCAATCGATCAAATCAAAGTTATTATCGATTGTCTTTTTAAATTTATTTCACAAAGATATGACTTGAATATTGCCCTCAATTCCATTAGTTATTTCTGGTTGATTAGTGATTATACAAAGGAAAAAATCGTCTCTGAAGAAAACTCAAACATGCATAAGATTGAATCTTCCATTATATCTGGAAATGACTTGATCAAAGGAGTGACTGACTTGTCTTACAATAATGGTGATAGGTATAGATGTTTATGGACGTATTTAGTATACCAATTGGCTAAAATATCTCAAGATGAGAGGACACAGGTTCGTAATGGCTCTCTGATGACTTTTTTCAGTGTAGTAGAATCTCATCTTGGTTTAGAAGAATCATGGCAACTCCTCTACGGGATTATTATAGAACCTGTGATCATGGAAGCTAAGCCAAATGTTTCACTCGATGATCTTTCTTCTACTGATAGAAAAGACTGGTGTGATAGTCTTGTGCACGTAATAAATGGTCTCACCAAGTTGTTTATACTCTTTTTAAATGGTGATCAAAGTCCAGAGGCAGACGTTGTTTATTGGAAAGGTTTGATTGGATATTACCAAAGAATGCATATACTCAGTCTGAACCACGTTGAATTGAACCTACATGTTCATAAATCTTTTAGTACCCTGATAAACACTTTTTTTGCCAGTGATGATGTTATAAGCAAAGTTCCCCCAAGTATTACAGAAGAGCTCTATAAATTCTGGTCTAATATCCCAATATCTTACAATCTTTCAAATGATTCCATGTATCAAGAATGTGTTTCTGCTCATATGAACGCATTCAATGGTTTGTATAAGCTCCTGAAGCCTTCAATAACAACAGAAAAGTATGAAAAGATTTTGATGATTTTTAGTGCCTGTGTAAGGTATCCAGTCATTCCTTCTGGGCAAAGAGATGATACAAAATGTACAGACTTGCAGCAGACGGTAATCAGCAATATGTCTTATTTACAGATCGAAGAGGATCCCAAATTGACATCTCTCTTAATACAGCAGGTTGTATCAATTACTACACTTCCGTTCTCAACTAAAGATATGATTGAAAAGAAACTCAGTAACAGGGGTATTCGTATTCCGTCTTTTATATCAGTCAGTTCCGAAGCCTTAGACTTATTGGAATCTATCCTGAAGAAAATTGACGATTATACCCCATATATCAACAATAAATGTATTGCAAAAACTTACAAATCACTTTTGGAATGCTCAAAAGTAAAAACAGTCAACAATGTTGGCTCTGATAAAATCCAGTTATGGATGCATAGTATCAATATTTTGACAAGTTTGAGTGAGAATGTTATAGAAGTTTTTAAATCCAATGACATGCCGGGCCAAAAGATAACTATTGAAACACAAGCGACATTGTGGCCATTGATCATAGATGCATTCAAGACAACGGTACTCTATAGTCAGCACTCTGAGGAGTTTGAAGAATTTGACCTTGAGAAATACAATCAATTGAAGTCGATCATAGTAAACAATCTGAATCTAAAATCTGTTGATAATGGGCTTATTGATGAGGTAGTGAGTACAGTCTGGACAAACTCTTTCCTGTATGCACTGGATGATGTTGAAAATGAAATCATATCTGCCTCTGAATCACCTTTGGAAATGTCAAAAATCCTTGCGGGTTTCAAGTTCGGGTTGATAGATGGATCCATAAAACCAATACAGCAATTACCAAGAACACGAATCTCCAAATCATGTTTGAGGGACTTAATATCATTCGCAAAGTGCCCTAACGCGGGTGACAACTCAAATTCATCACAGGGTATCTTGGCAGCTAGAGCTGTTCCATATTTGACTTCCCGTGTTGCATTTGTACTTAGAAAGTTTCTTGTTGATGTCAGGTTGCTGAGGAAACAACCATTGCCTATCATTCAACAGGCTGAATTATTGATTGTATTACAAGGTTTGTCATCTACTATTTCTGAGTTGGGTAATAGTACCAAAGAAGAATCTGAGCAGGTGTACTCTAATCTGCGTATATTGAGTCCATTGTTCATCAAGTGTCTATCTCTCGGATCCAAAGTTGAAGGAATCTCGGATTTGATATCAGACATATGCATTAGTTTAGATTCTAGTATTTAGTAGTTTACAGGGGAAAGTATGTCTTATGAATAAAATGCCGTTTTTTTAAAAAACTTTAGGATATATATGTATAGATATATATAATAAAATGCTGATGAAGTATAGGAATAAATTAATAGAGCTAAAATAACTAATTTGAGCATATATCTGTGATCTATTCACAGACTTAAGTTTGCTTGTTTGATTGACCAACTTCATATGACATATCAACAATATTCAATCCATCAGTGGATCGTCTCTTGTTGTAATCCGCGTTTGTGTCATCGAATACATTGACGTCATCGTAATCAATATCATCAAGAATATATCCAGGATTATATACATTTGGGACGGATTGATAATTGTTGTTCAAGCCTCTGCTATCTCTCTCATATTCAATCCATGTCTTTTGTACAATTTTGGAACCATCAAATTCACCTTCACTGTTATCATGAGATCCCTTGCCTCCACCTTCAGTCTTTCTGGTATCACCCCAACTAAAGTCATCAAACTTCCAAAATGCATAAACAGGTAAGACAAAATTCCAGATTGGTAAGGAACATAAGTACACCAACATCCATGCAATATAAATCAATGATGACACAGTAACCGTCACCAGGACCGCCGGAAGACCAAAAACAATTCCCAATAAGATCAAGGACATAACAGGAGTAGGCTTTGAAACAATAGCAATAACAATAACGTATATAGTAATGGTAATAGACGCAGGTAATACAAGAGTACCAATCAATTCAACACCAATTATGAATTGCATGGAAAGACAAAAGGTACCACATAGATCCTTGACTAGAACTAATTCCATAAGGTTATGGACAGTGGAATTAATCCAACGACGACGTTGAGACAATAAAACTTTGAATGAATCAGGAGCAACTGTTTTACAAACAGCTTTCGGTACAAAAACTTGTCTTCTTCTGGGGAAATTCCTAAGCATAAGAGATGATAAATAACGATCTTCACCTAATAACAGAAGATTTTTCTTGTGTAAACTATCCAAAACATTCTCAGAATACTTCTCAACAATATCAGAATTGGCTAAAATTGGAACCCAAGTGTTCAAATCTTTGGGAGATTTGATTCTGTACATACTGAAACAACCCGGTAAACAAGTAACACTACCAAAAACCGATTCAAACGCCTTTGCTTGATGATGTGAAATATAATATTCGAAAACTTGAATTGCAGTGACCCAAGATTGAGTCTTATTTGAAATTTTGGTTTCACCACACAATCCCATAATATCTGGATATTTGACCATTTCAGCTACCATATGAGTGATAGAGTCAGGATACACAAGTGTATCAGCGTCAACCATGAGGACCAATTCATAAAATGTAGCCATTAGACCTGTAATTCTCCAAATTGATCTCAATATCTCAAATTCCAATTCGGTCATTCTTTCGTTGTATGTTACCTTTTGTAAGAAAGACATTAAAATAATTTGGGAGTCACGCTTACCTCTGTTACCAGGTTTTGGAGAGGATATCTCATCAGGTGTACCACACTTGACAATCAACATTACTGGAATCTTTTGTTGTTTTTCAGGTGGTACCGTTTCATCTGAGTATTTATAAAATCCTGAGTAAGCTTTGGCCATATTGTGTCTCTTTGTACCTTGAACAACTGAGACATATGAATAAGGTTGGACATCATCAGGATCAGTGGCAAAGTCTGACATTAAGTCTAAACAGATATCAGGAGTCGACTTACTATTACCGGCACCTGTGATCAACCCATCACAAACAATAAAAATCAACTTGTGAGAATTTGGATAATCGGTTGTTGCAATGGAGTCTAAAGTGGTTCTGATACCAGCCTCATCTTCTGAATAACAAGTTACCAAACACAGAGTATGAGCTAATGGGTACTTGAAAGGTTCCCAAGAGACAGGAGGTTGAGGAATAGCATCCGGATGAATCAATGCAGGGTCTAAAGTTTGAATGGTATCTACATTTGTGTTGTTTAAATCCATAGCTGAATTTCTGAAGGGGTCAGCACTTGATAAATCTGCATTTGAGAAATTGTTCAACATTAAACTTTGTCTGGAACCAGTTCTATTGTGTGTCTTTTTCTTATTTGCTAATAAGTAAGCTTCGGTTGTCACTGTTAGATATTTTGGATAATAATCTTCACCTGATATCAGTTCGGGTGATTCTGCTTCATCCAAAAAGCCTTCCATACCACCACCCCATGAAGTTCTGAGACCTTTTCTACCAAACATCTTACTTTGTGTTCTGGTATGATAATTAGCTCTTCTTTTTTCTGGAACATCCTTGATTGGGGCACTTGATAAAGGATCGTCAGACCATTCATTTGTAGCTCTATCTCTGGCAACCATGTCTTTGATAGCAGACTGTGATGCACCTTGTTTGGGAGCAACGACCCATTTGAAATAACATGCAATGAAAAACTTTGAAAAAGAAATAAGCAGAACAAAAACTAAAGAGACATAAAGGACAATACTTGAAGCAATACAACCTATTGTATCCGAATCAATAACACCGACTTTAACAATGTCAACTAAACAATTTGCAGCTTTTCTTTCATGTGGAGTTGTCAATAATACAGAGATATCATATCCTTTCATTAAGTCATCATTCTGTAATCTGTCAAATAATTCCGGATATTCAAGATCATCACTTTGGAACCAACTAATTAAATCCATATCTAAAACATCTCCATTGTAAACAACTAAATTTCTCGTACTGTTTGATATATCATCCCAGGTATAGTATACATCTCCGGTTACATCAAGTGAGTAATATGTATCTCTTGCCTTTGTTGACGTATGACATGCGTAACCATTATAATAGTCATATGTGAAATTTGGGGAAGTTGAACCATCCAGATCAAATACTTTACAAGGCATATACCATGCTAATTCATCATCTTCATATGGAATAGTGCTGTTGTCTCTTGGAGTGATTAATCCTTTACAATTTCCATTGACATTTTGGAAAAGAAAACTGGCATCCTTACCGCCGGCGTTTGTAGGAGGGTATAAGATATTTGAACCAGCATCGATACCAGGAACAGCTGGGTGGGATGAGGAAGTCAAATCAAAAGCACGACCATTTATAACCAAGTAACCAGTGTTTATGTTACTGGAATGAATTCTTCTGGTAGTATGAACACATGCGGTTCTTGTAAATGCAAAAGTTAAGAAGACAATAACTGCACCAAAGCATAAAATGACTGAAATAAGGGCCATCTTTTCTCTCCATGCATACTGTCTTTCTTTAGTTGAAAATCCGCATAAAGTTAAAAGAGGAGTAGGAGCCCAAAATGTGACTACATAACAATAAACTTTCCAGTAAGGAAAATGTTTTGAGAAATCTTCAAACTGTGGTTTAGGGTATGAAGTATAGCCTTCCTCATTCAAGTGTCTTGTTTCATCGTCGTCATCGTCGTGATAACCTTCTGCGGAATTCTTGTTATGCACTGTTTCAGGATCACCAGAGCTACCGGTACCTTTCAAACTGGATTGGTGCTGTATATTTATGCTTTCTTCTTGTTGTTGTTGTTGTGCGTTGTCTTCTTCATGCCTTAAAGTGGGATTATTTGACAATTCAGACACGTTGCTATCAGCGGTATGTATAGAACGTCTCAATGATTCTGCTCTTGCAATTCTACGTTTATCACCTTGGTAACTGTCACGAGAAACCTCGTCATTTAACCCATGAAATTCTTTTGGAGCAGAGCTCGAGGGTGCACTATAACTATTTCTAGCAATGTCATGTAATTGGATATCGTTGGTTCTTGGCAGCGATGTTCGTGATGATGATGATCTTGTGAATCCCATCAAACCGCTATTAATGTTACCGTTGCTATTATTATTGGACGCTATAGATCCATTTCTTCCTCTCAAAGATCTTTCTCTTCTGACCAATGATCTCTTTCTTCCAAGAGTTCCAGATTCGGGATCAAATTCACTGTAGTCAGACTTTCTCGCAGAATTGTTCCGTATGAAACCAGACAAGCCGTTGTATGGATGAGAGCTCACTAAATTGTTTCATAATTCGTTAGTAACAAAATCGAAAAGGTGAAATGTTTCCAAAAAATTCCGAATGACTACGTACTGATTTAAACTAAAATTTCATCTGAGTTTTCAATGAGAATTTTTTATTTTTAGAAGTAAATCAAGTCTTTTGTATCAATGATCTAAGATTGAAAAATAATTCAAAGTCGATACAAGTGGTACAATACACACTGGCTTTTATGGCTTCCAATATGGGGTATGTATCTTCAGAAGTCTACGCTTGATGGAATCAATTACTAGGGGTAAAAAAAAGATGTAAACTTGTAATAAAACAGCTGCTAAGAAAATCTTTTGTTTATTGTTCTTTGCCGAGCTTCTGCGAGACATGTCCCGTCGATTTCAGTGAGAGGTGGCATAATTTGCTACAATTGTGCGGGTTCCATCTGAGTGTGGACTGTACAAAAGATGTATATATGTTTGTCTATATGTAAGCAGGCATACCGTTTGCCTTGTAGAATCAATCCGTTCAAAGATTACTACTTTTCACAGAGAGATTTCTAGTTGACAAGAGGTCAAAAGAGTGATGAAGCAATCTGGCGCCAGATTGCCGAAAGGATGAGCAAAAAGAAATCAGGAAAGGCCTGTTGAAGTATCGTAAAGACTCGAAAGTATGTAGCTAACAGGCAAAATATCTACATTCCATCCTTCTCTATGATAACTGCCCACCATCCATCCGTCATCTATCTATCTACCCACCCGTTCACACTGATTTCAAGTTTCATAAACGCCAAAGACACCAGGGGAGCAGACGGGTAACTACGCGTTTGGGGGAAATTGTGATTTTTCCCTAATTGGGCAATAAATTCTGGCGCGAAAACGCACGTAATTAATTATTCTAAATCAAGCTTCGAACCTTTTTTTTTTGTCTTCTGTCTTTTTGTCTTTTGGCGTAACTAATAATCAAACAGTTTATTACACAGATAGTTACACTTCAATTACTCTCTTATATACACTCTTAACCGTTTATACCAAGCACAATCTTGTATACGAAGTAATACAATTGCAAAATGGCCGGTGAAAATAGTAATAGAAGAAAGAGACAGATCAGTCGTCAAGATGACGACCAAGAAGATGAAAGATCAGGAACAGGTTTAACCTCCCAAGATCAGCCTTCATCTCCTGTTCCTTCAATTACATCTTCCCCAAGAAACATCCCATCTTCTCCAGCTATTCCTTTCGAAGATGATGATGAAGATGAAATTTTAGACGATGAGGACAATTTGGAGGATGCTGAAGAAGCAATGCACGAAATTGATTTAATGGGTGATGATATGATGCAAGATTATAGAGCCAATCCTGCAAAAGATCACTATGGTAAGAAACAAATTGATGATGAAGATTACGACGCATTAGAGGAAGGTGAAAGAAGAAAAGTTGACAGACTTTTGAATTTAAGAGATGAAATGAGAAGGGGTGCTAATTTAGATCTTGATGAAGCTGAAGGTGCTGAAGTTGAAGGTGATATCGCAAGAGATGAATATGGTCTACCAATTCAAAGAAGAAGAAGAAGAAATGTCTATGATGATGACCCTGAAGATGTGTTTGATGATATTGATCCATTGGATGATGTATTGAGTTTAGAAGCTCTTTCTGATATTAAAGCTCCTTCTGTCTCTATGTGGATCGCAATGCCTAATGTTAATCGTACAATCGCAAGAGAATTTTACTCTTTCTTATTAGAATATACCGATGAAAATGGTAGATCCGTTTATGGTAATAAGATTAGAACATTGGGTGAGTTGAATAGTGAATCTTTAGAAGTTTCTTATGTTCATCTTTTACAATCTAAAGCTGTTCTTGCTTATTTCTTGATTGCGTGTCCCGAACAGATGTTATCTATCTTTGATGGTGTTGCCATGGAAGCAACGCAACTTCACTACCCAGATTATAGTCAAATTCACTCAGAAATTCATATCAGAATTGCTGATTATCCAACCATTAGTAATTTAAGAGAATTAAGGGAAACTAACTTAAATGGTTTAGTTAGAGTTACAGGCGTGGTTACTAGAAGAACTGGTGTCTTCCCACAACTGAAATACGTTAAATTTGATTGTTTGAAATGTGAAGCTGTATTGGGTCCTTATTTCCAAGAATCAAATCAAGAGGTCAAGATCTCATTCTGTACAAACTGTCAATCTCGTGGTCCATTTAGACTAAATTCAGAAAAGACTTTGTACCGTAATTATCAAAGAATTACATTACAAGAATCACCTGGTACCGTTCCAGCTGGTAGATTGCCACGTCATAAAGAAGTCATCTTATTATGGGATTTGGTTGATATGGCTAAACCTGGTGAAGAAGTTGAAGTTACTGGTGTTTATAAGAATTCATATGATGGTCATTTGAATGCTAAAAATGGATTTCCTGTTTTTGCTACTGTTATTGAAGCTAATGCTATCAAGAGAAGATCTGGTGCTTCTTTAGATGGTAATACCGAAACATTGGGTGCTTTCCAATGGACTGAAGATGATGAGAAAGAATTCAGAGCCTTGAGTCGTGAAAAAGGTATAATTGATAAAATCATTGCTTCTATGGCTCCTTCCATCTATGGTCATAAGGATATCAAGACTGCCGTTGCTTGTTCATTATTTGGTGGTGTACCAAAAGATGTTAATGGTAAACATTCCATCAGAGGTGATATTAATGTTTTGTTATTGGGTGACCCTGGTACTGCAAAATCCCAGATCTTGAAATATGTCGAGAAGACAGCTCATAGAGCAGTTTTTGCTACTGGTCAAGGTGCATCCGCTGTTGGTTTAACAGCAAGTGTTAGAAAAGATCCTGTTACAAGAGAATGGACTTTAGAAGGTGGTGCTTTGGTCTTGGCTGATAAAGGTGTTTGTTTGATTGATGAATTTGATAAAATGAATGATCAAGATAGAACTTCTATTCACGAAGCTATGGAACAACAATCTATTTCCATTTCCAAAGCGGGTATTGTTACTACTTTACAAGCTAGATGCTCAATTGTCGCAGCTGCTAACCCTATTGGAGGAAGATATAATTCAACTACAAACTTATCACAAAATGTCAACTTGACTGAACCAATTCTTTCCAGATTTGATATTCTTTGCGTTGTTAGAGACTTGGTGAATCCTGAGAATGATGAAAGATTAGCTTCATTCGTTATTGACTCACATATGAGATCACATCCATTTACTGGTAGTTCCCATGATGATGATGAAGATAGAATGGATGAAGACGATGATGAAGATGTTATTCAAAGTTCTCCTTCTAAATCAAGAAGAAGGCAATTAGCTGATCTTCAAAAGAAAAAAGAATCTGAAATCTCTCCTATTCCTCAAGATTTATTAATGAAGTATATTCATTATGCTAGAACTGTTGTTCAACCCAAATTAACTCATATGGATATGGATAAGGTCTCCAGAGTATATGCTGATTTAAGAAGAGAAAGTAATACCACTGGATCCTTCCCTATCACTGTTAGACACTTGGAAAGTATCTTAAGAATTGCCGAAGCATTTGCAAAAATGAGGCTTTCTGATTACGTCTCAAGTTCTGATCTTGATAGATCCATCAAAGTCAGTATCGATAGTTTCGTTGGTGCCCAAAAGATAAGTGTAAGAAAACAATTACAAAGAAGTTTCATGAAGTATACCTTGCCTAATAGAAAGCAGCAACAGCAACAGCAAGGTACAGCTGTCGCAGTTTGATTTGCTTATTTCTGTTACTGGGTTCTTTTTATTTTATGTAGTTTATTTTAGGGTTTATATATGTATTTATACGCAATTTCAATAATTGACAAGTATTATTAATTATCTAGTATATTTTGTGGCATTTAGTTTATTGGTGTTACAGCTATATATGTAACTCAATTGAATAGTAATCGCGGTCAACTTCTTCATGATCACTTTCAAAAAGTTCGAGCTCTTCAGGAACTATTGGCATATCAGGTAAATTATCCAAATTCAGAGATGAAGACTCTCTAGTTGTACAATTGAACAAGTCAATCAAGTCATCTGCAAAATCATATGGCTCGGTGTCATTGAATAAAAAGACCTCAGATTCAACTGGGCTCAAAGACTCTGTCTCTAGCCATTCAATAGGGGATCTAGAAAGAGCACTTGAAGGTGTTAAAGTATGTAAAACTTCTGCCGGATTCCAGTCAAGAACTTCATCACTGTTATCATCGTGTTTGTCACTTTCATTATCGTCACCAATGTTGATACCATCGTCAATATTGTTATAGTCATTGTGATCGCACGCCTTGATTTGAATGGACTCGTCATCTGTGTCATTCAAAATTGTTTGTTTTCTAACATAATTCCCTGGAAATACTGGTACAGGAGCGTACAAAGGAACCAAAGGTTTGGCTAATTCATTAATAACTTTTCCGGTTATTGGAATGAAGTCGACTGATGATGGAACAAAGTCGTTCAGAAAGTAATCGTCAACGCGGCTTCTCGTTTGAATTTGGACAGGTGGTGGTTGGCACGGCTCATTTGGAAGTAACTGATCTGAGAAACTATAGGTTTCAAGAACATTATTTGGAGTAGATTCGGAGAGTGACTTACTTCTTTCGGGTGATGGAGCATACTCTGTTGAGAAAAATCTATTGAAATGGCTTTCTTTACTTCTGAGAAGCTCTTTGCTAGGTGTTTTGTGCTTTACATCTACAGAAGTAAAAGTAGCACCATTTTCTCCATCAGAGCATGGGCCATTGTGAAGATTTAAAGTATCATACCCCAGATCTTTCATTGGTAAACCCACCTTCAGGTTGCATCTTTCTAGGAAACTAAGAACCAAGTGTATAAATTAATAGCATTCTTAAATAGCGCTCATATTCTTTTTGTGTAGGACAGTAAATTTGTCTTTTTTCTCTTAGTTTCCTTCCTTTTTTGTGTCTTTTATTTCTTTTCGCTGTGAGGATCCTTTATCAACCATCTATCTACGCAAAATTAAGCGACATATGTCAAGCTATCATTATTTGAATCAAGGAAGAGTAAAAAATCTGGAATTTTCGTTTGTGATCCCACAAGGCAAACAAGCGATCCTTGCGACGTATTCATTTGGAGGGTTGGCCGAGTGGTCTAAGGCGGCAGACTTAAGATCTGTTGGACGTTGTCCGCGCGAGTTCGAACCTCGCATCCTTCATATTTTTTGCTACTTTTTACTTTGATTTTTTGTTGAAAATCTGAAAATAAATAGTTCATATGAAACATAACTTATTTTTTTATTTTTTTTTATTATGGTATGAATACTTAGAAAAAAGAAAATATATTTGAACAACTAAGATAACAAAAAATAGATAGTAAATATAAAAGAAAGAAAGGAATTCGGTTGTGAAAACGAATGATTTTAGGATCAAGAATATAAAAATGTGTTTATCTTTTGTAAATAGCCAATAGACAAGTAAATTGAATATTGAAGATTTTCGGTAAAAAAAAACAAGCTAAATATTAAGAAAAAGTAAATAAAGAAGAACCATGAAGTAAGCCGATTGAATGGATATAGTTTTAGCAAATAGAAATAAAAAGGTAACCAAAAGTGATAGTAAGAATAATAATGACTATAGAGCTGCACGATCTATTTATGATCTATTTCTTGATACTTTCAAACTCTTAACTCTTCTGATCAATCCCGAAGGTTCATCATCTTTCTTCATCAATCTATCAACAATACTTTTCTTTCTTGTCAATTCTCCACTACCTCTACTACCTTTTCTTTCAGCAGTTACACCATAAGCTGGGGCACCATCTAAGAAGGTTGAACTACCTAAACCTAAAGTGGTATCACCATGTACTGGAGGGGCTTTGACATTTGAGTCGAACGATATAATACCTGGAGTTGGAGTCAAACCAGTCAAATTTGTAGCTGAAGCACTAGCTTCTTTCACGACAACACCATTGCTGTATGGAGATTTATGTTTTGTTTGAACTGAAGCAGTGTAAGTTGGATCATTATGTTCAGATACACCGAACATCATATCCATTTGTTGATCTTTGATATTGATAGGAGCAGCACCTTTGATTGAGTTGTTTGGTCCATCAGCTGGGAAAGCCATTACTGGGGCAGCTTTAGCATTCTTATTACGATGTGGGGTACAAGCATCGAATGGTCCATCATGGTGGAATGAAGATCCACCTAAGAATCCTGTAACATCAAGTTTATCTATAACATCCAAATTCTTTGGTTTTTCAGTAGCAGATGGTTTTTTAGATCTTGAAGAACGATGTTTACCTGATGGTGAAGTATGAGAATGGTGACGGTGACCGTGACTATGACTGTGTTCTCTGTCGCTTCTTTCTCTACCAGAAGAATTTCTCTCTGATCTTTCACTTCTTTCGCTTCTTTCACCTCTTTCCCTATGTCTATGTTCTCTTGAAGAACGATGAGCATGGTGTCGACTGGCTTCTCCTTCACTTCTGGATCTTGTTCTTGTATGACCTGTGGAAACATTTGTTACAACTGTTGATGTCAAATTTGGCATTCCTCCTCTTGATCTACTTCCAGTACCATTAACATCAATCTTTGTTGGAGAATTTCTTCTTGATCTGGAAGAAGGTTGTGGTGGAGAAGTTGAAGTATTATTTATTGGCTCTTTGATATCTGCTGGATATTCAGTTTTACTATATTTATTAGTAATGTCTTCATATGAAGGAGGTAAATCATGATCGTCATAGTAGTTTTCATTGATTAATGGTTTTTGTTTTCTATCAACAGTTGGTCTCGTTGTGTTGTTAGCTGGAGACACTAATCTTGCTTGTCGCTGTTGAGGTTGTACTTTACGAGGAGCCGCAGAAGCATCACTTGTATTAGTTGCACCCGTGCTATCTGGTGATAAAGCATCAGCAAATGGATTGTTCTTGTATTTTTGTTCAGACATTCTATAATAGAAGATATGGAAAGTTAGGTTACAATGTCTTTGATAAAGATGATTCACACACAAATAACAAGATTCTTTTCTCTGAATTTTCTCTTAAATTATATAAACAATGAAATCTGAGAATCAAGATCTTTGATTTTTTCTTGCTTTTAATAAATATTTGATCTAATATAAGTATTTCTTTTCAGTGAAATTGTAAATGAGAGACACAGTGGGAGCTTAGCAAGTTAGCAGGATATCACTTATTCTAGCAAAATCAAAGGGAATGTAAAGAATGAATGTACAGAAGATAAAGAAAAAGAGAAAGAGAAGACCACCATGCTGTGTGCCGGCTGATTAATTATGGTCAGGCAAATGTGGAGCAGGCAAGGGGGCGGCGGCCCCTCGATTCCTTCGATTCCATTATTCTTCCTTCGTACACTCACTGGCACATTCGATCTGCTTCAGAAGTGAGACGTGCGGGCTGCGCCCGGTTGTTGTCTGGACCGCACCCAGCCCCGACGACGTCATCGACGCAGGCGGATGCACGCAAATGCAGAAAACGTCGACGCGTCGCCTGTCTCCCTCTAATTATAGCTTTCACCTCTTGTGATCCAACATGTAAACAGTGATTTGTATCTCCTACCCGGTGAAATATGTATGATCCTATTGCAATTTAGAGAGAAAATAGAGTTTGTAAAGAGTCCTGTTATTAGTAAAGTAAAAAGTGAGTAGTTAAAAGTTATACGTACACTGAAGAGTCTGATTTAGTTGTGAGTAATTGAGGCTTGAAATTGTTGTTTTTAGGTAATGATCTTGAAGTATCGATGAAATCAAAGTTATCATCACTATAACTATCTTGTTCTTCCTCTTCTTCTTGTAATAATTTCCTGTTGTTTTCAACCCATTGTCTGTATTCTTCGGTGTTATTTCCTGCAGTATTCACTTTTGCTTCTTCAGCAATTAAAGCGGATCTGAATGGATTATTCAAAGAAATTCTTCTTCCTGAACCGGTAGAGGTTTGTGAAAGATTAGAATGATTGTACATTTTGGATGGTAAAAATGAAATTGAAAATAGCTTTTTCTAAATGATATGAAAGTAAAATGAAATTTTGAATTTGAAATACAACTTATTTCAACTTTTGATGATCGGCTAAGAACGCGTGGTGATGGAGAATTCTAAGATAATATGAAATCAAAATAAAGATGTGATCTTATATATAATGTGCTCTTGAAAAGTTAATGATATTAACCAAGGCACTTTTTGATAACTATAATCTTTTTTTGAAGAAAAAAAGCTCTTTGATGCAAAGCTATAAGTGACCCTTATATTTTCTTTTTTTCGTTATTATTGATAGGAAGGTATGTTTATCACTCGTCTTAAAGTCAACTCGATATGAAAATGGTATCAAAAAGAACAAACGAAATAAACTAGGAATATGACTTCTAATTACCTTAGCAATGTACGATGATTATATATTACTACTCAGATTTTGGTAAACAAAAGTAATTTTTACTGACCAAAACAAAGAAAAAAGTAATATCTGTTTTCGAGTTTTCGTCACGAGAATTTCGTCTTTGGGACTAATTCGTTTTCGTGCTCGAGGAATGAAATTTCCCAATTGAGAATAATACAAATAGATCGGCACGTGATGCGCAAACACGGGAACCGGGAATGATACAAGTAATCAATTATTGGACATATATATACAAGATAGATAGATATAGAAGGTGTTTATTGACTCTTATCTTGGGACTTTTCACTTCTGATCTTCTCTGCAGCAGCACTTACTACTTCTAGCGTCTCGTTTTTCAGTTCTTCTTGTGCAGCTTTGATGAACTCTTCGTTTGTCAACTCTCCATTCCTTATATCTTTCACCATCCTTTTAACAACTGTAACTTTGCGTGAAAAATCCTCTTCCATTGTGGAATCAATGTACTTGGAGTACTCAGTTAACACTTGTTCTGCATCGAAACAGATCAGCTCCAAGTTATTAGCTGCTGTTAATAACTTCTTCTTCAATTGATCTTCACTACTTTTAGATTTTGAATCCTCTACTAATTGGTTAATCTCTTCTTCTGTTAATCCAGTAGATCCAAAAACAGTAATTGATGACTTCTTTCCACTCTCTTTATCCCTCGCACTAACTTTTATAATACCATCGGCATCAATATCGAAAGATACTTCAATCTGAGGTGTCCCTTTTGGAGCTGCTGGAATATCTGTTAATTTGAAAGTACCAATCAATTTATTATCTTGGACAATTGGTCTTTCACCTTGATATACATTTATATCTATGGCATTTTGTCCATCAACAGCAGTAGAGTACATTTGTTGAACTTTGCATGGAACTGTAGTATTCCTTGGAATCAAAGGTGAGAACATTCCTCCGTATGTCTCTATACCTAAAGTCAAAGGTGTGACATCGAGTAGTAAAACATCTTTGACTTCTCCACTCAAAACAGCACCTTGAATTGCAGCACCCAAAGCAACAGCTTCGTCTGGGTTGACTTCTGTGTTTGGCTTTTTACCAAAGACCTCTTCAACTACTTTTCTTATCTTTGGCATTCTCGTCATACCTCCAACTAAGATAACTTCGTCGATATCCTTTGCTTTGAGTTCTGCATCTTTCAAGGCCTTTTTAACAGGATCAATTGTCTTATTAATCAAGTGCAAACTCATTTCATCAAGTTCATCTTCAGTTAAGGTCATCAATATATTTTCCGTCTTTGTTATGAAAGGTAATTCAATAGTAGTAGTCTCAACATGAGATAGCTCAATTTTTGCTCTTTCAGCAGCTTGTCTAATTCTTTGAATAGCAAGCATGTCATTTGATAAATCAATATTTGTTTTACTTTTGAAATCATCAAGGATATATTGAACCAATAAATTGTCAAAATCTTCACCACCTAAATGGGTATCCCCATTTGTTGAACGAACTTCAAAGACACCATCCTCAATATCAAGTATAGAGATATCAAAAGTACCACCACCTAAATCAAAAACCGCAACTAATCCATCATTCTTGTTTCCTAATCCATAGGCTAAAGAAGCAGCAGTTGGTTCATTGATGACTCTTACCACATTTAAACCAACTAACTCACCAGCAGTTTTTGTTGCTTGTCTTTGAGAGTCGTTGAAATAAGCAGGGACAGTGATGACAGCATTTTTCACTTCAGTTCCTAAATTTCCTTCTGCGATTTTTTTCATCTCGTGTAAAATGAAACCACCGATTTGTGAAGGAGAAAAAGAAGCCTTTGTCCCATTTGTAGTCTCTAGCCATGCATCTCCATTACTGTGTTCCGTTATCTTGTATGGAACAAGGCCTATATCCTTCTGAACTTCTTCATCTGTGAACTTCCTCCCTATCAATCTCTTGGTTGCGTAGAATGTATTTGCGTGATTGACAATGGATTGTCTTTTAGCAGCATCCCCAACGATTACTTCATTATCATTAGTAAATGCAACTATGGATGGTGTGGTTCTAGCACCATCTTTATTTTCTAATATCTTAGGGCTATCCCCTTCCATTACGGCAACTGCTGAATTTGTAGTTCCTAAATCTATTCCAATGACTTTCAATATCTTAGGATTCTGATTGGATGACGTCGATGCAAATCTAGTAACCGCCCTTAGACGAGCAAATGAGCTCATCCTGGATCCTGTTCTGAGCATCATTGTAGTGATTCAATGTAATTATTCTATGTGTACAGAGTATATATATCAAAAATAAAATGAACTCTTCTAAAATGCTGATTGCCGTCTTCAACCAAAATCTACCGAGAAATGAAAAAAAAATAGGCAGACCTCAAACCCGGGGTTGGATTGATCAGATGAATATACAACAAAATATATCTTTATAATTAAACTATTACTAATATATATAGTTACACATATCTATAATTCAAGATAAGGACCAGTACCTACACTTCTCCAATTTCTCATATCGACATTCCAATCTTTCCATTGCATCAATCTTTCTCTCATATCCACTATATCTCCCAAGTATTCATTAGAAATATTTTTGTAACTATTGAAGTTCTGGAAACTATTGGTATGTTTGAAAAGATAATCATCCTCCAATGCAGGAGACCCAAAATCAGACTCTGTTGATATTTCAGCATGGGGGTTGAAGGTAGCAGCATTGGAAGGAATGTACTGGCTATTTGGTGTTCTCTGTTGTGAAGTGATTTTATTAGTTTTGAGTTCAGATATTTCGCCCTTCAATCTTGTTGTTTCTTCCTTCAATTCATCAAGCTCTTCTTCCAATGCGATATTAGTGAATTTCAACTCTGAGAGCTCAGTTTTCAATTTAGTTGCCTCTTCTTGACTCTTTGATGCTTCTAACTGAGCCTCGGAAAGTTTTTGAGTTAAATGTTTGATCTGTGCTTGTAATTGTTCAGTTAAAAAGCTTGATTCACCGGTTGGTGCATCTGAAGCTAATATATCCTCAAGTGGAGCGTCTTGTGTATCTTCTTCTTTTGTATCCTCCAATTTTTCTTCTTCCTTTGCTTTAGAGACTTCATCTATATCGCTTGTCTTTTCAGTCTTGTCGTCTGTTACCTTTGCCTCTTCTAATGAGGATTCACCTTTGTCTTCAATTTTCTCGAGTTCGTCGTCATCATCTTTCTTCTCAATTTTCTTCTCTGTACTTTCCTCTGGAGACACTGACTCTTCCTGTGTGCCCTTTTCCTCGGGGGCTTCTACAGCAGCAGGTTCGGGTGTTTCTTCAGCTTCAACTTCTTCTGTTTCTCCTTCTTGTTCCTTGGACTCTTTACTCTTCTTCTTCTTTCCCTTCTTCTTGGTATTCTTCTTCTTCAATTCTTCGAACTAGTTGAAGGATGGATCAATGTTAGTACGATTACCCATTGGAAAACGAAAAAAAAAAAGGTTTTGATTCAGATCTCAATTACATACCTTCTTTCTGGCAGCTTCCAGTCTTTCTTCTTTGGATAACTCCTCGGGAGCTGTACTTCCCTCTTTCTCAGACATTGTGATTTATTGTACTATCTTGCCAATACTCAAAGGCACACCTGAAAGTCCGTACTGAATTCAGAAACACCATGTCACTTGTACAGGTGGAACAAGATGTCAGCTGTCGTTGACTGCGCGTTCTAATTGATTTCACTGCCAACTTCTCTCAGAGTTACTTGAGTGAGAGGTCCTTTCTCTTTGGTTGTATATATGTAAATAACGGGTGAAGAACAACTTCATTATTCGATTTTATGGAGATATATAGGTAGTTTGGAGATGACTCTATGTAGCTAAGTTATATATGTGTGATGATAAAGGTGATAATTAGGCATTGACATATTCTTCTGGGTAGAACACCAATCTTTCAATACCTTCTTTTGTCAAGATGATCATTCTAATGACACCACCAGAAGAACCATCCCATTTGATGGCTTGTGATAAAGAAGTCTTCATAAATGATACTGTCTCGTCTTTAGTCATATTTGGTTTGTAATTCTTTTTACAGAAACCGTAGATGAAAACGGAACCTGAACCTGCAATAGCGTACTCATGTTTATGAATTGAACCTCCCAATGGGATTGAATAAACTTCACCACCGTTTTTTTCATCGTAGCCAGCACAGATTATACCTGCGGTTAAGGCATCTTTATTTTCGTAACATAATTCTTGGAAGATATTGGCGGCAACTTTTGCGGTTGGAGCTTGACCTTGTTGAGATTTATAAATATCTAGATGGTACTTCACAATATCTGCGACAGCTTGGGTATCAGCAGCTGAACCTGATCTACAACACCATATTTTGTCCTGGATCTGGGTTAATTTATCGGTTACACGGTTGGCAATGTATGAACCTGTAGTTGTCCTACTATCTGCTCCCAATATAACACCATCTTTGAAAGTAACTGCCATAATGGAGGTACCCAAGTTGACCTCTCCCTTCTTGAGGTGATTTATATCCACATTAATTGCGTCCATTGTATAAGTTCTAATTAGTGAATAAGTGTCGCTGTACCTCAATGGCTCTCAAAACTAATTTGAATACCCTTCTTGTACTAATACCAATCAATCATACATCGTAATATCTATACCCAGCGTTGCCTTTGCCACTCGCCCAAGGTCTCAAGTGTAGATATAATTTCGTCGCGTCGCTAGTCTATAAAAAAAATTTTCAGCATCAGAGTGCCCGTGTTGATGTGGTTCATAACGAGATAAATAGGTGAATACAAGTGTAGATAAGATCTTTGGCACTATTATCCTTGTATATACGTACACCTATATTGACCCACAATGAGTTCTCTTCCATTTGATTTCTCATCTTTAACTCTCCCAACTGATCCATGGGGTCCTTCTAAGCAAATTCCAAAAAACTTGCGTTTCAGCGATATCCCATATGCTCCTTTCTCCAAATCTGACAAATTGGGTAAAGCTGCAGATTGGCAACAAGCTAAAGAACCAGAAGAAAAGCAAGCTGGTAACAAGAACCAAAAGCCTAAAAGAGATCAATACCACGCTTACGGTGCCTCTGCTGCTGCTTCCTTTGCTGCTGAAGCTGAGGAAGATGTCGATTTCTCCATCGTCGATAGCAATGGTGCTGCTCAAGTTATTAACAAGCAACAACAAACTGTCTTGAGTGGTAGAAAGGCCGTCCGTTCCAAGCAAGTCGGTGGTAAAACTACTACTAATACTTCCAAGGCCAAAGGTGGTTATGTCAACAACAACAACAATAACAGACAAGGTCAATACAACTCATACAATTCATATAACAAATATAACAGAAATGATAATCAAATCGTTAGAGAAGCTTCTGTTAGAGTCGAATCAAACTGGAATTTGATTTCAGATATTGAATTCAACAAGTTAACCAAGTTGAACTTAGATGTTAAACCAGGTGAAGATGTCACAACTTACGGTGTATTGAATGCTTACTCTAAGAAATTCGAAAACTTAAGACCTGGTTTCAAAGAAAAATTACAAGTTTTAGACAGAGAAATCTTCAACCCAACCACTCAAGAAGATCCAATTATAAAAGACTTGGCTTCCAAGAAAGCCGCTAAAGTCTTCGCCACTGACGCCATATTAGCCCAATTAATGTGTTCCACTAGATCTGTTTATCCATGGGATATAATAGTCACCAAGAAAGATGGAGCTATTTATTTTGACAAACGTGAGAACTCTCTTAAACTTGATGTTGACGAAAATTCTCAAAACCCACCTTCTCTTACCGATAATACTATCAACAGTGCTGGTAAATTGTCATTAGAAGCTACTTTCATCAATCATAACTTTGTTGCTGATGTCTTAGACTCTAAAACAGTCTTACCTTTCGAACACCCAGAAAACCCATTTGTATCAGAGTCAGAATTATCAGAACCACTTCTCAATAAAGGTTACAGATATAGAAAATTCTCTTTACCTGAAGCTAATTCTGAAGCAGAACCTCTTGAGGTTATTGTCCGTTGTGAAATTGATTCTTTCTACAAGAACTCCAGTGGTGAAAATGTTAAAGTATCAGTCAACGCTTTGAATCAATATAATCCAGGTAATTTAGACTGGCAACAAAAATTGAACCAAAACAGAGGTGCTATTGTTGCTGATGAGTTAAAGAAAAACAAGAACAAGGTTGCTAAATGGGTTACAAAAGCTGTTCTTGCTGGCTCTGATGAAATGAAATTAGGTTTTGTTGCCAGAACTAATCCAAAGGACAACACTCAACATGTTGTTTTAGGTGTCTCTTCATATCCACCTGAAACTTTAGGTTCTCAAATCAGTTTATCTATTGGTAACGGATGGGGTGTTGTGAAATCGTTCATTGATATAATAGAACACGAAGGTAATGCTGATGAATACAAGTTTGTCATTATGAAAGATCCAAATGCTCAAAAGGTTGCTATTTATAAGGTCCCAAACAACTCTTTCGAAGAATCCACTTCTGAAGAAAAATCCGAATGGTAAATATATAAATAATGTGCTAATCATTCGAAAATAAAATTGATATAATCTAGTTTCATTAATGTACAAGTAACTCCTATTTATAATATACATATTTTTAATCATTCACCCTAAATAAGTTATCATTTTCGATATCCAAAGATGTCGTATTATCTCGACTAAGACTCCATTGTCTCCTCTTTTCTCTGATTGCCTCCTCGGGTGCCAGCTTCGGCAACTTCACTCTCAGCTGACTTTCAACATTAGGCATACTAGGGTCAGCTGCATCACTTTGTGTTCTTCTATGTGGTCTTACAGGTGTTTCCAAAGGTAGTATAGATAAGTTGTTACTTGCAAATCTTCTAATACTTGTTTCACTCTTCTTTGATAGCTTTTGTAAGGAACGACTCTGCTGCTTCTCTGGAGAGTTTTGCTTAACTCTACGGAACTGGTTTTTCAAGAGTTCAACATTCATCTTACGGACCCTTTCTGTAGCAGGCATAGAATCTACTTTAGTGAGTCTTGGTGGTGTCAGTGCTCCCGTATTTGGATACGTTCTCTCTGGACTTGTTCCCTCTTCGGACCTCATCAACTCCAATCTTCTTTTGAATAGAGGCGATAATTCAGCGGCGTTGTCCAAGTAACCAGATTCTTCATAATACTCATCATTTCTTTCTAGACCATGGTTTTTGTTTGATCTCTTCTCCTCTAAAGCATTCCTCCAAATGAGAATGAACATCTTCTGTTTATTCTTATTCCATCTTTGCTTGAAGGCCTCAGCTGTGGAGTAGTCAGACATGGCTTTCATATACCTTAGGGAAATTTTAGAGAAACAATTTGCCATCGCTCTAACATCAGTCTCTTCAATCTTATTCTCACAAAGTATAGTCAATTCATTCAGGTATTGTGATCTCTGCATCCATTTGTTTGCATATTTTGTCATCAGGACAAGGGATCTAAATTCATCTGCTTTTGCATCCAGAGACCTGACCAATTCATGCCTTCGTCTCCATCTTGAGAATGCATCTTGAGAATACACCTCTATGCAGTATTCTTGGTAAATCAAACTGAGTGACTCGAGTCTTGATCTAACATTGAGCCATTTCTTCCTCCATGTTTGGAATTGCTTCTTCAAGTGAATGCTGTCCAAGATCAGAATTGCATCCGGTAAGCCACTTGAGATATCTTTCACATTAACATACCTACTATAGATTTTATTCAGATATTCACCCTTGATGGAAGACAAAACAAACGCTTCCCTTCTCTTCAGTTCATTAGCTCTGGTCGATTGAGTTTTCACCTTGGCAAATGTCTCAGCTAAAAGAACATCATGACTTCTCTGTTTCAATCTCGCTTTAAGTCTAAGTACTTTGAACTGTGACTTCATTAACAAATAGTCTTTTACAAAAGTAAATTGTTTCTCCTGAAAAGATAGGTTCCACAAATTGAACGTGCAGGATAACAACTTTTGATCTCTGAATCTTTCTGCCAAATCTTTTCTGCCAATTGATAAGATCCATGTCTTAAAATGCATTCTCAAAAGTGTCTCTGACTTTTGCGCAATCAGGGCTTTAGATAACTCGTTCATTCCTGATAAAGATCTCCATCTTTGAAATGCCCATCGCAACATATGCTCATCATTTCTCCTTTTACTTTCGGATTCCAATAAATTATGTCCGTGCTTGGAAAACCATTGAGAAAACATTTTAATCTTCAAAAACATATCCTCCCTCTTTCGAAGCATAGCAATTCTTCTGAAAGTCGCAGAAGACTTGGTAGTCCACTTTCCGAAGGCTGTCTTCAGAATTCTTGCATCAGAAACTTGTTTAGCTTTTATGGCCAATGAATCATAATATTCAAGACTGTTTCTCCACTTTTTGAAGTTGGCTTTCAAGATAACATTATAATCAAAGATAAGTAAGAGATTTCTTTGTAAATAGGCCAAACGCCACGAACTGTAAGCTTTTCTTGTTTCATACTCTTTGTAAATTAAGTCTAACTTCTCTGATTTACGAATATTCTTGCTTCTCCAATTATTGAATATTAATGCCAATTTAGGCTTCCTTGCTTGCACTTCCCTGTCATTCAGGTTCCTCAGAACTCCAATCCAAGTTGCAAAATAAGTATTGAGCATCAAAGTGGTGCCAATGAGAGCAGCGGATTCATTAAACTTTTTTATCTTTTGGAGCTTTGAGCGCATGCTATCAAACTTCGACCGCAGTATTCTTTTATCCCAGACAGCAAGTGTCTTTTGGTCTACTTGAGTGTTTTTCAACTTATCGTACCAATCATTGAATACAAAAGTTTTCAATCTTTGATTGTCTCTATGTATTATCACGGCAAGTTTCATCTCGGAGGTGGGGAGTTCAATGTTGTTGAATATCACGGGCTTCGAATATAACAATCTGGCCATTTTCTTGATCCCATCGATAAACATGTCAAAAGAAATCTCATTTGCTATGTATAATATAACGATTTGTTTGATTTCTGAGTAAAAAGTATCACGTTCGAGATCTTCCACTTCGTATGACTCCAGGAATAGCTCTATATATAGCCTGAAAATCTGAAGAAATTCAGTAAACTCCCCTGAACTTGAAGGAGAAAGAGTTTTGGATAGGTAAAATAGTAAACTCTCATTTGAATTGGAAAATTCATCGTTAGTGCCACTTTCAATTTTGATATTTGTCAATGAAGCAGTCAAATCGGGTATCGTGTAATCAGTAGAAAAGTCCTTGTTTTTCGTTTGCCCCACCTTGAAATGAGTATCATGTTCATCTTCTTCCGGTTCAACGACCTCCATTTCTAGAGCATTCTTCACAAAAGGTAATAAAACTGGAAATATGGGATTTCTAGTGAAGTAAAAATAAAACGATTCATGCATTGACCTTCTTTCTTTACTATCGAGTGAAATTCCAAATAGAATTGAAATTTCGGAAAGCTCCTGAAGCTTTCGATTGAGCTCGACAACTTTGTCAAGATCAAAAAGTAACACTATATTGCTGTATTTCATATAGGTATCGAAGACGTTTTCAATCAAAATATCTGAAGCTTCAGTACCAGTACGTACCTCATCTTCTGTAAATCTTGTTATCAACTTGCTGTAGCACCTATTCAGTAATGTGTCGTCAGAGTTGAAATAGAGTGAGTTAGCAGAACCAGTTGCATACAATTTCTCTTTGTCGTTCGTAGCAGATTGTATCTGGGTTTGGATAGCAGATTTCAAAATAGATATCAACTCATTCGAAGTAGAATAGCTGGAGACAAGCTCCGCGTGGTAATCCAATATCTGATTGAATCTCGATTCTACGATACTACCTTTCAAACTTTTCCCCTTGAATACGTCACTTTCTAGCTTAAATGTTGAACCAGCTTCTTGTGCCTTACCAAAAAGCAAAGGCAGTTTAAGGTCATCAGAAGCATGACCTACAATTTCCCTCTCTGAAGAATAATCCATATCCTTAAGGTTGTACAGTTTCTCTTTCGATTGAAGACCATAAAACACCCTCTCGATGCCTTGGTTTCCATGCGTAACATTGATTATTATCCCATTGTATTTAGTGATATCAATTGCTAGGTCATCTATTTGCATAATCTCCTTCCAGCACTGTACTATCTGTTCCAAATCAGGAACAGATATGTCTCTTGGATCCTGCGTAGAAAGCTGATCGAAGTAACTTAACAAGCTCTCAAAAAGATGCCTTGACGTCATTTATAAGTCACACGAACAGCTCTATATGTTCCTAATAATTATATATACGGTATTCCATAATTAACGGAGTCCCAGTTTTAATCAAACATGTAACCTGTACTATCACTACTAACAGTTTGATATCCCAAATCGTGGAGTTCACTTCTTGGACGCGCGTCACCAAAAAAAAAATTAATTTACTGAAAACTGAAAAACGACTAAAGATTGCTATGACTTTCATTTTTGATACTATATACTTTTATTCGTAAGATGTATATACGTATGTGTGTGTGTGTCTGGCTTTAAGGACTTAATTTTTGATTGAAATGTCAATCTTTGTTAAGGCAAAAAAACCTAAGAAACCAAGTAATGCATAAAGAGCAGTAAAAAGTGGTTTCTTAATCATGTCAAAGGTTGTGTATTGATAGACAACTAATACGTCTAAAGTACTCAATTCATCAACCAAATTCTTAAAATTGATGGTCACTTTAGTATGACCAGCACCCATATCTAGGTAAGATAACTCATGTTCGACCGTCAAATTATGATATTCAAATGGAGTTTGAACGTCAATCACTTTGGCACCTTCTGGTAAATAGAATTCTAAGTCAACATCTTCGTAAGTGGTATCTCTAATCCTATTCAAAATTGGGACTTTCAAAATGTAAGTTCCATCTTCTTTTGTATGTAAGAAGTCATTCAATTTATTGGTCCAACCAAGGGTAAAGTTGAAATGCCATCCACCAAATATTGGGAATCTAGGCTTCAAAATGAGATCCTCATTGTAAAACATAGAGGTCGAAATGTTACCTACTAAATCAGTGTAGTAAACATCTGTGGTTTCTACATTTGCTGGTAAAGATACTGGAATAGCTGTAATGACAGGTACCTTTTTTATTTGGAATCTTCCGTTATACCAATCCACTCTTGAGAAACCAGAGTCTAATTCAACAGCTTTATTGGAAAGATCGATTTTCTCCTCTAATTGCAAGGCATTACTCCAATGAGATACCCAGAACTGTCTACTCAAGTGATATACATAAGGTATTGGAATTTGTCTTGCGTATAGGAGAGCAATTGGTAAATTAGTATAAGCCTTGAATTTTCTTTTGTATGGGCCATAAGTAAGGGCATCCTCTTTTATAGATCCCTTGAATTCAGGAAGATCTTCACCAGTGGTAAGTTTCAATGGCAGCTCACTATATGATTCCAAACCAGTAAATCTTAAAGTGTACTCATGTGTATCATAGGAAGAGAGTGGTAATTTTGGGGCTTCTAATAATAAAGTTTGTTCAGCCCCCATTGGTTGCTTCTCTGGAACTGGTTTCAGATGGTTCGTATAGATGTAAGAGACAGAAAGCTGAATATTGGATTTTGGAGAAATTGGAAATGGTAATTGAATTTTATAGAAGGAAAAGTTTGGATCAGAAAACTCTTCCTCTATAAGGTTAGCAGACAACAATGATTCGTCTGCTTGAGGAACAGAAAGAATTGGAACAAATAATGTGATATCATCTACCAATGAAGTAGGGACAGCAAAGTAGTAATCTGAAACTGGGCCTGTAGCTATATTCCTGGCATATACAATGTGTCTTTCCTTAACGTATGACTTCGTTAGGTCGACTACCCTATCATATTTGACGTTTTCCCAATCTGTTGAAATAGTGTAGGCATTCCCGAATGGACTGAACAGTAGTAACGCTACAAACGCCCATGAGCTGGTGAATGCTCTTAAACCTCTCATAGTTGAAGATAGACCAAAAGTAAGGAGTGATGGAAGTCGTTCAATTGAATTGATCTATCAATGCAAAAGTTGACTAATTGTTAAAGATCCAACACTAACTAAAGCTTGTCCAAAATGTCCAGTGAAATTCTAACACGTTCGTGATTCTGCGGTGCACTGGTGTTTTTTAATGAATGAACACAACGTTTTGATATGTTGTATAATTATTATAAAAATGTATTTGGTTCATTTATAAAAGAACACCACTGCATTGCTGAAAATGCATGACAAAACTGAAAATAATTTCAGCTACGTGATCTTAAGTAGTCTACTGGTAAGAGCGCAGTTGTAGGTGAAGATAACAAAACAATCGACAAGAGCAGTGTATGCAATTTACATCCGTGCCCTACTCTCGCGGAGGTAGATAAATATATTTTTGAGTTGCGTTTGTGCCTTGATGGCAATTAGAAGCTAATCAATGCTCTTCCTGGACTTTCAGAATAAATGGACAGACAAAGGATTCTGGTACGTACCCAATGTCACAACTACTCTGAGTTGAGGAATGATATTAACTTCAAAAAAATAGGCGGAAAATAGGGCTAAAGCTCTAGAAAGGTTGAAACAAAGAAAAAGAAATATCAGCAATGCTGGGGAAAGTACTTCTAATGTTACCGCAATTGTTGCAAATTCCACAGCTGATTCAAATTCTAAGAAGCCAAAGATAGTTCTGACACCAGGGCAAAGGCAGATGCTTGACAAAGTGCGATATGCTAGTGTTAGAGATGCTTCCAAGCAGTCACCAGCTCCAGTAGACAAGCAGATGGAGAAACAAAATGAGAATAGAAAAAAGTTTGAGCGACCTTCAATTAAAAAGTCAGACTATATCGATTATGATTTTTCTACAATGAAAGATACTCATGGTGGGTTTATTGCTGAGGAAGAAGGTGCCACAGATATCTCCACAGGGGGTAAGACGCTGGAAGAATGGCAACAGGATAACAAGCGAATTGTAAGAGATCTCGCCCCACCTATAGATATTCGCAATGCTCCCAAATGTCATGAATGCAAATCAATAGAGATTGATCCCAAGTTCTTGGAGATATTTGGATGTCGAGTTTGTAGAAAATGCAAAGAGAAATATCCCGAAAAGTACTCTTTGTTGACAAAGACTGAATGCCGTGAAGACTATTTGTTAACGGACCCTGAATTGAAAGATGTGGATCTTTTCAAAAGAATTATAAAACCTAATCCTTATAGTGGTACTTATTCGGTCATGCAATTGTTTCTACGTTATCAAATAGAGGAATACGCTTTTAAGAAGTGGGGTTCTGAAGAAGGTTTGGATAAAGAGTGGCAAAGACGTGAAGAGATGAAAATAGCAAGAAAGGATAAAAAATATGAAGCGAAGTTGAAAGATATGAGAAAGAGATTAAGAGCTCAAGAATATACAAGAAGACTCAAAGGAGAAGATCTAGCAGGAGGTGGGCCTTCTAGAGGCAGACACGAGCATGATTGGAGTAAGGCATATCCAATAGCTGATAAACCCAATACTGTAATGAGAAGATGCATTGATTGTGGTTTAGAAACGGAGGAAATACTTTTGTAATTTATGTAATGTAATAACAATAATCTTGTTCATTGCGGAATAGTATATTTATATTTATATTTATATATATATATGGATGTATATGTATATCATCGTAAACGTGCGTTTAAAATCAAGTAAAATACTAATACTTGATTCATTTCTGAATAACCAGGAGAATAATTTTGAACCCATTTGAAATAATAAAATTTGAATTTGAACCGACCTGAAACAAACTATCACTATCTTATAACATTTCGGCTACTTAATATGAGCCACCTAATCCCCTAGAAGTCCTTAGTATCAACTCCCTTTCACCGATGCACTTCTCCCATCCATGGAGATGATCAAGCTCTCGCACTATATAATTTGTAAAGGAAATATAGTTTGCAGAGACTCTCATCACATTGATCACGCTTGCCAACAAGACGGATTTCTTCGGTAGTCTCATGATTGGCTTGGTCTGGTAAATATACGGGACTACTGAACAAGTGAATAAGGTCTAAATAGTATCAAGGGTTCAAGGAGGCTATATATTCTGTGTAAATAAAAACTCCTGAAGAAAATTGATTCTCCGCATGTGGGCAATATGAGGGAATTTCCTGTTTGTTGTGCACGGAGGTATATTTTCTCCACGCCACGCACCTCATTCGTGGCGCGAGTATCGTTACCAGTTCAGATTTCAAAAGAGTTTAAAGTAAGATATATATATGTATATAATGAAAGAGTAGTAAATAGTACATAACTCAAAATGATATAAGAACGTGCACACAGTGCGTTTCTAAAACAAAAGCAGAAAAAAGCATCTCAACAATTAAAAAAAGACTAGCAAAGCCAGTACCAAATCTTTTCCCAAATATTTTTTGGTTCGATTGCTATATATTCAGATTCTTCCTTTTCGGCTTCAGCTAAACCAGTTACACAATCAATTTCTTCAACTGGGGCATATATTCTGAAATTTTTAGTCCAAATGGCATGACCTCCCCATAAACCGAAAAAGATTGGTAAGGTGATATATGCAGCAACGAAGTCTGAACCATTGAAGTCAAAGAAAACAGCATAACCATTGATTAAACTCATTAAACTAAAGAAAATCAAAGAGCAGTAAGCAAAGAAAACTTGGAATCTAACTCTGTAAATAACTCTATCATCAAGACCGTGGTAAGTAATGGCTTTTCTAAATCTAATGTAAGTGAAACTAATAGTAGCCCATGAGATGAAACCAGAAACAGTTGAAATGTTTGATAACCAAGTGAAAACAACAGAAGATCCATCACTAACATTCAAGTAAGAGAGTAAAGCTACAGCAGAAGAGAATGTAACTGCGTAGTATGGAACACCACTCTTGGTACACTTACCGAAGAATTTTGGAACTTGACCTTCTTTAGCCATAGAGTATAAAGATCTTGAACCAGCATAGATGAATGAGTTACCCGATGAGTAAGCAGATGTTAAAATACAAGCATTGACAATATGGTTTAAGACTTTGATACCTGCATTTTGAATACCAATGACGAATGGAGAGGCAGCAGCACCAGAAGCACCGGTAGAAATGGCGTTCATCAATCTTGGGTCATCGTATCCTACGATAACACCAACTGTTAAAGAACCTAAGACGTAGAAAAAGATCAATCTATAGATGAAACGAGAAGTAGCCTTTGGTAAGTTGATTCTTGGGTTTTCAGATTCAGCAGCACAAGAACTGACTAATTCTGGAGATAAGACGAAGGCGAAAGCAGATTTGATGATACCAGTGATAACAGCTAAGAATTTACCTGTATCACCACCTGTCAAATGTTCAGTGAAAGCACCTGGATGCTTCCAGTAATGGAAACCTAAAACACCATCAGATGCTGGTGCACCACCAAAGAAAATAACAATACCTACAATAATCAACCCAGTAATACAGAAGATCTTAATAGATGCAATCCAAAACTCCACTTCACCAAAGTACTTTACAGCCATGAAGTTTAAAGCAACAAGTGAAACCCAAAAGATAGAAATCCAAATTGCAACATTCAAATCAGTCCAATATTTAATAACAAAAGCAGCAGCACTAATTTCAGCAGGGGAAATCAAAACTTGGGCATAGATTAAATTAAGACCACATGCAAAACCTAATGATTTATTACCTGTGTATCTTTCAGTTAAGGCATATGAGGTACATTTACCAGCAGCAGGGATGTAGGAGACCATTTCAGCTAACTCATTCATAATACACCAAACGAATATGGAGATGATAAGATAAGCTGTGAAGATACCTGCAGGACCACATGCAGCTAAACCAGCACCAGAACCAACGAAAAGACCAGTACCAATGGAACCACCAAGAGAAATAAGTTGAATATGTCTTGCTTTCAAACCTCTGACGGTTGTGTGTTCTTTTTGAGAAGGATCTGAATTTAATGACGAAGAATCGGCCATAATAGAGGCCACCTCAACATCGGAGGGACCCTTTCTATCTCTGATTTCGTATTCCATTACGTAAAGTATGAGATCTGAGATATATCTTTAACAATAAAATTGAAGATTAAATGCTGAAAATACAGATTTACTATGAAATTTCAAAACATACGATGAATAAAATAAGATCCAGAGAAGCTAGTATATATATATAATAACGAGATCTTACATCAGATCAAGGGATGGCCGAAAATCGACTCGGTTCGATATCTTATCAGAATCAGAAATCACAATAAAACGTAATTACATACATAGCGTCAATTGAATGATAAGACACGAAGCAACGGCTTCAATCGCAGCACTGGAGTATTTGCTAAAGACAGAACGGCTTCATACTATTCCATAAGTGGCAACACGCACTCTCCAGCACACAAGGGTCCTCGATAAACCCCCCGGGGCTGCTGAAAAGTAATCGAGGCACCAGATAGCAGCAGGCCCAATTAGGCAATTTCACATACTCTGTTATCATTCTTATCTGAATGCCGCGCTCTTATTGAGTTAACTCTGCTGATAAGGTGTAACCAGGTTGGGTATTTTAACAAAATAGCCCTTATCCTCTTTACACAGATTTGCCCTCAGACTAATATTATATAGAACAATCTTTCTCTCTGTTTCTCGTACTTCCTTCTCTGCATAGCGAGCGGCCCTTTCACTGTCTACCCGCTGAGAGGGCTTGTATTCATATCAATAGTCTACTTAATGCCGTCACCTTTGTAAAGCTATGATTACGCAAACGAAAATCTATGATCGGAGTCATATGCTGTCAGCACGATGGAAAATTAGATTACCACGTCGGGCAGCCCAAAGCGTTGACACTTTAGTACGTTGTTTTGGGGAGCAACATCCTTTCATCTCATCAACTTAACGTTTGTCTAATCTCTCTCTTTCGTATTGCATTGACAACGATTTGTAAACTCCACTTCATGTGCAGCTGGACCCAACGATTCAGCCTGCCAGCGGTTGTTACCCTATTCGTGTTTCAATTATCTGCAGCCCTCGCGTCCTGGAGAGTGCACTGTAAACGTAATTTCCTCGAGGAGAGATGCCAAGCAATATTCAGTTGGCAGAGATAACATAACATCAGTAACCAAAAGCCTGCAGTGCATTCGCATTCTTGTCGGGGAATACTTCGCCAGCTAGACGACTAGTGGACAGGACAGGAGTCAGAGTTGAATCACGTAACAAATCTTCAGCAACTTGACACTGTTTTCGTTCAACTCCATAGCTACAATTTTCGATCCGAGATTTAGGGAGACAATATCGCGGCAGTCTAATCTACAAACTTTATTTTATTAAGATATGATTACATTATTAGGCTGAAGTCCAACCTTTCCCACACTCTGAAATTCGTACATCTTGTCTTTTGTCTCATTTCATTCCTATTGAGTGGTATTGAATAGTTGCGTGTCGAACTGAATAAGTACGGTTTATTTCCAATAAACATTAGCAGACTCACATCAAAACTAACAAAATTTGTAAAAACAATGCCCGTAAACTTTTAGAGCAAAAAATTGCATGTCAATCTTTATTACGTAATTCAAAGAATCGAAAAGTGCACAATATTCTCCCTTTAGTGCAAGAAATAAGAGCAGATTAAACAAAAATCCATGATTCCTTTTGAACGTTATCGCGTTTGCTCCATGCGAAATTGAACGTGCACATACATTCAAATAGGAATACCAGATTCTCCATCATCTTGATTACTCTCGATTGAAAAGTATGTAATCGAATCACTATATATTGCTATACGTTTACCCTCCATTGATAAGTTTAGGTATCCAGGGTACCAACAGAATCTTCCAAATCAGACATTAATTCAAGCTGCTTCAGGATCAACGAGCGATTGGTATGGCATTCTAATTGATGGGAAACTATCTCATTGCTTTCTTGAATCTCTCTGACTCTGTCTGAACCTGAAAATCAATAGGACAAAAACCTTTCAATCTCAAACGCCGCGTACTTTCTTTTTTAGATAAACTAATGATGACTGGATGCACTGATAAAGGCTGGAGGATTCACAGTGAAGCCATACGAAGGTCTAATGCGAAGTTCTTTAACCAAAACACACTAAAAAATATCAGATGTTAATAGAAGGCTTAGCGGTTATACTCCACAAAACTTCTCTCTTTGTTGAATTTTTCACACGCCAAAATGCAAAATTATTGAAAAAAACGTGTTTCTAAAATCCGGATTTTTGACACATTTTTCATTTGATACGTGAAGCTTCTGTCTTTTTGTACTTGTATCCAAGGTCTGCGAGAACAAAACACCATACATTCCCAGGCATTCATTGTGGACTAATGTTCACACTTATAACAGGAAATTGAAGCAAGATTTAATTTACGTCGTCTTATTAAGTAACTACATAGCTTACAGCGACTTTTTTTTTACAGATTATTCGTTCATTAATTGTATCTATATAACAACGAGAATCATTCTTTGCGATAAAATAATCATCAAAATTTAGATAAGGAAGAATAGAGTGCCGATGAATCTTATTAGAGACACCTCTTACGAGGAAAACACTCTAGTAAAATCCATAAAAGTTAATATATGAGAAGATTCATTACTTGGTTGAGAAACCCAATAATAGGGTAAGCTTCAGTAATCAATGAGGTTGAGAGAAAGTCGCATCGTATTGAATAATGCGCCTTTCCGACAACGGTTCATAAGGTTTTTTTTTTTTTTTTCACATAATGAAATCTTTTATTCACTATTTATCTATATAAACTTTAGCGATCGAGTCAAGCATCCGTCTATACTTAAAGCAATAAGTATGAAAATAAAAGACTGACTTGTCAGTAGGTATATGTAAGTATGTAAAATGAGAAAAACCCCTGCATTAGGGGAAAAAAACTCTATATTTCAATAAAGTTGGGTAAATGTGGAATTAAATTGTACGATTTTTCTTTTTGATATAGGTTCATATTGTGAACGGTCTCCATTGTAGCTGTAAAGCTTTATTTGTTCACGATTCAGCCCTATAAGGACCGAAAGAAAGCGATTGATTTGAAAGATTTCTGATCTGGATAGTTGAGAATTACCTACCAAATAAGGGGATCTAGTTGCGCTGAATTTTAGAAAATTTGAGGATCTGTTAATCTCAGAATTTTTTCAGACACGAAGACACCCGGTTAGCTCAGTTGGTAGAGCGTTCGGCTTTTAAGGTTCATTCAAAGAAGCTGACCGAAATGTCGAGGGTTCGAGCCCCTCATTGGGTGATTCATTTTTTTTGTTAAATCTTTTTATAAAGAATAACAATTCTTTCAACTCTTCTTTTTTGTTAATGAACTCTTCCAATTCTCTTTTTTTGTATCATATAAGAGAAGATTTCCTAAATTTTTCCACCTTATGGGTCTAAACCACTAAAAAGTGAACTGAATGAAATTTTGTATCAACTAAGTCTGTTCCAAAGACTCTGATAAGGTAAGACATGCAAGATTTCCTGTTGCGTAGTTCTACTTTAAAAACACTATGTTTCTAGTCTTAATTCGAAGCGTTTTCCTACAATCTTTTTCATGTTTTAGTAATCTCATATTTGTTGTATTCGGAAATTTAATTGTTTGAAAAAATTAATATTTCTCAGTTAAATTTAAATTTGAAAAGTTTATTATTTTTCTTCGGTTCTCGTTTGACCTTATGCTTCAAAATTTTTGGGCAAAGAAAAAAGCACTGCAGGAAACTGGAAAGTAATTAACAAACACATCATAATATCAATATTTTTGGGTCTAATTCTAAACACGTTGTAGAATCTCTATAAAGTTATAGGCAAAAAAGTTACATTTTGGCCGTATTCCTAGTATTCGCTATATTTTTGGAAAGCTTAACGAATCGTTGAAAGATATCAGATGCCTACAAGATACCATTAACGTCTCATTTATCTTAGTTGGAGGAAGTTATCTTAAATAGGCAGTAATCCTATTGCTCAATTCTGTTAAATATCACTAGTCGCTATTCTCGTAAAAACTTCAAAATAATGTATAATATATATCCATATACGTATATAAATTTTTAAACACAAATAATGCTCTTCAAAGAAAAATCAAACGGCAATTGTGCTGCTCTGGGTTATTCAAGCTATAGTAGCAACAATTATTTATGAATTATTTCCAATTTACCGTACCTGAGTGTCTTAAGATAGCTCCTTTTAGCCAAGCTGACTGTTTCCAGTGGTGCACAGTCTGTTGCTCATAGCGGTGTAAACAATATAATTTTGGCAATGTATCGACGATATCCTTTTTTTCTTTATCCTTAACCATAGGGCATGCAATTTTACTATGTATTTTTGGCCTACCATCTCTGCAACGTGTACATTTATAACATTCTTTTGGACGGGTGCCACATTTTTCTACGACATGGCTTGTACACCTACAGTATTCGCAATATGGAGTATCATTGATGATTTTGATTGTTATGAGAGTTCCTAGTTCACCTCCGTTGAAAGTGACAAGAATTCGTTCCTTTGGGGCAAAACCATGAGTTAATTTTACCAAATAATATGCTGATATGACTGAATCCGAACTTTCCTTCTGGTAATGTTCAGAATCAATTTTGAGAATATCGCCAAAGGGTTCAATGATCTTCGTTAACGATTCCAGAGCAACATAGTTCTCTTTATGAAGACTGACTTCTAAAGAAAAAATATCGGAGAGGGGATTCAAATCAAATAATTTAACTGAATAACCATGCCCACCAGCCCAGTGCTTGAGCGAAAGTAACATTATTTTGGTACATGGATCCTCCAGATGCTGCAAAGAAATGGAGTAGTCAACATTGAACAGGTCGTTTTGTTTGTATATTTTGGAAATCGCAAAGAACGAGAAAAAACATCTACCTGTACTTGGATCGTAGAGCTGTTCAGAATATCTAACGTGTTTCAGTAATGGTAGGTGTTTTTTGATCATCTCAGAAGTTAAGTAGTACTCTTTGGAATGAGAAATAGATACCAATATATTCATATCTTTTTTCTGAGAAGAAAACTTATGTTGATCATATAAAATCTTATGAAAAGATGTCGGATTGGCTTTGATCGTGTTTAGAAATTCATTTTCAGGCAAATCATCAGTTGAGGGAAGTTTGAAATTTGCTATAGATCTTGTGATATCATTGATGGATTGTCCCAAGCCACGAGGTATAGCTCTATCTAAACCTGAGTCAGTTGCAAAACCAGAATCAGTTGCAAAACCAGAATCATATCCAATGTCAGAAAAATCACTGGATAAAAGGTACGAAGAGTCTTCTTGTGCAGTGCTCACGTCTGGAGTAGTCATTTCCCCTAGGTCAGATCTGAAATCTGACTCTGAAACAGAAGTATAACCAATATCTGAATATTCACTGGGTAATTGAGAAGAGCCTTCATGTCTAGAAGGTCTGTGAGGAACACTTTCACCTTCTCCTCTGAATACAAAATCTGATTCAGAAATAGTTGAGTTATTGTCAAACTCGCTTCCACTTGTATCACTGTCGTATCTGTCACTTTCATCAAGATCAGTTGTTATTGGTGTGCTACTTCCTGAGTTGTTATTACTTGTATCAGAAGAGGAAGAATTGAGAAATCTCGATACAAGAGACGTCATATTGGAGTTAATGGAGTTCGACACTTTGCTACAAGACTCAGTTAATACCATTGAACCATAAGTGAAAGCAAGAGAGCCTAGTCAGTCTAGATTCTACACGGTACTTACTTTTGTTCTTTGATTTGTTCCTAATCACTGATTGAAACGATAAGTTCATATATTGTTTATAATCTTTCTACCCTCGAGAAAGAGTTTCAATTGATCTTGTTTATAAGAATATATATGAGGAAGGAACCGAGCCACGAGTTGCTATGTTTGGTTTACAATACTTACTATATCAGTGACGGGTGCAGCAGCGGTGCCAAGAGTTGCTAATTACAATACTTACTATATCAGTGACGGGTACAGCAACGGTAGCCGCAGCAGCAAGGGGCCCATGATAAGGAACATCCAATGACAGCATATTGTGGGGATCTTATCTCAGCCGATAACGATTATGTCAGATATGAAGAAACCAAAAAAAGGCCTCAAAAAGCACCTGACATACCATCTATAAATTAATGTTTGCATCATTGGTTTATATCGTACCGGAGGAAACCAACTTGCAGTGGACAACGGGAGCCTATGAGGTACACAAAACAAAAGAAACAAATAGGCCGAATGCTCATAATTCTGTAAAATATATGGTAAACTGCGAAAGAATCTCCAAATTAATTGATTGAACGAAGTGATTTATAGCTCCAAATATTTCCCCTTTTTCTTCCCTTTCCATGGTTAAATTCAGTAAATTGCATATATTCAAATGCTCTTCAAATTATTCTGTTCCGGGCAAATAATCATATCGACGAAATGGCAAAACGAGAAGATAAATAAATAGAAGTGACGGGAGTTTCAAAAAGTGAGTCACGTGACTCACGTGACACTAAAAATAAATAATGAAATGAGACAGAGCAAAAAAGTTTACAACAAACGCCTGGCTAGCTCAATCGGTAGAGCGTGTGACTCTTAATCACAAGGTTGCGGGTTCGACCCCCGCGTTGGGCTTTTCTTTTTGCACTTCTGATTATGAGTTTTCATTTTATTTTGTCAGTATTCAGATACATGCATTATACTTTTTTTTTTCGAAACTGCAGTCTAGATTTATTATAAGGTATTATGTCACTATTTATCGAGGTAAAAGGAAGAATTTTTAGAAGTGAAAGACTTCTCTTTAAGCTTCATCAGTATTGACAGCTGTTTCTTCTTTAGCGTCTGCTTTCTCTTTAGATGAGGATGGGATTCCACGAGCAGTCAAAAAGTTGAAGATTGGAGCACCGCTGGTCTCTTCATTTGGATTGAAACCGTCAATGAATCCAAAAAAACCATAAAATACATTCTCTTTAACTTCTTCCGCATAAATTTTATCATAAATGTTTTTCATCTTGAAATCTAACATTTGTTTTTCATATTTATCAAAATTGATAGGGTTGTAACCAAATTCTGCTAACCTGTTGTTATAAGCCTCGTAAACTGGCTGCTCCAATAAAAGACCCAAAGCTGGAGCTTTTGGAATATTGATTTTATTTGGTCCGAATGCTTCTTTGATTCTCTCAATTGGACAGCCGGTTCTAATAACTAAAGCAGCCATACCAATCATCTTACGGATTTGATGTAACATAAATGACTGACCATGAATTTTGATAGAGACCCATTCAGTACCTTCAATAACAAATGGTTCACTAACAGTGATTTCCTTCATATATCTTAAAGCACTTGTATCTTTGTAAGATTTTCCAAGGGTAAAATTATGGAAATTATGTGTACCAATGTAGAATTGTAATGCTTCTCTAAGGAGGTCAAGTTTCTCTTGATCAATTCTGAAAGCTCTACGGGCTTCATTCGATAACTTCTTGACTTTCTTTTGTATATCTTCCAATTCAAAAGTCATAAAGTCTGGATCTTGAGCAGCTCTAGCGAGTAAATCTAAGTGCTCACTGGTAATACCTTCCGCTTCAAATTTTTTGTAAAGAGCGGCCCAAAATGCTTCACCTTGAGGATCTTCTCTAGTAGTTCCCGGAAACTCAGCTTTGGCATCAGATATAAGCTTGGCCAAAGGACTGCTTGGTTTAGGAGGCAAGAAGGAATATGTGGGCATTAAATACTCGTAGATTCTTGAGGAACACATTTTTCTACAATCGAAACTTTTGTTTGTTCTTTCATAACCCCAGACTCTGATTTGAGCAGGAAGAATGTTATTCACTTTTTCGATGATATTTTCATCTTCAATGATCATCTTCAAAGAAATAACATTACCTGCAGCATGCACACCTTTGTCCGTTCTGGCAGCTCTCATGAATCCAGATTTTTTCAGATCATTAGAATTATCCTTTGAAATAGCACCGGCTTCAACAAACGCAGCAAATAAATCACCTTCAATTGTTTTAGCAGGTGGGTTCATTTGCATACCATGATAACCAGTACCTGAGTAACCAATAAGAACCGCAACCTTCTTCTTAGGCTTTCTAGGTTCATTAAAAACAGGGTTGCCATTTTCGTCTACAATACGTCTAAAATAATTAAAGTTTTTGAGAAACTATGTTAGTAATGATTTTCTTATCATCAACAGCTACAAACTTGTCCAGTAGCAGTAGCAGACAAGTTTGTCGTCTTGAAACATACCCACGTGTCCGGATTCTTCGATAGTAATCTTTGTCTTTTGGCCGTATCCCCTTCGTAATCTCCTTTCCTGGCACGTAGCCATTTGTTTTGAGGGCCCCTACTTGGTTGTTCATCTTCAACATCTTTGACGTTGTTAACAGAAGGTTCTTCAACACTGACAGCATTGTCACTGACAGGAATACTATTGTCTACTTGTACTGTTTCTGATTGAGTAGTGACCTCGTTTGTATCGCTCATTTCGTTAGATTCCACGCTAAATACGGTAAAGTCGTAATATCAATTTGCATTAACATGTCTACTAAATTAAGAGAAATGAGAGAAATGAGGTAGTGAAAATTTTCACAAAAAAAAAATAAAAAATCAGAAAAACAAAAAATATAAAAAAAAAATTATGCCTGATAAAAAAGCACTATATTCGGAGAGTAAGACATTTTCTATTGACTATAGTTCTTACAGTAGTATTATCATACAGAACAACGTTTCACGATGAGAGCTTTGACAGAAGAGGAGACTAGAGTTGTCTTTGAGAAGCTTGCCAATTATATAGGGAGAAACATTGCCCTTCTTGTCGATAACAAAGAAGATCCTCATGTGTTCAGATTACAAAAAGACAGAGTCTACTATGTAAGTGAAAAGATAGCCAAATTAGCTACCTCTGTTTCAAGAGACAAGTTGATGTCAGTTGGAATATGTTTCGGTAAGTTCACAAAGACAGGAAAGTTTAGATTGCATATAACATCTTTGAAATACCTTGCTGAATTTGCAAAATATAAAATTTGGATCAAGGCTAACGGTGAAATGCCTTTCTTATATGGTAACCACGTTTTAAAGGCACATATTGGTAAAATGAGTGAGGATATACCTGAACATGCTGGTGTTATCGTATTCTCTATGTCTGAAATTCCTCTCGGATTTGGTGTCAGTGCTAAATCTACCATAGAAGCTAGAAACTTGACTCCAAATGCTATCGTTGCATTTAGACAAGGTGATATTGGTGAATATCTTAGAGAAGAAGATACCTTGTTTACTTAATTATAGTTATTATTACATCTCAAAACTTGTATATTACTTTAACAGATAAATAAACCATATAAATAAAATCAATAATTTTGATAGGAAAAACATTTATGTCCATTTTAGTATAGTCTGTATTCAATTATTAACGACGTCCCTTTTTCTTATTATTCTTCTTAGTATTTGATTTTGAAGTTTTTGAGGAAGAAGAAGAAGAGGAAGTAGCAACTGGCGTCTCTGGAGTATTTGAAATGTTCAAACTTTGTTCAGATGCACGGTCAGTGGTACCACCTTGAGTATCTTTCGAATTCTTCTTTCCCTTTTTAGACTTGTAGTAACTTCTGTCTTTCAATGGAAGCCATCTTTCAGGGTCTATTTTACCTGTCAAACTTTTTGGTGGATGTCTCTGCTTTCTAGCTCTCTTTTTCTTCAAAGCGGAAAGTTTTGCAGATGTTGATACGATTCTCCTTTTATCAGATACAAGATTAGAAGTACCATTTTCAAGTAATTTGCTAACATCAATCCCGCTAGTGAGTTCATCAATGGAAACCAAAGGTTCAGATGAATCATTTTGTAATATTGTAGACACCAAGGTATCATTTTCGTTGTAAGAGTTTATTTTTTTGAAGAGATCCTTAGCCTTTTCATCATCGAAAGAAATCAATGAAAATGCTATACTCTTAATGAATTGTACATCATTAGAATCTTCTATTTCTCTCATTAACAATTTGTCGTAGACTATGTTCAAAAGCTGGGCTCTTGAGGATGATCTATCGAGAACTTGATAAAGAGCTACCAATACAGATACAATCGATGGGTTCGATAAATAAGACTCATCTGAATCGATAATGTTCTCAAAAAGAAGAACTGCTTTCTGAGGATTACCAGCTTCAATGATTAAGTGAGCTGCCAATACATTGATTGCAATGTTTTCAGGATGTGATTTGCCATATTTGAAAAGTTTATTGATATTGAGATCTTCTAAGGAAACGCCAGCTTTTGCTAAGTAACCCAACGATTTAGGAAGTTCAGAACCAGAATAACTTAATGCGTGTTTTAGAGAAGCATTCAGGATATCTTTTCCAGAATGAGCAGCTAATAATAGCTCATTTCTTTCAAATATACTCAAATCCGGAACTGGATAACTCTTAGCTACAGCGGTGAGTGAGTTTGGGAAACCTAATTGACGATATAATAAATTTGGATTTGACTCGGATTTTTGTGTATCTGTTGCAATCAAATTGTTTTGAATCAGAACGTTCATTATCACATTATCTAAGTTCTTTATATCAATACTCTCTAGAATAGCCTTTGCCTTTTCTAAATCACCGGCTGAGTGATGAACATAAGCCATTTGAACTTTGATAGGTAATAATTCATCGATCTGTTCTTCTGGTGAAAATTCAGAGGTGGCAAGTTCACATCCATGATGTGCTTTCTCTATCAATTCCAGTGATTTTTCAATGTTACCCTTTGACAGTTCAATCAATGAGTTGTTGAAGAGTAGATCATATGAAGATGTGTTGTCAGGAGATATAGGGCTTATTTCTTCAACGGAAGCTCCATATTTGATATATTGATATAATGCTGCTCTTTCATTTACACTCAAGTCAGCATCTTCAATTGATCTTGTGGATAAAAGACTTTGGTATAGTTTTAGTGCTTCCTTGGATTTACCTATCTTATAGTAATGTTGTGCTAATATATGATCAAATCCTCTGTTTCCAGAAACATTAGATGCAAGCTCATGTATGGATTTATCATCGCCAACTCTGTAGTAAATGTATGCTCTTTCTAGTATAAGAGAGTCCAAACTGATTTGTGAAGAATATTTGAGTAATAGGTTGTTGGCTGTATCGTACTTGTCAAGCTTGATTAAGGCTACCAAGCACTGCTTCAAAGCATCTACGCTGAAGCTACCAGACTTGAGAAACTCCAAACTAGTTTGGTAAACCTCCTCATGATTTTCTGCTTCAGAGTATACCTGTAGTCTCGAAAGTAAGTTGGTCAATGAAGTCATGAATGTACTATTGTTACAAAAGTGACACTGGGACTTATACCTTTGATTACACTAAGAAACAATAATCAGAACAATATCGAAGATCAAATTAATGTTATGTTCCTGGCCTTTGATTAACTGTGAAGCCATGAATTTTTCATCGACAAGGGCGAGAGAGTTGCACCGGGTAATTTCCCAAAAAAAATATTCGAATTTTTCAGTATTTACTATAGTGCTTTGAAGGGTGTATGGGGTTAATCTCTTGTTAGATCTATACAGGTATTATATAGTCACCAGAACAAGAAACTGCACTTCACAGCTTATAATGTTTCAGAGGTGTACCAATGGAGTACAGTCACCACTTTGGAAGAATGTGCAGACTAGATTCTACCGTCCTTCAAAAGGAAACTCCAAGAAGAGATTAGAAGTACCTACTACAAAGATTCCTTCTTCTAAACAGAAAGGTGCAAGATCTCATACCAATCCGGACTCTATGCCCCCATATAGATTAGGTCCATATGATAAGTTATCACTACCAGAGGAGCAGAAGAGAGAAGGTTTGAAAAAGCTTATATCCAATATAACCGAGTTCAAGGAACTGAAAATTTTAGAACCTATTAGAAATGTATTGATAGAGGAGATAAAATACAATACTGTTGCCAGGGCACAGAATTATGTCAGTCCCACAAAAAAGACCAAGACAGATGGTGAGCTTGCTGGTATGGTGATTCGTCCTTCCCCAATTCAAGTTGCCGCTATAAAAATCATAAACGATAAGAGAAAACCAGGTGAGAAATTCAAAGTATTTACTCTTGCCGCTGAGACAGGTTCAGGTAAGACATGGGCTTATCTAGCTCCTTTGCTCCAGAAAATCAAAGAAAATGAAATTGTAAGGTTGGAAGATCAGTCATTAGGATTTGCTTCTGAAAAAAGAGCGGGTATTAATTCTGTGATTTTAGTACCAACTCACGAGTTGGTAGATCAAGTATATCGAACAGTTGAAACTGCTGGTGAAAAATTAGGGTTGAATACACTAAAATGGGATACTGATTCCAACTTCAAAGTTTTTATTGAACAATTCAGTAAAGGTATTGATATTTTGGTTACCACTCCTGGAAAATTACATTCGCTCTCCAGGTATCCATCTATTCCTCACCCAAGAATGCTTTTAGGATCAGTGCGTTTCTGTGTTGTTGATGAGGCAGATACTTTGATGGATAAATCGTTTCTTCCTGAGACATATGGGTTGATTAAAAATATGTCTAGTGTCAATGATTTAGTATTTGTATCTGCTACTTTTCCATCTGAATTCAACAGCACTATGGCAAGACTTTTCCCAGATGCTGTTCCAATCACCACCCCTGCTCTTCATAAAATCCCTAAAGCAGTTGAGTTCAGAGTGATAGATGCAAGTGTTAATCCTTTCAAAGGTTCCAAGATGAAAGCATTGGCTCAAACATTGTATGCTATTCATTGTGATGGTACTGAAAGAGGTTTTGAAAAGAGAGCTCTTGTTTTTGTTAACACAAAGCATGATTGTGAGAGAGTAGCCAAGGATTTGAAGAACAAATATGGACACGATGTTACTTATCTCAGTAGTGAAGATGAGCCTGATGTAAGAAAGGAGAAAATCAAAGAATTTGTGGAACCACCAAAACCTCTAGAAGATCCAGCTAAACCTCTTATGAAAGTGTTGGTTTGTACAGATTTGGTATCTAGAGGTTTGAACTTTGTTGGTGTGAGAAATGTTATCCTATTGGATGTCCCAAGTAACACCATCGACTTAATTCATCGTGCTGGAAGAACTGGTCGTATGAAACAATCAGGAAGGGTATTCCTTATCATGACCAAGTCTGACAGTTCATTCGTTAGAGGTTTACCTTCTGTCATCAGAAACAATAGGAGATTGGGATGAGAGAGTGAATTGACATTTACAATGAATTCATGTATATAGTATAAATAAAAACTTTTTTGTATATTTAACTTCTATTAATATAATTATGTGCGGGATTTTTTTTTGAATTTTGATCATTATTCATTTTGGTGCAATTATACATGGATATTTACAAGAGCATCAGGTAGTGTTGTGTCCATCAGGAAGTAATTTTAGACCAGCTATCTATATTCTTGAGGATCCATGGATGTGTTTTTATTTCTTTTAGGCTCATTCTGTCTCGTGGATTTCTTTGAAGTAACTTTGTAATCAAATCAGCTGCCTCCGGTGATACAAACGATGGGATATCATAACTTACATTACGAATACATTCTGTCGTCTCTGAAGATGTGGGACGTTCAAATGGAGGACGCCCTACAAGAAATTCGTATATAAGGACACCTAAAGTCCAAACATCAACGGTGAAGTCATATGGTTTATTAGTAGCTATTTCAGGAGACAAGTAATCTAATGTTCCACATAAAGTATCTCTTTTTCTGTCCGATTGAGGCGAGTAAACACTCCACCCAAAATCCGATACTTTTATGGTGTTATTAAAATGTAGTAATATGTTTTCAGGTTTCAAATCTCTATGAATTATATTTTTGCTGTGCAGATAGATTAATGCGTCTACCAATTGATAAGTATAATAAGAAGCATGAACATCGTCAAATTTCTTGTTTTCTCTCAAGGGTTTGTAAAGTTCTCCATTTGCAGCAAGTTCCAAAATCAAGTACACATTGTTTTCATCTTGAAACCAATCATATATCCTAGCACAATTGACGTGTCTAATATTAGCTTGAATTTCCACTTCTCTAATGAATTGTGCTTCGATATTAGCTTTTTTCAATTCACTCTTTTTCATGATTTTCAAGGCACATATGAACCCTGAAGACTTTTCCTTGGCACACAAAACTTTTCCAAATTTTCCCTGGCCCAATCTTCTACCAAACTGGAAATCTGATAATTTCCACGCTCTCCCTGATCCTTTTGAAGGCGAAGGTCTGATTGATAGTCTTTTGAACACTGGAGGCAACTCATCAGAAGTTGTCCTCCTCATCTTTGGTGACTTGCTTGCCAAACCACTACCTGAAACCCTTGCAGATCTTATAGAGGCACTCGGTTTATTATACTGTAAAGAAGGGTGTCTTGGAAACCCATTTGATGACTGCCTAGATGTTTGCTACATGAAAACACGCGTTAGTATAAGAATAAAATCAACAAAAGAGTTCGACCAGCAACATACCATCTTTGACTCGGTTTGATCTATTACGTAGTTATTCACAACAGCCTTCCAATATAAGTTTCAAGTGTCTTAATTGACTAAAACAAAGCCAAAAAAATGATTAGAAAAATATAAAGACCTATAAAACTGAAATCAAAACAAATACCTAGATTAGTTTCTACACCTTACACCTAGAAGTTGAGAAGGAAATCCAGGCGGTTCAAAAATTACTTTTTCGGGCTAATGGTCTAGTGGTATGATTCTATTTTAGGGGAATAGAGGTCCTGGGTTCAATTCCCAGTTAGCCCCTAAAGGTTACTTTACTATTTTTTTTTTGCATTTTTATTGAAAGTCTCTGATATGAAAAAAGAGGCGGAACTGTGCTCATTATTGCCTTTTCTTCTGAGGTATACCAACGCCTGGCACAGAATCCGGGAATTAACGTACTCAATTTTTGAGTATATATATATTACACGTAGTTAAAGAACATTACAAATTGTACCCCACGATACGACCTCTGTTTTTACGAGGAGCTCGGAACCGTGACTCGCGAAAACATAACTGCCTCTTTGGGTAAACTGGATTAATTGAGCTTGCATGCAGGTGAAAAGAAAGTTGCACGCAAGCGTCAGTGAAACGAAGGACCGGAACAACTCTCTCGGTTTGCGTTATCATCTTTCAATGACTTGCTGATCTTATTTATTGCTTTCCCCATCTTATTTTTCACTTCATTTCTTTCAACATTTCTGTTCTCTGGTGATCTAGTCTTGTTCAATCCAGATTATACTGATCGCTCTTTTCACCTTCTCTTTCAAGGAAAGACGCGGGGAAATCGAGGAGATATGGGTAGGTTTTCACGGGAGACAAAAGTCATTTTGCAGATATTCAACAGTGCGTTGATGCTGACATCTCCCATATTGATGACTTTACTAGCTAAAGATCTGTTATCTTATTTTGATATAGAATTGGATAGAGGAAACAGTTTCTTCGATAATGAATATTTCGAAAACATTTCATTGGTAAATTACTCCCTCGGCTTACTTCAAAATCAAGATGGATGGAAATTTTGGGACTCCATAAGAGTTTGCCTTTTGTCCTGTTACATTTTGATGACGGTAGTATCAATGTCCTTTTTTGTGGTGTTTTATTCACTATGTCTTAATGAATGGTTTGTTAAAAAATGGTCCCTTCTGACGGGTTTCATGGGGAAATTATCGGGAATTATGGGGTGAGAAAAATCTAGATCTATTGATCTACATATTAAAAAAGTCGAGTTTGTTTTTTGTTCTCAGTGTACTTTTAAGTACACAATATACACACACGTATATACATATAAAAAGTTTGCATATAAATATCATATAACTTACATAAAACTATGAAAAATTTATTCCTGGGTTACATCATTGTAAATCACATTAAAATCCAAAATCAAAGGCAGACATATCTGGTTCAGCGAACGCTGACACAGGGGGAGCAATTCTCTTCGGGGCTGCAGTCTCTTTGACCTTATTTCCTCCATTGGAGACTTCAGGCTTGTCAGAAGAAGCAACTGATACATGGTGCTCTTGCTTATGTGTTGATTTTTTGGCAACTTTTGGAACCAAATCTATTGTTGTAAATGTCCAATTTTTGAGAATGTATAGTGAAATAAAGTCACAACCCATCCTCTCATACATGGAAATAGCACGTAGAGCTGCCGAAAATTCATTCTTTGCTTCCGAAGCAGAGAAATTGGAAAATAACTTCTGATGCTTTGTACGAAGATCACCATAAATTATAAACGTCACTGGATCTTCTTTATCAATCGAAGTTACTTGATCCTCGTTATCGGTTGTGAATTTGGATTCTCTTTCTTTTATCATTTGAAGAACATCACACAGAGGCTCAATAAGTATTTGGAAAGAAATATTTTTCTCTCCCATCATCCAGAATACCCAACTGATTGTCCATCTATCGCATTCTTCAACAGCCAATGGGAGAACATGGTTAAAGAAAATACTTCTCAGGACAGGTCCATCATTAGAGCCCTCATAACATCTGGCAACAGCAATAGCCAAATCCAAATCTTTGACTTGCTTTATCAACACATTCACACAATCTTTCAAAGAATCAGCCAATAGAAAAAAGCAAGCCGCATCCATGTATCTATGTTTACTCAATAGTACGAACCCATTTTTCAGAGCTGCAGATCTCCATCTCTTTTCGGCAAAATTATTACTCAAAAATTTGACCATCTTTGTCTTCTCCGAATTACTTGTCGATGTCTTCCATAAACCTAACAAGACAGTTTTCTTTTTCAAAGCCAAATAAAAGATGGCACAGTTGGAAGGATCTTTAGCTCCATTATTTTCTTCTGAATACATGAAGAATTCATTCTTTGCGATCTTTTCGAATTCATCCTTCAAAGTCTCTTGTGAAAGCCAAAATGCTAAACCAAACATCTTCGCAGTCCTCCATGTTAATCTCATTCCAGTTTGTTCTTTGATGAGACTCAAAAGAATATCCTTAGATTCACTATGCAGTGCAAAACTTATATCTCTTCTCTTGATGGAACTAACTTGTTTAACTTTTTTGGTTGTGTTCAGTTGGAATAGCTTCATACCAACAAAGAATTTCAACCCAAATTTATCAAGAGAAAGTTTGTACTTACTTGTGATGTCATGCACAATTTCAATTGTAGATCTAAGCGTAATTTGTTGATGCCCTGTAAGATAAGGAAGTTTATACTTTTGTAACTTCTCAGAAATAATATCTACTGTCTGTTGATCAAGAGAGTCTGACGTATCATGAACTTGAAATAAAGCGTGCTTACCTTCTTTGGAATTTGATGCATTAGAAGAACTTTCAACAATGCTGTCCCTCCTTAGTAAATGATAGTCATCAAATCCCAACCTCTGATCCAATGATTTTTCGTCATTAGATAGATCGTATTCTCTTAAATTTTGCGACAATTTCACCAATATACTCTCGACTAATTTGAAACGACCAAGGAACAGACATTGAATAATAAATTGAGGATGGTATAGAGGTAAGGGACCATTTAATGCTGAGCATAAATGGAAGATATCATTGCTCATCAATTTGGTAGTTCCTAAAGCCATTAAAGTATACTTATCTTCTTCGGGGTTCAATTGCTTATCGTTGATATAGAATTGGTTTCCTGCCCCAATAACTAATAGTCCATCGCTCATCCAAATCGAATCACCTATCTCATGTGATGTTTGAGAAGATATATTAATCTCTTTAATAGGTTTGAAGACGGGAGACTCATTGGTATAATCAAAACGTAACTGAGTGTATAAACTGACATATGTAGTATGTCCTACAGCTAAAATACTCTGCTTGTAATCTGTACATGTCCAATCTAAATCGGTTATTTTCTTCTCAGAAGTTTCACTAAACTCCAAAGTTGAGTATTTAGTATCCCATATTGTCAAAGTTTTGTAATCTTCTCCTACAATGGCCAACTTATTAATTGATGAGGCCATGATGAATCTTGAATTCTTAATTCCAGTATTGAAAGAGTATTTAAGTTCCCATTTTAGGTCCGTGTCAGAGCAAAATTTAACCGAATAGACGGTGACAAAACCTTCTTCAGTTATGGTAGAAAATACGCTTCTTTCTTCATCGATACCAAAGGAAGATACCCATCCAACTGGATCTGCAGCAGATCCAATATAAAGCGACGGTTGTTCAACATTTGGAATATCATCTATAGTACATTGGACCAATGATATCTTGTGTTTTCTTTCATCTAGTGAAACACTCCATGCATATGCTTTTTTGTCATGATATATAGCCAATATGTGACATTTGGTATCCTGTGATTCGGGAAGTAATAAGAATGTTAAAGGATCATCAGATCTTTCTAATTCAGTTGTTCCACAGACTGGAGCTTTTTTGGTGACAATTTCATTATTTTCTTGAGCTTCCAATCTACAGTCAAAGCATATGATTTGCTTGTCTACTACAGTGATCACATACTCACCATTTTTCCAGATAACAGCGTTTTTAATTGGCGATGGTGTTATAATGGATGATTTTTTGTTCAAAGTCTTTTGGTTTTTAGGTAATGGGATCGAAGACCATAAGGAAGATTCACAGAATCTAGTGATGGACAAGAACGAAGAACCATCTAATGAATGAATCAATTTTCTAATTGATTTATTATGACCAGTAAATTTGTTTTGAAGTTGTCCGATAAAGACAATAGGTTGAGAATTAGCAAATGACAAAGACGAAGAAGGATTTGTTCCTTCAGAACTTGGAGCAGATCCGTTCTCAGCAAAATCATTCAGTGAGTCATCTGGTCCAAACTCAAATAGATCACTGAAAGAGAATTCAACTTGTCTCACAGAATTCTTAGACATATCATGAATTGTTAATGATAATTCACCTTTTGATTTCGTAGGTGATAGAAGAAAATCTTGGAAAAATATTGAACTACAATCACTTGGTAAGCAAGATGTATCAAATTTTATTGACACAGGAACATATACTCCATTGATGGTTTTTCTGTTCAATTTGACGAATTTGATGGGTACTGGAGTCACTGATCCTATGTTACAAATAGCATACAGATCAACATTACCGTTCTCGTCAACGATCATACAAAGCTCAGGCTTCAATTCCAAAGATTTTATAATCATCTCTTCCTTTTGTTGATATGAACTGTAACTTGAATTAGCTCTATCCTTTTCCGCAGATTGTTCAAATGCACCAGTTTCTAAACTGAGTGTAGTTATTTCTTCTTCTTCGAAAGAATCCAGTAATTTTCTTAAACCTGCGTCTACATAGCTGTTGTCTAAGATTAGAGCGAATTTCTTTCCAACTCTAGCTCCCTTAGGGAGTCCATTGTATAGATCCATGTTCCCAACACAAGTTGGTTTGTATACTCTATCAATATAGCTAAAGACATAAACATTGAGATATGATGTAGAGTCCATAGTGTATAGTATGTTGTGTTCCTTTGGAGGTGTAAGTGAATTTGCTACACTAGTTAGATCATTTTCGCTATTAATCAAACTATTGGAAGTTTTTAAGTACTCTACGAAGGATGGAGTACCCGTTACTGTGTTTGATACAGTAGAATCACTTGATGTATTGACCCTCCATCGTATATGTGTGACGTAAGAAGAATGTGGGATGTATGATAATTCAAACTCAGATGATTCAATCCCAAATGCAACACGGTGCCATATCTTTACTAATTTGTCATAATATCCTATACTTGCTATAACATTTGAACTTGGCGAAAACTTCACCATATATACAGGATTGGGTTGCTTGGCAAACCAGAGCATACGTTCATGTATCAGTTTTCCATTACCATCATCACGGTAGAACAGCCTCCAGAGTGTAAGCGATTTATGTGAACCTACCACCAATTCACAACTTGTCTCGGTATTGTATTCATCAGGAAGACCAAATACTTGGTTCGAATGGACTTCATCCTGCCTCGAGTCACAAGAGTCTGACCAGTTGATGCAATTGATTGGTGAATCATCTTTTTCATTGACTATTTCCTTCTCTAATGACCATGCAATTTGTAGTTTTGACACATCTTTCCCTCCACTGAAATTGAAATCATAGAAATTCGATAAAGTAGGAGAGTATACGAGGACTTTGTTTTCTATAGCAATTGCCAATTTACCATTCACTTTGTTGATATCAACGAAAAAGGAATCAGAGGGTAAATATATTGTTTGAAGATGAACCGAATCATTTGTTAGCAATACCAGATTATTTCCGGAGCAGTATGCAAGTATCTGAATCAGGTTCCAATTAGCAGAGGCAACGGCACCGGGAGACCTATTTGGTTCACCTGGTAAGAATCGGAGTACCATGGTCCATATATGAAGGGAATGCTATCTAAATAATTACTCTATCAAAGTTCTTGCAGGCATACAGCAGTACATCTTGTATAGACAATCAAACTTATGCATTGATCTTTCAAAAGTCTCAGCATAGGGGAAAAACGAAAATTATAAAATATTTAGTGTGAGATAAAGCTGGAGATTTTTTAGCACTTTGTTCACTTATTTCGACTATTTTACTTATCTCCTAGAACAGTGTCCCTAAAGTAGTTGAACTGATCAGATAAAAGAACAATATGGTTGCCAGGTATGTATACATGATGATATGAGTGGTGTTGAATATGGTGTTCAAGTTACTAACTATGAAGCTTTATATATGTGCAGTTGTAAGGATCAGTTAAAGCAAGTAGCTATTTGCCTACAAAGATCTCCATGTGTTATGATAGAAAGACATAAGCCTAAAGAGTGTATTACAAATCCAGAACTCTCGGCAGATCTACCCGAATTATGCAAAGCCCAACTGTCTACGTTTCTTGAATGTAAGAGAGGTATAGTGGATATGCGGAAGAGAATCAGAGGTAATGGTACATTGAGTACAGGAAAATATGACGAACAGTACGAGAAGCTTTCATCTGGTAACTTTGATCCAAGAGAAGAGATGAAGAAGCTGACGTATTTGAACTCGGGAAATAAAAGTTGAAGATATACGTATAGATGTCGAATGGATTCACCAGACCCGTATGGTACTTCAATACTGTAAATAGTTACTCTCTTGCTAAATATTCTTTATATAAAAAAATCACTATTATCAATTATGAACAAAAGGAACGTAAAAACACAAGGATGTATATATGTATATAAATGTAGATTTATTAATTTCATGAAAAACGTAACTCAGTTTAGGTCTTTGCTAATTTCTATGATCGTATTGATTAGTTTATCAACTGTCTCAGTGGTAATTATAGGGGAAGTAAAGACAACTCTGAAAAATTCACCTCTATCAATACCCTTTATAGCATCATCGGGATTAGGAGCATAGTCAACTAAAAACTGACTAGTGGCATGAAGCTTAGTAGCGATGTATCTTGTCATTTTTGTATTTTCCGATCCTGCTACCTCTTCAAAAGCAGTAGAAATGAATCTAGGATTATAATAGAAACATACTTGGATACAAGGAGGGTTGATATCGCTTACCAGATGGAATCCTGGAATAGTTGAAATTCTCTTTGTGAAATATTCGGTGATTGAATAAGAATGATCAATTCTCTCAGCATAACCTTCAGTACCGTAGTATAACCATCCTAAATAGAATTTCAAACTATCTGCCCTTCTACCACATCCCATAGTACCATCGGCTAAATCAAAGTTCTCGGTATCATCATCTCTGGAATTATGGAAGAGGTAAGGGGCGTTCAAAGAGTTTGCAGTTTGAAAAGCTGCATCGTTAGGAACAAGTAAGAAAGAACAAGTAGTTGGAACACCTAACATTTTATGTGGATTGGTGGTAATAGAGTCAGCTAAATGTGATCCATCAAGAGCCTTTCTCCTTGTTTCACTGAAAATTACATTACCACCCATGGAACCATCTATATGAAACCATAAATTATGCTTTTTGGCAATCTTTGAAATCTCAGTGAAAGGATCAAAAGAGCCAAAGACCGTAGTTCCCGCAGTACCATTAATATACAAGGGAGTATAACCATCTTCTATCGACTTCAAGATTGCAGCCTCTAGTTTATCGGAGAGCATACAACCTTGTTCATCTACTGGAACTTTTATTAATGTATCTGAACCCATTCCTAGTAAAATACATGCCTTTTCAATACTGTAATGAGAATGAGAACTGGTGAACACAGCAAATGACTTGTAGTTACCTTTTTTCTTCGTCTCAGGATACAAAATACTTCTTGCCATATGTAAACTGGTAATATTAGACCAAGAGCCTCCACTAAAAGTCAAACCACCAGCATGAGCGCCAGTGAAACCAAATAAATTGGCATATTTCTTTGAGACCATACGCTCAATAGCTGACAAGGCCGGGGAGACCGTGAAAACATGGGAGTTGGTATTCAAGGCGGAAAGCAATAAATCAGATAAAAGTCCGATAGGATTTGTTGAGGCATATAATTTATCCATGAATCCAGGATGCCACGTATTAACAGATTGACTTAAGATCTCTTGACATACTCTGACTACTTCAGTGGAGTTGCCTCTCAAAGGTGTGCCAAATAACTCTGGATTGTCAAGTTTCAAGATCTTGTATAAATCTTTTGGATTTTCGAATCTAGGTCCGATATCTAACTTCCCAGCGTCTGTATCTTGAACATGCTGAATAATTTTTTCTACCATGGGGATCAGAAGCTCCCTGAGCTCCTGGGCCCTGTGTTTTTCGAGTTGTGTCTCTATAACCTGTGGCACAGTCATTTTCTTGTCTTTTGGAGTAGAAAATTCAAATTTTAGAAGGAAAAACTGAGTCAAACAAGGGAGAAATTTCAATCCCCGTGAAATATTCATTATAAATCAGAGCCCGGTAAGATACAAATTTGCATTAAGTTTGCACTCTACATATATCCCGCACCCAGCCACAAACGGTAGCGGCGCGATAAGAAACACTGCCACATTTTAAGTCCGAGCGGCGAGTGAGTGAAAAATAGAAAAGTCACGTGCTAGAAAATATCTTTTTAATTTAGCCTTGCGGGCAAGATTAAATATTTTTTTTTTAGGGCTAGACTATAATTAGAGGGCGGCTAGCACATATTTGAGTAAGATCTCATTTGCTACTTGTTATACCATCAGATGGGAGACAGAGAATCAATGGCTGACAGTGAAGTGTTCTCGGATGAGAACATGGATAGTAAGCCAATGAGCTCGGCTGCATTGGAATCAATGGGAGTCAAGTTCATGGAACAAGATTCACTTGAAAGGCAAGTTGCTGAATCTGCCGATAAAGCAATTCTTTCCAGAGAACTGGAAATAGAAGAGAAAAGATTGTCTAAAACTAAAGAGAAGTACAACAAGGTGATAACCAAGATACGGACTTTGGAGACTAGAATTGATAGTGGATCTACAAGAATTTCTGAGAAGCAAGCTTTGAAAGAAGAAGTCAGAAATTTGATGCGTACAGAGAAGATACCATTGGAGAAGGATATCATGGAGATTAGAGAAAGACTAGATAGCTTGAGAGCAAATGAGAATGAAGCAGATATGCAAAACCAAGAAGACTCTTCGTCATCTGTTCATCAACTACCTTCAGAGACAAGGGAGGAGTTTCTGATCAGGACTGGTCAAATTACAGCCTTTGGAACTTCGAATGGGTTTATCCAGGAGAAATCAAGTAACACTTCTAACACTTTATCACATCAGGATCTTCTAATGCCAGGTATTATAGATTTGGATAGTGACACAGAAGAATTTGAGGATAAGGCACTAGAGAAAACCGTAGATCAGCAGAAAGAGCAAGATAACGAGGATGACGAAGCTGATTTACAACTGGAAGAGGAAACCATGGGTATAGATGCAGACTCCGAGGAAGAATATGTGGACGATGAAGCCCAATCTGATTCTGATATTGAGGTGATAGAAGATAAGGACGATTTAGATGAACTTGATGACGATTTGAACATTACCGTCACGCCCTCTTCAAAGAATAAAGAAGATCCTTTCCTTAACCTCGACGATGGTGATGAACACATATATCAGACAAGACTCAATAAGTGGATCAAGAAAAGATCTGAACTGCGAAGAAAACTTCAACCTGATTATATAGACGATCCAAACGTTCCAGAGTATATGAAACAACATCCTGTCGAGAGTGATGCAATCTTGAATGATGAATTCAAAGTTCCAGGTGATATTTATCCATCTCTTTTCGATTATCAGAAGACCTGTGTTCAATGGTTGTGGGAATTATACATACAGAAAACTGGTGGTATTATCGGTGATGAGATGGGTCTGGGTAAAACAATTCAAATTATATCCTTCATTGCATCTCTTCATTACAGTGGGAAACTCGATAAGCCCGTGTTAATTGTTTGTCCTGCAACTGTTATGAGACAATGGTGTAATGAATTTCATAAATGGTGGCCTGCTTTAAGAACGGTTATCTTGCATTCAATTGGTAATGGTATGTCAGCAAAGGCATCAAAGAAGAAGAAAAGATCATACGATGAGTATGAAGAAGAAGATGAAGATTCATGGGAAGAAATACTTGCGTCTGGTGATGGCGCCAAAAGATCATCTGCATCCTTACAAACAGAAAAAAACGCAAAGGAATTAATAGAAAGAATTTCAACTTTAGGCGGTGTTGTTATAACGACATATATAGGTGTCAGAATACATTCCAAATATCTGCTGAAACAAAATTGGGGGTACGTTGTATTGGACGAAGGTCACAAGATAAGAAATCCCGATAGTTATATTACTTTGAACTGTAAACAATTGAAAACACCAAATAGGATTATTTTATCTGGAACGCCAATCCAGAATAATTTGGTTGAACTTTGGAGTTTGTTTGATTTTGTGTTTCCGGGAAGATTAGGAACATTGCCTGTATTTCAAAGTCAATTTTGTGTCCCTATCAACTTGGGAGGTTATGCCAATGCCACGAATGTTCAAGTGCAAACAGGTTACAAATGTGCAGTGATTTTAAGAGATCTTATCTCTCCGTATCTTTTGAGAAGAGTTAAAGCAGATGTTGCCAAAGATCTTCCTAAGAAGACAGAAATGGTATTGTTTTGTAGTCTTACAACTTATCAAAGAACATTGTACAAGAAATTCTTATCATCTGAAGATTTATCGAAGATCTTGAACCATAAAAGAAATGCGTTATATGGTATAGATATTTTGAGAAAGATTTGTAATCATCCAGATCTTGTAGATGTCAGTACGAAAGGGAAACTAAAAGCTGACGGTTCTAAAACCACAATAGAAGAGAGAAGTGGGAAAATGCCAGTGGTTCACACTTTGTTAGATTTATGGTTGAAAGAAGGTCATAAATGTCTTATATTCACACAAACGAAACAGATGCTGAATATTTTACAAGAGTTTTTGGATTTCGTGAATAAGGATAAACCATCAAAGGAAAAAATCAACTATCTAAGAATGGATGGATCAACTAACATTTCTGTTAGACAATCTTTGGTTGATACTTTCAACAATGATCCTCAATATAATGTCTTTTTGCTTACTACTAGAGTTGGTGGATTAGGTGTTAACCTTACTGGTGCCAGTCGTGTTATTATATATGATCCAGATTGGAATCCTTCTACCGATTTGCAAGCTAGAGAGCGTGCTTGGAGATTAGGTCAAAAGAAAGATGTCGCAATTTATAGATTGATGATTGCTGGTTCAATCGAAGAGAAGATATATCATAGACAGATTTTCAAGCAATTCTTGACAAACAAGATTCTGAAAGATCCTAAACAAAAGAGATTTTTCAAGATGAATGATTTACATGATTTATTTTCACTTGGTGATCAAGATACAGCAGGTACAGAAACGGCAGATTTGTTTGGTGCTAAAGAAGTAAATTTCACAAAATCAAGACCTAGGGAAACAAAGTTTTCTAGCAGAGGAAGATCAGCAACGTCTAATGGGAATAATGGTACAGAGGATGATTTCTTAGAAGTTTCACGTATCAAAGGTGTCAATGATTTACAGGAGTTCAAGTATGGAAATGAGGAAAGTCAATCTAATAACGGCGGCGGTTCAACTGAATCAGATGATATTATGAGTGGAATTTTCTCAAAGACAGGTGTCCATTCTGCATTACAACACGATGCCATCATGTCTAGTGGTTCCATAGATGCTGGTGGAGGTATTATTGATCAAGAGGCAACAAGGATCGCAAATGACGCTGTCAAGGCACTTAGGGAATCTAGAAAAGAGACAAGGAAGGCAAAAGCTGGTACACCTACATGGACTGGTAGATTTGGTAAAGCGGGAAAGAAAGTTGAGTCTAATAATAACAGAGTTGCACCTATACTAAGGAGAGACATAGGATCAATGACATCTAGTTCTCGTGGTTCTCCTTCTGGTATTTCTTCCAGATCTCTATCACCAATTGTTCCTGATGATACTAAGCCTGTTCTTTCATCTTCTTCTATCTTAGCTAATATGAAAAAGAGGAAAATAACAGAATCATCCTCTAGTAGTAGTAATACCACTTCATCAAATGGAAAGGGAATAGAAGAAACTGAATTAATCATTCGTTTGAGTGATTACATGGCAGGTTTAGATGGATTCTTCAGCAAATCTGAGAGTATTCTTGATGCATTAAAGATAAATTTGAACAATGAAAAAACCGTTAAAACTGTTAGATCGATGCTTAAATCTATTTGTACTTGGGACAAAGTTAGAAAAGGTTGGATTTTGAATGAAGAGTTCAGGTGATTTTACGTATGTATATAGATAGTTGTTTAAGCGTAGAAGAAGGAATATATTACTGAATTTTGGGATAAGTTTTAATTAATTTGTCTTTGATTCTTTGACACACCCACTTATTTAGTTGCTTTTGAGGTGCACGTTTTTTTTTTTTTTTTCACATAATGAAATCTTTTATTCACTATTTATCTATATAAACTTTAGCGATCGAGTCAAGCATCCGCCTATACTTAAAGCAATAAGTAGGAAAATAAAGGACTGGCTTTTCAGTAGGTATATGTAAGTATGTGAAATGAGAAAAACCCCTGTATTAGGGGAAAAAAACTCTATATTTCAATAAAGTTGAGTAAATGTGGAATTAAATTGTACGATTTTTCGTTTTGATATAGGTTCATGCACGGATGGGTTATTTTAGTCTTAGGAGTATGGTCAATCATGGGGTTTTTCTTCATATTAAATTGGCAATTTGTCCGAGCGGTTAAGGAGAAAGATTAGAAATCTTTTGGGCTCTGCCCGCGCAGGTTCGAATCCTGCAGTTGTCGTATATTTTTTTTGTTTGTTTTCTTAGTTGAATTAAGTTTATTTTTTTTTTACAAATAATTTTTCAGTAGGTAGTGTATTTGCGTACAAAAAATTTTTTTATAAAATAAAAATTAATTTTTTTTTTATCTTTTAGGTATAATTTATTATAGGGAAGATCTATAAGATTCTTTTAATTATAAAGACATATTTTGAAACATAATAATAAAAATAGATCAAATATGGAATTAGCTGTGAATCAAAGGGATACTGATATTCTTTTAAAAGAAAAGAATGTCTTAAACACATCAGTTCTTGATAAATATAGATTAGCAGGTCAAATTACTCAAACCTGTCTTTCATACATAACATCATTGATCAATGATTCATATCATTATGGTAAGCATGAACCATACAGTGCTGCTGAATTATGTTTATTAGGTGATAGTTATTTAGCATCTACATTGAAAAATGTTTACAAGAAAGGTTCAAATGCAGTAAGAGAAAGAGGTATTGCACAACCTGTTACAATTGATGTTAATGATGTTGTTTCAAATTATGCACCAGAATTAGATGAACCAATTAACTTGGTATTTCAAGCAGGTGATATTGTTACTATATCATTAGGTTGTCATATCGATGGTTATACATCAATCGCTTCTCATACTATTGTTATTTTCCCACCAGGTGTTTCAACTGGTGAAAGTGGATCATTAATACCAGTTAGTCCATTAAGTGGACCACCATCCGATGCTATTTGCGCAGCTCATATTGCTACAGAAACAGTTATTGCATTATTAGGTGCTTCATTAACACCAGAAAAGATTCCTCAAACGTTAACAAATGGTAATAATGTTATTACAGGTACTTTAATAAGATCAATTGTTGATTCAATTGCTGAATCTTTTAATTGTACAGTTGTTCCAACTTCAAAAGTTAGAAGAATAAGGAGATTTTTAGCTGGTCAAGCAGAAGGTGTATTAGCTGAAAGAGATTTCAAAGGTGTTGTATGGTCAGAAATTGATCAAGAATTAAAATTATTACAAAAATCTTCAAAATTTGATGAAAATAATAAAGAATTAATTTCATTTGATAATAGTAAAACCGCTGTTGCTAATAATTCAAGTGCTATTCCAAATGATGATTTCATTATAACTCCAGGTGAAGTATACGTTGTTGATATTAAAATGGCTCCAAATCCAGAAAATGAACCAGGTTTAATTACTTTACAAACAGTTGATAATTTTACAGGTACAAATCATTCAAATGATACTTTTAAACCTAAAGCAAGTATCTTTGTTAGAGATGTTGCTATAGTTGAACATTTAAAATTAAAGACATCAAGAGGTTTATTAACCAAGATTGATAAAGAATTATCTGTTTATCCTTTCAAATTATCACATGTTTCATCATCTTTCCCAATTAATTTATCAAATGGTGGTGATGTTACAGAACAATTAAAACAAATTCATAATGATATTAAACCAGCAAGATTAGGATTATCTGAAATTAATAATAAACATTTAACAGTTGTTAAACCAATTCAAAGGGCAAGATTTGTTCCATTACAAGTTATATTAAACGCTACAACTTCAACAGGTGCAAATGGATATGATGCAGAAAATCCAGTTTTACCAGGTCTTGAACAACCATTACCAAGATTAAACATTAGTTCATTGAAATTAAAATCATTATTAAAATCATCAAGAGAAATTCCAGTTGCTAGAGAAGCATCAACAATTATCTTAAATCATACAACAAATTCAACACCAGAAATTATTAGATTATCAGGTGGTTCAAAGACTTCAAATCCAAGTTGGGTTCATTCTAAATATCAATTAACAGGTAAATACGTACAAGAGATCAATGCTCTTTCACAATTAACTCAAGATGAAAGATTTGGTATCAAGATTAAAGAAATTCAACCTGCTAAAATAGTTGTTGGTATGGATGCCGCTGTTTCAGGTGGTGATATTGAAATGCAATAGTTTGTTTGAAGAATTTGGATTGTAAAATATAAAATAAAGGTCAACTACTGCAAATTTGCACTTCCATTCGTACTCTGTATAGATAGATATTTTTTTTTATTCTTAGTATAGTATAATACAATAATCGTTTTCATGATACACAACATACGCAACTGTCGTACCATATTCCTTCATTCCTTCATTCCTTCCTTCCTTCCTCCCTTAGCTTCTATAGATTTCCCCGCGGGTCTGGCCGTCAACTGGGCTTTGCAAAGCTCTCAGCTGAGAAGAGAATGGAAGCTGGGTGGCAAGGGGGGGGTGTCCTTCCAGAAGAGGCAATAGAAGGGGCTGTTAAAGCGTGACGTAAAGCCCATTATGAGGCGCGCGCTCTATGCTCCTGTGCTCACCTGTGCCACTTGTAAGGCAAACGCCCCTGTTGCACCCACGAAGAGAAAGATTCGCTGGTGGCGTATGTGGCGTGCGTGGCGAGTGCCCCAGTTAACTGAGAGAAAGCGAGAGAAGGCGGCGGCGAGCTGAGTGAGTGTGCAGAGTGAATTTGAGTTTGAATTTGAATTTGGGAAGAAAGCGAAGCGAATTGGTGGATGGGATCGAATTTGAACCAAAAATATAATAAACAAACGGTTCATCTATATATGAATTCTCATCTTTTGTTTACTCATTTGTTCTATATCTTGTGTCTTGATACATAATCAATTAATCAATCAAACGTATGTATACTCCCATATACCATTACCACAAGCATGTAGTTGATTCCATTCACATTCTTCTCTTTACAATACCATTCATCCGGCAATGATCCAGCTTGCTATCATTATGTATCTTTATACACTCAAATTTGATTGTTTTTCTTTTGATAATTTTTTGCCCTCAAGGATTTGGGATCATTGAACTCTTACTTTAATCGTGTTTTCAAATACATCAATCCCATCAGATTGGTTCTTTCCATTTATTTACTTCATCCATTCAGTTAGTTTTCACAAATTGGGTTTTATTGAATTTCAAACAAGTGTGAAGTTGTGTGTGTTTTTTTTCCCGCAATAAACATTGAAACACGTCTGATTTACTTTTCAAATCCATAGTTGATTTTTTTTTATTCATCAATTTGATTAGTTTGATTACTTATAGATAGGATTGGATGTTTTACAACTGTGATATTTTGATGTATTGAATTCCAAAGATTTGTCACTGAATCATCAATAATAAGTTGACTTATTTTTAAAGAGGAGAACGCGACAAGTGCTCACAACCATCTTAGATCATGTGTTTATTTGTTTATTTTAACAATCAATTCATCTTCATGTATATATAATCTATCACTGGAATCAACCTTGTTTTGATATATTTCAATTTGATCATTTAAGTCTTGTGTTACTAACTTTTTTCATCTATTTTTTTTTATCTTAGTCAATAAATCAATCCCAAAATGCCAGCTTCACGTGAAGATTCCGTTTATTTAGCCAAGCTTGCTGAACAAGCTGAACGTTATAAAGAAATGGTTGAAAATATGAAATCAGTCGCCACTTCAGGTCAAGAATTATCTGTTGAAGAAAGAAATTTATTATCTGTTGCTTATAAAAATGTAATTGGTGCTCGTAGAGCTTCATGGAGAATTGTTTCTTCAATTGAACAAAAAGAAGAAGCTAAAGGTAATGAAGCTCAAGTTTCTCTTATAAGAGAATATCGTGCCAAAGTTGAAAAAGAATTAACTGAAATTTGTGATGATATTTTAAATCTTTTAACTGAACATTTGATTCCAACTGCTCAATCTGGTGAATCAAAAGTTTTCTATTATAAGATGAAAGGTGATTATCATCGTTATTTAGCCGAATTTTCTGTTGGTGAAAAGCGTAAAGAAGCTGCTGATGCTTCATTAGAAGCTTATAGATCTGCTTCTGAAGTTGCAGTTACTGAATTACCACCAACTCATCCAATTCGTCTTGGTTTAGCATTAAACTTTTCAGTCTTTTATTATGAAATCTTAAACTCTCCAGATCGTGCTTGTCACTTAGCTAAACAAGCTTTTGATGATGCTATTGCTGAATTAGATACCTTATCAGAAGAATCATATAAAGATTCTACTTTAATTATGCAATTGTTACGTGATAATTTAACATTATGGACTTCTGATATGTCTGAAGCAGGTCAAGAAGAAGAATCCGCAGCTCCAGAAGCTCCAGCTAAAGACGAAAATTAAATTAAATTAAGTGTTAATTAAATCAAATTAAATTAAATGTTTTCACCCAAAGTCTGTATCACATAACTACTTACTTACTTCCCTTTTAACATCATCAACTACCAATTACCCCAACCCCTTTCTTTAAATCATCATCATCATCTTTATTAGTTTTTTTTTCCTCTCCTGTTTTTTCACCATTAGTCTTGATAGTTTTTTATAATCTTCTTTTTAGATGTTGCTTGAATCTATACTTATCTTTATATTATAACAACAAATTATTCATAAATCAACGCAATTAATACTCATACAAATGTTACCCTAAGTTTAAGTTGAATAGGGTATTTCTATTTTATCCAATTTATATATCTATAAATATCAATTCGAATATGATTATAAATAATTACCACCAAAAGTAAACTCAAGACAATCAATTTTATAGTCACAATACACGAGCCGTGAAGATCATTTTCAATTCTCACTTCGCCACCTCACTGATTCATTTTGTCTTTCTAATCTTGTCTCTCCTCATTAATTAGAACATATTGCTTGTCTAATTGTATATCTAAGTATAACTAATAATATCCAATTACGTTATCAATTTATACAAAAGTATATCACCACTTCAATTGATCATATACTGGTTTTAACAACACGTCAAATATGGATTTCGAAACAGCTGCAAGTGCTGATTACAGCACGGCTTTCAAAGTTGTGAACTTAATAGTTGCAACTATAACCGTATGTTAATTTTACACTTCTCCTACTGTATCAATGGTGTTGGTATGATAACCCGTACCATTGTATATTCAGGTTGCCAATTTCACATGATGACTAACACAAACATATACGATAATAGGTTCTTTCAGGTTTATCTCAGATCCCTCTGGGTATAGGATACTTTTTCCAAGGAATTTATATTGCAGCAATTGGTGGTTTGATAGGTTACTTAGAATTCAAGATACCACCACAGTTATACGCTTATTGTTCATCGATGTTTACATTACTCGGTCGTGGATTGATATACATCTTGATTGGTTTATTAATCTCACACGATTCAATATTCAGAATTATTCCTGGATTCTTAGTTTTTGCTATTGGTGTTTCATTCATCATATTGGAATTTGTTCCTAGTATTGCTCCTCCTGAAAACATGCAAGGTGAACAACGTATATCTTCAGATGATTTAGAAGATGTTATATAATTATAAATACTTAAAATTAAAAGATCAGTTTATTTTATTCTCCTTCATCCGTCCCTCAGCTTCATTAGCCTTCAGTGAAATTTCCCCTTTCCCCTATAACTCAATTCAGTGTATTCATGCATTCTATCTCTCCTTTATCTTCTTATCTTACACTTCTTATCTTATTCTATCAAATATTCTTAAATTGGTGTAAATGGAAAAAGTAAATTTCAATATTATTCATTCTAGTTGCTTTCGATATTTTTGAGTTGTATTTCCAGACATGCCCAAAACACGACGCTTTGAAATCAAAAAACTCCATCAAGACTCTCTAACTATGAATCATACCTCAATATTTACTTCTGCATGCTTCGTAACACATATTTTAAACTTACAACAATGATTTCTTTTATAATATCTTAGTTATGAGAGATTTTTTTGATTTTTTATATCATTCCTAAACTACTCATTCTCATTTAAAGAACTGTAGTAACATGAATTGATTGCATATAAAGTATAATATATCATCCTATTGACTTGAAATCAGTTTGGAATAAAGGATAATCAATCAAAATTAGCCATACTCCCACGTGTTTAGTCCCGCATTTTCTCAATGGCATGACTGTTATCGGAGGTTTTTTTTCTATTAAATTGGCAATTTGTCCGAGCGGTTAAGGAGAAAGATTAGAAATCTTTTGGGCTCTGCCCGCGCAGGTTCGAATCCTGCAGTTGTCGTATATTTTTTTTTGCATCTATTTCAATTTATTTTTAATGACCTTAACTATAATTGAAGCATTGATAGGTCTTTATTTTTTGATCTTTCAGCACAAAACCCTGTCAGCTTGAATATAATAATCTAGTTGTATATATATGCAATGACTCCTATCCCTTAGCACGCCAATGTTTCTTGCGTTAAATGTCAAATCTTGGGCTGCACTGCCTGTATGAATTCCATCAACTCAGCTTGGAATATAGATAGATTACATTATATATGAAGACGATAGTTTCTATAGAGATACGATTGCAAAATAGTATTACCGGATTTATGAAATAAGTGAGTTGCGAAAAATGTGGGAGCTTTTTATTGCGTAAATTATAAACTTATTTGAAATACCACATACACAAGCTTCAATTGTTTTAAAAAGACATTAGGTATGCTTGTATATGCTCTATGTAACTAAAAAGAAAGATTTGTGTAAAGTTGTTGTGTAAATGAAGTGATACAAAAGTGATGTAATTAGTCTTTTTATAGATCGAAATGATCTTCATCAGCAGTAAATCCATCAAAGAAAGTTGTAAAAGTGACTACAGTTCCATATATTAAGAATCCACCAATAATGGTAAGAACAGTAGCTACATGAGTCATAACATGACAATGGTACAGTATAATTGGAAATACAACACCTGTAGTAAGTAAAAAACTTGAAATAAATTTTCCAAAATCTACAACGTCATTAGTTAAATTTCCCTCGTTCATAAAATCATCATATTCAGAATTATAATAACCCGTTATAAGCATTGGTAAATGTGCACAACCAAAGATGAATGCAATCAGTATAGGGAACCAATTTCCATAGATTGCACATGCAAGTACAATCATAAGGAACCCTGCTGCTAGTACACTAGAAAGACTTATAATCTTAGTCAATGGACTCACTTTCAATGGCATGTTGTATGATATATTAGGTACAACTATATGTATACGTCTAATTGAGCTACGTTTCCCTATCTGATTGACCAACCAACAGAGTAATAACTGCCTACCCAACCCTACTGATTCCATCACCACTCCTCCTTTCACAGCTCTTAACATCACTTATCTGATATCTGTGATAGTATGCGAGCCTTGCTGAGCTGCGCCCAAAATGGCAGATGGTCTCGAGAAATTGCCACTCAGAGCTTCCGCATCAGCTGGAGAGGCAAGAAAGAGGTTTAGGTGATTTATTGATTGATCGGTATAGTCTGAAAGAGGGTGTTGGGAGACAAGTATTCGTTGAAAGAGAGGATAGATATAGATATAAAGTGATCTCGAATTGATATAATGGTAAGTTTCATTGAATCCAGGACTCAATTGCAAGTCAAACACTCAATTTCAAATTCAAATTATTTTTACTAACTATTTTTTATCTTTTGAAATCTGATTAGTTCAGAAACAATTACGATAACGACGCCACTACATACTCTCCAACTGGTCGTATCTTTCAGATCGAATATGCTCTTGAAGCAATTAAACAAGGATCTGCAGCTGCAGGTTTAGTATCTAAAACACATGTTGTATTAGTAGCTTTGAAAAGAAATGCTGAAGAATTAGGTAGTTATCAAAAGAAAATTATAAAGATTGATGAACATATGGGTGTAGCATTAGCTGGATTAGCACCAGATGCACGTGTATTATCCAATTATTTACGTCAACAAGCTATGACTTCTAAAATGGTTTATGATAGACCTTTAAGTGTTACTAAAGCTGTTCATTCAATTGCTGATAAAGCTCAACAAAATACTCAAGAAGCTGGTGGACGTCCATATGGTGTTGGTTTATTAGTTGCTGGTTGTGATGAAAGTGGGCCACATTTATTTGAATTCCAACCATCTGGTTCTGTATTAGAATATGTTGGTGCTGCAATTGGTGCTAGATCACAAGCAGCTAGAACTTATTTAGAGAGAAAATATGAAGAATTCCCAGATGCTTCAAGAGAACAACTTATTGAATTTGCATTAGTAGCCTTAAGAGATACTTTAGCTCAAGATAAAGAATTGACGAGTCAGAATACATCAGTAGCGGTTGTTGGAGTCAATGATGAAAGTTTCACGATATATGATGATGATGATGTACAACAGTGGTTAGATAGATTAGATACATTATCAAATTCAAGATCTAGAGGTAATAATGACGATGATAATAACAATGACGACAATACCGAAGGAGGTGAAGTCAAAGAAGAGAATACAGAAGAAACAGCTGCACCTACAGCAGAAGAAGAAACCGAAGGAAATACAGATATTCCAACTGCTGATGATAGTGCTATGGACACCGCTGAGTAAAGATTGTAAAAGATTTCCTAATTGAATATATAATATACAGGAATAGATAAATAAAGCTATTTATTAATACAGCTATAAGAGTTTATAAATAAGTGAATAAATTTAGAGAGTAAAGAGTGGAAAGTTCACTGTTTTAGAAATGAATAACGATACCTGGAGAATATGTAACTTCTTCACAATCTTCTTCAGGAACACCATTTTCATGAACTAAAACAGCAAAATCTAAATGATCTTGTTCACCTAATGCAATCATTGGAGCATGCCATGTTCCCATTCCATATGTAACAGATTGATTTCCCTTACATATGAAAGCTTCTGCTTTTGCATAATCTGGTAAGTTCCCATTATTAGGATCATTAGGTGCAACAATGACAAGATAACCTATTTCCTTTGCATCTCTACCCAAAGGTGAAAAAGTTTGTGTAGAGAAAGGGTGTCTTTCAAGGACTTTTGACAAATACTTGAATTGGAATCCATCATCATCGTTAGTTTCTCCCTTTTCAATATTAGAGATGAGATGCTTTGGTGGAGAACAACGAAAGATATTCCAGTTTGCAGTAGCTGGTTTACCACTAGGAGCATTCACGTATCCATTTGTAACAGGTGCAACTTTGTGTAATTTAACAGCAGTTCCTTGATTTGCTGATGATTTTGGAGCTTTTGAAATTTGATGATCAGCTGAAATAACCGATCCAAAAGGTGCAAATGATTCTGGTGTTAGCTCTTGTGCTTTTATTGGAGAATGATCCTGCGTTTGGAACTCTTTAATAACAACCATTCTCTGTGTAAGTGTATATATCCAGTACGTATATATTTACTCTGTGTATACCCTGACAAGATACATCTTTCAGTTGAACAAAAGTATCAAAGTCTTATCAAACGGGGATCTCCGACTTTTTTCAATAAATCACTTCTGTACACCAGTGATTCATTCTATAGGCTAACATGAAATAATTTTTATTTTTTATTTTTATTTACTCTATGGTTATTGGAAATTACAGTGAATTGGTTGGTATATTATTGTGACAGTTAGTAGTCTGACTATAGTCAAAGGGAATAAAATAGTTTCAATACATATACTTACGCTGGAAAGTACCCGCATTTTCCCACTTTCCCAATACGATTTAAGAGCTACGAGTACAAAGCTTTTTTGCATAGATTTTTTTTTTCTTCACTAAGAAAACTACAGAGATGTCACAAGGTGAAGTGATAGATAAAGCAGAGAAACCGGTGGAGTATAACACTGGTGCAGTAGAGGTGAAGAAAGGTTCTGGAATGACCAAAGTCAGAAAGGGACAGACAGAGGAGGCATTTGCAGTTCAGAAAGAGATGTTCTGGGAAACAGGTCCCGTGATAAGTACAGATACATGGCTAGTTGATAAATTAGCAGATTTCGTTGATAATGGATTCAAACTTGACAATATACCGAAAAAGGAAGATAATAGTATAAACAGTAATGAAAGGGAAGTTGTTGTAAGTTTGGAGAGTCTGAAGTTAGAGAATAATGAATCAGTTATGACTTCTTTAGAGAAAATCGATAGGGAATTATTATTAAAAGGATTAGAAAAGCTTTATTTCAATAAATCATATGAAAAATGTCTTCTTTATGCATCTAGTATACTTGAAGACATGTCTAAGATCGATTTGAGTTCTAAATCAGGCAAGACTTTCAAGAGAAACGTACAGGATGTTACAGAGATACGTGATCTTTGTCTTGGTAAACTGAAACCAGTTGAAGAATGAATAACCTTAAACGAAGCGAGTAATATACAAATGAATTTCATAAAATTACGTAAATAAATAAATAGATAAACTTAATTGATTAATGACTAAATGACAAAGCAAAACAAAAACACCACCATTAATTTAATCTATTTGGTACAAGATAGAGTCACCGTTTTTGGGATCTGGTAAATATATTCTTGCCTCAATACAACTGACATTTCTCTTAACAAAAGTGGCATTTCCTTCATCATCAGGAAGGGGTTTTTCTTCAAGATGACACCTATACCCGGCTGGTTGACTATCTTCTGGTACCAATTCAGTTTCTCTGAATTCGTCCATAACACCAATAGATCTTGTAAAAATGTCAACTTTTAATTGCTTTTCCATTTTGAAATACTGTGCAAGGTCTAAACCTCTATAAATAAGTCTACCCATAGCCATAACAGTGATATATTTCACTTTTGTTGATTTTTCAAGACTATTACCCTTTTTATTGTATTTCACATTACCGTATTTTCGAAGTCTATTGTTAATTCTTTTAACAGCTGACAAGAAAGTAGTTGTACTCTTGATATGAATGGTTGTATCCGTTTTCAATGCGGAGTACACCACAGGAGCAGCATGCTTCACCCTAACACGTCTCTTTGGGTCCTTGGATTCCATCTTTCTGTTGTCTGTAAGTGTATTTGGTTATCCAACTATATTATACAAACACACACATACGCTACACGTTAATAAATAAATTCTTATCCTTAAATCACACCAAAAATTTATCTGGAAATCATTTCGAGAAATTCACTTTCACGGCTCAACCAAAGAAGGTAAGTTATTTACTGGTTAATGATTATGGTCTATTCAAACAGATAGATTCATAGTTGTTGGTAAGGACATATATATATATATATATTAATAACTAATCAAGCAACATAACAATGTCATGGGCAGATATTTACACAAGTGATCAATCTCAGATACAGAGTATATCGCCATCATTGAAGGGGAAAGTTCCACCTCCTTTTGGATTCAATGAATCTTTATACAAAGAAGAGAAATCAAATGATAAGAAACAACAACAGAAACAGACGAATACACCTACAGTGATACGTAATTTTGATTTAGAGAAATTAAGAAAGAAGAAAGCATGGGAATTGGCATTTTCACCAGCTAAGAACGTTCCTATGAATTTAATAATGTCTTATTTTTCACCAAACAATCTTCAATTAATTCCAATTATGATGACATTGATGCTTTTCTTAAACCCAGTGAAGGATATATTAAGTGTTGGAGAAAAATTCGATCCTATAGAGTTAGATGACGAAGGTGTTGATAAGACTGTGATGAAGTTTGTTTATTGTGTTTGTAGTTTAGGTACCGTTGCCGTTGGTATTTGGAAATTAAATTCAATGGGTCTTATACCAAATAGTTCAAGTGATTGGTTGAATTGGGAGAATCCAATTTTATCGTCAACTTCTATAAAAGTTATACAATAAATAAATAACGGATTTAATATTTTTTTTTCATTAATAGTACACACAAATAAATAATATCATATAAATATACAAGAAACTTTGAGTAACATTCAATTGTCCTTTCTAAACTTGTAACCAAACATAGAACGTTTACCAATAGTATGAGTAGATGTAGAACGTTTTATAGAACTATCCCTTGAAATACCATTTTCATGACCACCATTTCCATTGTAATAATTACCATTTTCATGGTCACCATTTCCATCAATACCAGAGGTATTAGCATGGGCAGCAGCTGAAGCACGTAATTGATAAGATTCTAATTTTTTAACCAAAGAACGTGCATCATCTGGTTTAATAGTATTGAATTTTCTTAATCTAATTGTATCATCTTTATATTGATCTAAATCACCTTCTTGTAATAAAGTCACTATTTGTCGAAGATTACCAAACATACTTTGTAAAGTCATTGAAGATCTCTTAGTGATTTCATAATTATGTTGTTCTGAATTTTGTTTGTTTAAAGTTTGAATCAAACTTTCAATATATTCAACGTTTAATTCGAAATTATGAACGGCTTCATTTGTTATTATAGTTGCATAATCAAGAGCTGTTCTAAAATGAGATGCTAATAAATCAAAAGTTCTAATCAATAATAAACTCTTGAATGAATATGGTAAATTGTTGAAAGTACTTGAAAACATTGAACCTAAGAATTCACCAATATCTCTTATAAAGATACTAGCTTCATTTTGGATATCTCTTGTATCCCAATCCCATTCACCCATTTCCATTAAATCATTAACTTTTCTATCCAACAATGCAAACATTGTATTTTCAGCTTCTGTTCTAACTTGTTTGAAACCATTAGATGAATCTAATTTGATTACAAACAGGGAACTTTTAACACTCATTATAATATTCTCTGATGAATAGTTTAAGTAATTTTCAATTTCATTGATTGAATTTGCAAAGAATTCTAAATTGATTAGATTTTGTGAAACTTCTTCTTTGAATGGAGAATTAATTTTAACTTCAAGATCTTTCAATATAACATCTGTTAAGACATGATCAATTGATTCACCTATCATTTTCAGTAAAGTAACTGGTTTATGTCCATAATATTTCATTATGAAAGAATACATGTTTATGAAATAAGCACGTAATTTCAAACATGAAGCTGGGTAAATAGCTGAAAATGGATAAGCTTGTGGGAATTTCAATTTAACAATTTCCTCTTCCTCATCTTCTTCTTCACCTCTTGGTATATAAAAACATTTTGAAATGAATAAATTATAAGATTCACTATTTTCAATAACAACATTACGAGCTTCATCTTTCATTGACATTTCTTTATAAGTTAATGAAAATTCCCATTGTAAATAATCGATATATTTTGCGAATAAATAAATCAAAACTTCATAAATTGATTCTGTGTCAAATTCATAATCTTCTAGTATTTGAATATAAACTCCTAAAATATCGTTCAATTCATTCAATGATTTTTCAGAATCACTATTCTGATCAATGTGAGTTTTCAAAATAGGTATAAGTTTTGAAGTAATTGAATTGTATAAATCATTTGTATTTTCTTTTGTTCTTAACGATGGTCCAACTTCATTTGCTATTTCTCTATCACATACAAAAAATGCAACTAATTGATGAGTGAATAATTTCAGTGATTCATTCCCTCTGAATATAGTCTTATTGCTGTTATTGTTATTGTTGTTACGATAATTGTTTCCATTACTATTTTCAGTTAAACTTGAAGTCAAACTATCACGTCTTCTCAACAATTCTTTAGCATAAATCTCTTTCAATAATTCTTCTTCTCTGAAAGCCTGGTATACTAACATACATTGGTATAAAGGACCTAAATCAATATTGATTCTCTTAGTATGCAAAGGGTTAAAAGTTATGAATGATTGTGGACGTAATGATTTTTCAACTGGAGAATTCACTTTATAAGTAATCAACATTGAATCATTATCAATTGTTTGAATCCATTCTTCATTCAACAAAGTCATATTTTCATATAAAGATTCACCAATTTCGTTTAAATTTTTCAAGATATTTGAAGATAACCATTTTGATAATTGATGTGAAGTTTCATCTCTTATAATTGTTCTTAAAGTTGGTATTGATTTATAGATCTTCTTAATGAATTCGAAATTCTCAATTTCTTCAACTCGAGTCTTTGTTAATGACTCTAAATTCATCAATGCTTTGTAAAAATCACCAGATTGTATAAGTACCAATACTTTATTTATCTTATCCAACATAAATAGACAAGAATTTAAAGTGAAAATAGTTTTATTAACTTTTGAATATAATTTATTATAATCCAAAGCTTTCTTTTTCTCTTCAATTACAATTGAACCTGTTTTGTTCAATTCAGTATTCAATTGCATTAAATCTCCAGCTAAATCTCTTGATGATTTACTGACTTTATGAATATTACTAACCGTATTAGTCAAATCGTCTACGCTATTGAAGGATAAATCTTCCATTTCTTCTTGTTTATCCTTTGCAGCAGAGTCCAATTTTTCAATGAATGTATCTAATGAATCGGACATCAATGAATTCTTCAAAGTTGGAAGTAATTGATCTAGATAATCATCTGAACTCAATGAATATTTGATAAACGAATCATCCATAATTTTGGTATTGGTATTGGTATTGGTATTGGTATTGGTATTGGTATTGGTATTGGTATTGGTATTGGTATTAGCCGTGGTATTAGCACTCGAAGATATATTACCACCATTCTTCGATATATGTGCAGTTGTAGTCATCATCTTGATCACTAACTCAACTACCCGTGGGTATGTATATTACAATAAGCCTTAAACAATCGGATCAAAGAAGAAGTAACCTAATTCAACCATCGATCCATTCACTTCCTAAACCTTTGGGATGATTTGAAATTTGACTTACGCGATTGATTCTCAGGCAGTGTGATCAAAGTATCATTTTATCAGAGTATACAGTATAGATATATAAGTAGATAGATACTATACGGAGAGTACAGACAGCACACACTATGTTGAAGAACCAGGTACTGATAGTAGGGCCACCGAGATCAGGGAAACTCTCCATTTTGAAGGAAGTCTTAGGGATCTCTGAAGAGAAGATCAAAGGTACATTAGAAGAGAATGGTAATGACAATGATGGGAATTCCATATCACATAGTGGACTTACGTTCAAGGATATACCGTTGAAGAGTAAGTATTACGACACGAGTATAAACGTATGGGTTGATGAATTTGAAGACGATTCCGTAAAGGCTATGGTTGATTGGTGCTGTGAGTTTTTATCGGATGAGTATAGAGAGATCAGAGATGTTATTCAAGGGTTGATATTCACAGTTAGACGTGGGTCTGATTGTGAATATTCCGATGAGTTATGCAAGCAGTTTGAAGTTATCTCTGAGACTTTGGATACCGAGTTTCTTGAAATTGCAAAAGATAGTGAAGGGTTTCAATGGCCTGGGTTCAAACTTGTTGTTTTGAGTGATAAGAGAAAGGTCGAAGTTTTACCAAGTTTGAAAGATTTAGAGGAAGAGAGTGAATGTGTTTTAGAATTTGAAGACAAGTCATTAATGGCAGGTTTTGATTTCGTTGATTTGCATGAACAAAAGCAAGAAAATGAGTATGGAGAGAAATTAGGTAAAGAAAGAGTGTTTGAAGTATTCATATCCAATGAATGGAAAACCATAGACAAGAAAGTCAAGCCAAACAAGGAAGCCAAAGAAGAAGAAAAGGATAAGATTACAGATTTACTGAAGCCATTATTAGATGATTCGGAAGGTAAGGACACAGAAGAAGAAGAAGAAGAAGAAGAAGAAGGATCAGAGTTGAGTATAGATCAATTGGATAAAGTAATCATGAGGTTACAAAAGGCAAGATTAGATGTATCTAGTGCTGAATTCAGTGACAAGCAAACAAAGGAAAATTACGTTGTTGATTTAGTTAATGATATAATAAAACAACTGTGATTTATAATTTATAAAAATTTATACAGCGAGAATGAGAAATAAAATTATACTTCCTTCACCCACTCACTCACTATGTATGAATAAAACAGTAATTCCTTTTTGATAGAGTATGGATGGATCAAGATGATGTTGAGATCAAGAATAGGTATCAGACAATTGTATCGTAGTTATCGTAGTATACACACGATCCAGTACCCTAATCAGAGTCAACTGGTATGTATCATTACATCAATCAATTACCCCACATCTTATACTAACTAACAAATTGATTAGTTCTTGCATGAGTTAGATAACGAAAACGAAAACGAAAACGAAAACAAAGCATTGATATCCTTCTCTCCCGATCCTAAATCAATAGAAGTAGGGACAATTGAAAACGAGACATTATTCACACACAACCCTATTTTCAAAACCCTGTTATTTGAATTGATCAAGCAGAAAATTGGATTTGATTTCACATATATGTTAGAAGCGAAAAATTGCCCCGATTCATTCATGCCTATTTACGATTTACGTAATGTTCCAAGATACGCCAGGGTTCCTGAATTAAGTAGTGTTTTCGGGTACGTTCGTGTTGATTCCAGGGGAGATATTGTTCCGTTGTCATTCGAACCGAATTCATCGTATACTGTGTTTGATAAACAAGATGGGTTTCTAAAATTGAGTGATTATTTAAATATAGAAATTAAAAAAGTTATATAATATAATAAGTTGACTAACTGATTAAATTTGTAAGAAATCTTCAGTCAAGTCGAATAATAAACAGTTTGAGTATTTTGTAGATTTCCTTGCTGAATTCAAATTGAATTCAGTAGTTGCTAATAATTTATCAAACACAGATGAATCTGTCTTGCTGGAATTCTTACCACCCAATTTAATCAATTTGAAAATTTCATCAACTAGTTTATTCTTCTCAATTGGATCTAACAAAAACCCATATTTTGATTTCCTTGGTTCTTCATAGATCAATAAAGATGAAATATCAGTTAAATATTTAACAAATTCAGAATTTTTCAAAATATATTCATCTTTTAAAATCGTACCATAATTCATTGCCATTTTTGTGTCTTTTAAATCTATATAATAAAGTAATTTCAAACACTGAATTTTGAAAATCAATCTTGGATTTTTGGAAATCAATTCTTTGAAATTTGTTGTTAATAATTCAATAACTTTATCAAATTCATTATTGTTTATAGATTCTCTTATCAATTTTCTATTATCTAAATTGGTTTTTTCTTCCTCTGATAGGGTAGTATCATTATCTGTGTTATAATCATTAGTGGTATTCAACTTCGAAGTAATAGTACCATTGAAAGTACTACTACTTTCACAATCATAAGCATCTCTTTCTAATTGTAAATCTTTAGCCAATGCATTCCCAGCATCTATATATCCCATATTATCCATATAAGACCTTACAAAAGAATTAACAATATCTGGGAAATCCTTGTTGGATAACTTAACACCACTTGATGATTTTGATTTTCTTTTTTTATCACTAGGTAAATATTTATACAAAAGATTTTCTTCTTCATCATCTTGATGATGTATTGTAAATTTAGGTAATTTCAATTGATTTATATTCTTTAAGATTTTGGATTTATAAGAATTGACATATGCATCAATACCAAACAAGAATTTCTTTTGTTTATTCGTACCAAAATTTGTAATTACTGTATTCCATTCACTTAATGATATAACAGCTGATAAATTCTTGATATTTAACGGGATATCAAATGCTTCACCTATATAAACCCCATTCTTAGTATAGAAGATTTTAGAAGTTATGAAATTTATACCACAACCAATGGTATCTTTTATACCGAATTTAACACCGTATTTGAAATTTGGTGATAATTCTAAACTACACAATTTTCCTTCTTTACCATTATAACCCCAAGAATTTGAATCTGATCCACGTAGGTTAGATACGATTTGATCAGATATACGTTCACAATCCATAAACCCAATTGAAATATCCGATTCTTGTAATCCAAAACTTATAGTGGTTTCATAATAAAAAATCCCAATTTCTCTAGATATTGAATGATTACTTCTTAATGAATAATATTTCATTCCATTTGATCTATTTGTACCAGTACCAACAGTACCACCATTTCTTGATTTTTTGAGGTTATTTGTAGATAATTCTAAACCATCAGATGAGATATCGACTTTAAAACCTTTATTCTCTCTCCAACCAGTTGGAAAATTGAATATAGAAGAGGAATGTTTATTACTACTATTCCCCATATTATCATTATTATTATTATTATTATCATCATCATCATCATCATTATACGAATCCCCTTCTTTTTCTTCTTCTTCCTCCTCAATCTGATCTCTACTATCATCCCCATCCACATCATTCACACCTTCTTCTTCATCTCCATCATCTTTACCACGACGATGAGAAGAACCCAGGGACATAGGCAAAATACTTGCATTTTTCCTCCTTTCGATTAAAATCTCTTTCAATCTCCTGTGATAATCAGGATTATCAAAGAACAAATAAGGATTGTTACCTAAGACACCAGAAAGACTCAACTCTTTAATCAACTGTTCATCTTCTTGTTCTATTGAATTTTGGAAACTGTTGTTATTCATAGATAATAATCTTAATAAATTAGCTCCATATGATGTTTTGAATATATAACTTGGTATATTTGAATTCATCCTTCTTTCTTGATCGAATTCTTGAGTATCTCCATCATCTTCATATTCTTCTTCCATTTCCTTATAACTATTGATTATATCCATTGATTAATTAAACAAACTCAAGTACTTAAAAGAAGCTGGTAACTAATAATCTCATTGCTTTATCTCAGATAACAAAAAGCCTCATTGCAGAGTCCATCCATTGACCCATTGATTTAGTTTTTAGTTTTTAGTTTTCATTACTCAAATAATTGATCCGTTGAGGAATTTTTTATTAATATAAATTATATATAACCGTCTAAAATACCCAAGCTTATATATATCATGATATATATATATATATATACATATGATGATGTAATGATGAATGAAACAACTAATGTATGTAGTAAGTGATAAAAAGTGATAAAAGAGAGATAGGAAAAACAAACCAAAGGGTCATTAAAATAATAGACATTATTGAAATAAAAACACGTTCTTATTTAGTTAATTAAGAAACGTATGCAGTTGAGGCATTAAAATAGTAAAAAGATAAAGTAATCAAATCAAATCAAATTAAATCAAATAATCTAATATCTGTAGTGATCAGCTTTGAAAGGACCAGCAGTTGGAATATTTAAGTATTCAGATTGAACATCTGTTAATTTAGTTAATCTAACACCTAAATGATCTAAATGACATCTAGCAACTGTTTCATCTAAGATTTTTGGTAAGACATGAACACCAACTGTGAAAGGACCAGTTTTTTCAAATTCAACATATTCTTTTCTGAAACTTTCATCATTAGCTTTAAATAAAGCAATTTGAGCTAAGACTTGATTTGAGAAAGAACAAGACATAACAAAAGAAGCATGACCAGTAGCACAACCTAAGTTAACTAATCTACCATCAGCTAAAAGGATAACGTGTCTACCAGAAGCGGTTAAATATCTATCAACTTGTGGTTTAATATTAACAACACTCTTGGCGTTAGTCTTTAACCAAGCAACATCAATTTCAATATCAAAATGACCGATATTACAAACGATAGCATCTTCTGGCATCTTAAGGAAATGTTCACCAGTAATAATATCTCTACAACCAGTAGTTGTAACGAAAATTTGACCAATTGAAGCAACTTCATCCATTGGAGCAACTTGGAAACCAGAAACAGCAGCTTGTAAAGCATTAATTGGATCGATTTCAGTAATAATAACTCTAGCACCCATACCTTGTAAAGCTAAAGCACAACCTTTACCAACATCACCATAACCAGCAACAACGGCAACTTTACCAGCAATCATAACATCAGTAGCTCTCTTGATACCATCAATCAAAGATTCTCTACAACCGTATAAATTATCGAATTTAGATTTAGTAACTGAATCATTAACGTTAATAGCTGGGACTTTTAAAGAACCATCTCTAACCATCTTGTATAAATGATGAACACCAGTAGTAGTTTCTTCAGATAAACCAAAACAATCATCTAACATTTCAGGATATTTTTCATGAACTAAAGAAGTTAAATCACCACCATCATCTAAGATTAAATTTAATTTTTTACCATCTTTAAAAGAGAATAATTGTTGTTCAATACACCAAAGATATTCTTCTTCAGTTTCACCTTTCCAAGCAAAAACTGGAACACCAGCAGCAGCAATTGCAGCAGCAGCATGATCTTGAGTTGAATAAATATTACATGAAGACCAAGTAACTTCAGCACCTAAAGCGACAAGAGTTTCAATTAAAACAGCAGTTTGAATAGTCATATGTAAACAACCTGCGATTCTAGCACCTTTTAATGGTTGAGAAGGACCATATTTCTTTCTAATATACATTAAACCTGGCATTTCATTTTCAGATAATTCGATATCTTTTCTACCAAAAGCGGCTAAAGAGATATCAGCAACTTTATAAGTTTGAGCTGGAGCGGACATATTAATTGATTGTTTATAAATTGATTAATTGGATAAAAGAAAAAACAATCTTAAATTACTTAAATTACTTAAATTACTTAAATTACTTAAATAAATAAATAAAACAAGAAAACCTCAAATATTTATCTGAAAAAATTTGATGATTGTTAGATTTTTGTTGTGCAGATTTTAAAAATACATTGTTAGTAGTGGAAAAAATCAATTTTACACATGTGAAGTTTTGCTCGTTTACTCGTTTAGCCTGATTTATTAATAGTTTTTTTCTGATTTAATTAATTTCAAAAGTTTCAATAGTTTTAGCGTAGGAAAGAAATGGAGTTTTCTTTTTAGGTGGTGGTGGTGGTGGTGTTAGTGGTGGTGTAGGGGTGTATTTGTGTGTATTTGGCAGTTATTAGTATTGTTGATCACGTGATAATTTAAAGAAAGCCGCACGTGACTGACCGACTTGGGTTAGATATATACGCTCTATCCACCCACGTGACTAAAATAATCTTGTTAATCTTGTCATAAATCAAATCAACTTCCATACTTCCCTTCCATTCACCCATTGACAATTACTAAATAATAAACCAAATCCACATGACCATAGAAGAAAGCTTAACCATTATAAACTAAACCTTATACGAAAATCATGTCAAGAAACAAATCACTATCACTTTACTAATAATCAAATAATCAAATAATCAAATAATCAAATAATCAAATAATAACTTTTAAACTATCTATAATACATACATATATAATAAAACAATCAATCAATCCTGCACACTCCCGTCTCTTGGCCTGTAATCGATTCCCTGTGCACTTAAATCTGCTTTAACATCATCTGGTAATTTACCACTTATTTTAATTGCGTATAAACCAGGAACAAAATTTTCAATTCTTAACCATCTTGAAGTCCATGATTCTTTAGATCCATTTATAGCTATTAGACCTTCAAATGATGGTGATGTACATTCTCTTACAAGTTCTTCATTATCCGAAAAATGTAATACTGCTTCACAATTAGGACATCCTTCGTTTCTAAATTGCTATTTTTTTAGTAGTTAGTTAGTTAGTTAGTTAGTATTTCACTTAATTAATCACTTAATCAATCAATCAATACATACAGTCATAGATTGTACTAATCCACAGAGCATACAAGCTCTATTAAGTTTCTGACTTGTCTGTGACATATTTGATTAGTTGTCTAATAACTCTACTATAACAATACTGATTAACTAACTAACTAACTAACTAACTAACTTATACGATTCTCATTTTCATCCAACTTTTTTTATCATTCACACGACTTTTGTATTTTTATCACTTATAACTACTAGTCATATCATATGACTTCATTCAATACTATATATATATATATATATAAGTAAGTAAGTAGTAACCAACAAAATGATAAAAGTAGGGATAAGAACAAGACCGGTTATACGGATACCTAATAAAAGAATACCCCAGAGAAATTTCTCAATACAACCAATATTAGATACGATGTCAATTGGAAGTAATTACCTTATTGAATTACATTCAATTACAGGTATTTCATGGTTATACCTTATACCTTTAATTACATTTGGTATACGATCTATAACTACTTTACCATTAGCAATATATCAACGTAAGAATCTTATGGTACAAAATTCATTAAGACCAATTACAAGTTCAATGACTCCGATATTAAGGTTTAAATTAGCTGCTATAACACAACGTGAACAGATTAAAAATGCTACAAAGGGTCAAATAAACACCCAGGAAAAGAGTAAATTAAATGCAGATAAAATTATAATGCTTAGTGCCAAGGAGAAATTAAAAAGACAAAAATTATTATTTAAAGAAAATAAATGTCAATTGTATAAGAATATCTTATTACCAATGGTTCAAATCCCATTATGGGTAGAATTAAGTTACTCATTCAGAGTATTAACCGGTTGGAATATGGATAAATTAAGTACACCTTTAGATCCCTCCCTAACTTCCGAGGGTCTCCTTAATTGGATAACCGATCTTTCTCATTCGGATCCATATATGATTTTACCTATAACTTTAGGACTTATATCATTAACCAATGCAGAATGGAATTTTAAAACAGCAGATTTGATGAAATTAACCACAAGGGGAATAATAAGTTCAAATTCAAGTTCAAATTCTAGTGCACAGAATAAATTAGGTTCTAAACCTACTTTTTTCGATTCTTTAATTACTATTTCAAGAGGTTCGATTATTTTCTTAATGGTTATATCAACTCAAGCTCCTGCTGCTTTGGTTTTATACTGGATAAGTTCAAATTTATTCTCATTAGCTCAAAATCTTATATTGGATAAATTATATCCACTAAGGTATACCCCATATAATAGATTCTTATCTTCAAATGCTAAAAAAAATTCATTACCTTTAATTAATATTTAGTTTATATATATTTATATATTTATATATTTATATATTATTAGCAACATTTCTTGCAACGTTTAACCAAGATTTCCAACAATTTCCCCCCTGGTATTTATCCAATATAGAATCAATAAATTCAATTTCTTTAACATACACTGAATTAGGCCAATATTCGTATTTTCTAATAGCCAATGCAATAACGTTATAACCAGACAAGATCAATGCCCTTGGATCTTCTTCTGATATAAGATCTATAAATGGTTTAGGAACATCGACTATAAATCTAGACATCGTGCCTAACATATCGTATTCTATTATCTTATTTGAAACCTCTGGTAATTCATTCTTTGTCTCTTCTTTGTCATTCGTATTATTATTACTACTCTCATTATCATTTAATAACGATTCAATGGGTATAAACCTTGAAGATGAGATAGGATTACTTCTAACCGTTTGATTAGCATACGCTCTGTATTCTTTCTTCAATCTATCCACAATAGAACTCAATACTAATTTCTCATCATTTGATAATTGTTTCACTTGTAATAAATGTAATTCAGTATCGTTATTATAATCAACATCTATTAAATCATACAAAAATTCAGGAAAATAATCCATTGGATTCAATGACCATTCGTTAATACAGTACCTTGCACATGAATCTCTAATGACTTCATTATTCACAATAGCCATAACTGAATTCGAAAATAATAAACCTAAAGATTCACCTAATTCATAATAATTCTTTGTTGATAATCTACTATTTGGATTACAAGTATAATAAAAAATTTGTAAAGTTGATGTTACAATCAAAGCAATTGATTTTCTAATACCTTCTTTCACTTTAACTTCATTACTCATTAATTGTAAGGATCTATTGAGGTGATATTCACCTAATTGTAAATAAGTCTTTGGATTTAAATTCAAAACATCGTCTGAACCAGTCATGATCTGTTGATAGTATAAATCCATGAATGTAACAGCTTTAAAAGCATGAAATAAGAAATCGTATAATGACATCACTTGTAAATTCGTAACGAACAAAACCCGATTAGTTGGATCTTTACACAATCTGAAAGGTAATGTATTCATCATATAAAGTGTTAATTTGAAATTTATCTCTGAATAAAAAATATATTCAAAAAATAAAGGTGATCCAAATTGTTTTAAACCTTCTGAATATGTCTTATTTGATAAGAATTCCTGTTTTACAAAGAAATTTTTGTTGTTATTGTTGTTATTATTATCCTCATCAATTGGTGGTGTTGTTGTTGTTGTATTAGGTAATTGAATAGGAGGTGGGATATAAGAATTGTTGAATGCAGGTATTGAATTAATTGAATTAATTGAATTGATTGAATTCATTCGATATGGATAATCGGTTGTTGTAGAAGTAGAAGTTGTAGTTGTAGTAGTTGAAGAAACACTACCTCCACTACTATTAGTCAATGAATTTGAGTATATTAATTTAGGTATCGGTATTTCCTGTTGTTGATTTAATATAATTCTATCATTATTTGAGTTATTGTTCTTAGTAGTACTATTCTCATTCAGTTGAGAGTTTGGAATTATGAAAGATGAAGGTATGACTGAATCAGGAACTTCATTCAATGGAGAAACATAAGAAGAAGTTGATAATAAATCAGGTGAAAAATTCTTATTCAATAGTATGTTACCACTACTCTTAACTTTCTTTGTCTGATGTTGTTGTTGTTGTTGTTGTTGTTGTTTATCACTGATACCACTAACTTTATTTGGTCCATCGGGATTCGGCAATTCCGAGTCCTGGGAAGATTGAGTATTTGATGGAGTTGAGTCATTGGAAATATAAGAACAATTTAAATTTCTCTTCTTACACCTTAAACATCTTGGTTTAGCTTCATCACACTGATTGATAGACAAACTTTAAGTTAGTAAATAAATATTCCGAACAGTGATTAATTAAGAAATACTCACTTTGATTCTCCTCTGTTTACAAACAATACAACCGGTTCTTGTCTTTCTATGAGGTCTTCTAAAAGCAGACATCTTTAGTAGATAATAAACAAACAAACAAACAAACAAACAAACAAGAAGTAACAAAACTGTAATCGGTAAACAGTAAACGGTATTCGGTAAATAACTACTCAAAGAAAGAAGAAGTTAAATAATAAGGGAAAACCGGTGTGTTCTGGATAACGCAATATAAAATTATCTAAACAATCAAAGGCGATGAAATTATTATTTATCAATTATTATTTAATCATCTGATTACTTTATAACTTATAACTTATAACTTATAACTGATATTACTATTACTATTACTATCTAATCAAACCAGCGGCCTGGTGAAATGAGGAATACACTTTTTAGTTCACTTGTTTTAGTCTTTGTTTTTAGTTTGATCAGTGGTTCAAGTTACTCTGCTTAGCATGCAAAGTTTAACCTTATTTTGATTATTTTAAATGGTGTATAGATAGATTATATTATTATTTAAGCTTACTGTTAAACCAGTCATCTAGTCCTTTATCCTTCACTTTCACTTTCTTTATGTCCCTGACATCCACTATGATGTTGAATATCTTGATATACTTTAGTGAGTTACTGTAATATTCAAAGAAGTCAGAGTTAATACAGTTTATACCAGTTAATTTTTTCAAAATAATTGATATTTGTCTGATCTTTATCAGATTAACCTTAGTTGGATGAATCATTATATCTACCATATCCTTCACTTCATTCATAACCATAGACTTACTCTTACTAGAATTGAATAACAGATCTAACAACTTAGAGTCAACTTCTTCTTCTAATGTAAAATTACTACTTCTCTCATCACCCTGACATATTATATTCAATGGTAAATAATCCATTTTCATATTACTAGTATTAAATTCAGGTATAATTACCTCCAAATATTCTAAATCTTTCAAATCTTGTAATACCATTACAAATTCATGGAACTCGTTCTGGTTTATTGGTAATCTTAGCGTTTTCAAATTTGTTAATCTTGATAAGTTACCCTTTAAGATATTCAATTTAATTCCCTTAATCTCATAATCATTACCCCCACCATTATTATTATTATTAGTAATACCCCCATTATTACCACCCCTAACAGAACTTATCTCATTCTTTGTATCAATAATTAAATTTTTCAACCCTTTGTTAAACCCTCTGAAATACAATTCACATATTTCATCGTATTTTAAATCACAATATATTTCCCTAGTTTGATTCCATCTTATCAAAATATAACATTTTTCTAAATTATTCAATTTTGATATCATATATGGTCCATAATCATATAAATCATTGTATAAATCCAATGATAATTCTTTTAGGTTTTTCAAATATGGAGTTATAACTTTCAAAAAATGTTCATTTTTGGGGATACTGCTTAAATTACTATACCTCTCTAAAGCCAATCTTTCTGCTTCTTCAGGTGTCATACCATTAGGTACTTCAAAATCTTCCATTATTAACTCACTATTACTCATTTCACTAACATCTAACAACTCTAAACTTATCAATTTCTCTAAATCGATATTCTTGATCAATAAATTAGAATCATTTGAATCTATTAAAATCCCATCGAATTTCAATTTAATCAATTCTAATTTACTCCTCATTCTATTACTACTGCTGTGGAAAATATTCGATATCACTTTCTTCTCAAATTCTTCGTTATTTTGATCGTCATTTGTAGTTATAAAATTCGTTGTGTTTCTAAACAATTCAACTGTATTATTCTGCGAATTGGTCATTGGATTGTAAAAATACTTGTTGAAACAATCTTGTATATAATTCAAATCAATCCCAATAGAATTTATCACTGAATAATTCAAAGGAACTATACTTGGTTTAAACCTTATTATCTCTAATACTTTTAAATTCTTAACCAATTTCATTATCTTGAAATTCTTCAAATAACTAGATTTAATAAAATTAGTTATTCTTAATTGTTGTAATTGAACATCCCTTTGGGTGTTTAATAAATTTATCAAATTATGTTCAACCAGGGGGGATTTCTTCTGTTTCCCAATCAGTGTATTGAAATCTCCATCTACTGATATCAATTTCCTCTTGGTGGTGTTCGTGGTGTTGTTGTTTTGGTATTCAGGCAACAATACTAATAAATCGTTTAGATTTATAAAACACGAATTATAATAAAACCTTAATATTTTCAAATTTGTTAAATTTGGGAATAATTCCTTTTTAAAGAAAATTGACATCTCAAATTCAATAAAATGTTCAGGCAATATCTCTGAAATTTCAATAAATTCAATCAATGTCATAAGTTTCTTATTACTTATCAAAGATTTGAAAAAACTTTTCAATCCAAAACTCGTCCTTATTATACTCGTCTTTATCTCATGATACTTCAATACACCTTGTGAACTCATAGGTAATTTCCTGATATCATTCGAATCACTTAATTCATCATGGAAATAATTCAATTTGGATTCAATTACAATCGATTTGTATAATTTAATTTGAAAAATTTCATATAATTTCTTATTACATAACATAACATGGAAACAATCAGTTTGTGATAATTCATCACTTATCTTAATTTGTAACTCAATAGGTAATTTATCAATCATTTTGATCTACTTCCATCCATTCCCTGATTCATCAAATCAATAACTGATTACAAAAAGTGAAAATTTCAAATATATTTACGTATATATATATACTACAACAAAAAAGAAATCAATATAAGCCGCAGGTATTTAACGTGTTTATTGTGGCATATTTGTTTTATTTGTTATATTAACCGTGATTTATTACTATTATACTTCTACCAAATACACTGCTAGGTCAAGCTGTCTATTCCATTCAACCCTATCCTACTTTACGCTACCACTATCGAAACCATCACACTTGATACAATCACCACAACCAACACTCCTTAACGGTTCCCCGGTTAAAGGACTCAATTTTTAAAGCCGCTTTAGTTAAGAAAATTTACAAATATCCATAATTCATGGATCTATCGGTGTTTTTCAATTTCTATTTTGCTCTGTTTTATTGTTAGTGTTGTTATTATTATGGTGAGTTACTACTTTGTTATACTACTACACTGCCTAATAGTGTACATATACATCTAGTATTTATTACCTAGTTAATATACAGTAATTGTAACTAAATAAGTTATTTGAGGATTGGAAAAGACTAATTCCATGGCACATAATATAATATATATATATATATATCGACGTGGACTCACTGCGTCGATCATGTGATGATCTTTTAATCAGTTCATATATGGGGAAATATTAGTCATTGAAAGGCTATTACTTAACACTTTCTTTCTTCTAATTGATTGGAATAACTAAAATGCTACCGGAACCTATTAATATTCATAAATGGATCAAAGAGAATAAACAATTGTTACAACCACCAGTAAACAATTATTGTTTACATAAAGGTGGATTCACAGTAATGATTGTTGGTGGACCAAATGAAAGAACCGATTACCACATCAATCAAACACCCGAATGGTTTCATATGTACCAAGGAGACATGTTGTTGAAAGTAGTAGATGATGGCGAGTTCAAAGACGTTGTTATCAAAGAAGGTGACTCCTTTTTGTTGCCTGGAAATGTTCCTCATAATCCGGTGAGATTTGCAGATACGATCGGTATTGTAGTTGAACAAGACAGACCAAAGGGTGTTAATGATAAATTAAGATGGTATTGTTCAAATTGTCGTGAAATCGTTTACGAAGAAGAATTTTATTGTTACGATTTAGGAACTCAAGTGAAAGAAGCTATTTTGAAATTCGATTCAGATATAGAAAAGAGAACTTGTAGTAAATGTGGTACTTTAAATTATTCAAAACCTGTATAAACTAAACTAAACTAAACTAAATTAAATTAAATTAATTAATTACCTATCTTTTGGAAATCTCCATCAAATGCATCTTTTAACCAACTAAACAATTTATCATAAACTATAGTATTGGCATTATGATGCAAAATATTATGATTTGAATCTGGGAAAATTTGCATATCGTAATTAGTAACTTTACTCAAATCGAATAAATCAATTAAATCTAACGTATTTTGTAAATGAACATTATCATCTGCTGTTCCATGCATTATCAAAAACCTCTCAACATTTTTGAAATTTTCAATTTTTGAAATTTTGGAAGTTTCATATCCATTTGTATCAGTCTTTGGTGAATCCATATACCTCTCTGTATATAATGAATCATATAATAACCAATTGGTTACTGGGGCTACAGCCATACCAAATTTGAAAACATTCCCAGAATCATACTCTAATGTCTTCAAAGTGGTGAAACCACCATAACTCCATCCCCAAATAGCTACTCTATCTTCATCCAAATATTCTCTAGTATCAAGTAATCCTTTGGTAACACGAGTTATATCTCTTGGTTCCCAATACCCTATATTCCCCTTTGCATAAGATCTATATTTCCATCCTCTTGCTCCAGTACCTCTTGGATCAATGTACAAGATTATAGCTTCAAGGTTTGAAGATAATATTTCTTCAAATCCAAATGAAAATCTACTGCTTAATTTTTGAGAACCTGGACCTCCATAAACACTAACTAATACTGGATATTTTTTGGATTCATCAAAATTAATAGGTTTCACTTCAATAACATCGATATTTATGAGCTCATCATCACCATCACTATCACCATCTTCATTCGCCTTGATGGCAAACTGATAATAATCTTTAGTTGGAACAGCATATTTATTCAAATTTTGAACGGTTAAATCAGCACTGTTTAAATTTTTACTATTCATGAATTTTTCAATATCAAATTCTCTCATATCAATAATTGAAGTATGTGGAACATCTGGTCCTTCATAATTGATTAATCCATATCTGCCACTACTTGAAAAAATACCGGAATAATGACTTACAGTAGTTGTATCTGTTAAATTGTTCTTAGAACCATCTGATAAATTACTAGAATATAATTGTCTCTCTAATGCATTACCTGCTGTACCAATATAATAAACTTCATCTTTAACTGTATCATAGGATAAAGCTCCATCTGTGATTTCATAATTACCAGATGTTAATAATTTAGAATATTCATTCCCAGTATTGGTTAATTCGAAATGGGCTAAATGATCATATCCGTCAATTACCACTGTATCAATATATCCTTTCGATTCAGGTAATATGAAAAATTTACCTGTGTTAAGATACCATCCATTATATTCCTTTTTAGCATCGACAGATCTTGTCTTTTGTAAATTTGCATTAGATGGATTGTAAATAAATACTTCATATGAATTTGATTCTCTATCTGTTAATTTGATTAAAAATGCATCATTTGAAGCCCAAGCTGCATCGTAAACAATAAATTCAGAGCCTAGTGTTTCAGAATCTATTGAAATTAATTTGTTTTCATCTTCTTTGATATCAAATACATGAAGACTTGCAATCGGATCTGGGAAACCAGGTTTGGAATACCTCAATTGTTCAACATCAGGATACTCAGAAAGTTTATCATAATCTTTAACATAGAAATCTAAATTGTAAACAGGAACTTGTGAATCGTTCAATTTGAGATAAGTTAGATAAAGTTCATCTTCATTCCACCAAATTGATTTATCACTTGCCAAGATTTCTTCTTCATACATCCAATCTGGTCTACCATTATAAACCACATCGTCACCGTCATCAGTTATTTGTTTGATTGAACTCAAATCATTAGTTGAAACTAAGTATAGATTATTCTCAAAGACAAATGAAATATAGTTTCCCTGTGGTGAGAAAATAGCATAACTCAATTTTTGTAAGTCATCATTCTTGTCCTTGGTAGAAATTGGTTCAGCTTTACCTGATTCAATATCCATTACGAAATAATGTCCATAAGTTGAATGTCTCCAATTAGAACTTAATTCTACTGATACAATCACTTTATCTAGTTTAGGACTAACAAGCATTGTATTGATCTTATATTCTTTATCATTATATTTGATGACTCCATTACTTGATAAAATTTTATTATAATTGGAATCTGATGCTTTCTTCAATACAAATGATGAACCTGATCTAATAAGGTATAAACCTTCATCTGCATCACTATTAATACCGTAAACTTTCACGAATTGTGCATCATATGGGAAAATATAATAAAACCCCATTCTTTCTTCTTCTAATGACATCTTTTTCAACACTAATGCTTCATTTTCTTTACTGTCCTTGTCATCTTTATCACCTTTATTCTCTTTATCCTTCTTGTCATCATCATCGTCATCATCACTCTCATCATCACTCTCATCATCACTGTCATCGTGATCATCATGATGTTTACCATCATCAGCTTTACTGTCCTTATCATCTGATTTAGATGGATCAACTGGATTAGGAACTGTCTTATCATCGTTATTACCTATATTAGATCCTACAGTTGGAGTATATGCATTGGTATCCGTAAGATGTCCTTCTTTCCCAAATTTAATCAATGAAAGTACCCAAATTATCAATAAAGAACAAAATACAATCAATACAATTTTTTTCGTCCTCGTTGTATCTAATATAGATCTTATTTTACTCTTTATTGAACGAACTTTTGTATTTCTATCACCACCATTCTCACCATTATCGAGTGGAATATGACGTCCTCCTGTTTCAGGATAATATATCAAATCGTCATCTCCATTCTCATCATCATCATCATCGATATTGAAATCATCGTCATCATCATATGCTACGTTGTTATTTCTACCTCCAGCTTCTGAAAGATTACTCTGCATCTCAATATCATCATTGGTAGGACCACTACTAGTCCCAGGAGACCTGTTATCATTTGACCTTGAAAACATCTTGGCCAAGCTTGTATCAAATTAACGGAAACTTGAAACGATCACGAAAAAACCAAAGCAAAAAATAGACCACTCAATGTCTGTATGTACGAATGTATGTACGAATGTCTGTACGAATGTCTGTGAGAGTGTGTGTCTGCCTCAATGTGCAATGACTTTAATAGCTAGCAATAAGTTACCAAAGAGTTACCGTGACACAACTAACCTGTGTCCTGCTCAAAGAACCCTGATCCGAAAGAACACCCACTGAACACTGGCCCTTCTTTCAGTTTACCCATTTGAGCCTGCAATGGTGCTTTCAGAAACGCTCTGATTTGAGCCAAGGCGAGGCAGGGCCAAGCGTTCTATCACAGTCACGTGGAGGCCGTTTTTTTTTTCAGCAGAATTACCCGCCTCGAGCTCAGAAAATTTATCTGGAATCTTTTAGTGCTAACATCAAATTCAGATCCACCATGGTTATAGATTGAGTGGGTTGTGTGATAATAGTAGGGAAATCATATACATATACAGACACACACATACACATCAACATGTCCTCAACTTTGTTCGACGATATCTTCACAGTGCAATCTGTAGACAATGCTAAATATGATAGAGTAGCTAGAATTATTGCAACTTCAACTTCTTCACCAGATACAAAATTAACAATTGATATAAACTCAGAACTCTTTTCAGTGAGTGTAAACACATCTATCTCTGTGACCCTTGCCAAGTCCTTATCTATCGATGATGACGAAGATGCGGGATCTTTATTTGCCACTACAAATGGATCATGGAGACCTCCTAGACCAGGTCAAAGAAGTTTAATGGATGATTATGATTATGTTATGCATGGAACAGTTTACAAATTCGAACAAGGTAAAGATGATGATAAAATTAGTGTATATGTCTCATTCGGTGGACTCTTGATGTGTTTAGAAGGTGATTATAGATCTCTTTCGTCTTTGAAACAAGAAAACCTTTATATTTTAATGCGTCATTGAGGAGTTTTTAGTGTTGCTGCAAATAATACCATATAATGTATTCATTGATAAATTACTTGATAGAATGTATTACCGACTATGCATAAATAAAAATAAATAAAGTATGTACTATAATTTAATATATTGAAAAATTATTAAGAAAAAAATTGTAATCAAATATAATGAATGAACTAAATAACATGTTTTGTAAATGCGATCAATAAGCGTTTATAAATATTTAAGATAATTACTCAGTTTGTCTAAGATCCCACTCACTTAAACCTATTTCACCACCTAATTCTTCGAATCTTTTGAAATAATTTTCTCTCTTTTCAGTTGCTAATTTAATTAATTCTGGCCAATATTCTTCATGATTATACTCAAAATTAACATCACCACCATAATTAATAGCCAATTGTTTACTTGGTATGAATTCAGTAAATGGTTTATCAAATGAAATTTTTTGTTTTGTATATGGATCAACAAATGGATAACAAATTTTCAAAAAACCCCAAACAATTAATGGAATATTCACAAATAAAGCTCTACCTAATCTTTCAGGATAATGATATTGTAAAATATGTAAAACTTGTTTACCAACTGTAACTGAAGGTATATTTGTACCTTTTATAGCAACTTCTGGATATGCTTTGAAATCAACACATAATGCTAATTTATCTTGACCTTGTGGCATAAAATCAATACATTTTTCTAACATAAATATCAAATGTTGAATTTGAGTTATTGATGGTTTGGTATTTTGTCTACCATTACATAAGAATAAACATGGTCTTGAACCATAATCAAATCCAAATACAGTTTGTTTACCTGTCTTATTCTCTTCTTCTATAATATCACTAGTTAACGTCTCAAATTCACCTCCTGCAATACCAAATTCTCTTCTCCATGCAATAGAATTTGACAACCTTGATATTGTTTCATCGACATTCCAATTACATGCTCTTAAATATCTTAAAAAGCATTGTTTTGTAAGCCATGATTTTTCATATTTGTTCAATGGTTTCTTATCTTCAGCTTTTGGATTCTTTTCTGTAATTGGCAATTTTAAATCGGGATTCTTAAAATAATTCAATACTTTTTCATATTTTTCTCTTTGCTCATCAGTTTCAATCTCTTGATAACTTGGTTTTTCTTCTAAATCAGGCAAAGGATTGGCAAATGGTTTAGAATACTTCTCTTCATCCTCATTTACCTTCCATACCTTTTTAACCTTTGAAACTTTTAAACTTGTAGTACTATTACCATCTGATGAATTGGTTGATGACGTAGATGAATCAACTGTTGAACCAGTGGACATTGGTTCACTTGTTGTACTTGATTTTCTCCAGCCAAACATACTTTTGTATTTACTATAAGATATATGAAACCTTGGAATACAAGAACTTCCAATAAGATTGACACTAGTGGGATATACTACGATATATATAAGACCCACCAGGACCCTTAACGTGTGTGTCTAATCAGCGCAAAATCTGAAAAAGGTCGCTCTTACGCGGTTGATCTCTCATGTTCGTTCCGCGTTAACCTCGGTTCGGAATTACTTACCATTTTGTTTATCACAGCTGAAATATAATGCCGAAATGGCTTATTGGTTAGTTTAAAAGTCTAAAATTTATCTGATTTATGTATATGAATGTGTATATCTATGTATATAACTGTATTAAAGCCGGAACAGAATAATGTTCTTTAATCTCTCTGTTTATTCAAGTTTCTTATTGGATCTTTTATAAACTTCATAACCTTTATCAAAGACGTAATCCATCACATGTTCTACAGGTTCATCGAATAAGTAAGGTAATAATGGAACAACAGCAAGACCAAGACCAACAGGACCATAGTTCTTTATTGTCTTATTACTAGAATTCTTGAACAAGACACTTGAATATCTGACAGTTGAATGAATTGTAAAAGCAGGTAAACCCATTGAAGCAATACTTTGAAATAAACCTCTTTTCAAAGCTAATACTCTCCAATCCATATCGGTATAAGCAGCTGCCGCAATTGGGTTTGCTTCAGGGATAGTATCCCATGGTTTCAAACCTGGTGTATAACGACCTTCTTGTTTCATCTTATATTTAAAAGCTTCAAAACTGACATCTCCCAAGACATATGTCCATGAAATACCATAACACGCTTTCACTAATAAAGGATGTGCAATTGGTCTAAATGATTCTCCGATATCTGAAGTATAAGCAACATATCTATGAGAAGCTAATAAAATTGTTCTAAAACGATTGGCATAAGCTGCATATCTTAAATTACTATCAGTTGTAGTATTTTCATTGCTAGTTTCAGCTGTAGTTGATTCAATTATCTTAGAAACTTCTCCTTTGTCTGACATATTGGATATATAGGATTGATTATATGTACTTCAATTAACTCCGTCTTGGCCGAGTAATTATAAGAATGAGTACTAGATTCAGATATATATATAGTTGATATCTAAAGACATGTCAATGGTGGCAAACCAACCCTGCCAAAATTTCAGATTTGCAACCGCCTGGTGCTGAGAATCTGCCCCGAGTTTAGCGAGTCACGCGCGGGCGCCTTGATTATTCCTGGGGTGCTTCGTGGTTACAGAATTGCTTAAAGAAATGAAAGCGATGGTTGAAATTACCAGTTAAATACCTATATATATATATCGTGAAATGGTATATACACTGTCTTCATGATAAGATCTTCACACATCCATATGATAAATTGACAAATACCCCAAATAAAATAGCCATTTCACTTTTTCTATCAAAATTACCAACTTTTAATTTCAATAATAATAATGCAAATATACCCAATAAGAAACCCAAACAAACACTATAGAGTAAATCAAAATTCATACCATCTTCTCTGAACATAGCTCCACCGCCACCAGTGACACCAGCTACTCCTGTTTGTGTGAATTCATCGATTTCATTATTTACCGTACTGTCAATCCAACGATCTTCTAAATCTCGAACAGCATCTTCAGATTGTGATTGTAATGATGCTCCATGTATCTCAACAAATTGTCTTCTTAATTCAAGGATATCTTGTTGTGAAAAACCTTGTGATAACAATCTATCAAATCCACGAGGTGCTTCAGAGGTACTCTTCAAAGGTTGTTTATTATCCAATTCTTCTTCTTTTTCAATTTCTTCAGCCGTTAAATCTTCTCCTATAAGACAATGAATATATATCCTTATAGGTTCTTCTTCTTTGGTTCCATCATCCCCACCGTCAATACTACTATCATCATTGGCATCAGCAGCATAAAATGTAGCATATTGTTTGATCTCTTTCTGTAAATTCGTATGATTCATCAACACTTTACCATTATGAATCATCTTTAATCTCTTTCCATAAGTCTCCTTTGGTCGTTGCCTTCTTATCTCATGCCTTATAAAATTTGTAGATACATCTGTGGTATTAGCTAACGAAACAGGGATCACAACATCTGGTAATCCACTTGCAAAACGAACCACTATCTCTACTTCTTTAACCTGATTAGTGTTTGAAGATGAAGTTGCTTCATTTGTTGGCTTCTTCAAATCCGATTGATACAATGGTAATATATTCTTTCCTCCCATTGTATGATTCCTGATTGATTTCTCTGATATGTTTAATCAATTAATTTGTCAATCAATCACTTAATCAGTAACATAGTAACAAGACAAGCCTTATGTATAATACTGTCCCTGTATGGATCACATCGCCACACTGGATATCCGGGTAATTCCACAGGCAAGTACGAGGGAGAAAAAAAAAATTTCATGAGGGTATAAAAATCTTGAGAGTTTGCAAGTATGTTTCCTAATAACCATTACTTCTTCTTGAATTTCTTCTTTCTTTGTGCGGACAACCAGTACTCATTAACCGTGTTGCTTTTTATCTTAATCGTTTCCTCGTCAAGGAAGTCGCAAAGGTATGAAGCGTCAAGTACTTGGAGAGATTAACATTGCATATGGGATCATCTTAATGCCCTTTCATAGATTTATTTTTCGCAACCATTCTTGCAGATGGTGATCGTGTTGAAGTCTATGAGGGATGGTAGGTCCTACATTTCCTTTTACTTTATCTGTTTTGAAAACATAAACAAGACCCTTCGTACAGGTCTTTCCAATTGTAAATATATATAACGAGAAAAATTTCTATTAGCAACTGTAAAAACTATAATATTAAATGATGATTAGAAAAGAGCAAAAATTACGTACAAAAACACAAAAATATTTATTTATAAAAATCTAGAGGAATGTTTGTTTTGGCTTAAGCTGATTGTTCATTCTTAGCAACCCATTGTCTTGCATTTCTGAATAATCTAATCCATGGACCATATCCACCCCATTGTTTAGATTCTTCTTCAGGGTACCAAGAGTTAGATTCTAATCTACAAACTCTTTCAGGATGAGGCATCATAGCTAAGACTCTACCATTTGGAGTTCTAATAGCAGTAATACCATCTGGTGATCCATTTGGATTATATGGGTATTTCTCAGTAACTAAACCATAATTATCAACATATTTAGCAGAACATAAACCTTGAGATACAAATCTCTTTTGACTTTCTTCTGAAGTCCATTGAGTTCTACCTTCACCATGAGCAACGGCAATTGGAAGTCTTGAACCTCTCATACCATCAAAGAAAATAGAGTCAATAGCAGCATTTGAATCAGATATAACTTCTAATGTACAAACTCTAGCTTCGTATTGTTCAGATTTATTTCTTTCAAATGATGGCCAATCTTCAGCACCTGGTATAAGTTCTTTAATCTTTGATAAGAATTGACAACCATTACAAGCACCAAATGCAAATGTATCTTCTCTCTCGTTGAAGAATTTGATAAATTGACTTCTAGCACGATCATTGTATAAGACTGATTTAGCCCAACCATTACCAGCACCAAGAACATCACCATAAGAGAAACCACCACAGGCTGCAAGACCAACGAAATCATCCAAGTTCACTCTACCAGAGATGATATCACTCATATGAACGTCGTATGGTTCAAAACCTGCTTGTTGGAAACACCAAGCCATTTCTTGTTGACCGTTTACACCTTGTTCTCTCAAGATGGCAACTTTTGGTTTACTTGATAAACTGGAAATGTTCAAATCATCAGATGGATCAAAAGTTAATTTGTATGTAAGACCTGGGTCACTGTCATCCAATATGGTGGAATACTCTTGTTCTGCTGATTGTGGATTATCTCTCAATTTTTGCATACTATAAGAAGTCTTAGCCCATAATTGTTGTAATTCACCTCTTGATTGGTTAATAACTTGTTGACCGTTGACAGAAATGGAAATTGATTGATTGGTTGTTTGGAATAATGGCTCACCAATGATAGAAATGTACTCTTCAGAAACATTGTTGGAACCAAAGATTTTAACAAATTCTTGATATTCAGATTTCTTGATTTGGAAAACAGCACCTAATTCTTCATTGAATAATACGGTAAATGGATCAATAGTAGAGTCAGTAGATTTGATATCGACATTCAAACCAGTTCTTCCAGCAAAAGCCATCTCCAATAATGTGACAGCAAGACCACCATCTGAGATATCATGGTATGCTAAAACAGCGAATTGTTTATGTAATTGAATTAAAGATTCAAGGAAACCTTTGAGTACAGCTGAATCATGAACTGTAGGAGCTGAATTACCAACTTGTTTGTAAACTTGAGCCAAAGCTGAACCACCTAAACTCTTGGTGACCTTCGCAGCTAAATCAACAGAAACTAAGATAGTATCTTCGATTTTTTGAATTACTGGAGTCCAAGTCTTTGAGGTGTTATCAATACCAGCAAAAGCAGTAATTACTAAAGATAATGGAGCAACAACTTCTTTGTTATCCCATGACATCTTCATGGACATAGAATCTTTACCGACTGGAATACCAACACCTAAAGCTGGACATAAATCTAAACCAATGGCTTGAACAGCTTCGTATAAAGCAACACCTTCACCTGGAGATGAAGCTGGAGCCATCCAATTAGCAGACAATTTAACCATATCTAAAGATTTGACATCAGCGGCAAATAAGTTCAATAATGATTCTGCGACACACATCTTAGCAGAAGCAGTTGCAGAGATTAATGCAAGGGTTGGCTTTTCACCAACAGCTAAAGCTTCACCTGTAGAAATGATTTCATCACCTAATGAAGTAGCAGTAACACCGACATCAGCAACTGGAACTTGCCATGGACCAACCATTTGATCTCTATCAATTAAACCAGTAACTGTTCTATCACCAATGGTGATTAAGAATGATTTAGAACCAACAGATGGTAATTGTAAGACTAATGATAAAGCATCGGATACTGAAACTTCTGGTTTGACATTAACAGGTTCAAGCAATAAATTCTTGGTATTATCTTGTTTTGACATCTTTGGTGGTTTACCGAATAATAAACTCATATCTAAATCAATTGGTGTAGTATTCAATAAATTGTCAGTAAGGATCAATTTTTGTTCTAAAGTAGCAGTACCAACAACTGCATATGGAGCTCTTTCTCTTTCACAAATCTTTTTAAATAATTCTAAATCATTTTGAGCAACACCTAAAACATAACGTTCTTGAGATTCATTACACCAAATTTCCATTGGTGACATACCTGGTTCTAAGGATAAAATATCTCTTAATTCGAAACGAGCACCTAATCCATTATCATGAACTAATTCAGGTAAAGCATTGGATAAACCACCAGCACCAACATCGTGAATACATTGGATAGGAGAACTGACACCCATTGAGTTACAAGCATCAATAACTTGTTGAGCTCTTCTTTGCATTTCTGGGTTACCTCTTTGAACTGAAGCAAAATCTAAATCAGCAGAACCTTCACCAGATGCAATTGATGAAGCAGCACCACCACCTAAACCAATCAACATACATTGACCACCAAGGACAATAATAGCTGAACCTGGAGTGATTTTGAAATCTGATTTCAATGCTAATTGTGGTCTAACGGCACCTAAACCACCAGCAAGCATGATTGGTTTATGGAAACCTCTGATAGCTTCAGATTTATCACTGTTGGTGACAGTTGTAGTTAAAGTTCTGAAATAACCGGTAATACATGGTCTACCAAATTCGTTATTGAAAGCAGCGGAACCAAGTGGAGCTTCAATCATAATATCTAATGGTGAAGCAATATGAGCTGGTCTACCAATATCCAATTCCCATGGTTGTTGTAAACCTGGAATATGTAAATCTGAAACAGAGAAACCAGAAAGACCACACTTGGATTTAGAACCTCTACCTACAGCACCTTCATCTCTGATTTCACCACCGGAACCAGTAGCTGCACCTGGGAATGGAGAAACAGCAGTTGGATGATTATGAGTTTCAACTTTGATAAGAGTTTGAACTAATTCTTTGGTTGAAGACCATTTGTTGTTGTTTGATAAATCTGGGGTAAATACATAACCTTGAGAACCTCCAAAGATAGCAGCATTATCACTATAAGCACTAATGGTATTTTGTGGGTTTAATTTATGAGTATTTTTAATCATTTGGAATAATGACATATCTTTCTTTTCACCATCGATTGTCCAATCGGCATTGAAAATCTTGTGTCTACAATGTTCAGAATTGACTTGGGCAAACATGAATAATTCAACATCTGTTGGGTTTCTACCTAAGATATCTTTGAAAGCGTTAATCAAATAATCGATTTCACCAACATCAAGAGCTAAACCCATTTCTTTATTAGCCTTGATTAAATTTTCCTTTGATGAGATGACGTCGATATGAACTAAAGATTTTGGTTCATGATCTTCGAATAAATCGTTATATTGAGGTAAATGTTCATTTGCAAAGACGGTTTGAGTCATTCTATCGAAAATAGAAGCTAAACAACTGTAGTTATCATTTGATAAGTAATTCATTATTGGGAAACCTTGTCTAACAGAGATTAATACAGCCATACCTCTTTCAACTCTATCGATATGTTCACCTAAACCACAAACTTCAACGATGTTTGTAGCCTTGGAAGACCATGGGGAGATAGTACCTGATCTTGGTAAGATTCTGATCAAATAAGTATCTTGACCTAAAGCAGAAACTACTTGATCTGGGGAACCTGATAAAGAGATCAAGTCAAAGAGTTTTTGATTTTCAGCATCTGAAAGATCGAGTTCATTGTCGTATTTCAATAAAAGACTCAACTTTCTCAATACTTCTTCATTCAATTCATCATGGTAATGAATATAATGAATTTGAGCTGATTTGACAGATAAGACAACTGAAGAATTGACAAGTTTATTGATATCAGCGATCAGATTAGCAACTCTAAAACTGGATAAGGCCTGAGGACCAGGAAGAATCAACATTTTACCTGAAGCCATTTTTGGAGTTGAAGACTTTTGAAAAGATGAAAAATTAGTGAGTTAGTAAAGTTTCAAAAGAGAGAGTTATAGAGATACCGCATATAAGAGTCATAAGATAATGATAACGATTTTATGACAAAATGAAGATGGTAATTGGCAAAACCTAGCCCAATGGACATATTATACATACCCGTTAATGTGGGAGTGTGATTGTGGTGTATAAGGGCAACCCCAAGAAGAGATAGTACTTTCAGAGATAGCTAAATGGCATAAAACAACTCCGGTTAAAGTTATACCACTTAAAATTTTTTTGAGATAAATAAATACATGTGAGATTAAGTGAGTGACGCTAATCAATTAAAAGTTTGACTCTGCTCTGGTGCACGGATTTGGATATTAGAGAGTGCGGCACTCTGCAAATTTTTTGGTTTTTTATTTTTTATTTTTTTATCTGATTTTTTAGGAGGGAAGTTGTTTTTGAAGGTCTTTTGTTTCTTCTTCTGTATCAGAAAAGGGTGGTAGTACTAAGATTAGCATGGCCCAGGGAAATTTACACTTGTCAAAGAAGAAGACTGCCAGAGTCACCAAGCAGCAGAAGAACCCAAGAGCTGCCGCTCCAAAGATCATCAAACCAAAGAAAAACGCAAAGGAAATTCAAGTTTTCAAATTACAACAACAACATCAAGCTAAATTACATTCTTCTACTGAAAAGTTAATCTCCGGAAGAGTTGGTCATTTGGAATTGTTGAGAGGTACCAGAAGACAAAACGAAAAGGCCAAGAAGAAGTAAATCATTCTTCACTAATTCTCATAATCTGATAACAGAAAGCTGATAGGAACCGAAACATAAACCGATAACAAACAAACAAATGAAAATGAAAACTGAAGAAAAGAATGAAATACAAGAATCACATAGCAACGGAGGTATTGACATCGATAGGGATTTAGTTGCAAAATTGATAACTTCCAAACTAAAACCAAATACAGGACTACCAAATGGAATCGATAAAATTGAAGTTAAAGACTGCGAACACTCCGACAAAACAGTTCCAAATATAGTCAAAAGTTGGTCAGTTACTAATAAAACAATAAAAGTTGTTCCAAATCTTCCATTCTTAAATGATCCCGATGAGTCTTCAAATACTAATACGGGAGATAAGAGGCCTAGATCCCATTGAATCATTTATTTACATTTCAAAGTTTGCTTATCCACTTAACCATAATTATATATTATATATTGTACACTAGATAATACACATCATTGCATGCATAATCTTCAATATAAATTAAATACTTGTAACCCTATTATTTTATTATTTGGTGAACCTTTCACTCATATTAGATACATTTTTCATGATCTCATTTTTAACTTCATCATGCAAAGCCTTATTTGGATCAAAGAGTTTGTCTAACTTCTTTTCATGCGAATCTGAACTACCTTGCGGCTGTTCTTCTGATTGTTTAATCAGTTTCAAGTTCTGTAACCATTTAGGCGATTGTTTAGTAGAGACACCTTGATCTTGAAGTAAATTCAACTCCTCTTGGGTGAGAACATAGCCTTCTAAATCCTTCTTGGTGAGTTTCCCTAGCCGGAGGTTCCTCAACCTCTGCAGTTCTTCTGGAATAGGTGGACCAACTACCATTGTATACACAGATTTTAGAGACAAACAGCGTAATAATCCACTCCAATCCGTGAACAGTAACATATGATAACTCTCTATAGTAATAAACCACTGAGCTAACAAGAATATCTCTGCCACTTTCGAGAATGTGCCAATAAAACAGCGAGGATGCAGCCAAAACTTAAAGAGAGGCCAATCTCACTTAACTGGCACTGTCTGTTCATGTCTGGCTGAAGAGTCCTGTCTGTTTTTAATCACATAAATAGCTTGATATATCTTAGTCATCTTGCTGTCAGTCAGAGCAATCGAACCTGTATTCCTGGATCATTGAAAACAGAACTGTTCACAAGCATGAGATTCAATTTATTGGCATGTTTAGCTACTCTTTCGAGTACAGTATCAGCTTCTGATATTGCTGCCGTTTACAGATTAAATTCAAGAATTGAATCCAATCTACAAGATCAAATACCAACTTTATCACAGAATGATGCAGTATTGAACCTTGCGGATGAATTCGGTGTCTCTGGATACTATGATTTGAAAAACATTGATGATATACAATCCTTGTCTATTGGTAAATCAAACGATTTTTTCCTTGAAGATAAAGAATTGAATGATCCAAAATTGGTATTGATCATCAATGGTGTTGATAATCCAGAAGAATTTTTTATTCAAGAGGATATAAGGCCAATTTTCAAAGTTTCCAAACCTAAGAAAGAGATTAAAAATCAATTTAAAGAATTCGTAATTGAATTTCCAAAAAACATAATGAATATACAATCAAATTTAAAATTAAATCAACTCTCTTCTGAGATAGTTTTACTTGCAGAAGAAAACTTTTCACATTTGAAATCATTGTGGTCACAATATTTCAATACTGATTTGGATAAAAATTCGAATGCCAAATTGAGGGGATTCTGGGAATCGATCAAGGATTCATTCAATACTAAGCATGATTCAATTCCAAAGAATGAAGATGATTCACATAATTTAGATAAAAAAGTATTGAACTATATCAATGATGAAAGTTTTATCAGTGAATTGACTCAATTAGATTTCATTTTATCTGACTCAAATACAATCAATGGCTCTAAGAATATTATTATCAATTTACAATCTCTTACATCAATTTTCAAGAAAACTGGTATTAATTCAGGTTCATACAGAATGAGTAAAAAACTTGTTAGTGATTTAATTTCCAAACACTTGAAAGGTGATAACTCAAAATTTGATGCTACTGTTATCGTATTACCAGTTGATCAACAAATTGTCAACTTAAAATTCAAAGAAAATGAACATCAACAAAAAGTACTTAACAAACAACAAATGTCATTAGTTAGAAGAGCTGATTCAGATGATGAAACTGTATTTGTATCAACTTCAAATTGTTATGCTAGTGAAGAATTATGTTCATCTGCTACCGGAGGATGTTCGGGTCATGGTGCATGTGCTAAATCTGGTAAATGTTGGCAATGTCAATGTAGTAATACAGTTGATGACAATGGCAGAACTCTTGTTTGGGTTGGTCCTGATTGTGGTAAAAGAGATGTTAGTGTTCAATTCAATCTCTTCTTATGGACAGGTATTGTTTTAACATTGGCATTCATTGCTGGTGTTAAATTACTTGTTTCTATTGGTAGTGAAGAATTACCAGGTATCTTACAAGCAGCCACCATCCCAAAGAAATCTTCTACCAACTAGATAATGAAGTTAATCTGTCGAATATATATATATCTCATATAAAATAAAATCCATCCACAAGTTAATTGTTTCTTATTTTAAGCTCACTGATCTTTTCTAGTTGTGGGTATTCAGCAAAAGAAACCAGGGTGCCAGATAGTAATATTACTCAAATTCTGTAGACTCTTTCACAAATTTAATTATATTGTTCAGTAACCAAGCTTCTTCTTCAGATACCCTTTCATATTATTCGACTCAATTGAATAGTTTAAACTGAAGTTGCAGTATATAATTGAATTATTGGTGTATGTGGAGAGAAGCGTGTAGTGCACGAATCAAGAAATCGCTTATCTATGTATGCATTTACCAGAGATTGTTTTCTCTGATCATTAATGCCACTCATTTCTTTCTCCTCCTGGTCTGGTTATACCATCTCTATAGGGTACAATAGGGTACGTTGAGTACAGTTGTACAATATGAACACCTCAAATAGATGTACGTATATGATTTATTGGAATATAATTATTTACCGTTCTGGGGCAATAACTAACAATTTTCCCCATTTTCAAATTCATTAGCTAATCCAATACTACTTCAAATACCATTACTTGTTACACCTGGAAAATATGTTCCTCCAAGATCAGTGAATCTTCCTTATGACTTTGTTGAGTTACCTGATCATGTTCCAAATCAATTCATGGACGACATTGGAGCTACAAATGATAGATTGGAACAATTACTTAATCAACAGATTGAAGCTCAAGAAAGGCTGGCTTATCTTTATTCAGAAGACACACAGTCAGAGAGGATTAAACCGTATAATGACTGGAAAAAGGAACTGACTAAGATGGCACCTGGGTATTTTGGTGGTCGTATGTCAGTTATGGCACCAACTGTTAATAGACCTGTTTCATCCGTGACGTCCCCTGAGTCAACTGATGAGACTATGATGAATGTTGATGAACGTGAAAATGGGGATGAAGAAGAAAACGAAGGTAATGGTGATCCTTCTGTTAGTAATGTTTCACAAGAGCTTTTGGGTTTACAGATTTAATGGGTATAGATATCTAAGAATTTATATATAATATTTTACTACGTTTAGGATATTAATTGCGATGAATTTATTATTTTATTTGATATAGTCTGTTATTGCAGGTACGGTATTATATAACAGAGTACCCCCATCCCATATCCATCATTATCATGACCACCCATCTCCACTTTGAACTGTATACAGTGTTGATTTACAATAGAAGCCCCATATGATGTTAGTTGGCCAAGGCTGGTGTGAAGAGTAGTGAGTCAGACTAAGCAGAGAAAAAAAATGCCTGATCGCAGACTTATTGGGGAGTGAGACTGAGACATGTGCCCCCGTGGAGGAGAAGGGTAAGGTTGATTTAAGAAGGATGATTGATTAGTAAGTAAGTTTTGTGATAGTGTTTATATATAGAAAGTATCTACTGTTAAGTTGCATATACAGATTACTCCTGAACAATGTCTTTACAAGTATTTGGATCAAAGGGTTCTTCCCCTGTTGATCTAGTCGACAATTTAAAAGTTGCAATTGCTTCTCAAGTCTTCAGCCCAATTTCAAAATTTTCAATTGATACAGAAGGTGACAAGGGTTTGTCACTTGTCAACTCCAAGACCGGATTTGAATTGATTGAACCAAACGCTATTGTCAAGTACTTGGCTGCTGTTTCTCACAAGTCCAATGATGTCTTTACTACTAAGAATTCTAACCTTATTTTGGAAGAAAATGAAATTCATCCCGCTATTACCTCTGGTAAATTATCAAATTCAGTAATTGAAAAATTCGAAGGTTTTACCACCGTTGATACTAAATCTGCTTCTCAAATCATCTTGTTTGCTTCATTATACCCATTATTGTCATCTGCAGCTTCTGAAACCTCAGCTTCCAAATGGTTTAAAGAATTTTCTGAAAACTCTGAAGTTTCTACTGCTATCAAGACCGCTCTTGCTAATACCAAATTAGAAAGAGTTAAAGAAATAAACACTGGTGCTGTCCATGTTAAGCCAAATGCTGCTGTTACCAAGAAAGCCGCTGATATCGTACCAAAGGATAATGAAAGAAATATTTTGATTACATCTGCTTTACCTTATGTGAACAATGTTCCTCATTTAGGTAATATCGTTGGTTCTGTTTTATCAGCTGATATCTATTCTCGTTATTGTAAAGGTAGAGATTATAACACTTTATACATTTGTGGTACTGATGAATATGGTACCGCTACTGAAACAAAAGCATTAGAAGAAGGTGTTTCACCAAGAGAGTTATGTGATAAATATAATAAGATTCATGCTGATGTTTATAAATGGTTCCAAATTGGATTTGATTACTTTGGTAGAACTACTACTGATAAACAAACTGAAATTGCCCAAGAAATCTTTATGAAATTATATAAAAACGATTTCTTAGAATCACAAGTTATGAAACAATTATATTGTCCTGAACATAATGGTTATTTAGCCGATAGATTTGTTGAAGGTGAATGTCCAAAATGTCATTATGAAGATGCAAGAGGTGATCAATGTGATAAATGTGGTAATTTATTAGATCCATTTGAGTTAATTAATCCACGTTGTAAAATTGATAATGCAACCCCAATTCCACGTGATTCCAAACATGTTTTCCTTTCATTAGATAAATTAGAACCAGAATTGAAGAAATGGGTCGAAGAAGCTTCTGAAAAGGGTCAATGGTCAAAGAATTCTAGAACTATTACTCAATCTTGGTTAAAAGAAGGTTTAAATCCACGTTGTATTACAAGAGATTTGATTTGGGGTACTGCTGTTCCATTAGAAGAATTTAAAGACAAAGTCTTGTATGTTTGGTTTGATGCTACAATTGGTTACGTTTCAATTACTGCCAACTATACTGAATCTTGGAAAAAATGGTGGTATAATCCAGAAAATGTCAATTTATATCAATTTATGGGTAAAGATAATGTTCCATTCCATACAGTTGTTTTCCCAGCTACTCAAATCGGTACTCGTGATCATTGGACTCAATTACATCATTTAAGTACTACCGAATATTTACAATATGAAGGTGGTAAATTCTCAAAATCTCGTGGTATTGGTGTATTTGGTAACAACGCTGAAGCTACAGGTGTTAGTCCAAGTGTTTGGAGATATTATCTTGCTTCTGTTAGACCAGAAACTCAAGATTCTCAATTTTCATGGACTGAATTTGTTACCAAGAATAATAGTGAATTATTAGCCAATCTTGGTAATTTTGTCAATAGATTGGTTAAATTTGTCAATGCTAAATATAATGGTGTTATTCCATCATTTGATCCTAAGAATTGTCCAAATTATGAATCAACTGTTAAAGATATTAATAGTTTACTCAAGACTTACGTTGGTGATTTAGAAGGTGTTCATTTAAGAAAAGGTTTAGAAACTGCTATGGCAATTTCATCTCGTGGTAATTTATTCTTACAAGAGAATAAATTAGATAACTCATTATACAATGATTCTCCAGATAAATCAGATGCAGTTATTGCAATTGGTCTTAATATAGTGTACTTAGTAGCTGCTGTTGTTTCTCCATATATGCCTGAAACTTCAGAGAAGATTTACCAGATTTTAAATGCTCCAAGTTTAAGAATACCTGATGAATTTGATCTTTGGTTAGAAAAAGGTCATTGTATTGGTAAAGCCCAGTATTTATTCACTAGAATTGATGAAAAGAAGATTGAAGAATGGAGATCATTATACGGTGGTAAACAAGTGAATCCAGAGTAATGATATCTATCTACATACATACAAATATATAAACATGAACTAATTTAATCCATTAATAATTAAAAAAAACCGTATTAGCCATTCTAGTAAGATAAAAAAATCTGTCTGACATAATTCGAGCTTTCAAGATATGGAGAGAGAAAAAAAAAAAATTAACTATGAGTAAATTTATATATGAAGATTATGTATGTATGAGTTTTAATTCCAGTGATAACAAGAAACAATCACTAAGTCAAGTTGATCATGAGTGCCGAAGTGATAGAACAAGCACAACAGAAACTCCCTGGGGTGAAACTAGAGTTAATTTCACAAGGAGCAGAGGCTTTAGTCTTTGTAACTGAGAGTCATCCATATTTACCAAAAGATATCAAACCGGCATTAATACAAAATTCAAGTAAATATATTATAAAATTCAGACCTTCAAAACCATACAGACATCCTAAATTAGACAAGCAGATCAATAAATCACGTACTGCTTCTGAAGCCAAACTTTTGCATAAGTTATATCAGTTGAAAGTAACAGCTCCTAAATTGATTGCAATCGATGCACCAAATGGTTTGATTTGGATGGAATATATAGGTGGTACTTTGCCCAATGGACAGACTAGTTCGTTGAAGAATTACTTATGGTATATTGAAAAACAACAAGAAGCAAAAGTGAAAGAAAATAGAGCTACTACAGCAGCTGAAGCAATAGCTGCAAGAGATAGTGAAAAAACAATAGAAAATTCAGCAATTTCAGAAGAAACGGAAAAGATATTACGTAAATTAGGTATGGAATTAGGTATATTACACCTTGAGGATATTGTTCATGGAGATTTAACTAGTTCCAATATCATTTTAGTATCAGACAATGATGATGAAAAGGATAAATTAACACAACCTGTATTGATTGATTTTGGATTGAGTTCATATTCGAATTTGATAGAAGACAAAGCTGTTGATTTATACTTGCTTGAAAGGGCATTAACTAGTACACATCCTGTATATGCAAGACAGTATCATGATTGGATATTAGAAGGTTATTTTGAAATACATAAATTGAACAAAGGTAAAAATGGGTTGAAAAAACATGGTGAAGTTATTAGAAGATTAGAAGATGTTAGAATGAGAGGTAGAAAGAGAAGTATGTTAGGTTAGTGATTTATAACTGATTTCGTAAACGTGTATAATAACTTCCTAATTGAATCAATACTAGGCATTAATAATTAAGTACAAAGTGTAAGACTTCAGACTTCACTTTCACAGCCTTCCTAATTTGAAAAATGGATTTCTTTATTTACTATGAAACTTACCTTGCTAACTTCATTTACTTTTATTGACTAATAACTCAATTGAGTCGTAAATAAACACTTCATAAACGAGGAAACGTTATCGTGGACATCACAGGAATTTGACCTAACTGTTTTACTGACTTGCGTACATATCTAACAGCATATAGTATTCTATTTTGACGCGTGATAGTTAATATTATTATCGTACCGAGTATGGATGAAATATTAAAGAGCGGAAGATCATTGTATAATAAAGCGATTGAGAAAGTAGCGGAAACAAAAGGTGATAAGAAGTATTCAATTGACAATTTAACTTTCCTAGAACTAGACTCATGGAAGAGGAATGATCTTCCTTTGATTTTGAAAAAGAGATACAATGATAATAAAGGAGATGTTTATATGACCAAGGATGAATTAGTGAAAATAATGGATTGGAAATTATCAAGAGGTAAATTCAGGCCAGCATTGAAAAAATACATTAATTCAAATTCGGAACTTGATGTTGAGAAAATTACAAAAAACGGATTCAAAATATTACTTGATTATGGAAAAGGAAATGCAGATGTTGAAAATAATGCAAGTAGTTATAAAACAATTGAATTCAAAGAATATGGGCTGATTATCAGTAAATGCATAAACAAGTTAACCGAATTAAAAGGTGTTGGAGCAGCAACGGCTAGCTTACTCTTGTCTCTATTGTCTTTATTAACTGAAACTGAAAGCGATGATGAAACGGGTTTGTATTTTAGAGTTCCACCTTTCTTCAGTGATGAGGCTTATTTGAATTTAATGAGGAACAGCAAAGGTTATAAAGATATAAAGATAAAGTATACTTTGAAAGAATACTTACAGTATCTTAAGATAGTGAATGATATAAGTGAAAGGTTACAGATACTTGATTGTAATATAATTGAAGATGTCTTTTACGCAATTGAAGTTATTAATAGCAAAAAAAATCTGAAAACCGATACAAGTTTATCAAATTCCGAAATTAAATTGGCTAATCTAAATTATTCTCAGTTGTCCTCGCATCTTGAGAACAAAGATATTTCCCGTTTGAATAATAAGGATGGAGTTAGCTTTGAGGAGAACAATAGTTCAGATGAGATGCTTCCCGAACTATCCCCGAATAAAAGACCCGCTTCTACTGCAATAAGCCACGCTACTATTAAAAAGAGGAGAAAGTGAATGTTTATTTAGGTATATATGTATATATATATATACATAAAGTTATACCATTAGCCAGAAAAAAACACAATTGATTCAGTTTTACAATAGGCGAGATAAACTTTTGTGCAGTATTGATTTCAGTAACCCGAATTTTTATGAATCTCTGTATATAAGTAATATAAAAGTATGATTTTTATATCATGTCCTTGCATTACCAATTTCTAATCTTCCTCTATAAATATACCTATATTTACTCATTCAGATATCTTTTATAAGAATCATGAACTCATATTCACTTTACAAGCTTACTTCTTTTATACATACTCTGAAATGCATCAATTCAATATATAAGATATGAATCTTACGGAAAGCTTAATTGAGTTAATCTGAAACAAGTGACATACCAAATGCATTGACATATCATATCAAACACTTTTCAGTCATGGATTACAAATAGGAATATACTTCACATTCGAACGAATTGAGGAACCACTCAATTGATCAACTGGTCATCTAACATTCCATTAAATAAACAACAAATCAACCGAATAACCAGTCCATCGAACCATCATCACTCAAGTAAATGCACATACAGAAGCAGGGAGAAATGAGGCAAGAAAGACTAAATTTGAGAAAACTAGAGAGATCTAGATTTCACAACTGATGCGCGTCGTTTAAACGGCGACCTGCGTCTGTGCGTCGATACGCGTTGCTATGAGTCGCTGCGAGTCGCTTTTCGTCGACTTGCGTCGACTTACGTTGGAGTCGGTGAAAAACGAGATCGGGCGAGAACGGTCGAGATTTGGCTGTTCTCCTCCTCCTTTAAGCCGCGCACTTTCGCTTTCAGTGGATCAGTGAGCAAACAAAGGAACTGCACACTCTCGCAGAACGCAGGTTACTTTTCATTGAGCCGCTCTCTTGGTTTGATAGTCGAGTGCCGATCCTTCTCCCCCCTCTGACAACAAATGGAACAAGTCCAACACTTGCCCCCCGTTGATCACATTAGCTATCAAGTGCAACGATTTACAAGGTATTAAAGGTACGCCACGCATTTAAATATTCATAAACTCTACTAAGGAATGACAGATCAATCTATATCTAATAAGTACTACAAATCTCGATATCGGCTATTGGAAACTGGATCTATCCGACTAAGGACAAATGATAAAAAAAGGTAAAAGCAGTTTACAAAGTGGAACAAGCAAATTATAGGGCTTTAGGTTAATTGGGTTTTGTTTTGTTGAGAAATTGTGCATTTATGGTTAGTTCCACATTTAAATTTTCTAGTGGTTTTGGCAATGGAGAAATACTTGAAAAAACAGAAAAAAAAAAGCGAATCTGATCAGATCAGGAAGGAGAATGCAACATTGAAAGATAGACAATCCTCAACTGCATAAAGTAAGCATAAATTACTGTATTTCCCATTTTTACTGGCTGTGGTTCCTGATTAATTTTTAAACTATCTTACAAATTGACAAAGTGTACAATAAGAGTTTATGCACTCATTATTCAAACAATGTTACACTTTAATTAAAGCCACTATACCATTAGTACTATTGATTTACTACCACGCTCTATTATTAACTCTTATTTATGGCAGCAATAATTACATTTTGTCCAAGCAAGATTAGACACACTTCTCACTATGAAAGATCAAAAATAGATTATTATTTTAAGACTAAAAATAAAATTTATACCAAGCGGAAAAAAGGTATATGTAACTCGGATAAATTAATAGACAGGGGGGAATCAAAACATGGTTATGGTTAACCAAATTACGAATGACAACTAAAATTAATGCAACATTGCATAGATGATCACCGGAGACCAAATGATACTAATAATAGACATATAATAGACGAATAATAGACAAATTAACTACCACTGAAACAGTGAAACACAGGCTAATAACAGAGACAAACACACATCAACACTCTCTTTTCTCACTTACTAACTCATAATTTTTCTTTTTTTTTCCTGCATCGCCAAATAATGAGGACACCGAAAGGTGATAAGTTGAGCTTTTTTAATAAGCCATTGTTATATTGTTTGTGTGTATATATGTATGTGTATGTGTGTATGTCTATGTATGTCTGTGTCTGTCTGTGTTTGTTTCTGCTTCTGTTTCTGATTCTGACTCTTTGTCTCTCTGTCCGTCTGTGTCTTGCTCCTTCTCTGTCTGTTTGTCTTTGTGCAACCTCCTGCTTTCAACGAAATAGATATCACATTCCCTCCTTCTATCTTCCATTTTCCCTTCAATCTTTTTCATCAGTCAAGATATGTCCTTAGATTTCCATATTAATTTTATTTCAATTCGTATAATATATTTATAAATATTTCCAAAAAAAAAAAAAATTCACTTCACTTCACTTCACTTCATTTCACTCAAGTTATCATAACTTATTCATTCAGTTCTGAATTCATAATTCATCCTATATATCATATCATCTTAGGCTTCCCCCTTTGCAAAGTCAATAATATGAATCAGGATAGTGATAGTGATACTTTTGATTACAATCTTAGTCATCCTCCTATCCCTGTTCTCATGGGAAACAGCCGAAGTGATAATAGTATTATTGATAACCCTATTGACAATATCAACGTTGCACCCAGTCTTATTAACAGTGATAGTTCTACTAGTAATGATTCAACTAGTACAAATACCCCAACTATCGCAGTTTTACCATCTTCAGTGACAACATCTACTTTAAAATCAGCATCGATTTCATCTTCAACAACTTCAAGGTCAAGCTCAACTGTACCAGAAGATTCAACTAATAAATCAACTCAAAAACAGAAGGGTAGTAATGTTACTAAAAAGAAGACAAAACCAATTAGGAAACATTCTAAAACAGGTTGTACACTTTGTAAACTTCGAAAAATTAAATGTGATGAACAACATCCAAATTGTACAAATTGTATGAAAAGAGGTTTACAATGTATATATCAAGATCCAACTTTACGAAGAGCTGCAAGAGTTCCTATTAATCCTCCACCCAGTGCAACATCAATTCAGATCATAAATTCTCCAAGTTACCATCCTCCATATTTAATTCCCATCGGTAGTCCATTTCCAATCCCTACAACTAATGATCCTAGTGGTTTACATGCTACTATTAATACTGCTAACGCTACATCATCCGCTACTGCTAGTGTCAAAGCTACTACTACTTCCACTACAACAAATACTCTATTCCCAAATAATAAAATGAATGACTCGACGAAATTCATCGAACCTGATTCACCACCTCCAAAACTATATGAGCTACCCCCATTTCAATCAAAAGGTGCCCCACCTACTGTGGTAACAGAAACTTTATTCGAGATTAATAATCTTCCGAAGGATGAAGTATTAAGAGAATTAGAAAAAGAAGTCGGTCATGGAGGTTCATTATCTAGGAAAGGTGCTAATTACCTTATGACTTTATTTCCTGGTTCTTCTGTTAAGCAAGAATCTGGTAGATTTGTCTTATCATCTCAAGATGCCGATGATTATGGGAAATACTATTTCAGTGGACATAATGATGATAATGACGATGGTAATGGTACTAAGAAACTAGCTGAAAAGGATAAATTGGGAAGTGAAGATGATTCAGGTCAATATTATGAATATTTCAACCCACAATCTTCAGATGTTGAGGCAGAAGAAGATGATGATGACGATGATTATAAAGATACAACTTTAATCCATAAATTATCACCATTAGATATCATTTTGAAAAGAGTTCATGAATTGAAACTGTATAGTCAGATTAACTTTGAGTTTGTTGAATACTTTACCACACAATACTATGCAAAATTATCATCAAATTTTCAAATTCAAAAAACTTGGTTGAGTGTCTTTGGATTAGGTTCAAATTATCAACATATGATGCATATTTCATTAGCTATGGTAGCTTTAGATTTCTATTACAATGCATCAAGAATGTATATTGAACAAAGTTCTAATGATAAACCTATTATTCAATATAAGATACCAACTCAAAGATTATTAGAAGATAGAGATTGTTATTTAAAATTAGCTGAATTTCATCAAACGAAATCTTTGAAATTTTTCCAAGAATCGATCAGTTCAAGAAATTCAACTTTTGAATCATCAATCACAAATATTACATCTGCTTTATTACAAGTATTGTATTGTTTCTTTTCACCAAATTATAGAATATCACAAGGTACTTTATTCAGTCTTGGGTCTGGACTTGGTGCAGTTTATAGAAGTGGGAAATCTAATCTTAGTGAAAAAAATGCAGTTCAAATGTCTGTTTATAAAGTTGCTCATCATTATGATTTATCAACTTTACCAAATGTAAACTTTTCACAAATCTATTTCCCACACTATCTAAATGATTTATTGGAACTTCAAGAATTTGAGATTTATACCGATGATCATATATCTGGTACACAAATATCAGAAGTCAAGACTAATCAAGAAAGATTGATGCAAAATCTTGATTGTTATCAAAGTTTCATAACTGATTTATACACAGCTTATGCTCAAGTGTATAACAACGTTGTTCCAGAATGGGATTTGGTTCCAATTATTATAAGATTTGTTGTTGATTGTAAGAAAGAATTAGGTGATTTATTACTTGAAAAAGATCCAAGAACTTTAATAATAGTTGCTCATTTCTTTCAATTGATTTCATCAATGGTAGATCCAAAATTTGCTAGTCAAGATGTTTTCATTGATGAATTAGATAATATTGAAAAAAATTTAGAAGATCGTTGGAAACCTTGGTTGAATTTACCAAAACTTACAGTCTCAAATCTGGCTAAATTTGATCTTGATATTAATTATGATATAAACTCTGATTTACTCCCTGAACTTCCTTCAATTGAGTGAGCCCTTAATTTATTGTGGAAGGTTTTTTAATTTTTTTATGAACTCAGACTCAAACACAAACACAAACACAAAAGAAAGCAAACTTCAGTTTACATTTCTTTCATTACTCATTTAACGAACTTATACATACATATCTTCTCGTACCATATACTATTATAAACTATTATATACTATTATGAATACAGACACGGATATATACGAAACCTTAATTCTTAACTCCTTTTGATTGTTTACTAGTTTAGTTCATTTTTAGTTTAGCAATTACAATTACTATGTTAATTCCTAAATCCTACCGTGGGTGTTAAAACCCGCGTAAATCCTGCTCGCTCGCTTTATTCGCTCCCTGCTTTGCACGCGGTTCAAATTTTCTCTCATGTGTGCTTTTTCGCCTATATCCGTGTTTGTACGTAACACTAATCCGCACCAAAACCGCACCAAGACCGCGCCCAAACCACCTTAAACCGCATGAAAACCGCACAAAAACCGCATGGAGTTAGCCACGTGACCGCGGCGGGCTTCGGGGGAACTAAAAACCCAAGCAAAAGCAAATCGCAAATTGCAAATTATATACCTCACTCGGAGAAAAAAAGCGGTTTTTACAAAGTTTATTCCCGGATGACAAATTTAATAAGTAATCAATTTATAATCAATTGTTTACAAAGTCGGTAATTATATATAAATATGAATTGGCACTTCTTTGCTTTGCTTTATAGGTTCTTATTTTACTTCATGACTGATATTCTTTTGTTAACTCAGTGTAGACTCAGTATTCTTAACTACTTATTTCGAACTATACATACTTGTCTAATATAACTTAGATCAATAAAGAAAAAAACTCATTTTCAGAATTGCCGAGGTTATTAATTCTTTACTCATTCGGCTTTTTCTTAATAAAAATAATCGCAATACCACTAAAAATACCAATAACAAATTTCCAATACAAATATGATGTCTCAAGAATTACCAAGACAAAATTCACAACCGAGATTGAAGAGATTGAAGTGTAAGTTATCACATAGTTACAACAATACACTTGACTCTTGTACGAAGACAATTTCCAACGCTTCGGTAAACTCAAATAGTTCAAAAAACTCATGCTCGTTTTTTAAGCGCCATAACTCAAATTCAACAATCATCAATACTGAATCTAATAATAATAATAACAACCACCCTGATGAAAATAACAATAATAATGACAACAGCAGTAGTATAATAGCGCCCGTGGCACCAAAAGGATGGCAGGTTAGATTTGATCCAGCTCTGAGACAATACTATTATGTTCATTTATTCGATAGTTTTGTACAATTAGATCATCCTGATGAAGTCATTAGAAGACCAAATTCAAACGAAAATTTAAGCTCTTTGAACTCTGAACAACAACAACAACAACAACAACAACAACAACAACCAACAACAGTATCAAGAACTAATTCTTCCGCTTCTAAAAAACTCAAATCATCAAAGAGTTGGTCTCTTTTCAAGAGAAACTCTTCAAAATCGTTGAAGTTATCCAATAGCCAATCCAATAACTCTGTTAATACATCTTCTACTACTTCTTCGCCTTTAGGTTCCGCTCCAAACTCTCCATTGTCTAATATTGGCTTACAAACACAAAATTCACTAACAAGTACCAATACCGATACTGATAATTACTCGTTTGCCGATTTACTTACCCCTCATCATTATTCGCTTAAAAAACCAAAAGAAATGTTCAATAAAAATATCAATGAATCTTACAGTCACAACAATTATAGTTATGACGTTGAAAATTATTACGAAGACGATGATAGCTCGGCTATACATTTTCAACTAAAGACTAATGACGCAGATGATATTGATTACGATAGCCTTTACTCATTTATTTTCAATCGTAAAGATGAAATAACCAGTCCTGCAAATCATCACGAGGCCGAATCTGTTAGATCAAGATTAGCACTTGATGATGATGATAGTGAAAGTGACAATGATGATTACGATGAAAGTTTATCAAATGATTATATCCTTGATTTAGATAGATTAAGAGCTAAAATGGCTTGTGAAAATTACTTCTTTACAAAAGAAAGATTCAATGAAGTATAATCAACCGACCAACTAATGACAACAAACTTAGGGCTACCCTTTTTTTTGCTGACGTCTTTTTATTTATTCATGTTTTTCCACAAATATTATATCGCAAAATTCAATACTCCAATAATAACTAATGATTTCTCCTGTACATACTAATATTTATTCTTATATATACCGATATGATTTTAATGAAAACTAACTAATCTCTGATTATAGAAAATAAACTGTAAACAAAAGCGGCTTATGGAGATAAAATAAATTACCTCACCGATGCCCAAATAATCAATAGACTAACATTATAATAATTTATGCAAAGATGACTATTTCAAAATGCTTATGTGTGATTTTAAGCTTTTCGTATCTACTTAACAAGCCAAGGGAAATGGTTCAGTTTCGTATAACAACCAACTAACTGCATCCTTGTCTCCAAACTCTTCTAAATGTGGAATTAACTCTTTTCTCAAAACAAGATAATAATCATTTATCCATTGAATTTGATCTTTGTTCAACCATTTGGTATCGATTAATTTTCTACAAAATGGGACTCTCGTAAGATACTCAAACTCATAAAATACATTCAACCCATCGTCATTCTTATCACTTTTAACTACTAAGATATCACTTTCAATCCTGACCCCAAATTCATTGTCCTTATAATAACCTGGCTCATCACTTATATAATTTCCAGGTTCTAATGGTTTATACCCATATGTTGTAGATCCAATACCACATGGACCTTCATGAACATTCAAGAATGTACCAATACCATGTCCTGAACCATGCTTATATTCCATCCCCTCACTCCAAAGTGGTCCTCTAGCAAGAGCGTCTAAGGCTACTGATGGAGTATCTGGCGGGAATCTTGCCATTGCAACTTGTAAATGACCTTTTAGTACCAATGTATACGCTTTAATCTCGAGCTCCTTTGGTGTACCTAAATGAACTGTTCTTGTTATATCCGTTGTACCATCAAGGTATTGAGATCCAGAATCTAATAGATAAACATTGTTGAAATCAATTTCACTGAAATTATCAGGTGTCGGTGAATAATGTATAATTGAAGCGTTACTACCTGTTGATGAGATCGTTTCGAAACTTAAGCCTTTGAAATCACTTAATAATGATCTATAAAAAGTGGCCCTATCGGCAGCTTGAATCTCATCAATTGTTACACCTTGATGATACTTTCTTGTAAGCCATGCAAAAAACCTAGCCAACGCAATACCGTCTTTTAATTGAGCGTATTTGTGATTCTTGATTTCAATTGGGTTTTTAATGCCTTTCAATTCAGTAATCAAATTACTGAATATCACGGAGTTGATAGTTGGTGGAATAGTCATATTCAACGCATAACTTGAACTTGGAGATAGAATAATCTTATTTATTTCTGGATTAGGGGATCTCAATGTCTCTAAATCACTCCAAAATAAGTTGATATTGAGTAAAGATAACTTATCAACTTTGGTCTTTAGGTAATTCAATGTTTCAGATGATAACTTTTTGAGATCAACATAAAGATAGACATCGTATATGGATACCACTGCATATGAGAAAAACACAGGGTTGAAAGGAATATCGTTTCCTCTTAGATTGAAGAGCCATGCTATATCATCCAACGCAGAGACAACGATAGCAAATGACTTGTTTTTAACCAAATGCTCTCTGACTTTACTTATTTTGGAATTAGAAGATTCGCCTGCAAATCTTTCTGGAAATTCAAAAATCTCTGTGTTCGAAGGTAATGAACTTGGAGGTACTTTGAAATGAAGAATATCTTTGACTTTATCAACAAGATTTTCCATCATGGGTTTGAATTGAACATTAATTTCAAAACATTTTTCTTTGAAGAATTCGCCTGTTTTGTTTGTTATCAATTTAGGATCAACAGCTAGTGAGCGATAGGTTCCTTCAAATGATTTTTCTAGAGCCCATTGATCCCATCTAGGGTAGGTCCTGACACCTTGCTTTAACAAAGTCCAGTTGTCATCTAATTGATTCCCAGCCTGTAAAAAGTATCTACCATCTGTGGACAAGGCAGCTTCTTTCAGTGTAATCACTGCAACCCCTGCAGATCCTGTAAATCCCGATATGTATTCCCTTCTCTGATCTAATGGTGATGTGTATTCACTGAGATGTTCGTCTTCAGATGGAACTATGTAAACATCAATCTTGTACTTTATCATAAGCTTTCTGAGAACAGCTAACCTCTCTGTTGTGTCTACTTTTTCAATAATTGATACAGGTGCCTTATTTTCAAATTTCTTTTCATTATGAAACTTTTCCAAAAGCTTTACCTCACAATCAAATTCATCTGAGTCGCTTTCATCTAAGTAATCAAGGTACTCTTTGGATAAAACGTTTCTCTTTTGATTTAATGCTGAAAATGAACTACTTCTAACTTTGAAAAATGAAGCAATAGACGAAAAACAAGAAGAATAAGAATCTGGAGATGTTTGTAATCTTATCGGACCACCATCTAACTGGTATGATAACGGAGGAGTCATATTATTGATTTGCAATTTGAAATTCCACTTTGACTGCCAGTGATTATGTCTAAACCTAGTTTATTTTTTCCTTTTCAGTGTGTCTAAGTTGTATGATGTATATGCAAATTTCAGTTGTATCAAGCCCACAACAAATGAAGGAAAAGAAGCCGGCCCAATTGATTGCAATGTGACGTATAAATAGAAGCCTCTCGTTGTTACATGCCATCTCTAACGCACTAGCACGGCCACGTTCTAAGCCTCAGGTGCCCCACCATGGCAATAGTGGCTGGTAGATTGAGAACAGGGGTGCGCGGTGTGGAAATAAAGACAGAAAGACACGAAAGATCAAGGACGCGTTAAGGTGTTATTGATTTACTTCAAGACTTCAAAATGCACTAGTCTTGTACTCGTGTATATACCTTGCTTACAATATCAAGAAAACCATACAGTAGCAGAAAATGGGTAGACTTATTGGACTGGAACTCTACAACTTCAAGTCTTATAGAGGTGCCTCTTATATCGGGTTTGGAACCTCATATTTCACCTCTATAATCGGTCCTAATGGTTCAGGTAAATCCAATATGATGGACGCCATATCGTTTGTCTTAGGTATCAGATCTTCACACTTGAGATCCACAAAACTTAAGGATCTGATCTACAGGGGTAGAATGTTGACAGGCGATGGGATCACGGGTGAAGCTCATGAACAAGATGATGATGATGATGATGACGATGATTCCACCCCAATTGGTGGCGTTGAAAGCGAATCTCCGCCTGAAGCATACGTTGTTGCCATCTATGAAAAGGATGACAAGACCATATTGAAGTTTAAAAGAAATATCACCTCCACAGGATCAAGTGTGTACAGTATCAACGGTAAAGTTGTTACTGCTTCTCAATATAGTGATGTTCTGAAAAAGGAGAATATTCTTATCAAAGCAAGAAACTTTTTAGTCTTTCAGGGAGATGTTGAGAAAGTTGCCTCTCAATCTGCTGAAGATTTAAGCAGATTGATCGAAACTATCAGTGGCTCAATTGACTATAAGAAAGAATATGATGAGTTATCCGAAGAAAAAGAAAAGGCGCATGATGAAACTCTCGTGCAAAACTCTAAAAAGAGAGCTTTAAAGGAAGACTATACTCAATATAAAGCACAATGTACTGAGGTTGATTTGTTTGAAAATTTGACTGTTGAGAAGACTAATCTAATTACAAAGAAATACCTTATCAAACTTTATATGGAAGAAAATGAACATAGAGAGATTGTAGACAATTTGAAAGATTTCAATCAATCTATTAAAGGTCTCGAGAATAACTATAAGAAACTAGACAAAGAGTATAAAACATTAATTGGTAAGCATTCAAAGGAATCAGTAAAGACTAAAAAACTCGAGAAAAGTATCGAAGAGAATACACAAGTTGCTAAGGGGAAGAAGCTGGCTCTTATTCCAATTAAGGCTCAAATCGAACAAACAGATATCAAACTGAAAGATTATGATAAGAGAATTGAGTCAATAATTGGTGATCTTAATAGACAGAATGAAACCATTTCCAAGACTGAAAAGCAGTACTCCGAAATCAAGAAAAGCTTTGAAGATTATCTGACTGAATACCAAAACGTTGCCCCTGTAGGCTTGGGCGAAAGTGATCTCTTAGAATATAATCAATTAAGAGAAAAGTTTTTAACACAAGGTGGACATATCGAATCTAAGCTTTTGGATCTCAAGGAGTCAATGACTGAGTTAGAATTTCAAGTCGAAAGTTTAGCCGCTCAAAAGGCCTCTGGTGAATTAAGACTCAGTGATCTGAAGATGAGTAAACAAGAAACCAAAGCCAAATATGAAGAGGTTAAGGCTCGTATTAATGAATCTATTGGTGTTTGTGACTCCAAGAAAAAACAAATGAATTCCTTGAAATCTCAAAGAGATGCAATTTTGAGAGAAGAATTTCAATTAACCACAGAAATGAAAGAGATACTTGTTCAATTGAATGATTATAGTGCAAGTCAAAGAGAGACCGCTAGAGAAAAGAAATTGAGAGAAAATTGTCTCACTTTACGTAGAATCTTCCCAGGTATCAGAGGTCTTGTTTATGATTTGTGTAAACCTAGTCAAAAGAAATATGAAAATGCTATTTCTACGATTTTGGGAAAGAATTTTGATGCCATTGTTGTTGATACCGCTGAGACTGCTCAAAGTTGTATCGACTATTTGAAGAAACACAGAGCTGGTGTTGCATCATTCATTCCTTTGGATTCTGTTGAAGCAAAAGCTCCATCTCCTCATCTCAGATCAATACATCCAGGTGCAAGACCAAGTTTGGATATTGTTGAATATGATTCTGTCTTTGAAAGAGCTATTCAATACGTCTGTAGCGACTCTGTTGTATGTGATAATATGGAAGTTGCCAAATATATCAAATGGGAACGTAAAATCGATGTGAAAGCCGTCACTTTAGATGGTTCTTTGATTCATAAATCAGGTTTGATGACAGGTGGTAACGGTAAGAATGAATCTAAAAGATGGGACAAGGCTCAAATCCAGTCCCTAAATAATAAGAAGAATGAGTTGAAGGAGCAATTGGAAACTTTGCAAACTAGAAAGCCAAGTGACTCCTTGGATATGAAGCTTATGGATGATTTGAGTATAGAAGAAAATAAACTGCCTTCACTTCACAGCGCAAAGGCCGATCTAGAAAGATCCTTGAAGGACAAAGATGTTGAGATCAATCATCAAGTCAATCTCATTAACGAGTTTGAAGATCAATTGAAAGATATTAATGCCTCCATCAAAGAGTTTTCAGAAAAGTACAAGTCTGTTGAGTTGGAATTGGAGAAAATTCAAGATACAGTTTATGGTCCATTCTGTGAGAGATTAGGATTCGCCAATGGTATCAAGGAATATGAAATGACTCAAGGTACAATGTTAAGAGAGCATGTCAAAGAGAAATCCAGATTCACAAAGCAAATCTCATACCTTGAAAACAAATTGGAATTTGAAAATGAAAGGGCTACAGAAATCACCAAGAGGGTAAAGAAATTAGAAAAGGATAAATCTACTTTTACTGAAGAGGCTGATGAATTAGAAAGTACTAGAAATAGATTGCAAAGTGAAATTGATTCATTGGAAAGTGAAGTTGAAGTACTAAAGGAAGAATACCAAACCTTATCCGATCAACTGAAAGTATACACCGAAAAATCCAAAGAACTCTCTGAAAAGTTGAAAGACCTCAAGAATGAAATTGAGGAGAAAAAGAAATCAGCAGGTATTGATGAAGAAGCCTTTGATAAGTTGAAAATGGAAAGATATAACACCTTCAAAAATTGTAAGTTGGAAAACGTTCAACTTCCTATATTAGCTGGTTCATTAGATAGTATCATGCTTGAAAATGAAGGAGATGATGATAATGATGAGGTTGATGTCTTTGAAGATTTCGAAATCGATTATGGACAGGTGTCTGAAAGTGATTTATCAGATGATTGGGAAACCCTTGAGGCCCATTTCAATCAAAAGATTGCAGAAGCTACCGAAAGGATGAGTACCATGAATCCAAATATGAAAGCCAGAGAAAGATTACAAGATGTTCAAGAGAAATTAGCTGAGATTAACGAGGAGTTTGCAGCCACTAAGGAAAGAGAAAAGGATATCGTAGCTAGATTTACCGAAGTCAAGAATAAAAGATATCAAGTATTCACTGACGCTTTCCAGAGCATTGCTAAAAAGATTGATCCTATATATAAAGAACTGACGAAGTCAAATGTATCCCCATTGGGTGGATCTGCGTACTTGACGTTAGAAGACGAAGAGGAACCATATTTGGCGGGTGTGAAGTATCATGCCATGCCTCCAATGAAGAGATTCAGAGATATGGATCTTTTATCAGGTGGTGAAAAGACCGTTGCTGCTTTAGCCCTTTTATTTGCTATTCATTCGCATCACCCATCGCCATTCTTTGTTCTTGATGAAGTGGATGCAGCTTTAGATAACGCCAACGTTGCCAAAGTCGCAGATTATATTTCCAAACATAGTGGACCAGATTTCCAATTCATTGTTATATCTTTGAAGAATAGTCTTTTCGAAAGAAGTGATGCCCTTGTTGGTATTTACCGAGAACAACATCTTAACTCTTCGAAGATCTTAACTTTGGATCTCAGAGGTTATCCTGATCAAACACAACCCGCCAAAACTGTGAATCATGCTGCTGCTACCGCCACTGCAGCTGAATGATCTGTTAAATTTTGCTATCCTTAAATAATCGCACTAATTATATACCTAATTACATATTGTATCTTTTATTTCGTTGAAGTTCATTATTTGTGAAAAAGTTCAACCTTTCCAATCTATACATAATCATATATATATATGTTTTATTAATTCTCATCTATCTATTCGTGAATATTGTGGTTATCAATCACTAAAATAAATAGAGAGCAATTCATCTTTTTCAAAGAAGAATCATCTCGGCGATCTATAGATAATCCTGTTATGTTTAGTTCAAAGCGAGAAGTAAGTGTGAAGCCCATAGATGTAATTTCATGAAAAACTGCTCATCATCCAATAACTCTACCAAACTTTTTGGTTTGGGAACAACAGTTGATCTTCTAAAATACCTCTCGCTGTTGATGTTCATAGCACCTTTATTTGACTGGCTTTTCAGTCTATCCACTTCCACTTGTGAACAGCGACTTTTAATATACTCTACAATTCCAGTAAAATTCTCCATTATCAAAGTCCAGTTATTCAATAATTCGAGTTCACTTTCAGCTGCTATCAGTACACAATATTTCCTCTCCGATCCCCTAGCCATTGAATCGTGCAATTTGAAGATCAAAGCAATAGTATAACCATTGTGTTGGTCCCCAAAAATCATTGGCTTCGAAGAATCATAACTTGACTCCATTGATAAGGATCTCATAATCATATGTCGCAGTATGCTATAACGGGCTTGGGATGAGGGATATTGCGTGGAGATATACGATATTGACTTATCCGCATCCTTCGATTCAAGGAATGTGGGGACTTCATCGTTTATCAATTGCGTTAGACTCATGTCCCTAGTCAAAGATTGTAAATCATTGCTAGATGGCGACCTTTTTGCTTGTCCATTGTCACCTTCATTATCATCAGTACCCTTGACTTCTTTTTCATTATCCAATCTCAGCGATGGAGGCAATTTGACCGCTGGTATTATAATCGAACAAGAACGACACAATTGAGATTTCGGTATATCAAGTGAGTTTTCCTTATCCACTAGCATTTCAAAAGTCCTTGTAGGTACGGACTGTGTACACATGACCATTGTAGGGCCATGTATCTCACAGAAGTGAGCTAGAGATATCATAAATTGGCCCATTGACTATCAAACTCCCGGGGGCTTTTGAGATAGTTATACAGCCTTTAATGACCCAGCCTTCTACCTGGTTTGATATCAAAGCAACGTTCCTATTTGCGTCCTCTGGTCAGCAGTACGGTTATGGAAAGACAGAATAAACCACAGTACAGGTATCAATTACAAATGAGCGATTAAAGGACTAAATGAAAATGAACAGAACCGAAGAAACATGCTGGACCCACAAACAAAGCCTCCGCCGTTTTAGTCGCTTGGTGCCGCGCTCGAGCCTCAGTGGGCAGATTGGCACATTTTACTCAGGCAGTTTGTTGTTGTGCAGGAATGAACCTATATACAGGATCAAATCTGATATATTGATGTCTCTCTGTTCAGATACCTTCAACGGACCTACAAAATAGTCATCGCATAACAATAAAATCTGTTGTAGATATACCACTATGGTATCTGTGCCGTCTACGAGGACAGATAAGAGGGCAGGTCCCCGCTTTCATAGTGATTCAAAGCATCAAGATATCCCCTTCCTCATCTCTGCGGATCAGAGAAAGATACGGCATCTTGAAGCTATATCTATCAGAAACATGCATATAGATACAACTGGGGATAAGAGCCGACATCGTATGAGTGGGAATGGTATTTCTGGTGTTGAAAGTGATCCTGTAGAAGTACGGAGGCTAAGTCGAAAACTTACGAAATCGTCAGTAGACTTGAAAAAATTGGCAAAGATGACTTCCCAATCTGATAATGAGTTTCAAGAAGCTATGCAACATGGTGACCTTGTAAATGGACATTCTATAACTAAAGATACAAGTGATGTTGTGGATTATTCCAAGGGTTTGCTAGAATCAGATATTGTTGTGGGTCTCAATGACCCAGTAAAAAGACAAATAAAATTACAAGATATTAACAAAAGATCCTTCTTTGATGTATTTTTTTCCTTGCATGAGCTATTCAATGAAAAGCCATTTTATATTAGTGAATGTCTAAGAAGGACATTGAATCCCACTTTTCAAGATTTTGATCTGACAGGATATGATATATCATATGATAAATTTTTCACAATCATAATTTGGTACAAGACAGAAAATGATCAAAAGTGGAAAATCTTAGAACGACTCAATATCAAACTTTCGTTTCTGCTATACGTAGGAGATAACTTTGATGCAATTGTGAATCAATTTGAGAATGAAAAGAATTTCTTAATTTTCAAAATGGTCAATGATTGTTATTATGTTTTACCTACACCTACAATGTCTTTAGACGCTATTGCTCGATTATCCAAGAACCATCAAAAATATCATCAGATACACCAACCAACATGTTCATTTGACCAAATCATGAAACTCAATAATTTACAGTTGTGTATATATGACTCTCTTGATACAAAGAATATACTATCAAGGTCCATTGATGAAAAACTGAGAGACACGCCGCATCTTGAAATCGAACGCAAAGCAACCATAGATCGCATACAAAACTTACATAAAGACAAACAGAAACAGCTGGATTATATACAATATCAACGGGAAAGTATCGACCACTTAAGACTAGAAATAACACGCAGAAAGGAGAATTTAAAACAGAGGGAAAATGAACTACCTAATGCAATCAATAAAGTCAAAGATCAATTTGTTTCGTTAACAAATATGAATATAGATCTGAAAACTACATTGGAGCGTATTAGTTTTGAGAAGGCTAGGATCGCCAAAGTTTTGCTGGATATATTCAAAATAGAGCCTACTGTGGATAGGCCATTTGAATTCCAATTATTCAACTTGAAATTCCCAAGCAAATCTAAATCCCAGCCCTTGAATCATTCGTCCAATCACTCGAACGCATCGGTGCATTCATCTCAGTCGAATGGAACATATGGCAATAGTAGCTCCAGTAACACAACGAACTCTCTATTTCTCAATATCAACATTCAATCATTGACTAGAACGCAAGAGACAGAGATTGCAGCATTGCTAGGTTACATTGCTCAGCTCACTGTGATATTGAGTTACTATCTACAAGTGCCTTTGAGATACCCAACAGAACCCTTTGGATGTCATTCATATATAATTGACCCAATATCCAAAATCAAGGGTTCTAGAATGTTTCCGTTATGGATCAAAGAGAACATAATATTCAGATTCGAATATGGTGTACTATTACTCAGTAAGAATATTGATCAATTGACAGAATCTCAAGGCTTGAAAAGCGTTGATAAAAATTTCTTGGGAAACTTGCAAATTCTTTTGATCTGTCTCAGTTCTAATGATGAGGGATTTGATTTACAAACGAAAGAAAACGTGGATTCATCAGATAAAAGAAAGAAAGTTGAAAGTGTTGCCAGTACTGTATCACAACTGAGTCCCACTAGCCCTGATGGCAAGGATAACAGGAATGATCATACTGATAACAACAGTACTACCGAAAGATTATCAAGTGAGTATCACAATGCTACTATGGGAGAACCAACTACCACCATGTCGAATGTTACTACTGCAGCGATTTCTATTCCCCAGGACAATTACTCTGAAGAAGATAATAATGATTTGATCAAGAACAGAGATCGTATTGCCGTTATCAAGAAGAAATTGAGTTCTTGGAATTTACAAAGGGCTTGAGTATACAATTCAATTTATAGATAGTTTAATATAGTATGGGTTAATTTTTTAAAAGAGAAAAATGAATTATGTAATTAGTTGAAGTAAATTATTTATATTGATTCGACCAAACCAACAATTTTTTCCAGTACGTAGTTTGTGAATGGTGATAAAGTATTTTTAATAGATTCTTGGACATATTCTTGACCTGTTGCATTGAATAAAGAAGGATCACTAGGAACAATTGAATTCTTTTCGTTGTACTTTTTGATACCAGCGTAGAATTCCAAAGTCAAAGTGATTACTAAGACAGATGCAACTACAAGTGGACCAAATACACCATCCAAATGTCTTCCTGATCTCCTTTTGATGCATTCCAGTCTTTGTTGGTAGATTCCGAAACCCCAAACACCAGTGAATAAAGTCAATGCAAAGTATATATAAGCAATATCAGTGGCAATTCCAGGGTAGTGAGCGGAGCTAACAGAAGAATAAACTGCAAATGTTAAAGCTGATAACATTGCAGTGACATGAAGCCAACGCACAAATGTACGTTCATTGGCTAACCATACTTTAGCTTCGACCTTAACTGGACCAGATTGTCTGATTAATACCTTGGGTTTTGTGACACCTGGTGGTAAGACAAACTCTTCGTCTTCAGATTCATATGTGTCAAGTTTGGATGATTTAGTAAAGATAGGTAAAAGATATGCAGAAACATTGTTTCCCTTCTTTCTTGGCCTCAAATGATTGGTTTCGGCGTCTTCACTGAGCAATTCTGGTCTGGTATGAGATGGTGGTACAATTGGTTTCTTTGTCTGTTCTTGAACAGTGGAAACACTTTCCTCGTCATCAGAGGATTCATTATCGTCAAGATCATCATCCTCGTTTTCATCACCTTCCACAGTCTCAAGAATTCTATCCAAATGTTGTGTGTTAGAAGTAGTGGCAGGTTTGGGAGAATCTGAAACCTTTCTCTTCAAGTTTTTCAAGATCTCGTCTTGTTCCTTCTGTTTCAATCTCTTGTTTTTGGAGTCATTGTATGCAGATTCTGGTGTCTTTCTGATATCATATTCTAATTCAGGTAACCAGAATGGTAAGATATCCAAATTATCATCTTCTGTGTATAATGAGGAAATACCTTGCACGAATTTAGAAAAGTTTGGAACCTCTTTAACCAAATGTCCATTGGCTAAATCGTTTATCCAAGCCAAAGTTCTGGATGATGGTTTGTTGAAGATAGAGTTGGAAATCTTTATTTCCAATGCACTGTATGGGAATTTGGTGGATTCACCTTTTCTTAAAAGAGAGTAAGGATCAGCAATTGCAGAATCGATATCATCTCTGTGCCAATGGTTTGGAGATCTGATTGGTCTGTCGACATCAAATGAATCTTCTCTAATGAAAAGAATATCAGAATCGATGGTAATTCTAACCCTGTTATCACCTGGAATTTGAAATGCAGTTCTGGTATGAACAGTTCTGAGAACAGGTTGTAAATCATGTTCAGTGATGAATTCTTGCAATTCTTTGAAGTTGGAGGACAATTTGTCAATGGTTTCCTTTTGATATCCCTTTTTCTCTAATTTCTTGACATAAGTATTGAGATCAATCTTGTTCTTAGACTTGGAAGTTTTGTGTCTTGTAAGGACTGGATTCTCAAATAATTCTTCGTCTAATCCGTTGTTATTGTTATTATTACTAGTATTTAATTTTTTTGATTTACTGAAAATGAAACTATCCAAATATTTTTCTTTTAGTGGTAGTCTGACATCATTTGAATTACCAACATCATAATCAAAAATCTTTTTTTCAAGCGTCAATTCTGGTTTATCCTTCAATTTACCAGTCCATTTGATTCTCAAACTTGGTGTCTTGTTCAAATTTTTCAACAATTTGTTGTTGTATAATTCAAAGTCCCTATTGTCAAAATACAAAGATGTAATTGTTGGGTCAGTAGTGTAATCATCATCGTCATCTTCATCAATTGAATTGTAGATTAAGACAGGTAAATGTCTTAAGATAGTAGTTTTGATTTCCATCAAGTTATCAGGATGAACCCAAAATTTCAAGACTTTGTAACCTGGAGTAGAATTACCACCAGATATGGAGGTACCACTAAGTGAAGCTACGCCAGGGGTAGTAGAGATCTTACCTGAAGATGATAATTTTTGAATTGAACTGGTTAATGAAGTTGATAAAGATATATTTTGCAAGTTATCTCTAGCAAAGGTGTATAAAGTTGAAATTCTGAAAAGGTAAGGAGAGGTATCCTCGCTGATCTTGTTCAATGGTAAGGACTTCATTCTGACATTCAATAGAGCCTTAACTGAGTAACCCTTGTGTAAACGGTCATGTTTCTTGACAATCTTAATGAACCCGGTGAAGTTTAATCTAGCAAAATGATCTAATTCATTGGCCAATGCTAATAATTCCTCCAACTTGTTTTGGAAAACACGAGCGTCAAAAGAAACATTACTGCTGCCGGATCTGTCCTTCGAAAGAGTCTCAAGGTAATTTTCAGATTGAATTTCCAATTTTGAAATTTCATCATCTAACTCCTTATATTTTGAAATTTGAAATGAGTAAACTTTCTCCAATTCCTTATCTAACAAAGAAGCGAAGTTGGCCTCATCTTTCTCGGTCCATCCTTCGGTAGTATTTGGCAAAGCAACAACGTTCTCTTTCAAAGCCCTTTTCAAATTATCATAGGCAATATAGTAATCCTTCCAAGGAGGATAAACCTCATTCTGTAATTTGACTCCGAATAACATTTTGAAATTGTCTGTGGGAGTGAAGTTGCAGTTTGAATGATTACCTATACTAACAAACTGGAAAACAAACTACAGTGATATTAAAGATTGGTCTAGTTATAACAGACAAATGGATATATATGACTACTACTTGAATGAATAATATTTTGAGGAGTTTCAACAACCAGATTAGGGAAGCCTTTTGCTGCCATATCAACTAGATTGGCTGCTGCACCTCGTTCAGCACGTGGTTGACTTGCAGGAGCGTCGATCGGTCTCATGGGGTTTTGCGGCTTTGCTTTGACTTCTCACTGCCAAATTATTTTGCGACAATAATTGTCTGTTGTGTATTCATCATCTAAGGGGACAAAAATAGTTTATATAACAAGTAGGAGGGAATACATATCAAATGTTATATATAGTTTACATACAGATACCGAAGAATATCAATCTAGAGAGCAGACAATCCATGATATTGTACTATAACACGAACTTTCTCAGAACCATTGTAAGATTTATTTAATTTTTTGATTTTCTTTTGTAGACTGACAATTCTACTTCTAACACTATAACTGTATTTGACATCATCATCAGATGGTAATATCACCAATACTTCGTTCTTGATACTCTGGTTGTTCGATTGGTTATTGCTAGTGTTGTTATTGTTGTTCAATGTGGATGGTACAGTGACTGCTTGACTTTGAGGTTCCTCTGTAAGGTTCAAATCACTATTTGTGTTCGAATTATCACTATTTTGACGAACTTCGAATAGTAATGAACCAGGTCTAATATTACCACCCGGGTGAATACCACAAATAACATGCATCATCTTACCACAATATTTAGTCCAGTATAATAATTTATCACCATTAGTTGGATCAGCTCCAATAACTAACTTCTCTAATTTAGAGTAAAAGATCTCTTCACTTGGAGGGATATCTGCACCCCATCTTTCACAGCATGCTATATTGATTAAAGCTCTAATCTTATGTGATAAACCATGAGCTCCTGCAATTATACCTGTTGTGGCAATATGTAATGCGGCAGTTGGTTGTAATTCCTTTGGATATGAACAATGAACGAAAGCAATATTACAAAGTGCAGGAATGACTCTATTGACAACTTCCTTTGGGACAAGGTTTTCTGGGAGACCAGTTTTCAATAACTCACCGTACTGATCGGCAAGTAATGGGGCATATGGTCTTGTAGCTGTAATGAAAGGATCTTCTAATTTGATTGAAGTTGGGAACATGGAATATAATACACCTTCTCTTACACCACCTTCACTGAAATGTACTGTTTTGATCTTAGGTAACGATTCAAAAGCAGCTGAAAGCATCAATCCAACAGCTGGTAATTGAGTTTCTCTTCTTGCACTTACTCTGAAAATTTTATCTACATTATTGAATTTTGGAACTTGTTTCTTCAACAATAAATAGTCAGATATTTCTTTGACTTTTTCAAATGTTGTAGAAAAACCATTTATAATCGTTTGAATTGGGTAGTCTTTATCCTGAGAGATTATCAAATGTCCCAAGCCTCTCCAACCACCACCACAAACGAATAAACGAAAACCGTTGTTTCTCTCTGCTTCTTCGATTAACTCCTTTGGTAAATTGATTTTCTCTAATGCTACTTCGAATGATTGTTTGATTTCATAATATAAATCTGTACTTCCTTCGAATTTCAATCTATGAGTCAATGCGGCAGCACCATATGGTAAAGATACCGGGTGATCAGAGATTTTCACCTCGCCATTTCTTGAACTAATCCAACTAATCTGTGTTGAACCACCTCCTAAATCCATAAATAATCCAGCAATATCATGGAAAGAAGAAGCAACACCAAATGCACCAGTACGACCTTCTTCTTCTTTACTCAATAAATCTACTTTCCAACCAGTGGTTTTGAAAATTATATCTCTGAATTCTTTAGAGTTAGGAGCTTCTCTCGTAGCTTCAGTTGCAACTACTTTAACACCATTTGGAGGAACTCCGAAATCCTCACAGATCCATTTGAATCTTTTCATTGCTAAACAAATTTCGGCAATAGCATCTTCAGGGATTGGTTTTTTCATTTGAGATTCAGCTGCAGAATCAGGTAATTGAGCATCGAATAGAGATATACCTAATCTATCTTTAAAGACACAAGGCATTATACGGGCATGATGAGAAGCTTTAGAGGAGATGGAGAATCTAATACCATTAGAGCCTATATCTACAATAGCAGTTAAAGCTCTTGCTACAACACTTGCCTCGTTTTCATCGCTGTGGCTTTGACTTTGATTATTAAGATTTGGAGTATTAGAATGACTATTGTTGATATTATGACTACTACCACTGTTGTTATGGGTTTGGGAGTGGAAGTTATGGTTCATATCATCAAACTCATCTATCAAATGATGACTCAATTGACTGGTACTTGCACCATCTTGAAAGATTAGATTATCTTCACCGTAATAAGACATCTTCAATGCAGAAGAAAAAACTGAAGTTGATAAGCCTGTGTTATAGGGTCTCTATCTTCGAAAAGTTCAAAGAAAAGCTGTAATGTAATGTAGTGACCTTCTTCGGTATAGACACCTATCAGTTCTGCCAATATAACGAATATGTATACTACAACTAATCTAAGCATATTTGAGACAATCTTAGTCCAACTTATCTTTTCAAGCATAATCTCACTCACTGTATTACTCTTCAGCACGCCACGAGGAGTGGTAGAGAGGGATGTGGCGCGTGGATAATCTGGATCTGTGGGCCAATTTTATAGTCAAGTTTATGGCGCATACCATTAAGGTGTAGGGTGTGTGGCGTGTGTTAGATAGGATCTAAGCCTGTGCGTACTAATTAATAGCTGCAATCGATTATCTCTGTCCCAATTTATCTTCCTATGAGCACAGTTACTGACTCTCTAGATTCATATCCACACATCAATATACACACATGGACAGTGGGTTGGGAGATGCCATACAGGTGGTGCAGGATTTAGGTACAACTGCACTACAAGCGGACCAAGAGTTAATTCCTGAAGAAAAAGAGGAAATTGCTCATATAATTAACGATACTACAGATGCTCAAGATGTCAATTCTGCTTTGACCGTTACAGAAACTGGCAAGTCCACTGATGACGGAGCATTGACCAGTTTCCTTGCAAGTTGTGGGATCAATCTCTTACTGCCTTTCATCAACGGTGTAATGCTAGGGTTTGGAGAGATTTTGGCCCACGAAATCGGATTCAGATACGGCTGGTTTTTTGCTAAAGTATCGCCCCCCAGAAGAATGGCTCTTAGGGGAAGTCGTCGCGTCGGTACTGTAGGCAACGACGCGTCTATCTTGCTCTAAATTCAGATAGTCGACGCGTCTGTTTTCAGAAAATCCGGAAATCTTCACATGCTCGCCTTTTTCCCCACACTGAGTGAGTGATTGTCACATTCACATGAAGCAATTGATGCTATCATTTCAGCCATAATCATAGTTGTAACCCGGTATAAATATAAATATGATGAACTTTCTGTTATCACATAATGTTCTCATAACTATTGTCTTGCTGTTCTTATTTCTACTGTATAGATATAATTTCACCTCAATACATCCATAATGTCAAGGTCTCTAACTCATCAGAGAAATGTAAATCTAGCAGATAGATTAGCGCCTCTATTGAATATATACAAGCGCAGAAGAACTTTTATATTGAGATGCTGTTATATACTCTTATTATGGGGTAGTTTCAACTCTGGTGGTGGAGGCAGAAAGAAGCATCACCATTCTCAGAATAAAAAAATCGTCAAGAAGGTAGATGCAGAGATTGAGGGGGATACGCAAAAGAAGAAAACCATAATAGACAAGTTAAATGTATTCAACCTTGTTCGCTCAAAAATTAACAAGATAAGAAGATCGGACTTGATTTCATTTTTATCGACAATTGATATAAAAGACCCAAAGACTCATCCTATCTTTTATCATTTATTCTCACAGATAGCTCTACTTATCATTAGAGCAATCCTTACACTTAAAGTTGCCTCACTCGATGGTTTGATTGTTTCTTCTTTGATTTCAAGAAACTTCAAACGATTCTTCAAGAATATAGCTGTTTGGTTAGCTATTGGTGTTCCTGCTTCATTGACAAACTCTCTATTAACATATTCCGAAAAGAATCTCTCCAAATATTTGAGACTAAACTTTACATCAATTGTATTAGATCAATATCTACCGGATAACGGTAATTCAACACTTTATCAGTTGATTAACAAGACAAAAGTCAGCGAGGAAGACTCTGAAGAAGCTGCTTCGATTGAAGACCCAAATCAAAGAATTACAACTTTGATTGAATTGTTTTCAAAATCACTTGCTACCTTGACCCCGCAATTATTGAAGCCTTCTTTGGATATCTTCTTATGTGCAAATCAACTTGCTAGTACAGAGGGTAATACCGCTGAAGGTGTTGTTTCCTTAGGTATTATTACTCACTTATCCACTTTTGTACTCAAGATGTTCACTCCAAACTTTACTAAACTCAGTCTCACAAATAATGAATTGGAAAACAAATTTCATATGTATCACTCCAAAATTGTTCAAGACAATGAAGAAATTGCATTATCAAAAGGTCATAGAAGAGAAATTGATATGATTGATTCACATTTCTTTGAATTAGAAAGATTCAAAAGATCAGAGTTACGTAGAATGGCTGTATATGATTTCATGATGAATTTCATTGTTAAATACGTTTGGGGTGCCTCCGGTTTATTACTTTGTGCTGTACCCATCTTTTCTACTGCTTACTCTTTAGATTTCAAACTATCAAACAGGGAATTGAACCAAATTTCTGCTGATTTTATTACAAATAGAAGATTATTATTATCTGGTTCAAGTGCTGTTGGTAAGTTGATTCAAAGTAAGAAAAACATTCAAAACTTATTCGGATATTCTTATAAATTATCAGAGTTTTACAATATCTTGAAAGACATCAATGATAGTCAAATCGAAGGTGTTGAAGACCATCTGTTGATTGATAATATAAATAGTGAACAAAATAGCCAAGTCATTCATAGACCTTTGGTATCTGGTCCAAACATCGAATATGGTGATGAAGTTACTTTCCAAAACATTCCATTGATTACTCCTTCTCAAAACGTCTTAGTACCAAATTTGACATTCTCAATAAAACCAGGTAATAATTTGTTAATTATTGGTCCTAATGGTTGTGGTAAATCTTCATTATTCAGAATCTTAGGTGGTTTATGGCCTGTCATATCTCCAGGAAAATTGATCATTCCAGGTGACAAGAATGATTTGTTTTACTTGCCTCAACGTTCGTATATCATGATTGGTACTTTGAAAGAACAAATTATATACCCTGATTCAATTGAAGAATACAATGAAAGAGGTATGAATGATGAATATTTGATTGAACTTTTAAGTATTGTCAAATTAGATCACTTGGTTGATGATTGTGAAACTATAATACAAGAAAGATTAGAGAATTTACAATTTGGTAAGAGAAAAGTAGCAAGAACTAATAGAACCACCAATGGGAACTCTGGGGATGGTAATGAAATAGATTATGAAATTCCTGATTCACCTTTAGATTTGAATCGTAAATGGCCAGACTTATTATCTGTTGGTGAACAACAAAGATTGGCACTTGCAAGATTATATTATCATAAACCTAAATTTGCTGTTTTGGATGAATGTACTTCTTCAATCTCTTCAGAATTAGAAGAAGAATGTTACAGATACGCAATTGAAACCTTGAAAATTACAGTCATCTCCGTTTGTCATCGTAGTTCATTGTGGAAGTTCCATAACTCAATTTTGAAATTTGACGGAAAGGGAAACGTGAAATTCAATAAATTCGATCCGGTTAAGAGATTAGCAAGACAAGATGAATTAGTCAAAATCGAAAATCAATTGAAGAATAGTAATGGTAATTTAGATGATTTGAAAAATAAAATTCGTGATTTGGAAAATCTAAAAAATAGAAACTTATTGGGTAATGGTTTTGCTGCATCTAATCATTCCAATGGTGGTAAAAAATTGTTATACATTGAATAGATATTTTAATAAAAATTACTAAAAAGATAAATAAATATAAGAAAGATTCACAATGTTTTTTCGATATAGAATCGGTAAATTTCTTTTTCGTAAACTATAAAAATATAAAATGCGTTTTCCTATCTGGTGGGAAGATATCATACCAATTACAATCATCATCCCAGGACCTTTGCATTACATCAAGTCCTAGATAAGCACCAGGAGATGCATTCTTACCTAAAGTCTGCAACCTACTCTTGAAAAATTGACGTCCCTTCTTGGACATAATCTCACATCCAGTGACGAATATAGGAAACAATCCACATAAATCAGTAGATGAACCTTCTGGGATATACTTCTCAATTGCACTCTGTGAATCGTTACAAATATCTTGAATAATTGACGAGTTTCGAGAGATTCCCAAAATTCTTCTGTATATTGATAGTTTCCCCATCAATGCAAAGATATGGTTAGAAGCAATAATAGCTCTCATTCTGTCCTTGTTAGACTCGGGTATATTGATGTTATTGAGGCTGTTAAGTTGACTTTGGAAATAATCTAATTTATCAAACTTGTTGATAATTTCAAGAGCCTTGGTTATCACATATGGGTCTACTGTGAATTTACTATGCACTAATTTTTCATACTCTTTAGTGATGTTTATCTTTTCTATAAGACCGATAATCTTTGTGTATAATGGCAAAAATTTAATGTTGAAACCCAAGAAATAATCAATTTCCGAAAATGATTCAGACTGTAGTAGGATATTCTTCGACATCAGCGATTCATCTTCTAATTGGTAATCAATATTGGCTGAGTTTCTAGCTGCTGAAGTGGAAGCAGTAGTACTAGTGCTTGTTGATCTTGATGAAAAAGATGGCGAGTCCTTCATCTCACTCATGTGTGCTGTTGATGGAACCCTTGGTGATTTTTCAAATTGAGGAGAATCTCCATAGCCACTCAATTCTTCATCATTGTCAAATAGAGATAAGGTTCCATTAGCGTACGAGTTAATCATCTCTTCGGTTGGTCGTAAAGGAGATGCCAATGAGGCGAGAACATCAATAAAGGCATACCATCTAACCATGAAAAATAAAAGTCTACTCTCCTTGAGTTCCCCATCGATTTCTGAACTATTACTGCTTAAACTTCCCATTGATAAAGAAGAAGAAGAAGTTTTATTGTCAGTTAAGTATTTCATATCTTTAATCAATTTTGCGAATGGTTTCTTATAACCTCTCATCAGTAAAATCTGTTTGGCTCCTTTGAGGTGAATTTTCCATTTTTCTCCCTTGGATACAGTACCATTGTAAGAACTCAAAAGCATTACTACACTCAAAGTTAAATCACTTGTTGCAGTGGACTTGTCTCTCAGTAATTTGAGCAATCCAGACATGGTTCTGCTGATCAATTGATCAACTATCTCCTTCGGCGCTTCCTCCTGCTTCAAATAAGATTTGTGGCTTATACCATAGGCTATGAGAAGACACATCAGAATATCATTACTCATAGCTAATTTGGGAAGTACGACTTTGAAAGGGTTATTATAAATAGATGGATGGACAGGGATAAGAATCTCCGCAGTTGTATTCAAATAGAATTGGAAATGCTCGTAGTAATACGGCACATTTAACAAGATATCAGGCAATGGTGAAATTCCTCTTGGAATTGTTTCTATCACATCCTGCTCTGATGAAGATGAAGATAGGGTAGGCGAAACGATGCTATGACTTTTATGGTATGGAAGCAATTCATGATCGTTGTTATTATTATAGGCAAGTTGCGATTGGTCTTGGAAGTAATTTGGGTTATAAGCGTTAATACTAGATTCCTGTGAAATTGTGGTTGATGACTCCGTCTGTAACTGTTCAGTAAGCTTATGGGTTGTAGCCGCTACAGAAAGTCCTTCTTCCAGTGAAGCAGTTGCGAATTCATCATCTTCATCATCACTATCAAGGGCTCTTTTCTGTCTAACCGGTGCAGTACTTTGATTCCTACTTGAATATCTCAATGGTATAGAAAATATGGTACCACCAGACTTGTTTGCCAGTGCCTCTGATTTAGCTAGATCCTCGGAATACTCACCCATAAGCTCCATAAGGGATTCATTATTGTTGCTTGGTGAGAATGGCCTTAACGAGTTATTCTGATTGACTCCATTGAAATCATCATTCAACATTAGATTGTACAGCGGCGAACGAACATTTGGTTCATTGATAAACTGGGGATTGTGGTTGACAGTAGGGTTGGAGTTTTGATCATTTGAAGAGTCGTAAGAATCGCCCATTATTGAATTCAAAGGGGATAAAGAAGAATTCAAACTGGAAAGCTTATTCATCATTTCATGATTCTGAAATACATCCTCATTAAGTATATTATCCAGTACATTCGAAAGTGAGTTGATGTTGTTATTGATTTCCAATGAGATTGCAGAATGTAATGGTCTTGATTGAATACCGGTATTCATAACGGGAGAGGAAACAATAGGACTCTGGATGAAATCATTTCCTGCTTCCAATGAAGAGTGTGGTTCCATCTTGACCTTTATAGTCTCTGGTTCTTGTATGCCTGTCTCCGGTGTCATTCCCACTGCTGTGGAATCTACTGCTAAAGTCGATCTCTGTTGGTGTAAGCCGTTACTCATGTTGCTTGGTCTGCTTGCTGGAGAGTTCGGACTCGGACTGGCGCTCTCCTGTTCGACAATTACCCTCTGCCAATGAGCAATGGGATTCATTTTTTCAACTTTGGGAACTTTATAAGGTCTTCCACCCCATGTCAACTTTATGGAGTAATCGCACTCTCTATCATGCTTGACACAATTCGAACATGACGGTTTCAACTCATCACACTTGATTTTCGACTTCTTACAATTATGGCACCCGTTTCTTGATCTCTTCTTCTTTGCGGCACTATTTGTCTCTATGGTCATATTATGTATAACGTTATACCAACATCAGATCCGTAGAAGTCGGGGAAATGAAAATGCTATTCCCATTTAATGTGGCTAACAATAAGTAAATTTTATATAATAAAAGTAGTGAAAAAAGTGCATATCCGCCCTGGGACTATAAGTCGCTGCATAATTTGACGTCGCGTCGCATACCTGAGCGGGGACGATTTTACATTTGGAATGGAGATGCTTCAGTTGGTAAGTGTTGATAAATGCTGTGGCTACTCCGTACTTGATTATTACTCCCGCAAAACAAGATTCATATTCTCTCATCAATTTACAACAAAGATGCCTGTACTCAAGAGACGTCGTGGAAAGACTGGTGCGGTATCATCTGGCCCAAACTATAAGCAGGTTTCTCATTATGATAGCCACAAGGGACAAAGCGAAAGACATGATGGAGCAAATGGTAACATCTATCAAGATAGTTCAAATATAAGAAGAACATTGGTAATACCACCTCCAAGTCACGAAGTAGCTGCTGCTCTTCATGATGAGATGGATACTTTTTCTTTCAAAAACCCCGCATTGACTAAATTCAAACTTTCGAATGAGTTGCTAGAAAATGTTATCAATAAACTGATACCTTTACATACCATCATACCACCTGAATCTTTTCCAAAAGTTGTTTTGAATGGTTCCGTCACGGACACAAGTAAATTGAGTAGAGAAGAGTTAGTTGAAAAAGTCAAAACTGCAAAACCGAGTGATGTATTATTTGGCGATATGGAGACTTTGAAAGTCAAGCTCGAACTAATTAAACAATATACAGACAAATTAAGTCAACCAAATGGTACTTTACTAGACAATGTTGTTGATTCAAAATACAAATTTGAGGTCGAAAAATCTGCCAGGTTGAAGAAGCTTTTCCATGCTTATAACGCTAAAAATTTAAGTAAATATGAAGAAGAAGTTGTTACAATTGGTGAAGAACTGAAGAAAGAGTTCAAGAAACAAATAAAGGAAGAGGACGAAATAGTGAGGTTTTCCCAGCCTGAATTATTGAAAGCAGCTAAGGTTACATGCACTTTTGAGCAATTCAAAGAAAAGAAAAAACTGGAGAAGAGTAAACTTGAGGAGTTAGAGAGAATCAAACGAGAAGAGGAGAATCGTAAAGCAGAAGAGCTTAGGAAGAAAGAAGAGGAAGGAGAAAAGAAAAGACAAGAAGAGGCTGAGAAACAGAAGAGAGAACAAGAAAGGTTACAGCTGCAACAACAACAGCAACAACAGGCTCAGCAACAGGCTCAACAAGCTGCTCAACAATACCAAATTCCACCACAACCTCTTCCACAGCCCTCTCAGCCAGTGCAAATTCCAGTAGGAGACAATCGTTACTATATGGACCCATTTGGGCCACCTCAAGGTGCTGTTCCTGTTCAGGCTGTAAGTCAACCTTTATCATTCCAAATGGGAGGTAATGAGTTTGGGTTGGAAAATGGAAACGTTGATGGTTTATTGAACGGTGGCCTTTACGGTGCAGGAGAAGATCTAATGATAGATGATGACGCAGGATTTGGTGCCCTAGATGATCAGGTGTTCTTGAGTAACCTTGATGGCTCTCTTGACTAATCCCGATTTATAGATTGTCATTTATTATTGTTGTATTATAAGTTTATTTTAGGTACTTTCTTTATGTGAATAGTTTCCTTTCTAATAGTTTAAGTTGTATTTTATATATAATATACTAAATTATTTCTATATTTATGATTATCGTATCATTTTATTAAGTGTAACTTAGCCTTCTATAAAAGTTAACCAGTCCTGAATATTATCATATAATAATATTGATTATGAACTTTCCAAGTTCAAGTTCCAATTTTTCAATACCTTCCCAGTTGCAAACCCAACACTGACAAAAGTAATTATGAAATTCATCAAAATCAATACCATTCCGTTTAACATGAATCTAGGAGCAAATACCTTCCAGACCATCAAATGTCTTCTAAAATGAGCTGACATTATTAAAGTTGACAATGTCAAACAAAGTTGATATATGAGAAGACTAGTAGCACTTTCAACAATTCTTGAGATAAGTGCAATTGGCTTATTGGAAGGACGAATCTTCCAAAGTGACAAAAGGGCCACTGATAAAGAAATGAGGATGAATGGACCCAATGTCTCTAATATTATAGCCAAATGGGTAAATGGAAAAACAATTGTCTCGGTGAGTAGAAAGCCAGATTCCCAATGAATAGCTTGCAAGGTTGCTTGATGTCCGGTTGTGAAAAAATGTGAATAACCTAAAAGTCCCAAAACTACTACCGATATCAAATTGGTACGAATACTTAGTAGGTCTGTTAATTCGAACAATGTCAACAACTGATTAACCAACACAAATAACGACAACTGACCCAATGGCTTGTTTATAAGGAGAATGGCAGCTAGTACATTTATAACTAAAAGAAAATATGATGAGCCGTAGACATTTCCGTATCCAACAATATTGACAGTTTCATACTGCTTCTGTGGTGCTTGTTGTTGTGAGATATCTCCCTCTTGTTCTGATACAAGCTTATTTGCATTTGAGGACATCTCAACCCTGATACATAATGGACCTAAAGACCATCCAATATTAGCTGCTATGAGAGAGATACCAATAACAAGTCTTGCAAGGACTAGTTTTGTGTCCCTGAAAACTTCTTCAGGAATGAAAGTCACGTATGAACTCCAATGGCTGTCATTTTGAACAAATTCTATGGTCCACATAATTGCAGAGAGAATCATAGTTCCTCTCAAGCCAACCGAAATCCAAATTGGTGCCGCTTCTTCGTATGAAGAAGAGATTCTATAATAAGCCTTAATCAATAATGGTAAGAGGTAGGCTGAAACGTAAAGTAATAGGACCATCCACCAAGTTGATTTGAAGTTGGATTGGCACTTTGGTTGCTGTTCCTCTCTACATAATGTAATTGTGGAAACTACTCTGGTGAGTACAATGAATGTTACACTATGATAAGCTCCAATTACCTTTTTGAGTGCAGTTGGTTGTTGAAAGGATTTGAAAAATGCACAAAATCCAAACGTTGATAACCAGAAAGAAACTATCTTGTCTTCCCAAATGATAAAGGAGTTTGATGTGAAAATCAATGAATGCAATAACACAATAAACAATGCAAAATATGTCCAGCCATTTTGAATCATGTTTTCCTTCACTTGATCTAAAAGCCAAGGAATTGAATAGCGGTCCATGACAGGAGCTAGAATACCATTGATGATTCCCGCTGCGACACCCAATATCAATAACCAATAAATAGAAAGATTCTCCGGTCTGAAAATAAGATAGAATGAAGCAAATAAGATGCCATACACAAAAATGATTGCAACAGAATAATCCAGAAATTGTGGATTCAATTGGGCTATTACAACTGATGGTATCAACTTGGAGTATATTATGAGAAGAATAAGGGCAACTGCAATGATAACGATACCGATGGACATACTGATCATGTCAAATCTAGCCCACAAATCTTTACACCTCTCTAACGAAAATGACTGATAAGTACTAGCTTTTTGAATGAATTCTTTCCATACTTCATCACTAACTCTAGATGTGTTGTTTAATTCTCTCCACTGTTGATTCAACTCTGCGAACATCTCATTGACTTCCAGATCAGAGTCGAGTTCGCCAGAGGAGTGTCTATAGTTATTGATCTGGGAGACTGTAATGAAGCTTGCTTCAGCTAATTTTCTATAGTCTTTGGAGTTTCCCATTAGAACCTCTTCAATTGGAAATCCAAGATTGTTGAAAGGAATTGGGATGTTCAGTGCAAACGAAATCGTCGAAACAAGATCTATTTGATCCACTGATCTATATTCTGCCCCAAGATCCTTGATGTTATAGTGCTTGGCATCCAGTCTTCCAAAAGAAGGCCTTTTGCTATACATGAAAAGTGCAGCCTCTAACTCATCATTCGACTCACCACCGTGATTGCCGGTTTCATCCATACCATGATCACCAAATATGATAAGTAAGGTATCATCGTCAATTTTCTCCATTACCTCAGTAATGACTTGATTCATTTGCTTCAGCTTCTCATCCATTGCTTTATGAAAAGGACCATACCTGTGACCACAATGATCTACTCCAAGAAAGTGCCCCACAAGAACATCCCATTGATCCGATTGTTCTTCAATGAGTGGGAAAATATGCTCTATAACACCATTGTCAACTGTGTGTAAATCGCCGACATTTAGTGAATCATATGGATAAGTAAAATTTGGTTGTAAAAATGGTGAAAATAAAGCTGTCCATGTGTCATCACCAACGAAAGCTACACGTCTATTATTTGCATGTAGCTGACTCAACCAGTTATCTTCTTCAATTACATCACCGTCAAAGTTTGATCCTGCGTCCAATATTGTGGGTAAAGAACCTGTAGTGAGGCCCTTAAGTCTCTGAAGTGTCGTTGTAGGCGGATCGGCAATGAACTTTAATAGTAATGAATTTTCTGGATAGTTTTGAAAAGTATTATACAAGATTGGAAAGTTATTATGAAACGGCAATGTGCTTCCTTCTACTGGTATAGTGAAATCAAACCTCAGTGCGTCTATCACAAGCACGACAACCTTATTATAATCGCCAGCTTGAAGACATTGCGAACTGCCTTGTTGTGAAATACAGGAGGAAGTATCCGGCAAAACCTGTCTTGAAAGTAAGAACCCTTTAGTGAAAAAGGCTAGACCAATAATCTGCAATATACCTAGAAGTGTCATTACCTTCACATAATAACCATGTGTCAAGCTCAGCTTCTGCTTTGATCTCTCTGAGGCCTGTCTATTAGCATTTGTCACCAGTTTCCAAAGCTCAGAATCTCGGAGAGAGCCTGCCGCAGGATTTTGTTGATTTGAGACACTCATCGCAACGATTTGGAACTATATCGATCCTGTATCAGTTAGACGAATTGTAGATCACCTTTGACTTGGAATAATAATGGCTAAATACTGAATCACGAGGTAAATTATTCAATTTTATTAGCCGTTGCAGATCAAGTTTAAACCCTTTTAGATACTAAGTCTGTATTCTTTTTTTTTTGTTTTTAAGAAATCGGGTAACCATGCTCGGCAAATGCAGGCAGGAGTTGGCGTTTGTTTATCTTTCGTGATTATTTTGGGAACGTTACTTCTTGAAGTCCATAATGTACAAAGATTTTATATAATACACGTGTATATACGTACACACCCATAGAAATGAACCCATGGACATGAATGGGTTCATCCATTACCAGTGTCTGACAGTTACTATGTACTCGTCCATGATACTTAATAGCTTTTTGATGTCTTGTCTCGAAATTCCTTCTTCGATCATGAACAACTCAAGAGCGTTTTTACCGTTCATGTACTTCAACAGTTTATAAAATAGGTTCACTATTTCTGGAGGTTTTCCCTCCAGACATTTTGCAATCCATCTCTTCTCTAGAGCACTGGCACTTTCTGGGTCCAGTAACAAAGTATCTTCCTCGTCTTCTTCCTCGAAAATGACTTTTCCTTGCTCACCCTTTGATGATCTTCCTGTGCCCATACCCAAAGAAGATGGCACAGATGATGAACTGTTTGCTGTTATTGAAGGTCTAGTGTCTACCGCCTTGGAAGTATTATCAGTGAATCTAGTTTTAGTGATGTCATCAGAATTGACTAGTCTCTCTTCGTCGTTAACTTGTTTCCTTTTGCTTTCTTCTTCCAATTCTTCATCCACTTGTATTTTGATATTTCTGGGAATTCTGATCCACAAAAATAAGTGTAATTGTGCAAGGTAACCATATTTCAAAAGCCATGTAACTGCATCCAAATATAAGTCTCTGTGGTCCCTACTTGGGATGATGGAGCTCAACTGTTTTGGTTTCGAAGATGATGATGAAATCAAGGAAAGAAGATTCGGCAAACCAGGGAGATTGGGGAACTGACTCTTGAATGCAGTTGAATCTTTATCTAAATTTGATAATGGAGCAATCGGTGAGACAATGTATATATTTCTTGGTTGTAATGGAAGAACGGCTTTAGCTCTTCTCCAGTATACTAGATGATTGGCAAAGAGTTTAACCTCTGAGATGTCCAGTCCACTTAAAGTTGACAAACGACTCAAACTCTCTGTAGGTTTGATCATCCTGATAAAAGTAGCGATCACGCTATCTTTCTCTGCTTTAATATCTCTAATGATTGTCTCTGTGTCATCCAATAGAATTAAGGCAAAATGAATTGTGATATCTTCCGAAATATTGTGTAAGTTCCCTTCAAATCCTAGGTCATTAAAAGGTGAAATCGACGACAAAGTAGAACCTGGTAAAACTGGAATTTGTTTAGGTGGTAGTGAGCTGAACTCTTTTCTTATTGGGATTTGGAATGACCTGAGTCTACCATTGATTTCAATGTTCAATATTTCAGAGTTTGATAGTGCTAAATAACTTTTTGCAATCAAATTTGCCAATGAAGATTGTTCAATGATATTTGACCATTGCTCATTGATACTGAGATTGTGATACTTTTCCTTCAATTGCAAAATGTTTGACGCTTCATTCCAAATGAAATTCGATTTCTCTTGTTCATATCTTAGAACTAATGCTAATCTACTCACAACATAATGAAACATCTCATCAATTCGATAATTATACTCAATGACAGGGGGATTCATTACAAATACCACATGGAATAGATGCATGGGACAATCATTTTGTTTGTCTTGGCTATCTTCCTCTAGCTTCTCATCATTGTCATCTCCGTCATTTTCTTCTTCATCCTCGTCGCTGGCTCTGTCGGTGCCTGTACTTGTTGAAAATACACTTTCCCCTCTCTTCCTAGTTTTCTTCTTGTCCTTCTTTGAGTTTTTTTTCTTTTTGTATTGAGCCTTAGACCGACTCCTACTTCCCTTTCTCCACATTCCATCATCATTAACATGTATTGGCAAACCCAGAAATGCCATATCATCAACTGATAACTCGAATCTTGTATTACATAATTGTTTGGGAGGTGATACAACTTCACTCAGAAAATCTACATCAAAGCCAAATAATTTATCAATATGGTTATTTTCACTTCCATTCTTGTTGTTATTATTGGTGCCACTTTTGTTGTTACCGCTGGATATTGATTTGGAGTTGTTATTCAATGAATTGCCACCATTGGAATCCACGTCACTGTTTGGACTTCTCAGGTTGGTGTTATTTCCATCTGAAGGACCAGACTGTATTAACATCTCTCTGACTAGGTTTTGCCTCTTATGTTCTTTCCTCTTTCTCCTTCTGTCTTGCTCATCTAGCATGTCTAATAATGCTTTTCCTGAGAGGTAGTTGGTATTGTTCGTTAAACTATTGACTCCTGTGGTGCTTCTTAAGCTTCCGCTGTATGTATCACTTGCTGAATTTGTTGCACTTCTTGCATCACTATCTTCGTCGTAATCACTGAGGTTATCATCACTAGAGCCACTAGAACTGAAATAATCTTCATCGACATTCAACGCATCCATCTGCTGGGCCAATGGAGTGGCTTTGTAGCCGTATTCGTTTGGTCTTGGAGGATAGTGGAAAACGATTTGGTGGCCATCGTGAGTTGAAACTGTAAGCAAAATCCCCAAAAGGCAAGGATTAGGGATGTAGTAGGTACTCATATCACACACTCCAGTCTCCAATCAATTTGACTATGGCCTTTCTGTGCTGTAAAAGTGTTTTTTGGCTAATGGTGACCTGGTACTTGGCTCTCCACATAAGAGCAGATATAAAACCATCATGCATTCAATCAGCTAACAGACCGAGAACACAATTCCCCGAGCCTTGAAATTATTTTTTTTTAGTTTTAAATTTATTCCATGAGGAAATTATTGATTTGGTAGAACACCGAAGTGTAGTCCATATTTTGGCCCCAGAAAACTACCACTCAGGAGAGTATGATGACAGACTTGGTCTGTGTGAAATGTAAAGTCTCCAGAAAGGCGTATGTCACCGATGATAATCCAATCACTCTAAAGAAATACAAAACATGTGATAATTGCAGGCAGAGAAATAAAGTTTACAAGAAGAATCAAAAAGCCAAGATACTAAAGAAAATGAAAGATATAACGGAGTCACATGGAGCTTCTTCCATGAGAGAGAACTCTGTCTATTTGCTGACTAATGGCAATGTCTTGGAGAAGAAGGACGGTATACCGGATTTTGACTCATATCTTAATGCACTCAGTCGAATAGGTGAAGATGATATCGATTCTTTGAAGTTCTCCGCAGAGGTTTCCCGGTTGATTATTGGTCGCTGTCCCGATGACATACTTCAATTGCTTGTCAATGGAAACCTCACAAAAGAATCAGAGGGTTTAGTGCATGAGTTCAAAGAGAGGACAAAAAGAAAGTTGAAAGCACACTATATAAAGAGAATTGAAGATATATTGTTAGATGCAAATCTATCTTTTAAGATCAGATCCACCAATTGGAAACTAACAAGATTCTACTGTCAGATGTGCTGCGATAGTGATATCATGGGATACACTAAAAGAAACTTGATTGGAAGGCCATCAAGTGAAGAGCCTGTCAATACTCAAGAGTCTCAAGAGCCTGAGCAAGAAGAGAATGGACTTCTAAGATCGAGAAGCCCATCTCCTCAAGTTGCATATCCACGTAGTAATAACTATCGTTTGTGTGACTCAAAACTCAACTTTTCATTTGATACTTCAACTGGAAAATTCAGTGTCGAAATAAGTCATGTTAACCATTCCAAATTGATTAGTACCAATCCTTCAGATGTTGGGAGTATATTACATCCAATGAATTCATCGGAAAGCATAGCGAGAGAGTGGTTTCACTCTCAGAGAAGCTCATCCAGTCAAAGTAATGAGGATAAACAATGAATCACCAACTCACGAGAGATTTTAATGGCGTCTGTATTGATGCATAAAGAAAGAAAATTGTATATATCATGTTCCCTTATTTAGGTATATTGATTGTTCATTAATAGAATTGGGGTATATATAAAAAGTTACATATTAAATATATAAACTAAGATTTTTAAATGAAAAAGAACTAAGATTAAAGATGATTGAAAGATTGAAAGCTGGTAAGTAGTTGGTATAAGAGTTAGTTTCGATAACTTCCTTGTGCAGGAAAGTCATAATTGAATAATCTATCATGTTTTACAGGCTCTTGAAACAGTTGGAATGTCTGTGGCTGAGTGTTAGGAAATTGTTCAAGAAGAACGTTATCTCTATTGAAGGGTTTTGGGAAAATGAAATTGAAACCATTCTCCTTTTGAGGACTTGTCGAAGCAGGTCTCTTGAAAACCTCTGAAGAAGGATTTAACACATTTTCTGCACTCTTTGCTCTGTTTTCTTTTTTTGGACTGTCGGGATACTTAACTAAAAATTCAACTTCATTGACACATTGATTGATGACAATGAAGTTATTTTCGGTGAAGAATTTTGAGACATTCAGCACTATGTCCTTGAAGGCACTTGTTGATGTCAATTCCTGTTGTTCTTCCAGTGACAGTATCTCAAGTTGTGGATATTTGTCAGTGAATGATGATGGATAGTAGTGTAAGATAAACTCGGAGACATTTTCTTTCAATATGGCTTGAACTTCGATGTTGAACAAGAGTTTGAGCGGAACCATTATTTTATTCAGAAAGTTGAGTTGTATTTGTGTAGCGGTGAAATAAGAGACGCTCTTGGAGTTTTTGCAGCAGTCACTGATCTCTTTGAAGGCTTTGTAGTTGGCAGATATAGAAAATTTGTATTGTAGTGGTAAAAGTTTCCTCATTTGTGTGGCACACTTGACTGAATTTGATTCAACTCCGTAAATAACCAACTGAACAATCTCTTGATCTTTCTCGACTTGCTCAAGTCTTGGAAATTGGATATAAGTGTTGGTAGTTTTCTCATATTCGGTAATAAAATTTGTAGGCTTCTTCTTATTGGAATTGAATTCACTATTGCATTGTTCTGAAATCATCAATTTCCATTGACAGTTTGCCAAATCAATGGTGGTATGAAAGTAGCTTGAGTTCATCACTTTTCCAACTAAACTTTCCAATTCAGCCTTCGCAAGAGGAATTTGATGTTTGTTCTTAGAAGGACATTTAATGACAACATTGTTTTTTCTAGTAAAGGATTGCTGAAAATTGGATGAATAATTGCCAGCTTCTTCAGCCTTTTCGTTCAATTCAAAACTATTGGAAAACTTGATGAAGACATTGAACTTTCTCATAATCGCTTGGACAGTTTGACCTCCAACACCGATAATTTGCCTATGAAAACTTTCAGGAATATTAAATGTCACAGACATAGGTAACTCATCTTCAAATAAACCCAAACCCAAGGCAGAATCAAGCAAATCATTGCAACTTATTTCTATGATAAAATTAGTTTCAGTGAATGGTAAAAGTTTTATTTGAACAGATGACATATTCATAATCTTAATAATCTTACCATTTTTCTTACCTGAAATGAAATCTTTTTCATTATTGGAAAGTTCTATCTGATAAGATACTTTCTCAGAAACAGATTCACAACTAATGTAACTCTTGAATTGTGATAACGAAGTCACTGAGCTCTTGATGTTAGATGGGGATCCAATAATTTGAAAAACAAATTGTTGTCCAAAGTTATCGACACTGACTAATGTATTTGAACTAAACGAAAGAGTATCTGCAAAGTTAAGCAATTCCTTGATATCACAAGACTGTGAGTATGCTGCAACTAAATTGTATTTGGCAGTATAAAGCTTGGTGAATAGGTCCATAAATGAATCAATTGCTACATCAATGGCTTCTACCGAGTTTGCCTGGAAGCTAACAATATCCCCACTTTCATCATTTGAGTATCCCAATGGTGGAATATGTATATAACATCCAGTAGAGTACATAATGTCCTTCAGATACTTTTCCGTTGTACCAAGTAAAATTAAGATTTCTCTTTTGATAGGCATAACTGATATTTGCTTGATGAAAGGGGTTTTGCGAATCTTTTGGAGTATTTCTCCGAGTGCTTTCTTAGCTAATAGTACAAGGGATTTGATACCAGTAATGTATATTTTGGGTGTTTCCACAGTCGGGACAGAATTTTCATGGAATAATGAAGGTACTAAGTTAGGCAAATACAATTGGCATCCAGTTTGTTTTGCGATTGTCTTGAAGTTTGAAAATTCAGTTCCACCAATCAATGGGATCAAAGAATCTTTTTCAATTTCTAAGTAGTCAGTGAAATATAATGGATTCAAGCTATCAATGTACAGCCTGAATTTGTTCTCGAGTGTACTTGTTTTACTTGGGGTACTGATAATTTGTAGAACATACTTATTTGGACTTGAAGTTGAACAAACGAATATGGATGCTCTTGAGTAGTTAGCAAATTGAGTCAATGCTAATAGAAAATCTGATTTGAAAACACCTTCATTGAATAAATAATGATGATTGAATGGATCAATCACTATTTCCTTTGATAATAATTGGGTATAACTTTTCAATATAAGTAGTCTAATTGCATTCATATCTTCTTGAACTGAATTATTACCGATGATTGATACAGTTATTTTTAGATCTGTGATTCTAAAGTCATTCAAAATTGTCATGACTCCCTGGGCGGCATACATCTTGTTTACCTTGTCAACAGCCTCTCTTAAGCTCAACAAGTTATCATATACTAGCGACTCAATTGGCAACTGCTGGAAGAAAGCATTATTAGATGACTTTTCAGATCTCCAGTCATTAGAGTATACTGCCTGATGTATAACATTAGTTGGGGTTAGAAAGTAGTTGTAATTGAAAGGTATTGTAATAACTAACTTTCCTGCCCCCTGTGATTGGGAAGATGCAAGTTGATCCATTTTAATATCCAGAAGCTCGTTGGTTGATCGGACCGAGGAAAGAAGAGCTAGCAAGAAACTTAAACTTCAAATATGAATACCGTTACAAAAAAGCTAATTGATACCAAAACATTGTCAAATAAGGAAATTGGAAAGGGAAAAGACAAACTTGAATATTTACCAAGTTTACTTTAAAACTCACATGTTTACGTTCTACCCTTTTAGGAAAATGAACGGTTAGCATTTTCACTGCCGTGAATTTTTGTTCGTGGAATACCTTCACTCTTACTGGTGAGGAAAGAACAGCATTCAAATAGATTTCAATTGGGCTTTTAGGGTATCATATTTGTTTGTACGGTTCAATAATCAGAACTTCATCACTCAACTATCATCAACCTGTAATATCTATCTGCGACATTTGAGAAATGTTGTCATGTTTTATTTTGTAACTTGAGAAATTAGATTTACTTCTCTTTTTTTGAAAAAAAGTTATCTAACAATATCAGACTATGAGCTATACAGGCACAAAACAAAACGGTAGAATCCCGTATAAACACAGAACACAAAATCAATAGTATATCGTTTTGGTGTTAAGTTTCAGCAGATCACTTCGGAAAGGTTCTCCAAACTAGGAAAAAGTTGAGAATGGCTTAAATTTTTTGATCTACTATTTAACGACTGATCTTTGAACTCGTTCAAAGTGTTGGCTAAGCTAACAAAAGGTATTTATTAGGTATTTATTAAAATGAGCCTTTTATACTACATCTCAATTTGATTGTATCCCTAGGCTTTTCACCTTCTCCAGCTCAAGTAATACCTCTTATTCGTTATCAGCTGCCCTTTTTCGCCTAGAATTGGTCCTCAGCCGCACCTGTTAAACGACGTCGACTCGCAGCGAGATTCAGCAATCGCTCCGAGACCTCAGTAGATAGCAGATAGAAGCTGCACTTGATACGGGATTGAAGGGTTTTTTTTTGTTCCTCTTCACTTATCGTATTTGTCGCAAAATAACTCTATATTTGAATCTAGTAAGCCAATCACCGTTACATTGTAGATCCAACAATATATAGTCTTTCATTTCAGCTAAAGAATTTAGGAAATGGAAAGACCTAAATACATCAGGAAGCCATCTTCTTCATCCATCCATGGCCGCAGATCTGGATCAAGGAAGCATAGTAGAAGACGCTCATCATCATCACATTCAAATCATAACCATCATCTACAAGTTGACCAGAATGTGGACATTTTTGACTCTCCATTTAGCAACGAACCCGAATTGAATGAAATCAGAGCTGTATTAGATAATACCTTGCCATTGGACTATTTCAAACAAGATATAATCTCCGTGGTTCAATTACTGAGAATTCCAAAGTGGAGAAAAATTCAGTTGAAAGAGGAAAATCTGAAACATTTAGAGCTTAAGAGAATAAGTGGAGCATTGACAAACTCTGTTTATCGTGTCTCTTACAAAAATTATTACCCCTTGTTACTTAGATTATACGGAGCTAATGTGGATAACATTATTGATAGAAAAAAAGAGCTTTTAACCCTACAAAAATTATCAGAAAGAAATATTGGACCGAAACTATTAGGCTGTTTCACTAATGGTCGTTTTGAAGAGTTCTTGAATAACTCTGTCACATTAAATAAGGACATGATCAAAGACCCAAAAATTAGTAGAATGATTGCCAGAAGAATGAAAGAGTTACATGTTGGTATTCCTCTAGATATTGAAGAGTCTTTGAAAGGCTCAGCTGTATGGAATACCATAGAAAAATGGGTCACATTAGTAGATGATATTATTAAAAAATGTAATGGAACAATCGAAGAGCAAAAAGCTGTTTTTCTTGTGGATTGGGCAACATTCAAAAGTTTTGTATTCAAATATAGAGATTGGTTATATGCCAAGTATGAAGGCAAAATTAACATAGACACTAGATTGAGATTCTGTCATAATGATACTCAGTATGGAAATTTAATGTTCTACAGTAAGTTCGATCAAATGCTCATGACGGAAGAAGATGATGACGAAGCTGAAGACAACGAAGAAGTGTATTCAAAGTCAAAATCCAGGACCAGTTTGAGTGTTGTCTCGGCTAATGACGTCGAGTCAGATTTGGCCACAAGAATTTCATCTTTGAATATGTCTGTTTCATCTGCTAATTTACCCACTATTACAGATGTTAATATCAAGAATGATAAGAAACTCGTGGTCATTGATTTTGAATACGCAGGGCCTAATATCGCCGCATACGATATCACCAATCATTTCAACGAATGGATGGCTGACTATCATCAAGCAGAAGGAAGTCACAAAATTCATGAGGACTGGTATCCATCAAAAGATCAAAGACTGAACCTGATAAGTGCATATGTTAGTTTTACTCCAGGATCTCAAACCCCCAGATACCTTGGTAATTTGAAGAAGTCTTCATCTGTTGCCGACATTCATCAGGGAGAATTACCTAAGCGAGTGGTTCAGTTATATAACGAAACAATTCTTTGGAGACCTGCCAATGCAATTTTCTGGATGTTATGGGGTGTTATAACCAAGGGTACAATTAGAAATCATGATGATCTAATTGAACAGAAGGACATAATCGAGGTTGGTCCTAATGGTGAAAGATATAGAATTATTGTTGATGAGACTGTTCCTAAATCTGGATCAGATAAAGATGCCATTGAGGATGAAGAAGATGACGTGGAAGAAATCAATGATGACAATGATGATAACTTCGACTACTTGGGTTATTCATTGGAGAAAACAGGTTTGATATTTGGAGATTTATTGCAATTGGGTCTGATTGATGACTCATACTTAAACGAAGAAGACAAAAAATACATCAAGTGGTTGGATAGTGAAATGCTGGTTGTTGCAAAGGAAACTTAGAATGTTTATTTTTGGTTATTTTTTTCAGTTCTTTATATATTGAATATATTTTTATAAAGCTTTATTACGTATTAATTAGGTTACGGAGGTATATTTGTCGATTCTCAATACATTCACTGCATTCATTTTACATCTTTTAAAACAAACTCATCTAGAAACCACTTGTGGAATCTATAATCATTTTGATTCAATTCAGGATGAAACGATGTCCCAAGTAGCTTTCCTTGCTTGACGGCAACAATCAGTTCTTGGTCTTTGTTCTTATCATGAGAGGTATTGACTTTAGCTAAGATCTGAACAGGTATTTTTGGGGCTGTTTCCTCGTTGAATACTTTTGGAGCATATGCAATACAAGCATCTTCAGAAAGTATATCTAAATTCAAAGACGCAGAAATGCTCTTAATAACAGGAGCTCTAATAAAGACAGCTTCAAATGGCTCAACTGTATCCCTTGAAGGAGATTGATAAAAGTCATTCAGATTCAAGTTTGTTGTGAATGAATTAATTTGTCTCCCAAAAGAGTTTCTTTCTGTGATAACGTCAAGACCACCAATTATCTGATAGTTTTTGTTCTTATCTTTAGCTAACGCACCCGAGTTTATAACTTTGTCACTGATAAGGATCAACCCAGCGCATGTCCCCCAGATTGCGATTGATTGGGATTGCACTAATTTTCGTAGTGGTTGAAGCAAACTATTTCTTTGAGCCAATATTGACATGGTAGTACTTTCGCCCCCCGGAAGTACCAAAGCATTCAAATCCTTAAGATCTTGTGGCTCTTTGACATATCTTATGGAAAGATCCAAATTCTTGTAATTTGGGGATGAGAATAAATTCTCAAAATGAGAAACATGTTCGTGAAATGAGCCTTGAAGCGCTAAAACTCCAATGATGTATTTTGCGGAATATGTCATTATCTGGATACTTTGATGAACTTATTGAATAAATCCAAAGAGAACCAAACCAATTGGGGCTGATATAAATTCATGAACTTCTCAGCTATATATCCCATTACTTTGGAAAGATATTATTCAATCAGATTTCGGCTTTGACAGTTTACTTGTTTAGTATCAGTTAAGAAGGTAATACACATCAACTGCATGTGCAACATTTATGAGACATGATGTTTTAGTCACTGGAAGTATAAACACCAAATGTGATGAAGTTTACCCCAACTAAATAATAAGACAGAAGTTGAAAAACTCGTCAAATCAGATATCTCACACTCATTTAGTCCAGTACTGTCTTATCCAATAGTATTTTTTATATCAGATATCACAGAAATATCTGATTTGACAGTAATATCTGATTTGAAGAGACTTACTTTTTAAGAATATTGGGTAAGAGCAAACCTTCATCAACTAAAAGAAGTTGAGGACAGGAACATATCTTTGCGGTTGAGTTATTTCCTGTTAAACTTGATAATATCAATATTTTCTAAAATGATCTTTGAAGTCCTATATAAATCATACACTTTTCGCCGATATAATAAAAAAATAGGTGATATAACAACATATAGCACGACTATAGATTCGATCAACATATAAAAAAACAAATGACAATGACTCAATTATCAAACACTTTCCAACATAAATCGGGTCTAGCCCAAATGTTGAAGAATGGGGTTATTATGGATGTCACAACCGCAGAAGAAGCTATTATCGCAGAAAGAGCAGGTGCTGTAGCCGTTATGGCATTAGAAAGAGTTCCATCTGATATCAGAAAAGAAGGTGGTGTTGCTCGTATGTCTGATCCACAGATGATTACTGAAATCATGAATTCTGTCTCAATTCCAGTTATGGCCAAAGTTAGAATCGGTCATTTCGTTGAAGCAGAAGTTTTGGAGGAATTAGGAGTAGATTACATCGATGAAAGTGAAGTGTTAACAGTTGCTGATCAATCTTTTCATATACAAAAGCATGACTTCAAAGTTCCCTTTGTCTGTGGTGCTAAAGATTTAGGAGAAGCTTTGAGAAGAATTGATGAAGGTGCCGCCATGATTAGAACTAAAGGAGAAGCCGGTACAGGTGATGTTAGTGAGGCCGTCAAACATGTCAGATTGATTCATTCTCAAATCAAAGAAGTTGTAGAGACATTTGGATATTTAGCTATCACCAAGAATTATAAATCTGACCAAGGGTTTAAAGACTATGCTAGTAAACTCCGTGTCAAGGAATCTTCATTATTCAATTTGATCCTAAACAAAGGGAAATTACCCGTCGTTAACTTTGCTGCTGGTGGAATTGCTACACCTTCCGACGCTGCTTTATGTATGAAATTGGGAAGCGAAGGTGTATTTGTTGGAAGTGGTATCTTTAAAAGTGAGAACCCAGAAGCAACAGCTAAGGCTATTGTAAATGCTGTTAACTTTTATACCAAACCAAGCGAAGTACTTAAAAGCAGTACAGGGTTAGGTAAGTGCATGTTTGGAGTCCAAGTATCCACTCTAAAGCAAGATGAAAAACTATCCTCAAGAGGATGGTAAGTAGAGATTTTGTATATCAAAAGAATAAACATAGGAAAGTTCTGTAAAGCCGTAACTACAAACTTAATATAGGTAATTACAGTAAGTTGATGTAATAGAATTTCAGTTTCAGCCGCATCTTTAATGCCTTGATTCAGATAATAATGTTTTTCTTTCTGATGTCCGAGGCAGCAATTTTTGCTGGCAGTGATATATATAATGTGTTCTCAAGACAGTACTTGGGTCCCCGCCCTGCTGCTTCATTCTTTTTATTATTTTGATCTTTGTTTACTTATATACGTGTAGATTATATTTGATTCATCCAGTAAAAATAGTTATTGAACTCATTTTATTTCTTGGATTCATTGTGAAGGTAACAAGCTAATCACGATGTTGAACAAGGGAGACTTTAAAGATACAAAAGCCTCTTGACCATTTTTAAGCTTAAAATTAGTCTTGATTGCACTAAAAAAAGCACCTATTATCGAAAACGTCCCGCGCTATCATTCGGCAGGGATGACTTTCCGAGATTAATTAATTGCTAGTCAATTAATTTTTTTTAAAGCTTATTTTTCACCTGTTAATGATTCAATTGATCAATTGAACGATTACTTCCGGTACGTAATCTTAAAATAGTCGGTTTACTCGTATACTCCGTCAGTTAACTTTCGTGGCTTTGTACAATTCACCTTCCTACGATGATTATACTCTTTCTATCTTGCACATACTTTACGCGTATTAGCCGTTGACCGAATACGGCTAGTGATTCATATCGCGGCTTCAAAAATGATAAGAGAAAAACAACAGATTTTTGTCACCTCTATCTATATACGTAGCTTTTCGGGTGCCGTACGAAGGTTCAATTATTGTTCGTTCCTGAGTTTCAAAATGATTCCTTTCAAGTAGTGAATAAGAATACACTTGAATGACTTAGCTTAGGCGAACCAAGACGCTTCTGATTGCAGATATAGATCAGTATTCCGTATCCGAAAGGTGATTAGTTGTTAGTTATCTTTAACAAAGAAAGAATAGACTAGTTATTATTATCTTTGCCGAGGCTCCGTTACCGGACTAATTTAGGGTAAATGAGTCCAGCTGGAAGTTTTTTTTATTTTTGGGTCATTTAGGTTGGCTCTCTGTACATGAATTGAGTTCTGGGGTAATCATTTGACTCTTTCTTGTCCAATTGACTCATTGTGAATCACTTTGATATGTTAGATCCCAGAGCAATTTTAATGAACTCAGACCCAATTCTCTTATGTCATGTTATGTCATATGTCATAGAGCCTCTTCTTTCTTGGCCATTGATACACGTAAACCTTATGTTTCTGAACTTAACATCAAGGTCTATAGCTCTATTTCTCAGTTTTTGACAAGACGTGACCTTATGTTTGACACCTCTATAGAAATGTGTCACTCGCAATCACCAATAATTTTGTAAAATGTAAACGCTTTTTATCTATTACAAATTTTTCCAAAGGTTAGATAGACCGCACACATAAAGTTCATGCAGGAAATATTCAATTAATTGATTAATTGATCTATTAATTAGCTATCTGCTGTATAAATAGATTTGATCCCTTATCTATAGCTTTTACAAGATCACCCCACTGTCCCATTACTGTCATCTATATACATTATTAATACATAGTTACCTCACTATATCCACCTAACTGAAAGAATCTAATAGAACAATTTAAGGCCAAGATTCTCTCGGGCCAACAGCGTCTGTTTAACCCCGCCAGAATAGAGTAAGGAAGCCTGCGAGTCATACCATATAGCAGAAAATAAGCTGCCGTAGACTCGCAAATCTGCACAATTTAGTTGGATTAATTAAACAAAATTATTAATCTTTGACGCACCCTTTCATCACACACACAAGAGACCGTTTCCCTATCAGTCTGAAAACAGCAGAGACAAGAGAAAAAGAAACTCGGCATTGTGCCGCACACGCCCTCCGATTCTCTTATCTACTCGCTCCGGCCAATTAAATGAGAGGATCTGCAAGCTGTGAACAAAAAAACTTCTCACTTTCACCGATTTTCATGACAATGCACACCTATTGTTCTTTGTTTACATGTCGTACGTATAAGTTAATAAACCCAATTGAGGAAAGAAACCAAGCACTAATTGAATCTGCCTCTTGACCCTGGAAACCAAAAATCGTATTTATATTCTTCCATTTCTCTTTGTTTTGTTTTTAAAATTTAATTACTATGTTTGTAATTGGCTTTTTTTTTCTTTTAATTTGTTCCTTTTTAAGTAAAAGATATACTATCAATTGAACTTATTCTAATAACATTTGTTAAATATGTCTGACGCCTTACCTACCGGTTTAACCGATGTTAGTACAGGTGGTAATGATCTTTTATATGATTTATCAGCACGTTTCGATAGAGCCGACATGACTTGGGTTGCCACTTCTGGTGCCTTAGTCTGGATTATGATTCCAGGTGTTGGTTTATTATACTCTGGTTTATCCAGAAAGAAGCATGCCTTATCAATGATTTGGGCTTCAATGATGGCTGTCTGTCTTGTCTCATTCCAATGGTTCTTTTGGGGTTGGTCTTTAGCTTTCGCCCCAGGTTCATCAGTTTTCCTCGGTTCTTTACAAAATTTCTGTCTTATGAACGTTTTAGGTAATAACCAAGCTTTATCCACTGTTCCAGATATCTTATTCTGTTTTTTCCAAGGTATGTTCGCTATGATCACCGGTTGTTTAATGCTCGGTGGTGCTTGTGAAAGAGCTAGATTAGGCCCAATGATGGTCTTCTTATTCTGTTGGATGACCGTTGTTTACTGTCCAATTGCCATGTGGACTTGGAATGCCAATGGTTGGTTATACACTTTAGGTGCTTTAGATTTCGCCGGTGGTGGACCAGTCCATATGTCTTCAGGTATTGGTGCTTTAGCTTACGCTTTAGTCTGTGGTAAGAGAAATGACCCAGTCGCTCAAAAAGGTTTACCAAAATACAGACCTCACTCAGTTACTTCAGTCGTTTTAGGTACTGTATTCCTCTGGTTTGGTTGGTTCGGTTTCAATGGTGGTTCCGCTGGTGATGCTTCCATTAGAGCTTGGTACGCTTGTGTTAACACTAACTTAGCTGCTGCTTGTGGTGGTTTAACTTGGATGTTTGTTGATTACTTCAGATGTGGTCACAAATGGACTACCGTTGGTCTCTGTTCTGGTGCTATTGCCGGTTTAGTTGGTATTACTCCAGCTGCTGGTTTTGTTCCAGTTTACTTTGCCGTTCCAATTGGTGTTATTACCGCTACTGTTTGTAACTTTGCTGTTGATTTAAAGAACGTCTTACATATTGATGATGGCTTAGATGTCTTTGCTTTACACGCTGTTGGTGGTTTTACTGGTTCTATCTTAACCGGTTTATTTGCTGCTGATTACATTGCAGCAACTGATTTCGGTGTTGTCATTGATGGTGGTTGGATTAACCAACACTACAAGCAATTAGGTTATCAATTAGCTGCTGCTACTTCCACTTTAGCTTGGTCTTTCACTGTTACTTCTCTTTTATTATTAATCCAAAATAGAATCCCATTCTTAAAGATCAGATTAAGTGAAGAAGAAGAAGAATTAGGAACTGACGCTACTCAAATTGGTGAATTTACTTACCAAGAATCTGAAATGTACATTCCAGAACCAATCAGATCTATCAAATCTCATCAAAACGTTTCAACTACTGATTCAGCTGCTGCTGAAGAAGTTCCAGTTCCAAAAGAAGAAGCTTAGATTGATGATTGATATTTTTTTAATTTGATCCGCTTTTTGTCTGCTTTTCCACTTTCAAATTCTTTAATGTCTATCTAAAATTATTGTACACTTCAAAATTTTGTGATTCCTTCCGATTGTAAGTTCCTTACTCCGATTTAATATAATACTTAATAATAATCAAATTGTATATATTTTCCCAAAAAGTAAAAAACAGTAAAATACATGAAGGATGCTATGTTTCTGCCTCCCTGATATAATCGAGGCCAAGAAGCGGGCACTCTATTGCATGGAACAAATTTTGTGTAATTTGGATAAAGTTTTCAATCTTCTTTGCAAACTTTCGTGTTCTAGCATCTGACTAATCGGCGAATTATACGGAGTTAATGCAATTAGAGTCGATCCATACATCACTTTCGTTAATCTTAGACACCATGACTTATTTCCCAGATGTTTGGGCAGGTCATTATTATTAAGTTTATGATCGAGTCATTTTGGGGCACCACCGTTTCTGACAAATCAGAATAGACTCCAGTGCTGTACCCCAGAGCAACCCATTACACGTTAAGTAATTTACAAAAAGATTACCTTTGAATATAAAATATCTTACTAAAAGTAACACAGTCTTTTATTATCGCAAATCTCTCGATAGATATAACACATTGATAGCTATTTTCAAGTCTAATAAATTCAGTTTAGTTTTAACTTTTTCTACGTTTGCTGTGATCCGGCAGTTTAATTGATAGAAATCAATCAATCCAGATTATTTGCCACTAATAAGCCTTTCATTACTTACATACCAGAGTTTCGGTAACACAGAAAGTCACTAATCTTTCTATATGAATCTAAAATTGATTCTAATTCGTTAACAGATCTGAGGAAGATAAATATAACACGGCGCACTCAGTAGAAGAAAAACGAACCCCTTTACACCAAAAAATCAAAGAGTAAAATATTTACTTATCAGTTTTGACTTTTATATAAAAGGTAAGTTTTATTCTTTATACTACAGAGATACTAATGCGCAGATAACGAATACTTGTAGCCTCCAAACTGTAATGAATAGCTTAGTCAACTACAGCTCTTCATCCAGTGAAGAATCCGACACCGAAGAGTCTGAAAATGTGGTAACATCTGCGGAGGTAGCAGATCCCGGATCCAAAAGTGAGGTGACTGAAAGGTTGGTAACTAGATCCACTGGCGTCCATAATACAAATAAGAAAATGACCTATGAAGAGAGGATTGCTCTAAAGATTAGTGAATTCAAAAAGCAACAGAAGCAAGAACAAGCAAAGAGTAATAAGGTTTCTTTGGATCTGTTCTCGGTCGAAGAGAAGAAAAAAGCGCATCAAGATACACAGAAAGAACCAAGTGTTCCTTACTCTTCGAAGATATTGATTGATGATGCAAGTATAATAGCTGATGGTACTTCTCAAGAAGAAGAATTGGGACAAGACACAGAAGAAAGACCACAAAAGAGACCAAAAAGATCCAGAGGATTTGATGATGAAATTGAAACCATTGATTTTGAAGTAGACGCCTTTTACAATCAGAATAAGGATATGATAGAGAGTGGAAAATTGAATTCTACAGAAATCCGCCATAGCAATTCTAAGGTTACGTATTATGGAGGGGGAAGTTCAGGTGGTCACAACCAATTGTCTGATATCATCAAATTTACGCAACAAAACAAAGAGCAGTTACAGAAGAATGTGGAGAGAGAGACTGCGAAAAGCAAAGAGAAGGGAAAACAGTACGGGTTCAAATGAGTCATTTGTGGGAATGACATACAAGATCCCGTTGTTCGACTGAGTCATATGTATAGTTATAGTTACATATATATATATTGAATGCCAACCTATGATGACTGTTCAACTAGAAACCAAGCCACATCCATCAGCCTCATACCGAGTTTAATAAAAATTAACTGCCACATTTCTGGGTCTTTTATCGACGCGGCGCTGAAATACCCAAATATACTAAAGGTAAACAAGAAGAAAAAACACAGTGAAAAATTCAAAGTGAGAGAGGAAAGAAAAAGTTTGATATTCAAATCTGGACTGAGCATACGACAACTTGTCATCAAGCCAAATACCTAATCAGTTACAATCTTGTTGATTTGCGTTAGTTTACCCCGCATACCCAGAATTTATAGCAGTCACCCTTGCCTTTCTTCTCACAAAAGCCCGGCACATATTTCATTTATTTGGTATAAGTTTTGATTGTTGCCTTTGATTTACTGGAATCACTTCCTCCAAGTTATAGTCATTCAAATTATCGAGAAGCCTTGTTTGAACACTCATTAGCAAATTTATACTCGGGGAAGATAGAGAAAATCACACATATACATCGTTCACGAAATGGAAGCACAAATTCAACAAGCTGTTGAAATCGCTTTCAGTGCTACAAACGATCAAGCTTTAAAACAACAAGCTTTCGATTTTATCAATCAACTCAAAACTTCCGATGATGGTTGGCAACATTGTATGACTTTACTCAACAATGAGTCTGTTAATGCAAATGTTAAATACTTTTCTATGCAAGTTATTGGTGAAAGATTACCTTACATGTCTAACGAACAAAAGTTAACCTTGAAAGATTTTCTTATCAGCCATCTTCAATCTTTGATCAATGCAAATAAAATAGAAGCTCCATTTTTGAGAAATGGTCTATCAAAGACCTTCGGTTTACTCTTTGTTCATACTGCTTTGAATGGTTACCCACATGTCATAAGAGATTTGATGCAGCTAATGAAATCCTCTGGTAATGGTGACAAATATAACGCTATTGCAACTGATTACTATTTGCGTACTTTGTTGTTCATCCATTCGGAAATCGCCGATAATTTGATTTTAAGAGATAGAGAAACTGCCGACCGTAATAACCTTTTGAAAGATTCTATTAGAGCACATGATATGGTTAATTTAGCTACAAGTTGGAAGGAAATTCTACAATTTTTCTCATCAGGCGACAACATAGATCAACAATTGTCAGCTGAGATTCTACAAAACTCCATTTCATGTATCGGTTCATACGTTTCTTGGATTGAAATCAACCTCATCATTGATGACACTTATCTTTCACTCTTATATCAGTTCCTGAACAGTCCAAATAATCAACACAAAATTGCCACTGCTAATACATTTGTCGACATTTTAGTAAAAAAGATGCCACCTATGAAGAAAATAGAGCTAATCAACTTTTTAAATTTGACAACTGTTTTAAATGGAATGAGTATCAAGTCCAAAATCTTAGAGTACGATGTGAATATTTCCTTTGCCAAATTGGTGGATACTCTTGGTTCTGAACTTGTTCGTGTTTTGGATTCAAGTTCAAATGAAGACTTATCCAACGTCGAATTCAAGAACCTTACCATCTCCAAGATATTAGAAATCTTTCCATTAATTTTTGACTTTTTGGAAAATGAATATGATGATATCTCTATTGAAGTTTTCAATTTTATATCCAACTTCCTTTTGTTCTTGAAGAAAAACATCACTAACGAAACCATTGACTTTTCTTCTCTAAACAACGACGAAATCCTGACTACATTACTGAAAAAGATTATATTGAAAAAGAAGTTCGACGATGAAGATGATGGAGATGATGATGAAACAATCGAGCAATTCAACGAAATAAGATCCAAGTTAACTTCATTCCATGACTCTATTTTCATTTTGAATGAAACTTTGGCCCTCGATATAATGGTTAACTGTATCAATGATAGTTTATTCTCTGAAAACAAGCAACACGACTGGAGAACAATCGAATTAGGTTTATTTGAATTAACCCATTACAGTGAAATTCTTAGAAACAACGTTATGAACTTGCCAAAGACTATGATCAATAATTCAAGACCTTATTTTGTTTTCAACGAAATGTTATGTAAGATTATTGACAGATCAACTACAACTTTGATCAACCATCCATTAATTCAACTGTTGTTTTTTGAATTAATTTTAAAGCATTACAGTTTCTTCATCAACTCAAACATTCAAGTCGAAGGTGTTGACAAAACTGAAATTTTACTCAAAGTTTTGAAAAACTTTGTATCCAACTTGGGTGTCTTCAGTGACAACGAAAAGGTCAAATATAGATCATGGTTCTTATTCTATCGTTTCATAAAATTGACAAGACCTACTATCGATGATTTCGTTATTGAAGAGCTGATCAAAAGTTTGTTGCCTTTGTTAAGCTTCGATATTCAAATAAAGACTCAACAACCTCAACAACTTGAGAATATTGATTTATCAACCATTGAGGATGGAAATTTCGAAAGTCAATTATACCTCTTCGAATCAATCGGTTTATTGATTTCAATTACTTCTAGGCCAGAGTTGAGAATTACAATGATGGAGACTGTATTACAACCATTATTTTCCGTCTTGGAAAATTGTATTAACAATATTCAAAATATCAACTTGCAATTTATCATTCAAGTGCATCATGCTTTAGTTGCAATTGGTACATTGTTGAAAGGATTTGAAAATCTCAATGAGAAGTTTGATGAGAAATACTACAATAACTTGCAACAAATTTCTCAAGTGGTTTTGATCACTTTAGAAAATTTCAATAACTTCAATATAGTCAGAGAGTCGACTCAATTCTGTATTGTAAGATTATTCATCATATTGATCAAACAATCAAACACAGACTTCATCCAGGAAATATTATCAAGATATATTTCAATCATTATGATAAACTTCGATAAATTGAAGATTCCTGAAATTTCAAGTTTCCTTCATTTTGTCTCTCAAATCAATCACCACTGTAACCAATTCCAAAATATTTACATGCTTTTGAATTCTTTGATCTCTCCATTATTCAATAAGATTTTGTTAAGAATTGAAAGCAGTCTGAGAGATGCTCAAGATGACTTTGCAAGAGGCGAGGTTAATGATCTGCAAAAGGCTTTCATTACTTCATTAGTTGGAATTTCGAATGATCACCTTAATAGTTTGTACTTAACAAGCGAGAATAAGGAACTTCTTACGACAATTATCAACACCATGCTCAACTACGCTATGTCATCGCAAGATACCGCTCTTATCAAATTGGCATTATCAGAGCTTAGTAATTTGATTCAAGGTATCGGTACTGGTATGGTGACTGACGAAGAAGACATTTTCAAAAATAATTCCAACACATTCGAACAAGTCAACAATTTACTAATCTCAAATTCATTGCTAGTTGCCATGGAATTAACATTCAAAAGCAATACTCCTAATATGGATCCAAAAGATGCACAATTTAGAAACAATGTATTATTAGAAGTTGCCAGATTATTAAAAACCATTGCTTATATTGGAAGCAAAATGCCAGATCATAATAATAACAATGGTAAGGCTGCTACAAATACCGAAATCAAGTGCAACGAAGTTATGTGTTCGAATATCTCTCAATTCTTATCTTCTAACTTAGGTTTCCCAACCGACTTAAGTAACCAGTTTGTCAGTAGTTTGGTTACTACCAATGATCGTCAATTCTTGAAAGTTTTGATTCCTCTAATCGAAAAATACAAAAGTGGACAGTGAGACAAACTGTTTATTTCACTCCTTTCTTTTACTTCAATTTACTCACTTAATTACTTATTGTTACAAATATTGCCTGCTTAACTATACATATTTTCCGGTTTTTTAATTTTTTTGATCGGTTTTTTTTATTGGAATATCTTTTTAAGTTCTGACTGACTGGCTTATTGACAGTCGAACTACATGACTCTGCCCCAAAATTAATTTATGACCCTGCCATGTACATACACCATGCACATACATATCTACATACAGCTATATACATGGGTTACTCTGTATTCATACCCTACATACTAATAACAACCAAAAAATTCAAAATAGTTGAAATACTGTCACGCTCGAAAATGACAGATAAATAGTATTTTCTTACGCGTAGATGGAAAACTTTGAGACTGCGGTGGACGGGTCGTGGTTGGTGGTAGTTGGCGAGGATGGCGATGAGAAGAAGAGGTTGATTTGAAAACTTTACGGACAACTATATTGTCCTTATTCATTACTAGATTATCATCAATCTATAATAACAGGAAACAATGGCTCAACCTCAAGGAATGATGGAGATGCCAGATCTCTCAAATGCGATCGTAGCACAAGATGAAATGGGAAGACCTTTCATTATTGTCAAAGATCAAGGTTCAAAGAAGAGAAGTCACGGTTTAGAAGCTGTTAAATCTCATATTTTGGCTGCTCGTGCAGTTTCTTCAATTCTGAAAACATCATTAGGGCCAAGAGGTTTAGATAAAATTTTAATCAGTCCAGACGGAGAAATTAATATTACTAATGATGGTGCTACTATTTTGACACAGATGGAATTATCCAACGAAATCGCCAAGCTCTTAGTTGAATTATCCAAGTCCCAAGATGATGAAATAGGTGATGGTACTACAGGTGTTGTTGTATTAGCTGGTGCCCTCTTGGATCAGGCATTAGAATTAATTGAAAAGGGTATCCATCCAATCAAGATTGCAAATGGTTTTGAAAAGGCTTGTAAAATCGCTGTTGAAAATCTAGATAAAATTGCCGATACAGTCACCATAAACAAGGAGAACTTAGAGGAAAACCTTAAACCAGAATCTGAATTATATAAATCAGCCAAGACATCTCTTGGTTCAAAGATTGTATCTAAGTGTCACGATCAATTCGCCAGGATTGCTGTCGAATGTGTCTTGAATGTTGCTGACTTAGAAAGAAAAGATGTTGATTTCGAATTAATCAAGATAGAAGGTAGAGTAGGTGGTGCTTTATCAGACTCTAGATTAATCAAGGGTGTTGTTGTAGATAAAGATTTCTCTCATCCACAAATGCCAAAGTCTGTCAAGGATGCGAAGATTGCCATCTTAACCTGTCCATTTGAACCACCTAAGCCAAAAACCAAGCATAAGTTGAATATATCTTCAGTTGAAGAATTCACAAGTTTACAGAACTACGAACAAGAAAAATTCAAGGAAATGATTCAAAATGTCAAGGATTCTGGTGCAAATCTAGTCATATGTCAATGGGGTTTCGATGATGAAGCTAACCATTTACTTTTACAAAATGAATTACCTGCTGTTAGATGGGTTGGTGGTTCTGAAATTGAAATGATTGCAATTGCCACTAACGGTCGTATTGTCCCAAGATTTGAAGACTTAACTGCTGAAAAATTAGGTCACGCTGGTAAGGTCACTGAAATTGAATTTGGTACCACTAGAGATCGTATGTTAGTCATTGAAGATTGTGCTAATACCAGAGCTGTTACTGCTCTTTTGAGAGGTTCCAATAAGATGATAGTTGACGAATCCATAAGAGCTTTACACGACTCCTTATGTGTTGTTCGTAACCTTATAAGAGATAACAGAATTGTTTACGGTGGTGGTGCTGCTGAGATTTCATGTTCTTTAGCTGTTGCTGAAGAAGCTGACAAACAAAAGGGTATTGACCAATATGCCTTTAGAGCTTTTGCCCAAGCTTTAGATTGTATTCCAATGGCTTTGGCTGAGAACTCAGGTTTAAATCCAATCGAGACTTTGACCTCCTTGAAGAGTGGCCATGTCCTCAAAAAGAACTCCCACTTAGGTGTTGATTGTCTTAATGCCAATAACAGTGATATGAAACAACTTTTTGTCATTGACCCTCTTATTGGTAAAAAACAACAATTGTTACTTGCCACCCAATTGACCAGAATGATCCTTAAGATCAACGACGTGATTGTTAGTGGTAAAGACCAATACTAGTCTCAATCTATAATATATCACATAATATATACCAAGTAAATAGTAATCAGTTGCGTTTATGAAAACATTAGTAAAAGACACTAGTAAAAGAATGTTATCTTGCACCCGCGCCTTTAGTTCCACAGGTGCCGGGCGTGAGTCTCAAAAGAGGCCATGAGCTCTGAGGTTTATCCCTTCGGTAAACCTTGCGAGAAGGAGAAAGGACGAAAAGCACCTTTACTTACTATTACACCGTGGATCTGTCAATCAATTGCAATCATTCATTAGTTCAATTGTTACAACTAGACACACAAAACTTATAGACTTTGTTTGTACTGGATTGATTGAAAATCAAATTTGAAGACAACTTTCTGTTAATTAATCAATTGATTCGTTAAATAAATACTGATAGTTCCGTATTTAATCGAAACAGCTAGAACATTTCATATCAACATACATACAAGAATCTGGTCAAAATGAGTAGTATAAACACACCAGCTGTTGTGATGGGTATGTTTTTGAAAATTTATAAGCCGAAGCTGAATTGAATTGAATTGATTCAATCACCAATTGTGAATGATTACTAACCAATTTCATTTTAATTAGATAACGGTACTGGTTTAACCAAACTTGGTTTTGCTGGTAACGATGCTCCATCCTGGGTTTTCCCAACCGCAATCTCTACAAGAGCTCAGGGTAGTGCTAATAAGCCATCTTCTCTAAATTCGACATCTTCAAGTAATAAAACATCCGGTGGTAACTTGGCTGGTAAAAGGGATATGGAAGATTTAGATTTTTACATTGGTGACGAGGCATTAGAAGCTGCCAAAGGTCCATCATATTCTTTAAACTATCCAATTAGACACGGTCAAGTTGAAAACTGGGATCAAATGGAAAGATTCTGGGAAAATTCCATTTTCAAGTACCTTAAATGTGAGCCAGAAGATCATTATTTCTTATTGACCGAACCACCTCTTAATCCACCTGAAAACAGAGAGAATACAGCCGAAATTATGTTCGAATCTTTCAATTGTGCTGGTTTATACATTGCTGTTCAAGCTGTTTTAGCTCTTGCTGCTTCATGGACCTCTGCTAAAGTCCAAGATAGATCTCTTACCGGTACAGTTATTGATTCAGGTGATGGTGTTACTCACGTAATTCCAGTTGCTGAAGGTTATGTCATTGGTTCAGCCATTAAGAACATTCCAATTGCTGGTAGAGATATCACTAGCTTTATTCAATCACTTTTAAGAGATAGAGGTGAACCAGATACCTCATTGAGAACAGCTGAACAAATCAAACAACAATTCTGTTACGTTTGTCCTGACATTGTCAAAGAGTTCAATAAATTTGACTCCAATCCAGATCAATTCGCCAAATATATTGTTGAAACAGTTAACAAATCGAAGGTTACAGTTGACGTAGGTTACGAAAGATTCTTAGCTGCTGAAATCTTCTTCAACCCAGAAATTGCAAGCTCGGATTTCTTGACGCCTCTTCCAACTATTGTTGATCAAGTTATTCAATCATCTCCAATTGATGTCAGAAAGAATTTGTATAAGAATATTGTGTTATCTGGTGGTTCCACCATGTTCAAAGATTTTGGTAGAAGACTCCAGAGGGATTTGAAGAGTTTGGTAAATGAACGTGTGGAACAAAGTGAGAGATTGAGTGGCTCAAAATCAAGTGGTGTCCAAGTTCAAGTTATCAGTCACAAGAGACAAAGACATGCTGTGTGGTTTGGTGGTTCTTTATTGGCTCAAACAAGCGAGTTCAAGAGTTACTGTCACACCAAGAGGGATTACGAAGAATACGGTCCAAATATTGTCAGAAACTTCTCATTATTCAGTCTTCCTTGATCTTGAAATTGTATTACCTTCTAGTCAACTTATTTTATTTTATTATTTTATCTTTGTAATTTCTTTACCATCATAAAACAGTTGTTTATACGATATATCTATAGTATGTACGCTTGTATAGAACAAAAAATTAAGCGTTTTCATGAAGTGTTTAACTCGTAAATGAGAGACTGCCTGGAAATTGGGAAGCCGTTTAGCAGGAGTTATGAGCGCGGGTGCAAAGTCACCAAGGCCAAAACTTTCCAATCGTTATCAGTTAGTATGCGTTAGACGGAGATACATTTGATAGATTTAACTAAATTTGGTAATCAACAACAATCACTTCTGGTTCACAATAAACGTCATTGAAACAGCCAATTTTCAAGAAGTGAAGTGAGGGATTTGATTACTGCAACGATTTCGAAATGTCGCAGATGCAAGGCCAATTACAATCACAGAATGGTGGTACTCAGGCCATCACTTCTTCTACAGATAGTTTTACCCTGGATCAGATATTTTTAGGCCTTAAATCCAAGGATACAGTACGGAGAACAAAGTCAGCTAAGAACTTAAGGAATCACTTTGTTTCAATATCAAGGGATTTTGTTTCTCCAGAACAATTATCAGTCTATAATAACTATATCAACAAAAGAATATTCGACTTAGTCAATAGTGCAAATACTACGGAACAACTGGGAGGTATAGAGGCTATCAATGCACTGGTTGAATTGATTACCAATTCTACAGAGGAGTTTGCCCTGCCACAGAATAACGCTTCTACAACGGAGGAAAATACAAATATGATCACAAGATATGCCAATTATCTCAGAAGGCTCATCTCTTCAAGCGATTTACAAGTTATGAGAAGTGCTACTAAAACCTTGGGAAAGTTGGCAATTCCTGGTGGCTCATTGACTGGTGATTTTGTTGAATTTGAATTGAAAAGATCCATTGAATGGCTGTTAACAGAAAAGCTAGAAAATAAAAGACATGCCGCAATACTAATTATAAGTTCACTTGCCGTTAATGCTCCTGCTTTACTATATCAATACATAAAAGAGATACTGGCGAATATATGGATAGGACTCAGAGATCCTAATCCCATACTGAGAGAAGATTCAGCAATTTGTTTGCGTAATGCATTGAATATTGTTTACGAAAGAGATGTTCAATTGAGAGAATATTGGTTCAATAGATTGTATACTGAAGCTTCTCAATGTTTTGTGGTCAATACTGTTGTGAATGCCACACCAGTTATAAACAGTCCAAGTGAAGTTGTACATGGTTCTTTGTTATGTTATCGTGAACTGATTATTCAAGGAACAAGTGTTGTAGCACCAAAGGTTGATGAGCTCTACGAGAATCTGATGAAAGTCAAAGACTACAAAACAGTGGAGGTAAGAAAGGAGGTAACGGTAGTTATTCCCCATATAGCAAAATACGACCGTTATAAGTTTATTGACAAATATATGCATAGAATTCTCTTGTACTACATTTCTCAATTGAAGGTCGGTAAAGATAGATCATTTATTCTTGTAAGTGTAGGTGATCTTGCTTTTGATGCTAAGAACAACATTGTTAATTATTTAGATGGAGGTGTCTTGGAAAACATCAAAGACGCCCTTTCTTCAAAAGTCCCAAAAGTTAGGAAGGAACTTACAGAACCATGTTTCTACTGTTTGGCCAAGCTCACAAAGGCGATTGGTCCACCTTTGACAAAATACATTAATAGTTATCAACTTGTCAAACTGATATTACGTTCACCTATAAATGACAGTATGCTGTGCTTACTGAAAATATTTATTGATTACTTACCGTCTCTTCAACCCATCATAAGCTCAAAATTGATAAATATTGTAAGTCATTGCCTAAGTGGTTATGACTTTAGACACCCAGGTTCTCCTGATTTCAAGAAAAACATGAGTTTCACTTTAGCTAGTAACTATAGACAACAAATGTTACACAAAGATGGTGGTGCTTTTGATAAACCAAGTAAATTACTAGAAGATGCTGGTTTGACAGATTTTGCAGCATCTGGGTTACATGAAGATGGTGATGTAACAATCATTCTTCAGGCATTAAAAGTGTTAACTTTCTTTGATTTCAAAAATTATTCATTGACTGAATTTGTTAGATATTCTGTTATAGTCTACAGAGAACACGAGAATCCAGAAGTTAGGTTGAAAGTTGCATTGACTTCGGCCACTATATTCCTCAAAGACCCAATATGTTCACAAAAGAGTGAAAACTCATTGAAGGCAATCAGCGATGTATTGAATGAATTATTAACGATCTGTATAGCTGATCCAGTTGCTGAAATCAGATTAGAGGTATTGAAATCATTAGGTGACAAATTTGACCCGCAACTTTCACAGGCAGATAAAGTACAACTTTTGCTGATATCATTGAATGATGAGTACTTTGAGATCAGAAAGACAGCAATTAAGCTAGTAGGTAGGTTGGCTGTTATAAATCCTGCATATATCGTCCCTCCTTTAAGAAAACTTCTGATTCAGTTGTTGACAACTTTAGAATACGGAGGACACAGTTCAAGAAAGAAAGAAGAAACAGCTATATCTTTGTCACTTCTGATTTCAAATACAAGGGACTTGACCAAACCATATCTTAAACCAATAATGGATGTTTTGGTTCCATGCGCTACCGATCCTAGCTCTTCTGTGGCATCTGCAAGTATTAGTGCCATTGGAGAAATGTCTGTTGTAGCAGCAGAAGATATGAAGACCTTCATTCCTCAGTTAATGCCAATTTTATTGGATACATTTGAGGATCAAAGTTCGAGTTACAAAAGAGATGCCGCACTGAAGACTTTAGGTCAACTATCAGGGTCATCAGGTTATGTTATTGATCCATTATTAGATTATCCTCAATTGTTAGGTTTACTTGTAAACATCTTGAAATCAGAAACATCTCCGTCTATCAGACGAGAATCTGTCAGGCTTTTAGGTATTTTAGGTGCTCTAGATCCTTATAAACACAGAGAAGTGGAAAGAAGCAGCCAAGACTTGCAGACAGTCACTCAACAGAATGCTCCGTCGATTGATATGGAACTTCTAATGAAAGGTAAATCTCCATCTAATGATGATTATTTCCCAACCGTGGTGATAAAGACTCTTCTCAAAATTTTGAAAGATCCATCTTTAGGAACATATCATGCTGCTGTTATCCAGGCTATAATGCATATTTTCAAGACTCTTGGTGTTAAATGTGTACCATTTTTGGAACAGGTAATAGCAGGATTTTATACGGTGATGAACTCATGTTCATCTTCAATGCTGGAAACATATTTTCAACAATTAGGAGATTTAGTCAAGATTGTTAAGCTTCATATTCGTCCATTTTTGCCCGAGATTTTTGAGCTAATCAAAAAGTTTTTCGGTAATACCAACTTACAAGTTACCATTATTGGAGTCAGCGAACAAGTGAGCAGAGCTCTCGATGACGAGTTTAAAATGCATATGTTAGATATCACCACACTGTTTTTGGATGTTTTGGACGAGGATAAAAGTCCGGGAAAAGTGGCCACATTACGAATTTTGAGAGCATTTGTTGTTTTCGGAAATAACATTGAGCCATATTTCCATTTAATTGTCCCACAAATTGTCAAGTTGTTTGAGTTTTCTCCCCCAAATGTTAGACAAGCGGCTATAGAGACTATCGGTAAGTTTTCTAGAAATATATCGCTGAGCGATTTTTCATCAAGAATTATTCAACCTTTGATAAGACTTCTTGGTAGTAACAGTAGTTACGAATTGAAGACTGCAGCCATCAATACAATTTGTATTGTAATTGTTCAAATGGGAAACGAAGGTATTGTATATGTTAACGTTGTTCTTCAAGTACTGGTTAAGAGTAATCTACAATTCTCTGTATTTGATCAGTTATATGACAAACTTTCAAATGGTGAACCTCTTCCAACAAATCTGATCATCGATAAAGATATGTACTCAACTCAGCAGGATAATTTTGAAATTGAGGCAACGCCTAGAAAATTGACTGTCAATCAACAAGCATTGAGAAATGTTTGGGATTGTAGTCAACGTAGAACTAAAGAAGACTGGCAAGAATGGATAAGAAGATTGAGTATTGAATTATTGAAAGAATCACCTTCTCCTGCTTTGAGAGCTTGTTCAGCTTTGGCAACAGTATACCAACCTTTGGCAAGAGACTTATTTAACTGTAGTTTTGCAAGTTGTTGGAATGAACTGCATGTAAACTATCAAGGTGAACTTGCTCAAGCTTTTTGTGTTGCTTTATCATCACCAAATAATCCACCTGAGATTCATCAAACTTTATTGAATTTAGCTGAATATCTCGAGCATGACGATAAATCACTACCTATTAGAATTCAAACTTTGAGTCAATATTCACAAAGAAGTCATGTTTATGCGAAGGCATTACATTATAAGGAATTGGAATTCATTCAAGAACCAACTACTCCAACCATTGAATCTTTGATCAGTATCAATAATCAGCTACAACAATCTGATGCAGCTATTGGAATCTTGAAATATGCTCAAGATCGTCATGGTTTACCCCTGAAGGAGACTTGGTATGAAAAGCTGCAAAGATGGGATGATGCTTTACGTGCATATAACGAAAGAGAAAAGGAAGAGCCTGACTCTATGGAAATAACAATGGGTAAAATGCGTTGTTTACATGCTCTTGGAGAATGGGAACAATTGGCAGAGTTAGCCAAAGACAAATGGGATGCTTCAAAGTCTGATGTCAAAAGGGCCATTGCTCCTCTTGCAGCAGCTGCTGCATGGGGTCTTGGATCATGGGACTCTATGGGTACTTACATTAGTGTAATGAAACAAGAATCTCCTGATAAGGCGTTCTTCAATGCCATCTTATGTTTACATAAGAACAATTTTGATGATGCTTCTAGTTTTATCTCCAAAGCTAGAGATCTTCTTGTTACAGAAATCACAGCATTGGTCAGCGAATCATATAACCGTGCATATGGTGTTGTTGTTAGAGTCCAAATGTTAGCTGAATTAGAAGAAATTATAAGGTATAAATGTTACCCACAGGGTTCTGAAAAGCGTATTTCGATGAGAGAAACTTGGAACAAGAGATTACTTGGTTGTCAAAGGAATGTGGATATATGGCAAAGAATGCTAAAGGTTCGTGCACTTGTTGTGAAACCTAAACAAGATATGGATATGTGGATCAAATTTGCCAATCTCTGTCGTAAGAGTGGTAGATTGGGTCTTGCCGAGAAGTCATTGAATGCCCTACTCGATGATGGTGGATCCAGTGGAACTCAAGCTCACAGAGCCCCACCTCACGTTGTCTATGCTCAGTTGAAATACATGTGGGCCAGGGGTCAACAACGTGAAGCTTTGAGTCACTTGATTGATTTTACATCCAAACTCTCTCGTGATCTTGGTGTCAATGAAAACGAAGCTATCACACAACCATTACCAACAGAAGTTCCAGGTGCTACTGAGAATGTTGAGAAATACACAAAATTATTAGCAAGATGTTATCTCAAGCAAGGTGAATGGAAGATTGCCTTACACAGCGATTGGACTGATCAAGAAGCTTCAGGTATTTTGGGATCTTTCCTTCTTGCCACTCATTTTGATAGTTCATGGTACAAAGCATGGCACAACTGGGCTCTTGCCAATTTTGAAGTGATTTCTCCACAAGCTAAGCGACTCAAGAACAACACAGAAGATGGCTCAACAGTGGTGGATGCTGCTGATGGCAAGTCCATTTTACATTACGTTGTCCCAGCCATGAAGGGTTTCTTCTATTCAATTGCTTTATCTCAATCGAATCCTTTACAAGATACATTACGTTTGCTTACTTTATGGATCAAATACGGTGGTATTGAAGAGGCTGCCAGAACCATGAATGAAGGTTTCCAAATGGTGAAAATTGACACATGGTTAGATGTCATTCCTCAATTGATCTCACGTATTCATCAAAAGGATCCAATAGTCAGCAATTCTCTTTTGACTTTATTATCCGATTTGGGTAGAGCTCATCCTCAATCATTGGTATATCCTTTAACAGTTGCTATCAAGTCTGATAGTGTTTCAAGACAAAGGGCTGCATTGACTATCATTGATAAGATGCGTGCTCATAGTTCTTCCCTAGTTGATCAAGCTGATCTTGTAAGTAATGAACTTATTAGAGTGGCTGTTCTATGGCATGAAATGTGGTACGAAGGTCTAGAAGATGCTTCGAGGTCTTACTTTGGTGAACAAAATGTAGACAAAATGTTCTCCATTCTTGAACCTCTTCATCAAATGTTAGAGAGAGGTCCTGAAACCATTCGTGAAGCATCTTTTGCCAATGCATTTGGAAAGGAATTGAATGATGCTCACCAATGGTTGATAAACTTCAAGCGTACCAAGGATTTGGCTTATTTGAATCAAGCTTGGGATTTGTATTATGGTGTGTTCAGACGTATATCTAGACAATTACCACAATTACAAAACTTGGATTTGCAACATGTATCTCCTAAGTTATTGAATGCTAGGGACCTGGAATTAGCGGTTCCAGGTACGTATCAATCTGGTAAAGAAGTCATTAAGATTGTGAAATTTGAGCCAATATTTTCTATCATTACCTCCAAACAGAGACCAAGAAAATGTAATGTACTGGGAAGTGACGGTAAGAACTATCAATACCTCTTGAAAGGTCATGAAGATATTAGACAAGACAGTTTAGTCATGCAATTGTTCGGCTTGGTTAACACATTGTTGGAGAATGATCCCGAATGTTTCAAGAGACATATGGATATTCAACAATATGCAGCTATTCCATTATCTCCAAGTTCTGGTTTACTTGGTTGGGTTCCAAATTCTGATACTTTCCATGTATTAATCAAAGAATACCGTGATCCAAGAAAGATTTTATTGGATGTTGAACACCGTATTATGTTACAAATGTCACCTGATTATGACAATCTAACCTTATTAGAAAAAGTTGAGGTGTTCACATATGCTCTTGATATTACAAGGGGGCAAGATTTATATAAAGTATTATGGTTCAAGAGTAAGTCTTCTGAGGCTTGGCTTGATCGTCGTACTACATATACTAGATCATTAGCGGTCATGTCTATGGTTGGATATATTCTTGGTTTGGGAGACAGACATCCTTCTAATTTGATGATGGATAGAATCACAGGTAAGGTAATTCATATTGATTTTGGTGATTGTTTTGAAGCTGCCATCTTAAGAGAAAAATATCCCGAGAAGGTTCCTTTCCGTTTGACTAGAATGTTAAGTTATGCTATGGAAGTCAGTGGTATCGAGGGTAGTTTCCGTATAACAAGTGAAAATGTGATGAGAGTTTTGAGGAATAACAAAGAGTCCTTGATGGCCCTCTTAGATGCCTTTGCTTATGATCCTTTGATCAATTGGGGTTTTGATTTCCCATTGAGAGAGATCGTAGAAGCAAGTGGACAACCATTCCCCAACTCCAATTACAATGAACTCTTCAGAAATGGCCAGATAACAGAAGAAGAGGCTGCCAAGATGGCAGCTCAATACAAGTCTGATATTAGAAATGTCAGAGCTGCATATGTCTTGAAAAGAATCACCGATAAGTTAACAGGTAATGATTTCAAGAGGTTCAAAGAACTTGACGTTCCTCACCAAGTTGATAAACTTATTCAACAAGCTACCTCTGTAGAAAACCTATGTCAACATTATATTGGTTGGTGTTCTTTCTGGTAGAATAAATATGGATTTACAATAAAAGCAGGAATTTTCAAAAGTAAAATAAAAAATAAAGTTGGTTTCTCTTATATATAAAACCCCAGTTTCGTGATTCTCATTAAATTTCATGTATAATTATTTATTATATCGTTAAGAATACAGAAGCATTCTTAAATAATATATCTTACCCGACTGACGTCAACAAGCATCGTTCCTGAAGCAAGCTCGTAAGTATATCATTCATAATGATTTGACTATATTCTCCCATTTAGTAATCACTGGATGATCACTTGTCTTCATCTTCAAGTCGTCGTCGAAATACTTCAAATTCAGTACTTTTTGAATATTCACTTCATCCATGGCATCATCGTACACCTCCTTGGTACATCTACCATCCTTATGAAGTTGCTGTATTTGCATCAATATTCTTCCAACTTTCACACCTAATGTAGCACCTAAAGGATAACCTTCGTCAAAGCCATGCTGCAGACTCTCTTCTTTGGCATGTCCTAGACCGTCCAAATAACCTTGCTTAGCATGCTTCCTTTGCAAGGCACGAGACTCTACATGAGATGGAACGTCATTTAACTCTCCGTAATGTTCAGTTGTCTGTGGGATGAAGTTCGATTCGTCGTTATCGGAGGCCCAAACATCCTCTTCCTCAGCGGCCTCCTGGGGGTCTGACTTACCATTTTTGCCGCATACACAAGCTTTGGAATCACACGCCATTAGAAAATAATCAGGTCCTCTCGAACTTATAAGCACCCCGTGGTGAATAACAAAACTGAACCCCAAAGATCATCCAGACGTACATCAGTAAGGGCTTCTCTAAAAAATCACAAGAAATGTTTAAAAACCGCACGCCGATAGACGCCGAAAAAATAAGTTTCGTTCCGCTTCTGAACTGACACCTTACCCGGCACTTCCCGCGGCACCTGCAAGCAATATGACTTCAATTTGCCCGAGAGGAAAGTGCACACAAGTTTTTCAAAAGTAAGGAAAGGCAATGGCACACTTTTGAGAGAAGGGAATAAACTGCAGTCTTGTTAACCATCTTGTACTTTTATACATCTAAGTGCATCAACATTTACAACGCTTGAGCATATCGACAACAATTTCAGCAGAAGTGTTGTATACGATTGCTTTTTAGCCGTTCATTTTCAACTTATACAGATTACCCCGTTTATCTTGTAGCTTATCGTTGTCTCCTCGGATACAAACCGCAAGCCTATTTTTGAACTGTGTCATATTATAGAATTAGCATAATCCATTGGACTATAACTGCACATTAGGAATTCACGATAGCCACATACCATCAAGCATACTAAACTATAAGGTACTGCTTGTTATATGGATATTGTATTTTCAAGTTTTTGAATCACATCGTACCAGTTCAGTTTACTGCACAAAAAGGAAAACACCAAATCTCAGCCTTTAATATATAAATTCGGATTTATCCTGTTATAGGTGCTGGAAACCTGCATCATTATTCGATATTATCACAACTTAATAAATATCAATTACACTCATAAACAGAAATCGATTCTTCAACTGAGATCCTTTCCATCGTTTAACCTCAAAGAACTTGTCTCTCCTTTTTCCTTAATATTCAATCTAGCATCATTATGACTGATAATATCATTACACAAGTCTCACAGACTTCCCAGGTTGAAGCTGTACCACAACCAGAATATGGAGATGATTATAACACTGAAATAAAAATGAATTTACGTAACAGTCTATTCAAAATTACAAGAGACGACTTAATGGCTCTTCCTGAAAGTATATTGTTATGTTTGTTTCCAAATGGTGTATTTGTAGATATCAATGGTAACGTCATTACCAATTTAACTGAAGAAGATACAGTATATGTCAACTTTTCTCCTGAATGTTTCCACTATATATGTGAAGTGTTTGACGCTGCTGTTCGTGATTTACAAATAAGTGAGCAATTTATGAATCACCCACCTGTATATGATCCAAATGATCCAAATATTCTACATGACAAACCATCAATCATTGTATTACGTGAGGATTTAGATTATTACTGTATCCCTCCTATAAAAGGTTTGGATTCAGAAACAATGAAGAAAATTAAACTAGCGGTTGGTGAAAAGTTGGTAGAGAATCAAAGAATTTTTGATGGTCTTGGTTATCAACCAGGTAAACAATTAAAACCTGCAGAACAACACTTACTGGATATGTTGTGTTCTTCAGGTTTTTCTGTTGATGGGTTATGGGGTCATAGATCATTAGAACCAGGAAAGACAGTTGTATTCTCATTATCATTAGTTCGTCTTAACAATAACACTTCTGAATCACAAACTCCAGAAGAAGCACCATCATCTCCATCATTAAATCCTGTATCTTCCAGGGGAAGTACAAGTGCCAAGGAAGAGAAGAGAAAATCTAGATTCAGTACATTAGCACATACGATATCAAAATCAAGATCAAGTTCTCGTGCAAAGAGAGAAAGAAATTCAACAGCTACCAAATTATTATTATTTTGGAGGAAGCCAGCTAGAAAATGTTGGTGGTCCGATCACACTATAGAAGTCGACCTATCCTCTCTGAATATCAAAGATGAACAGGGAAATCCACTAGGTACAACTGAAATCAAGATACATATAAGAAGAGTTTGGACGCTGGAGCTGTCTGTGATTGGTGTACAATAATTTCATCAATTAAACACTCACTCAACTCTTTCATTTATTATAATAACACATACTAATATTTTTTTCCTCATTTAATTCTTGAATCACTGGTAATATTGTTTTTGTTTCAATTGCATTTTATGGCTTGTTATAGAGAATTTCTGATGCATTATCAAATTTGTCCCTTGAACGTTTTTCGTCTCCATAGATTCTATTCATTCATGGAATCTTATGAAAAAACGGGAGTGTACACTAGATACTTTTTTCCTTGCCTCTATTCTTTGTTTTGTTTTTAGTTTTTTCTAATTTGTTTGTTTCTTTTGCACTAATTTTTTTAATTAATTTAATAAGTATTATCTATTTATTTATCAACGGCCATTGAACGGTTTTTTTCCATACTTTATATTTATTACGGATAGAAAATATAGAACATGATTGTATAACCTTTCCGCCAGAAAGAAAATAATAATAATAATAATAATAATTTTAAATCCAAATATATATATGTTTATTAATATGACCCGTTATTTAGTTTTGATACATATTTTAATGCTTAAACAAGATTGTTTTATCTTTTCCCCAGTAATAATAATAGTATATATGATTAATGAATCATTCACTAATCAGCCTTTGTAATTCTCCTTTATCAAGAGGATTAACATTACAAGGGCTTTTTGGTCTGTTACCTTGACCATCAAAGAGACTCAAATGGTCATGGTCATGTTCATGTTCATGTACAAATCTTTCTTCTTCTTCAAATAAACTTCCATATTGACCGTATTTTTGAATATCCTTTTCATAAAACCAGTAGTAATGTTGCAAGAAGAAAATGACATCACTTATTATAACTTCAACACCTAATAAGAATTTAGGGAAGTTATTTTGAATCTCTGACAAGTCTCCCACTATGATAACATCCAACAATAATTGAGTTACTGATAACACAGCACCTGTACAATCAAACCAAACCATTTCAATTGGCCATCCATGTGTTGATTGTCTATTATAATTGTAATAGATCTGAGGAATATTTTTACATACACTCATACAGATCTTCAAATAACCCATGACATTGAGCAAGTCTAAATATTGCCAACCCAGTAAATTATCTCCAGTGTCATCAGTAAGTTTAATGTATAAACCAGTAACAAGAACAAAGACAACAATTGATGATATGATAATTTTACAGGTTAACGATACCAACTGATTGTCATTTTTTTTGAAATTCCAAAGGTAAACTTGAGAAAGTAAAATTATATTACACATGAACACATGCATGACAAATACAAAATCATTTACTTTGATCAAAGGATACCTTGGGAATTCATCATCTGGTAATGTATACCTCTGAGAGTATTCTTCTCTTATATAGCTGTTGAAGACAAGATTACCATAATAGGTACCGTATAGTACATATCCAAATGTATTGAAGAAACAAAAATCAAGGGATAATCCTTGTACAGATTTCATTCTGATATTAGAAATAATTGGAGGCCATGCTCCAATTCCCCATGCAGTAGTGTATAGCCATCCACAAGCCTGTGATAAAAACTCTAACATTTGTAAAGCTGTGTCAATCTATTTCAATTCCTTCTTTGATCAATATCTTATTCTCCACCAAGTCTAACAAAGAGCTGTCTAACGATGTCCTTATTGTAAATTGTGTAAATGAGTGTGTGTTCAAGCGCTGGTAATCACGGCAATGAGACTAACTCCAAATAATGTTACTAATAGACCCTTTAATGATCTGATCTAGTAACAAACCTGTTGCTAGTTATTCGTTTCACTTGAATGAAGCAAAACAAACCAACCTTGGTAAATTAAATCCCCTTTCTGCCTTTATCTTATCGATATAACAATGTAGCGAGAGCCTTATCGACGCAGATAAGTGCCAATCGACCCAAGTCATATTTGCACGTGATCATGTATAGTATACTTTTTGTTCGTTGCAGCATTTGATTTATTGATCACATTGTTGTATTTCCTTTGTCCCCATAACAAGCAAACAAGGGTTTAAGTTAACCCACATCAGAGGGTTGAGTTATTAGTGGGGTTTTACTAATTGTGTTCAACAGCAATGTTATTAGAACATATATATAAATTTATATGGCGAAAATGGAAACTAAGTGGAATGTTCCGTTCATGTTCGACGATCAACCGGTGAGTACTAACGTCAGAAAGTGTAAATATGAATGTGCCACAGACTGATTTGGGAATTTAGTATGCAAACCATAATTTTTTCAGTATTTTAGGCCTCGTCTATAAAATCGTCCATAGCACAGTTGCTCTAGACCTTTTGTTCCTTTTGGTTTGACAGAATTAGCTAACCGAAACTAAGGGTACATACGTAATAGCAATTCAATATATATCTGGATTTGAGCTGCTATTATGATAGAATGTTCCCCACGTAAATAATTAAATTTGTAGAAGCTAACTAATCTGAAAATCTGTAAGTTGTCAATTTGAGGTGATTTAGATATAATATTTCATCAACTCTCAATTTTGATGTTGGTGTTCTTCCTATAGAGGAAATTTTGACATGTAAATGGTGGAAAATGTAAACCAGAATTGCATCGAGCCCTTCAATCACAGAGAGGGGGCACTTAGTGAGCTGGACACGAAGGCAGCTTGTGAAAAGGTACCTTGACACTTTATCACTGCCACTGCTACTTCCAACTCTTTCGGGGATCACCGAGCGCACCGAGCCGGATCAAGGCAGCGCACTGCTCTCAACGCTGGTTGCTCCCATGTTGCTGCCACTGTTGCTGTTATTTGCTGCAATTTGCTGCCGATTGCTAGTGTAGAGACAGGAACTAACCACACCTGCTGAACTCACTGCCGCAGTTCCATCTGAAGTGTGTGCCCTGCTTGGTATTTGAATTTGAAAATCTGGGTGAAAGTGAAAATTATGTATGGAAAGGGAAATTTCAAAACACTGAGATTTGAGAACTTCAATCTTTGTCAGTGTTACTGATAAGATTAACTCGTAACTATATGCACTCGATATGGAGATTACCTGAATTCGTCAATATCTAATGTATTTTAACCACTAATATGCCGTCCTTGTGTGATTGGAATTTTATAATCGCCACCCCGTAAAAAATAAGCCTCTATAATATGTAGTAGCATATGAATACTCTTGTTGTTGGATTGCTAAATATGTACGCTTACCAAATTTGATCTAAATTTTTGGGGCAAGTATACTTTTATATATAAACTCGATCTAGTCTTCCTTTGATATTATAATTTTGTGAAAAGCACTATTGACCATCCCATTGATCAAATAACTTTTATACAAAACGATTTCATCACAATGGACAGACCATCATCGTTAAGATCAAGACTATCATACACCTCCCTTCGATCAGTGATCGAAGATCCAAAGACTAAGATCAACTTCTATTTGATTTGGATTGTGATTGTAGCTTGTATGGGACCACTTCAATTCGGTTATCATCTTGGTGAATTAAATGCAACTGAACGTGTGCTTTCTTGTAAAGTATCTCTCCCGAAATATCCTATCGATTATACAGATACAATATACGGTAGACATGGGCTTCAACAGTGTATTCCCATGGAGAGCAAAAGTTTTGCTCTTGTTACTACTATGCTTGCAATTGGTGGTTTACTTGGATCATTATTTGCAGGTAATTTAGCCAATCAATATGGTAGACATAAAGTATGTTTCTTGAACACAATACTTTATTTCATTGGATCAACTACCCTCATATTTGCTAATTCTATTAGACAACTATGCGTTGGCAGATTAATTGCAGGGTTTGGAGCCGGATCTGCTTTAGTCGTTTGTCCAATGCTTATCAACGAGATCACTCCAGTCAGTCACAGGGGTATAATGGGAACAATGATGCAATTTTTCGTTTCATTTGGAATCCTTTTATCTCAACTCGTAAGTTTTTATTGGGCTAATGATCAAGAATGGAGACACATGTTCACTTTTGTTACATTTTTATCAATTATCAACTTTCTATTGTTATTCACAATTCCAGAATCTCCAAAATGGCTAATCACCAGTAGAAATAATTTCGATAGAGCCACAACCATCCTGAGATCAATCAGATATACAAACTCTGAAGTTGAATATGAGCTATACCATTGGAAGCAACTCATTTTCCCCTCGTATACAAAGTATGACGTTGATGAAACAACTCAATTATTACCTATTAGATCAAGACGTGGGTCTTTAGATACAGAAACTTCATCCATACCCATGAGTGTATTTTTAACGAACAAAGCATATAGACGTGAAATGATTGCTGTTGTCCTCGTTATGACATCTTCTCAATTAACCGGTATGAATTCAATTACATTTTACGGTGTCTCCGTATTGAGTACTGTTATCTCTTCGAGTGTATTATTCATCAATTTAATGTTATCCTTAGTGAATTTGACTTCTGTTGGTATTGCATCTCCTTTAGTAGATGCCTTGGGAAGAAAACCTATGCTGTTATTTTCCATTGGTATAATGGGAATTTCTTCCGCTATTCTTGGTGTCAGTTTGACATTCGGTTGGTCAATTTTAGCATTTACATCCGTGTTCACATTTGTGGCCGGATATTCTCTGGGTCTAGGTCCAATTCCATTTTTAATAATCAGTGAAATGACAGAACACCATTGTATCGGAGCTGCTCAAAGTTTTGGTACTTTCCTTAATTGGGGAGCATCTATCTTGATTGGGTTTTTCTTTCCAATCCTGCAAGATTTGTTTGGTGGTTATGTTTTCTTGATTTTCACTACCCTTTGTTTTTTCTATTTCATTGCAACTTATAAATTGGTTCCAGAAACCAAAGGTAAGACAGACTATTCCGAGGTATGGGAAAACTTCAGCGGTTAAAGAAGTAACAGCATCTAAGCTCTTGGTCAACGCAGCTCAAGGTTCCCATGTTTTTATTGAGTCGTCAACTTCGACATTCAATTGCTTCGAACTCTCAGTTCATATATCTTATCCTATCATTTCGACGATCCTTCGCCCCGCTTTTCAACTGTGAGTCCCCCAACTATATAATGACCTGCCTTTAAAACATCCACGGCATACTATATATCTGTATAGTGTAATAAAAAGTACTTCTTTTTTATTTCTCATCTCCTAAATTTCCCCGAGGCGCGTATATGCGGGTTATTCCCCAGTTGGGTAAAAAAATTGAGTAATGCGCATTTCTTATCTGGCGCATCTTTCTCCATGGTTTGATATACCCGATTATGTTTATGTATATCGAGTAATAAGAATCCATCCGACAGTAACCTGAACAGTATATATGAAATTAAAAGTATGCTCTTGAAGTTTGTGGAGAAGTATTGACCTTCCTGGAATACCAAAGTGAGCTTGTTATCTCTCCTAACTTCAAAACGAATAATGACAGTTGATCAACAAAAAATTGCACCATCGTTGAAGCGTATTCCAGCTGAGGCTCCAATTGAGGAGTTTGTAGAGGCCTTGCAGAAGGATGGTTGTGTTATCGTTCAAAATTTTGCAACAGATGAAGATCTCGATAAATCATACGAAGAAGTGAAACCATACTTGGATCAAGATAAAGCATGGGATGGTAAGCTATTCCCACCTGAAACAAAAAGATGTATGAGATTGATTGGTAGAAGTAAAACAGTTCGTGAAAAATTCTTCTCTCATCCGGTTTATCAAGAGTTGGGTGAAAGATTTCTTGCCCTAACTACTACCAATTACTACAGTCAAACTCCAACTACTTATACGTCACATCCTTTACTAAGTATTTCCATGACAATGGATGTTAGACCTGGGGCAAAAGGTCAAAGAATTCACAGAGATGATAAGAATCATCATGCTCGTCATGTCAAGTCCGATGAGTACGTTCAAGGAAATGACGTGTTATTTGGTTTGATGGTACCTACAGTTGATACGAATATTGAAAATGCTGCAACAAGATTGATTCCAGGGTCACATCTATGGGGTGATGAAAGACCTCCATACGAAGAAGAGTTGGTTCACGCCTGCTTGAAAAAAGGAGAAGCATTGATTATGTTAGGTTCTTTATATCATTGTGGCTCTGATAATTTCTCTAAAGATAGGGACAGACCAATGCATATCATGTTCATGTGTGATGGTGTTCATCGCCAAGAAGAGATCTCTTATTTGGTTTACCCTATTGAGGATGTCAAAACATATTCTCCTCTTGTTCAACAAAGATTAGGTTGGAAATCATCTGCTCCAAACCTTGGTTGGGTCGATTTAAGGTCTCCTGAATTCCTCTTGGCCAATGAAAATGACAATGAATTCGGCCATGCTGATCTTGATTAGGTTTACAATTTTATTTATTCAAAATATAGAGAAAACAAGCTGTTTTTGCGATTCGAAGGTGTATTTAGCAAGTGAAACTTATAGCACTAGTTTCTTTTATATATGTACAATGTTCACTGATGGATTCAGTGAACGAGCTAAAAAAATGAAATAAAATGAAAAATGAAGGGCATAGTAATCGTAATCAACGTAACGGCGGTAAAGTTGCGTAAATTCAAAGCGCCTCACAGGCACTTGAAATAACCTTGTAACAATAAGATAAGCAAGGATAATAAATAAATAAATGAATATGCACTAGGGCTTTGACTTCTTTCTTTATGAATTTAGATGATGAAAGCGCCAAGACCTACTAAGATCAAATTTCCAATTACAAAATTGTTGAAGAAAATTTCAAAATTGGTTCTTTTGGAGTATGTATCAATCAGTCGAAGTTGTAGTTCCTCTTTGTAGGACATCAAACATGCGAGTAATTCAGAGACAACATTGTCCATCAATTTGTTAGTATTAACAAAAGCGACAGCTTCTCTACTGTTTTGATTGAAAGCATCTCCGGCCTCTATTATATTCTTAGGGACCAAGGTGTTGTTGAAACTCAATAAGGTACATATATCAATCAGTTTGCAGTCTTCTAATTTTTGAATGACTCTAAACTTCACTGGAGGTAAAGGACTTGGATTCCCTCCTACAACGTTATTGATATTCATGTTGTTAGCTTCATGAGACAATCTGTCCAATTCAGATCCATCAAATGGATTTTCGTCGATTTCAACCGGGGAATAGTTACTCAACCCATATTTCTTATCGTTGATGAAATTAATCAGGGATCTCATATCATCTTCGGAAACATAAGGTTTACCATTCAGTGTTGAATGTGGCAAGATACTTGGCATAGCAGCCTTCAACTCTTGGAAGCCAACTTTCACATCAATGATAACGTACTTACTTGGTGATGTAATTGTAATCTCTTGTTCATCAGAAGACTTTTTGTAGAGTTTTTCAAATGAATTACGGAAAATTTCTCTCCAATTCTCTGTGAACGTCTCTTTCTCATCAGCTGGGAACATTATATCTGCAACTATATCTACTTTACAGCTTTTAATCCAATTGAACTTGCAACTTGGATCGGTATACGGAAGCTCAATTTGGTCAATACGTAGAGTTGTGGCTTTTTCCCAAGGATCTTGAGTGTTTGCTTCCGATGAATCCAACCCGGAAAAATATGCAACTTGGTTTTGTCTCTTGTGTAACGTGAATAGAGAATCATTGATAGTTCCTGCGCAACTATTTGAATTCAAAAAATCGTAGATCAACCAATCACTTCTTAGTCTTTCCAACTCGCAGTTGAAGATTGCTAAGTTTATTGGAGTATCACTGGATTTCTTTGATTTGATAGAATCATTAACCAATTTGAAAGACTCATTATGAACATAGTTGTATTTATCAACGCCAAATATTTGGACTTTTGAGTCTCTTATTGTGAATGATCCAAATTCATAATCATTGAAAAGAGCATGCTCTATAGAATCAGATTCAAGGTCTTGATCATCATTGAATGTGAGATTACCTTTTAAACCATGGATTTCTACGTCTTGAATCAGACCTTTACCTGAATAGTACTTACTAAATGAAAGAGTGATGTTGATAGAGTCTGCCTTTAAGTCATAGTTGAATATATCGTTACCCTTTTCTTTGGAAACAATTGAGATATTGTTAAACTTGATTTTACCATCTTCAAATAGAGTACGAAAATTTTCAGAATCAAACTGAACATTGAGATTGTTATCAATTGTGATTATTTTCTTCAAAATGTTTCTGAATACTTTGTTTTGACTCAACTCGTCGTCACCAAGTAGTAAGTTGCTAAGATAGATCAGAAGACCAGCAAAAGTGGTTGTACCGATAATAATCCAAATAGCGTTACCCATCAATATCCATGATACAAATGCGGAAACCTCATCAATGTTAAAAGGTCTATTCTGACGTATCAGGATCCATTTGAGCTCTAACCAAGCTTGGATAAGGGCACTTGAGCCCTTTGATAACAATCCCAACTTCTTGGGGTCTGGCTTGTCCGAGAAAAATCTTAATGCAGACTTTTGATTCAAGAAAGTAGGTTTGAGTGATCGTTGTTTCGATAACAACGGAAAGCTTCTGGTTGCATCTTTATGTATGGTATAGCTGAGAAACCTTTGCTGCTGAAAATATGTGAAACCTTTGGGAGCCGTAGGCACGATTTTCACAAAGTTGCTTGCGGGTCTTGCAGAAATAGACAACCACTTAACTTTGAGTGGATTTGACCCAACTGCAAGAGCTAACCCAGATGGTACCATGCCTCGAAGTATGGTAGTATTCATATCTATCAAGCGTGATGAAACTTTGATAGTAAATCAGATAAATGTACAAGTTCAACAGGCTTACCGGAAGTTATTTAAAAAAAAATCAAAAAAAATTATTGGCTGAAAATGAAGGCCCTTTTAATGGTGCAAGGCGTTTGTGAGCCGCGAGTAAATATTTACCTAATTTGTTACGCATCTCGTGATGTTTCATTGATGAGCTCTTGTTGTTTATATATTATGTAGTTACTGCCAAACATGTTTGATGATCTATAAATGGATATTCCTAAGAAGAATTAAAGTTCAGAACACTTTCAGTTCAAATCTTGGAATTCAAAAGTGACAGTTGGTTTGACTTTAACATCTTGGAGGTATTTCGAAACTTTGGCAAAGATCTTGTCTGAGTTGTATCCAAAGTAGTTATATGCGTCCTTACCTGGTAAGGACTTACCAAATGTTGACATACTGATACCGGCAGTAGCATATCTTTCCCATCCGTTGACCGCATAAGCCTCGATGACAACAGTAGGGAATAAAATATCTCTTTTCAATACAGAGTGTTTGTAGTCAGCTGATTGTTTTTCAAAGAGACGTTGACATGGGAATGAGACAACTCTGATGTTATAACCTTTAGCTCTCAATTTGTCTGCAGTTTCAACAGCAAATACCATTTCAGAACCAACACCAATAATGATCAAATCTTCGTTCTTTCCTTGTTCAAAATCTTGAAAGATATAACCACCTTTCTTTACTAATTCTCTATTGGAGTATTCTGGATATTGTTTCAAGTTTTGTCTAGATTCGGAAATCAATGATGAAGTGTGTTCGGCTTCGATAGCAACTTCCCATGCACCAGCAGTTTCTGTGGAGTCACATGGTCTGATGTAGTAGAAGTTTGGTAATGCTCTGTAGAAGTTAGCTAAAGCAATAGGCTGATGGGTTGGACCATCTTCACCAGTACCAATAGAATCGTGTGTTCCGACGTGAATGACCCTCAAGTCCATTAAGGCGCCCATTCTTACAGCAGGAGCAGCATACAAGTAGAACATAAAGAATGTTGAGGTGACAGGAATAAACGTACCCTTGTTGTAAGCGGCTATACCATTCGCAATAGCACACATTGCATGTTCTCTGATACCATAGTGAATATATCTACCCGAATAATCACCGTTAATACCACAAGAAGTTTTGATATTTGGATTTTGGAAATCTTTCTTGCCATTCCAAATCATGTTAACAGATGGTGATAAATCAGCAGTGCCCACCATGAAGCTGTTGATTTTCTCAGCAAGAGGATTAAAAACTAACCCACCCGATTTTCTGGATGCGGTATCCGCAGTTGGGAATGAATTTGGAATGAGCTCTTTCCAATTTGCTGGTAATTTACCTTCAACTCTCAACTTAAACTCACTTGCTAATTCTGGGTGTGCCTTAGAATATTCATCAACCAAAGCAAGCCATTGTTTTTCTTCATTCTTACCTTTAGCAACTAAATCCCCAAAATATTCGTAAACTTCGTCAGATACTTTGTAGTATTCATCAGGATTGAAACCATAATCAATCTTTAATTGTTTTACGTTATCCTCACCTAAAGCAGCACCATGAGCGGCAGCTAAACCTTGAAGTTTTGAATCAACACCAATAATAGTATGAACATTGATCAAGGTGGGTTTATCAGAGACTTTAGCGGCTTCCATTGCTCTGACAATTGCAAGGATATCATAACAACCGTTTTCAATGTCGATAACGTTCCAGTTACAAGCCTTGAATTTGGCATTGATATCTTCACTGTTAGTTAAGTCGATGGAACCATCACAAGATATTTGATTGTTATCGTACATAACAACTAAGTTGTTTAATTGTAAGTGTCCAGCTAAGGAAATTGCTTCTAAGGCAACACCTTCTTGAAGACAAGCATCACCTATCATACAAAAAATGTTGTTGTTAACAACTGGGAAACCATCACGGTTATAAGTTGCAGCTAAGTTTTTTGAAGCGACGGCAAGTCCAACTGCATTAGTAATACCTTGACCTAATGGACCAGTAGTGACTTCAATACCTGGATGCTCAATCTCAGGATGACCTGGACAGTAAGATTCGATTTCAGCAGAATGATAACTTTGTAATTCTTTCATGGACATGTGTTCATATCCGACTAAGTGGTGGAAAGTGTATTGAAATAAGCAAGTGTGACCATTTGATAGAACAAATCTGTCACGATTAAAATAATCTGGATTGGATGGAGAATATCTCATAACATACTTCCAAAGTGAAATACCTATAGCAGCCATACCCATAGCACCACCTGGGTGACCACCTTTGTAATGTTGAACCAAATCAGCAATTAAGCATCTGAAGGTTTTAAGAACAAGGTCAAATTTTGGTTGATCTTGTTTGGCTTGAACAATTGAAGGAGCTTGATCAATGGACATTGTTTCGGAGTACTCTTTTCAAGTGTTTTTTCTATTTATGAAATCGGTTGATTAGCCCGTTGTATATTTTTATGAGAAATCACCCAGATAGTACAACTGAAACATTGCAAATGAGAATTCACCAAATCCTTATATATATAAACCTTTTTATCTGAGTCCTGAGTTAACTTTTAAATCACAGCTTCTCTTTCCCCGCGTAAGTCTCCCAATTGGGAACACAAAGCGGAATTTTCTTCTCGCACTTTGCCAGCCGCTCTATTTCCCCGGCTTGTTCATGTCGCTCGCATTTTTCCCCATACAAACTGTAAATACTTGTCCACCTGGGGAAAGAAAGTCATTGAACCATTCGTGTCAGTTCCTGTTGATTTGAATCTAGACCAAAAAACCCCAGTCGAGCGATAACGGATCAGCAAGGTCACGACAACAAAAAATTAGATCTCAAATTGCCGCCTCCACACTACCTTCGAAGGCTCACTTCGTGTTCCATTATCCTCTAATTAATCAAACTCTTGTTTCAACTTGGTTCAGTTCCTTAGTTGGTACCTCTGTGCAACTTGACTTAATTTGGTTCAGGTATCCTCGGGAAGTTAGTTTGAGGTGTTCTGTCTCAGAGATTGTGTGACTAGAAACAGAAACATAAATATCGGAGATAACAAGGGATCGAAATTTTCAGCATGAGCTCAAATAAAACTGAAAAGATCAGAAAGAGAACCAAAAGAGTAAAGACAGGGTGCTTGGTATGTCGATCGAAAAGAAGAAAATGTGACGAAATGAAGAATATAGATGAAACAACAGGCAAAGTGAAATGTCGATATTGTTGTGTGAAAAATTTAGAATGCAGTTGGCCTGCTTTGCAGTTTGGCCCCGTGTTCATCAATTCATCTCTTGATGACCGTGAGGTTATTGAAAAGAAGAAATCAGACACATTCAAGAAATCAAGTTTGATATCAGAACCTGTGACGGGTAATACTTATACCACAAAAACAAATGACACTTCAAGATCCGATCATTCAAGATCAAACTCCAATGGGAACATGTCAGAGAATCATGAGCAAAATGAAATGGGGGATGTAAGTATCCCCGGTGGTTCCAAGGATCTTGCATCGGTAAACCGATCCGAAAGCAAATCTTCAGTTTCTTATAGTGGTCAGCAAAGATTGCAGCCGTTTTCACTTGGTATTTTGATGAACGAATCAAATGGTGGAACAGAGAGACAAAATAAAACTGACCAAACTTCATTTCCATTCACTCAGAACAATTCATTTACTCAGACCGGTCTTAACTTTAGCAAATCCAGTAACATGCTATCTAAATCTATTCCCAACTCTGAAAGTGTGTCAAATCTTAATGACCTGGCCCAGACGTCGAATATTCATATTCAAGGTAATGTTGGCATTAAAACCACGCCCAATGGTTTGATGTCAGGTCCCACTTTTGACTCTAACGGAAGCCCCAACACAAGTTATACTAATCTAAAACCAAGTACAAGTACTTTGAGCTTCAAAAATTACAACTTCAATCTCTTGCATACATCTACCACTCCCCTAGAATCGAGCTCCCAAAAACCGACACCTCAATTGTTGGGCAACACATATGGTAATATTGAAATAGGAGACATAAATAAAGGACTGTCATTAAATTTCAAGGAGAAAGACCTTCTCAGGGAAACAACGTTACACAAAGATGCATTGGATTACAATAATTTTGTTGATATTCTCGAAGATACTCAACCACAATATTACGATATACCAGATACATTACGTGATTTTATGTATCTGAATGCGGCTAACCAATTGCAATCGCCTTTGTCTATACCTTCTGATGTCCCTCCTCTAGATGTTTTCAATGAGTATTTCAGAAGTGATAATTTTGCAAATATTGAACCTCCATCACTTACCGATACAGATAGAATATTATTAATGAGTAATTATGTCAACGAGGTAGCGCAGTGGTTGGATATGTTCGATAAAAATAGGCATTTCGGTCAAATACTTCCTGCAATTGCTGAAGACTGTCCTTCTTTGTATTACTCGATTTTAGCTCTAAGTGCCAAGATGTATGAAAATACACATCAAAATTATTCTAAAGATATGGCACTAACTTTATATCAATACGCGTTACAGAAACTAGTTGGATGTTATGATGGTATCGATACGGCTTTAAGAGCTTCGTGTGTTATTTTATGTGTTTTTGCAATGCTCAGCTCCTCTCCAAAGACATGGAGACGTAATCTGGAAGGGTGTGCTGTTCTATTCAAAAGTCATGGAATTCACGGTTTTAGGGAACCAGTGGAACGAGCTATATTTTGGTGTTTTGTCAGAATGGATGTATGTGCAGCTGTGATAGGGGAACAAGTTACAATAGTAGATTCAAAAAGTTGGTTACCCCCTGGTAATTCAATATATGATTCTGAGAGTTTATTCTTGAAAGAAGTCTCTGATACAAATTGGGATATGTATGCCAATTACATGGTCTACCTCTGCTCTAGGGTGATGAATTTGATTTCCGGTTCAGATTTGCGTGATAAAGAATTTGAGAAGGAATGGAAACTTTTATGGGAGGAACTAAGAAGATGGGAAAGTAATAAGCCTGTGACCATGAAACCCATTTTTGAATCTGATGAAGCTGCTTCAACATTTCCCGTCCTTTTGTTCTCCAATCCTGCTGGGATTAGTGGTAACTCAATGTATCATATGGCCACTATATTGATGTTGGAGAATAAGCCTAGATTGTTGAAATGGTCATCACTTCAAAGCGAGTCTTCTGCCAAGAGAGATGGAAGTACAAACACTACAGATAACTCATCAACATCAAGTAGCTCTCTATCATCTGCTGTAATTGCAAACAATAGAAACAATTATCTTTCAAATCAGCAACATATGCATTCAAAGTCATTGACATGGCATACGAGAAGAATATGTGGAATAGCCATTGCAAATGCTGACCATGGTGCTCGCACCAACTCATTGCAACCTTTATGGGTTGCAGGTAGACTGACAAGTAGTGTCGCGGAACATAATTTAGTGCTGAAGCATCTCAATGATATCGAAAAAGAAACTGGGTGGCCTACCAGATATAGGGCGAAGGACTTAATTGAATACTGGAGCGGGGTTATATAAAGATTATTGATATATATATGTATTATTATTTACTGTTGACTATTGCTGTTCTTCTGTTTATTTAGGTGTTAGATACTTATATTTCGGTGGACCGAGATCTCTTCCCAATTGCGGTTCGGTTTTTGGAGAATTTGGAGTGTGGGTGTGTGAACATCATTTTGCACCAACTAAATTAAATAACATTGAGTTGAAATAAGATTAAGATTCAGTAACCTAATTTACAATCATTAGGACTAAAATACCAGCAAATACAGACATTCGTGAACCTACTGTTTGGAAAACAATTTTCGTTCGAGGGGGAAAGAAAACGGAAGATGGGGGAACTTGAGCCCAGATTGTTGATTTTTGTTTTTTTTGCATTTACCCCCAGTCGAGCGCTGCGATATATAATGCAAGAGTCCATAAATTCCCAGGGTAGCTCATTTTGAGTTAACACCCTACTCTCCGTCTCTAAAGTAAACCTGATCAGGAGAATTAGCAGCGCTCTGAGTTGGGGCATCAGGTGAACTCTACCCCAGTGATGCTCAAAGAGGGTTAGTAACCGGAATTTTGATTTCGAGAATCGTTTAGTCATACCAAAAGGGTAACTTATATAATCTCGGAGAGCGCATATGTGGGAAACTTTCAAATAGGTCAGTTTAGCACACTCCTAATTCATCCGCACTATTGTTTTCTTAAGTTTCTGGGGTATGCATCATACACAAAGCTCCTGTTCAGTTACGTAAACCCGAAAATAAACCTTTAAGCCTCCACTTTTATGTTCACTAGGGTTCGATTGTATAAAAGGACTCTACATTCCTTATGTCACTTTCATCAGATTCAAGAGGAGCCTTCCTTATTATTATCCATCTTTTTTTAATTCTAGTTCTGTTTCAGATCTGAACTTTTCTTTTTCAAAATAAAATAAAAAAAACGATGTTGGCTTTAATATTCCCTTCATTGAAAAATTACTACGGTTACCGTGGTGATAAATTACACATGGCTGTTGCTCTAGCAGCTTCATGTTCATTTACATTATTTGGTTACGATCAAGGTGTTATGTCATCTATGTTGACTTTACCTGAATTCACCAATATTTTCCCAGAAATTGATGCTACTGCTGATCCATCTAAATCTACAGTACAGGGTGCTGTTGTTGCTATTTATGAAATTGGTTGTATGGGTGGTGCCTTATACGCCATGTTTTGGGGTGATTCTTGGGGTAGACGTAAAATTATTTGGGCTGGTTCTCTAATTATGATCATTGGTGCTATTTTGGAAAGTTCAGCTTACCAATTAGCTCAATTAATTGTTGGTCGTGTTGTTTGTGGTATAGGTAATGGTTTATGTACCGCTACTGTTCCAACATGGTTATCCGAATGTGCCAGACCTGAAAGTAGAGGTAAGTTATTGATGATCTCTGCTGCTTTGAATATCTTTGGTGTCATGACTTCTTACTGGGTAGGTTTTGGTTTCTACTTTGTTAAAAATTCTGCTAACTGGAGATTCCCAATGGCTTTCCAAATTGTCTTTGCTTTAGTTATGATTACAGTCATTATGGATTTACCTGAATCTCCAAGATGGTTAGTTAAAAAAAACCAACTCACTGAAGCAGCTAATGTCTTCTCTTGTTTAGAAGACTGTGAACCTGATGATGAATTAGTTTTAACTAAAATTAGAGAAATTCAGGAATTATCCTTAGCAGAAGACGATGGTTTTGCCTTCAATAAATTATTTACTTTTGGTCCAAACAGACATTTCCATAGAGCTATGTTGGCTTGTTTCTCCCAAGTTATGCAACAAGTCTGTGGTATTAACTTGATTACCTATTACGCTTCTTCTATTTTCCAAAATCATTTGCATATGACTGCTGTGAAGTCAAGAATCTTGGCTGCTTGTAATGGTACTGAATATTTCTTAGCTGCTTGTTTTTCATACGTTGTCATTGAAAGAGTTGGTAGAAGAAACTTAATGATTTCTTGTGCAGTTGGTCAATGTATTACTATGATTATTCTTTTCGTTACTGGACTTTTGATTGAAAAAAGAAATGATAACAAGGCTGCTGTTGCCGCTACTGTTTTCTTATTTGTGTTTAACACGTTCTTTGCTGTTGGTTGGTTAGGTATCCCATGGTTGTACCCAGCTGAAGTTGCTCCATTAGAAATTAGAGGTACTGTTAATGGTTTATCAACTGCTTGTAATTGGGTTTTCACCTTCATGGTTGTTATGATTACTCCAGTTTCATTCAGTAACATTAACTCTTACACTTACTTAATTTTCGGTTGTATCAACGGTTTAATGATTCCAGTCTGTATTATCTTCTACCCAGAAACAGCTGGTAGATCACTCGAAGATATGGATAAAATCTTTGAACAATGTAGTCCAAGAACTCCTTGGGATGTTGTCAAGATTTCCGCCAATTACGTTTCTAAAAAGGATGACTTCGCTATGAATGATATTGAAGGTAGTGGTAACAAAGCTTCAACTGTTCATTTAGAACAAGAACACGAATCTGAAGAGTTAAGCTCAGCTTAGTTCAAAAGTCCACTTAAGCTATTACACTTTACTACGTAGATGTGTATTTTCATAATTTTCTTTGCCTTTTTCAACACATATTCAATATAAGTTGGTTATTTATTTATTTTCACGTAACTCGATATTTATTTTTAACTACTAATTTCTATTTGGATTAATTACAAGAACCAAAACCTTTCCCCAGACGAATCCAGACGGTCGATTAGTCGTGTGGGAAAAAATTAACAAAGGTCAAAGGGTCATTGGTTTTTTTTTGCAACTGTAATCTCCCCGTGGGGAAATCGGCACTATTCTGTATATTTTCCAACTTTTTGTTGAATAGCTGTGCTTTACCCCCTTTGTATACATTTGTTAGTACGTGTTCATGCATTTTAAATAATAATATTCTAAAACATCTCGCAAGCTCCGGCACTGCCCGCCCCACTTTTTTGAAGCTGGGGTGACTGGGGTAGCGGCTCAAGGTACCCAGCTCTAACAAAGCCCCAAAGGGGATACTTAAGAGTCAACCAAATCTCGCACACCCCAGTGAACTTTTAACTTAAGAGATCACGCATCAAGTGCAACGAGTACTAAGTGTCCCGATTGGTAACATTAAGCAGAGTTGATATTTTTATGCTGGCTGGTTATTGATCAATTTTGGTGCCAGCTATGCAGTTCGATGGGGGAATAGCGGGTGTAACAAGGTAAATTTGAATGATCAGGTTAATTACAGAGTTATTGAACGTATAGGTTGAAGCGCTCCTTGACCAAAGACCAGTCATGGAGTTTCGAAACTAACTATTCTGTTTGAAAAGAGGCAAGCGGATAGACAACTTAACTGATTATCTGAGAATCAAAACCTCAAGCGGAGATATTGTTGTATTAGGTAGTTTAACCATCAAATTCATTTTTCCAGGTTAAACGCTTATACTAATAAAAGTATAGTGTCTAATATTATTGATTTTTTTTCTTTGTCAATTGGTTCAACTACTATTTACTATTTATCCGTATATAAATATTATTACTTTCTCCGTGTTTCTTCTTATACCAGTGTGTTTTTGCAATCTTTCCTTTTTATTTCTCTTTGACAAATAAAACACTTCCTCGGATAGAAATATAATAAATAACTACGATGACTAAATCATTTGAAGATAACGTAGCTGATACCTCATACATTTTAGATAACTTAACTTTACTTCCACGTGCCGACCCACCAATTGAAGATACCCCAGTTTTGGATTTATTTTCATTGAAGGGTAAAGTATGTGTTGTAACTGGTGCTGGTCAAGGTATTGGTTATTACGTTGCTGAAGCTTTTGCTCAAGCTGGTGGTGATGTTGCTTTCTGGGATATTTATGATCCAGCTGAAAAGGCCTTACAAATTGGTAAAAAATACGGTGTTAAGACCAAGGCTTATGCTTGTGATGTTACCAATGGTACAAAAGTTGCTGAAACAGTTGCTGAAATTGAAAAAGATTTCGGTACAATTGATGTCTTTGTGGCAAATGCAGGTATTAATATTCCAATTGGTTCTATAATAGATGAATCTAATGTTGATGATTCAGGTTGGAAAAAAGTTATGGATATTAATCTTAATGGTGTTTACTATTGTTCTAAATACGTTGGTAAAGTTTTCAAGAAACACGGTAAAGGTTCATTAATCTTTACAGGTTCAATGTCAGGTCACATTATAAATACACCAGTTTACCAAGCTGCTTATAACGCTTCTAAAGCCGCTGTTATTCATTTAGCTAAATCATTAGCAATTGAATTCACTGGTTTTGCTAGAGTTAATACAATTTCACCAGGTTACGTTAACTCTGGTATCAATGATCATTTACCAAGTGCTACAAGAAAGAGATGGTGGTCTGTTATTCCAATGGGTAGAGAAGGTAGATGTAAAGAATTAGTTGGTGGTTACCTTTATTTTGCTTCAGATGCTTCCACTTATACCACTGGTTCTGATTTAATCATTGATGGTGCTTTCACCGTTGTTTAATCTTAGTCAACCCCAACATACACATACACATACACATACGAATAGATAGATAGATAAATATAGATATCTGCATTTTCATATCTATATACCAAGTGAATCATACATTTTTCTATCAAATTGATACCTAATAATGTTAATTGAGAGATATTTATAAACTTTATAAACTGAAAAAATTGAATATATTAAATTTATATTTTCAAAGAATTAGTAACGTAACCTCTATAATTTAGCCTTGATGGATTCATTAGTAACTGCAATACATTCTATTTCAACGAGGATATCAGGATTTGGGAAATCAACAACAACACATGATCTAGCAGGTGGTGCGGATACACCTTTCTCTTGGAAATATTGAGAGTATATTTTATTCATTATAGTTCTATCTTCTGGGTTTTTGATAAATACAAGACATTTTAATATATTTTTAATACTTGAACCAGATTTAGACAAAGTTAATTCCATACTTTTCATTGTGTTTATAGTTTGTAATTTTATATCACCTTTTGGTAATTTACCAGTTGTTAAATCTGAACCTGTTGAACCTGCTGTGAATACAAATCCATTATGAACTGCAGCTGGGGAAAGAACAACATCATTAGCTCTTCTTGGATTAATATCTGACCATTTGACAACCTTCATTTTGTTATTATTTATTTAATTTTGGAAATGGGTATAAGTAAAAGTGAATGAAAAGAAAAAAAGATCAGTATTTATATCTACCGCTTATCATAAAATAAAATGTCGGAACAATTTATCAAATCTTACTGAGGTTCCGACATACTTTCCCAATCCGGCAGTGTCTCTGTTTTAGTTATTGATTTTTGCAAAGTCACAAGACAAGGTAGAATAATTGAGTATTACCTATGTATACAGGTACGTATAGTAAGTGAAGCCTGATTATGTGAATCCACACTGCATGTAGTCTAGTATAACTTAGAAGGGTTTGGGCTTTACTGACGAGTAAAGACGATTTTTCATTCACATTATCAGGTACATCAGAGTTTTTCATACTCATATTTTACCGCTGTGTTTGAACACAATTTGATATTTATAAGATAATTACAGAATATAACAATGAGATAAGTAATTACAAAGACTTTTTTTCATTAATTTTAAATATAAAATTATAAAAATAGAAATAATTTGGTGAAAGTATAAGGTAGTAAATGGTATTTTTGATTAATATTTTTCAATTAATCCATCTTCAAACAAAAGAGTAAGACCAATTCAAAAATTAGATTGAATTAATTTTTATTCTTTTTAACATCTCCTGATAGTCTATTAAAAGTGTTTTTGATATTTTTAAAGGATAAAATGAAAGTATTGATTTAATTTTATTTCATGATGACAAACAACAACAAATTTGAATTAATTTTTTATTAAGTTTAAATTATGAATGCATATTAGTTGAATTTTTAATTATGAAACAGAATTGATTTACTTTCTTCTGAAAGCACAACCTTCAGATAATTTAGCCTTACCACCAGTTGGGGAACATAAAACAGTGGTACAAGAATCACAAGTAACAGCGGTTTGAGCGTGTGAGAAGACAGTTGTGATAGTTAAACAACCTGGACATCTGACATCCATGAAGAAAGATCTTGGAGCTTGAACTAAGGTCTTTAACTTATGTTTCTTGGTTTCTGAAGCTTGAGTTGGGTGAAGTAAATCTTGAACTAAAACCTATAGTAATAAAAAGAAGATAACTAGTTAGTAACTTGAATCTGGGTGGAAACTTGTGCAAATCATAACTATATTTCTTAATATTCCATTTGCAATCAAAATTAATCATAGGAACCGTATGTATAGGGTACTTTAACATTTAAGTAAAATTTTCAATCAGTTGAAATTTTTGAAAAATGACTTATAATCAACGATAAATATAGTGAAACTTTATTTAAATTAACTCAAATTGAAAGTATTGATGTAGTTTGAGTATATTGTGATACTTTATTACAATTATGAATAGTAATTAAACATATTGAATAGAAAATTTTCATCTTTTTCAAATTTTTATTGAATTTCTTAAGTAATGAATTATCCCTTTTTCTAATGATTAAAATGATTCAAATGGATATTAAGATACAGATTTAGATGATCATAGTGTATTTGACTTGAGTACATACCATCTTGACTAAGCGATATTATAAACGAAGATAATAATTATGAATTAACAAGAATAAGACAGTAAAATGAATAAAATAGTATATAATAAGTTAATTAAATGAAAATTTTAACCATCCATCTCTCTCTCACTGCAAAACCCTCACTCACTCACTCACTCACTGAAAACTCTCACTCACTAAGAATTTCTCACTGCGAAAAAGTAACTGAAAATTTGAGCACGGAAAAAGGGCGGGTAACCCTGCTTGCTGGCACGTTTGCAAGGTGGCAGTCTCGCAGATTGAGGGGAAAAGAAATTATGAAATTAAATTAATTAGCTGATTTAGGTTATATAAATACACGTCACACCGCGTGGTTTCTATCATTTATGTATTGTGACTGTGCTACACTACACACCTCTACTTGGTTAATATCCCAGACGCGACGGTGGTTAAAAGGCGCAGTGTTGGTTCGGTATGCCGGGATTTGGCTGCCAAGGCTGTGTTTATCATGTTATACTCTGATAATACTGATAATACTGATAATACTGATACTGATAATAATAAATATATATGATATTAACTTCATAACTACTAATAATAAGATAAAGAGGGGTGTGGAAACTATATAAGTAAAGTAAAAGTAAAGTAAAGATAAAGATAAAGATAAAGATAAATTGAATTGATAAATAAAGATATAAATAGAAAAATGTGGTGGGGTTGTTAGGTGTTGGTGTTGGTGTTGTGTTGATCTGATATTTAGATGATTTGATCTGGGTTGATAAGGGTAAGGGTAAATAGCAAGCAATGGGCAAGGGATAGGTGTTGTGATGTTGTGTTAAATGATATTTAGTTATACGAATTGAGTTTTAAGCTTTGCTAATTGATAAATTATTTTATATTGATGATATGATATGATAAGAAGTAGGTATTATACTATATGATTTGCATTGAGTTTGTATGTTGTTTTAGTAATGGAATGGGGGGGGAAAGAAATGTGTAGATTATTATTTGTCGGGATGTATTATAAATAAGATAGTGTTGATTGTTTTGATGATTTCTTTTAACTTTTTTTAATATTTTTCAATTCATTTGCTGTTGTTATATTATACTATATTATATTATATTATATTAAAGAAAATAAATAGAAAACAATTTTCACACATATAAATATAATCATTATTTCTTTTTTCTTCCTTATCACTATACTAAATTAATTCATTATTTTGCTGGTTTTTTTTTATTTTTTGGTGATTGTAAACCAGGTGGACCTTGATTATTAAAAGTTTTTTTCTTCTCTGAAGGTTTTAAAATTTGGAAAGAACATAATAAAGAATCATCAACTGACATCATTGCACCTGCATTATCAAATTCTCCACAATAATTTGGTGCAGAAAATAAAGTAACTAATTGTCTTTTACTAAAAAATTCATAACCATCTTCAACAACTTGATGAGCTCTACAAATTAAATCCATATCATGTTTTTGTAAAAATCTTGAAACAACATCAGGACCAAATGTAAATGAAACACCTCTATCATTTTCACTCCAACCTGTTATATCTTTATCAGGATCAGACCATAATAAATCACATAATAATCCAACATCTGGTATATCGGTTGGTCTCATAACTCTTCTAATTTGATCCATTGTATTTAAATCTGGTGATAAACCACCATGCATTGTAAAAATCTTTTCATCAATTATAGCAGCAATTGGTAAACAATTAAAACAATCTGTAAAAGTTTTCCAAAGTTTAATATTATAACGTCTTTTACATTCATCATAAAACCCATAAATTCTATTAATTGATGCACATTCATGATTACCTCTTAATATAAAGAAATTTTCAGGATATTTTATCTTATATGCTAATAAAAGACAAATTGTTTCTAATGATTGTTTACCTCTATCAACATAATCACCTAAAAATAAATAATTTGCTTCAGGTGGGAAAGCTCCATATTCAAATAATCTTAATAAATCATAATATTGACCATGAATATCACCACATATTTTAATTGGTGCTTCTAATTCTAATAATATTGGTTGTTGAATAAAGATTTCTCTTGCTTTTGTACAAAGATATTTTATCTCAAATTCTTGTAATTGAACTTGTTTACCAGGTCTTGAACCTCTAACATCTAATAATCTATCAATAATAGATTCAATATCTGCTTCCTGTAGTTCAGCCATTGTATGATATGAATATATTCTGATGAGGGGAGAGTTGATTTGTTTTACTTCAATTCAATTCAATTCAATTCAATTCAATTCAATTCAATTCAATTCAATTGGAATAGTTTGAAAACGATGACAATAAACCTGTGTCAAATGAAATTAATAAGATATCCCTAAAAAAACACTATTTGTTTATGTTTTTTTCAATTGATTAATAATAATACCCTTTAAGAAGTCGATCAATTAATTGAAATTGTGAAAGACTAAATGTATAACTCTATGAAGGGATGAATACAACTATGATCTTAAAGAAGGTAAATTTATAATCGTTGTTATAAATTCAACTAATATATATATATATGATGATGTATATGAATATATTTGAAAATCAAATGATTGATCAGTAATGAGTTATTAGTTTCAATTGCGATATAAATTGAATCAGAATATCCTAATCTTTCAATTAAATCAAATAAAAATTAATTTAACGCGTGTCTCTTTTTAACTTATTTATAATTTATAACGAGTCAAAAAACTGGAAGAGATGGGAAAGATCAATATAGTAATAATGTTAAGATGGAATAATAAAATGAATCAATCAATCAATCAAACAATAGGATATAAGACCAGTGAGTGTATCTTTATAGGGGAATAGTGGTAATAGTTAGAAATATATATAAAAATATATGATAATATTATAATGATAAGATCAAATTGTATTAAAGAGCAGCAAGGGCAAAGGGTTGACGATTGTTTTATTTTATTTGGTTTTAATCAGTTGTCTCAGCAGTGCTTCTGAGATTTCAATTTCTCAATTTCTTGGATTCTTAAGATTTTGCTCAATTGGGAAATTTGCAAGCGGCGCACGACCTGGTGGTTTTTTTTGGCTTTTGCTTTTGTCGCGTTTTGTCGCGTTTTGTTGTGGGTGTTGTGGGTGGGTGTCGTGAGTTGTGTTGTGGGGGTGTTGTTGGTGTGTACGGGTGTGAGTGTGGGCGTCGACGCGCCGCGACGGTTGTGATTAAAATAGACGGGTCGCTGGAAGGGATGGTTTTTTTCTTTCTTGAATTTTTCAGTCTCAGAGAGAGAGTTGGTGGATGTTAAAAGTTGATGCGATATATTACAAGGTGGAGTAAGGGATCTATATAGTTCTATTCTATACAGCTATACAGTATCGTTAATCACACATAATGCTATTGAGCAGCAGGGTATTGAGACGCTCAATTTCTCGTCTTCATACTACTTCTATAAGATTAGTTTCAACTTCTAATAGTGATGATCTAATTCAATTACCAAAAGTTCCTCAATTAGATAAAGATCATTCTTCATTACAAACTCTTTTCTCTAAGGAAACTATTGAAGATGTTTATATCAAATTCTCAAATCTTAAATTAGACGATTTGAAATACGCAATTGAAGAATCTCCAAGAAGAGAAATCTTAGAATCACATTTTATCAATGAAAATTTATCGTCAAATGAATTAAGTGATATCTCAGCTGATACTACTACTCCAAAGGATGATACTGATTTCTTTGATAACTATATCTCAAATAAACCAAAAACTGAAAAATCTGATTTGAAATCTTTTGTTTCTGATGAATATTATTTAGAAACAAATAATCCAATAATTGATAAATATTATAAAGTACTTAAAGATACCGCTAAAAAACCACATGAATCTGTTATATTTCAAAATGCTTCAAGTATTTATAATTCATATTATTTCTTATCTTCATTAAAACCAAAAAATAACAATACCCAAACTCAAACTCAAATTCAAAAACCAGATTCTTCATCAGTTTATTTTAAAAAACCAGATATTTATAAAGAAATTACAAATTTACCAACTCCTGAATTATTAAAATGGATTAATAGTTCTTTTGGTTCTTTGAAAGAATTTAAAACTTTATTATTCAATACTTCATTGGCTTCAAGAGGTTCAGGTTATACATGGTTATTATTAAAATATATCAATCCAAATAATTCAGCTTCTTTATCTTTATATCCAACTGATAATTTCTTAAAAGATGATACTTCAACAAAACATTCTACAATGGTCATAGTAAATACTTATAACGATGGTGTTCCTCATCAATTAAGTTCTGGTCAAATATCAACAACTAAATCATTTTATGATAGAGAATTAAAAGAACAAGAAGATTTGAAAAAATCTAAAAGAAGACAAATTTTATTAGAAAAGAAAGAATCTTTATTAGAAAATAAACCGTTTGATTATAAGAAAAACATTGCCAAAATTGATCAAGAATTAGAAAAAGATCTCTTATCACAAGAATCAAAAGATCAACAACAAAAGAGTAGTGAATTTCTACATCCTGATTTCCCAATTTTAACTTTAGATAAAGCTTTAGATGCAATTGGTTCAAGATCAACAGAATATTATTATAGACCTATCTTCTCTATTGCTAATGCTCCAGGTGTTTACTTAAGAGATTATGGTGTTTATGGTAAAGAAGAATATTTGGAAAATGTTTGGAATCATTTAAATTGGGAAGCTTTAGAAGAAAGATTAATGGGTCAATATAAGAAATGATGATTCAGTCCTTTTACATCACTCTCATAAATACATAACACTTGTAAATATTAATCATAAATAAATAAATATAATTACTTTATATATTTATTCATTCATTCACTTATTTGTTCATTAGTAACAATTATCCGAACACAACATTTTAAGGTGTCGCGGGTTGTTCACCTCTCGGCTTACGACTTTTGGATATTACTTATTTTTAAGCTACTTTTCAAAGGTAATTGACTAGACTATGTACATCCATTGCATGCATTACTTTAGTATACAAAGAAACTGAAAAATCTCGTACAAATAGACACAAAGTAAAGAAAACAATTGAACGCCTGAGAACTTAATTTTATCAAATTTAGTTTTTTACAAATGAAAACGCATACTTAAAATTAAGTAAAATTTAAGAGTTAAATTACCCATGATAATACATTAATATATACACCTTAAAAAACCTAAATACCAGGAAATGAGAATAGAGAATCAAATTTATCCTTCAATAACGTCTCTTAATGCATCAACAACATCTAAAATAGCTGAACATGCAGGTGAATCAGGATAAGTATCTAAGAAAGATTCACCATGATCACATGATTTACCTATTCTTGGATCTAATGGTACCGAACCTAAGAAATTTAATCCTAATTCCTTAGCTAATGCTTCACCACCTCCTGTTGTTGGTTTGAAAATCTTAGATTCTCCATGACAATTTGGACATACAAAACCTGACATATTTTCCACTATTCCTAAGATCTTAATATTTGCCTTTCTACAGAAATCTATCTCTTTTCTTACATCTAATAATGCAACTTCTTGTGGAGTAGTTATAATTAATGCACCATCAACACCAGCTTCTTTAAGATATGTCGTTACTGATAAATGTTCATCAGAAGTTCCTGGTGGAGTATCAACTAATAAATAGTCTAAATGACCCCAATCAACGTCTTTCAAAAATTGTTTAATCAATCCATTCTTCTTAGAACCTCTCCATATAATAGCACTATCTTGATCAGGAAGCATAAATTGAATTGACATCATACCAAGATTATCACTAACATATACAGGTGACCAACCTGAATTTGAAGTATGAACACTTTCATTTTCAGCACCCAACATTCTTGGTAATGAAGGACCACATATATCAAGATCCATTGCTCCAATCTCTAAATCTAAATCAGATGCTAATGCCCATGATAACATTGATGTAAAAGTTGATTTACCAACACCGCCTTTACCACTTAATATAAGAATCTTATGGTCAACAGATGATAACCTTTCATTTATCAAAGATATATCAGGGTCTGGTCCTTTTGGTAAACTCTCACATATGGACTGATTAGCACATCCACTACAAGCATCTGATTTACCAGCATTATCACTCTCTGGACCAGGACAATGTTCCGGTTCTGGTGCTTTCAAACTCTTGTTCGTTGAAGCAGGAAGTGGCAGATCTGCCTGAGACGACCCTTGTGACTGTATATTCTGTACTGCTATCATCGATATATACTCTCAATCTACGTATAATCTCCTTGTCTAACCACCCTTGTGTACACCAACAAACAAACAAAGACTCATCTATTAATAATTAATAATCAATCATCAAAAGTCAAGAGAGGCAAGAAGGAGCTTTTTTATCTTACAGTCCCGACGCGCCGATCGATGCACAGTTTATGAGAAAGTTCGTGTCTGTTTGATTTGGCAACTTTACCTGATTTGATCTGGTTGGAATATCACAAGGAAAGGGGGGTTTATCTTGGTTCGGGATAGTGAATTGGATATTTGTTAACCGTTACCTCTCTTTCCACGTGTTTATACTTGTTCCTTGGGTCAATTGATAGTATAACTGTACATTTCCATATACTACATATATACGCAATACATATAGAGAATTCCAATATTCAACGACACGGTTTTTCAAGATGGTTTCTATAGTTGAAGATATCGAAATGGATAACAAAGAGGTTGTGCCTGTTGCAGCCAATGGCAATGATGATTTGACGTCAAATGGGTTTGCATCATTTGATGCTAGTGGTGCTAATACCCCGAGCTTGAAAACGAGTAAGGACAATGGTGATGATAACAAAGACGATTATGCTCATAAATTAAGTATGTTCCCAGGTTATTATAAAAAATTAAGCATTGAAGAAAAAAGGAAGTTATACCTTGTTCAAGATGAAAACTTAACCAAGAAACAATATTTCAATCCTGTAGAGACTGCAAAGAGATTCAAATATTTACTTGGTTTAACTGATCTATTCTCTCATTTCATAAATTCTAAAGCTACAAAGGATAATAGATTTGAAAAAGTTTTAGAAATTTTAGAAGAAGATAGAAAAGCAGCACAGAAAAAGAAATCAGCAGATCATCGTAGACGTAAGACTGAAAAGGAAGAAGATGCAGAGTTGTTGAAAGATGAAGAAATTGAACCTAAGAAATCTAATGGTAATGATTATACAACAGAAGGAGGTATTGGTGAAGTTGATTTGAATTCTACTTTTGAATTTAATGAATCACCAGCTTATATCAATGGTAAATTGCGTCCTTATCAAATCTTAGGTTTAAATTGGTTGATTTCTTTGGCTGATAATCATTTATCTGGTATATTAGCAGATGAAATGGGTTTAGGTAAGACTTTACAAACCATTTCATTTCTTGGTTATTTACGTTATATCAAATGTATTCAAGGTCCATATTTGGTTATTGTTCCTAAATCAACTTTAGATAATTGGTCAAGAGAATTCAAAAGATGGACACCTGAGGTGAATACTGTTGTTTTAACTGGTGATCAACAACAAAGAAATGAAATTATCAATTCTAGAATCTTGAAATGTGATTTTGATGTTATTATTTCATCATATGAGATTGTTATTAGAGAAAAATCTGTATTGAAAAAATTCCAATACGAACAGATTATTGTTGATGAAGCTCATAGATTGAAAAATGAAGAATCTCAATTAAGTCAAATTATTAGAATGTTTTACTCTAAGAGAAGATTATTAATTACCGGTACTCCATTACAAAACAATTTACATGAACTTTGGGCGTTATTGAATTTTATCTTACCTGATATCTTTTCTGATTCAACTACTTTTGACGATTGGTTTTCTTCCAAGGGTAATTCGAATGAAGAAGAAGGAGAAGAAGAAAGAGGAAAAACAACAGACACAACAGACGATAAATCAGATCAAGGAGGAAATGAAATCATTACTCAATTACATAAAGTCTTGCATCCATTTTTATTACGTCGTATTAAATCAGATGTTGAAACTTCTTTATTACCTAAAAAGGAAGTCAATGTTTATTTAGGTATGAGTGATATGCAAAAGAAATGGTATCAAAAGATCTTGGAAAAGGATATCGATGCTGTTAATGGGTCTAACATTAAGAAAGATTCAAAGACAAGATTATTGAATATTGTTATGCAATTGAGAAAATGTTGTAATCATCCTTACCTTTTTGAAGGTGCTGAACCTGGTCCACCATTCACTACAGATGAACATTTAGTTTATAATTCACAAAAGATGAAAGTCTTGGATAAATTATTGAGAAAATTGCAAAGTCAAGGATCAAGAGTTTTAATCTTTTCACAAATGAGTAGAATGCTTGATATTCTAGAAGATTATTGCAATTTTAGAGAATTTGAATACTGTAGAATCGATGGTCAAACAGAACATGTTGATAGAATTAGAGCAATTGATGAATATAATGAACCAGATTCAAAGAAATTTGTATTTTTATTAACTACAAGAGCTGGTGGATTAGGTATTAATTTGACTAGTGCAGATGTTGTAATCTTATACGATTCAGATTGGAATCCACAAGCTGATTTACAAGCTATGGATAGAGCACATAGAATTGGACAAAAGAAGCAAGTTAAAGTATTTAGATTTGTTACTGAAAATGCAATTGAAGAAAAAGTTATAGAAAGAGCATCTCAAAAATTAAGATTGGATCAATTAGTTATTCAACAAGGACGTAATTTAAACAATAAATCCAATGGAAATGATTTAGCTCAAAGTAAATCTGCATCAAAGGATGAATTATTAAATATGATTCAATATGGTGCACTTGATGTATTGAGTAGCGCAAGAGACAATGAAAATAATAAAGATAATTCTACTACAACAACAAGTGAAATGGATGATGATGAAATTGAGAATCTTTTAGCTAAATCTGAACAAAAGACAATGGAATTAAATTCCAAATATTCCAAATTAGGATTAGACGATTTACAGAATTTCACAAGTAATGGATCTGGTGAAGGAGGATCTGATTCAGTTTATGAATGGGATGGTAAAAAATTCGAAAAGAAGAAAGTTGGAGGATTATTAACAGGAGATGGTACAGATGGTGTTAATAGTGATATAAATCATTATCTTGGATATTCATTCATGATGAATCCAACTAAAAGAGAAAGAAAAGAGAATTATTCAATTGATGGATATTATAGAGACGTTTTAAATACTGGTGGTAGAACTTCAACACCCAAGATAACTGGACCAAAACCACCAAAACAATTATCATTATATGATCATCAATTTTATCCTTTAAAATTACATGAATTACATGATATGGAAAAGGCTTATTATCAAAAATTAGTCAAGAATCATAATAAGAAAAATTCAACAACAACAACATTGACAGAAGATGATGATGATGAAAAGAAGAAAAATCTTGAAGATAAAGAATTAGAGGAATTAGAAATTTTCAGTTCTAGAAAATTAACAGAAGAAGAAGAAGAATTGAAGAAAAAATTAATTCAAACTGGGTTCCCCAATTGGTCAAGACGTGATTTCTTTTATTTCATTCAATTGAATTCTAAATATGGTAGATATGCAATCGATACAATTGTTGAAGAGATGCAAATCTATAATAACAATGAAAAGACCAAAGATGAAATATTGGAATATATTAAGACATTTTGGGAAAGGTATCAAGAAATTGATGGATATGAAAAATATATCAATACAATTGAACAAGGTGAAGAAAAATTACGCAAATATAAGATTAATAATGAAGTATTAAGAAGAAAGATAAATCAAAGTAAATTTAATCCATTGGTTGATTTAACTTTGAAATATCCACCATCTAATTCAACTTATTCTAAATTAGAAGATAGATACCTTATTGTTTCAATGTTTTTAAAAGGTTTTAATAATACTGAAAATCATAATTTATTATATGAAAGTATAAAACAAGATATTCAAATAAATAGTGATTTATTCAAGTATGATTTCTTTTTACAAAGCAGAACACCATTAGAGATAAACAGACGTTGTAATACATTGATGTCTTGTTTGTTAAAAGAATTCGAAGATAGAATTCCTGGAATGGAAAAGGAAATTAAGAAGAGAAAGTCTTCATCAGCAGCGCCAGCATCGGAAAGCACCAAGACTACTAAACGCTCTGCAGCCGGTGCTTCTTCCACTGGCAGGACCAAAAAAGTTAAGACCAAGTAGTCTTAACTAGTAAGTTTATACACCAAAAACTGTCTATATATGGATAAATAAATTAATCAACTAAACAACTAACTAACAGTACTTTTCTTTACTTTACTATACTTTGAGAAATAAATCAAAAACACCAACCACGCGCCACATCTGAACCCCCTGCTGTGCCAAGACAGCCCTTCGTGGCTGGTAGCACAAAGAAAAAACAATCGTGGCTGGTGGCTTCTATAATATTCTCTGTGGTTCCGAGGCTCTGCGCTCTTCTCTTTTATTATTAATCGGATCTGGTGTTTCTTTGGTCACCTCAACAGTTGTGGGAGTGGTGGGAGTGGTGGGTACGTGTTTATAGCGGGTATTAGTTCAAGAAACTGGCAATTGTACAGCGTGCCGGAATTGGACACCATCAGCGGAAGTATGTATATACACCAGTAGCACTCTTATAATTACTGCCACCAGCCTTGATTCTCTCTGTGTTTAATTCCGGAGAATTTCCGGTGGAGAATAGAAATGGCTGTGGCGAAACTCATCGCGCGGTCTGGCCCATGAAAAATATATGTAAGCGAGCGTTCTTAACATGGATGGATATATAGATATAAATATCATCAGATTTCATTTCACCATTTCACTATCTTGTTTACTTGTTCACCTGTTTACTTGTTTACTTGTTAGTTTTGATAATTATTCTTTGAACTTTCTTTAAAACTTACTTCTATATATATATACTCGATTGACAATGAGCGATTTCTATTCATTAACTCCATTAGACAAAGATGGTAAACCTTTCCCATTTTCTGAACTTAAAGGTAAAGTTGTACTTATTGTTAACGTTGCTTCTAAGTGTGGTTTCACTCCACAATATAAAGAATTAGAACAATTGTATGAAAAATACAAAGATAATGGTTTAGTCGTTATTGGTTTCCCATGTAATCAATTCGGTAATCAAGAACCAGGTACTGAAGAAGAAATTGTTACTTTCTGTACTAAAAATTATGGTGTTACTTTCCCAATTATGTCCAAGATTGATGTCAATGGTTCTAAAACTGATCCTGTTTATGCTTACCTTAAAAACAAGAAATCTGGTTTACTCGGTTTCAAAGGTATTAAATGGAATTTCGAAAAATTCATTATTGATAAGAAGGGTAATGTCGTTGACAGATATGCTTCTTTAAAGAACCCAGCTAACCTTGCTGAAAGAATTGAAGAATTATTAGAAGAAAAAATTTAATTGAATTCTCCCAGAAACTCTTTATGATATAATCAGTTAAACATTATTAATTACGACTTCTCTTTTTTTACTCCTTATTATTCGTTTGTAACTTATTTACTCCTTATTTTCAATAGCTAATCTTTTACTTTTTATAGATAATTTCGAGATTTACTACTAGTAAAAATAACAACCAAACTTATATCTTGAATAAATATAGATCTATACAAGGGTATATCAACTAAACCTGTGCTGGTTTACTCAATAAATGACCCATTCTTTCAACTTTAGTTCTTAAATATCCTTCAACTTCTTTTGATTTAATTCCATCAGTTGGATTTTGCCAATGTAATGGAATCATTGGAACTCTTTCAATAACTTGTACATTTCTATTCTTACCTTCAACTGCAACGATTTTATCAGGATTATTTGTCAATAATTTAATATTGATAAGATTTAAATCCATTAATATCGCAGTTGCTAATGAAAATGATCTCTTATCAGCAGGATGTCTTAATAATAAATTAGCTTGAACTGTATCAGCTCCAAGGTCTTGTAAATTATATGCTTTTAGTTTCTCTCCTAATCCAATACCACGTCCTTCTTGTCTAAGATAAACAATACATCCGTATCCTTCATCTCCCATCAATCTACCTGCTTCATCAAATTGTTCACCACAATCACATCTTGCACTCCATGCAGTTTCTCCTGTATAACATTCAGAATGAATTCTAGCCAATACAGGTTTTTCTTTATTTAATCCAATAGTGGTAATTGGATCGGTTATTATTTCTCCTTTGGTATCAAATAGTAGTTCAATATTATTTCTTTCATCTTTATCTGCTAATCTTCTACCTGGATATAATTTTCCAACATAAGCACCACGAGTCATTCTATCAGTTTGTGTTTCTCCTTCTCTCTTACGGAACAATGATTTTGATCTTATATCTTCTCCAAATACAATGGCCAAATGTTCCTTGGAATCGATATTATTTGAATATAAATGTAAAAAAATTTCTGGTCCTTGTGTTGTGGGTATACGTGCTCTAGCTATACATTCAACTATTGGTAATGTCTCAGGTAAAAGATTTCTCTTACCTTCGATATTCTTGATTTCTTCATGTGGATTTATACTTGTCTTAGAGAGTAATATCTGCTGTTGTAAATCTTTCAGTACACCATTAAGTTCATTAGAATTCGTGTTATTATTAGTATCTTTTTCATTATTTTTGTCATTATTATTATTAGTATCATTGTTATTATTATTAGAAATTTGTTCATCATTTGTGCTATTTTCATTAAGTTTAAGTTTCTCAGTGATCAAATCCTCAAGTTCACCAGTACCATTACTGTCATTACTTATATTTTGATTGGATATTGTTGGAGAAATAATTGGCATAGCTTCAAATAAATCTTCATCTTCGAATTTATCTTCGTCGGCTATTGTACGACTCGCATCCACTTTTGTCTCTGGAGCAGTCATTTTGTGCAGTAAATTAACAAGGTAAGAGTATATACAAACTTGAAACAAAACCTATACAGACACTGTTTATCTACGGTATATACAGAACTAGACAAAAACACTGTTACTTCGTGAAAGAACTTATAACCGCATATCTCCTCCATCTCTTCTCTCTCCATCTTCCAAGAAACCGGCTATCGAATTTTTGATTTTTCACTTTCCACGCCTTTCTCGATTTGTCATAATGTAAAGAGTGTGAGCGGTTCATTAGTAATTGCTTAGTGATTGATTGTTAAGTGAAACGGAGTCAGGGACTTGCATATTCTTTACCAATTGACCTTATACTATCGGGTAATTAATAGATCATAACTAGTTATCAATAACCATCATATAACTAACAACAATGGCACTTACAGAAAAACAAAAATGGATTTTAGGTGGAACTATACTGTTTGGAGGATTAGCAATCTACGTTCAATCATCAAAGAATCCATTTATTAAACCAAATAAAGTCATATGGCCTCCTTCAAATCCTCCTGCTAATGCTAAAAATCAAGTTTATCTTGCAATTAGAGACAAATCAGAACTTCAACCATTGTTATTGAATCATACTCCACTATTATTGAATTTCGTTTATAGAGGTGATACTGCATCTAATAAAATTACAGGAAAATTACAAAGGTTGTTGATTTACGATACAGATAAATTGATAAATATGGTAGATATAGAGTCCGATTCAGGTGAGAATCGTGATTTATTACAAGATTATCAAGTCACTCAAATTCCAACTTTGGTTGCATTAAAAGATCAATTACCAAGGGGTTCATTTGTCGATACAAATTTGATCAAAGATCCTGAGAATAATGAAGTTAATTACGAAGAATTGAAAAGATTCGTTGAATCTCATGCTATTGATGCACCAAAGAAGGATGTATAAATGTATCTTTGACATATCAAACTCTGTTTAATGAACTTTTTAACGTATTTAACAAAAAAAAAATAAATAATTAACCAAATAAATGAACCAAAAATACACGACGACTAATTAGGATTTTTCCATACTTGAACAACGTTATCGTAAAAACTACACGTCACAAGTCTTTCATCCTGCCAATCACCCCCGTAACAAATAGAATCATGATCTCCTTTGAAATATCTATCAACAGAGATTTCATTACCTGAACCATCATGGTTTAAGATTCTTGCACCATCGTACATACAACATGAAAGTACTTTATTCTTGTTCTTATTATTTTCAATTTTGGAATTATTAGGTATCAATCTCCAAACACCTCCTCCAAGTGTTAAAGACTCTTTGATTTTTGGTGGCATACCAACTATTGGATCCATTGGAGGCAAAACTCTGAGGTCTAATGATTTCACCGTATCATCATAAGATCCAGTCCATATACAATAAGGATTTGCATTTATACCAAAATCACTCTTATTACAACCTGCGGTCAATATAGAAACAATTCCAGAATCATGAATTCTATTTGTCTTGAAAATGTTCTCATTCAAATCTTGACGTAAATCATAAGCTACAAGATTTCTATCATCCCCACCTGTAAATACTACATTCGATAACCCTTGTTGAGATCCAAATTCAGATATCCAGCATTCTAAATCATGTGGTGGTGGGTATTCATCGTCCATTGTAGATTTAGCCATCGAACGGATCTGAGTAGAATCAAGCTTTAATATCACCAATTCACCAGATGTACTAGTCACAGCTAATTTATCTGCATAATTAGGATGACACACCACTGATGTAATCAGTATATCATCTTCGGAATCAAATACTTGATAATTTTGCAACAATTTCAAATCTGAATATTTAGAATCATCCCCAGTTTCCACTTTCCAAATCATTACATTACCCTTTGAATGAGATGTAATCAAGATATCGGGACTAAAAGAATGGAATTTTATATCCAACACAGCAGAATCCACTTTGATATCATTCAATTTAGTCATACAATTTTGATCTTCATCAATTTCGTATATTTCAATAGATCCATACCTATCTGAATCTTTCACCAGCTTATAAGTACCAAGATAAACGATATTTGTGTTTAATGGGTTTATACGCAAACAACAAGGAGGCAAATCTGTGTGGTGGAGCACCAGTCTCTCCAGTTCATCTTTTTGTACCTCACTATCTGTCATCCCAGTTGCTTCAATGTAATACTCTAACCTTCCCTACTAACACTCTATATATCCACCTTTTCACTGTTACAAGTGAAGAAAAAGCTCTATAAAGTTTGCACACAGCCATGAAAACATATAATTTTATTTCAACTGTGCCACATTAAAACACCGCCACATGTAAGTATTGCACGCGCCACAAAAAGACACCAAAAGTGTTTTTGTTTACGTTTTGATTGATCCAGCTCATTAGACTGTGATAGGGAATGAAACTGACTCAAAAGGGTTTATAATAGAAGATTCACTTTTTGTTAACTCATATCCAGATCACTAACTAGTATACACAATGGTATGTACATATATGCTTGCTGCGTTAAGGAATAGCTGGGAGAGTATTCGACTCTGCTCACTTATCACTGATCACTGTTTATTCATCATTGCATACTGATACTAACCAACTAAAATAGTCTGAACAAAACACTAAAACATACAAAGATGCCTTTGCATTATTTGACAAGAAAGGTACCGGAAAGGTATCTATTGAATCACTTGGTGATTTATTAAGATCTATAGGTCAAAACCCAACTTTAAGTGAAATTCAAGATTTACAAGATAATTTAAATACAAAAGATTTTGACTTTGATACATTTGTTAAGATTATAAACAGACCTGATGGTTTCAAATCTCTTGGATCAACTGATGATTACATCAAGGCTTTCCAAGTCTTTGACAAGAACCTTACTGGTTTCATCGGTGTTGGTGAATTGAGATATATCTTAACTTCCATTGGTGAGAAATTAACTGACTCTGAAGTTGATGAATTATTAAAAGGTGTTAATGTCACCGATGATCAAAATGTTGATTATACTGAATTCGTTCAATCTATCTTAGCTCAATAGGTTTCGTGTTAGGGTTTGTCTTTTTCTATTATTATGCTATTGGATAATTACTTATATATATATATATGATAAATATTTCTATACCTACATATTGTTTATTTGAAACAAATATGTAGATACTTAAATAAATACCCATTTTAAATTATTATTATTGTAATATTTTGAAACTTAATTAAAAAACTACATAAATCATACACGTTCATTATTAATCATTTGATCATCATCAATTCAAACTTGGTAAAAAGTTAGCAATGATCATCATTGGGATACCAAAGACATCTCTCTTTAGCGTCCAAACAGAAGAAGTCCTAATGTTCTCACCATTGGGAGTCAATAAAGTACATTCAGTCATTGTGGCACCTTTAAAATCTCCAAATGCAATCTTAGAAAAGAGTTGGAAATACTCAACACATGATTTATCATCCATAATTTCAACTGCAAATGTAGATTTCCCCAACAATTGCTCTTTATTCCAACCGGTTAATATACAAAATTCATCTCCAACGTATGCTATTTGAGATGTACGTCTCCAAACTATAGTTGGAGTACCACTAATCTTGATATAATTATCGTATTCTAATAATGTCCTTTGGAAACATTGTTCTGCGAATTTCAGATCATCATATTTCAAACGAATCATACCTGCAATAAATGAAGGTCTGTATTCAGCCATTGACTTCGCCATTGAAACCAATGCTCTACTCTTTTGAAATCTCTTTCTAAGATAAGTAATCAAATCATGATAAGGTTGAACATATGAAAATGGTTCATTGATCTTAGAGTAAATTTCCATTGGTTCTGTGAATCTTAACCCACATGGATAATCATGTTTTATAGTGTCTTCCTTCCCTTCATCTTCTTCATTTTTACCTATACTAAAAGAAATTGCCGATCTCTTATTCAATTCTTGAAATCCCATAGGATCTTTGTTTCTAAATTCAGAAATCAGTTTCACCACTTCAGGAAACGTAAAAGTCTTGTTGGTTTCATCATCTCCAGCGGTATTCGTTGCTCCAATGAAATACTGATTCGTATGAGTATCACATCTTGGTCCTGGAGAGCTTTGAGAAACTTTGGTTGATCCGGTCATAGACAATGGTGAAGGTACCATCAACTTTGGATCATCCAAATAACTCGATCGAGATTTGCGTTTGGTTGTGTTGCTTAAACCGTTTCCATTACTATTTCCATTGGCCAACAAGAAATTTTGACCTTCTTCACTGATGGGAGTGTTCTCGTTATTATTATTATTATTATCATTATTGTTCATATATGCCTGTTGTTGAGAGGAAGACAATGATTGACTACGTGATACATTACCCATCGACTGATACCCCAAATTCTGAGGAGATGCAGACATTCTGCCCTCATCAGAGTTTGATACACTCGGACTAGTTGATAAAATATTGTCAAAGAAAGCAGGGTTTTGAACCATACTACCTAGAATGGAATATTCTAAATCTGCAGCTTGAGACATAAAGTTACCGTACTCTATATCTCTTGTTGGTGCATTTACTCGACTGTTAGTATCATTATTGATTATTGGAGGTAATTGAGTTGTCAGGTTATCTTGTGGTTGCTGTTGTTGTTGCTGTTGCTGTATATCTCTGATCGGCATTGAATATGGACTCGCAGATCTTGAATTGAGATCAGTAGGTATCGGTATCTTAGTGAACTCATTTGATTCAGAAGGCGATTTGCTGGGGAACGGTACACCTGCAAGTTGTGCTTGTTCTTGCTCTTGTTGTTTCCTTTGCAACTCAAGTTCAGCTTCAGCAGCTAACAGATATTTCTTAGTCTTTCTTGGGGCATCAGCACATGTATCTTGAAAACCCTTTTTAACACATCTTTTACATGGCCTTGAATCATCACACGTTATATGAGCATTACGACAATGATTACATGCTCTCATGGCCTTTTTCAATATCTTTCTTCTCCTTCTTTTCGGCTTTTCCAAATTATCTGTTGTAGTCTCGCCTGAAGTGGGTGTATCTTCACCACGATGACTCTGTAGTGTACTTGATCCCTGATTCATAACGGTTGAGTTATATCCGTGAGCATTCGGATCATTAATCCCCACAGACTCAGTCTTTATCTTGGGATTCTTTGAAGACTGCTGTTGTGAAGAGTCTTGAGAGGTCATTGTATATCCTATGGGCAATTCTATTTGTTGATTGGCACCTACTATTTATATTTTTAAACTCATAAAGGAAAGTTAAGGGGAATCTGAAAACCTCTTTGCGTGGCTATATTTTTAATATAACAAAAATTCGGGAATCCACCATATACGAGGCAACTTTCTGCGCTCTAATTTGTCTCTGTAGTGGTGATGCGGATGTATAGAGCAAGCTAATTGTTGTCCAAGCGTTTAACGACTAAGATTTACCAAGTGTATAAACTGCAAATCACTCCAAGTTAAATCCGTTATTGTTATTTACTGCTTCTGTAAATATAACTTGCTTAACTTTTTCGTCCCGTGAGAACTTGGAGCGTTTTTTTTTTCTCCTTGGAAAATCATGTTGAAAATCATGGAGTACTGAGTCAGACAATACATATTACTGATCGTTCCTCTGGTCATACACAATTTAGGATAGCACTACACACAAGTACATAACAATAATACACAACCATGTCAGATGTCTCAGCCTTATTGCAAAAGCTTTCTCTCAAGGATGCTCAAGATTTAGATTCTAAGTTATCAACTGAGGAATTAGCTATCAAATCTCAATGGGAAACTTTGAGTTCTACTCAAGAAAGATTAGAATCTAGTTTAACCGAATTAAACGAATCTTTGAAATCAAAGACATACATTGTTGGAAACCACCCATCATCTGCTGATATCTCAGTTTTCCAAAAAGTATTTCCATTGGCTTTCAAATGGGAATCTGTTGAACAATTAGGTCAATTCAGACATATCATCAGATGGATCGATTTGATTCAATCTACTTTAGCTTCTACTGCTATCCCAGCTGACTCAAGATTGAAGGTTAACTACGACACAGCTGTTCCAAGAGAAATCAAGGAAAAGAAAGTCAAGAAAGATGCCGCCGCTCCAGCTGAACAAGCTAAAGAATCCAAGAAGGAAGCTGCTCCAGCTGCCGCTGCCGCTGCTGAAGGTAAAGGTCCAAGAGGTAAGCCGGATGCCGAAACCATTGCTAAGGCCAAGGCTGCTAAGGAAGCTAAGAAGGCTGCTAAGGCTAAAGCTGCTCCAGAACCTGCTACTGTTGTTCCACCAAACCCATCCATGATTGATTTCAGAGTTGGTTTCATTGAAAAAGCCATTAAACATCCAGATGCCGATTCATTATATGTTTCCACCATACAAATGGGTGACGAAGAAGGTCCACGTACTGTCTGTTCCGGTTTAGTCAAATATTTCCCATTAGAAGCCATGCAAGAACGTTATGTTGTTGTCATCGCTAACTTGAAGCCAGTAAACATGAGAGGTATTAAATCATCAGCTATGGTACTTTGTGCTTCTGACGAAGACACTGTTGAATTTGTCAACCCACCAGCTGGTTCTAAACCAGGTGACAAGATCTTCTTTGAAGGTTACGATGGTACTCCAGAAAAGGTTTTGAACCCAAAGAAGAAGATCTGGGAAGCTTGTCAACCAAACTTTTCAACCAACGAAAACTTCGAAGTTATTTACAAACAAGAAGGTAAACCAGATGCTAAGTTGGTTAACAAGAAGGGTGAATTATGTAAGAACTCTACCCTTGTAGCTGCCAACGTTCGTTAAGTACCGCAAGCTGTTAGATCTCTCATACAATACACACAAATATATATATAAACAAATATAATTAAATAACCAGGTTCATAAACCGTTAATTAAACCCAATTCATCAATTATAGTGCGCCCATCGACGATCTCGAAATAAAATATTTTGAGCCATTTAAAGCATAGGAGTTACTAATCACTATGGTTATCTTGACTATTGATTGCTAAACCATTCTAAACAGTAACGTTTGATAGTAACTAACCGCTCCACAATGAAGTTACTTTCACAGACATTTGGGAAAAACAGTAGTGGGTCAATCACATTGGTATGTGAGGATAAAGAAGACTTATGGACTACTTATAATTTATTAGCTAAAGGTGATGAAATAACTTTGAAAACAGATAGAAATATTAAGAAATCTCCTACATCTTCCAAATCTGTTCGTAAGAATCTCTTGTTGAAACTGAAGATTGAAAATGTAGATTTCACACCATCAGACGATGTAATGAGAGTTAAAGGTCGTACCATTGATGAAAATGAGGATGTTCCAATGGGATCATATCATACAGCTCAAATTCTTTATAATTTGAAATTCACCGTATACAAAGACGAATGGGATGAGATTGCACTGGACATGATCACTAAAGCTTGTTCGATTGAAGAGAAAGCAGAAGTTGGTGCAGTAGTATTGGAAGAAGGTGTAGCTCATATTTGTTTGCTTACTGAAAATATGACAGTTATAGTATTGAAAATTGAAAAATCTATACCGAAGAAGAGAAGAGGAGACTCATCAGCTTATGAGAAGGCAATGAATAAGTTTATTGAAATGACCGCAAATTCTACTATAAAACACTTGAACTATGATAAATTACAAGCTATACTATTAGTATCACCAGGTTCAGTTGCTAAGCAATTGTATGATAAAATATTTCAAATTGCAACTTTGGAGAACAAGAAGGATCTACTGGTAACTAACAAAACCAAGTTTATTACGTCACATTCATCAACTGGTTATTTGCAAGGTTTAGAAGAGGCCTTGAAGACTCCAGAATTACAAAAACGTTTAGGTGATACCAAATTCCAGAAAAATATTAATGCCTTTGATGAGTTTACCAGATTGTTGAATGAGGATCAGGGAAAAGCTTGGTACGGTGAAGAGGAAATTGTTAAGGCTATTGAAATAGGAGGTGCGGTAAAGACATTATTAATAACGGATAAACTTTTCAAAAGTGATGATATCAATAAGAGAAAGTTTTATATTGAATTGACTGAAAAAGTCAAGAAATTTGGAGGTGAAGTTATGATTTTTTCAAGTTTACATGATTCAGGAGAACAATTGAATCAACTTACTGGTATTGCATGTATATTAAATTATCCTATACCCGACTTGGATGAGACCGATTCAGAAGAAGAAGAAAGTTAAATTAAATTAATTTATTCCTGTATTTACATATTATTTATACACAAGCATATATTGTATATTCTTTGCTAATTTATTCGTTCCCTTTTTTTTACGGTTTTTCTGTAATTTGTTATTGAAATCTTTGATCTAACGGCATAGGCTCAATTCCAAAAAATCCACGTAAATACCATACATCAACACCTCTTACAAATTGTAAAAGATCTTGAGATAAACCGAGTGCTATACCTAACTTTCCACCTTTTCTTACAAAATCCACAGCTTGTATCTTTCTCATGTTATGAGTCGATGCATACAAGAAGCCACTTACAGAAGTAGCAAGCATCGTGTTTCCAAAGTCAATTACACCCCTAGCCCAGTCCAAACCTGCTTCTATACTAAATAACATCCCTATAAAGAACCCCAGTTTCACACCAGTCGTGAACCCAGTTTTCATGCTACCCACGATAGCAGCGTATCCTTTGGCCCTATGATACTGGAACCATCCCAGCTTACTCCTAGGGAGTCTATGTGAATTATGAGCAAGGTACTTATAACCTGCATCCTTGAATCCCATAAACGAGCCTGTTATTCCACCACATAAAAATGAAGTAAACGATAATGCTGAAATGCGGAGAAGTGGTGGTAGACCTAACCTCTCAGATTTATGAATCTGTATCAGCTCCCTGAACGGGACTCTTCTGTTTTCCTCTGTATCTGGTCTACCCAAAGCATCTCTATCAAATCCTTCCATTATATCCTGATACAATAATTGAACGTCTTGAATGAGAGTACTATAACGATTCTTTGTAAATGCTATAGCTCCACATTTTAAGGAAGTAAGGAAGCAAGGGAAACCAGATACAAGGCTGTGCATTTATCTTATTGTTTGTAAATCGGGCTCTCTTTGTTATGCTAGCTTATCTTCTATAACACAACTAATGTGTTTACTGTGTTAATCAGATAAAGTGATTGTTGTCATATATTCCACTTTGGCAATCTTATCAACCTCACTCAATTGATTGGATTGATCACTTCAAAATGCCATTGAATCCACCGCTCTCATCATCACCTCTTTTAGAGAGTAACATTGATGCACCTCCTTCTTTAACAAGAACTAGATCCAATCTATCTGGGTCTTTGATTATAGCAATGGTGGTTGCGTGCTTATCTTCTGTACAATACGGTTATCATATGGCAGAGCTGAATGCTCCTGAATCTGTTATGTCATGTGCTGTATCAGTTCCGGGACCCGAGGGGTTAGTGAATGCAAATAAAGATTTAGTTGGTTGTATACCTATGAATTCCAGTCAAATTGGTATGATAACTTCAGCTTTTTCAATTGGAGGTTTAGCAGCATCTAGTTTTGCTGGTTCTTTAAGTGATCGATATGGGCGTAAGCTTTTATTTATAGCGAATAGTATTGTCTACACAATTGGATCTTTTGTAGAATACTACTCAAATACATATCATTCAATGTTATTGGGTAGATTTATATCTGGTATGGCTGCTGGAAGTGGATTAGTCGTTGTACCCATATATATCAATGAAATTAGTCCAGTAGAGTTAAGAGGGCTATTAGGAAGTATGAATCAAGTATCTGTTAATTTTGGAATCTTGTTAACGCAAACTTTAGCTATAAAATGGGCAAATGATACTCAATGGAGATATCTATTAGGAACAGGTGGTATTATTGGGATACTAAATTTTATAGGATGTTTGGTCATCTTTGAGTCACCAAAGTGGTTAGTTGTCAATGGTAAACAAGAAGAAACTGGATCTTTGGTATTACAAAGATTAAGAGACAATGATCTTACAAGATGTAAACAAGAGATTGAAATTTGGAAACAAGAATCAAGATTAGAATCTGCACATAGTGGTGACAGTGTTACTATGAATACTTATCTATCAGACAAGAAATATTATAACTCCAGAATCATTGCTACTTTCATAATGGTAGGACAACAATTTTGTGGAATTAACTCAATTATCTTTTATGGTGTTAAAGTACTGATAGAACTGTTCCCAGAACAAGCCGTGATGATCAACTGTTTAATAAGTTTTGGAAATATGTCAATTACGTTCATATCCTCTTTATTCCTCGATGAATTGGGAAGAAAACCCTTATTACAATTATCAGTGGGTATAATGGGTGTTGCATCAGTTTTAATGGGTGTCGGTATAATCAATAAATTACCAATATTATCAGCAACGAGTACTTTCATATACGTTGGATCATTCGCAATCGGATGTGGACCAATCCCTTTCTTATTGATTAGTGAAGTTAGTCAATTAGAAGTCAAAGGATTAGCGCAAAGTTGGGGTACAAATTGTAATTTGATCTCAACTTTTTTGATTGGATTTCTATTCCCAATTGTCAACTCACTCATTGGTGGATATGTGTATTTCATCTTTGCTTTAGTCAGTTTGGTATTTTTCATATTTATTCGTACTTTTGTCCCTGAGACAAAGGGTAAACATACCTACCAAGAAGTGTGGGGGGTACATCGCGTCGATTAAGTAGCTTGTTTTTAGTTTATTTTATTTATTTAGCATAGTTTAACACAGCCACACTGTTTGCATACATAGCCACATCTATTCAAAAGCATCCGCCACACTATGGCCAACAAACAGTCACGCGCAAAAGGAAGACTTGGGAGATTTAAAATGTAAATCAAAAACACCGCGCACCTTGCTTGAACTACATACAAATGGTGTATATACTATTACACCCCACACCAATATGATTATTGACACACGCGCGCACATACTTTCCAATGGCAGAGCGTCCTGATTAATTAAGCCAAAATGAGAGAAAGCGAGAGAGAGAAAAAAAAATCTCAGCTGGGAAACCAGGGAAGAGTGCCAAAGGACAAAGTCTCTCACTAACCAGTCTTTGCTCACTTCACTTAGTGAAAAGAAATATATTTCAGAAAGTTTTTATAATAGTTAACAGTTTGATATACTTCATATTTATCATAGTCAAGTATTTGGTTAACTAATTATACAAAATGCCTACCAGATTAACTAAAACTAGAAAACACAGAGGTCACGTTTCAGGTATGTGATTCATTCTATTAATCCAACTATCAATATTTGAATTAAAATTATCATATCACAATTTTTCATTGGAGACGAATACAATTTATAAGAATGTAAAGTGAAGAAAGATTGCAGTGATTATTATCAAGAATAAGAATATGAAAACAGCATGGTTATAATGTATATGTAAAACTTTCCAATGAGTACCTAGACTGAGATTACAATGAATTATTGAATGAAAATTTTATGATTTCACTTAGTATGAGTACACATGGATATAACCTTAAACAACAATCGTTTCAATCATTACACATCCAACTTCCAGTTTTCAGACAATTTGAGTACATTTCAAAGCGTAGTTTTACCTTGATTTCCATCGTTGAAGAATTTTTTCAAAGTTTTGAAAGATCCCCTACGTATTACCAGCATATTACAAATTAGGGTGTAGAATCAGCATATAAACGTCTATTCACAAAGTTCTAGCTATTGCATTCGTCACAATATGAATAATGAGATTACATTGATAACTTGAACATTCAAAAAGAGAATTACCATTTTCTCCCATTCAATAATCATACTAACTTTTTACCCTTTTTTATTATTATAGCCGGTAACGGTCGTGTTGGTAAACATAGAAAGCATCCGGGTGGTAGAGGTATGGCCGGTGGTCAACATCATCACAGAACCAATTTAGATAAATACCATCCAGGTTATTTCGGTAAAGTTGGTATGAGATACTTCCACAAACAACAAGGTCACTTCTGGAAACCAGTCATCAACCTCGACAAATTATGGTCTTTAGTTGAAGACAAAGATGAAAAATTAAAGTCATCTACTACTGATTCCGCTATTGTTATTGATACTTTAGCTGGCGGTTACGGTAAGGTCTTAGGTAAAGGTAGATTACCACAAGTCCCAGTTATTGTTAAGGCTAGATATGTTTCTAAATTAGCTGAAGAAAAAATTAGAGCCGCTGGTGGTGTTGTTGAATTAGTCGCTTAGATTCAATTCTTCAAATCAATCATTATTTAGTCGTTTCTATATATTTGTTTCATATTAATAATAATCAAAAATCAATATCTTAAATCAAATCATATTAACTAGTAATATCCATCTGATAAAACTTTTGAAAAATTAGTCGCTGACATAATCCCTATACTAAATCGGGAAATCTTACTGTTGATGTTTACATTTAAATTTCAATAAAAATTTGATCTGAGTGATGTATCAAAAACACAGAAACGTTTATAAAACCCTAGGTTCATTCACTGCTTTTCATTTACTAACAACAATAATATATTATTCAGGGATATCGATTTTACTTTGATACAAGCTTAGATACTTTAGAAACTTAGTCAGTACCCTTTTAATCAACTTCTGAATATTGCATGTTTATCTCTTTTTATGCAATAAAGATATTCAGAAGCAGATCATTACATCCTCATAAATTCATTCAAAGATACTCCAGTATCAATCATTACCACAAAGGCTACTATCAGTTATCAACCGCAAGATCATACGGTAATTATAGCAACAAAAAAATGACAAGCACTCAATGGGACCCAGAAGCAGCCGTTCCTGAAGATATTAAGAAACTTCTTACCCCAAAATCAAATAGTACTAATACCTACAACTATATCAACGCATTCTACCGTATATTATCTTTACTCAAATCACAAGAGCGTACAGGATGGGTTATGGAAGGAATCCCTAAACCTGAGAGTATAGCTGATCACATGTACAGAATGAGTCTTATAGCTATGTCTATAAATACCGAATCATATGGTGAAGATGTAAAGATTGACCAATCCAAATGTGTTAAAATCGCTTTGATCCATGATATAGCAGAGGCATTAGTTGGTGATATCGTTCCACATGATGCCAAAGTTGATAAATTTGAGAAAAATAGAAGAGAATACAGTACCGTATTGTACTTACAGAAGATTGTCAAGCCTTATAATTCGAAATTTGCCGAAGAGTTACTCGAGTTATGGTTGGATTACGAAGACCAAAGAAACCTTGAAGCTAAGATTGTTAAAGACATAGATAAGTTTGAATTACTTATACAGACTTTTGAATACGAGAGAGCATCTAAAGGTGATAAGAAATTAGATGAATTCTTCAATTCAAGACAATTAATCAAGACTCATGAAATTCAACAGTTGGCTGATGATTTGATCGCTGAAAGAAATGAATTTTGGGCTCAAGTTAAGAAGAACGAATAAAGTTAGATGTAGATTAGTAATTATTCATGCAATATTCATTATGTATATATATTCTCTATATAGGTTATCATTTTAATTCTTTATATTTATTTTATTCAATAGAATCTATTCAACATACTCCAAGAATTATCGAATCCAAACAACAAAGGCGCTACTGTATGTCTAAGTATCAACATCAAGAGACCGAGACAAAATTGTCCTGTTAATAATACAAGACAGAGCTTATCTTCACGAAGAGGTCCTGTCCAAACCAATGTCAAGTTGATTAATGTTAAATTTGATGATTTCAAAATCTTCCCACTCTTTGGATCTTTCTCCAATTTGATCAAATGGAGCTTTTCAAGTATTAATAGTATAGAAGCCACCGCAGGATGTAATGGTTTAGTCTTTTCATCTGTATAGTCAGTATATGAATTATATAATAAACCGTCTTCCTCATTGAATTTTGGCATCCTATGTCTAGGACAATAAACTATACCGAATAATTGTGGTGCAGAGTAAATAAAATTGATGATTTGTGGGATGAAAAATAACATCAAAGTCTTTGCAAAATGTCCAGAGATTCCAACGACTGCAAAAACCATCCCACTGAAATAACAAAATGTATCACCTACAAACACTCTTGCAGGGAACCAGTTATATTTCAACAATGCCAATGAAACTCCTAAAAATGGAATCAACATACATGATGAAAACAAGTGAATAGAGTAAGCTGGACTACCAAATGTTCCCAATGTAAGGTAAAATACGTCATTTATGAGCAACAGTATAGCAATCACGATAGTCTGCCCAACTTCCAAACCATTCACACCAGCTAAGATATTCACCGAATTAGGACAAAATATAGCTACTGATCCCATATAGATGTAATAAAATCCTTTAAGATCAATTGATACTTGATCTGGGCTCACATTGAAGAGGGACCTGACAAATTTTGGTATAAGAATAGATGTAACTCCGAAATCGATATAATAGACTATTAATAACGGTATTGAAGCAATTGCAGGTAAGAAAAATTTATGTCTCCATCTGATATCGAATAAATCATCCATCAATCCTAACAGGATAACACTTTCAAGACTTAAAAGACAGCTTAAAAAAGATGACAACTTATTATGTGGGAAATGGTTACCATCACTGGCGATATCATCACCTATTATCACATCATCGGGAAATTTGAATCCAAATCCACTGTTATTTTCATCTTTGACAAGATATTTCAGAAACATAAATGGGATAAAGAAAAACATTATGAATAGATAAGTGATACCAGGTATCACACCCATAGTCTCAGGTATAATAGGTCTACCAACCTTGGATAAATCTTTACCAAACAAGCCTCTTTTGATGAACGATGGCCCAACTCTAGGTATTAAATAAGAAGTGATTTGATATCCTATTATCGCAAAGCCCACAGCTGCTTCAATCGGCTGAGACGATACATTTCGTAAGATCAGCGCTAATGCTAGTGCCAATGAACCGGCTGATGCTAACGTACTCATCTCTTCTCTGCTATCAGCTGTATATCCTTATAGAGCAATAGTGGTATATTACAGTAATATGCCAATGAAACATCTACTTGTCAATTGATAAATTTCAAGCACATGTTGGCTTATCAACTACCTAAGAATAGATTGACGCATCCCGACGCGCCGATGACTCTTCTCTTTATAGTAAGGTTGTCTATGACATTTTTTTAGATAGTCAAGTTACTCATCATTAGAGTCCTTTCTTGAATTGAAAAATCCATATTAAATTACCATAGAAGATCTATAACTGGACCAGAATGACTGACGTGGATAGTGGCTATTCTAATCCACGAGTACTTGGTACCATAACGGAAGATGGGAAGAGAGAATTGAATATTCCAATCGTCGCCTTTCCCCCATTCAAATTACGTTCTTCTTTAATTGATAAAGATCCTGTCATCTTTGTTCATGTTTTAGAGTACTACATTGATCTATTTAGAAAGCTGATTATTTTGACTGATAGAAGAAAGTACCCGGATGTCAAATTGAGTGTGAAATCAAACCAACAATTGACTACTTTTATGAGAGGATATCTTTATGAAGTGAGTGAAGAAACCTCAAGAATTTTCTCATTAGGTGCCATTAACCCCGACATTGTCACAAATCAAAAATTACTCAAGATAGTGGTATTCCAATTCATCAAGAGTTATAACCTAGCTAATTTGAAACTGACAGGTGAATCTGTATGGCACTTTGCTAAAATTTACGTACGATTAGCATATGAGAATCAATCGTTGAATCAATCATTGATAAATCTTTCAATAGTCAGAAGCCTGATCAAAGGTACTATCAAATCCAAATTGAATTCAAAGTCAGACGATTTGTCTATGATGAAAATGGTGCACGATTATTTGAACACTTTGATTAGTTCTACTAAGTTCAATAAGTCTGATTTGGAGACATTATCTATGTTGTTAGGCCAAAAGACGAAACAAAGTGTCAGAGGTAATAACAATAACAAAAGATCAGACAAGAAATTCAACATAGTGAATAAGAACAGAAAAAACAACAACAGTAATGACAACTCTTCTAGTTCTGCCAATTCTGATTTTGCTGAAGAGTTCGTAAATGCATACTGGATCGGTAAGTTGGAGACTTTATACAATGATGGTAACAGTCTTCATTCAAAGAAATGTTTTGAGATTGCGCTTATATCTCTATTGAGTCTCCCTTCACACAAGATTGCCAAACTATTAACTTCAGGCCTACAGATAAATAACAAGACACAGCTTATCAAATTACATCCATTACTAGCCAAGATAGTACTATCCTCAAAGTTTGCTGAGATGAATCCAGATATTCATGAGAAGATTTCATTCTTGAGTAAGAAGAAGACAATCAAGACTATAAACGGTAGAGAAGCAAGTCCTTCAAGTGTACCCAAATTTGACGAAGAAAAAGTTAGAATGATCAGTGATTTATTCCCACAGCTTTCCCAAGGTCAAATCAAACAGTTATTATTCAAGCACGAGGACAATGTTGACAGAATAACAAACATGCTTTTAGAGTCCCCCGAAATTATGGACTCTTTAGAAGAATACAAAGCTCCAACGAAGAAGATCAAGCTTGAGGGTAAAGTATCATTTGGTAAGGCTACTAAGACCACTGAAAGATCCTTTTATAAAGGGGAGGCATTGGATTTCTCTACTGGATCATTTGGTAACTCCGAAAAGGACATATCATCAGAAATTCAAAAGCCCGATGATGAACTTAAGGCTTGGAATCTAACACGTGCTTTACAGATATTAAATCCTGAAGATGAAGATGAACCGGATGACACTTATGCCGACCAAGAAAAGACTACTGGTGCTGCCACCGAGTCAGCATTGAGTCGTAAGCAACGTAGACAACAGAAGAAACCGGGTTCTGGCGACAAAGCAAAGTCAACAGAAGAAGACGGAGACGATGTTACTACTGTAGACGATGAAGGAGAAGGAAGAGATGATATTGATGATTCCGAAGTTGAGGAAATAAATGCACAAAATGAGATGCAATTGAAGAAGATAGAGATGATGTTATTCGATATCTATAGGAAGAATATGAGAGATCTTACCCGTGATGCTAGAAATACGGAGTCAAGAAAGAAACTCAAAGAACAAACCCACTGGACTGATGAGCAAATCGAAGGATGGGCTAGAATGGTTCAAAAGAATCCAAGGAGAATACAGTTTCTTGAAGATGTCATGCTTACTGAATTTGAAGGTCCTTTGAATGCTCCTGGCTACAAAAAGGAACACGATTCCAGGAAATCTTCAAAGCCTAAAACTACTGCATCTGTTTCCGAAGAAACCAAAAGACAGCAGGCTAGAAAGAATAAGAACAAATCTAGTAAGGCAAATCATAATAGAAAGTCTGGACATGATAAAAAGATGGCCAAACAATTTAATTGATAGTATATAAGTTTCATCTTTTTCTATTGCAATGCTATTCAATTATGATTAATTAGTACATAATTATATATATATATATATATAGATGATTCTTTAGAAATGATACTACAAGCTATATTTTTGTCATCTAAACTCTCTTTCTCTTTCTCATTTCAGTTAATCTTTCAGAAAGCTTTTTACCAAGATCATTCTTGGATTCTAATTTAGCCCACATTTCCTCTTCATCACTACTATCTTCTACCTCTTCTTCGGCATTTTCGGCGTCTTCACCTTCTACTTGTTCAGCAGAACGTTTCTTTTCCTTCTTAGTTGGTTCAGCTTCTGGATCGTCCTCGAGCAAGAAAACACTGCTTATCTGGGTACCAACAAACACCTTGGCAATAAGTGCTCTAGTATTTATATCAAATACACGTACGTAACGATCTAAACCACCGGTAGCCAATAATTTGTTTTCAAATATATTAATAGCTTGAATGGAACCAACAGCACCAGTAAATTTACCCAAGAGTCTTCCTGTTGTTATATCGAACTTAGATGTAGCAGTATGTGTGTCTGAACAGATGATTTCATTATCATTCAAAGTACCCAAAGTGATCAAAGGCTTCTCTGAGAGTTTGAAACTTGATATTGGTCTTCTGGATTGAGCAGAATCGTAGTTACGTACTTGACCATACCTCGTCACTGTAATAAGTTTATATGATTCATTTTCTTTACCTTTGTTTTCTGTCTTTCTGAAACTGATATTCGTTATCCAAATTGGTTCACGTAAATCAAGTTTGTTATTTGGGACATTCTTAGCTTTGAAAAGATAATTAAGTTCGAATTTCTTAGCACCTTTAACTTTCTTGCTCTTGAGTTCAAATACTTTCAAATCATTTTCTTTACCACCATATGCAAAATAATTTTTATTTTCTTGATCATATGTGAATGCACTCACAGGTGCAGTAATATTGAAAGTCTCTGCTTTTGAATCAAGATTCTCTGGATCTAAAATTGAAACTCTACCTGATTCGGTACATGTGTATATTAATCCATCTGTCTTGTTTAAGAATAAGGATACAAAATTATCAGTGACGGTTGATGCTAAACCTCCTTTCTCTCCGACTAATTCATAGCTCTGCAAGTCAAAGAATTGAACATTACCACCCAATCTTGCTGCAACTATGTACTTTCTATTATATGTTATAAACTTCTGGATCTGAGTCAATCTTGTACCTTCACAATGATTCACTATTGATTCAGGTTGAGGTGCGGTTTGTTTCGAAGTATCTGTTCCTCTGGTACAGTTAATCTCCTTCAAACTACCTGAGTCGTCCGCGGTGGCTAAAATCTTCATCTCTAGTGTTATTCTACAAGTCTTGAGCACTTAGACTGATATTTTCAGTGATAATAATCTACTAATATCAAGACTATCTTTAAAGGCCCCACCTAGTCAAAAAAATTTCAAAAAAATTATTTAACAAGAAAAACTTAATCTCAAGTCACGTGCACAGAAAGATAAAAAAATCAGAAAAAAATCCATGCATTCGAGATTTGCAGTAAATGTAAACAAAGGTGAAGCATGCGACTAAAACACCAGTGATGTTTTCTTCTTTGATCTGATTGCGAGTGGTTATTTGCTTGAAAGAGACGGCTACCAGAGTTATTAAGCTTGCAGGATACAGTTGAATGCAATGGTAGCGGAAGGTGTTTCGAAGAAGAGAAAGGCTCATTTGGAAGAGCCTGACACACCCTTATCAAACAAGGGAAGCAGGAATAAGAAACCCACGGCTTCCCCAAGTACCACCGAAGTTTACGAGATTCCACGAGATAATCTACTCATATCACCAAGCAAGTCATCTGGTCTGCATAGACAACATCATATACCAGTTGATGATCAAAACAACGAAGAAAACAGGAATAGTGACCTTATATCATCACCTAAGAAGACAAAATCCACATCGACTCAATCAAGAGATTCAAAGACACAGCCTAGAACGATAACCAAGGAGAAACCTACACTATTGGATAAACTTACCAGTGTAAAGAATACGAAAGATATGACAGAAGAACAACAACAGGAACTACCACAGCTGAGGTATGTGCGATTTGAGAGACTAAAGAGAGTTCTCAATATGTCATTGCAAGAATCAACTAAGAGCTTAAGTTTGAACAAAATAAAAGAGTGTTATCCTGTGTTATCCAAGAGTAAGGAGGGATTAGATGCTTTGAATCTTGGAAGACTTCAATTGTTAGATTACTGGGAAAAGACATGTTTGAATGAATTTTCTGCCATATACAAGGAAAGGGATCTCGAGAAGAAATTGAATGAGTTGGACGAAATGATCTATGAAGCCAAAATACGGCAACTCAAAGGAAACGTAACTGGGGAAGAAAAACCATTCTTAATCAACGAATTGAAACCGGAAGAATTAGTGGCGAACAAAGTCACGGCTACTAAAGAGAGAATCAACAATGAGTTGAATGATAAACTGAAAGAATTGAGGAAAGAAAATGCAAGATTACTGAAAGAGTTCGATTCAATTACTGGAACATCAATGGATTGTCTAACGAAAATGAATGATAACTTGCAATACTTGCAGAGATATCTCAATGTTGAAGCCATTGATAATTCAATACCCGAGGGGAAGTTTGACGATCTAATCAGCTACATTACAAAGAACTACATTTAAGAGACAAATTGAGATCACACTTTTTTCATCACATATTCATCTATCTATTTATTTTTTTATTCTGTACCATATATTCCCAAAGGCACCTCTTGCTCGACTGTACATTATTACATGATATATAATTGTATAATAATTCGAAATCTAATTAACTATTTATACATACACAATGAATTTCAAAACCTAAGAACTATAAATTCAATTCTGAAGTTTTTCTTCTTCAGCAGTTACTACAGACATACATTGAAAGATATTGTTATAGGAAGCCTTCCATAACCTCACTTTACCATCATCACCAGCAGAGCTTAGTATAGTCCCCGTTAAGTTCCAACAAACTTTCCATACTTCTCCTTTATGATCATTATTCTTCGACAGAAGTTCTATCTTCAGTTTGGAGATGGGTTTGCTTTGATTTCCTTCAATACCTGACATCAGAGCATCATCGTCAATACCACCAGCGTCGGATTGTTGTTGTAATCTTTTGTTTTGTTTAGTATTACTGCTATTAGTGTTGTTAGTTTCGGATTCTACCGATGGTAATTCTTCAGTCAATTTGAAAATACGCAAAAAGCCATCTTTACAACCTGTTGCTATAAGATGATAAGATCTACCCATCGAAGGCGCCCAAGATACTGATCTAATTAACCCGTCGTGTTCAGGAAGCACAAGCCCCAATACATATTTGTCCATTTGATCTTTCAAATAGATATAAGCCTGATCTAAAGCACTTACTATTAATTTTTCACCAGAAAATCTTGAAGGGCACCAAGCTAATGAGAAATCACTTTGTAAATGACTAACTGCAGGGCTATTTAAAACTGGTATCTCTGAGATTAAAGTCCAATGTCTCAAATCTGAAGGTTCAATTGCATCGTATATTCTAAGTATACCATCACTTCCTACTGTTCCTAATCTTAACCCAAGATAACTTGGTGCAAAGGCAACATCATACAAAGGACCATGAGAATCTGCAATTGTAGTCAATCTCTTCCAACGACGACCGGATCCTAATTGTTCATCGAAGTTCTCTTCCCATATTTTGACTGTTCTATCATAGGATATAGATACTAAGATATGGCCGAATTCAGGAGATGCATAGGCTACCTTCACAATTGACGAATCGTGTGCTTTCCAAGAATCATTGAGTGTCCAAGAGGAAGTAACAGGGTTTAAATCAAATACTTTGATATGTTGATCGGATGAACAAGTAGCTAATTGACGGCCATAAAAATCATATTCAATGTCATGTATTAAATCATCATGCCCTGTTGCAAATGGTTTTACTTGATCTTTTAACATCGTGATTGTTTGTAGAAAAAAGTCAAGTTTTTATCAGGAGCAGATCAATCACTCGATTCCGTTCTTTATGTCTGATATATAAGGAGGAGATACCAATTAACAGCAATGTGATATCTGTATAATCAATTGGTTAAGTTGTTGTTTAATTTCTCATCCTTCGGGAATTATAACGAGGAGAAGCCAAATTATCGAGGCTGTGTTCCTTATTCATATATTTATGTACATTATATAGTGGGTCATAGTATATATTCAAACACGAAGAACAAATCTAATGATGAAATGAACCATTGAGAGTACTTTTATCACAGGAGCGAGTATAATCCCAGCAGTGCAATAAATTCTGTAAATTAAACCAAGCAGTAAGACAAAACTACCCAATTCTAATCCTACCACGACAGGATGTAGAGGTTGAGGAATCAGAGAATACAATAGGTTGAAGAATGCTATAACAGGTGCAAAAAATGGGAACATACTGAAAAAGGGATGGAATGATGATGTGAATACTCTTAAGTTTTGAATTAAACCAGTTTCCGTAGTGGTTGAGGCATTAGTTGCCTTGCTGGATCCTGAAATGTTAACTGCAACTTGTAAGTTCTCATTATCACAAGAAGATGTTGAATTGTCTAATTCATCCTCATCAGAACTGGGATCCAACTCAATGATTTTCTCTTCTTGCCTGAACTTATTCTTCAACCTTGAAAAAGGCTTTTTCTGTTTGATTCCAGTGATGTATCTTTGATAATCTCCCAAGTTTTTTGCTATCTTATCCGTTATGTTATCAGCTATGGTATCGGTATCCAATAGTTCACCTGATCCAGCCAATCTCTTGCTTTCATATTTAGTCAATTCAGATGAACGTTTATTGTTGAATAACCTCTTCAACTTTCCTTTGTCTTGATTAAGATCTCTTGAATCATGAAGGAAGATCTCCCTAGTTTTAATCTCTTCAACAACATCACCTCTTGTGATTTTTCTTTCTACGTGACGTTCATACTTCTGAAGCGCTTCAGGAGATCCACCGTCCTTGGAGTCAACACCTTTGAAAAGACTGTTATAGATATTAGCAACATCATTATCCCCTTCATTTGTTTCCAATTTTTCTGTGGATATACTTTGTTGGCACACTATCTCTTTTTCATTATTTTCATCTAATAAATTGAAAGTTGGTAAAACTTTTCTTCTCCAAAGATTTACTATTCTGCTCTTACCTACTTTGATAGTTGCATTTTCTTCCGCAATAGTTTCATCTTTGCAAGAAGTACTGTCGAATAAAGAAGCAGCTCGACTGGGTATTGGATCTGATATACTCATAGACACGACTTCTCTTTCTTTCTCTAAATCCGCCTTTTCTGATTTGCATGACTGCAGTATACTCTCAAAATCCATTGGATTATAATCATACCTATGACTATGGAGTCTACCAATACGATACTCAACATCGTTCAATTTGTCTTGAATATTCATCATTTTGTATTCTCTATTAATCTCACTCTGTAATTTATTGATTCTTTCACCTTCTGGTTTTGCAGTTGCGATTGTTGTTGTTCGTATAATACTTCTTTTGTCTTCTTCTTGGTATTTTTCATGTTTTGGTGTTATCTGCGCTTGTGGATGGTGTTGTGTTTGGGGTCGTAAAGGACGAGGTTTCAAAACAGTATATGCGTTGTTTATGTTTCCGTCAATTGCCTTTGGATAAACCTCTGGTTGTCTATCGTGCTTTTGATAATGATAATCTCCACCCCGTAAATTATCATGTAAAGGATAAGCACTCCTGAAACTTTTAGGATTTGAGTAACTCCTTTCTTGCAAATCATCATCATAATTCGAACATGGAATTTGATGATGTTGTTGTTGCTCTGTCCATCTTGATCCATTTCGATCAAGAATAGCAGCAGAGGGCATAGGATGCATTTCAGTAGTTTGAGGATTCAAATCAACATTACCTACCCTGTTTTTCGATTTGAATATGTTCAAATAGTTTCTTGATCCGTCTTTAGAATCGAATAAGTTAGCTTCTTGATGTGAAGAGTATGTATAATTGTCTTGATTGTTAGCGTAATATGTCGAAGGGGAAGTGAAATAAGTATAAGGTTTCTTTTGTTTGTTTGTTCTGTGATAATCATTCTGGTAGTTTTCGATAGTATACGGATGAGAATCATAACCACGATTATTATTATTATTATAACCATACTGATGATTTTCATACCCTTGTTGTTGTTCCTGGTGATTATAATGAACAGGGGTCTTTGGTCGTTTATTTGAAACAGCAGGTATATGATAAAATTGCTCCTGGGGTTCTTGTTCTATTGTGGATGATTTCCCATTAAACATTTCAGCAGGTGTAGGATTGTAATACCCCGGTTGTTGGTACTCGTTTCCCATATGAATTTGATCAGTTGACACGGGTTGAATGTTGCTGTTCCCAGACACTGTTCTTGGCTTCGCCACATCGTTAGCATTAGGAACTGCAAGATTGTAAACGTTACTTGAATTATTCTGACTTTGATGATGTGAATGGTTCTCATAATTCATTTCATTTGAATAATCGGCTGAGATTAGATTCCTCTGACTTTTTTTCGTTCTTCTTTTCATCACCATTTTGAATTAAATCACAACTATTTCAAGCAAATCAACAAAAGACCCTATTTCACGATCTTGTAGATCAATGCAGTATGAAATCAAAATAATAAATAAAAAAATAACAAAAAGATGTCATTTAATGGAATAAAAGATGGCTGGATTTAAGAGATACATTGCGGCTTGGGTATTACGGCTGTGTGCATTTTTTAATATTTTTAGTGGTTAAATTGTATCAATGTGTATTAAAAACATATTTATTTGTGCTATATAATTGATAATGATATAAATGTAGTAATTTGTGAAAAAAGATAAATGAAACTAAAAAAGAAAAAGAACCAGTCCCCCATTGCCCAGTAATGGAACGATGAAAAAATAAAATAAAATAAAATAAAATAAAATAAAATAATGAGATAAATTGTTGAAATAAATGAAAATAAGATAAATTTACTACTTGTGATAAATGAATGCTAAAGAGCTAAATTTGAAAAAAAGTGAAACCTCCTAAGCTGATAAACCTTCAAGTTCTTCTTTGAATTCCTTAGAAACTTTGTTTAAGATACTTTCAAGTTTGTCTTCAACAGCGTGATAGTTTAATTTTAAGCTGTTGATGATTCTTTCAGTCTTTTCACAATCTTCAACATCAGATTTAGTTGAAGTTTCTTCAGAAAGAGAAGAAGGTTCCCAGAAAGTAGTCAAGTTCTTACCACCACCGTTAAAGATTAATAAGTTAGGGGTATCACTTGAGACATCAGTTAAGATATCTGGAGTGGCAAAATCAACGATATTCTTCTTTAATTGAGCTGGAGAAATTGAAGAAGTTGAGAATAATGAAGAAGATTCTGGTTGTAAAGATAAGAAATATGCTAATAAACCACAAACATGAGGAGATGCCATTGAAGTACCGGATAAAGTAGCAGTAGCACTATCTGAACCAATATAAGTTGATAAAATATTTAAACCTGGGGCAAAGATATCAACACATTCACCATAATTGGAGAAATAAGCTCTATAATCGGATAAAGTAGAAGCACCAACAGTGATGGCATTTTCAGCAGCAGCAGGTGAATAATTACAAGCATCTGCATTATCATTACCAGCGGCAACTGCAAAATGTAAACCAGCTTTAACAGCGGCATTAACAGCTAAATCTAAAGCTGGAGATTTACCACCACCAAGAGACATATTGGCAGCAGAACCTTTGAAACCCTTCTTCTTTTCCTTAACTGCGGCTAAATGAGCATTAGCAGCATATTCAACACCTTTAACAACATCTGACATAGTACCAGAACCATTTGATTTCAAGACTTTAACGGCAACAAGGTCAGCATTCTTAGAGATACCATAATCTTTGGAACCAATTGTACCAGCACAATGGGTACCGTGACCATTACCATCAACATCTTCGTCATCAGCAGGAATGGTTTTACCCCATTTAGCTCTACCATCGAATTGTTCATGAGTAACAGAAACACCGGTATCAATGATATAAGCGGTAACACCTTTACCTGCAACATCATCATAGATATATTGATTAAAATTACCTAAATTTAAGGATTCTCTATGAGAGACTCTTGATAAACCCCATGGTGCACCGACTTGAGCGGTAGCTTCGTTGGCAAAGACTCTTGAATCCATTTCAATGAAAGCAACTTCATCCAAGTTTCTGATCAATTCAATAACATTATGGGTGAAATAACCGGTATAACCGGTGAAGAAATCACCGATAGAGAATTCATGAACGATACCACCTTTAGAGTCAATACCTTGGGATTTAACAGTAGAAATAAAATCATGAGATTCATCTAAAGAAGCAACACTTTGAGTGTGAGCATCTTTAACAGTTTCTTGATGGAAGGCAATTTGTTCTTTGGATAAACCATGCTTGAAGACAATGATATAAGAAAATGGAATAACATTAGAAATGGCAGTTGGAGAAACCAAGACTGGGCTACTCTTTAACTTATCTTTAGCAGATTTGAAGGTTTCAGAGACTTCTTTTGCAACTTTAGATTCTTTGATATCAGAAGTGATTGAATTGACAATAGATTTGTCTTCAATTTCTTGGTTAATCAAAGCAGCGGCAGAAGAACCAAAATTTGGGATGATTAAACCTTTAGCGACAGATAAAGATCCTAAGATAGTAAGTGCAACAGATGTTGATAACTTCATATTGAGTGATTAATTGATTAATTGATTAATTGACTGATTGATTGATTGTGTTGGGGGGCAAAAAAAACAGAGAGACGCCAAAAAAGAAACGAGTTCTGTATGTGGGGGATAAAAGAGATTATAGATTGTTTTTTTTTGTGTAAATAAGAGTGAGTTTTTTTATTAACAGATATAAGAAGTCCAATGAAACAATCTGGTAAGATCGAATAAGGGAGCTGTGGTATATCTAGTTGATAAAAGAGGAAAAGGAGGAAATAAAGAGAGAAGAATGAAGGGCGATAAGGGATAAGTTAAGTGGGCGATAAGAAGTATTTAAAGCAAGTGAGAGTGAGAGTGAGGGTGAGCAGATAACCAGAGAGGCTGGCTGTCAATTTTTACGCTTTACGATTTTATTTGCCCTTCGTTTCTTTTCTTGTTTTGTTAATTCGCGTGAAATGAGGAGAGTGTGGCTGGTGAGTGGGCGTGTGGGCGTGGGGAGGTGTGGGTGTGGCGGTGTGGTGGGTGTACTGTGGGATTTGTGGCTGAGTGTGAATGTGAGTGAGTGGTGAGTCAGAGTGAGGCTGGTGTATCCACTAGCCACTATCATTTAGTCCCCACGAGGCTGGTGCAAGAGATACGAGGAAAGCAGAACTGGAGAATCTGCGGGGGATTTACAGTTTACAGTTTACAGTTTACAGTTTGCAATCTGCCATATAAACTATCAGAGTATTTCACAAGTGAGTGTTTTATATTCATATTCTTCAATTAAGGGAACTGTCTTCTTCTTTAGTCACAATACTGAATGTTTTTTGAATAATGAATCAATTCATTTCATTGGCTGGAGTAGAACCGTTAGTTATCAACACTAATACCAGTATTACTGTAAACCTTACGCGTTTCAATCATCTGCTGTGGTACTACTTACTTATATGTTTTGTTTTAGGAATCAACCGACCCTTGAATTTCAAGAGATTCCCTTAATATCGTTTGATTTGTGCGTATCTATGTGTCAAAATCTCGGAATTTTCAAGGAAACTAGTATATTAACTCATGTTACATCTCTCGGAATATGAATCTATATCTAATTATATATATATATATATATGTATATATATATATATATATGTATATATATATATAGAACCCTGGGTGTGAACAATTCATCAAGAAACAGATACGTTCTTATCAATCAATCAATCTCAGTGTATTTCCTCATTGGGACTCCCGCTCGCAAAAAAATTTGAATAAGCCGCGGAATTTTGGTAATTAAGTTTATAAGATTGGTTGTCACTTCTCGTAAATATTGAAAGCTCAGTAATGTGATCTATTGTATATATATTACTATTGAACACCTTTTGTCAATAGTCTATTCAATTGCCCCAGACTATTGACAACTTATAGTACTTTCCTTTTATCATTACCCTTTCAAAAGTGTGGACAATTGAATAAAAATGATTGGAGAATTTGTCTCAACTTATCCATATGAGATCATACAATCCCTTATTGTACTCGGTATAACTACTTTCACTTATCAATTTTTCATATATCCTTTATATTTTCATCCTCTTTCTAAGATTCCAGGTCCTAAAATTGCAGCTCTTACTAAATACTGGATTTTATACATTAGTTGGTCTGAACAAAGAAATAATACTGTTCATAAATTACATAAAAGATATGGTCCAATAGTTAGAGTAGGTCCAGATGAAATCGATATCAGTGATGCTGATTACTTGAAAGATGTTTATATTAACAATTATGATAAGTCTTCTTTCTATACTCAATTCACAAATTATGATGCTTTCAACACTTTTTCAACAGTTGATAAAAAATTACATAGAGATAGTAGAAAAATTTCACATAAATTTTATTCAAAATCAAATATTGCAAGTGAATCAGTTCAATTGAAAATTGAACAAGTTATGAGTCAAGCTTTGAAAATCATGGATTTATATCAAAAGAAAACTATTGATACTTTTGTATTCTTCCAAGAAGTAGCAATGGATGGTATTAACGGTTTTACATTCGGTAAAGATGCTTATGCTCCAGTTTTAAATGATCCATTCAATGCTGGTAAACATGTGATTGTCTCATTTGCAACTCAGTCAAGCTCTTGGTTTTGGACTACTTCTTTGCCTCAATGGTATAACTTAGCAGTTGGTGATGATGTCAGACAAGCTTCAAAATTCGCAACTACATGGTTGAAACAACAATTCGAAAAAGCTTTATCTAATCAAACCAAAAAAGACGATACATATTCCTCCTCTTCTCCAGATGCTTTATTCAATGTCTTACTAGATGGTGGTAAATCAAACACAGCAGCATTGAGTGAAATGTTTGATCATGTTGCAGCTGGTCATCATACAACTGGTACTACATTAGCTTACTTCTTTTGGAGATGTGCTTCAAACAAGTATATTCAAGATAAGGTAATTGAAGAATTGAAAAATTTCAACAATGGTGAATATCTTTCAACTAAAAATTTCCAAAGCTTGAAATATAGTGAAATTGAAGATCTTCCATATATGAATGCTGTATTAATGGAAACTTTTAGATTACATGCTGCTATTCCAGGTCAAGAACCACGTGTTGTTCCAAAACAAGGAATGCAATGGAAAGGTTCTAGATTTACCCCTCCTGCTTATATCCCCGGTGGAACTGTAGTAACTATGCAACCATGGTCTTTACATAGAGATCCAATTGTTTTCCCAAATCCTGAATCTTTTAATCCAGATAGATGGCTTATTGATCCAACTAAAGATGCACAATTGGAAACAAGTAGAATTAGAGAAATGAATAAATCTATGATGCATTTTGGTTCAGGTGTCAGAATGTGTATTGGTATGAATCTTGCAGTTTGTGAAATCAAAATGCTTATTTGTAATATCTTATCTAGATACAGAGTTCAATTAGTTGAAGGTCTTGATTACGATACTATGATGAAAATGAGAGATATTTATACTACTTCTCCTTATAATAACGTTGTAGATTTGAGATTCGAACCATTACTGACATCAGATAACTAATTTACCTAGCTATTCATAAATATATTCATATGTACTATCAATCAATAAAAACTATTCAATATAGAAAATATTCAACAAAAATCGAGTGATTTCTAATCTTTGATAATGTAAGCGCTAATCTTCCCCGTTTGGAAATTTTCAAATTTTCTTTTTTTTTTCAAAGTGAGAAAGGGTGAATATTTTTTTTTAATTTTTATTGTTAGGTAGTTTAGTTTATCTGATCATTGTTTTGATTACGTAGGTACACATAAACGTATACATATACACAAACAAAAATGTCTGAAAAATTACCAGACATCTTAGCCGATGCAGTCTTGAAAGCATCCGCACCAGTCCCTGACAATTTTGAAGAAGTTACAGGTATCGATTACTCTAAACCAGAAAGTAGAAATGCAAGAGCCAAAGATCTTATATCATCTATGAAAAACATGGGTTTCCAAGCAAGTTCATTATCTAAAGCTTGTGAAATCATTGATGATATGAGAAGTTGGAGAGGTAAACATATCGATGAACTAGAAGAACATGATAGAAAAGGTGAATTTGATGATGATGGATATCAAAAGACAACTATTTTCATGGGTTATACTTCTAATTTAATTTCATCAGGTACAAGAGATACTTTAAGATTTTTAGTTCAACATAAGAAAGTCAGTGCTATTGTTGCTTCAGCTGGTGGTATTGAAGAAGATATTATCAAATGTTTAGCTCCAACTTATATGGGTGATTTTGCATTACCTGGTAAACAATTAAGAGATGAAGGTATGAATCGTATTGGTAATTTAATCGTTCCAAATGATAATTATTGTAAATTCGAAGAATGGATGGTCCCATTATTAGACACTATGTTAGAAGAACAAGAAGATTTCTTAGCCAAGAGAGGTAAAGAGGCAATGGATTCAGATGCTCCATTTTGGACTCCATCAAGATTTATCGATAGATTAGGTAAAGAAATTAATAATGAAACTTCAGTTTTATACTGGGCTCATAAGAATAAGATTCCAATCTTTTGTCCTGCTTTAACAGATGGTTCAATTGGTGATATGTTATTCTTCCATACTTTCAAAGCTTCTCCAAAGCAATTAAGAATCGATATTGTTCAAGATATCAGAAGAATCAATTCTCTCTCAATGGAAGCTTCAAGAGCAGGTATGATCATCCTTGGTGGTGGTTTAATCAAACATCACATCTGTAATGCTTGTTTAATGAGAAATGGTGCCGATTATGCCGTTTATATTAATACAGGTCAAGAATTCGATGGTTCAGATGCCGGTGCAAGACCAGACGAAGCTGTTTCTTGGGGTAAGATTAAAGCAGAGGCTAAATCAGTTAAAGTATTCGCTGATGTTTCATTAGTATTACCTCTTATAGTTGCTGCTACTTTTGCAAGCGAATGAATTATGAACATGATCATTCAAAATTCTTTTTCTTTCTGTATATAAACAATACATTTTACAATAGATTATCCTGATGGATATATTATACGTTTACACTCATAGATCTTTAAATGACTTGTAATATATTGATAAGGAACAAATAAAATAAAGTGACGACTAGTAGAGTCTAATGAATAAAATAAATAAGAGAATGACTATGAAGTCTTATAAATAAATAATTGGGAAATAAATAGTGTTTTCCTTCTATCGAGTTCGTTCAGTTACTGTCGGTTCCCAAGATTGGAACTTAGGACGTGCAGTGTTATAAGGTATATAAGCACCTTTTGTAAACGTGAAATTAGAAGGATTAACTGCAGGTTTAGGAACAGTAGTTGGTGCTTTCTCCTCGGGTGATAATTTATTAGGTGGAGTATCAGTACCATAAGCAAGCCAATAATGCCATCCTGCTTCAACTTCAGACATATCATACCTCCAAAACCCTTTATACTCAACCCACCTTGTTCTCATATGGATTTCAGCAGGATCTGAAGTCTCATAAAACTTATTCCCATGTACATCTTCTCCTACTAATGTACCCGATTTTGTATCATTATGATTTTGAATTTGACGACCGGCACGTTTTAATCCACTATTCCAAATGTTTTTAACCGTACGATAAAATGAGACAGACATTTTTCAGTCAATCCAATATCCCCTGTGGTCTCCTTTGGTTAACGATTAGTGTTTCTGTTGTCTATTCTATATAGTTTATAGCATTCTAAAACTTCCCTTTACTCCACTTTTTGGGAGATACAAAGCCCTACTCCCATATCGACCCTTATCGACGTGCATCGACCTCCTCCGACCCGTCGCCGCAATTCTCAGTTACCCCGACAAAAAGAACAAAAATCCCCAGCTTGCGCGGCTTTACTCTTACGCCTGTACCGGGTAAATACTGGAGACTCACTCACTCTGACTCACTCTCACCCACCCAAAAATTTTCCAAAAATTTCGTCGAGAAATAGTGTCGACAAAAATTTTCCAAAGCTTTAAATTGATCTGAGATTCCTTCTTCCTTTATTTTTCAGCTATTACTCTTTCAATTTTTCTGTTTCAATTAACTAGATTCATTATCTATTAACATTAACAATAACAATGTCTTTCAGAAACGCTGCTATTAGATTAACCAGAGCCGCTGGTTCTCGTGTTGCTACCGCCCAAACTTCCAAGAGAGCTTTATCCGCTTTAGCTTCTGCTGCTCGTCCACAAGTTGCTAAGAGATCCGTTAACACTTTTGGTGTTAGAGGTATCAAGAACATCAACTTCGGTGGTACTGAAGAAGTTGTCCACGAACGTGCTGACTGGCCAAGAGAAAAATTATTAGAATACTTTAAGAACGATACTTTAGCTTTAATCGGTTACGGTTCTCAAGGTTACGGTCAAGGTTTAAACTTAAGAGATAACGGTTTAAACGTTATCATTGGTGTTAGAAAGAACGGTGCTTCATGGAAGGCCGCTATTGAAGACGGTTGGGTTCCAGGTGAAAACTTATTCGATGTCAATGAAGCCATCACTAAAGGTACCATCATTATGAACTTATTATCTGATGCTGCTCAATCTGAAACTTGGGAATCAATCAAGCCATTATTAACTGAAGGTAAGACTTTATACTTCTCCCATGGTTTCTCCCCAGTTTTCAAAGACTTAACTCACGTTGTCCCACCATCCAACTTAGATGTTATCTTAGTTGCTCCAAAGGGTTCTGGTAGAACTGTTAGATCTTTATTCAAAGAAGGTAGAGGTATTAACTCTTCTTACGCTGTCTGGAACGATGTTTCTGGTAAGGCTGAAGAAAAAGCTATTGCTTTAGCTGTTGCCGTTGGTTCTGGTTACGTTTACCAAACCACTTTTGAAAAAGAAGTTAACTCTGACTTATACGGTGAAAGAGGTTGTTTAATGGGTGGTATCCACGGTATGTTCTTAGCTCAATACGAAGTTTTAAGAGAAAATGGTCACTCTCCATCTGAAGCTTTCAACGAAACCGTTGAAGAAGCTACTCAATCCTTATACCCATTAATCGGTAAATACGGTATGGATTACATGTACGATGCTTGTTCTACTACTGCTAGAAGAGGTGCTTTAGACTGGTACCCAATCTTCAAGGATGCTTTGAAACCAGTTTTCCAAGACTTATACGAATCTGTTAAGAACGGTTCTGAAACTCAAAGATCATTAGACTTTAATGGTTCTGCTGATTACAGAGAGAAATTAGAAGGTGAATTAGAAATCATCAGAAACATGGAAATCTGGAGAGTCGGTAAAGAAGTTAGAAAATTAAGACCAGAAAACGCTTAAGTTAATTTAACTTAAGATTTTTTTCTACTCTTAATTATACTTCTTTTAATGTACTTTTTCTAATTGTTTTTGTTGAAATTTGTTTATCGTTATAATGAATCTGGATTCCATTTTTTATACTCATTTATCACTCGTGGTCTTTTTATAGAATGATCTAAGTGATTTTTAATTACAATATATGAGTTTTATTAATTTTCTCAGCTTATTTGAAAACTAATTTTTTCTTATCTTATCTTTTCACTTTTTTTTCACACACTTCGTTGATAATTATCATTAATGATATTATCTTCATTTATTCTTTGGGATTTAGGTTACCTTAAAACAAAAGAGTAATATTATTTATTTGTATACTCTTTATTTTATCTGCATGAACGTCTGTTTATTGAAGAAACAAGTTCGCTCGAAATATATTCATATTTTATATTTATTAAAAGAATTGTTGTTGTAAATTTGTAATGTAATATTCTCCACTGATTTTTGCTGTCAATTGTTTAGTTTCCCTGCTATTCAATATTGACTGAAACTTAATCCATTTGTCGTAAATTGGTAGAACTCAAATTCAATAAGAATTACATGAATACAATGAATAGTACAGATTGAAAATTGCGGCGGTACATAGTGAGCCTTGACAGAATAGCTAAATATAGAAGAAGGTATATAGGGCATTATTCTTGTTTACAACCTTATGATGGGGGATCCAATTAACGCCGAACTTTCGTTCCGACATATTACATGTTGAGAGGAATCATATGAAATTACAGGACTTTTGGACCCCACCTCAGTGGTTCCACTCTTGGCTTTATAACATCCAACCCTAATTGAGTTAAAACCTTAAAACAACCGTCTGAAACAGTTTTGTATACAGATATATATGTTTATGTACAAAAGAAGAACACGAAAAGGAATTTGATACTTCCGAAATGTAGCAATTTTTCTTATGATGTTCCAATTTTCATAAACTTAATTTCGTTAGCGCAATTTTTTTTAATTACCCTAGTGATTTTTTACGACGATGAAATTTGTCTATATATAATTATATACAAACACTAGTGGTGGTGGTGGTGGTGGTGGTGGTTGTAAAAGCTTATATGAGTGGTTATCTATGCATCTCACCTGCGTACTTAATAAATATACGAATTAAGTCGATTTAAATACCCGGTATCCACATGTCATCGGGAGTAACAGTAAGAACCCCGTGTTTGTTATTCACATGTATGCTTGTTTGACCTGTCACTGCGGGTTGTATGTTTTGATTATTCACATGGCATGATTGTGAACTAAATTACAAGAGTAAATTGTCAAAATGTATATACACATTAATATCTGAAAAATCTTCCTCTATTCATATATAATATATTCATTTACCCTGAGAATATCTCGTTTAAGGGAAAAAAAAAACCCGTACAAATTTCAAACTATCTTTTTTCTCTTGTTGGAAAGATGGCAGATTTGAAAATCTCATGACAGCTAAACAGTATTCCAACATTTCTAAATATACTTCGCATTGAATTTGTCTTTCCGACCCCATTTTAATGCAAACAATTCAATTATGGTTAGTGAACTATGCCTGTCAAAAAAAAACCAAGTCTTACTAAAATATATACTAAAAAAGTGATATAAATTTTACACTGCGTCATATTGTGCTTCCGCTTTCACCTTTGCAATCAGGATATACAGCCTTTGTCTGAGGAAGATTTTAAGCGTAGCAGCAGGCAGAAGCATAACTCTGATGTAATGTTATAACTCCAACAAACTCAGGAAATTTTGAGTTTGACGTATTGCCCTAATTTGTAATATTTGCGCGGTGTCATTCTGCTAATGATGAGAAATGCCCAGTTTACTTACCTATTTCAACTAATAATTCCATCAATTTTTTAAACTAGTGTAATCAAGGGACTTCAATCTCGGAAATTCAATTTACGAGGAAGATGCAAGAAATAGATAGCGTTTTTCCTTTGACAATTATGTAAAACTTACCTAATTGGTGTTTATCTAGTTAATGACTAAGAGTGGCTCTACAAATATAAAATATATACACTCCTCGTTTGTTTGATGGGAGAATGAATAGACGGGTAAACGAAGATAATAAAACATATTGCACTACATAAGACTTTATGGCCAATTTTGCCAATTCCAGTTCATGCGCATCTATATAATTAGACACGCACCTCACTGGCTGTATTTTTGTTCAACATATTGATCATTACACCCATGTGCATTGACTATGATAAATCCAGACGTCTTGAAGGTAAAATATGTTTTTTGAACTCCTCTTTTATCCTAATCAAATTTGACCTCATTACTTATTTACACTATAGTATTTTATTATAAAGAGCCGGATGGTAGAATAATAGGGAAAATACTCGTTAATTACTACTACGTGCATCAATGGTATTGTTTTGGACCTTGTTTGTTTTGAAAAGGATTTTAACCCCATTCAGCTTCTTCTTGTAGGTTTTATCTACACCCCTCTGTCCCTGGTGGTGACAAATTCTTGTTGAAATTTGCTATTATATATATATTATACTCCAATGATCATCTGCAATCACCAAGAGTCTTACCTACATAAAACTACAGTCATTTGACCACCTCACACTTGGTTAAACAGTTCAAGTATCAACTTCATAAACAGGTTCATATATCGAAACTACAAAGTCCCTGTGGGCAAATGCAGGAGGGACTAAATCGGGGAGATAATCGCAATTAGTGGTAATGCAGCTGCTCTGAGAAATAGTAATTTTAAGTAATTTGTTTTCGGCTCTCTCCCAGATTCTCCTTAAGCCAGTCGAGCTTGCATTTTCGAGGCGTTTTCCTCGGAGCCTCAAGTTTATTAACATTAAGATTAAGATTAAGTTTACCTTGATAACCAACCACAAGTATTTTTACTTTCTTCATGATCAGTCTACCAAGAAGGTTATGGGAATGTGGGGTACAATGAGCGGTGACCTTCTTTATCTTCTGCTTGTAAATATATATTTGATGATACTTGAACGTAGTAAGTTCTGGGAAATTGAAGAACATAATAAAATCACCGTCTCAAATTCATTGCCATATTCGGCTCTTTTTTTATCAAGTCCTCACTTAACCTAACCAAGAAACCAAAACCAAACAACCGCCTAGCCTTCCAAGAGGTAGAAAAAACTCACCATTTTCTTTTATTTAGAAGCCAATGTACCTCTCCATCGCATATCCTTGTATAAATAGAAGTGGCTAGCGGAATGCGAAAGCAAAAGCAAAAGCAAAAGCAAGGGTGATAATGCAGAAGTAAAGCAACGTAAAAAAGTATATACTAGCTAGACAAGATTAATCTCTCCGTTCTTGGATTGAATAAATCAATCAGGAGAAAGTCCAGAACTCGTGAATTGAATCGAATTGAATTGACACATTCCTTCATTATTAGCCTACTCCCGGTATATATATAATATAATTATACGCCCTACAGTTTGGGTTTAACAAGAGGACAAATTAGGGGAATGGATGATCATTACATCAGAAGACCTGCTCTCGAATAGAACCTTTTAATGTCCAGCTGGAAAAACCAATCTAACTGATGCATATCCTCGTAATTTCTGTTTTTATTATGTACTGGCTAAAAGTCGTGTTTTTTTTTTTTTTTTTTCTGGCCTACGGTAAAATGCCAATACTCAAATTAAATTTGAGTTTTGAGAATTAACTAATCATTGATTAATCATTTATCGGACAATTGTATCATTTGATGAGTGACTTAGTGAACACAACCAAAACTACACAGTTGCGATTCCATCATCTGTAAATCTCTTGCGTCGTTGAAGATTATCAAAGTGAATCTGGGGTCCCTTCCCTGGGCGTGAGAGAGATGATAAAATAAGATTAACTATGATAATACAGATTAAAGTTTGCAGCCTACACGCACACGTCATCTTGTATCCACTTTATGATTATCTACGCTTGCTTCAACCCCTTGAATAAGTCATGTCTCTCCATTCCAAAGAAAATCGTCTGATTAAAAGCATAAAATACCTAATATCTTATAACCCCGGCCTTGTGAAAATGGGGCGTGGAAATGCGTAATCTAAATTTATAACTTTTGTATATAGATAAGAAAGTATTTTTTTTGAGCTAACTAAATAACTAGAAAGATATATAGATAAAAATATAGATTAATTAGATGGTATCGAACCTAACCTAACCTGTAGGTGGTGAATCTTGATGAGAAATAAATAGATAAAGTAATTGATTGATATATAGAACAACGAATAACAAATACCGCACCGCATCAAGCGGTTGTTAAATTAAGATGTTATTAGCAAAGTAAGCAGCAATTGAGCAAAGAACGAAAGAAAGAAAGAAATAAACAGCAAAAATTTGGAAATAAAATCGAGTTGTATTGAATTGAATTGAATTGAATTGAATTGAATTGAATTGAATTGAGTTAAATTGAATTGAATTAATAGAATTGAATAAATAATAGAGGTATTGAATTAATGTATTGGATTACCTGTTCAAAACACCTAATTTTTCTTGTAAAAGGATTTTTTGATTGAAACGACTCTTTAAATTATCATGAACTAATCTAAGATGTCTGTGTAAAGAATCCTTTCTCTTGAATTTTTTACCACATCCATCTCTTGTACACATAACTTTTGAAGAATCTTTATAGTTTTTATTGAAATCTTGATCACCCATCATTTGTCTCTTGACTATATTCTCAAAACTCTCAGAATGTTGAGAAGCACAGTGTCTAACTACTTCTGCATGTCTTGATAATCCATTGAAACTATATGGACATCCTTTGATAGGACATTTATGAGAACGAATGAGTTTGAACTTATCGAGATGGAAAATATATTCTTCAGCGTCTTTGAATTCTTTGTCACAATGAGAACAATTGAATTCTGATTTAATTCCATTCTCTTTACTTTTCAAGATCAATTGGAAAGCAGGATCACGACTTATTAAATCGCTTAATTGACTAGGAGTCTTTCTTCTCTTATTTTTGGAGACATTAGTGGTAATAGTAGCAGTAGTATTAGCAGCAACTGCAGATGATTTTTCAGTATCATCAGCTAATGGCTTTGCCCTTCTCTTAATGGTTTTAGCTCTAGGTGATTTAGGTGATTTAGAAGATTTAGAAGATTTAGAGTCTTTCCTTTTCCCTTGTGAAATCAACTGGGTGTTATCAATGATTTTAACCTCGGTGGTAACCTTTGGGTCATCTTCATCTTCTGGAGAGTGTAAATAGTAACCCAAATTAATGTAGTCATTCTCCAAATTCAAAGCGTGAGCTGGTGGGAAAAAACCTAAAGAATTTGAATTCATATTCAATGATTCAAGCGCATTATCTGGAGTACCAATGATTCTAAACTGTGTAGCTGATAATGGAGGTGACGGTATATTACTATCAGCATTAACATTAGAATTAGAAGATTGAACATTCAAAGATAAACCTCTCAAATTCGATAAGTTTTGATTCGAAGGGAAGACTAAATTAGGATTATTTTGAAATTCATTTGAATTTGTTACTACTTCATTGTTATCTTCAACTTTCTTTGCTGTGTTGTTGTTATCAATATTGTTATTCAATATTGTATAATTCCCATTAGAGTTAATGAATGGGAAAATTGGAGCTTCTGAAAATTCGAGTAAAGGATTTTGAAACTGATGAGAATTTGAAGAAGGTAATGGTGATGAAAGAGAAGAAGAAGTTGTTGCTTGCATCATATTAAAAGGAGCAGCTGACATATTGGTATTATTGGTGGTATTATTGGTGGTATTGGTATTGGTATTATCATTAGGTGTTGTTGTACTAGGTGTAAAGTTGCTATTACTTGTGGTATCAGCATTAGATGAGTTTATGAAAGCTAAGTCGAAATTCAATCCATTAGCAGATAATGGGAAAGTATTATCTAAATACCGAGATTTTGGGTATTGATCATTTTGAAATTGTAATGATGGGTTGAAATTAAAAGAGTAATTGAGATTTGAAGATGAGAATGGGATATTAGAGTCAATTTGAAAATTATTTGGAAGATAAGGTATTTGTTGTGTTTGTTGTGTTTGTAGCATATTAGCAGGATAAGAAGTGATATTGGTATTGGCATTATTAGTATTGGTATTGGTATTAGTGTTAATAGCAGTCATAGCTGTGCTATTTGGGAAGTATGCAAGTCCATTGATCTGTTGCTGGTTGAACATGTTCGAGTTCTGACCGATAACATCCTGAACTTGGTCACGGCGGAAATCTGGGATATTCATTATTGTATTTTTGCAGTGATTGATTTTTAAATTTAGCTAGCTATAATTTTTCAGCGGTTGAATGAGAAGGAGAGGAAAAAAAGATTGATAGGATATAATGAGAGATGGGTATATAACAATGTATGAGTAAGTGAAATGAGTTGAATGTATAATGTGTGTGTGTATGTATGTATGTATGTATGTATGCTCTAGTTGAGTAAAGAACGAGAGAAAGCAAAAATTGTAATGAATTTGAATGAAAGAGTTTAAAATAAGGTAAATAAGGAAAAGAATGGGTTGTGTATAATATATAATATATGTACCTAGATCGAGATATATAGCTATCTATATATATTATGAATATAAATAGATAGATAGATTAATTACTTTTTTTATTATGCTCAAATTGACATCAATTCGGCTACTACTTTTTAAACAAGTGTTGGTGGGTTTTTCCTTAAATTGAAACGTCTAGATTGTAGCCAATTCAATACTCTTGGCAGCTGTATGCCAGTCAGTCATGTAGGATAGCGCCAACATATATATGATGAAAGATGCAACTTTGTTCATAAGAAGCTTTACGTCAAAGAGCTTATTAGTCCGTTTTACCTTGTAAGTCATACGTCTTTTAGAGTTAAATTGCCCGGTAAAAGAGATAATTATTTAAGAAATTGATTATCATTGATGCACAGCTCCTGCGGGTGGGGGCAAAGAGAGGGGCTGGATTTGGGAAGAGGCAAAGATCTAGCTGCGCCGGTTTACAAAGGTTTACAAAGGTGCTTCGGGGGATATACGCGCTCTGCATGCGAGGTGCGTCTTCATGCGTCCTGTGACACGCAGCTGCGTGGATACTGTTTAGTCTGGGTTTTTTTAGTTTGGTTTACCATATAATCTCGTTTTCGCTGTTCTTGTTTCGCTCTTAACCCGTTTATTGTGTTTGTTTGTTTGTATGTAGCTTTTTATATTGTTTGAATATATATATATATATAAAGTAATCAATGTAATTGTCCGATAAGCTACGATATATGAAACAAACCAAACCAAACCAATTGGTATCCAATCAATTGTTTGTTATCCTTTAAACATTCGCTATGATTTCCAAAAACGAACACAGAATCTATAAGAGAACATACTCTTCTTACAAAGCCATGGTTTGTGGTTTTTTTCCTCGAGTCTCGGGAACTCACTTGACGTTTCCTATTGTTTTGTATTGTATTATGAGAAGCTTTGTATTATTATTAATATAATATATTATTATTACATTATCCAATAATTAAAGATTACGAGCTGATACATACAGAAACATACGTAATATCGGACATTTTTCACCCTTGATTTGAAGATAATTAGATATATAATAAGAATATTATTATTATTGTATTGTATTGTATTCTAAGTTGAAAGTCTGTCCCGAGCGTGATCTGATTAAGATTAGATTAAGTAACCGATAGATTATTTTATATTTAGATTTACATTTACATTTACACCGACAATCATTCAGCGTGGAAGAAGGAAAGGGGATTGGAGGATGAAACATAAACATAAACATAAACATAAACATAAACATAAATATAAACATATAAATAGTCTTGTTCGTATACTAAAACCGCATATTAGCCCCATATTAGCCCCCAAAAACCGCTCAAACAGAAGGGATCTTCATGTGAGACAAAAAAAGGATCACGGAATTAGTTGGGCCCCGCCCATGAACAAAAGGGCGGCGGTGTTTATTGAATAATTCATTACTAAGAAGAGATCAAAGGGGTGCTTTTTGTTTGTGTTGGTCTTCCTATTTGCCCATAGATTTGTTTGTTTGTTTTTGTCCTACGTGATATAGAAAGGTTTCCTTGGGTTTCCTTGAAGGAAATGATTGTCGTGATTTAATATTCAATCAACGCGGTACAATCTATTTTATCAATATTTTCAAATTTATAAACCTCGATCCGTGTAACTCTAGTATTACTTATCTTATCTTTATCTTTATCTTTATCTATTATCACTTTATTGTTCTAATGCGATATGAGATTAAAAGCGCGCAGATCCTTCAACTTAAATTACAATCAATTCAATTAATCGGAATGATCCTTTAATAATAAAGCAGAAAACAAAAAGCGTGATATAAATAACAAAACAAAGCCAAACAAAGAGAAAAAAAAAAAAAAAAAAAAAAAAAACACGAAATAAATCATGCTTTATTGTGATATAATTTGGTCCCCCTTGCCATACGGAAATACGGTATTTGGGTTCCCAACATGTGAGTAAAATTAACGGAATTATTCCAAATTGTTCATATATATTACGTAACGTAAATTAAATTAATTTAAAAATGTTTATTGTTTTTGGGTTTTATAATTTTCATTATATCCTCATTCATTGATTTATTATTGTTCTCAGATAAAATTCCTTCTATAGTTAATTTATCCTGTTATTTATAATTACATACATGCATATATATATACATACATAAATTATTATTAATATTGGATCTCCTTTGCTTCAACTTTCCGAGCTAAAATTAATGTCAAAAAAAGGATCTACATAGCCAATTTATATACAAGAAAAAAGACGAAATACGACAACAAATCGTTTCTTTTATATATATGTACAAATTAAAACGGAAGCAAATTGAATAGAAACAACTACTTCTTTTGTCTTTCTTCTGCAAGTTTACCCCAATGATTTGCACGTTCTAGATTTTTCTCACATCCAATTCCCATTTGAAAGAATCTTTGTAATGATAACATTGCCTTTAATGAACCCTTTTCAGCTGCTCTTAAAGCCCATGCAAATGCTTCATCGTAATCTTTATCCAAATGAGGTGCTCCAACAAAATACCATGAACATAATCCCATCATACCTTCTGAATCTCCTAATTCTGCTGCTATATTATAAAAATGAATTGATAAATCTGAATTTGCTTCAACTATATCTCCAATTTCATATATTTTACCAAGCATTAATGCAGATTTTGCATGTTCAAGATTAGCAGCTTGAAAGAATAATTTAATTGCATAATTAATATCTTTGATAACAATATCTTTAAATCCACTTAAATGAATTAATCCTAATTCATATAATGCTCCAGCTGATAATTCATTAGCAACTTCTGATGCCCTTCTTAACCAACTTATACCTTGTTTTTTAGTATTAACATCATCACCTAATCCCATTAATCCATGGAAACAATATATACCATATTCCATCATAGCAACAGGATGATTATTTAAAGCTGCTATACCTAAATATTTAACAACTTTTCTTGCATCTGGTTTACAACCCCATCCTTTTCTATAACATACAGCTGTTCTATAAGCAGACTCTGCATGTTTAGCCTTACCTGCTGCTTCAAAATTTGCAAGAGCTTTGACTTCATCTGGTTTACCAAATATACCAACTGAATATGCATCACCTAAGAAATATTGTGCTTCAACATAATTAACTTTAACTGCTCTTTTTAATACATCATGAGCTTCTTCAAAATATGATTTACGTTTCTTGATTTCTTCCTTTGTTGAAGTTGGTGCTATTAAACCTCTTCTTATTAAGATTTGAGCATAATCAAGTAATGCCTCCGGATCTTTAATCTTCTTAACATTTTTACTATAACTTTCAAATGTATGATCACTAATTTCAGATTGAGAGTTCCATATATAACTTCCCCTTGAATCAGTACTAAAATGAGGTGATGGAGTAACTTGTAAATCAGATAACGAAGGATTGCTATTTGACTCTTGATATCTTGAATTTAAGAAATGTGGCTGTTGTTGTTGTTGTTGTTTAGGACTTGGTGTTTGTTCTCGACGGGAAGATAACGGTATTGATGCTGGAATTGCGGCAGATGTTGATTTAAGCATAAAACTTGGTACACTCTTTGAAGAGTTCACACTTTCTAATGTCTTGATCACTTTAACCTTTGGGTCGGTGATAGATAGATTTGCCAACGATGAGTTCAATTTGGTGGAAGAAGTGAAAGAATCTTGTCCTTCTTCTATGCTGCCTTGTGGAATACTACCAGGAGATGATTTCATCGATGGTACTGCCGATAATGGTGAATTAACCACATCTTTCAAAGATGTTTTAGATGTTTTGGAATTAGGAGATGCACTAGCAGATTTATAATCCGCTTCTTTATGACTGAATGAGGAAGAATCGGAAATCACAGATGGAGATTTTGTAAATGATTGTTTAGAAGATATATCAGATTTATGTGAATGAGAACGTGAAGTCATTGAATGTGGTATTGAATTGGATTTCATGGATGCATTGGCAGAAGGTTCTTTTGAGGATTTTAAATCTTTTGGAAACTCTACAGATTGTGGAGTATCTGGTTGAGAAGATGGATCTAATGTTCTTCTAGTGGTATCCAATTTTTCAACATCAGGTTTACTCGATGCCTTATCTACAGTTGGAGGTGGAATTATAGGATCTAATATTCTTCTATATGGTGATGGTGTCCTTGATTCGGTATCTTGAAATTGATGATGCGGAAACATCGGTTTATTACTTGGAGATTCTGCTAAATGAGGTACATTGCTTAATTTAGGTTTAGTATTCAACGAAAGATGATAAGAGTCCAAACTGATTTTCTTTGGTTTAGTATTCGCATCTTTTGAAGGTATGGATGTTGCGGTGGGTTGATGAGGTTGATTATGTTTGATATTTGTGTTCTTTATGTTGTTGTTGTAGTTATTATTGTATTTTTGAGGTTGAGAAGGTACATCATCGACTAAAGAAGCTCTTGAATCGGTTCTAATTGTGTTGAATGGTAAATTCTGTCTATAAGGATGATTAGAAGTCATTGTATTCATCCAATTGTTGTAATGTGTAATTATGTATGTATGTTTATAATGACTGAACGAATTGAAATATTAATGCAAAAAATTCAAATAATTTTGAATTAATGAAACGAAGAGGTTAAGAGAATTGAAAAAAAAAAAATTAAGGGAAAAAAGGGGTAGAGGAATCTATAGTTCTGATTGCTAGATACTCCAATTGATGAAATGAAAGATATACCTGAATAGTTGGTATGTATATGTGTGTCAGTGTATAGATATAGATATGAATAAATCTATGAATCCCAGTATTATATAACTATTTACAATGAAACAGACACCTAATTAAAAGTTTTGAAACTTGTCTAATTTCATCTCAACTTATCCATGTGTCATATATTTTTAAAAGACGCGAAATTTAATAATAGAAAATAAAAAAACTCGCTTCGGTTTTTTTAAGTACGTGCATGGAATGATTCATTGCCTTTCTTGTTTTGAATTTTGATCTACATTAGATACATATATAGATAGATATACGATTGGGTAGTTATTCCTAGATATTACAAACATGACTAACCAGTTTGTTTTATCATATATATTATGAACTGTGAAAAAAATTAAGATTATAAAACTGTGGGAATTTTATATAAATAAACCCTAGAAAGCAAGTAAAAAATGAATGCCGTCCCCTGGAATCGAACCAAGGTCCTCTCGGCCACAACGAGAAGTACTAACCACTATACTAGAACGGCGGTTTCTTGTTAAGAAAAAGGTCGAGAATTGTCAGATCATTCAAAAAACAAAGTCACGTGACCGCCATACAAATTTTATATTCTTGCTCAATTTTCAATGTAAATCCATCAGTTTAAAGTCTCTAGTTTATATAATTTATTCTCAAGTTCACTGATAACTCTTGAAGTGTCTAACATACCCACTAAGCCAATCAACTCCAAGCACAACCCAGACAACCCAACCTGATTAACATGAATAAGCAGTAACACACACGTAATAAGTCAAGCCGCATAACCGCCCCCGCTCGCTTACTCCCCCATTGAAAACTCACCGATTTCTTTCTCTAAGAAAGAAAGAAAGAAAGAAGAAGCGCTCCCCGAAATTAGTGCGATCGATTGTTGAGCCAGTGGGTGAGTAAGGAGTAGCGACGAGTGAGTGCGAGTGCGAGTGCGAGTGCGTGAGTTGATAATCGGTGAGTGAGTGATAAATTAACAGCTTGGTTGATTCATGGGTCTGGTGGTTTATCACTCTCTTGTTCTCTTCTTTTCTCTTTTTTCTAGTCACTCTCTCCTCATACCTTACTTCAATACATATCCATCTTCCTCTTGCACATTGCTATATTTCATCTCTCAATTCATTCATTCCTCAAGGGATTTTTCTAAGCCACTTTTATATAGAAAGCGAATCCCGTATCTTACTAATAATACAGATATTCAAGTCAGTTTTACTTTCTAATTTCAATATTTTGGGGGTCTTTGTTTGAAAGAAACTTATTGATAGATACTAGATATTTCAATTCATAATTTTTATTCTCTTTGGTACTTATTTCTCCCGCAACTAGTCTCCAATCCAAGCCGACTTTATCTACCCCACAGCTATAAAATTTATATTTCTCAACTCATTCACCCTTCATTCAACAAAACAATTGACTGAAATTTTACACCCATCAATTGTACGCATATCCTTAAATTGAAAGACCAATATGTTCAAAAAGCTTAAGTCAGATAAAAGTTCAAAATCTTCGAAGAATTCGGAAGCTTTGGCAACTCCGCCACAGTCTAGATCTTCAAGTACTACAGGTTCAACTCAACAACATATTACCAATGGTCATCTTAATAATAGTCAAACGAGTACAAACCTTGACTCTTTGAAAGCTGAAGTGACGCATATAGAATCAACTATTAACCTAGATAATAAACCTTATGATAGAGAATTGGATTTCAAAGTAATAAATCCAAGTCAACCAGAATTACCATATGGTGATGGTTCAGATAAAGTATTTGGTATGGAAAATTTTGGTTATACATGTTATTGTAATTCAATTCTACAATGCCTTTACTATACAAAGACTTTTAAAGAAGAAATCTTATCATTCCCAAAGAGAGATCCAAATAATCCAAGACAAAGAAGAGTTAAAGTACCAGGTGCAAGACAACATCCTTTTATTACATCTTTACAACAAAGTGTGAATTCTTCAAACGGTAACGGTAATGGTGGTAATTCAAATGGTTCCTCCAATAATGGTAATAATTCCAATGAAAAAACGAAAAAGAAAGGTTTATTTGGTATGAAATCAAGTGATAGTAGTAGTAATAATAATGGTAACAATAATAATGGTAATAACAATAATGGTAATTCAAATGGTAACTCGAATGGTAATAACAAAGATAATAAAGATAACAAAGAAGTTAAAATATTCTCAAAAGAAGAATTAAACAACAAAGATTTACAAAGTTTGATGACAAATAAATATCCTGCATTCAAAGATCTTAATTTAACTTATTTTTTCAATTCACAAAAATCCCTCTCTGTAGTTGGTACAGTTTTAGATCCAAATGCTACATCTGAAAGTCGTAAGAGACAAGCTTTGATTGATGGGCCTATAATTAACCTTGATCATTCGTATAATTCAACTTATGGTATGGAACAATCTTTATTCACTACTTTAAAAGATACTTTTGAATGTATGACTGAAACTTTAACTAAAACTGGTGTTGTATCACCTCATAATTTAGTTGAAGTTGTTAAAAGAGAAAACGAAATGTTTAGATCCTCGATGCATCAAGATGCTCATGAATTTATCAATTTCTTAATCAATAACGTCTTGGAGACAATTGATAGATCGACTAATAATTCATCGTCATCATCTTCTTCAATTCATGAAATCTTTGAAGGTTTATTAACAAGTGAAACGAAATGTTTATCCTGTGAAAATGTATCTACAAGAGATGAAAAGTTTTTAGATTTATCAATCGATTTATTACCAAATTCTTCTATATCAAACTGTTTAAGAATGTTTTCACAAAGTGAAATGCTTACAGAATCAAATAAATTCCATTGTGAAAAATGTCATTCTTTACAAGAAGCTGCAAAGACTATCAAACTGAAAAAATTACCAAAAGTTTTGATTTTACATTTGAAAAGATTTAAATATACTGAAGAATTGAATAGAAATATTAAATTATTCTATCGTGTTGAATATCCAAAATCTTTAAGGATTTTCAATACAACTGAAGATACAGAATATCCTGATAAATTATATGAATTATATGGAGTTGTTGTTCATATTGGTGGTGGTCCATATCATGGTCATTATGTTGCTATGATAAAGACTCCAAGTTTTGGTTGGTTATTATTTGATGATGAAACAGTTGAATCAATTGATGAAAATTATGTTTTCAGATTCTTTGGTGATGGACCAGGTTTAGCTACTGCTTATATTTTATTTTATCAAGAAGTATTGGATGAAGAAAAATTTAGAGAAAAAGATTTATACAATGGATTAGATGGAGATGATTCTGATATGGAAATAGATAATTTCCCAATTTCAAATATGAATAATAGTCACAATAATACCTATAAGTCCAATAATGATACCGATAGTTCAACATTAGCTGATTCAATTGCTCAAACTTCCTCACAACAATATTCTCATTCAAGTTCATTACCACAACAACCGCCTTCTATTCCTGCAGCTACTGCAGCCACTGCTGGTTCTTCTTCAAATAATTCAAATTCAAATATTAGAAAAGTTTCAAACTCAAGTGTAGCTTCATCTTCAACAACTACACATAAAATAATGACTCCACCAGCTTCTTCACCTCATGATGCAAATAATACTGAAGAAACAGTGACTAAGAAAAAGAGTCGGATGTCATTTAGTTTCAAGAAAAAATGAATTTATTCAATAACTACGCTTTACTTAACATACATTCCTTATAACACGCTTATCTCCGTCTATTTTTGTATTCACTTATTGCTTTTATCGACAAAACTTCCTACTTCATTACACAAATAATTCAAAAATAGAAGAGTTCTTATTTTTTTTACCCAGATATATCTATCTAAAATTTAAATAAAATTAATCAAACAGCATTATTAAACAAATAAGAAACTGATTCACCATTATGTAATCTTCTAATAGCTTCAGCTAAAGTTGTACTAATATCAATAGTATCTAATTTTGATACTAATTTAGTAATATCATGTAATGGTAATGAATTTGTACAAACAACTTTTGTCAATGATGATTTATTTAATTTTGTTATAGCATTCCCACTAAATATACCATGAGTTACAATAGCTATGACTTCTTTAGCTCCATTTTCCAAAAGGATATCAGAAGCTTTACATAATGTACCACATGTATCAGCCATATCATCAATTAATATACATGTACGATCTGTAACATCACCAACTAAAACCATTCTACTGATTTCATTTGCCCTTGCTCTTTCTTTATGAATTAATGCAAAACTTATATCTAATTTATCAGCAATACCAGCAACTCTTTTAGCACCACCTGCATCTGGTGAAACTAATATACAATTCTTGTAATCATATTTTTCTTTAATATATTTTAATACATTTGGTTCAGCATAAAGATTATCAACTGGAATATTGAAAAAACCTTGAATTTGAGAAGCATGTAAATCCATCGTTATAACATGATTACAACCAGATGTAGTTAAAAGATTAGCTATTAATTTAGCTGTAATAGCAGCTCTACTCTTATCCTTTTTATCTTGTCTTGCATAAAAGAAATTTGGTATAACTGCTGTAATTCTTCTTGCTGATGCACTTTTACATGCATGAATCATGATTAATAATTCCATAAGATAATCATTTATCTTCTCATAATCACAACATGTTTGAATGATATATACATCTTCATCACGTACAGATTCACTTATTATTACTGCTGTTTCTTGATTCGTATATTGTATACCTGTAACATTTGTCATTGATAAACCTAATTTTTTAATTATCAATTGTGCTAATTCAGGATGTGAATTACCTGCTATTATTTTGATTTGATTTGGTGCTTTTGTGATAGACATTCTGAGATGTTCTTGGTTCCTTGACTCTTTGTCTAGTTTCTAAAGTTTCCAAATAGATCTACTACAACAATCACTTTTATTCATCATCTTATAATCTTATCTTTGACTGCAATTCATAAATTTTTTTTCCTTCTCATTTTAGGATGTAAGAGATCACGTGACTTGGGTAAGCGGTTTTTTATGGGGAAATAGCAAACAATAAATTTTTCACTTTTATATACTATTGGTATTATTAACAGCTAGTTTTGTAACATCACTGTGACAAAGTTCTATCTATTATACTGGTTGAATTGTGTACCATAGAAAGAAATTAATATGGAAAGCCAGAACAATAACTGATACATCTCACGACAAATTAGATAGTTGTATACTGAGAAATATTCTTAAGGTAATTTTATTCAAGTATTAACTTGTTCTATTCTTCTTGAGAGCTAAATAGGTTTGTGATATTGAACCTGTATAGAACGCAGGGTTTGTGAAAATGACAGGATTGTAACCTTCAATATGAGTTTTTGGTAATACCTACAAAATTTATATAGTCTATCATTGAATTGTAAAAAATTAAATATACTTAGATGTGGAATGGTATTTCTTGATTTTACTTGTTTCGAATATAGATCACACTTTCAAAAGAGATTATCACAGTGCCAATGGAGTACACAGCAGTTTATAATCAAGGTAACAATATATTAGAGAAGTAGATATATTTTGATGGAGTACACTATATTCAATAATCACGTATTTTTCTATACAATAGATTGAAACGGTAACTTAAGGAGTTTTCAGATACAGGAAACCTCATGCACCTTACGTTCAAATTGAATTAGAAGAGAACTAAATAGACTTCTATTTTATTTGATTTACTGTAGTTTACACTTGATAACATTATCACCATGTCACTATCACTCACTACCAAACATTCCCCACAAAATTCAAGCCCTCCACGACAAACGGACACGTCGCAGAGAATTCTAAGAAATTCCACGAAAGCCGAGCGGGAAAGAAAGAAAGAAGTGAAATCTAGAAAGGAAATAAAGGAATTGTGAGACAAGTGTGAGTAATCAATCAGATTACCAGGTTGGAAACACAATCAGATACGTATCGTATAGTATACTCGAATATCTGTACAAGTAACGCTGTTTCATTCGTTCTACTACTTCTTGATACGTTTAATTCCATTATACAATTCCAACTGATAACACAATATGGCATCTAAGGCAGGTCAGAAGAGACTTATTAAAGAATATAAATCAATTGAAGCTAATCCAGTACCTTATATTCAAGCTAAACCAAATGATTCAAATGTATTAGAATGGCATTATATTATTACAGGACCACCAGCTACTCCATATTTTGGAGGTCAATATCATGGAACATTAACATTTCCATCTGATTATCCTTTTAATCCACCTGCAATTAGAATGATTACACCAAATGGTAGATTTGTACCAAATGCTAGAATTTGTTTAAGTATGAGTGATTTCCATCCAGATTCTTGGAATCCTACATGGTCAGTTAGTACTATATTGACTGGTTTATTAAGTTTTATGACAGGTGATGAAAATACAACGGGTTCAATGACTACTGATGTAAATACAAAGATAGCATATGCAAGAAGTTCAAAACATTATAATAATAATCATCCAGTTTTTAATAAAATTTTCCCAGATGTAGTGAAAGAGAATCTTAATCCAAGTGTTGTGGAAAAACCAGCAGTGGCTAAGAGTAATAATGATAATAATAATAATAATAATGATACCACAAAAAAACGTGAAGTTATTGAAATTGGATCATCAGATAACGAAGATGTTGTTATATTAGATGAAAACCCAGTTCATTTAGATATGATTAATAACCCAGAAGATAGAATTAGAGCAAGAGCATTAAGAGAAAAAGCAGCAGAAGATTCAACAAAGCGTCAAAAACGTGTAAGTACTAATGGTAAAAATGTTCAAAAGACTTTGAATATTATACCAAATACTTTACTGATTTCAATTGCTTTTTTAGTTGTTATAATTGGAATGGGTAGTTCAATTGCCAAGGGATTGGTCAATTAGATTTGATGAAATGTATTATGTTTCATTCATTCATTCATTCATTCATTCATTCATTCGTTCATTTGTAATTCGCAAACGGGGTTCTGGTTTATTTTTTTTTTATACTTTAGCTATATATTTAGTTCATAATAATATTAATTTTAGTTATTATTGATACGGTTATATATACAATTTTGTTAGATATTATGCATTTGATCATTATGATTATTATGATCTTGTGGTTTGGTTTGAAAAGATAAGCGATAAGCGAAAGAACTGGTATAAACATTTTGATCAGTCTTTGTTTGAAAATAAGTTGAGCGTTGTAAGTATTCAGGAGTGTTCAGATATTCAGACATCCCTTGATATCCGATTAGTTTAATTTAATTATACATTAGTATGAGTACATTTGAAAGTGACTTAATGAAATAGCGTTATGATTTGGTGATTAATGAATAGATAGTAGAGTTTGTGAGTAGTGAATGAGTTTATAATAACAAATCACTCATCAAGTTGATCTATATACTCTTGAAGATCTTCTTCATCAAAGATGACTTGAACCATCAAAGAACAAGAAGGACAAACAGCAACTTCTTCACCATCTTTTAAATCATCAAGACAAATTTGAAATTTATCACCACATGGACATGGATATGAAAAAATTTGAGTCACTGGATCAAATGTGAAATCTTCTATCTCTATCTGATCGTATATTGACAACTCTTCTGACATCTTGAGTGGTTTGTAGTAGTAAAGTACTTGTTCACTACTCCATTAACCTACTTACCTATGACAAAAAATTTATTTTATATTTATTTCCATACAAAGGCGGCGAAATTTCTTTTGATTTCCGGCTGTGCTGAAATTATATATTACAAAACGACGGCGACGCATAAGAGAGACTAACTTTCTGAAGACTCCGGCTTACCGTGTAATGAGATTGTGACTGTGACTGTGACATTGTAACACCAAACACCCCACACCACAGCTCTCTTGTCCCACTTTTTACTGACACGTCCTATTCCCCATACTCAGGATGACAGATCCACCCACTTTCGCGCATTTTCGCACATCCACTGAATGAAAACGACTATTCCCGTTGAGGAAACTGTACATACCAAATGCCACACCACACACCGCTACTAGCCTCACTTTCCGCAGCGCTTTCGCTCATTGAGCGTTTTCCACTTGCAAAGAATCTTCCCCTGCCAGTTCTCTCCTCCCTTCTCACAATACTCACTGGTCTCTCTCTCTCTCTTTACTCTCTTAAAATTTTTCATTACTTGGTTCATATACGTTATATCAGTTTAATTTTCATTTTTATATACTCTTACTTACTATCGATTGTAATACTTCTTTTCATATTATTCATCACCGTCTAATAAGTATGTTATCATCTATTCAAAATACTTGCAGATTATAAATAAAGAGATTATTCATTGTTCATTTCATTTAATTTGGATCCATTTGGAGAAATTTCATCATTAAACAAAATTGGTATAGAAAGATAGAAATAGATTGTTAAAGAATATTAAAACTACTTGATATCAAATAGGATTCGCATATTACACTGTATCAATCACTTTACTTGATAACTACATTACATTACATTTGTAACATTTGTTAATCTTCATACATACTATAAATCAGATTATAATAATTTTTTCAAGACAAGACAAAGACATAAAGTCAATACACTAGTACATTCATACATTGAATAATCTTTATTATTCTTCTGACAATCAATCAAATAACAATTTACTAACCTAATACACTTTAATTATTATAGACAAAAATGGGTATTTCACGTGATTCTCGTCATAAAAGATCAGCCACTGGTGCTAAAAGAGCTCAATTCAGAAAGAAGAGAAAGTTTGAATTAGGTAGACAAGGTGCTAACACTAAAATTGGTTCTAAGAGAATTCATTCTGTTAGAACTAGAGGTGGTAACCAAAAATTCAGAGCTTTAAGAGTTGAAACTGGTAACTTTTCATGGGCTTCCGAAGGTGTTGCTAAAAAATCAAGAATTTCGGGTGTTGCTTACCATCCATCAAACAATGAATTAGTTAGAACTAACACTTTAACTAAATCTGCTATTGTTCAAATTGATGCTACTCCATTCAAACAATACTATGAAACTCACTATGGTTTAACTTTAGGTAAAAAATCAAAAACTTCAACTGAAGAAGAAGTTAAAAGATCAAACAAATTAACAAGAAAATTAGCTTCAAGAGCTAATGAAGCTAAGATTGAACACGCTGTTGCTCATCAATTCAATTCTGGTAGATTATACGCTTGTATTTCTTCAAGACCAGGTCAATCTGGTAGATGTGATGGTTATATCTTAGAAGGTGAAGAATTAGCTTTTTACTTAAGAAGATTAACTGCTAAGAAATAAGTAATTTATAACTCTTCTTGAATTCATTATCTAATTTATATATCATAACCTAATACTATATTTTGTATTTACTTTATTTACCTTACTTACCTGTAATCTCTTTTACTTCAGTTACTTCAGTTTAATTAGAAAAATTTGGTTAAGAAAAAATTTATTAAAACATACTATACAAATAATTAAATATACAATTAACTCGCCTGATTGATTGAAAAGTTAGTAACAATTCAACTTAATGAACCAAAACCAAACCAAGTCAAAACAAAGTTATTAAAGTGTCAGGTAAAAGGCAATAAAACGTTTCCTCAGATAATTTGAACTTAATCAAAAAATCAGTACAGGTCTGTGTTTAAATTTCATCATTATCATTTTGTAACTTTGTTTATTTGGATAAAGAAATGGGAATGTGTTTCGATTGATGTACATACGATTGAGTCATGATTGTTAATCACTCATCTTGATTAACTTAGTGCATAAAGAAAACAAGAGTAGAATAAGTACTCAAACAAGATCAAGATCCATGTTCTTTAAATAATTCATCTGAAAGGAAAGATTCTCAAGACGAGAAAATTTTTGTTAGCGATTTTTTTGTTAGCAGTGGATTTCTTAGCGATTTTTCAATTAAATAAGTTACTCCTTACACCATAGTTGGTATGGGTATTTTAGTCGAATGATTTTGAATTAAATAAATACTTGATATATATATGTATGGTATTAGTACAGGAATTGAAAAGTGATAGTTGTTATGAAACTACTTCTTAACAACGTTTTCAGATTTAGCTCTAACTTTCTTTTCTCTTGAAGTCTTTGCAGAAGCACCAGCTTCTGTATCTAAGAAATAATCCCACATTCTGAAAGAAGAAGCATAATTACCAATAAAATGATGATGATGTTCATCATGATGATCAGCACCAGCCCAAATAGGTAAGAAATGATGTAAAGATAATGGGAATTCATAACCTGAATGAGCATCAACTGCTTGATATAATCTTAATGTAATCCAAACACAAATTGTGAAAAGATGTAAATCTCTTGTAAAATAACACCAAACAATTGGAATACCAACTGTACCAAAACCTAATAACATAACTTCAATTGGGTGTGCATATTCAGCAGCTAAACCAAAAGGTGCTGCATATCTATGATGTTGTTTATGAATATATTTATAGAAATTTCCATAATGTAAACCTCTATGAAACCAATAATGCCATGCATCTTCTAATAAAAAGAATAGAGAAACTTGGAAAATCATTGATTTTATAGATGGGAATGGAACTCCATAACTAATACCAATTCTTTCACATAATGGATGGAAAAACCAAATTGGAAATGCTTCAACCATAAAATGTGAAATTAAAACAGATTTTAAACATTCCCATTGTTCTCTATTTGATGGTAATTTTGTCTCTTGAATCTTAAATTTTCTAAAATATGGAACTCTATCAATGATAAACCATGGTAATGATCTACCAAAATACATAAATTCATGTAATACAAAGAACAATAATCCAGTTGCAAATATATCATTACCAATATATGTATAATATGATGCCCATAATTTTTCAATCGAATTTAGATCGTCTAATTGTTTAACTTGTTGATAAATCGACCAGAATCCACCAGTCCTGTTTAATTCAACAGCACCGTTTAAAAATACTCTGTTTAGTTAGTTAGTATTGATTGATTCCCAAGAAACCATTATAAATTCCAATCTTGCCAACCGCGTTTGTGGTTACAGAATGAAAATATTGTGAAAATCTTTAATTATACATACTTTGAACTCATAATTAGACCTGATAAGAAGAGTTGAATCTATACAGAAAAAACGAAGGAGTTGAGTGAATAGTAAAATGAGGGATAATACACAAACAGACAGACAGACAGACAAATACAAATATATACCTACCTTCTTCTTCCCATCAATACAAATCGGTGATTCTGACTAACTCGCTTTACTGCACTTCGCTGCACAGTGAGAATTATTCTTCTTGCAGCGCAACGAAAAATACGAGGGGAACGAAGCTAAAGTGCTTTTCTTTTTCTTGAGGCTGTGTTTGTGCTTTGTACCACTTCGTTTACTTGTATATACACTCTATTTGGGAATTTGTTTTATGTGTTTGTTAATTTATATTGAATATGTATGTGTATATGTATACTATATAGGTCATGTTGTGTATTAAAGTGTATTAAAGTGTATAAATGTATCTATTAATTGATTCCTCCATCAGTTATCCTTCTTTTCTTCTTCTTCATCTTCATCGTCAGATCTATCATCTTTGGCTTCTTGCTTTGTAACGATTCTATAAGCAACTCTTAAAATCAAGAAAAACCAATATAAATTGACCAATTGTAATGCAAAGATCAATACAAATACAATCGGTTGTGATATCCAACATTTATATTGTTGATTTGGGAAACTTAATTCCCATGGTCCAACAGTTCTAAATTCTGTTAATACAGACCACAAGATTCTCAAATTCACCCAATGTCTTAAATATGCCCATACAATGGCGAAGATCATGAAAAATGGTGGTGCTAATGAACTATCCAAATAATTCAATGATTTAGAAACAGCTAAAAACCAATCGGAAATATCCATAGTTAAATATACTTCTAATCCCATCCATGTGAAATGAAATTTATATGACAGACTAATCAATAATATAGTAATAATATGATGGAAAACTAATTCGAAATAATCCTTTCTTGGTTTTTCCAATTGTAATAATAATACTATAGCTTGTTGTCCCCAAAATCCTGCTTGATTTAAATAGAAAAATTTAAACAAATATTCATGAGTCTTATGTGGATACTCTACGTAAAATGGAGTAGTTTCAAAAAACCATAATGGTGTTTGTTTCATAATGTATAACCCTAATGATCCACTCAAGGTATAATAACAAACTGCATATGTTTGTTCTAAAAATCTTTGAATCTTACCTTCTTTCTTCAAACCTCCTTTGATTGCCAAAGGTCTTAGGACAACTTGCATTAAGAATTCTCTGAAAAATGTAAAAAATATAATGGAATGTAAGACATATGCAATATCATCAAGTCCCTTACCGTACATCTTAGGATCAGTACCTTCAATCTCATATGATAGATGTAAAAATCTGAACAATGGATTTGATGGAGAATAATTATTAGATACGATGTAAATCAACCTTAATAAAATCAATATGACTAATGGAGCTATCCATGTATACCTAATACATAAAATCTTAACACTTAACCAAAGTTTCTTAATAACGTCTAAATCATCACCTTTTGAAGTTTGATTGAATTCACTCTTTCTCAAATGTTCATTCATATTTATAGTCTTTTCAGAATTCATTGTTTGATAACTTGGTACTGAAGTATCCCCAAGGTCAATCTTACCCACAGAGGACTTTCTTCTTTGCATTGATCTTCTTTCGGAAGTTGGATTTGATGTACCACCACTGCCAGTTGCAATGGATTCAGTAGTACTCTTATCCTCTTGTAATCTCTTTGAACGCGTTCGTGGACCTGACATTTTTGCTGAATAAATTGATAATCAACTATATCCTCACTTTGTTCTTGCCTGGACAATCTTTGATGTGATGTTTAAGTATCGTTAGAAGAAGTAAAAGCAAATACCACAGGTTAAGACCAACAACTCGGTGTTTATCATTCTTCTGTATCGGAAAAAAAAATGTACACAAACATCGATACGGAAATTTTTGTGCACGTGATCGGGAAGTTTGTTATTTTCAACTACTATTAAGTTTATTAAATTTATACAGAGACAAAAAATATATTTATTGTACATGCAAGGCCTTGATGACTATTACTAACGATTTACCGGCCTGAGTATGTTGCCAAGACCATTTCCGTTTCCTTTCCCGAAAGTACCACTCGTACCAGTACCAAATTTCAGCTTTTTCCTAGCCCTGCCATTACTATCATCTAACATTACCATGGGTTTATCAGGAACAGGAGTAATTTGAGTGTTTCTATTTTCCTTATCATCATTTTCATTGTGTTCATAGGAACTTTGATTTTCATTATGAGATTTCCTCTTTCCTTCTTTCTCTTTACTTTGTTGTTCTTTGAATTCATTGAATTTTTGAAGAATTGATGATTTGTCCGTTTGAGGGATAACTAAGTTTTGTATACTATGATCTTGTAGACTCGTATTGTAGTTCCCTTTTATAGAGTTGGATGATTCAATCAAGGTGGTTTGACCTGGTGTAAGAATTTGTGTCTTGAATGAATCCAATGCACTTTGACTACGAGACAATACTTCTTTCAATTTCTCATTTGTAGTATCGTTGACTTGGTTTACATTTGTCTTTAACGCCTTTGACAATACTTCTGATACTTGGCTAACTTCTGATTGGTTCAAGGAGACATGTCCATGTAATTCGTTCACAACGTTCTGAACCTCATCACTGCGGGTCTTGGTATCATTACTTAACTTTTCAGAGAATTTATCACTAAATTGGTTTAGTTTCTCAACATTGGCGTTTAATTCACCTAATAATGAATTCATATTGTTCATCTCTGTATCTCTTGAACTTTCAAGTGTCTTTTGGAAATCCGTCATTTGAGATTTCACTTTATCAGAGTTGTGTGAAATTGAGTCTTGAATGGATACGTATTTACTCTGCAAGTCTGAATCAGATTCTGTGGTTAATCCGTCACTTATATATCTTTCAAACAGACTCATCCATTGCTTTTCAGGACCTATACATTGTTGATCATAGGACTCGACTTCATGATTCACCAATTGAGTCACATTCGTATACTCATTCTCTTGATCTGCGTTGAACTTACTCATAAGATGAGCGATATTGTTGAACAGTTCTTTGTTCTTCTTATTACGTTCAAGTGACACTTTTTCAAGTTCTTTGTCAAGTGTTTCTTTCAAATGTTTTGTTTGCAATTCACGATTCTCTACAATCTTCATTCCATCTTTTAATATCTTTGTAAGTTCTTCTGCAATACCTGATATTTTCGTCTCCATCAATGCTTTCATCAAGAGAATATTAGACTTTTGAGATTTTGAAAAATCTGCTATTTCTTTATTTATCTCATTCAATTCATTTATGAGTTCCAATCTTTGAGTATCATTAGCTGCAATCAAACCCTTTAGATTGTGGTCATTAATATTTTTCAATTCATTCACAAATTGATCTGTGTTTGTTTTGAAAGACTCATTGAAAAAACCGGCATCTTCAATCATTGTATTGTTGAAGTTGGTCAAACCAGTCACTGTTGACGAGATCCTAGAGGAAATTGATTGAGACAATGCGTTCAATTTGTTATTCTGTACACCAGAAAAGTTTTGGAAGAGGGCACTCAGTGCTTCATTGGCATATGTTTTGAATTCTGTTATTAATTTCTTCATTCCACCAGCTTGATCTGTATCAATATTAGATATAAATTTTTCAAAAGTTGAATCAATAAGTTTCAATTGCTCATCAACTTTTAGATCCTTTGTGTTGAGTATGTTATGGAATCTTGAACTTTGATTCATTGATGACTGTAACTTATCCTGATATGTATTTACCAATTTCTTCAACTTAGATTCCGTAACCTCTTGTTGTTCAACAATGGCTTTACTTACCATCAGCTCATGATTCGTTTCAGATAATTTATTCTCAACCTCTTGCAATTTGGCTTCAGTTGAAGAAACTTTATTATTCAATTTCTCAATAACAATTTCATTCTCATTATTTTGCCTTTCTAAATCCTCATATCTATCTTTAATCTTCTTAAGCTTATCCGCTTGACCACTTGACATTTGCTGTAATTCATCAATCCTAATTCTTCTACTTTCACTTTCTTCGATCAATAAATTATAGTTTTCAGTAGTCAAATAAACACCATTCTTATTTCTTGTAGCATTGAGATCTCTTTTCAATTTTTCAATCTCTTCAATACAATCTGTAATAAGTTGTTTCTTGTTTAATGATTGATTGACACGTGGTTTATTCTTAATACTTTTGGCTCTATGTGCATATTCTAGAGTACTCAACGTTTCATCTACTGATATCTTAGCTGGGGATATAGTGGCTATAATACAGGTCTTGGTTTGTCCACCTAATGAATCTTGTAATAATCTTGTCAATTTGGACTCTCTATAAGGTATATGAGACGAATTCTCAACTAAAGAATTAATGACTCTACCTAAAGTTAATAGCGATTGATTAATCATACCTGCTTCTTTAGCTCTGATATTAGTAGCTCCTGATCTATCAATATTTTCGGATCCTGCTAAATCAACAAGATTCAATTTACCAACTTTAACGAATTCTTCATCATTCTCAACATATTTGATATGAACAGTAATTGTGAAAACGGTATGCGATCTAGAAGATAAATCGTTACATTTTGTACTAGCCACTTGTCTTTTATAAGAACCAGCCTGTAACAAATTCAAACCTTCAATTGGTGATTTGATATATACTTCTTCCATATTTTGAATCATAACTGATTTCTTTTGCGATGAATTCGCAGAATTCACAGAATTATCATCAAATATTTTCAAACTCTTTTCAGTGGTAGTTGTTGGATTGGTGGATAACAAATCTTTCAACTCTTCGTTATATAGTTCAATGAATGAAACTTTCACCGAATAATCGTCTATCTTTTCAAGATGTCTAAATAAATCATTCAAAGTTCTTGGAATGATTCCTGCATTCTCACCAAGAAAAGTTCTTGACGTTGCAGTATTAGATGAAATGTCCCCAGACATTGTATATGTCTTACCAGTACCTGTTTGACCATATGCGAATATCGTACAGTTATAACCACTTAAAACTTCATTAAGTACATTTTTAGCAATACCATCAAACACTTCTTCTTGATCGCTCTCTGCTCCAAAGACACGATCAAAAGTGTATGTCTTTGAGACACTAGAGTTATGCGATGATTGAACAATTACTTCCTTTCCCTTAGCACCTCGTGTAGATATCACTACACCAGAATTTTCTTTTATCTCTCTTTGATTTCTTGATCTACATCTTACATAGACTTTTATGTTTGATTCATTCCCAGTAGACGACACTGTATGTCTATTTCCCTCCTTTGAGGAATCCAGTATCCTTGAAGTCATTCCCGAGTTCATAAAACCACTTATAAGTATCTAACTGGCTAATTGGAAATACACATATCAAAACCTCTTCTTTGTGTATTTATTTCACCTTGTTTATATGCATGCTCAAAATCAAAACAAACGGCTTAGGAGGAGCAATATAAGGCAGTGTAAACGCAAAAGTACACCCTTGCACCACATACACACTGCACAGCCATCAGAGAACAATTTGGAAATTATGTCTGCACGTGACAGTGTGCAATCGTCAAAAATATAAGGAAACTCAACTTTTCATCTCTCCTGAGTAATCACCACCACAGAAAGGGTGTTATGTTAACTGTGCTTTTTTTTCAATATTTCTTATCTATCCCCTGTGTTTAGTTTTACTTACTCAATTCATATAGATCTCAAAACTAGTTACATAATGTTTGCCAGACAATTGATCAACGCTTCTATCAGATCAGCTTTCAACAGAACTGCTGTTAGATCCATCGCTTTCGATGCCGCTTCTCAACCAAGAATCAGAATTGGTGCTACTGCTCCAAATTTCAAAGCTCCAACTACTAAAGGTGACATTGAATTCCACCAATATATTAAAGATTCATGGGCTGTTTTATTCTCTCACCCAGCTGATTTTACTCCAGTTTGTACCACCGAATTAGGTGCTTTTGCTGCTTTAAAACCAGAATTTGACTCAAGAAATGTTAAATTAATTGGTTTGTCAGCTGAAGGTGTCGAAAAACATAAGGAATGGGTTAAGGATATCGAAGAAGTTGCCTTAGATAACAAGGAATTCCAATACCCAATCATTGGTGATGAATCAAGAGAAGTTGCTTATTTATATGATATGGTTGATGAAGAAGGTTTCAAGAACTTAAATGGTGGTTTAGTTCAAACTATTAGATCTGTTTTCATTATTGATCCAGCTAAGAAAGTTAGATTAATTATGACTTACCCAGCTTCTTGTGGTAGAAACTCTGCTGAAGTTTTAAGAGTTATTGATTCTTTACAATTAGCCGATAAGAAAGGTGTTGTTACTCCAATTGACTGGACCGTTGGTAAGGATGTTATTATCCCACCATCTGTCTCTGATGAAGACGCTAAGGCTAAATTTGGTGACTTCAAGAAAGTTAAACCATACTTACGTTTCACCAAGGTTTAAATATTATAGTCGATAATTCTGTTTATACTATTTAATGATGAATATGTAGTCTTTTGGTAAGAGCAAATACATATACATATACAAATACACAATATACTATTCCATCTAATTTGTTTAATGTAGTATCATCAATGTGACTTAACGTAATTGTAAAAAAAATCAATGCCCATCTTCTCCATACACAAGCTCTCAAGTTCCCCGGATTTTAAAATCTACAAAGGGGGTGAGTGAGAATTGAGAGATTTAATTGAGCGCTGCTTGCCGATTTAGCTTTCCCGCAGGACGTGGCTCGAACTTGGGAGTGATTTCAAAGGCCACCGTAATCTGTACAGTCAGTCCTTCTTGTTGATGAGTATGTTTACCATACAAAGGTCTAGTATTCATCTCTCTTCATATAGATCCATTCATACGTAATTAATGCACTGACAAGGGGTGTCTCGGCAATTTTTGCTATGCGTGGAAAAACTCCCTGAGATGCAGAGTCATAAGCGATATTTTGTAGAATAAAAGACACATACACAGTGGGTGAAACACACTTCAGTGAAACAATTGTCAGTGGTATATATCCGTCACTCAACACTGGCATGTTTCTAGACATATGTGTGTCTTAAACGCCTGGTAATTTTCCATAATAGTACAGTAAAGTGCTTTAAACAGCCGACCTTAGCAGGTTATGAGCCCCCACCAACTGACGTAGAAATAAAGAGAGAAAGAAAGCCCGCTGGCCGCGTCTATTTTTTGGAATTTAAAAATTTAATACTAGTGAATGAACCGAGTGAAGCCTTTACAGGGACATCAAAAAAATTACAAGACCCTTTTTTGATTATTTGGCAAAACAAGCTTAATCTGATCACTAATCGCCCCCTTTTGTCTGCTAATATAGTCGTTAATTATTCGTGCCATCTACGCACTTGTCAGTTATAGTCTCATATTCTACAAGCAATTTCGAAGTGCTTCAACAATCAATCACTTTGATTCCGAACAGAAAATTTGACTACTCCGATCGAAAATTGGGCTGCGATATAATAAACTACATCAAGGAGATAAGGATTATAAATTTTTAGTTTGCATTCAAAAGTTTAAAACTATCAATACATTATTAAGCAGATGTTAATTGATTTACTCATACTTTTATAGACCGGTAATTGTCATAAAATCCATTCAAATTTATCCAACTATTCCAGATCTCTGTTTGTTTTTTTCTTTAACACATTTTTGCAAAAAAGTTTCACATTCTAATTTTTCTTTATTCCTTTGGTTTGACTTCACAATATACCCTGACTACAATTCATTGACTACCTTACAGCAATATGAGTAACTATCCACCGATATATATCAAACCGTCAACTCAGGATACGGGGAATACCAATAACATACAATCTTCATCGAATCCTAATGTTATCAAGTCAGAACCACAAGAAATCAGTTTTAAAGACCTTCCAATGACTGTGTCTGGATCTAGTAATACCCCTATTGCACCATCCAAACCGGCTACAAAGAGAAAATCAAACTCGACAGACTCATCCAAGTCAAAGAAGAAAATTACTACAACGATTCCAAAATCTGAGACGAGCCGATTTCCTGGTGATTCTAACAATACCAATACTATCGATGTCCAAACAAATGACTTATCACCCGAGTATATGGGCTCAGATCAAGTACGGAGAAACAGCACGGGAAACGGCATGTCAGCAGCTGCTGCGGCAGCAGGTCATAGACCCGTTACTTCATGTACTCATTGTAGACAACACAAGATTAAATGTAATGCATCTGAAAACTTCCCAGATCCTTGCACAAGATGTCAAAGAATGGAATTGAAATGTGAAATAGATCCTCAATTCAGACCTAAAAAGGGGTCTCAAATCCAATCTTTGAAGAATGATGTTGATGAATTAAGATCCAAAATTGAGTTTTTAACTAGAAATGAAAGTCTCATTGCACAAGCTTTACAAACATCCTCTAATAATAACAATAATAATACTAATGTCAATACAAATAATTCAACAAATGATAACTCTGCATTTACTCCAACGAGTCTCAATACTAATTTCAATACAACCTCACAATCACCTATTTCAAATCCCCAATTAAGAGCTAAGAAGGAAAACCTAACATCTGTCGCAAAGACTTTCTTGCAAAAAGACGCAAATCTTGTGGCAAATACAACTAAATCAGGTTCCACTCCACCAATTATTGAAAATTCAACAGATCAAAATTATTCAGCTTCAATTGAGCCAAATCAAGTACCTGAATCCAGTATATCTCCAATGACTAATTCAAATCCAACTTCAATTGTCATACCGAATACTTCAATCACAGAATTCAATCTTGGTGATGTTAAAATAACACTTGAAAAAGCCGCTGAATTACATCAAAGATTTGTTAATAATTATTTACCATATTTACCAATCATGGTATCAAATAATTGTGTTGAGTTGTATCAACAATCTCAATTGTTATTCTGGACCGTGATGTTAACTGCATGTCTTTCTGATCCTGATCCTTCTCTATACATGCCTTTGTCTTCATTGATTAAACAATTAGCAATTGAAACTTATTGGATGAGAACACCAAGATCAACTCATATAGTTCAAGCTTTGCTAATACTGGGTACATGGCCATTACCAAATCAGAAAGTCTTGGATGATTGTTCATATAGATTTGTCGGTTTAGCTAAGAATTTAGCATTACAACTGGGTTTACATAGAGGTAAATTCATAAGTGAATTCTCAAGAACACAGGTATCATTACCAGATGCAGAAAAATGGAGAACAAGAACTTGGATTGCTGTTTTCTTTGCTGAACAATTTTGGTCTTCTGATTTAGGTTTACCACCTTCTTTACAAACAGATTTTTTATTAGAAAGTGCTAGAATTGATTATTCTCTACCAAAGAATTTCAGATGTCTTATCAGTTTATCTATTTTCCAAGCTAAATTGGTTAGTGTTATGGGTTTGAGTGTTACTAGTCCCGATGGATTAATGGAACCTAAGAACAGGGCAGGTGCCTTGGCTATATTAGAGAGAGAATTGGAGAGATTAGCTTTCAAGTTACAAATCGATGATGTCATTGTGGAAATGTATTACCTTTATGTTCAATTGACTGTTTGTTGTTTTGCCTTCTTACCTGAAACTCCAAGTGAAGACCAAACGAAATATGTAACTCAAGCTTATCTTTCTGCAACAAGAATCGTTACCATTATGTCAAAGTTGAGTGAAAGTAGACAGTTAACTGAATATCCTATTTATGTTAGACATTCCGTTACTATGGCTGTGTTGGTTTTGTTCAGATTACATCTCACACCATATCTTTTACCCAAATATATTGATTCTGCAAGACAAAGTATTGTCACAGTTCACAGATTGTTTAGAAACATGTTAGCAGCCTGGAAAGATATTGAGAATGATATTTCTAGAACAGCAACTGTATTGGAGAAGTTGAATTTCGTCATTATCACACATCCTGAATTATTCACAGAACCAGATGCAATTATCGTCAGAATGAGATCTCATTTGACTGGTTCTTTATTCTATGATCTTGTTTGGTGTATTCATGAGGCAAGAAGAAGATTGATTGCAAAGGCGAATAATAAAGACTCAAATGAAAAGGCTAAAAATTCAAAATCATTACCATCTTCATACTCAAAGCCTAAACCATTACCTTTACCCTTTTACAATCAAATTACAAAAGACGATTTTACGGCAATTACTTCTACTACTCCTAATGGTACTACTATAACAACATTGGTTCCTACAGATCAAGCTTTGTTGAATGCTACCAATTCAGCCACTGCAGCTGGATTGTCCAAGCCTACTGAGATTAATGGTATTCCATTGGCTATGCTCGAAGCTACCGGAAGTCTGCCTGCTCACCTAGCCGGAAATGTTGGTTCTCAGCAGCAACAACAGCAACAGCAACCGCAACAACAACAGGGTTATTTTATGACTAAATCAACTTCTCAGCAGGGCAAACAGGTTAAGCCTGCAAAGGCTAAAGCTAATAGAACTTCAGTTTCGAAGCAGGTAAAGGGGAAAAAATCAGCCGATGAGAAATCAAATGCGCAACAGTCACCAGCATTGGCCCCTTCAATTGCACCAATACAACAACAACAGCAGCAACCATATCCAATTCAACCATTACCACAAGATCAGTCAATATTAGTTGACCAGTCATCTGTTCCTCTCAGCACATCGAACAGTTCTGCTGCAATTGAGAGAAAGAAATCAACTACTTCAATTGCTGCTGGTGTAAATGGCTTAGTACCACCTCCATTATTTCCATCACGTCAAAGCTCCCTTGCATATAGCAACAATCAATACCAACAACCACAACAATCACAACCACAACAACCACAACCACAACAACAACAATTTATTCCCCAATCACAAATCACACAGGATACATCTTCGCCAATCACACAACAATTTGGTCAAATTCCAGCCGCCACACAGAGCTATCAACAACCACAACCACAAACAGAAAATTTACAATCAACTGTTTCACCAGCTAATTCTAACGCCGGTAGATCAAATACTGCCTACACTGCAGATTCAGTGAATGAGAGTCCCGCCTCTTTTGATCCTGCCATGAATAGCAACGTTTCTGACTTGAACAATCAACTATACTCATCTGATCAGAGATTTATCGATAGTATATTCCAACAGCAGAATGCGGCAAACTGGATTGAAAATGGTGATGATTTCTTAGGTTGGTTTGATACTAACATGGCTCCTGAATTTTGAAAATCTTTGTCATGCGTCTGGTTAACTTCACTTCATAAATTTTTACTTTACTTTAACTTTACTTTTATTATGCTATTTTGTGTATACTTTTTTGTTTTATCTATTTATTAATTAACTCATCAATTCATTTATCTGTTTATGTAATTATGTTAAGACTTCTACGTAATGCTTTAATTAGGGTATATTCATTATTTTATTGGGATTTGTTTTATACATAATAATGATAATCGTATGGAATAAGTATAAAGGAATATTCATGAATAATAAATAACGCAGAGTGATAAAAAAAGCTGGCGCCCAATGATACATAAACAATAATAATACATTTGCGTGCAAAAAGTCATAGTTAATGGAGGAAAGAATTGAAAGAGAAGAATTATAGATAAATAAAAATGATTTATCTAGTCGTCATCTTCACGTGGGTCACCAATACCATCTTCATAAATAGCAAATACACATTCACTTTCGGGCAAACAAGGTGAATCATAAACTTTACAGATTCTTTGTTCTCCTCTACCTTTCTTGAAACTTAATCTAGTAGTAGAAGAGTGAGCAACGATATTACCACCAATTGGTTTCTTTGGATCAGGGTTAAACATAGCACCACCATCAACTTGAGCAACGACTTGATTGGTTATCACTACAGCAATACCAAATTCATCTGCTAATCTTTGTAAAGTTCTCATGTATTTGGCAACATGTGATTGTCTGGCACTCAATTCTCCTCTACCACTAAAATCGGTTCTGTATAATGCCATTATGGAATCAACAATTAACAAAGAAAATCTTGATTCTGCCATCATTTGAGCGGCTTGATTTAATAATTGTAATTGATGATCAGCATTATAAGCTCTAGCATAAGCAACGTTATCCAAGCAATCGTTTTCATTTATTCCATACCTCTTAGCAATGGACATTAATCTTACAGGTCTGAAAGTACCTTCTGTATCGATATAAAGACATTTACCTTCCCCACCTCCCATATCAATTGGTAATTGACATGTTACTGCCAATGTATGACATAATTGTGATTTACCAGTTCTAAACTCACCGAAACACTCAGTAATGGAACCTGTCTCAATACCTCCACCCAACAATGTATCCAACTGCTTTGAACCTGTAGTGATACAAATCAACTCACTTCTTCTAGTATGGAATTCAGCAGCAGTAGTGAACCCCATTGGAACATACTTCACAGCTTCAGCTAATAACTTATCTGCTTTCGCTTCAGAAATACCTTTCACATTAAGTAAATGTCTCTTTGGGGTATATGCAATGGCTTCAACAGTATTGAATCCACTCTCTGCAAGTCTCTTGATATCATTAGCCGAGATACCATTACCTTCAAGCTTGGCTACTGGCATTGGGCCATAATTTTCCTCTTCGTCATCGTACTGCGCCTGTACGTTCTGGGATACAGACTCTACTACGTTAGCCATATATTCGATGTTGTTTGTTAAATATTTCCCTATCCTAGGCTATAGTAATATCATTGAAATAAAAAGAAAGAGAGGCAAATAAATTATCAGATAATATGAAAAATAAACAAACCAGAGGTTACCAGACGCGTCCGACGCGCCGATCACTTATCCCGAAAAATTTCGATGCGACGTACCGCGATGACGCCGCTTTCCTTCCTCATTGAGCGAAAATTGGTTTCCGAACTTGGAATTATTTCATCATCAGTGAAATCAAGGGAAGGATCTGCGATGGAAGTGTGATTAGGTGGGTGGTTTACGGAGCTGCAAAGAGAGTAGTATATTGTCAAACAAACAGGTGAATCTTGTGTGACAGTACTGAAGGCATTGTACTTTTCAATCTTAGATCTGTCAAGAGAAGGTATCTATATCGTTCAAATTCCGAGGCGCTACAAATCTGGTCTAATTGAAGAAGGACAGGTATCAAATTTAATTTGCTATGCAACCAATTGCTAGTATAAATACAATGACAGTTTCAATTCCTGAAGAGCCAGAGCAACCAATGTCTCCACCATCTGACTATGTTATGATAATGAAGGATCTTTCAGTAATTGAAGATGATCCTGAATTGGAAGAAATTCAAACAGCTGTCAATGATGAAGAATCACCACTTGGCAAATATATCAAGGAGAACAAGATAGAAGTTGACTATAAGGATCTGAAACGACTGAAACTGATTGCCAAGCAATTATACGATAGAACTTATGCATTAGTAGATACTGTGGATTATCTACGATACTTGGGTAGTGGTACAGTTCCCAATAGCAGTTTAAGAACTGAATCAGATACTGAGATTACTATTATAAGATGTTTTTATATGTCTCTGTTCAGATGGAATTTGAATCTACTCACATCTTTGAGAACCCTTTGTGAAAAACTATACTTCAAAGGTGAATCACAGGATATTGATAGAATCTTAGATTCCTTCTCTGAATCTTGGTTCAATGTTTATGGAAATATTCATCAAGATAGACACTCTTCTCTATTCGGCTCTGTGAATGGAGTTTTCCTCATTAGTTACTCTTTGATCTTATTGAATACAGATTTACATACTGCGGAATTAGAAAAGAAGAAGAAAATCAACAAAAGTAATTATGTCAGAAATGCATCATCAGCATTGACTCAAAATAAAATCAGGATAACAAATCCACAAAAACTTTTATCAGAATTGAAAGGTTTTTATGATGATTTATCTCAAAAGGAATTGCCAATTCACCTTTCAAATGGCAATAACATGAAGACACCGTCTCGACAAGGCTTGCAGTCCTCCATGGGATCCAGTCCATTAAATCATATTAGAAATAGATCAATGGCTTCACACATGTCAGCTAATACTAGTATTGCTTCATCAACCGTAGATAGATCAAACAACGGATCATCATTATTATCATCTTCAACACCTAGAAAGACAGCAGTATATGGTTTCACTTCTGCACTTGCCAATGAAAAGAAAATAAAGAGAATAGCAAGTGTTGAAAGTAGATTATCAAGTAATACAAGTAATACTAGAAATTCAATGATTTCCAAATCATCTGCCTTGACTAACGATAGTATGATTCAAAGATATGATCATAGCATATATACAAATGTAACTGCAGGTGATGATATGTTATCAAGTGAATTCATAATTGAAGAAGAAGGTGAATTGCAATTAGAATTAGAAGGTCCTCCATGGATCAAAGAAGGTTTAGTTAGTGTCTTGATTCCAGAATCTGTATTAATTGAATTACAAGACTGCAGTAATGAGTCTACATCATTGGGTAGTATGAGATCGTCATTTTTCAACTCATTTAGTGGGTTTTTCGGTAAGAGATACAGACCTAAATGGCAAAGTTTGTTTGTCGTTGTGAGTAAGAATGAATTGAAGTTATTCGATTTTGATTCTGCCAATAGTACCGCTAATAGCAAATCTGTGGGTGAAGGAAATTGGACTGAACATGCTAACTGTATTGCTACCATAAATCTTTGTTCTTGTTTTGCTCAAGTATCATCAGCTAAGTCAAAGATCGTAAGAAATGCAGAATCTTCATATGGTAAGCCCTACTCAAGTAGTAGTATCAAGAAACCAACAGGTTATGAAACTTATTGGTATTTGAATCTACCTACTACCCGTTCAAGTAAAGTATCCACTACAAACAGAATATTATTCTATTCAGGTTCATTAGAAGTTGCTAGGGAATTCACAGATTCTTGTAATTTCTGGTCTGCAAGATCATCTGCTATTCCACCTGAAGAATTGATCTCATCGATTGATTTTGGTTGGTCAGATAAAATGATCAAAATACTTGACGGTACTGGTCCTAATAAAAATATTGAAAATGAATTGACTTCTTACCTATCTTCCAGGACTATATCAAAATGGACACCTGTAACATATGGATTGATTCCATCTACATGGTCCATGACTGAACAATTGGTTCAATTACAAAAGCATCATAAAAAATTGCAAGCACAATTGGCAGATCATAGAAAATTAGCAGATCATGAACAAATTTTTACCAAAGTATACCAACAATCACATGCTAGTTCATCGTCTAATTCATTCAGTCTGTATCTAAGAAAATCATCTCAGAGTGCGTCTATATCTAAAAACACAAAGATGATTAGGTTGAATTTTGCAAATAAGAACAATTATTTGGAGAATGAGTTGCTGAGATTCAATAGGTACATAGCAATTTTACAAAGAGCTATAGAGCTCCGCAAAAAAGTTTTATTGCAACAAGATGAAGCGCAATTTTGAGTGCAAAAACTGTTACCATTCAGTTCAAGTTGACAAACCGTACTTATGTAGTAACTAAGTATTTATTTTAATAGTTAATTAATATCTCCTATATTGAGCGACTTCTAGTTAAGTTTCAAGCACGCAAAATCTGGTCTAATGCTTCTTGATTGCCATAGATATTGAATTAATAAAGTATAAGAAGAATGTTACACTCATGTTACGAAAAATAAGAGACGATCGACCGTCTAAATTTTCTTGAAACTAAAAGCATATATCAGAGAGGTTTCAGGTGTTGTTCAGCTCGAGTGTGAAGGCGTTCTCAGATTGAGTGATTGATTGATGATAACTTGATAAATGGTATAAGAGTGGGTAGTACATGGAGCAGAATAGGTGGATTGTAGTCTAGATACAAGAGATACATAGCTTAGATATATAACAAAATGTCTGATCCAAGTACTGTCAATGGTATGTAATTGAAATCTTCTGTCAATTGATAAACAAGTCACATTTATTCGATCTTATTTGAACAAGTAAATGGCAACTTCTTAGTATTTGGATATGAATATAATTTACTAACTGTATTTTAATTTTTATTATTGAATAGGTGGTACCGCCGTTGCTATGGTAGGTAAAGATTGTGTTGCCATTGCATCAGATATGAGATTGGGTTCTCAATCCCTTGGTGTTTCCAATAATTTTGAAAAGATTTTTAATTTTGATCATGTATTTATGGGTTTAACAGGTTTAGCCACTGATGTCACAACAGTTTATGAAAATTTCAGATTCAAGACTAATTTGTATAAGATGAGAGAAGAAAGATCGATAGAGCCTGAAAGTTTTGCCAATTTAGTTTCAACTAGTTTATATGAAAAGAGATTTGGTCCATGGTTTGTGGGGCCACTTGTAGCAGGTTTAAATTCCAAGACTGGTAAACCATTTATATGTGGATTTGATTTCATTGGATGTATAGATTTTGCCAAGGATTTTGTAGTTTCAGGTACTGCAACAGATCAATTATATGGTATGTGTGAATCATTATATGAACCAAATCTTGAACCAGAAGATTTGTTTGAAACTATATCACAAGCTTTATTAAATGCTGCAGATAGAGATGCATTATCTGGTTGGGGTGCTGTTGTTTATATAATTACCAAGGATAAAGTAACCAAGAGATATTTGAAATCTCGTCAAGATTAGTCACTTGGTTGGTTGGGAGTTGGTAACTTGCCACTCTCTTTCATAATATATGTTTAACTAGAATATCATTATTATATATGTAAATCACGTTTCATTTCCACGTATATTTAATAATTAGAAAATTTGAATACATTTAAAAATCGTTCCTATATCATTTTGCCGATAAATACAATATATACTTATGATAACTTTTATATACATGTTTTGATAAGTTTAAATCACTCGAGATTTGTGATCATTTCGCCAGGTTTTGTAGTTCAACTAGTTTATTTGTCTTGTTGTTGTTGTTGTTGTTGTTGTTCCTTTTGTAATCTAAGTTGATACTCTTTTTCAATAACTTCTTTCAAGTAATTATCCTTACCGTAACCAATCTCTTGAGTCTTTTTAATCTTTTCTTGAATTTCTTTATTCTTCTTTCTTCTTTCAATAATCTTGGCTCTATCTCCTGCAAGTCTATTGTTATGGAGACAGTTTGTCAAATCTTGTTTGATGATATTACATTTACCAAATGCTTTTTCAAAGAAACTGGATCTATGACACTCCTCTAAGGCATCTATAAGATCCTCACAGTCTGTAATTCATTTCAAAAAATTCAGTTAGTTAACCCTCTAAATAAGAAGTAACAAAGACCCTGCAAATGACACATACTCATGAATCTATCTCTGTCCAAAACTGGATGCATCTTGTTGTTTATATCTACTCTATCTACGACAGTATATCTACTTTGTCTATTGGAGCAACAGTATAAACTCAATCTGATAAAACCAAATCTTCTGAAAATCCTAGAAAAAATAGCCAGAGCTGAAAGTCACGAGGGTTTTTGCTCAGTGCACGATCGCGATAGATTTGGCTTCCCTTTATTGGAGTGGTGGGATAGGAATAGGGATGATATGGCTACGTATGTATATAGAGATATATATTCTTGAGAGAGGGTATAAACAACTACATACACTTACAGAATATACTCAAAGGTTGCCGTGGATTGTGATTTTTTTTGTTTCTGAGAGAGATATAAGGTTAATTATTGAACTATCCTACTGCAATTTCCCATAATGTCAAAGAACAACAAATTGGCTAAAGATGAAGACGATGTCTTTGAGTTCTTGAACTCCTTACCTGAATCAGACAAGAATGGTGCGTCTAACTCCCCTAATAAGAGTGCCAAAGCGGACGCAAAGACAGATGAAGATATCTTAGACTTTCTAGATGAACTGGAAGCTAGTGACAAGAAGAAAGGTACTACTTCTGCAACTAAGAAACCTACTGATAAGAAGGAAACTGAATCTAAACCTGCCATTGATGAAATTAGCTTGAATGAACCAGTAAAGTTCACTACACCAGAACCAACTGAATCCAAGGAAAATGTCCCAGTAAATGATCCAATTACTAGTTTCTCCAATTGGTGGTCTAAAGAAGGATCAGCCAGGGTGTCATCTCAAATGAATTCATTTTGGGGTACTGCTCAAAGTATAAGACAAACTGCACAGGAAAAAGCCGAAGAGGCTTTGAAGATTGCCAAGGAGAATTCACTTGAAGATAACTTGAAAAATGCATTCAAAGAAGTTGGTATAACTGGTGTTTTAGAAGGTGATAGAGAATTAACTGAAGAAGAAAAGAAAGAGTTATTGAAATTACCAGACGTTGCAAAGACTTTTGATTCTTTGAATAAAGGGTTTGGATTTTTCCAAAATAGATTGGCAACAGTTATTGATAAGATTCAGCATGATTTAGTGGTTTCATCTCCAAGAGATGAAATCTTGAATATTAAACTTGTCCATGATTTGAAGAACTACCCAGTTTTAGCCAAGTATGTCAAGAATAATTTCGAACTTGTGATGAGATCTCAAGTCGACGGTGAAATTGACGTCAAGATCACAGAAAGTGGAACAGCATCAAGTACTGAAGATGCTAAAAGTTTGGGATTATTTTCAGGTAAAATCTTAGATGGAGAAAAATTGATACAAGCAAATATTGATAGTATAATCAAAGAATCTGAAAAGAATGCAAAGGATAAACAAGTTGAAGTTAATGCAGATGAAAGCACAAATGAGAAATTGACAAATGCCAGAACATCTGAGATATATATTGGAATCTTAGCTTCTACAATACAGACATCTACATCTACTAATGAAGAAGAGAATAATACCATTACCATTGATTCTTACTCAGCAAACTCTTTTACATTCACCACTATTTTAGTGGACACAACTCATGATATCACTATAATTAATAGATCACAACCTTTCCCATTGAAATGGGCAAGATGGTTAGATGGTCAAAAGGATGAAAATATTGAAGAGAAGAAAAAGGGAGAAGAAGACAAGAGTAGTAAAGGAGAAGTACAAGGTGAAGAAGATGTAAATAGTGATGATTATGAAGTTGATCCAAGTGAATGGGTAAGTAGTTGGATTGATCGTGGCTTGGATATGACTTTTGGTGTTCTTGCTCAATCATACGTTATCAGAAGAATGGGCTATTGAATTATATAAATATTTTTCAGCATACATAATTTCGGTCATTTAAATACACCAATTTTACTAATTATTTTATATTGATCATTCAATCAATCGATTAATAAATAAATAAATAAATAAATAAATAGACATGTAGATAAACGAACAAAACGACAACTGAAACATAAGAGGGATGTTTGGTTTTTTGGCAATTGCTCAACCTCTCAATCATCAGCTGTATTTTTACCGCTATAATTAGTTAACAATTTCTCAGTAGTTGATTTATCAGATGAGATCAACTTATTATCCCAATCCACAACTAAAGGAGCTTGGAAAATCCCTTCATCGATCAAATCGGTCAACGATTTACCTTCAGTGACTCTATTATATTCACTTGTCCTTGGTAATGTGATTTCATCTGATACAAGATTTAAACTTTCGCCCCATTTAGGAAACGCTTGTTTGAAAGCCTGTTTGCATATAGGATGAGTCGATAAAGTTGCCTTAATGAATTGATACTGTTCAGGAGTGGGAACGTTTGTTTCGTTTACATCGATAAAGTACTTGAACTTAGAACCTTCTTCAGGTTTAAGACCAGATGAGATCTTGCTGAAAAGATTGGATAATGAACTACCGCTCTTTGGTGGGGCATTTTTCAAAGAAGTCTTGTGCTTTTCAAGTAAATGAAGTATATTGGTTGAAGCAGGACTCTTTGATGAATGACTGAAATTGAATTGTATTTGTTAGTAACTAAATTAATCTATAAAACCCACACAAGCAAGACAAACAGGTTACTCTGAATTGAGCAGCCGAGTTTGACACATTATCAATATTAAATTCAAGGCAATGATGATACATACAATATAGTGATAACACCAGGTGTATTTTGTAAACTTCTGAGCATAGACATAGTGTATGAAGTTTCAAAATCCAAGTGAGTCAGTTACTGTGTTCCAATGGCTCAATTGAATGAAGAAGAAGAAAGAAGTGGGGTTAGGATGATCTTTAACTTACTATATTTCTTCTTATATTTACTTATTGCCCTCTGCGATAATAAAATGCCGCCGGCGCATTAGCCTCTGCCGCTTTTTACAACCAGTGACTAAAACAGTAGTTTGTTTTTGTTGAATTCGTTGGTTATATTGATTATATGGACTGATACACAGTATATGTCTATATAAGTGGTGGAATAGCTCGTATGTTATTACACACTATATCCAAACACATCTGGCCTTCTTTGAGACCATAGTGGCATATCTCTTCTTATTGTCTCCAAGAGACTAAGATCGATATCAGCTGAACAAATATCGTCACCATCTTCACACTCAGCAAGGATAGTACCCCATGGATCTATGATCAAAGAGTGACCATAAGATTCTCTCTTTACCACTGGTTCTCCATTTTGTAACTCTTCGTCAGTTTGTGTCTTATGTTGTCCTGCTTGTGCCGCCATCACTACAAAACACTGTGTGTCAACAGCCCTAGCACGTCCTAATAAATGCCAATGCGCCTTTCCTGTCTTCACAGTAAATGCAGAGGGATAAGTCAGGATTTCTGCCCCCAATGAACGTAAACGAAGTGCTAATTCCGGGAACCTTATATCGTAACAAATTCCAAATCCGATCTTGCCTGCTTTTGATTGGAAAGGTGGTACGATTTCCTTTCCTGGTTCAACAGATTGTGATTCTTTCAATATAGGTCCATTACTTATATCTACATCAAATAAATGAACCTTTTGGTATCTCTGTTCAATAACTCCATCTTCATTCAACCAAATCAACGTATTTTTAACCCTATCTGAAGTATCCGAAGGTTCATGAATACCAACACTGACACATAAAGATTTCCCCTGTTCATTCAATTCTTTCAACTTCTTTTGAATTTCTAAGACGAATGGAGATTCAGTTACTGATTTTGCAATTGATTTGGAATGCGTAGCGTTTTTAGCTAGATAATCAGAAGCTTCGGGTAAAAAAAGTACTTTACAATTCAAACGAGATGCTTTGACTATAATTTTAATTGCCTTTGCTGCATTCTCTTTAAGATTCGAAGATGAGCACATTTGCCCTACTGCAATTGATACCATTTTGTTTAGTGTGCTGTATTTATACAGTGTAGAGGTATAAGAAGAGCAAATTAAGGAATACAAAATAAATGAGTCCGAATCTGCCCTTGATTTTTCCCAGATAAGCGAAAGATTGAAAATAAGCCACGCCGCTCTTATATTTTACTCAATTTATCATTGTCAATACTAAGTTTATTTTCATTATGAAACTATATACCTGATGCCTAATCTACTATGTAAATACGTAAGTCCCTGTATTCACTGGGCGTGTTTTTTTTTGCCTCTTTTTCTTTTGTTCAACGATCACTTGGAGTCAATTGACCATCTGTAACGGAGATATCATCTAATTCGAAACTTCCGGCATCGAGGTTATCATGACTGATACCAGTTTGTGGATTCAATTCATTCAAGTCTCCGCCAACAGGTAACGATTCATAATCGTTTAATTTCAATTTAGAACTAGGTGAGTGACCCACAAGTCTTAAATAAAGTTCAATGACGAGACATAACCATAAGTTAATAACAAAAGAAGCACTAGTCAATACTAAGATATAAGCTGAATGATCTGCTCCTAAATCTTTAACAAATTGTAATTGTTCCTCGGTGGCACCCATGAACAATATACCTGCTTCAATCAAGGCAAATGTTGGTGCGTATTGGAAACTATAAATAGTTTCATTTCTATAATCATCTTTTAAAAGGAAACTAATTTCAATAATTCTACAAACACCACCAAGTATCAATACTAAACCGAATAAAGAATGAACTTTTGTACTGATCTCAAGATGTTGAACATGCTCGCCCATACTATAACCTGTAAAGATCAATAACAATGAAGGGATATAGGATCTATTACCATTTCTAGATAACCATATTCCTAATAACCCACCAGCCCACCAAACGATACCCATTGAAGTATGTTGATAATCACCATGAGACCAAGGTTCTTTACCCCATCTATGTTCAGTGAATGTATTGACAATACCATAAGCACACATGAATGTAGAATCGTACATTTCTTGTGAAGTTTGACCTTTATTTTTTATTCTAATCCATGGTACGAGTAATACAACTAAATAAACAAATCCATAAAGAATAAAACTCATACCCATAATACCATGTGCATTACATTGACCCGTGTGTGAATTATAACAAAATCCAAATAACGCAACAGGTGCTAAACATGATTTGATGAAACCTGCAATTGTGATTGCAATTGAAAAAGATTTATAAATAATACTGAATGTCTTTTCAGATATATTTGATAATCTACTCTTTGAACTAATGATATTAGAACCTTTGGCTAATAATCCAACGAATACAATAGCAGCATAGAAAAACATCAAGAACCAAGCAGTGCCTCTTGAAGTTCTATTTTCATGTCCAGCCATATCAGGAAATCTCAAGAATAAAGCTTCGAGTACAGAGTAACCTCCACATATGATATGTAAGATAACTGAAGCACCAAATCTATTGGCTAAAGTGAAAGCAGATGCAACTGAAGGTAAGACGAGTAAAAAGAACAAAGTACATAACCAATGGAGAGTCTTGGATCCAGCGTGTAATGGGCCAGAGGGTACTATAACATTACCAGCCATATCCATATCCATAGCACCATCATCATCACCATCATTGTCATCACCATGTGAACCCACAGCTTGGACTAAGCCAAGAAAGGCGATACATAACAGAGTTATCAGACTCCAGTTGTATTTAGTATTCCCAATTGACATGATTCCAGTTGATCTTAACCTTGACTGAACTGAATTGAAGTGAACTGATTTGATTCTATGTGAAAAGTGGTAAATTGTAAAGAGAGACAGTACTTTTTAAGTGGTGTCAAAATGTCTGTATAAAAACGGTGCGCGGATTTTCACAATCGATCATCCATATTTAACCGAGAGGATTTACTGGAGTTAAAATACATAAGAAAGTATCGTAGATTGTGCTTATTAGTTAGTTCTTATACAACAGATATAAGAAAGATGTAAGAGTAAAAGATAAAAGTAACTAAGATATTCAAGTACATGAATAAATAAAAAAGTCAGAAAAAGAGGTGGGTTGTAGGTAGTAAATAATGTCAATATTATATACATATGTTTTGTTTTGTTGTTGTCATGAAAATCATTATCATTAGCTAATTAAAGATGAGTGGAAGGAAGAATTATGTCTTAATTTAGATTTTACTTTCTTTTAGTACATCTGGGGTAGTAACTGGCCATTGATAAGTATCAGAATGTTGTGAATGATAACCATTCTTTTCAAGATAAGCAGCAAGAGAAGCAGGACCTCTTGAACCATAAGTATAAGGTTCAAGTTTAATATCTTTTGAAGATTCCAAATGATTCAATAAAGGAGTGAAAAGAGACCAACTTATATCTAATTCATCATCTCTAACGAAATTAGAATGATCAGCTTTAAGACAATCTCTAATTAAAGATTCATAAGCTTCAGGAATCCAAAAATCTTTATATCTTGATTTATAAGAAAGATCTAATTCAGTAATAGCAGTATCACTTGAAATACCTGGAACTTTTGTATTAACTTTTAAATACATTGCTTCATTTGGTTGAATTCTTAATACTAATTCATTTCTTTTAATTTCTGAAAAGATTTCACCAGCAGTTTCTTTATATTGAATTCTTATTTCAACTTTACCTTCATTTAATGCTTTACCAGCTCTTAAAATAATTGGAACACCTTTCCATCTATCATTATCAACTTCTAAAGTTAAAGCAGCAAATGTAACACATTTAGAACCTGGGGTGACAGTTTCATCATCAAGATAACCTGGTTTAGTACCATCTTCAGATTTTGTATATTGACCAATTAAAATATTATCATAATCAAAAGGTTTTATATTTTTTAATACTTCAACTTTTTCATTTCTTACAGCTTCAGGATCAACAGATTTTGGTTGTTCCATTAATAAAAGAGTTAAAACTTGGAAAATATGATTTTGCATAACATCTCTAATAATACCAATAGAATCAAAATAACCACCTCTACCTTCTGTACCAAAAGGTTCTTTAAATGAAATTTGAATTGATGAAATAAATTTATTTGACCAAGAAGCATTGACAAATAAATTAGCAAATCTGAATGGAATTAAATTTTTAACCATTTCTTTACCAAGATAATGATCAATTCTATATAATTCTTCTTCGGACCAAATTGGAGATAATTCTTTTTGTAAAGCTCTTGCACTTTCTAAATCATGACCAAAAGGTTTTTCAACGATTAATCTACAAATACCTTTTTCTTCAGGATGAACATATTTTTTTAAATTTGATGCAACGGTAGTAAAAGTTGATGGAGGTAAAGCTAAATAAAATAATCTATGAGATTGTTTAACTTTATGTTTTAAATCATATTCTTCGATAGATTTGTTTAAAGTTTCATAACCTTCAGGAGTATCATAAGGACCAGAGATATAAGAAACTAATTCCAAAAATTCATCAGCTAATGATTCATCTTTACCATTTAATTTGAAAAATGGTTTTAAACGACTTTTCAATTCTTCAACGGTGAATTTAGATCTTGCGTAACCGATAATATTTGTATTTTTAGATAAATAACCTTCTCTGTATAAACCAAATAAAGCAGGGAAAGTCTTCTTTTTAGCTAAATCACCGGAAGCTCCGAATACGACGATATTTGTATTCTCAGTAAATTCAACAGGACTAGACATAATGGGTCAATTGTGAGTGTTAGAAGTATATGAATGGAATGATATATCAAATGGGTTTATGTGTGAGTGAATATGTATATGCTTGAATATAATGAATTCCTTTGAACTGATTTAGAGAGATTATTTTTCTTGGTTCAATAATTCAAGAAATCAAAAAAATCAGAGGACGGAGTAGGATCAATCTGCTTTTTTTTTTGAAATTGAATTGAATATAAGAGGAGTAATGAAGGATACAATGGATTCAATACTCAAACTTTGCTAAAACCTATGTGGTAGATGGAATTGTATATATATAGCAATATATGAAGAAAGATAAATGAAGTATTAGTAAGTCAAAGGGCAAAAACAAAAGATTTATAAAGTGTTGAAAGATCCATCAACCAAATTTCTGAACTTAGATTAAAACTCTCACTTAGGTAATTTTATTTTCCTCTAGTTCAATTTTATTCTATTTAACCTCCTACATGCGCCACGAAACAGCACCGGTTTTATAGCTTCGAAAAGGAACACTGCCGTCCGCTGTGGCTGGAAGGGAATGCTTAACTATGTGGGGGGGCAGAAAGTGGTGGTGGGGGAGTGGGCTTGTGTACGGGTGTTTGTGTTTGTGGTGGTGGTGGTGTGGCTGGTGACCGTTAGTAATGAATGAATTACCGAAGGCGGCGCTTACTTTGATTTCGGTCTATTCAATAGAATTACAGTAGTTGTGTTCCTGGTGTGATGGATGGTAATTGGTAGATGTAGGTGTGTAGTAGTGTAAGTGTAGTATACAACTATACACCTATGTATACTTACACATATAATTCACTTACACTGTAAATGAACACAGACGAACATACCGCACAAACCAACTCCGCTATCGCCCAGAGGGGAAATAATTAACTGCCTCGGAAGTTAAGAAATCTGGTTATCCTTCCCGAAGGAGATGAATATGATAATCAATCTCAGTAGAGTGAGTCATGATGATGAATGATAGAGTGATTACTATTCCAAATACCGAGTATACATATCAATTGACATCACTCAACGTACAGTACGGTACGGTACGGTAACCTAGCAGTAACCTGTATGTATACAATCAGTAAAACTATCTACCGCTTTTCGGCAACTGCTTCACTCTCTTTTGTTATCGGAGAGCGACACTTTGTTGCGGATAAATTGAATTGCAAATTGCGTAATCTTCACACCTCGCACTTTGATTTAGTTTTAGTGTGACTAATTGCATGGGGTGTTATTACTGACTGACTACTATAACTAAATGCATGTTTGGAATATATTGATTAAGTGTCTATATAATGATTATATATATATGTCTGTGTATTTCTTCAAGGGATCACCATTTAGATCCTAATGCAATAGAGGTAGTATCTTTAGGCTTTTCAACTTCTTTGAAACCAGTTCTAATAAGTCTATTGATATTGATATTATATTCTTCCAATATACGATTAAGCCAATTAACAATATCTTCTTTATTTGTTAATTTTTCCTCATTTGTAATATTATTAATTCCTTGAATTGTATAATACCTATTACTCAATTCTTGTGTCCATTCTTTACTATTTACCTCTTTAGGTCCAGAAATTTGTCCTCCTCCATTAACACATCCACCTGGACATGCCATAACTTCAACAAAATCAGATTTTGTTAAATCAATATCTTCTTGTAAAGTGGTATTACTTGAATTGGTTGTATTGCCATCACCAAATCCCTTTTTAGCCAATTCTCTTTCTCTTCTCTTTGCAGCTAATCTACTTCCACCTAATGAACTAATCTTCCCCTTATTGCCTCCTCCATTACTGACTAGTTTCAATTTACGTACCAAGTTTTGAATATTTTTAAACCCATTGACAACTCCTGAACTTCCCAATACTTTCCCTTGTTCTTTTAAATTGATCAGTTTTAATTCATAAATATCATTGTTTCTACCATTTATGGTTTTAATCTCTAAATCATCTGCTTGTAGATTTGGATCTTTATAAAGATGATACATCTTCAAATTGTTTAAATATTGAAAGGCATAACCACCTGATACAGATCCTTCATCATTAAGCCACGATTCAATAGGTTTGTACCATTTGGCAGGCGCAAATCTTTCATAAAGTTCAAAAATATTACTCTCTGTATCATTAACGACTTCATCAATAATACTATCGATTTCCATCTGTTCATCTTCTAATAACTGTATTAATTCCTTTGCTGTGATGACACAATCTACATCGGGTGTTATTTCCTCTTCGGTTTCTTGATCTTCTGCCACTTCTGGTCTTGCTGATTCTAATTTCTTATCAAAACATGGCATTATGGATAAATGATATATCTTATTTTTAGTGGTATTATACTCTTGGGATGTAAGTTTCTTCAATAAATGACCCGTTATCTGTTGTGGTGATTTAACTGTATTTATTCTTGGAATGATATATGGATGAGTCTTTTCTGCGTATAATACCCAACCTGGACAAATTGAACTCAACATTGGTCCTTTACTTTGTGATTGATCTTCATTTTCTTGATTCAACTTATATTCGATTATATCATTTGATATATTCATATTAGATATTTGACGTCCAAGTCCAACACCTACTATCTTTGAAAATTTCAATCTGTTTATGAATAAATGTATAAGAAATTTATCAACTTGATCAATAGTTAAATTCAAAGCTAATGATAATGAAGCTCTAGTTTGATGACTTATACTTGCGACAAATATCTTATTTTCTGTATTGTTCTTCAAACTGTTTATCAACTCCTTATGTGAATGTTGTGCTACAAGAACTTCTTCAGCAGATGTAATACATCCTGAACATGCAAGACAATCAGCTAATGAAATTTGTGCTTCTTGTAATTTAGAACTCTTACCGGTTTCTTTGAAAACTTCTAATGTGTTTCCCTCACCATCTATCTCTATCTCTATCTCCATATACCCATTTTCGTTGTTATTATTATTCCTTTTCTTGTCATTCTTGACTTCAACAGGTTTGATACATGCTACCCCGGGTGATATAAAATCATTCAAATCATCTGCAGAAAGTATCGCACTCATATTAAGTAATGATTATTCGATATATACTACCTGATACTCTGATTAGATGTATGTACTGATAACCTGATATACAATCTGTAAATACTTCAATAAATGAAACCCTGACTACCAAGAAAGAAAACCACAATGATGACAATCAAATGAAAAACAAGACATTACTAATAATCGATAACATTTTTTTTTTGATTATGTTTTTTTTTCTTTTTTTTTTATTTGGTTCAAAGGCAATATTTATCCCAATTTAGTAATCTGTCTGTATTTACGGCTGTGTGTGGGGTTTATCTATTTAGCCAATCTTTCATGATCTGTTTGATGAATGCAATATTAATATTATAGTAATACTTACGTATGTGTTTCTGTGTATGTATGTATATAGTTAACTTCACTGTAACCTCTTATATTTCTCCTCACTTTTTTTCTTCTCTTCAGGATCAAGATTATTAATCCCACCTAATAAAGCCCTTGATATAGCTTCTGTTGTTCCAATTATAGGTCTTATAACCATAACAGGTGTAGCTTTTGCTATTTCCTTGACTGCAGTTTGAGCACTACCACTCTCTGCTGCTCTACTACTTGCCTTCATTATGGCATTCTTCGCTGCGTTCATACTCTTACCAAATGATTCGTATGCATTTTTCATACCATCGTTAAAATTATCTGGTTGATTAGAATACAAACTAATCACCCTTTGTTCCTCTGTATCATCATCATAATTATCGATATCATCATACTCATCGTCATTATTATTATTATCATTACTCTTGTCAGTGGTATCCTCGCCTAAAATCACATCACCTTCAATAGCACTTTCATCTGGACGGTACAGGAAATAATCACTATTTGAAGAATCAACAAATATACTAGCATTCGCTAGAATTGGATGATCTGTGGCTTCATCATCATCACTTGAATCATCTCCTCTGCTATTGTATGAATTCACAGAACCTCTATGAATCGTGTTCTTCTTGCCTATTAACCCATTGATAGAATCAGATGAACCTTTTCTATTCTTTTTCGATATAGTAGTGGTGGTGGTAATCTCACCAGTTGTAGTTGATGATGTTCCATTATCGATATACAAACGAGCAGATGATCCATCTCCGCCTAATACTTCTTCTGCGTTCTCTAATATAACTTGAGTGCCAGCAGCAAGTTTCACTCCAAATTTCAATAATTCGTTACCTGTAATCTTAGCAAACGATGAAACACCTTTTTGTAAACTCCTGATAACCCTTTTATCCTTGTTGTATTCTTTAACTGGTACAGAAACTAATTCTTTAAAACCTGAACCAATCTTGACAATAGACTTTACTGGAGCCAATCCTGATAATACACCACTCAATTGAGTACCTTTGATATCAGGCATCCATTGATCATTCAACAAAGTATTCAACCTTGAGAATCCAGGAACTCCATAAAGTACAATTTTCCTCAATGTCATAACAGATTCATCAAGTATGAAGAAATTCATAAACTCACTTGTATGACCAGATTTGATTCCTGCATAATCAACTTTCTTTGGTTTATAATCCAATTTAATCTTAACTGCATCTACTTGTATCTTCTCAATAAATATCTCTTCATCTTCGTCTTCTTCATTGGACGATGATGATCCATTCATGGGGATAAACCTAGTATCTTTGAATTCACCAAATCTTGTCAGGAAATCTAAAGTATCTTGATCAACGTACAACCTCAGGGGTAATATAGAGATATTTAGAACTAATTCAGTGGCAGCTAGAGAAGAAATAGGTCTTACTGTATCGATCTTGATTCTAGCCATACCAACATCAACTTCTCGATCACCTGCTTCTCTAAGATAACCAGTGAATAAATTCCAGGTTGAAGTAGGTACATTATCCAAAATTTGAAAATCATCAACTGTAATAATCATTGAATTAACCAATTCTGAATCATCTGTATTCCCATCCTTCACGAAAAAGGCTGGCTTAGTATTGAGATGTGGCTCATCATTAGTCATTATCTTCATATCGAATTGAAATTTTGTTAGCTCGATTGATACTTTATATTGTCTCGATCTCTTCAATCTCAGCTTCTTACCAGATGCCTTGCCTAAACTGATATTAGTATTGGTAGATCCGGATGTACTTAAGCCCAATTTCCTTTGATTCATCGTAGAAGAAGTAGAGGAGGAGGAAGCATTCAAAGGTGGTGTTGGAGATGGTGACGAAAATGAAACTGTATCACTGGTATCGTAATCATTAGAAGGAACAAAGTTAATGGATTTATCAATTCTTTCTGAGAGTTTTGATGGAGCTTGACCTGCTTTAACACCAAGCATTATTGAACTATAGAGAAACTCACCAATGACATCATCATCGTTATCGTTGTCTAGACTAACATTTGAAGAGTTTGTTGTTGAAGAATAAGATGATCCATTCCCACTCATTGGAATTCTACTATTGTGAATCGGTCTTCCTTCAGTTTCAGCAAAAGTGACAACTGTATTATTATTATTATTCAAAGATTCTGGTGAGGGACTAGTGTTTGTATTCGTATTGGAGATAGAAGTGGATTCTAATCTTCTTCTTTCTATTTCAGCAGCAGCTTTTGTTTCAACTCTTTTGATAGCCTTACGAATCTCAACCTGGGTTGTTTTCCAATCATATCCGTCATATAAATGAATAACAGTCTTGGGAATCTTGATGATAATTGCCATAGGTATGACTTTGATCTTGATTCCATCATTTGATAACCTTCTAGCCATATCTGTTTCTTCAATCTTTTTGAAATGATCATCATCAAAGTATATATTACTATTACCCTTGTTTATATCTGGTTTATTGGATTTCTTCAAGATACCACCACCATTATTACTCTCACTTGATTGAGTTCTAGTTGAATACATAGTTCCATTGAGATTGAAGTTATTCAAAGTATCATTAGACGATAGAGGTTTAAGACTCGTAGCTGTTTCGACATCTGTTCCATTATTGTAGAAGTCTTCAACTATGTTTAAAGATGAAGCAGATAAGACATCATCTTCGTCTTCATCTTCAACTGCTTCATCTTCGCTATGTATTGAGTTCCTCGTAGTGGCATTAGTGGTAGGTAATGTTTCCCTTGTTGATGAGTACTGATCATTATCTATATCCTGAAAGACATTGATATCAGGTGCATCAGTCTTGAATTTCTCTTCTGTGGTAAACTGAACTGGTTCTTTCAAATCTTTGAAAAGTTGTAACATACATTGTGATGAATCGGCACATAAATCAATATTGAGTGTATTACAACTGACATTCAATTCAGTCAATGGATATAAAATACTAGTGTTTTCAGATGTACCAGAATCACTACTACCAGAAGTACCATTACCACCAGTATGTTTTGAATCGGGTTTATTGGTGAAATTTAAGAAAAAATTACTAATCTTACCAACTTGTGCAAAACCTTTACTTTTCAAAACAGATATCAAAGTCCAATTTGCTATATTACCTCCACTACCCGGTTGATTTGAAAGCCATTGTCTATAGTTTCTACTATCAATATCACTCAAAATATTAGCCTTATCGTCGATCAATAAGACATTCACTGATCTTGAAGACAATTCAAATGTAGTCTTTGAATTATCAAATATAGACAGGTCACCAGTGGCTTTGTTGATCACCAATTCAGCTTTTGAATTCAAATGTACTGGGTTTAAACCAATTGATATATCAGAAAATACAAATTGATAATTCGATATCTTCTTGATGTTTGATCTATCATTCTCTAATGTATCAATTTTATCTACCTTTTTGTTAGGGGTGTTGTCATTGTCTTCTTCAAAATACTTAAACCACACACCGTAATAATTCAAAGCCAAATTCTTCAAGTAAATTGAATTAGAAAAAGACCTTAATTTAGCTAAAACAGATGGAGAATTGCCACCAAAATCTTTATTAGCCATGGAAATCACAAGTTCTGAGGAACTACCATTGTTGAATAAACGATCCATTGTAATTTTTTGTACAAACAGTAAAGTCATATCTGCATCTTTGAAAATATTAACACCTAATGTATCCAATCTTGCAGTCAAATCGCCGAATTTATCAGTTATATTAGTTAATTTGAAATCAATAGATTTGAATAAGAAATGATAATCAATTAGTTTATTAGGACGTGAAAATATACTTGCACCTAATCTTACAGTCTTATCCGAACTAGCGCCACCGCTAACTCTCTTTTGCTGTTGTTGTGATGGTGTAGGCAATAAAGAATTGAAATCAAGTGATTGAATGGATGTGATTAGTGATTGCAAGTTTTTGTAATCAGAACTAAAAGCAATAGATTCAATAGTCAAAGTATTCATAGCTTCATTGATGACTTCTTGGAGAGTATTAGTATCGTATGATTTGACTTTCACCTTTTCTAATTTATCTACAAAACTAGTGTATTTGATTTCATTTATGAGTAAAAGAGGACTGATAAATGTATCTGTATCATTGATAACATATTCCACAGTCAACCTCGTTGTTTCTACTTCCCCTTTCAAAGAACTGAAATCAAGAGGTAAGATTGTTATTCTGAGTGACAACCCTTTGTTCAATTTCAAATTAATTATGATTGACGAAGTTTGAGCATTGAATTCTGATGATGATGATGATGATGATGTTGATTGTTCTTTATCTTTGATTGAAGGGGACTGGAAATTCGTGTATCTGTCAAACCGTGCATTTGCATTAATCAACCCGTTTTGAGGTCTAGGTGTTTGACGATAAGCCGATGTACGTGTATTTGAGTTTGTATGTGTTGGTTGTTCGGGTTTCGCAGTTATGATATTTATGAAAGGCAAGATTTCTTTATAGAAATTCATGAACTCTGAAAGAGTGTTGAAATCCAAATTCAAAATAGCATTTTTAGAACATAGTAAAGTTGTAGTCCTTGAATTTTCATCACCACCTTGTAAAGTTTCAAATTTCAAGTCATTTGTATGTGATGCCTTTTTCATATTAGGTTGATCGAAATAGAAGATATTATCTTGATCATTTTGAACTATTTTAATTGTTTCAATACTACCATATGAGAATTGTGAACTTCTTTGTGAGAATACAAGTTTGTCAGTAATTAATTTTATGGCATTATTATCAATAAATTCTCCCGTATCGTCAATTTGTGAAGATATAGAAACGATTATTTTGGAAACAAATATATTTTCAATGAAATTATCTTTATTTGCTCCTATAGTTGATGGTGGTTTTTGTGAAGTGGTGTTAGTAGTAGACGTTAGCTTTTCCAATGCAGTTTCCCGCTCGGGTTGTTGAGAATATGATTTGAAAGTATGAAATTCTGGTGCGTTGTTGTTGTGTTTAGTGTTCAACTGTTGAGATATATTCGATGTTTGTTTTAATGATTTGAAAACATATGCTAAAGCTGCAGTTAGTGATACAGCTGATGATTTCACAGTACCTACTTCAACATTCAAATTTGTAATATCTTGTAATCCTTCAAAAGATAGACTGATTTTATCAATGAAAGTTAGTGTTGAATTTGATTTTTTCAATTTCAATGTTGTTTCTTCGTATTCGTCTTCGTCTTCCTCGTCTTCTTCATCTTCGTCTACCTCATTTGTATTTTCAAACTTGACTGATTTTGAACGAAGAACTTCGGAAGTTGCAGTCATAAACATTAAAGAATGATCATTTGAAAACATCATACTATCCATAACGGTGGCTTTTTCTTCTTTTGTAGAAGCATCTACCATGAATGAAGAACTCATCATTTCCTCATTATAATCTGGATCATCATCATCATCACTATCGTCATCATTGACATCATCATCATTATCATTATCATTATCCCTTATCTCATTATCCGGTGTAATTTCATGAGACTTATCCTGTGTATCCTGTTGTTCTGGGATTGATGAAGATGAAGATGAAGTATCTGTTGTTTTTTTCTTGCTTGTATCAATAAAAGGTTTAACTAAAGCAATATGAATTCCATTTATATCTATATTTCGTACACCATCAATTGAACTGAATGATATTTGATCTATAACTGCTTCATATATCACAGAATCCCAAATAATTATAATTTTAGCATTTTTAATTTCAACTTGAAGTTTACCTAATGCAATATCAACTGCTTTTGACATCATACTACTCATCTTATTCTCTGTATTTGTGGTGGTATTATTACTTTGTGACTCCGTTTTCTGAGGGGAAGAGGATAGATCCGTGGGTTTTGTAATTGATTCTTGAATATCACTTTCGGAATTTATAACGTTATCATCATCATCTTCATCGTTATCATCAAACATTACACTTTGAGCCAGATCAACTGTACTTTTTGCCAAGGAAAATTGCTCATTATTGTTATTAGTATTACCAAGTGAAAGAGTTTGAGCTATTGCTATTGTTAAAGTTAAACCATTTATATCGACATTAACACCATCACTCATAGTTAAGATCAATTCTAAATCAATAATTTTACCATCTCTAACGTATATACCAGGCAAATTGAATTTATCTGGATCTAATTGTAAATCTCTTAAATTTATCTTTGAATTTGTACTTATACCTAAAGAAACATCAACATTTGGTAAATCAATTTCTGAAAATAAAGATAATTGAGATAAAATATACCTTAATAACCTTTTTTGAAGGTTTTGTGGCATCCATTGCAGTGCCATTTTTTATTCAAAAGATTTAAGGTAATATGATGATAATCACAATATCAATATATTATCAAATGAACTATCAATAACCAAATAAAGTATTATACCTTTATACTAATCTATAATGAAATCAGACAAAAAGCTGTCAAATATAACAATTCATGTCTAAATGCACTCAAAAGCAATGACAATCAATCTAGATAAGCAAGGAGCCTATTATGTTGAATTAGACGCGTCTATCGTCTAATCTATAAACATCTGTACATTTAAGATAAGGAACTATCACCGTGGTAGTATCAGAAGTATAGTGGTATAGTAGTATAAGAAGTATAATGGTATAATATTTGTATAATACTTGTATTTGATATTGATTGACAGGTGATAGATAGATACTATGGAATTAGATTATAGTGTTACTAGTTTCAAGGATTAGAAATGCAATTATAACTGAACAAGGATAAATTATGTATTGTATATCTACCGATTGAGGTTAACCGAGAAAGGAGTGTGGTTCGGTATAGATATGGCAATCGATAGCTGTGAATATAAACCTCTAAGCTTATAAAGTACAATAAACAATATACACTAACCAAATAACCAACCTGGCGGTAAAGAAAGACCGCTAACAGTTTATCAAGCGCCAAAAGTTGAGTGAGAAAATTAAAAATTAAATTGACTCTGTGAGATTTACATACTTTCCGTATAAGTGGCATTCTGGCGTTTTCAAATTTCTATCTCCGGGGTAATCTACTGACTTTCAATTTAAGAACTGGTCAGTTTGATTATTGTTATACGGTCTAGAATTAGAACTTTAATATATAATTACTCTTGGCTATTAGGGCGGGGTCCCTATTCACAGCAACACTGATGCCAATATTTAATCATTTATTAATCTACCTGTGCCGTTTGCCAATGCCCATAAACACAAGGCATAACCATAACCACCTGAAAGCGCCACTTGCCCAGCAACAGAAAAAGCAGAGACAGTTAAAAAACCGCTAACAAAGAAAAGGAAAAAGAAAAAAGAACCGTCGATTGCCACGAAAAGGGCGCTGCTGAACCTCTGTTACTGGGCTTGAGGTATTTATTTTTGTTGGCTTGTTTTTTTATATTCAGTATTTCTGGTATTAGTCACCTGGTTCAGTGTCAGTGTCAGTGCCAGTGTCAGTGTCAGTGTTAGTGTTCAGTGTTACTGTAATAAGAAGCTATAATAAGAGGTATCTGATTCTTACTCCAATACCCTGAAATTAAAGGAGTATAACTACTACTCCCGGTAGCACAGACGCGAAAGACCACAATAAATACACCTGCACTAGCCGCCCATATTTTTGCTTCGACACCGCCCGCTTTTTCCTGATAAGAAAGTCTTAGTTTCTCCACACTGGATTTGAAACTCCGAAATGATCTTATCTTTTCTTGTTATTCGGTTTATAATTTGTGTTATACTTGAGTAATTGAGATATACTAACTACCAATAGATACATACAGCTCCCTATTTCATATTGTATGAGTATATATAAAAAAGAAAGAAAGTAAAAACCAATAAAAACAAACAAATAACAAAGATACAAAAGATCAAACATTTTTAGAACCACTCAATAAAGAATAAAAAAAATTCTAAATCACAAAATAACAAGTGGTTTGTTTTTATTACATTAATCACTCAATTATCGTTTATTTATTACTTTTTCTAATAAAGTATATATATAACAGTGTATCCCTTACATTATTCAATCACAGAAATAGATTACAAAAAAAAATTATCTTGTTTGACAAATAATATTATTCTCACACAATGACTGCTAGTAATATTATGAATCTTACTGGTGATATGTCCAGTATGAATTTACAAAGTAATTTCAGTGTTCAATCTTTCCAAAATATTGATACAGCTGAATTAGAAAGTGTTGGTTATTATGCTTCAAATTTTTCTGGTAGAGAAAATCAACAAATGCAAGTTATGGATGAATTGGATAAATTAGGTTTTATACCTGAAAATCTTATTGAATCTGAAACTAAATGGTTTTATGATTCATTAGGTATTGAAAATACTTATTTTGCAAGAGAATCAGTTTCAAATATAGTCTCACATATAATTGCACTTTATTCTGCAAAATTAGACGCTTTTGCAAGAGGTGTTACTGATAAACCTTTTTTACATCATTCAAGAACTGATGATGATCATGCTGTGTATTTTGAAGCTTCAACAAATGATTTCGAAACTGAAATTGATGATAAATATTTAGATACCGTCTCAAATGATAAATCTTATCGTATGGAATCTTTCAATACTTTCTTGCCTTCTGATGATACCATTAATGTTAAATGTCATTTCATCTATAAATGTGATTTTGTTGAAAGTGCTCAAGATGCTGAAGATGATATAATCGATATTAATGAAATTGGTGATAAAGGGTTTTTGGAAATTGCAACTAATCATACAAAACAATTATATACAGAAGTTATTCAAGATGTTAAAAAGACTGAAGGTCCTGTTATTAAATTTTTCACTATTCCTTCAACCGGTGAATTAAGAGTTATCATAGGTTATCATCGTAATAGTTCTCCTCGTTATAACTCTTCTTTAACCACGTTATACAACTTCTATGGTTTAAACGTTAAGAGGAAATACGTTGAGCAATTTTCAAATGGTGTTTCAATTTTATCGACTTATATTGGTCATTCAGATACTAACAATAATTCTGAATTGATAATTTCTCAAATTATCAAAGAAGCTTCTTTATTATACACGATTCCAAATAATAAATTCATTGGGAAATTCTCAAATGGTGAATTGTCAATTCAAGAATGTATTTATGCTCATTGTGGTGTTATATTCGTTTCACATTTCTTGAATAGATTAGGTTCTGAATTCACTGCATTAAAGAAAATTTTAGCACCATCAAATAATGCTTTACAAAATATTGAACTGATCAATAAGATAAAAAATAGATTAACTTCGGAAACTTATACAGAATCTTATATTGAAGATATTTTCCAATCTCATCCTCAATTGATCAAACAATTATACCGTAATTTTGTCGATGATCATTATGTAAGTTCTTCAATTGAAAGAACTTTATCTTATCAAAGAGTATCTGAAATTGGTCCTTTAAAGAATAAATCAGAATTTGAGAATTTATTAAACCGTGTTTGTTCTCAAAATGAACAACATATGTTAGTATTTGAAGCTTTATTCTCATTCAATGAAAGTATATTAAAGACTAATTTCTTCATAACTTCTAAGATTGCAATTTCATTCAGATTAGATTCAAATTTCTTACCTTCAAGTGAATACCCAATAAAACCTTTTGGTTTATTCTTTGTAGTTGGTTCAGATTTCCGTGGATTTCATATTAGATTCAGAGATATTGCAAGAGGTGGTATTAGAATCGTTAAATCGAAATCTTTAGATGCTTATACCAATAATATGAGAAACTTATTCGATGAAAACTATAATTTGGCAAGTACTCAACAACGTAAAAATAAAGATATTCCAGAAGGTGGTGCTAAAGGTGTTATATTATTAAACCCTGGTTCTGCTCAAGAAAGACCAAAAGAATGTTTCACTAAATATATCGACTCTTTATTAGATGTCTTGTTGAAATATAAAGAAGGTGAAGAAATGATTGATAAATATTCTAAACAAGAAATTTTATTCATGGGTCCTGATGAAAATACCGCTAATTATGTCGATTGGGCAACTTTACATGCAAGAAAAAGAGGTGCTCCTTGGTGGAAATCATTCTTCACAGGTAAATCACCTTCACTTGGTGGTATTCCCCACGATGAATACGGTATGACTACTCTATCGGTCAGATCATATGTTGAGAAAATATATGAAAAATTAAACATAACCGATTTGAAAACAATCTATAAAGTTCAAACCGGTGGTCCAGATGGTGATTTAGGTTCAAATGAAATCTTATTATCGAAAGATGAAACTTATGTCGCTTTAGTCGATGGTTCAGGTGTTATTGTTGATGAAGAAGGAATTGATAAACCGGAATTGATCAGATTAGCAAAAGAAAGAAAAATGATTGAAAATTTCGATAAATCGAAATTATCACCAAAGGGTTATATCATTTTAGTTGATGCTGTTGATTTCAAATTACCAAATGGTGAAATCATAGCTAGTGGTTTGACTTTCAGAAACTCATTCCATTTGAAAATAAAAGAAGTCTTTGGTAAGGATAAAGTTAAATTATTTGTTCCTTGTGGTGGTAGACCTTCTGCAATTGATGCTAATAACGTTCGTTCATTAATCGATAAGGAAACAGGTAAATCAATCATACCAATCTTTGTTGAAGGTGCTAATCTTTTCATTACTCAACCTGCAAAACTTATACTTGAAGAAGCAGGTGCTATTGTGTTTAAAGATGCTTCGACTAATAAAGGTGGTGTTACTTCATCTTCATTAGAAGTCCTAGCTTCTTTATCTTTTGATGATCAGGGATTTTTGTCCAAGATGTGTGTTGATTCTAAAACTGGTGAAGTCCCAACTTTCTATAAGAATTACGTTAAAGAAGTTCAATCGATTATCATTAGAAACGCTGAGAATGAGTTTGAAAGTTTATGGAAATTGAAAAATGAAACTGGTAAAACTTTCAGTGAATTAAGTGATGAATTATCAGTTGCAATCAACAAATTAGGCGATGAATTGGCAAATTCAAAAGAATTATGGGAAGATGATCGTAGTTTCAGAAACTCAGTCTTGATTGATGCTTTACCTGATTTATTATTAAAAGAAATAGGTATTGAAAACATCTTGAAAAGAGTTCCAGTTGCTTATTTAAAAGCAATTTTTGCAACTAGATTAGCATCTGAATTCGTTTATACTAAAGGTATTGATGCTAGTCCTGCTAAATTTTTAGAATTTATCTCTGCATTAAAGAGAAAATTAAACTAATTAGAAAAAAAACATATCATATTTCGTATTTATTGAGTTTTAAGTTATTACATATTCTATATATAAGTGAAAAAAGAGAATATAATTTATTTATTTATTGGGTTTTATCAGACTGTCTTTGACTTAATTCATCCATCTCCAATTGTGTCCTTCTATTAGCCTCATAATCAACCATATTATTCTCCATGATCTTAGAACTTATCGAATCGGTGATGTAAACAGTCACGAATGTAGATATACCAAGGTATAATTTCCATTTTAATGGTAAGTTATTGTACTTTGCCCAAAGACCAATCTTCTTAGGTGGTGTATTGGTATTGGTGTTGGTATTGGTAGTAGATGATATTGGTTTATATGGAGTAGTTTTAGCATTGTTATTGTATTTCTTTGCTGTGTTGCTTATATTCGTATTACCAACACTTGAAAAAGCTGCATCGTGTTTGCTTAGTTTGTGGTTACTTGTTTTCGGATCTATTTTCTGGGTACTTTTTTTACTACCACTATGATTCTTGCTCATTTCTTTCCAATTCTATTATCTTGTTTTACTTGATAAGTCATGAATATATCAAATCAATGGATCTTTCAATTTATTAATATATCACTATATGTATCAGTAGCTTTACATATGAGGTAAGTGTGGGGTAATCTATGTACGAGAAAATTTACAAAATAAAATATGCGGATTAGATAGTGTACGGATTTTGAAAAAATATACAACTTTTTATTTTTGTTATATCCTTATGTATCCAATTATTTAATTATGTAGTAGATATATTCATGAATCACGGTGTAATTGCTGTTCTTCGTCATCGTCTTCTTCATCATTGATTCTGAACATTTCATCTCCATCGTCTCCTTCTCCACGAGAACCTTCGTTATCGTCATCTTCGATTCCATTGAATGCATTATACAATCTTTCTCTTTCTTCTTCTTCACGTCTAAGATAATCATCTTGAACTTTCTTAGCCTTTGTTGCTTCCATACTATTTCTTGCATTCATCGCACGAGTTGTATCTGGGATAGAAGCCGAATCGTCGTATATAGTGGTATTATCCTCAGATTCAAATCCGTCTTCAGGACGAATAATATCAAACTCATAATCGTCTAATCTTCTAGTACGTCCTGGTTTTCTTCTGTTCTTTAATAACCATATACATACGATGAATCCAAGAACAAGGAAAAAGAAGAAATATTCTTCATAGTATCCTTTGCTTTGACTGATTGGATGTTTGCCTTCTTCTTCAGGTTCGTCCATCTCAGGTGCTGATGATGAGGTTGGTAAAGTTTCTGTAGTTGTGGTTGAAGATGATGAGGTAGTTGATGTAGTAGTGGTGAGGGACGATGAGGAAGTGGCGGTAGTTGTAGTCATTGATGATGATGATGATGATGATGATGAAGTTGTTGGTTTGGAAACATCTTTATCCACTTCATCTTTGATACTATAATCCTTATCTAAAATGAATCGTTTAGCCTTGGATTCATCTATAGTCTCACCAAATAATTTCAATTGCCAATTCTTGAACACAATACTATTAGATTCACTTGCACTCTTGACACTTAGTGTCCAATTACCGATACCTGATTCTCCCCAATGAGCAACACTCATAAATGTCCAATTTTTGAATCCAGTTGTATCTTTATCAAACCTTCTAACAACAGCTAATTGTGAAACAATACCATTTGGTGAAGTCAAGTAAACTTCTGTTTGACCTCTTATAGCAGCATCAATATTCACGGTAACTGTAACATGTTCAACATTAGCAAGATTGTAATCATTCAAGTCATCTTGTGTTACCTCATATGTATGCTCAACAGAATCAATCTTAGAATCTACTCTTTTGTTAACGGTTAAATATGAAGAAAATAACCATGATTGTGGTTTGACTGATGGGAAATCTCTAGCCATCTCAACCATAGCGTCCGCATCAATCTTACCAAACCCATATTTATGAGAGTAACGACGACCTTCTATACTGGTATTTTGCCAACTTCCATCACTTGGTGCTACTTCAACAGCACTCATAACAGATAAATGTTGAACGTCTCTCCATGTTAAATTTGGATTTACTTCATAAACAAGTGCATATATTCCTGCTGCTAATGGAGCTGCTGCAGATGTACCACCATGGGTATCTGAACATTTGCCTTTGATATCGGTTGTATGGATATGTTCCCCAGATCCAGAAGAATATGTAACAACCATAACAGCTGAACATGATTCCGCATAAGGTGGATGTAAACCTTTGAAATCGATTGCACCAACGGTGATTGAGTAAATACTATTTGTATAACCATCGAAATTACAATTATCACCGTGATGTGCACCATTCCCACTTGCAAAGACATATAAAGCACCTTTAGAATCTCTACCATCTAACACACCTTTCAACATTGCCTCTCTGACAATCTTATCTGGAGCATCCATAGCCTTACCATTATCTGGTGGGCCCCAGGAACAGGAATAAATATCATTGACATCTAATCCATAAACTAATGCAGCTGCTTCATCTTCGGCAGATATATCACCAGATAAAATTCTAATACCTGAAACTTTTGAATCATAAGCTACACCAACACCACAATAGTCATTTCCCCTTTCAGCTGCTATTTCAGCTGCACATCTGGTTCCATGATAATCATCTGCCAATCTTGGTTTGGGTAATGGATTATTATCGTTAAAGTCAAATGAACCTTCAGGACAAAAGGCTCTTGATAAATCTTTACTTTCATAGTCTAATCCATCGTCAACAAGAGCAGTAACAACACCATTTCCTGTTATGTTTTTATACCACAGTGGTAGCACGTTAACATCATGACCTTTGAAGAACTGGTTATATATATGCCACTGAGCTTCAAAATTTGGATCATTAATTTTGAAGTCCTCTTCTGCTTTTTTCAAAGGCTCTATTGAACTATCTTGAGCTGCTAAACCTATAGGTACTGGTGCCCTCCTTTGCAGTCTCTTTGGGTGTAACATATGAATAGATTGTAAACCGATCTCATTAAGTTCATCCAGAATTTGATTATCATCTCTTTTTATCAATAGATGATCATTTGAGTTATAATTCCCTATGTATTCTAATTCATCGTGCTCTTTTGGAAGAGAAAAAACATGATACTTGTCTAGAGCTCTTGCTTGATGCTCGTAATTCCAACCTGGATGTTTTTTCAAGAAACCTTTTATATCTGATATATTTGGAATCTCTAATGCGAAATAAGTCCTATTCTCGTAATCTCTTGGTGGTATCACGAATTTATTCAGGGGATTTATATGAGAAAATGTTTCATCCGTCTGGAGCTGATTCACACGGCTGCTTTCAAATGACTCAAGGCCATATACGCTGTTTATCAGCAATGCATATGCTATCGAATATATTACTTTGATATTCATATTATGAAGAATGACTTAGAGAATCAAATGAAATTTGTACTTTGGAGATACAAGGTAATCAGGAAAAAAAAGGCGTGTTTGTCTCTTCTATAAATGTGTGTGTTCTTTTTTTTTGCGTTTCCTCTTTTCTGAAAATCAACGGGATCCTTACAACACCTTCTCTGTTCTCTTGTTTAGTTTCTGATATGATATCTCCTCTCCTTCTCTAAATAATAATAACATACGTCAAATTCTTATTAATAATATCACCCGCCCGGCGCAGGAAATCAGATTTAGCACCTCAAAGAGAGTTCAGACAAGATTAAACCTTGAGTTGCGCACTATTTTACACCGCCGAGGTTTCATGTTTCGGTGTTTATGCGGATGGTGTGGTTTGACATGGTGTGTTAACTAGTTTGTGATCAAGTCTAGTTTATTTTGGGTTTAATGGTTCTATATATGTATATATATGTGTGTATGATTGATAGCAATAATACTATAATTAAATAGCATTCTTGAAAGTAGCTAAGGCACCCATTGGATCGTAAGGTGGTAAGACAACTGGAGAATCATCTTCTAAGAATTTAAGGAGATCTGGAACATCTTCTTGTTCAACAACAACTTGGTAGACGTATTCTTTGAAGTAATCATGAGTCATAACGTAGTAACCGTCTTTACCTTTCTTGTTACCCCATGAGTTTTCAACTCTCCATCTAACTGGGTTACCAGCTTCATCTAAATGAACAGCTGTGATCAACATAGCATGAGTCATTAAGGATTCGTTGTAAATAACTCTTGAAGCTTTCTTTTGCTTTGGTTCGTAACCGATTAACTTGTGATCCCATAATTCAAGATCCATAATACCTTTGGAGTGCATATATTTAGGGGTATCAGTACCAAAGAAGATTGGCTTGTTGGCCTTAATTCTGGTAACACAGGCTTTGGCTAATTCGTCGATACTTAAGTTTAAGTATGAGACTGTCTTAGCCCCAGCAACGTTACCTAATCTGTCGACTTTGATGACCTTGTTGTATGGGTTACGGTCATCGTTCAATAAAGAAAAGTGTTTTGAAGTATCGAATTCAAGGTGTTCTTTGACAAAGTTCAATGGAGTAGATTTGATAACCTTGAATTTGTCATCTTTGTCATAAAATTCCCAGGTGAACTCTTTAGTTGGACTTGGTGGAGTACCTAAAAAGATACATAGGAGTCTGTAAATTTCACGTTGCATTTCTACTTTGACTTCAGCAACGGATTCACCTTTTTCCAATTTGGTTCTTAATACTTCAGCGAATTCTCTTAACTTTCTAAGGATTAAGGTATTCATATGTCTAGAAGTAGTGGTGTTGAAACTATCTGGGTAAATAGTGTTTGGAACAACACCATATTTGTCAATAACATTGGTGAACATATCGAATTGACCACCATCACAGATTGGATCAGTCAATAAAAATTGAATTAATCTAGAGTTGACATCTTCTTTGTAAGTATCAATAATTTGTTCTAAGAAGAAGTTGGCCTTTTCTAACTTATCGTAAAAGAAGAGGTAAGATGGAGATAATTGTAATTCCTTAATGTTGTACTTTTTCATGAGCTTCAATCTAAGCATGTTAGTACTGGCGAATAACCAACATCTACCAGAACTCTTTTGATCAGTAATTGGAGCACCTTCTTGTTCAATCTTAGTATTGAAAACATGGTGAGAATAAGCTAATTGAGCATCACGGTTCAACAAGATATCATCAATACTACCGTTTTGAATAACAGTACCAGCTAATTGACCAATTGTATCCTTGGTTTTGAAATCGTTGGTCCATTCCGATAAGGAATCGACAGAAAGTTGAGCAGCGGAACCAGACATTTTTGAAGTTTGTTTTGTTTGTAAGTTTCTTTGGTTTCTACGGATATATAATTTACCAAGTAGAAGAGAAGTGTTTGAAACAGAGATAGTTGCTCTCTTATAAATATACCTGTTCAAATACATTTTACTCTTGACGCCGTAGAGGAATCTCCCCCTTTGATTGCCGAAATTTAAAAGACCCGTTAAGACTTGCAGTTTATTTAGGCAGGAAAGAGCGAGTCGCTTACATCAGCGAAGCGATAGCAAAACATATTTGTCCTATTATCTGTTGTCTACTTACTGCACAATGTTACTGTAAGGTAGTTAGTTAGATTGTTTACTGGTGCCATTTATGCATGTAAAAGTACAATTGATATTCAAAAAGAATATACTTTTTCTTAAGAGTCAAAAAACATAATAGTTACTGGTTCATTATATACACCGATGTGCTAAGCGAACAAAACATCATAAAATCGTAAAGTAGAAGCTGTCTTTTTCATTATTCCGCTTTTAAGAAGACCTTAATAGCTTTACTATCAGCGGCGTTTCCGAAAACTTTATAAGCTTCTTCAATTTCATCTAATTTGAAGTGATGAGTAACAAATGGTTTAGCGTCAATCTTTCCGGATATGATTTGGCTTAAAAGATCACTTGTTGAGTATGCAGAGACTAAACCAGTGGTAATACCAATATTCTTAATCCATAAATCTTGTAATTGTAGATCAACTTTAGAACCATGAACACCAACATTTGCAATTCTACCACCTGGAGAAATAATATCTTGACATGTAGCAAAAGTTTGAGGAATACCAACACATTCAATGGCAACATCAACACCTGGTTTTTTCGCATCGGATTTGGTTAAAGCATTGATTATTTCTAAGACATTCTCCTTCTTTGGATTGATTGTCTTAGTAGCACCAAATGACTTTGCAACTTCTAATCTACCTTCATCCATATCAATGGCAACAATTTCAGATGGTTCAAAGACTTTAGCTGTAGCAATTGCTGATAATCCAACTGGACCACAACCGACAACGGCAACAACGTCATCTTTCACAATCTTACCTGATAAGACACCAACTTCAAAAGCAGTAGGCAAGATATCACTTAACATTAATAATGATTCATCAGGGACTTGCTCTGGAACCTTGTATAATGAGAAATCGGCATGTGGAATTCTGACGTATTCAGCTTGAGTACCATCAATGTTGTGACCTAAGATCCAACCACCATCCATACAATGGGCTTGGATATTCTTCTTACAGTAATGACAAGAACCACAACTTGTAATACATGAAATAATTGTCTTATCTCCCTTCTTGAAATTCTTAACTGCAGATCCGACTTCTTCAACAATTGAGATACCTTCGTGACCTAAAGTGGTACCCGAAACAACTTCTGGGGTATCACCTTTAAGAATATGTAAATCGGTACCACAAATAGTAGTTGCAACTATCTTGACAATTGCATCAGTTGGGTGAAGAATAGTTGGTTTGGCAACTGTAGTCCAAGCTTTTTTACCAGGGCCTAAATATTTCAAAGCTTTCATCATTTATGAAAAGTAATAATTATAATTAGTCAATTGAGTGTAAATATGTTTCTAGTAACTTTTTTAGTTTACTATATATATTGTTATAGTAGGAACATAGGCTAAATATATACTAATATCACAGAGAAACAGGGGGGATTGGCTGCATAATATATAGCTCTAAATGCATACTGTGCACAAATACTCCTTTCCTGGAGGCTGCACAGTCAAAAGCTGCGGGATCCGCCCTTAACAATGGGTTTGATCACCCACGCCAATCAAATGACCTGCTTCTCATCCCGCAGAACCCACTTAGCTGCGAGCGTAAGACCACATCTGCGCAGGGTGGCATGTTCCTCCATTTGGCTTTCGGCACGCACCGCACGGCTTGCCTCGCTGCATTTGGTTGATGAGACGGATGTTTGTAGATAGACTGCGTCATCGAAGTTGACCTTAAACTTCGTTTCAAAGACTGTTTGAAGAAAGACCTATACTAGAATCAACAGTGTCATTGCCATTAAGCAAAGTTATACAATTTGAAAGAATATGGGGAACAATTGTGCCGAATAAAGGCTTATTATAAGAAGCCAAGCTTCGGCTTCGGATTACGGACTAATGCACTGACGAACCTTATTGATTCCTCGTGTTTTAGTTCTAGTTTTAGGAAAACCTGGGGAAACGATAGTGATTGTAAAAACGTACGATTAATGTTGATTGTTTTTATGTTGTGGGTTAGCTCCACATTAATTGTGTGAATTGACATATTCTGTGGAAGCCCAATCTGTTCAACTGAATGGCGTGAACCTCCGGCTCAAATTCTGAGACCGGGGTATATCTGCATGGTACAGCCTTGTGATACTATATACCATGAATTCATTGTTCCATATCATCACTATTATGCTAGAGACCCCATAGATTTTTAGTTAATAGATAGGTAAGCGAGTCTCAAATATTTGATAAGTAACTTGTCTTGTAAACACTCAGAGACGATTCTTCATTCATTATTTGATAGTAGATGGTGCAGTACAAATCAGTTCACGGAAAATGACTGAAATTTTGCAGCGTTCCGGGACATATTGAATAAGCCAGGCAGCTGGTGGTCTTCTTTTTTGTTTTTCCTACATGGAACGCCGAGAACTTAAATTAAGTATTTGGGATGAAAAATCGGGAAACTAGATTCAACTTGGATAATGTAGGATAATTTAACTTTAATCGTGTAATTATGTATGTATTTAGTTGTCTTAAATTGTTCGGAAGATTATGTTTCGTCTTTTTGAATTCGGTAATACTTATCTAGATCAATTCACCTACTCTACCCTTCTCAGAGTGTTTTCAATTTCACCTATCTTTTTGATTATAATTCATGTACATTGACATCAATTGCTATATTTTATGCGTTTCTGACCCTATACCGTTTTATATTTGTGGTAGATAAGACAGGTATCAAACTAATCCGTCGTAAATTTTCATATTTGAAGAGTTTATCACCTTGATATATCTGAAGTGCTATGCATTTAGTCGATTTTTGTGGTGCACAGGTTTTTTGAAGATTTGGAGATCACGGAACCAGTCGGATTTTGACCTTCATGAAATTTGGCAATCTGGCCGAGTGGTCTAAGGCGTCAGGTTAAGGTCCTGATCTCTTCGGAGGCGTGGGTTCGAACCCCACGGTTGTCAAGATTATCATATTTTTTTACTTTTTTGACTGACATAAGTAAGCTTGCTTATGTTCAACGTGTTTTTTTATTATATTTTTTCTATTTTATTTGTTTAACTGTGTTAAAATTATGTAATGTTAGATATCAGAAGTTTTTTCTGGAAAGTTAAAGAAAAAAATAATAAATACTACATAAACGAATTAGTCTCAGACCTAATTAAGCTATCAAGTATGAAATATGATTAGCGTAGTAATGAATTGAATTGAGATAAAGATTAAGAAAAAGAATTGAAGAAATGAGATAAAAGAGCCGTCAGTTTTATCTATAGTATAGTACATTTTCTAGCCAGTTTTTTCTTAACACTTGTCTTTTTAGGTTTAGAAGAATTTGAATCTTTACTCTGCTGCTGTTGTTGCTGCTGTTGTTGCTGTTGCTCTTTCTGTTTCTGTTTTTGTTGATTCCTTACACTGGCCTTTCTCTCAGTGGATCCAATGGCACCATTAGTATTGTCATTATTGTTATCAGTTGGTTGAGTTGCTACTGGAGCTTGAGCAGGAAGTGTAGCTATTGATTCTTTTCTAATGATTTGTCTAACAACGTCTATAAATGCATCTTCAACATTCATCTTGTACATTGCACTAGTTTCATAAAATGGGACTTTGTTCCAGTTTTTGGAAACTTCAATACCATCTTCTGGAGTCAATTCTCTTTCATTTGTCAAATCACATTTATTACCAACTAATACCATTGGTACATTATTTGAATCTTTGATCCTAAGTACTTGCTCTCTTATCGCTAATAACTCTTGTAATGAATTCTTGTCAGTGACTGAATATACCAATAAGAAACCTTGGCCTGATTTGATATACAATTCACGCATGGCTGTGAATTGAGCAACACCAGCAGTATCCAAAATCTCTAAATTACAAGCACGTCCATCAACTTCAATTTCTTTACTATATGAATCTTCAATTGTTGGATCATAACTTTCCACATATACACCTTGTACGAATTGAACGGTAAGTGAGGATTTACCTACACCACCTGCACCAAGAACAACCAATTTGTAATCTATATCGATAATAACAAGTTAGTACAAGTTTTCCAAAGGGGTAATGAAAAATTTAATCATAAATCATTTTGGTATCCAACGGACCCTCGATTCAGAATATACATACCTCTCATTGCAAAACTACCTTCTATCTCTCAACTTGTCTTTTACAAAGGCAATTATTCAGGGCAAGAAAATGTAAACTATATCTGAGCTCAGCAAGAAGAGAACAACCCATTATAGACACGCATCTTCTGTTATCTGATTTAACTATCCTACACAAATTTTTCTGCATTGGTGTCCTCACGCATCAGCGCAGCGAGATGGTGGTGGAGCGTCGCTGTGATATATTTCCGAAAGGGGAAAAATACATTCGCAGGTATTAATTATTGAGTAACAGAATTAGGGTGGATATATTTAAACAAGTCACCACTATAAATACTTATATAGTTATACACATACATGTCCATGATTGAACCAACACTCCTTATCTACATGTATAAGAATTTTTTATTTTTCGACCTTTGATTTCGGAAGAAGTTGAGTTTTTTTTGGTCTTTTTTTTTTTGTTAAGTCTTTTTCCTTTCCTCCATTTTATTTTTTCTTTTTTGGTTATATTATGTGTTAATTCTGGAGTGATAGTTGAACTTTGAAACAGGACATTTTTATATCATTGTTTTTTTTGGGTCAATAGATATAGGCAGAAAGAAGAGCTAAAAGCAAAAACGAGAATAGAAGAGTAAAACAGAAAACAAAAGCGTTAGCAACTGTTTAATTGAAAGAAAAACAGAGAAATCATAAAAATACATTGAATGTCTTGTCAAATCAAAAGACAAATTTTAATTTGAAAGAGTAATACACAAACACAAATACACTAATAAACATTCTTCTTTGGTCTACCTCTTTGACGTTTTAAAACACTATCATTAGCAGCAGGAGCAACTGGGAAAGATGAAGTAGATCTTCTATGATCTTCTTCTGAAACTGCTGGTGAGTTGTCCAAGTATACAAGATCCTTAGCTGGAATGGTTTGAGGGACATGATAAGTCTGTGTATCAACATCTTCTTCCTCTTCTTCTTCTTCGCCATTCTTCTTGACTAAGATTATTATACCATTCTTCTTATATTTCCATTTTTCCATTGGAGTTTGTCTTGCACAATCTTCACAATGATCTAAGAAAGCCTTTGAGTTGGCAAAATATTCAGAACATGATAAACAGATACCAGATTCAACTCTTTCAACGAGTCCTGGATTTCTATTCATATCAGTCTTTCTATATTGATCAAAATGAACAAGTTTCAAATGTCTCTTTAAGACATCTAATCTGTTAAATGAACCTTCATTTCTATGAGGACAGGTAGCATAATCTGGATTCCAAAATGGACAATGATAATTTGGAGAACCATGAGAACGAGCATGACGACGTAAATCACTTGGACGAGCAAACGACCAGTCACATTCAGTACATCTGTATGGTTTATCAGTTCTACTCAAACATCCAGCTTTACGTTTGACGAAACTAGAATCTTGTGATTGAGCATCTCCAGTAGCTTCACTGGCAGCAACTTCTTTACCAGTGCCATCACCGGCACCATTTACTCCTTGAGGAGTTTGATAGAAACGGAATGAGTTGTAAGGAGCTTTACCATTGGATGAAGTACTACCTGGACTACTAGCAGTAGTAGTATTAGAGCCTGCTGTTGGAGCATATCTTTGATTTGAAACTTGCTGAGCACCATTTGGATACATTGGAGCTTGATAATATGGAGCAAAATACATTGGAGCGTATTGAGGTGTTGGAGGTGGTAAAAAACTTCCATTAGCTGGAGCTTGAGGCATCTGAGCTAAATGTGGAGCATAATAACCTGGATATGGCATTTGCATCTGTTGTGGTTGTGATTGTGGTTGAGGTGATCCATTTGATGGGGCAGTTGTACCATTTTGTTGTGCTTGTAACAAATGAGCAGAGGCAGAGGCAACTGCTTGAAAAGCCGTGTTAGAGTTTGATGATCCATTTGCAGCTAAACCTGCTTCAGCAATCTTTTTATTGACGGCTTGATCATCACTTGCTGAAGTTGTGGAAGCCGATGTTGCTGTTGATGGATATTCTCCTTTCACGAGAGCGTCCTCTGGAGTTTCGTTCTTTTGATCTGTTGATTTGGCCATCTTGGTTTATATATGTGAATACGATTATGTGATTGTATAGAGTCGACTAATAATAAAATATCAACTTTGAAAGGTCAGAAAAAAAAATAGTAGCGTGAAATATTAATATACAGGCTCGTGATTCAGACGGTTTTATTTTTTTTTTTGGTGACTCAGGAAGATCAAAACAAATCAAAACAGTATGAAAGATATACTGACGGTGATAAAACAGAGAGTATCAGTGTGTGATTTGTATATGGCTCAACTGATGAGACTATAAGTAAAGACAACAAAAATTGAATATAGTGAAAAAGCTGCAAAAAAATTAAACAATTCCTAAACACGGTAACTCAACAAACGGTCTATGGGCAGGTACTGTCTTGGAAAACGAAAGGTGCAGGAAAATTTGTGTTATACCTGATATAACCAGTTAAGCTGTTATTAAGTTGAAAAATATAAACTAACTACAATTGTAACCTAAAGACGTGTTCCAGATATAAAGTGTACTAATTTTTGTGGAAAAGATGCAAACATATTCACCAACTGGAATGAAGGGGCAGGAGAATAGTTGTTGTCTCTGGTGTGTTGTTAGGGGAAAAGTCCACGATCTCTTCGAGATTTAAAAAATTTTCTTTCTTTTCTTGTTTGTGCGGCGACTGCGGCGGCTGCGGCGGATCAACTGCTATTTGCGGCTTATTCTTTGCCATATTTCTGCCCTAAAATGTGGCGGTGCGAGGTGGTCGGCAATTTCAGGCGTAGTTAAAACACCTGAAAGCTCTTGCTTTTTGCTCTGAGGCGAAAGCAGCAAGGTGGCGCGCTGTGCTGCTGTGTGGCGGAGCCGGTGGCGAGGAGCTGGGACCGGCTTAGTTACGAGGCTGAAGTGTCAAGTGCGGCCAGTGCGGCCCGGCGGGCGGGGTGACGGGGTGACTCCGATTTATATTTTGTGTGCTCTTTGGGAATACAGCAGAGATGGTGGTAAATGATAATTCGATTAGGCGTTGATACATAAGGTATAGAGAGAAATATGTAGCTATATGCAAGAGTCGAAATAAAAGTTGAAAGAAAAGCAAAATGGGGATGTTCGTAGTAGTGGATAGCCAGTTTATAGTAGTTTTATAGATGTGAGAGTTATATGGTATAGAAATCCAAACTTGGACAACCAGATGCAAAGGATGTTCACAACTTGGTATAATTGCATGCAAATGACTAAATGAATAGTAGATATGAGTATTTATTCTATTTTTTTTTATTTTGGTATAACTTGTTGATTGTTTGACAGAAAATGAAAATGATTAATGCAAAATGATTAGTTGATAATTTTTGATGAAAACTGAGAAATGAAAAATTATAAATTATAATGACTACAAATCAGAACGAGATTTTGGTCTCAACATTTCAATTTCCTCATTGAAAGGAATATTGGTTCCAACTTCAGCAACTTCTTTCTTGTATTTGATAGGATCGAAATTGTCTAAAATAACATCTGGACTCATAATAACCCAACCTGGTCTCAATTTGACAGGATGATCTAAACCAGTAGCAGATGGAATGATATGAAGTCTTCTAACCGATGATGAGAAATTTTCAGCAACTTGATAAATTTGTTTTGGAACAGATGAGTTAACTGTATTTTCATTTTCAATGACAATATCAGTATTGACATTGCAATGAATCAAATTCTTATCAGTTGACCTACGAACCGTTCCAGTAATACACATCCAACAATGCCATTGCATCTTTTCCAATAATTGATCCTTTTGGATAATGGAATCACTGGGATAATAAGGAGAGTTTTTATCAACTGGGATGAAAACCAATTCTTCAGATCTTCTGAATTTTTTAGTCCAATTAGAGTCATCATTAAATAGTCTTGAAAGTTCAGAAATCTTCTGAGTTGATGCCCAAATAAATAAGAACCCAGGTCTGGAACATAACTTATCAATTGGTAATTGGGAAAGTAAAGGATAAAAAAGTTGATTTTCTGCTAATGCACCAATCATAATAACGTCAAAGGTTAAACCATCTTCATAAACCCATTTGTTCAAAGTTTCAATAATATTGTCAGACTTGACTCTACTTCCATAGACTCCTAATGAATGTTTCTTGACTTGCTCTTCTTTCAATCTATGCAGACGTTGTAATTTTGGATAACCATCAACTGGTTGTAATGCATTTCTAACAAATTTGACTGGAATAATTCCAGAATGAATATAGTGATTTGAATAATCGTTCTTAAAACATAATGATCCATTTTTATTATTTTCTCCATTGTTAGCCATTTGGGAATTGGAATTGTTTGTATATTTAATCAATGAATTTTCTTGATTGGCCTTAGAATTTTGATAGCTTTCAGATAATAAATCATTACTGGATATCTTTCTAAGTAAAGAGAATCTAGATAATCTTTTGGCATATGCCCTTTGAGCAACAACGCGATGACCATCACCAGCAGATCCTTGCAAATAATATGGAGCGGTTAACTGATTGGCTTTCGGATTCTTTTGAGTCATATATGGTGAGATGGTACTTTTGTGACCGTTTTGACTGTTATCTCTTGTATCTGGCCCGTTATAGTTTTTGTAAATAGTAGCACCGTTCATTTTTGTAGAGTGAAAAATTCAATAAATTTGTTTCTGATGCAAATGAGATGATAGTTTTGTGAAAAAGTATATAGTATTGACAAGTCTTTATGATTGATAATATTTCCAAACCCAATACACGCAGGAGGGCAATATATATACTAAAATCAGGCCAACCTTTCAAACAAACTTGATTCAGTTGCAAAGGATGAGATTGTGTTTCAAAATTTTGATGCACTTTACTACATGTTTTAGAATTTGGTGAAAATAGCCAATGTGTGCACCTGTAACATGCCAATGGCGGTGCACTTCTCGGCTTGGATTTTTCTCAATAGATCGGTTAGAGTGGCATTTCTGTGAGGCATCTGTGGGGCAGTCGTTCATGTTTGATGCATATAGCTAATGTCAAGTATATATATATATATATATATATATACACCTATATACAGACAGTGTCTCTGAAAGAAATTGTAGGTGTGTAGACTATGGTCGATAAGCAACAGTATTGTGTGTTTGAATACCCTTAGAAGTTTCTCACGACTCGAACACTGAGGGTACCACTGCATCAAGTTTACACTACACCACTTTGCTCTGAGAATCTAGTCTTTGTGATTTTCAGGTTTCTTCAACTGTGTCCAAATAATGTTGTGCAATTTTGTTATTGGATATGTTTATCTTCTCTTCCTTTTCACATAAATAATCACCTTTTCTTTATTTGCTCACAAGTTACTAAGTAACAAAGTTACAGAGATGGTCTTACAAACTTTCATGGAATCAATGCAATTCCTGAAGCTTCCAGATGCAACAATCAATGTGGTAATGATAGCCACTCGAGATACAAGAGAGTTTGAACTTACACTGGATATTTTAGCAAATGCTTACACGCTTTTGAAGCAGGAAGTAAGTTTCAACAACTAACCACTTCTTTCTTCGTTATAAAACGCAACATAGTCACAAATGATGTATCATCACTTCAAATTTTTGTTTGTACTAACTACAATATTTGTGTTTACAGAGAACCATCCTGTCTTATGATTCTTTTTTGAGAACTTTGAAACGTTTAGTTGATATCATGGAACGTGAACCTTCAGATAAGGTTTTTGTATTGCTGACTCACAAAGATTATGATTCATTAATTTTAGATACGGTTGATAACTGGTTAGGGACTCAAGAACTGTTCGACTTGAGAACGGAGTTGATGTTCAAAGTATTGGACGTTATTGAAGAGGATGGCGATAATTTCAAAGGCTTTGAAGAGAAAGTAGTCTTTGTCCTTGAAAATCATCTTCGAAATATCATTCTACATGGAAATAGATCTGAAAATGATATTATTAGTTTGGTGGGTAGAATATTCACTTTCTATAACAATCGTCCAGTAATATTTCAACCTTTACAAAGGCATAGACAATTGAAAAGAGTACCAAACTTGCCATCGATTGCTTATACTCAAGATATAGCAGCTCGTGATTCTCCACGAAAGATGATGATGTGTATGCTCTTATTACAACTGGCATCTAAGATCCAGTTTATTGGGGACAAAGCTCACAGTTCCAATTTCCCATTCTATATTTTGAAACCATCAGTCATGGCAATGGTTCGTCCTCCTGTCAGATCTTATGAGAATTCAACAGGTGTATTACTACCTCAAAGATTCACTGAAAGTAGAATATATTTACAATATGAGCAAGCTATAAGGGATTTTCTAGGACTACTGAGTGAAGTTGAATATGAAAGGTTAAGGAAAACATTTATCGATAATCTGGAGTATGCTCTTGAAGGTTTCTGGAAGGTATTCACCAAGAGTTTAGAAAGACATAGAAGAAATTATGCTGTTTACTGTGCATATCATCTAACTGTTATACTTTTGATGAAAAATGAGGAGATATACAGCGCATTCAAAGATATAAAGATTGCAAAGTGGGAAATAAGCATAGCACCAGGTCTTCTTTTCCAAGCTAAGCTATCACCAGCCCAGTTGAAACTAGAGGAATTATCAAGCTTTGAATTGCATGACCAATTTTTGGGATTTTTGGTTACTTTACCTAGTAAGACCTGTCCCTCAGTAAAGCTAAAATACTTTGAGAAAGTTACCCCTTTAAATTATGAACAGAGTAACGACTGGATTATAGATTTAATGAGGATTGTCTTTGCAACTCGTGCCAGTGTGGTAACAGGCAGATTTCTTGAGTATGCAAAATACTTTGCATTTGGTGGTGGCTCTATCGATAATGAGGATAATTGGACTGTGAAAATGAAAGAACCAGTTGCCAGATACATCTTGTTGAGATTAGAGTTATTCTTTTTCTATCCAAAGAGGGAAAATGTTCAATTTTGCAGATTCATCAGTGGGTTTCTCCTTAGACTGAATTCACCAAATTTTGTCAGATCCTTTGAATTTAAAGCATCTTTCCTGAAACTCAAAGAGAACATATATTCCAAAAAAAATGCTTCATTTGAGTCAGTATTGGAAAGTTTCAAGCTATGTCTCTCTAAAGTATCGGCATCGATCACGAAGACAGAGAGAAAAGAGGATTTCACGACAACCCCACCTGAACCTGGTAGAGAACCACCTTATGATTTCTTCAACTATAGTTTGAAGTTTACTGATTTAGAGCTCTTAAAGGGGTGGGTCAACTCAATGGGATTGAGATTGAATCGCCAGAATTTCTCAATTGAAGAGTTTCATTCAAATTGTATGGTTTTTGAACTAATGCTGTTGAATATTTACTGTCTTGATAAAACATTTATCATGTATCATCGTCATCATCGTAATAATCCTTCTATACAAAGGTAGTTCGTTTGTGAATCTAAATACATTTTTGTAACTAATAAAATAATGAAATTTTATACGGTGGTTTATAAATAACAATTACAAAACTATAAACCTTACAAGAACTTTTCGAAGTGCTAATATACATTGGAAAGGTGACTATAAAAAGAAATGAAGATACTGCAATCGGTTTCTTTTGACTGAAAGCAGCAAATCAACAATACATAGAAATATATACAAGTATTATATATAATTTATGCATGATTGATGTTTAACAAATCTTGGTTTATAACAACCCCATACATGAATAAATAAAAAATTCAGCTTATAAATAAAGCAAATAACCCATAAAAAAACAAACCAATACCCTTGCTAATGTACAAAATAATTTCTTTCTGAATTCTAAAAATAGAATTGGTAAAAAAGACTATGTGTGCGTATGTGAATGTTTTTTCATTCAAAATTTTAGTGATTCTCTTAAGCACCATTTGCACCTTGGAGACGACCATTTTCCAGATCTTCAATGGTACTTTCAATCACTTCATCTTCATCATCATCTTCCACCAATTCAATGGTGGCATATTTAATAAGGTCCCATCTTTTCCAAAACATTAAACTTTGTTTTGGATCACTTGAGTCAACGTAATCTTGTAGGAAGTATTTAGCCTTGATAAGTCTGTCCTTCAACTCTTGAAGTCTGACATTAGCAGGAGCTTCACTCACACTATTACCGTTGCTAGTGTTATTGTTGTTATTGTAGTTGTTGACCATGTAGTTTTTGTTCCTATAACTGCTGCCGAAACTATCGTTTAATGTAAAGGCAGCATGAGAACGAGTTTTGCTGTCATCAAAATCAGTTTCATAATCAGTAATATTGGTAGTTGCTGAGATTTCAGAACGATAACCATCTTCATCATCTGAAGTAGCAATGGAGGTTGGAGTATGTGGCGCACCATTATCGTAACCATAAGCTTCATCTTCAGCAGATGCAGTGGCATCGCAATATCTTGCCCATGCTTCATCGATAGCACCGATTAAATAATCGAAACAACGAGCTCTAGCAGCAAAGTCAGATTCTGGTGGATGGCTCTTTGATTTAACAGGAGCAGCAACATCAAACTGAGGAGGAGTAGGGATAGAAGACAAGTGAGTAGAAGATGTAGAGAAGCTTCTGTTCATTTGTTGCGTTGACTTCAAATTCACAAAAGATTCATCTTCACTTTCTTCATCACTATATTGAGCAACAGCCTTGGAAAGTTTGAAGTCCATAGGAGTTGTTCCAAAACTCTTCTTAATATTTCTTTGATCCCTTCTTTGTCTTCTTAACTTCTTTTTATTGTTATCAACAGTCTTTTTCTTGAGAACTGCTGATCTCAATTCACCTTCATCAGCAGATTCATCATCAGAAGATGAATCATCAGCATCTTGACGTGATAAGAGTAAGTTGCAACCAAAGGAAGACAACTTTGGTTTCTTCAATGAGGCGATTTCATGATCACATGGAACATCCTTATCGAAAGATATATTACGCTTGAGTGATACAGCCATATTAAAATGTTGTGTATAGATCTCTCTTAATATCAATATTACCTATTTTGAGACAAAACAAATAATCCGGACACCAGAGAATCTTTTTATATTGAACCTCAAAAAATGACAGAAAAAACTGAGAACGAGAAAATGACCAGCTGTTCTTCTTTCAGTTATTATTGACCAATGAGAGTCGAGTATTCTAGACAAAACAATTAAGCAGTCCAGAGAAATCAGTAAATGATATTAAAATTCACCAAAAATTAGTCGGAAAAAGCAGTGAAGCAATCCTAAGTTCTTAACAATATATTGGTTAGAATATAGTGATAAGAAGAAGACAAGAGTATATATACAAATGTCAAATAAAAATGAGTTAATTTCTAAGTCTAAGAAGATGAGGGTGGCGTAAAAAAACAAAAATTGGAGGAAGTCTTGTTTTTGAAGGGATTTGGATATGGCTGTTGCAGCATGGAATTCGATGGAATTTTCTCGCCTTCGAATTAGTCACCGACGGGTAACTCTTATCTTCTTATGTAAGCGCGCAGGAGTGCAGCTGCTCGCGACACCTCATATTGTCGTGGGAGCCTTATATGTACAAGTTGAAACTTTTCACTCTTTGTATGGCATATGCTCAATAATATATTCAGAAATCTCTGGTGTCGTATCGTTCTTCCATGAATCATCATTGGTATCTAACTTCAGTGTTTTTCTAATCTCGGAAGAACTCGTTGATAAAGATTCATCATCTCCCTTAACCATATAGATTTTATCGGCCCACTCAGAAGGGACGTTCAGTTCAGATGACCTGTCTTTTATCTTGTCCACAAATTCAAATTGGGACTCAACAGATGTAATTCCATCATCCCTTGTTAACACTAAGAAGTCACTGCTACTCATTAGTGGTTCCAAAGCAGTTGAAAGAGGGAGTGGAGTGTAATATTTAGGATTGAAAACTCTGATTAATGTATCGAACCCCATTAAAAAAGATAAGCTGATATCCGGTCTATTATAAGTGTCTTTTAAGTAATTCTTGATTGAAGTAGCTTTATCTGCGAAAAATGGATTCTTAGTTATTCCTATCGACACAGAGACTCCATATTCTTGATGAATAGTGTCGGCCAATAAATGCATCATATCTAACCTGTCTGAGAAAGAAGCTAACTGAATTCCCTTATCTGCATTTTGAACGGAAAGTAACAGTAAAATAGACTTATCATTGATTGTTAATGAACGTGAGCTACTTGATTCCTTGTTGAACTTTTGTAGAATCGAGTGCTTCACCAACGATAGATGACCTTTGTGAGGTGGATTGAAGGAAGAATCTAAAATATTGATTCTGCTAGTTAGAGGTAAAACAAATTCTGATTTAAGAGAAGTGTAAATCACAGAGAAAACAGATGATGACTCTAGAAACTTGTTGAATTGATGTAGGTGATTTCCTCTCATTCTTATACTTGGAAAAGTGTTACAGAAACTTATCTGTTCATAAGTACACCTAAGTCATTAGCATTTATTGACAGGAACAGGTTGAACTTTTTCATTGTTCGTAAGCCACCTACGTGATAATCCAGGCAGTGTTATTTTACAACTTTTCAGATTGTTGTTAGAGATAGTACGTTTTTTTATCTACTATTATAAAAACAATCCCACCTGATTTATGGTGGAAACAATCATATTTGTATTGAATTTATGTATAAGTACATATCCAATTACTTTTATGGAGTTAACTTGCCTGAAGCGGGTTATTTTGAATATTATGGTATTTCTCTACATTAATTGATTTATCACCACTTTAAGAATTTAAATTCAAAATCTTTAGATGGCAAAAAATCGAAGAAGGATTACAACAAAAGGAAGATACACCTAGAATCTATGTCCGAATCTTCCAAAACAAATGAACAATTACCTCTATCAAAGGTTTCATTTATCAGAAATAATGCTAATACTAAGAAAAGTCCCTATATGCAATTTTTCTATTTATAATTCGAATTAAGAGAATAGGCTTGGTTAAGGTCTTTTATTTTGTTTCAGGTAATCAATCGAATACACACAAGAAATACTTCTCATGCTTCATATGATTGTATGATAGTAATCCCTAGGTGTTAGCTATCAATTACACATTTATTTGGCTGAATCAAAATGAGGACTTAGGATTTTAATTTTTATCAAGTCCAAATCCCGCCCTTTCTTAACAGTGTTCATCGAGTAGATGACTAACCACACATGGTCAATCTATCTAAATTAATCCCCTCCTGCAGAATACTTATAAATAACTTCACAACACATACAAAAGTCACTTCCGAAACTCAAATCTGACATGTTGAAAGTTTCCCCATTTGTAAAATGTGCTGCGCGGTTTGGCGTTATCTCCTACCTCCTAAGTCCTTTGTCGGTTATAAGTAACGACATGCATTTTGAAGTATTTACTTAGCCTTTGGAAAACAATATTATTTGATATAAAAATGCCTGAATAGTTCGACTGTTGACTAGAAAATGATGTTGGAGTAATTAGAATCAGTATCAAAATCAATTGTTATTAATTGAATACAAATAAATCATAAATAAATAATATAAATCAATCACTCAAAATGGAAATGGACTGGAAAATTGTTCCAAAGGAACACTATGTTAACTTAGGAAACAGTGGTCTTAAGATCTCTAAGTTTATTGTTGGTTGTATGGGATATGGAAGCAAGTCCTGGGATAAATGGCTTATTGAAGATGAAGAAGCCGTTTTTGAAATCTTGAAAAAGTGTTATGATAGTGGTTTCAGGACTTTTGATACTGCTGATATCTATAGTGGAGGTCTTTCGGAAACATTACTCGGCAAATTCTTGAAGAAGTATCAAATTCCAAGAGAAAAAGTGGTTATTCTTTCTAAGTGTTATTTCCCAATTGATCTGACTGCTTCAAACTTAGGTGCTTTACCTGGACATGAGTATATTAATTCTCAAGGTCTCTCAAGAAAGCACATTTTAGATGCAGCTGAAGCTTCTGTTAAAAGACTTGGAACTTATATGGATGTATATCAAATTCACAGATTTGACAAAGATACCCCCATCGAAGAAACAATGGAAGCCTTAAATGATTGTATCAAGCAAGGATATACTCGTTATATTGGAGCCTCTTCTATGAAAACTTACCAATTTGCAATGATGCAAAATGTAGCTGAGAAACATGGTTGGCATAGATTTATTTCAATGCAAAGTTATTACAACTTGCTTTACCGCCATGATGAGGAAGAATTGAATGAGTATTGTAAATTGACTGGTGTTGGTTTGATTCCATGGTCACCAAACGCAAGAGGCTTGTTAACTAGACCTGTTGCTACCAAAACAGAAAGAGGAAGCGATGATATCTATATTGGTTATCTTGGACTTGGAACTGGACCAGACGAAGAAATCATTTCAAGAGTTGAAAAGATTGCAAAGGATAAAGGCTCTTCAATGGCAGCTGTAGCAGGTGCTTGGATAATCCATAAAGGCGCTTGTCCTATCGTTGGTATCAGTAAACCAGAGAGGGTTGATGATTGTATTTCTGCTTTGAAACTAAAGCTATCTGAAGAGGATATCAAGTTTTTGGAGGAGCCATACGTATCCAAGTATAATGAACAAGTTTGAACCGTTAGGAACCTTCAATAATTCCTTGAGAGACTCATTAAATAAGTATATATTGAATAAGTTTGAGTAACTTATATATTTCAACACCACACCGTAAGGATATCTAAATGTTCACAAACCGTTTCATGCCCGTAATTCATAACCTATCATTTTCGAAAAGAGAATACACAGGAGGCAGATAGAACCGCTAACGATACTCACCACTTCATATTTCTACAATTATATGTACTTTCCATGGGCTCACAGTAAAACTTGGTACCTACATGAATTGCGCCCAACCCCTATAATTTTGAACTTTTGCTCTTCTCTAGGAAGAAACGAAAAAAAAAGAACTCAATCTTGCATCTACAGTTTCAAAAACGGCAGGATTACTACATAGTTCTTCTAAAAAGAAATGTTCATTCTCGGCATAAACAGTTTGAAACTGACTGTGCTTTGTATAGCTACAGGGTTCGTAAATTTTAACTTTTCTTGCACTTTAGAAAGGACACCCTAAGTTTAAACCGAGTTTGAAATTCTGAACTGACAGAGGCTTGAAAGAAAGCGTGATAATCTGTTTTTTTCCACAATAGGATGCTAAGGGAGGTAAATTGGTAACCAGTAGTCAAAATCAAACCGGATTCAAGCCCAATTGCCTAAAATGTTCGTGTGCCTGCCAACACTTTGCTCTTTGTTGGAAACTATTATCGGTTTCGTAATTAGGCTATGGAACCATTTTACCATAAAAGAACTCGGCCAACGAACAATAAACGATACCAAGTAACTGACCAGGTTACTGCATTAAGAAATACCACCCCAACTACGAGTCAAAGATGATCAAAAAAGCCACTCAAATTTGCAATTATTCACCCTACAAACTCGCATTTTAAAATGTAGAGGTCCTCAACACTTTTTCTCAATAAAGATATTACGTACTTAAACACATATCGGGCTACAAGTTTAGAGTCTTTTTAAAAAGAATTTTTATATCCCGAAGAATTTATTCTTTTGCGAAATTACTTCTAAAATGATACATACATACAAGAATACAAAAAAATGCAGAAGAAAAGAAGGTTAGTTCACCGACTTTAGTTGAAATTTCACGCATTTTTTCTCCTTTGACACAGGTTGAAACTACTTATTTGATGAGTTTGGCGAATTCCGTTTTTTTTTGAAAACTTGACACTATCAATTCAATCTCTTGATTCAAAGTCTCAAATCGACCACGCAAGTAGATATATGTCTATACATTTTTCATACAGATATACAAAACTCGTCACTTCGTTCGACTCAAACAACCGTTGCGAGCTTACTTCAACCGGTCAACCGTCAAAGGTAAAATGAGCGAGTAATTGTATATATGTGAATTTTAAAATGAACCGAGTTTCATCAATTTGAATCTAGAATTGCTTCCTTTTCACCTCTTACGCACGAGAATATACAAAAACACGCAAAAACATAGTTACCCGAATGACCAGAATAAGTTGCTATGAGATCTTATCAGGGTCCGTATCAATTTACGAACAAAAATAACGCTGCTCGATACATTATAAAAGAAGAGGCAATAAATGTCAATCTAATCTCTGCAATCTCCATTCATAATCGTGCCACCTCAAGGAACTAAAAAAAATACGATAAACTTAAACAATTAAGGTTAGACTAGAGAATTCTACGTGCACACAGAAGGGTATTGTTATCAAAGCAACTGGAAGCACTAAATACATAATCAGAGTAACTCTCGCGAACCTTTGAGACCCTTAGTGAGAGACTAATTTGGATAAGATGCACCGGGGACTAACTTCTTCAGCATGAGATTTGAAGAGAGAGAATACAATCGCTTTACTTTTTTTGCGCAAAGCAGAGCAGGATAACAGGCAAGTGTCAGATGGGATTGTAGTTTTAAATGCGATAACGGCTTGATATGTTTATCTACGCCGAAATTTTCTGCTAGGAAATCCAGAAGTTAGAATATATATGAATGCAAAGTTCCATTTTTTAGATAAAATACACCATTTTATAAATGCTGTGAATTACGCAAAAGAAACAAAACAACTATTTTGCCGTTAGTCAAGGGTGTATGGGGGGAGTGTTAAATTATGTACGGTGGGATATAGTGTAACCGGCATAGCTTTCATTCACCGGAGCTTCTGATAATTTTGCTGCAACAAATACTCAAAGTTACATTTCAGAATCCCATGGACAGTTTGAAAAGGCATTAGAAATCGTACCGAAGCATCATCTATCAACTTCACAAACTCGTTATCTAAAATGTTACAATTTAAATTCAAGACTTATATCTCTTTCCCCGGCGCGCTGGGTTTAGATAGAAATATATATAAATCGAATATTTTATAGTGCTCTAATGCACTCACTATCAATCTGAAATTAATGACGTATTCGTGCTATCATTCCTGTTTGATTACGTTTATGCTTTGCATCGTGATACGCTTGAATGATCGACTTAAATCACGAATCAATAAGATGGAAGAGAATTCTACAACATTATGGTAGCAACTCAAATAGTAGATATATTTCTACTGGATTTAACTTCTGGAATCCCACGTTTCTTGTAAGTCCATTGAAATAATTCCTCAAGCCTAACAGTATCAGCACAGTCGTCTATTTTCCTTGTTAAATACATCTAGAAACACAGTTAAATAAGTAACTTTTCGCGGACGCTAGACATAATAATCAGGTATTAAATCTGCCAAGCTGCTAGCTTATGGGCGGGGCAAATTAAACTTCACCCTTGTTTTTCCAAAGATCGCATTTGGAAGATTTAGAAGCCCTTGAGTAGAAACTTTAAATAATCATAGTTTTTAGTGAGGCACGTTGCTTTATGGCATATGGTTATTTTTTTGTGTGATCTAGCACTTGTGTTCTGTAATTGATTCTTTGTTTATGTTTCATACAATCGTCTGGTTTGACACGAGTAAAAACAACCACAACTGAAATAGTATGCCTTACGGGTAAACGGATGACATATGTTACATTTTTATTACTTCGGACTAAGCTATTTAACCAGTAATCTTATAGACTTGGTATGTTTAATTCCGACGAAACACTTTCTGGGGATTATCGAAAAGATCCATACACGGGATTCCTCCAATGGAACTTTGCATATGGATATTCGACGCTTCTTTATAAAGCATTATTTTAAAATGACCCAATATATATATTAACTATTCAATTTAGATATACGTCATTACCAATTGGATTTAATTTCGCAAGATGGAATTATGGTCAACATTAAGCAGAACCAAATACTATGAATCATATATATATAGACAATCATTGTTATCTTTCAGGGTTAAGGGAGGAGATTTTGATTTTTCAAGGCGCGTGAGGTAGATGGCGATGTAATAATCCGACGATCAAATGGCTTTTTTTATTATTTTTTTCTCCATTTGCGATGATCTCAGTTTTGTTAAACATGCAAGTCATAAACAGCCTAGATAACCCCTTTTTGCCTATGATTCAATACTCAAAGTTTAATTTTTGCCTCATTCCGTTTATGACCAATATGTACCATTAGACAGGTGTTAACAGTGACAAACAGAAGAACTTCATACTGAGACATTGATCGAAATCAGTAACTTTTACTAGGAAGAAAACACCCCCCCCCCGTATTTGGGGAAGGGATAGAATGGAGTTCACGAGGATCTTCTCGGACAATTCCCGTCTTAGCTATATTGGCCGATTGGTTCAAAAGTCCAATTTTAAGGGGTGCTAATTTATTTCGGGTTTGATATTGAAGTTTAATGCATCTTACATGTAGAGCACTATCTATTAGCATCTCGACGCAGTAATGAGGAATGCGATTACTGTGCGATTACTATGCGGTTTTTATTTTTTTCGTATTCCTGCACCCTCGGCATGTATATTTTCTGAGTATCTCGTAGTTCGGGTAAGCTCACGATAAAATGGTGGTTGCATTTGAGTAACGACGGTCTCCAAATACTATTGATGAATCCCATGAACTTTCACTCATTTTACGGTTTCCACACGGCAATAGACACCGTTGTGCCAACGGTGTTGATCATTTGGACAGATGGAACATGTGAAGATGCACCAGGATGCAACAAAGTTTTAAGACATATACATTCCAAGGATTTATAGTCGGGATTGAATTATGTATATATTCATTAGATACTGGATAAATGTATGTGTATATATCTAGCTAAGGATAATTGAAAGATAGCGGAATATTCTGTCTGCTATTGACATTGGCATAATAATAGCAGCCGCTCAGCTAAGTAGAGTTGTACATGTATGTATTGCTTACAATAAGCCATCAATTAACTTAGCTAATAATAAGGTTAAACTAGGGAAAGTTTAGACGCGGCCAACTCAAATCTTCCCTTCTTCTTATTCATAAACTGGCCGGGGAACAAAAATAGATGAGACCACCACCGCGACATGCCCTTTCGAGAATGCTTCCCCTCTGCACGTAAAGTGCCGCATGCACCCTGTTTACTGCACTTCGCCCTAGAAGAACAAGCTCAACATACGAGGAGCCGCGTGCGTCAATATGCCTGAGCTGTACGTTTTGGCGCCGGTTGTTGAACAAGGTTACAACGTCCTTGCCCCAAACCGTAATTGGAAATAGTCCGAATCAATGTGGATCTTTTTTACTTCCTTGTTATCGACATGACCGGTTTGGTTCACAGACAAAATAAGTGATATATATATACTGATATCCCAGCTCTTTTTCTTTAATATCTGGTTCTTTGAAAAAAAATAAATCCACTTCGTCTCCCTCATTTCTTGAATCGTATGCTTCACCAAAATTGGTCTAAATAAAGCTCGAATAAAAATCATTGAAAGGTTATTATTTAAAGTTCAAGCTCATAGACCCTCTTAGACTTAAAACCTATACTGCCTCCAAAAAGATACTTGACTTTTTTCTTCAACTATTAAAGTTTTAAAAGTGTCTTTTTTTTCAACAAACGACTACTATTTTTTTTTCGGGTTTTCGACGAACCAACACTTGATACTCAAGAAAATCATTATTGCATTTGTTTTACTCCACAAAGAAAAGGTCTAGTCTTTGAAAGCTTACTATACTTATCTTACACTCGCTCATATTCAACAATTGTTTTCACTAGTTTAGTTTGTTTCTATTTCAAACTATTATAAAAGTTTTCCCCCCTTTACTTTGATTGAATTCATTTTGAAAATAGAATGAATCTAAGTTTAGCACACAATAATACCAAAGACTTCAGTAATCATGTGAACATGCGTGAATTAAGTGATACAAACCATCATCTCATCCATAACGGTCATTCGCCAACTTCCTCTCCAACTGATTCTTCTCCAATTCATAACAGTTTTCAACCATCTTCTGTGCCCACTTCATCTGCAAGTAATAACCTCACCGGACCTAATGGTTCGCATAATGGTATTGCTGGGATGAGCTCAGCTACCTATTATCAACCTGAAAATTCTTTTGGTCCAAGCTTTACCCACACTACTCAATATCAAGAAGTACATATGTCTTCTCTTTCTAATAGAACTTCAGACACTTCACTTCATCATAGCTCTATCAGCTCTGAAGCATTGAAATATGAATTAGATGACAAACTTCAAATTACTCAAGAGGAATTGCAAGATTTTATTAATAACTTGGAGATTTTACCGTTGAGACAATCTGAACAGAGAAATTTAAAAAATTGTGTACATCCAACAACATTTTTCAAACTTATCTCAGAGTATAAATATGATCTCACAAATGTTGAAGAAATTGAATATTTAGTTCAATTAAGAAAGTATTTATATCAGAATATTAACAGTGTTGTTGATATACCATTTCATATATTTATTAAGCTATGGCCTTTGATGGATAATATCTTGAAGAGTTGTCATGGGTCTAAGCATCTCAAATCATCGAAGACAAATATGAACAATAGATTTTTATACACTCAACCATTTGTTTGCAGATGTACTACTAGAAACTCTACAGTTAGAAAGCATAGTAATGAAAATGGGGAACTTCATTTAGACATAGACGAATCAGATGAAACCAAGAGAGGAAGTGTATATAATTTCAATCCCAATTCCAATTCCACTTCAAGTGAGACCGTGTCTTTTGCCAAAATTGAAGCGTCGAAATTTTCCGGAAATGGTGAATCTCAGCCCACTCCTAAAAAGAGAAGATTTACGAAGATTACAATTTTTACCAAACCTTGTCATTATAAGGTTAATTTGGCTATAGATTTTACCAATCAAGTAGTTACCTATAAGCCTTCTAATGATTGTACAAGTCATTTGCATAGTGTTGATTATGTGGATTCTATGAAAAAATCCTCATTCATCAACAACTTGATCCAAGAAGAAGCCAAGAGAGGCTATAGTGCTGAAGAGTTGAAAAAGATATTGGATTATTATGATACTATATTTCCATCTGAGTTGAACTTATCACTGGTTGGTGTTCCTCATATTAGAAATAAAATGATTAAAGTTGTCTCTACTTCCACTGGTTCCGATTACCTAACTTTCCCAAGACCTTCAATTTTAAATACTCTTCAACCAAAACATAGTTCAACTCCTAATATTCATCAAAGTTATGCCCGTATTCCTGCTCGGAACTACAACCCTTATTATATACCGTCTAATGAAATCACTAGGGGTTTAGCTTCTGATCACCAACATGTTCAAGATTTACAACTACAACAGCAACAGCAACAGCAACAGCAACAACTACGTCAACGCCAACAACAGATAACACAAGGTCAAGTGACGTCTCAGCATTTACCACCATTAAAACATGCGTCACAACAATTTGCTCAACCAAATCAAATTTCAATACAGCAAACAACTTATCAACCTCAACCACAACAATATGGAGGTCATTCACCAATTTTTGAAAAACTCTCGTTGCAGAACTCAAAAAGTTATAACTTTTCAGATCATACCTTAGGGTTTGAAAACATCCAATTTACCCATTGATTCAAATTGAATTCATGTTAGTCAAAAAATTGATTTGACAATACGGATTTGGTGGTACTTTGAATAAAGTTCTAACTTATTTGCTTGCTTAATTGCTGATATTTATTGGCGTTTGGGAATTTGAAATCTCCATCGCCCTTTTTGATTGATTACATCACAATCAATTTGTATCAAAATATAGTATGAAAAGCCATTTTTTCTAAAGGTTTTGATATCTATCTGGGGTATACTTTATTTTTTTTTGCTTCAGCTCTCTTAACATGGTTTCAGTTATATATCTATCTATATATTATTATTATTATTATTCTAATTTTTATATTTCAGTTCATCTTTAATAGATTATTCGAACGATTTTTCAAGACAAGCAAATGATTTTTTTGATTCATTACCAAGCTAAATACATACAAACACTTATCTATCTAAATAAATCCTCCTGAATACTCCTTACAAGAACTTTTTTCATTTGTTGAATTCCCAATATTTGCAAATCTCGTATGCTTTTCGGAGCTCCGTTCGTTAATTCCCTCACTGGTGGATTATTAGCGGAACTTGATTCTGATTTTTTATTACCAGATGTAGATTGATGACCTTCACCGTTTTGTGACTGTGACTGTGATTGAATTTGCGTTAGGCGACGCTTTGAACCAGGAGGTGACAAACTATCACTACTCAAAGGCCTGCTTGATTTTTTCATTCCTTCATATATATCAGAAAATGATGAATTGAGACCAGTTTCCAATGAATCTCCATTATTTTTCAAAATATCCAAATTTTTGATATCATTGAGATTTCTTTTCCCTGCGAGGTTACTATTCTTTATTACGTTGGTTAATACCTGATTGCTGCTACTAGTATTAGCACCTCCAAGATTCTGTTTGTCTTGATTCAACGATTTCTTTAGAGCTTCTAATTTCTTTAGAGATTTAGAGTAATCTTCATTTGATAAATTTTCCAATGAATTAAACCAGAATTCATTAGCCAATAACTCTAAGAGATCCCTATCATTTGAATTTTCAAATAGTCTTATATTTAAGGAATAATATCTATCCTGATGAAATCCCATATTTTTATTACTCTTCTGTTTATTACTATCTTCAATACCAATAGAAGTCAAACCATTAACACCAGTACTTTCATTATCACGTTTCTCCTCGGGCAAAGTTCTAAAAGCACCTATTTCTACCAATCCTTGCTTGATAGATCTCTCAGGATCAATAACAACGGCTACATACGGATCTTGAAATCCTTGATTTAAAGCCTGTGTTTGAACATCAATTCCACTCAACCAACATCCAAATCCTGGATGAGAATGATACCAACCTATAATATTCTCCTCTCTACCTTTGATACTCTTCAATGCATCCAAATACTGTAACATGAATTCATAAGCTTCATTTTGAGCATTAACTCTACTTTCTGATCCTTCAACAGGTAGAGGATAACAATCCATAATCACCATATCGGATCCGAATACTTTCCCGGTCATAACACCCATGATTTCAATAGACCCACCTGATCTTGCATGCAAAGTCATCTTAATCAAAGCCACAAGTGAAATATGCACAGTTTGGAAATGGTATTTATCTTCTTTCCAAGGTTTGGAATTCGGATCAGCTATAGAAGAAGAGGGCAATTTATAGAATTTTTCAGCATCATCTAACGAATCAAATATAAGATCATCCCCTGTTTTGGTTGGGATCATTCCTGTGCTTGCCTTTGAAGTATCCTGTGTAGGTTTCATACGTAATCTTTTTGATTTCTCCAGGATCTTGGTGTTAAAGACAGCCAATGACCCCAATGTCTTTGCCATATCTACAATTTGTACTTTGTCATTGTCCCTGATACCAGAAGTCTCATGGGAATCATGATCGCACGATTGACATGACATCTTTCATTCACCTTGTATATACAACTATGAAAAATGGGCAATTGGTTATCCCATCAATTCTGAGCAAGGTACCTTCATCTTCCTTAATCTATCTATTCTCCTAAAGCTGCCCTATTGTCTTCTTCGTATAAAGCTTAAAAAACGAAACGCGCCGATCGACGCTAATTTCTATTAGGTTATTAGAAAATAATGTCGCATTTCACATTGTTTCTTAATATAAGAATAAACTTTTTACTTTCAAAAAGGGGCACATTTTAATGATGACTGGATTCATTTTAGTTACATAGCGAATTACATAAAGCCCATGTAAATTAATTAATGAATAAAAAATATGCCTTTGGAACGGAAAAACAAGAATTAATAAATAAATAAAAACAAAAAATGCGAGTAACAGCACTATTAAGAGCCGAAGTAATGCAAGCACGAACAGGAAAGACCAGAAATTGGGAAAAAAGAAACTAGCAAAGAGTAAAGGAAAAAAAAATTAAACTACCCGACTACCCAACTTATTGTATAAAGTTTTTCAAAACAAAACAAAACATAGCACACAACAATAAGAAGAAAACCTCACAACACGAATTCGGACGCAAGTGACCAAAATAAAAAAGAAACAAATTAAATTGCAATAATATGCAAGATGACTATTGGGAACTTGCATTGTATTAAACATTATATTGATTATTATTGTTATTGGTGTTGTTTGCATTATTAGTAGTATTAGTATTAGCATTATTAGAAGGCTCACCACCTTGTGGTATGAATGAATTTGAATTTCTCATATTCAATTTTGAATTATTAACAATAGTATTGGAATTCTCATCTTCCTTGTAACTGATATAATTTTCATCATTTGAACTAAGTGGTTGATAAGAAGGACCATAATACATATAATATGGAGGCATTTGAACATATTCCATACTTCTTGGACTAAGGTTTGGATCGAATTGAGGAGTGGGCATTGGACCGACTGGATAATGAGGATAATAGTAAGGGTTAGCAGCAGATCCTGGTGGAACTTGATTTGTGGCAGCAGCAGCAGCAGCCGCAGCTACGGCAGCGGGAGCAAAACCGGGAATACTATTTGAACTTGAACCGGGTATATTGGTTAATCCATCATAACCATAAGAATAGCTTTGCATTTCTTTTGAAGGTGGCGCAATATAAAAATAATAAGGAATTTGAGGTGGATAAAATCCATGATCGCTTGCGCTACCTAATGATGATTTATCTCTAGTAGAAGAATAAGTAAAATTTCTAATTTGATTATTATTATTATCGTCGTTTGACAGACCAACTGAAACGGATAAAGATTTAAAACTTGAACGGGGTCTATCAATTTGTTGTTGATGTCTTTGTTGTCTTATTGAACTTCCATTATTGAAGTCAGTTTCAACATTACCAGTTTCTGCAATTTCCTCTTCATTTTCATCATCATTATTACCACCTTTTTTTTCATCATTAATATTATCTTTTCTATAAATAATAGTAGAATCATTAGAGTTTCCTAAGAATCTCTTATGATCATGAATACCTAAACCTGTTGATGTAGCGGAATATGAAATTGAGCGAGGTTTTTCATGGACGTTATTATTATTAGTACCTCCAGTTTCACCTACTCTTTTGAAGAAATCATAAGATTTATGATAATCTAAACTTGAACCATCTCTATCATTTGATGAGTTATAATTATTATTCTTCTTATTATTATTCTTATTATCATTATTATTATTCTTGAAGAATGGTAAACTAGCACTTCTTACATTTGGTGATTTCCTAGCAAAATGAACAGGAGGAGGAGCTAAAGTTAATTTTGGGCAACCATTACCATTGAATCTTCTATTCTTAAACATTTCACGATATTGAACTTGAATTGTTTTGGATTTAAAGATAGAATGATTTTCTCTTTCAACAGCAGCAGCAGCGCCAGCTTCAGATTTATATTTAATGAAAGCAAAATTAACAGTTGGTCTATTAACAAGAACAGCTTCTTTAATTTGACCATGACGTTTAAACCTTTCACATAATTTATCTTTTGTAATAGAACGATCTAATTGACCAACAAATACTGAAAAATTATCAATAATAATATCAGGTTCATCATCATCATCCATTTCAAGATTTTTAGCCCAATGAACATTGAATTGTTTATTTTCTTTCAAACTAGTATAAGCATTAATAGCATCATCCCTATAAACAAACTTACAAAACCAATCATTTGATTTATCATCATCATCCAATTCAATATAGTCATCATTTTCATCTAAAGAAACTAGATTTTCAATTTCACCAAAAGTATTAACAATATTTGAAACATGTTTTTTAGAAACCTTCCTTCCTGAAGAAGTTGATAAATAAAGAGTTCTATTAACGTTTGCCTTTTCACATCTAATAGTTCTACCGTTCAAGATAGAATGTTGACCTTCTCTAATGGCTCTTTTAGCATCATCATCATTAGTATATTGGACAAATGCATAAGGACGATTGGAAGGATCTCTTAAAACTTTAACAAATGCAATTTGTCCCCATTCTTTGAAATGACGTCTAACAGAAATAGCCAAAGCATCATCAGTCAAGTTTGAAGATAAACTAGCGACAAAAACACAAGAAGAAGGTCTACCTTTGAATTCCGAGATATCAAAGCTACTTTCATTGGAACTTGAAGTTAAAATTGGATTCTCAAGGTTGGAGTTAAGACTTTCAGCATCATCATTATCATCATCATCCTCATTATCATTCTCAAGAATAGTGTTATTACTCCTGGAATTAACAACAGCAGCAGAGTAAGATAATTTAGACGATTTGTCATTAGTATCATCACAATGATCATCTAATCTTCTTTTAAATTTATAAGGAGTAACATCAGCAATCTTCAATTTATCCTTTGATTTAGAACCAGTTTTCAAAGAAGATGAGGAAGGTTGGTTTTCTTTATTTTCTTTATTTTCATCATTATCCTCAATCTCTTCTTCATCATCAGTCTTATTATAATTGGTATCTTGTGCAAATTCTAAATCTTTGAAATTAGTACTCAATTTTTCTTCATAGAAATCATCTGAGTGAGTTAAATCATCAATAGAAGAATCACTAGTAACGTCATCGTAATCATCACTACTCCTAATCGACGAGGAATCATCAGTTGAAGAGTATAATGAGGATGAACTATTACGATGAGATGATTCAGTAGTAGTAGTATTGACATTTTCATTGAAACGATTGTAACGTAGATTACTACTACCACGATGATAATAATAATTTGAAGAATTGGTATACCACTTACTCTTTTTGGGTTTATCTGAATTGAAGAATTTCTTGTTGTTATAAGAAGGTGTTTTGAATGAATTATACATGTTGTTGTTATTATTTGCTGTTGTGGTTGTATCAGCATGATTTTTGGGATAAGAATAGTGATCAGTTTTAGAAAGATGATATCTATCCAAGTTCTTTGCAATAGTATCTGGTTGAGTTTTATCTTGAGCCATTATGCGATTGAAATTGAGATTGATGTTGAAATAAAACACTACACTACACTACACTACACTGTATACACACTAAAGCAATTTGCAAAAGGTAAAGGTAAAGGAAAATGAAAATTAGGAAGTATATTGATTCAACTGAGATCTGTTGAGAAGAAAAGAAGAAATTTATTAGATGAATTGGTAGTAGATCTTAGTTGATTAATGCTTACAAAGAGAAGAATTAAGTGATCTGAGGTAAAGAGGAAGGAAGAAAGAAGTGATGGTGATATATGAAGAATGAAAGGAGGCAAAGGCCAAGAGAGAGCACCGAGCGAACGAAACTCCACAAGTTACACTGGAGATTGTGGAACTTTGTAGAAGCTTTTGTGGTGAAAATTAGCAACTATGAAGTTGTGAGTGAAGTTATGACAAGATTCGATAACAAGACAAGCGAGTATAGACAAGACCAATTCTACCTTATAATCAGATAATGCTAAGTCTTAAAACAGATCATTAAATTACATAGATATAGGAGTTAATTACGGTACTTCAAAAGTTTCTTTAATATGATTATGGCTGCTTTGATACACGATTAAGGTACATGTAAAGAGAAGTTGATCCCCAATCGTGAGACGCAAAGTGAAAAATATGAAAATTTACCAAGTATTTCAGCCATAGTTAAAGTTTTAGAGTTGATCTGCCTAGTTAATTTTCATAGTGTGCTATTGTACAATTTTCCTATCGGCGCAACGGCTGGGATAGGTGCTATTATTAATTATTATGCACGCCTGGGCCAATTGTACGCGCGAGCGCTTTTTTATTCACGCACACTGCTCAGCTTTGTTTTCAATTTTAGTGGGAACTTTTGCAAGTGTTTTTTTGTCTTTCCGGGAGGGCAGAAGAGTTCAGTGATCTATTATATAATTAAGGGAGATGAGTTCTGAGAGCTGGGAGAGGGGTTCGAGCAGCTGTGCGTGGTGAGTTGCATCTCGCTTGTGCAGCGTAATGTGGCCGTTCTTGCCCTCTTGCGTTCCCCCCTTGTTTCCACTCACACGCTTTCACGCCCCCAGGGAGAGAGCCCTAAATATGAGTGATGTCTTTAGTTTATATATATATCTGCTGGCCGCTTCCGGTCGAGTCTCTCCGCGGCATATTCAAGAAAGATCGTATAGATTGTTTTTCTGACTCTGTTTTCAATTAGAGATGAAACACATTTGATATGTACGTCCTGTTTACATCATGTACTAATTGTACATTCATTGTGAGAAGACAACAATAAAATTTGATACTCGAACAATAAAGCTTATATACATTGTCCCCTAATCAAATTAATAGATATATAAATACATGGTTAATTTCATAACAGGAATCTCGCAGACGAACCTGATAACAGTAAGAGTGTGTAGATTTTTATTTCGGTGTCTAGAACCTTTTACCCGTTTATTTTAGTTTTAGTCTTCTTACGCCTCTAATGAAAATATTGTTCATTAACAACACACACACAGTGCTACATTCTCATAATCATACGTTTTTTTATTCTGCCGATGATGATGGGGTTATCAATACGAGTCATCATCATTGCATTCTAATCCATCTGAATCTATTCTACCCCTCTATCTCTATCTAATCCCTTTTCAATGAACTAAAAATGAAAACTTATACCTAAAGCGGTAATAAATTGATTCGTGATTTCTCACCCTTTTTGAATATCTTGCATTATTTTGAGACATTTGAATCCCTCATTTTAATGGATCTACCGATAATTTCTATTCATCAATTTTCGAGAGGTCCATATTACAACGCGTATATGCATTGAACCCCTCGATTAATTTTCACTGTATCGAAAAACAAACCCTTTTCAAAGACCAATAAACGATGAAAATTGATTCAACCGAGAAAATCGTCAGATTTCCCCTTTATGATTTTCTACAAACTCGATCCAACTAGATTGTTATGGGATCTACACAAGAGTTTATCCCTTTCTCTGTCCTTCTAATTCACTCTGCTGATAACGGAATCAACACATCACCAACTGACACTATCCCCTTTTATTTTATTTATTTCATTTTATTTGTCTCACTATGCTACGGTTATCAACCACACAAAACACTCATATTAACTAGAAATTTAAAGTTTAAATTTTGGCGCATAGATGCTTTTTACGATATCCTCGTTTCGATGATTCACAACGTTCCTTACTAATTTTTATTAAGGTTCAAGGTTTCAACTGTGATTTTAGTTCCGAGAACTACCGATATCTGGATTGTCACTATTCCTACTTGATCGCTCCAGTTTACTGATAGATCTAGCTGTTTCAAAAGAGTCAAGTCAAGAAGTCAAAAATAGTCTAGAGCGAGATTTGCATCCGTATGACGGAAATTAATAATTAAATAATTAATTCATTGTTGCCGAATCGCATCCGTAATTTTATACTTTCAGTATATACCACATCCTCATTGGGCCATGCTTATCATATGCTTGCCCAGACATTTGTAATCATTCGAACAATAGCTCCGTGTTACGAAACATGAAAGAGGAGTAATTTGTGATTCGCTTATGTTATTTTGGAATAATGCACCTATTAATCGACCTATATCGACGCAATAGGTTTAAATCATACTTAACACCCGTGCATCACACAATAATGGGAGTGATCGTAATCTGTGGATAAGCTGTTTTCAGTTGGTTCATTAAGGAAGAGGTCTTCTGATAGAGGCGTCAAAGTCACTTGTTGACGCATATAGGTGATATTATTGAGACTAAGAAGTGGAACTTAGGTGTAGAGTCAGTTATATATGAACAATGAGTAGGAAGCTTGGGTTATCTTCGTTTGATAACTTTTTAAATGATCAAAAGCAATATCAAGAAATTGGTCAATCAATTTTACAAAATAGGGCTAATGAAATAGAAACAAGATTACAAGTGTTTCAACAAGCACTGATAACTTTTGGGAAGGAATATAAAGAACAAATCAATGAGAATCCTCATTTCAGAAGTGAGTTTTCTAAGATGTGTAATAGTTTCGGTGTTGATCCTTTAATTATTAGAAGAAATATAGATGATAGTGGTAGTAATACTGGAAATAATACCAATAATCAAACTACTAAATCACAGAATCAAGAAGACCCATCTGAGAAATATTACGAGTTGTCTATTAGAATAATAGAGATTTGTCAAGATACAAAAGATTTGAATGGTGGTATAATATCTACAAGTGAGTTGCAAAGATTGGTTGAATCTACGCATGATTTAAAAGTGGAAGAATCAGATATAACGAAATCGATTGAGCAATTACATCAAATCGGTGATGAATTAACAGTAATAGAAATAGGGTCTAAGAAGTACGTCAAGTCAATCCCACAATCTTTGAACAATGATAGTGTCTTAATCTTACAAACTTGTGATATATTAGGATATGTCACTTTGAATCTCTTGAGAGATAATTTCGGTTGGAGAAAGGCAAGGTGTAAATCAGTATTAGATGATATGGTTTCTAATGGGTTGCTATGGATAGATGATCAGGGTGATGAAGTAGAATACTGGGATTTCTCTTGGATTAATAGATAATTTGCTTTTTTTTATTGGTTAGTTATTCATCTTGGGTCAGGTTAGTTTTATTTGTAAGTTATATACACATATGTACATTCGTATTCAGTTAATTAGACGTTGCACACATTCGAAATACCTGTACTTCTGTTCAACATATATTTTGGCATCTTTGATGTTGCCTATCTTACGATAAAAAAGCCACATCCGAACACCACATATTTTTCAGATACCAATCTACACTATTTATTATCAACGCCTTTTGCCATCCTGATAAGATCAACATGTGTTTTTGTATCTATACTATATACAACTAAGATTGTTCTTCCTCTAAATTACTTCTACAAAGGTTCAGTCAACAATAATCTTTGATTTTGTCTGCTTTTTCAGAAAATTAGAAAACAAATAAATTCACAATGGCTGATGCAGAATACTCTTTAGTTGAAAAAGTTGAACTTCGAATAGCTTTAGCCGATACAGATGAAAAATTCGAAAAATCATTACAATTATACCTGTCTCCTTTGATCCTGAAATTTGCTTCACCACATGCTAAAGTTAGATCTCAAATCTCAAAGATAACGAAATATCTATTGACTAGAATCAATTCTTCTTTGAATGTTCAATTACCTATCGATTCTCTCTTATCTCAAGTGAAAGATCCAAAAGTTCCACAAGATGCAGATCCAACTACTGTACAGTCATATTCTTTACTTTTTATATCTAAGGGTATTACAAGACTGCCAGAAGAAGAACAGAGACAACTTATACCTAAATTGATACAAGGTATTTCAAATGTCAAACCTGTAATTGCAGCAAGACTATTCAACATCTTGTGTAAACTTTTATTCAGCTGGCCAATTCCTGATAGAGCCACAGTTAAACCAGAGGAAATTAGAAAATTGTTGAGATTGGATGAGAATGAAAAAGATGAACATTTCTTAATTGATAAATTTGCTAAATTCATGTTGCTTCAACCTATTCAACCAAATGACGCTGGCGTAATTCCAAGAGTTTTCAGTCTACCAGGTTTGTCTACTGATGATTGTGCATTTTTCACCTATAATGCAGGTGTAACATTTGACGGAGCTACCTTATTGAAATATAAACAAAATATCTTGAGATTTGTAGAATATGGCTGGCATCCAAATCATCTGTTGATAATGATCATCGGCTCTGTAGATTCAAGTTCTGCCGTTTCGGAATTAGCTAACTCCATGCTCAAACGTGATACAATTGATTACGAAGATGCATACATAGTAGATACCTTGATCGAATTATTCCTCGGTGACTTGAGTGTAAGCAGACCTCCAGTTAAACCTCAACTTCAGGAAAGATTAATGAATTACTGTTCTCAAAGTAAAAGAGCTGCATCTTCTCCTCAAGTTGGTAAATTATCATCAATTGGATTGAACTCTGAGTATGGGAAGTTGAAACAAGCTACTATCAAATTCATCAAATGGATAACTACACTTAGTGCTGCGAATGGTGATGAAGATGACGAAAATTCAAAAGAAAGCGTAGAATTAAATGTTTCTATTGCAGCACAATTACGTTCTAACTTACAATCGAGCGATAACAGTAACTCTGGTGAATCCACTGCTAACTCAAACTACCATACTCTTGTTACTCAACGTCAGTATCAATACGAAGCCTTGGGATTGATCTTGAGAAAGGCTCCCCAATTGGAAGATTTATCGTATATTGAGTTTTTATTTGATGCTTTGAGCAATGATGCCGTTGAATTAAGAACAACAATTCAAGAGGCTTTATCTGGATTAACCGTACAATTACCAAAATTGACAGACAAACAAAAATTGAGTCTTTTGGTTTTCTTGAAAGACATTATTACCAATCCAAGTACTGCTCAATTGAATAGTAAAGAAAGAGCTGGATCCATACGTTATATGGCACTTAAATTTGTCAATCATGCATTCTCATTTGATAACGCTGAAGCAAGATTACTATGCATATATTGTTTGAGTGAAAATGACAGTGCAATTACCAAAGAAGAAGCACTAAAGGGATTAGATCCATACTGGTTCAATGTCCTACAAAATTCAGACAATCTCATCAAAAACAAGACTTCTTCATTACAACCAGAAAAGTCTAAGAAACTCAAATTTCCAAGCTTTGATCAATTGGTCAATCGTTTGAATGCAATTAAAATTGATCCAAAGACCTCACCCGATATGAACTTTACAAAAGCTATAGAATTCACATTCCAATGTCTTGTTATGCAAGCTATTGGTGATAAGACTACAGTGGTAACATTAGATCAAGAGTGGAGTGTCAGGTTACAAAAATCTCTTGAATTCGATGATACAGTTAATGATTTATTTATCCAAGAACTTGAAAGATTATCAAAGGAGTTGGGAAATGTTGATTTGGATGGAGATGAAACAATGGCTGCTGATTTTGATGAAGGTTTCAATTCTCTTGAACTGTTCATCAATTTGATTATCAATGAGATCTTACTAACTTCCTCAGCTGGATCCAAGGTTGATAATTTCAATTTATTAATCAAATTACTTTCTTCGAGTTCTGCAGCAACAATAGACAAATTCACAGACACTATAGACTCATTCAAAGCATTACTTACAAATCCTTCTTATGTCTCATCCGAAGAAACACATTTCTCTATTGCAAGACTATTATCATTATTATGCTCTTGCCCATCGGCAACCGAGACTAAGATTATTAATTTGGTCAATTATTTGATCAAGATTGAAGACCCTTTGACTCTTGGATTTGTTGTTTCAAGGGTCATTTTGAACAAGGAGAAAAGATCAAGCGTGTCAACCGATTTATTTGATCAGGTAATAAATGAAATACTCGAGAAATTGAATTCATCATCCACCCTGAAACAAAGGTTATCCATTGATGCATTATCAGAAATGTTTTTATACGGTGCTTTTGGCCCAGTGTTGAAGTTGAGTTCCAAAATTGATGAATATAAATCAAACTTCAAAGCGAAATTAGAACCATTGGTTAAGAAAGGTGATGAAAGAGCAACCCTGGCATATGCATATGTTGGATTATCAGGTAATGAATATCCAAATACTAAAGAAGAAGGTACTGATGAACATGATGGTAACAGTCTTACCCCATTTGAGGAGCTAATTCTTGATAATTATAATGGTAAACAAATTGATTATTTCTTCACAAGTGGTGAAGCATTGACTATTTTAGCAGCCGGTTGGGACTCTAAATTATTGAAGAGAAAATTTGAAGTTGTTAATAAGAATCATGAACTATTGATTCCAACGGATTCAAATCATACGAGATTGAGTGTGATTTTGAAGAAAATACTCAAGTTAAGCAAAGATACCAAACCAGCATTGAGAAAGGCATGTTGTCTTTGGTTACTTTCATTGACTCAATATTGTGGTCACTTATCTCCGATAAAAGAAAACTCTCAAGAAATCCATGTTGCATTTATGAGATTCCTAACTGAAAGAGACGATATAGTTCAAGAAAGTGCATCTCGTGGTTTAAGTATGATCTATGAAATGGGTGATCATGAATTGAAGGATACATTGGTTCATAATTTATTGTTATCATTCACAGACACAAATAAGACTAAGGCATTGAGTTCTGGTCTAATGGATAATGAAACCACATTATTCGAATCTGGTGTTTTGAATACAGGCGATGGTTCAGTATCTACCTATAAGGATATCTTGAGTCTGGCATCTGAAGTTGGTGATCCTGGATTGGTTTATAAGTTCATGTCATTAGCTCAACATTCAGCTTTATGGTCATCGAGAAAAGGTATTGCATTTGGTTTAGGTGCCGTCTTGGCTAAATCTAAATTAGATGAATTACTGACGAAGGACAAGAATTTATCACTAAGGTTGATTCCCAAGTTGTATAGATATAGATTTGATCCAAGTAAATCTGTATCTGATTCTATGAATGAAATCTGGAATACATTGATAAGTGATTCATCAGCTGTTATCACAACAAACTTTGATATAATTTTGAAAGATTTATTAGCATCTATGGGAACGAGAGAATGGAGAATAAGACAAGCAAGTACAACTGCTTTACAAGATTTATTATCTCATCAACCACTTGAACAGTATGAGGATAAATTAGAGCAAATTTGGACTATGAGTTTCAGAGTTATGGATGATATCAAAGATAGTGTCAGAAAAGAAGGAAATTCTTTAACTCGTCATTTGGCCTCTACGATGGTCAAATCCATATCCACTGAGACTGGTTCAATAAAGACTTCACAAAGAGCAAATCATGTTCTTGAGCAACTGATTCCCTTCTTGTTGGGAAATAATGGTTTACTAAACGAGTCAGAAGATGTGAGATCATTTGCATTCAGTACTATAATGAAGCTTTGTAAATCATCAAGTCATTCATTGAAACCATTTATTGGTGAGATGGTAGAACAGATGATTGTTTTGATGTCAACAATTGAACCTCAAATTATAAACTATTTGACTTTGAACGCAGACAAATACAATTTGAAAGCTGAAGATATTGATTCACACCGTTTACAAAACGTTGGTTCCTCACCTATGATGGAAGCTATTGAGAAATTATTAGGTCTATTAGACGATAATCTTATGCAAGATTTCATTACCCATCTTTCAAATGCTATTAAGAAATCAGTTGGGTTACCTTCTAAAGTTGCTGGAAGTAAAGTTATTGTAACTCTTGTTGTTAGGTATATTTTCATATCTAAGGATTATGGTGATAAATTATTGAAGATTTCATCATCTCAAATGAAGGACAAAAACGAAACCATTGCTGCATCTTATGCTACAGCTTGTGGATATTGTTGTAGAATTGCATCTATAAAACAAATCTCCAAATTTGCAGAAAGAGTTGAAAAATACTATTTTGAATCCGGTATCAATAATAATAGCAGTAATGGTTCTGGATCATCTAGTAGTAGGGACGAGAAGATGAAATTTATTTCCGCTGTTGCTACGGAATCCGTTTTCAAATATTCAGGAGATAAATTTGAATCAATGGCATCTGCATTCTTGCCATTGGCATTCATTGCTAAGAATGACTCTAATGAAAAAGTCTTCAAGACATTTGAACGTGCCTGGTCAGATTCTACTGGTGGATCAGGTGCAATCAAGCTATATCTAAGTGAAATCATCCAACTTGTTAAGAAACATATCGGATCTCAAAATTTTGAAGTTCGTCAAGCTTGTGCTAAAAGTATTGTTGAAGCTACTAATAAATTAGGAGGTGGAAGTAATTTGGGTAATAAAGAAACCACTACCGACTTGTTCAAAGTCTTGCTTGAAGCATGTGTTGGTAGATCATGGAAGGGTAAAGAGAATATCTTGGATTCGTTAGTCTCATTATCTTTGAAATCTGAACAATTTTTAGCAGATTCAGAGTTATTAGAATCTATTAGCAAAACTGTCTTAGTTGAAGCAAAAAGAAAGAATAAAGATTATCAAAGACATAGTGTTGTTGCATTGGGTAGATTTGTCAGTACTTTCCCTGAGGGTAATGATGAGTTAGTCCCAACTTACATCGATTTGATTTCCGGTATGATATCTGATGAGTATTATATCGATTCGGATGATGAAGAATCAGATACTAACGATGAAGATTCTATGGATGTTGGTCAACAGAATATGAAGAAAAAGAGAAAATTGAAAGAGATCAACGGTTCATCAAGAGAGAATCTAGAAAAAGAAGAATCCAGACTTGAATTATTGAATAATTTAAGAGGTACTATTTCAATCAATAAAGAATTGAATCATTTTTATACACTTGATTTATTCAATTGCTTAATCGACTCAATCAACAAGATACTCAAGACCGAACGTGTCGTTATTTCCTGGAGGTCTAAGATAGGTGTTTGTGAATCATTAGTTTTAGTCTTTGATAAACTTTCGAAATTGGACTATACTAATATAACTGATAAGGAAACAATATTCCAACAATGTATCAGTGTTTGGGATTTGGTATTTATCACCTGTTGTGGTTCAGATAAGAATTACAGTAATGTTATTCAAAATGTATTGATTCAATTCATCAGATTTACAAAGTCTACGATCACTTTGTTGAAAAAACTCAACACTGGTAATGATACTGACAAAGCAGGTAAAATTGAATTGATTTTGAATGTTATTGAAGAGATTCAAAATGCTAAAGTCTCTCCTATCGTTAATACGGAAATCTTGGTCAACTTCAATAGTTGAATTTTACATAACTCCAAAAAATAATTAGAATGAGTTTGTATTCAAAAGATACATACTTTTATACATCAAAATTAAAGAAAAAAAAATATAAAAAAAAGAAAAAAAAATCAAAACAAAATAAATAAGCTACAACAATATAACATCTATCATGTATACACAACATATCATAAAAGAGACTATATCTAATTACCACCTCTTAATCTTAAGACCAAATGGAGTGTGGATTCTTTTTGAATGTTGTAGTCAGCTAATGTTCTACCATCTTCTAATTGCTTACCAGCGAAAATCAATCTTTGTTGATCAGGTGGAATACCTTCTTTGTCTTGAATTTTGGATTTGACATTGTCAATTGTATCGGATGATTCAACTTCAAGAGTGATAGTTTTACCAGTTAAAGTTTTGACGAAGATTTGCATACCACCTCTCAATCTTAAGACCAAATGGAGAGTGGATTCCTTTTGGATGTTGTAGTCAGCTAATGTTCTACCATCTTCTAATTGCTTACCAGCAAAAATCAATCTTTGTTGATCAGGTGGGATACCTTCCTTATCTTGAATTTTAGATTTGACATTGTCAATTGTGTCTGAGGATTCAACTTCTAATGTAATGGTCTTACCAGTAAGTGTCTTAACGAAAATTTGCATACCACCTCTTAATCTTAAGACCAAATGGAGTGTGGATTCTTTTTGAATGTTGTAGTCAGCTAAAGTTCTACCGTCTTCTAATTGCTTACCAGCGAAGATAAGTCTTTGTTGATCAGGTGGGATACCTTCTTTGTCTTGGATCTTAGACTTCACGTTATCAATAGTATCTGATGATTCAACTTCTAATGTAATGGTCTTACCAGTTAAGGTTTTGACGAAGATTTGCATACCACCTCTTAATCTCAAAACCAAATGGAGTGTGGATTCTTTTTGGATGTTGTAGTCAGCCAATGTTCTACCATCTTCTAATTGTTTACCAGCGAAGATAAGTCTTTGTTGGTCAGGTGGGATACCTTCCTTATCTTGAATTTTGGATTTAACGTTATCAATTGTGTCAGAAGATTCGACTTCTAATGTAATGGTCTTACCAGTTAAGGTTTTAACGAAGATTTGCATACCACCTCTTAATCTTAAGACCAAATGGAGTGTGGATTCTTTTTGAATGTTGTAGTCAGCTAATGTTCTACCATCTTCTAATTGTTTACCAGCGAAGATAAGTCTTTGTTGGTCAGGTGGGATACCTTCCTTATCTTGAATTTTGGATTTAACGTTATCAATTGTGTCAGAAGATTCGACTTCTAATGTAATGGTCTTACCAGTTAAGGTTTTAACGAAGATTTGCATACCACCTCTTAATCTTAAGACCAAATGGAGTGTGGATTCTTTTTGAATGTTGTAGTCAGCTAATGTTCTACCATCTTCTAATTGCTTACCAGCGAAGATAAGTCTTTGTTGATCAGGTGGGATACCTTCTTTATCTTGAATCTTAGACTTCACGTTATCGATTGTATCGGATGATTCAACTTCTAAAGTGATAGTCTTACCAGTAAGTGTCTTAACGAAAATTTGCATTGTGAGAGTATATTAAATAGATTAATAAATAAACAATTGATTGATTAATTGAATGATTGATGGAAAAAGTGAAAAGTATGGAAAGATTGTGAATCAGTTTATGGATTTCTGTTCTTATTTATACCAGGGTGGCAAAGGGGGGCAAGCCAGTTCAAATGCAGGGAATTTGAGAGATTTACACAGAAAAAAGAAACGCCGCCGCTCGCCGCCTGGCCAGCTGATCACCGCCACTTTTTTGTTTTGGTGGGTGTTTATTTCTTTTTTCTTTTTGTGTTTTCTGTTCTCTTTACTTTACTTGATATTGTTATTACTTGCTCAATTGCCCAGTATTATACTCCTAAAAGAGACCAAACTCATATACACCGACAATATTACAGAATATAGAAACACAATCCACAGAAAAAACACGAGTCTTCTTGTTTCTCTGGCTTTCTTTCTCAAAGCGGCAGCGCGAGAGTTGCCTAATCGGGTAATCTGACTCAGATTTATCGTTTATTGGGAAATAAAAAGAAACATTCACAATCAAAAACATGTTAATTCGTGTTTAAAAATACCTGATTTGAGTGAATTTATGGATTTATGTATGGTGGAGTATTGTTTAAAGGGCATTGAGTGGGTTATGATGGCAATGTTGTGAGAATCACTTGTAATTGTTGTATATTTGTATCCACTCATAGTTGAATGTCTGCAATGCTATACAATCGATAAGCCATCGAGCGATAAGAGAGTATATACGAGGCGGGTGGGTTATTTTATATCATATATATTAAAATTTAATTATATTGAATCATATTATTAAAAAGGTTACATAAATTAAGAGTATGCTATTAAGTATCGTATAGTAACGAGGTAAATGCAATGAAAAGAATTAAGTAAAATAAATTAAGAAAATTGAGTAGAATAAATATGTCATTTCATTATGAATAACCAGTATTACTCCTTTGAGCTGCTTCAGCTTTCTTCTCTTCTTGTTCAACTAATAGCTTGAATGGATTAGAATCAGAGAGTAAAGCAGATGGAGAAGTTGGGGTATTGAAATTAGGAAGTTGTTTCTTTGGAGTACTATTCATTGAAACAGTCTTTATAGATAAAGGTGATGATGATACACTCAATGGGTATTGCCTATTATTTGTATCATTATTTTCAGACTCTAGATCAGTATTGACGGATAAAGGTAATGTTGGTCTTTTGGAGTTTAACGAGAGACTTCTTAGTATCATTGTATTTGAATAATGTATTCCGTTATTGTTATTATTCTTATTACTGTCTGCTCTTTTCTGTGGTGAAGTGCTATTACTGAAAGATTTCATTAACTTTGATGTAACACTATTCGTATTCCTATTCAGGTCTCCTTCAGTTTCTTCTTCTTCAAGTAATGTAGTCAACCCATTGTTACTATCACTTCTGCCTAACTTACTTGAATTCCTCGGAATACTGGATCCAATATTACCATTACCATGACTACGGTTCAATGGCGAAAGTGGTCTATTCCCATTATCTTCCTCATCACTACTACTTGAATCTATCGCATTCAATGACCCAAATAACTGTGATCTATTGATCTCTAAACTTTTAACTGATCTTTGAGGAATTTGAAAATTCAAACTATTATCAACAACATCAATCTCTTCTCGTTGTCGATCTAAAGCATCAAAACTATGATTCTTAGATAATCTATTTGTGTCATGAAACCCAGGTATAGACATCTGAGAACGAAGTACATGAAATTCCACTCTTTTCTGTTTCAACAATTCATCATCTTCTAATAATTCCAAGATTGACATGGATTTATGGTTTATATTTGTGATTTGTTTATGAACTTCTGGGTTTTTAGAAACGACTAATTGATAATCTTTCATCACTAATAGAAAGGATTTGATTGATTTACACCATTCAACAAATTCTAATGACCCAACTTGTAATACAAAATGAATAATAGTCAAACTCTTTAGTACACTTCTGTAATCTTTATACTTGTTTGAATTCTTCAACCTTTTAGCTAGCACTTTCGTGATTATCTTCAGATCATTGGAATCATGCGATAAAATAGCCAATTGATTTAATTCTGTCCCCGTTGGACCCCATGAATCATTATGCGTGCTTTCTTTGATCAATTTCTCTGTATTTGCAAATGATGACGATGATGATTTCTTAAGCTTTAAGCTCACTCGCCTATGCATGATTGTTTGTTATATAGACTGATCTATACGTATATTTTGATTCACAGAGTACACTTGGTTCATGTACTCATATACCTTAAACTTGTTATCGATTTAAATGATTTCAACCAGTGAATAAATCAATAAAATTGCCTCCTTTCTATCAAATCAAATCAAATCAAACCTAACCTAAAACGTAGCCGGTTTTTAATCTGTATGTTTGCCTTGCCTACCTTATTTAAGAGACTACAATACTGCTACCAAAGCTCTTAATTCCGGAACTAGTAAACGTGTCAGTAATAAGTATACACAACTGATATACCTTCATAAAAGATACAAGTATGGTATTTGTATATGTTGCCGTTCTTATCCCATATATGCATCTCTTATAATTTAAAAATTTAACTTAAAAACGCCAAACGCCGAAAATTTCGCTAAATTGCCGATCTTTTCTCTTAGTAATTAAAATTATTCATATTATTGATATTATTGTTACACAGGTTTATTTCTATTTATACACTATTTAGTTAAAGTGTGTCTTAAGATACTACCATCGGAATACACACATACAATCTCCTTACCATTATTGGTGAAAGTAGAATCAATAGCGTGATCATTAACAGATACGGAACAGACAGAATCTTTCCAAGTCTTTGATTTTTTCAAATATCTTGATAAATTCTTACCGGTAAAACAAAGTGTTGTTGAATCATCAATACTTATAATTTTTTCAGATTCTGAGTCTAAGGTCCATGACGCAGGAACAACACTCTTACGTAGATCATATACTGATAATGTTTTTTCAAAAATTACAAATAATGAATAACCATTATTGGCAAACTTGATAGATTGTATAATACTACCTTGTTCAACAGAAGGTAAAGTTGAAACTAAAGTTCCTTGAGATATTTCGTAGATATAGATATTGTTATCATCCGAACCACCACCTATAGCTATCAGATTACCATCAGGATGGATACTTGTACATTGAACATCGCTAGAAATTGGGGTTGACTCAAAGACAATTTTTCTCTCCAATGAATCTAAGATCAGATAAGAACCATTTGATTTTATCAAAAAAAGTAAATTCAAATCGGTATCAGGATGTACTAAAATTTGCGTAATCTTATCTGTTTCTTTATTATCGATAACCAATTGGAAAATTTCTTCTTCGTTTATGTAAACTTCACCTGTTTCTAATACAATGTAAAATTCATTATCTGTAATGAAGAAACTTGTAATTGAGGATTTGTAGTTTATTTCTTTGACCAGTTTCAATTCTTCTGAGATTATGTCAAAGACAACGGCAGTGGTAGAGTTTTCGCCTTTTACAGCTATCAATCGACTACCATCTGATGATAATTTGATCTTATTACTTGCAATATCTTGTATATCATTTTTCAATTGGATACTTGAATCCAATTTAATTTCATCAGTAGGTTGGAAAGGCAGAGGATACTTGGTTGATTTATGTAATTGAAACAATTTCGCCTGTGATTCACTGATTCTTTCTGAATAAACTGAGAAATCTTCATCATTAGCTGGTTGAACACTCTCTTCTTCTTCTTCATCATCATCTTCTTTTCCTTCTTGTATATCACCATTACCTATACTTATAGCCAATTGTTGTAATGCATTTCTAGCCTCATCTCTTTCCTTAACGGCTTTTGCAGCTACTCTAACTGCTGCATCGTGTTTATACAACGCTAGACTCAACTCTTGCTTTGATTCAAGCAATTGTTTACGTAACTGAAATACTTCCAATGCAAGAGCATCCCATTCTTGTTGCAACGAAGAAAGTAAAGATGGGATTGAAGTATTGGCAGAATTCGTGGATCGAAGAGAAGACAAACCAATTTCGTTAACTGCGTCTAGTTGAATCGGAATGATCTCTTCTATTGACAATGGTTCATTAGATATTGGATCTTCGTTGTTGTCAATGATGTACTCTTCTAATAATTTTCTTTCAAATACCCTGTGACTTCTTGGAGACAAAACGGGCACTTTTGCCGGCGCACCTGAAATTGAGCAGAACATACTTTGTGTGAGTAACCTTGTATATACCCTTACCCTTACCAGTATAACCACCACTACCACTCTAACCACCACTTTAACTACCTTCACTCACTAACTTAACCTAACTCGTAAAATCTTCACGCCAAAATCTAGACCCCCTAAAACCCCGTGCACCACACCCGTGCACACCGCCGCAAGCTAAAAGCCAGCTGGTGAAATTTGAAGTTAAAACAGGGACATAATTAATTTTTGTAGGAGGTTAAGGTTTATGCAATACGTATATGATTTGATTGGTATTGTCTCGTCTAGTCTTGTGCTTCAATTTCACACATCAACTTGATCCACTAGCTGCCTCAGAAGAGTAGTCGTTACAGTGAGACAGATACACATTGCTTGTGCATTTTGCTTTGCTACAGACCCATATATTTTCACAATAGTTGACAGTGTGTTCTCACCCTAGCAAATTATATAATCTGGCACGCAGAAGGCAGAGTTTACGAGTGGCAGGATAGAATTTTTTCCATATTTATCGCAGATATTTAACCCCGAAGGTAGATAAAGTGAAGAAGGGATAGAGATCGTATGGAAGAGTTTAGTGATAAGTCCCTTAGTGAATTAGAGGAACAAATGAGTTCCTCCGAATCTTCATTAGACGCTCAAAATGTTATGAATCATAGAAAGGATATAATCGATAAGAGTAATAACACCGGTAAATACTATTTTAACGAAGCAACTTCAAAAGGGACTAGTTACCGTTATTTTGGTAATGATGGTGAAGAAGAGGAAGAAGAAGAAGAAGAGTTTGGAGAAGGAGGGGAAAAGAAATATACAGATATCGTTTCTTTACTATTGTGGTTATTATATGCTATATTCCCATTATTATTGTTAATTTACCTCTTTCTTTCATATACAATGGGAAATCTCTTTGGTTCAATAAGTTTATTCCAAAGTTCAAATATGGTGAATAATTTTTATAAACCTGATTTACCATCTGGTTATAGATCTGAGACTGGTAATTATGATGATTATAGAATTGAATTTTATGATCTTGAAGATTATTCAGCTACAGGTGATGGTTGGAATCATGATCAAAGGGTATTATTTTGTGTCCCATTGAGAGATGCTGCTAATCATTTACCAATGTTCTTTGGTAATATGATGAATTTAACTTATCCACATAATTTGATCGATTTAGCGTTTTTAATCTCAGATACAACAGATACAACTATACGAGATTTGAAAAGACATTTAAAAGAAATTCAATCCGATCCTGATGAAAATATGCATTTTGGTAGAATTAATATCTATGAAAAGGATTTTGGTCAAATTATAGGTCAATCATTTAGTGATCGTCATGGATTTGCAGCTCAGGGTCCAAGACGTAAATTAATGGCAATTGCAAGAAATTGGTTATTATCAACAACTCTTAGACCCGATCATGCTTGGGTTTATTGGAGAGATGCTGATGTTGAAACAGTGCCTGCTACCATTATTGAAGATTTAATGCATCATGATAAAGATGTTATTGTACCAAATATTTGGAGACCTTTACCAGATTGGTTAGGTAATGAACAACCATATGATTTAAATTCTTGGCAAGAAAGTGTTGGTGGTTTAGAATTAGCTGAAAAATTAGACGAAGATGCAGTTATTGTGGAGGGTTATCCAGAATATGCAACTTGGAGACCTCATTTAGCTTATCTTCGAGATGCACATGGTGATCCAGAAGTTGAAATGGAATTAGATGGTATTGGAGGTGTTTCAATTTTATCTAAGGGTAAAGTATTCAAACATGGTGCAATGTTTCCTGCTTTTTCATATCAAAAACATGCAGAAACTGAAGGTTTTGGTAAACTTTGTAAAACTATGAATTTTTCAGTTGTTGGATTACCTCATTATACAATATGGCATATTTATGAACCATCTGCTGATGATATTAAACATATGAAATGGATGGCTGAAGAAGAGAAACAAAAATTAGAAAGGGCAAAAGTTCAGAAATTTTATGATAGAATTTGGAAAAAGGCATTTGAAGAAGTTAATTCAGATTGGAGGAAATTGAAATTTGATGTTTTCAAGAATTCAGATACTCGTAGATCTGTTGATATCGATTGGAGTGAAGTCGATGAGTATTTATCAGAGATGAAAGTGGAAGATGAAGATGAGGAAGACGATAGTCTTGATGAAGATGATGGTAATTATAATCCACATGATGATGTAGATTCTGGTAAATTAGATGATGTCTTAAAAAGAGCTCAAAAGATGGAAAAGACTTTGTATAACAAATTGAAAAGTCCATCTTTATCTCCATTCCCAGACACACAACCTTCTGTATTGAGAAAGATGAAACACGGCAAAGAATACGTTTTGAAAGAAGAAACATACGGAAATTATCCATTGAATGAGTACATATATGGTAGAAACAGTAAGAATTTCCAATTTGTTAAATTCGATAAAGATGATGATGTTATTAATTCTCAGCAGAATAGAGGTGATGGTAACAGTCATAATAATAATCTTGATTCCAATGGACATCATTCTAATGATGACGATGCTGATTATTCAGAGTACGACGAGGATGAATCCGATTACGATTTGCTTTCTGAGGACGGAGATTTAGAGTCAATGGGAGAATTAGACAGGATCCAGAAGGAGTCGCAGAGGATTATTGAAGAGCAACAGAGGTTGAAGAACGAGCGTGAGGAGTTTATGAAGAATGAGGCTGAAAAGAGGGCAAGAAGACAGGTTCAATTACAAGAACAAGTGAAAGAAGCAGAGAGGATGAAAGAAGAAGAGTTTAATAAATTGAAAGAAATAGCAGAATTGAAGAAACGTAAGAGGTTGATTATTAAAGAACGTAAAGAAAAGAAAGAAGCTGAAATACGTAGAAAGAATAATGCTATTGCTATTGAAAAAGAACTTCAAAGAAAAAAATTACAACAAAGGAATTAATTTACATATATATATATACGATAATAATAATAAAATAATATAAAATAATATAAAATATTAAATCAAACTTTATAAACAAACTAAACTAAATTTTCAAATAATTTTAATTTTATGACTTTTCCTTTTCTTCTTCTATTTCTTTAACCAAAAATTTTCTCCATAATTCACCTGCTTCCACAATAATATTCTCAATATCACGACTTGTCTTTCTTGGTATATGATCGTTGTTCTTCAAGAAAGATACACTCACAGATGAAGTACTTGGTGTTGATGAGACTTCATTGTGATGTATAGTTGTGGTGGTATTAGTCTTGGTGGTTGTATCAGTTGGACCAGGTTCACCACCAATAGTTAAATTTGATAATTTTGAATCTAAATTATCGATATTTGAAGATATACTTGGTCTTATTGGTGTTAATGAACCTGATATATTTGATAATGTATATATCATTGAATCTTCAGTAGTTGATGGTGTAATAGGTAATGATTGCTTTTCAGGTGATGGTGTTGTTGTTGTTGTTGTTGATTTCCCATTACCATTATGATGAATTAATTTTGATTTATTAATTGTTTCTTTGACTTCATTTTCAAGACCAGCTTGAAATCCTTCAATTTTTTGAGAACTTATTCTATTCAAAAATTCTTTTATTTCACTTTGTTCTAATTCTAATAATGCAAATTCTTTTGATTTTAAAAAAGCAATTGCAACAAAAATGAATTCAAAATGAGGATTAAGCCTTGAAAATGGTAAATCTTTTAATTTTTTGTCATATTCTTCATCTTCATCATCTTCTTCTATGGGGTTTTCATTTTGTGTATGTATTGATGATTTTCTTATCGATACACAATCAATAAGAGTCTTAATACTTGAATTTCTTCTATTTGATCTTTTAACATCAGTAGTAATATTACTGTTATCATATGAAGAACACCAAAATATATCAGTACCTAAACATCTTAAATTTTCTTCATCAATTTCTAAATCCAATTTTTGTAAATCGATATCTTTTATAGTATTTGAAGGTCTCCAACCTAATAACATATCCCAAACTCTACCTCTATCATATCTTGACCAAGATTTAGCACCACACCATTTAACCCACCAAGTAATCCATTCACCTTTATTTGATTTTGCATTCAGACAATTTTCATCTGATAAATATTGAGATAATTCAGGAAGACATTTACGTAAACAATAGAGGAAAAATGAAAATCTATCATCTATTGATCCTCCAAAGATAGGTATATCATCTGATTTTGAAGATGAATTATCTGAAGATACAGTTTCAGATGGTGGTGGTGGTGGTGGTGTTGATGATGATGAGGATGATGATGAATCGGATGGCGAGTGAGATAAATTTTGAGAATAAGATAATGAACTTGGAGGGATATCTATAACAGAATCAGATGTAGTACCAGTTGTACTACTATTATCAGATACAGGTTCAGGGGTATGAAGAATGACTAATAACAATCTTTCATAAACTTCGGCAAAAGTCATTGGTTTAAATGGATTTGATTGATTTATAGTATTAGTTGTAGATTCAGTAGAAGATGATTGTAAAGATGATGAATTGAAAGGGTTATCATTACAACTACCAGTAGTTGAAGAATTTGAATCACCATCAAATAAATTGTATGAATGATTTGGATGATATCTTTCAAATGAGTTATCATGTAAATTTCTTAATTTTGTACCATTTTTAGCAATATCATCATAACCACATAAAACAAAATTTGAATTTGGTAAAGGTGGTAACCATTCGGCTAAACCTATAGCAACCCAAGTTAAACCTGTATTATAATTGATAAGAGTACCCCATTTTTTCAAGAATTTCAAAATTGCACGTTCAATTGTATCGAATAATTGTTTTTGAATTTCAAATAATTTATCTAATTCTGGATCTTGTAATGATTTTTCATTATCGTTATCGTTATCATTTTTATTATTATTCATTTTATAACTATTATAACCTTTTCTCAAATATTTCCTAAAATCGAATCTAATTTTATCAATAATTTCATCCTCATTGTTATTCAAATCATCAAAAGTTTCTTCATCTGGTGTAATATAAGGATTTAAGACATAAGGATGATATTTTAACAATACAGGCCATATGGTAGCACGAAGATAAGGAGGTAAACCACGTTGTCTTGAAATCATGGCTAAACCATTGATATTTTTAGTTATCAAGAAATGATGACAAAGATCTATTAATTCAGGAACATCAGTTATAGGTGATTTCCCTTTGTATTTGAAACCATTAAATTTTGAAGTTGTCTTTATAACTGATGAAGTAATTGAAGATTCTTCAAATGATTTCGTTTTGGTGTTAGAATCTGTAATTGTATTTGTATCAGTAATGGTACTAGTCTCATTACTATTCATTTCAATACCAATAGGTATAGAATTATCAAATCGTATAGCTTGTAATGACATATTTAGCTATTGTATTGTAATGTATTGTAACGTATATGGTATATGGTATATGGTATATGGTAAATTGATCGAATTTATCAAAATTGAATTATGAAAAGACAAGATTGAATTAATTCATATTTGTAGATTGAATTGGGAATTGAAATAGTATCTTGAATTTATATGAATAATGAAATAAAATGAGTGAAATATCTTCTTTCTTTCTTTCTTTCTTTATCTGTTCTGAAAATTTCTAAAAATTTATTAAAAATTTCGGAATTCAAAGGTAAAGAAAAAGAGAAAAGGCAAGTCAGATTTAGTAATAAGACAGTCTGATCAATCAAGAGCAACAAGGGGGATATAAGGAGTTGAAACAAGTCACCTTAAAGCAAGACACCTTAAAGCGATAGATGGAGAGACAAGAAGAGAAGAAGAAAGGCAAATAACTAAGGTACCAACCAAACTTTCTTATTAGTTAAAAAATGACTCCACAGCTCTCAAATTTCTACGAACCAAGAAATAATTTTTATTTTTTCTCACTGGATCAGTTTTGTTATTTGGTTTTATCTATTTAGGTTCGTGTGACCTTCTTTGGTTTGTTAATTATTTGATTATTTTCACTAATTATAGGAGTTAATAAATACCGGTTTGAGTCTGGGTATGGGGAGGGTAGTGTAATATGGTAACTAGACTAAACTAACGTGGAGAAAGGGATAACAGTATGTAAAACAAGGGATCAGCCACAGAAAGGGATAACTTTAGTCGTGTGAATGAATAAATTAAACCCAATTCGGATTTCCGCGGATTTACCGAGGAATATTAAAACATTTTAAAATTGTTGTGATAAGTTTATTATAATTAAGATTATAAGTTATATATAAACATTAATTCATGCCGTTGAGGATGCAATAAAAAGCAAGTAAGTAAGTAATGCAAGTCTGATTGACTTGATAGTAATGTACATATACACAGGCCCAGTTTGTGGTATTTTTAAGTTGGTTTGGTTTGGTTTGGTATTTTAAGTGAGTAATTTCCTAATAATGACAATATGCGAAATAAGTAGTAAGTGAGTAGTAAGTTTTTTTTTTTTTGTTTTTAATAAGTGAAGTAAGTCAGGTTGAGTGACTACAGGCAGACAAGTTGAGTGTCTTAATGCCAGTGTATATGCGAAATAAGGTGGTTTTTTGATTTAATTCAATAAATCAATACCTTCAAATAAATCAAAAATTCTTTGATTTGGGTTGTTAATATAATCATTGTCGACAATATTAACTAAATAATAATCATCATAAATGTTTTGTAACAAAGATTGAGACTTAGAGGATTCAGTATCCGATAAGAAAATCTTATTCCATTCTTCTAAAATTCTAAAAGCTTCATCTTTCCAAGCTATAAAACTGATCAATTCAACAATTGTAGGTTGAATGATTTCCTTTCCGGGGAACACCCCCCATGTTACAGCGTTTATATCTGAATTCTTTGTATTTGTTAATAAATCACCTTTAGCATTAACTGCATGATATGATAAGATATTATAATTTTCAGCTGGATTGATTTCATTTTCAATTTTATTGATTATAATAGACAAATATTTTGATGGGATTAAGAATTCCAAATACTGTTTTTGATAGATTAATCCATTGATTGGACCCCAACCAAAAGTTTTATCAGTTGATTTAATACCATTAATACTAGGTTGAGAATTAATAGTCAATATCCCCTTGGAATTTAAGTGAAGTAAATCATTTTTAATAATTGAAATTTCTTCAGTGATTTTACCATCTGACCAAGGCAAACATTGTAAATTACCATTGATATAATTGATAAACAAAGTGGATAAATCATTCAAAGTTTCAGGTTTCCCCCACATTTCAATGATTTTCTTTGGTGAATGTCTAATCATTTCAAAATCACAATTATCAATTGAATTAAAAGCAGGAGATCTTGAATCCCCCCATCTTCCATTGGGGAATTCATCCCAATTAGAAGTTCTTTGAATATATGTGAATTTTCTATTTTGCCAAAAGATTGGTCTAATATTTTCATTACATCTATTTGGATTAAGGGATTTTCTCCATGGTTTAACATAATTTTCTAAATTATAATTGGTTAAATTTCTTTCAATATTTGAACTTATAAGATTTAAACCTTCTAATATCATAATTGTTGATTTTTCAAGATTCATTGTATAAAAATGTAAATGATTAACACATTTTGATTTTAATAATTTATAACATAATTCAATCATTAATTTAGTACCAATTTCACGTACTTTTGAATCATCATCTTTAATTGGATCTAAAAGATCGTGGAAATGTTGTGGGATATTAATTTCAGACCAACTTGCACGTCTTATAAATGAAGCATAAGTTGAAATTGGCATAATTCCTGGGATAATAGGTAAATTAATACCATATTCTTTACAATCTTTACACCATTGAATAAATAAATCAACATCGTAAAACATTTGTGTAACTATGAAATCACCACCTGCATCTTGTTTTTCCTTTAAGTATTGTAAAACTTTCTTAGGATCTTTCTCCTCGGGGACACCTTCAGGATAAGCAGCAATACCTATATTAAAATGATTACCATATTTTGATTTGATATAACGAATTAAATCCTTGGCATAATGGAAATCACCAGTTGATTTAGAACCATCTAATGGTGGATCACCTCTAAGGGCCAAAATATTTTGACAACCACTTTTGTAAGCATTCTCTAAAGCTTGATCTATTATATCAATTGACATATTGGTACAAGTTAAATGCATACAAGTTTCTAAACCCAAGACGGTTTGAGTAGTATTAACCATTTCAGTAGTCAAAGTACCTAATCGACCACCTGCATTCCATGTGATATCGATGAATAAAGGATTTAAATCGTACATTCTATCCATACGATCGTATAAATTTTGAACTCCTTGAGAAGTCTTTGGAGTAAAGAATTCGAATGAAAATGTTGGAGTATCATTTTCATTTGAATGAGCAGCTAATAATTTATCAGTGATTTTCATTATTGAATTGACTCACTTAATTGAGTAATACCAATAGTAAGTAATTAACTAATGAACCAAAAGCAAAACAATCACAAAGTGAAAAGTTCAATGATTCATTCACTTTTCTTTCTTTTTCCCAACAAAGAAAAAAAAAAAAAATTTCAAAAATTTCAATGAGAAAATGGGAGGGTGTTTAGTGGTATGGTTTTAGTCAAGTGAGTCATTGGCTGATTCACTTAACTATTATTACTATACCGTACCGTAATATAACTAACTACCGTACTATCACTATCACCATTACCATTACTATTACTAACTACCAACTATTCCAATATAACTAACTAACTAACTACTAACTAACTCTTATCTACTATACTATACTATAGGGCTATAACAAACAGAGCCATGTGATTTTACTAAAGTCTTTCGGGGTTTGAGAATTTGATTAAACGAGCTGAACGAGGGGAATTTAATAAGGCGGTGTTCTTTTGGTCGTTAAGTTTTCTCAGTTGGGTAATGACTCATTTTTTTTTTTTAGTTTATTGATTGACTAGGTGAGAAATGGGCACGTGGAATACACGTGATCTAACACGTGACACTAATGACACGTGACTTTATCACATTGTGAGGCTTTATTCCCGATTAGGTAATTTTACATAATAAATAAATTTAATTTAAATATTTTTTTTTCTCTTTCCCTTCATGGAAAATTTTTTAGAATATTAGTACTTGATTGATTGTCTTACTTGATTTGTTTTATTATTATATTAGTTTGTTTAGTTATTGTATTACAACATAATGTCGTCATCAGAGTCAGAAGATATACAGGAGACCCCTGTTCTTTCAGTGAAAGAAAAGAAGGAAAAAAAGGAAAAGAAGGACAAGAAGGACAAGAAGGAAAAGAAGGAAAAGAAAGATAAAAAAGATAAGAACAAGAAGAGAAAATCTGATGATGATTTAGAAGAAATTGAGATCAATTTAGATGAATCTGTTCCTTTATCTAAAAAAGAACAAAGATTGTTAAAGAAAGGTAAAATAACAAAAGAAGAATTAGAAAAAAAGAAATCATCAGATGTTAAACCTGTTGAACCCACAAAAACAACTACTACTAATACTACAGAGAAGAAAGAAGAAAAGGAAAAATCTAAGTTTGGTGTTTGGATAGGTAATTTATCATTTGATACAACAAGAGAAGAATTAATGCAATTTCTTATAACCAAGACATCTCAATTACCTGATTATAATAAAGAAAATACAACAGATACAGAAACACAATGTTCAGTAAAGGAAAAAGAAATTATAAGATTTAATCTTCCAAAGGACAAGACTAAGATAAAAGGTTTTGCATATGTTGATTTTATTTCACCAAATCATGTTAAATCTGCTATTTCATTAAGTGAATTGGAATTAAACGGTAGAAAATTATTAATCAAAGATGCTCATTCATTCGAAGGAAGACCAGAAAGAGATTCCGTTGGTAAACCCCTTTCCAAAAACCCACCTTCACGTATCCTTTTTGTAGGTAACTTATCATTCGATACCACCGACTCACTTTTAGAAGATCATTTCAGACACTGTGGTGAAATTGTTAAAATTAGAATGGCTACTTTTGAAGATAGTGGGAAATGTAAAGGTTTTGCATTCATTGATTTCAAAGATGAAGTTGGTCCAACTAATGCATTAAAGGATAAATTATGTAGAAAGATGACTAATAGACCTTTGAGATTGGAGTATGGTGAAGATAGATCTAATAGAAGAGTCATTACTAGAAAACCTAACCTTGATATGAACGAAACAACCACAACCACAACCACAACCACTAATGAACCAAAACCAAAACCAATAGAACAAAGACAACAGGGAAGAGAAAGATCAAATGGGTTCCAAGAAAAACAAAGCTACCAAAAGAGATCTTATCAATCTGATCACACTGATAAATCCAATTTTAGTAATAACAAGAGATTGAAATCTTCAATTGCTTTAGCTACTGCTCAAAGACAAAGTCCTGCTATTGTCAAATCAACTGGTAAAAAAATCACCTTTAATTGAGTATATATATATCTATTTATTTATTTATTTATTTAATCAATCATACCACATTTTAATCAATTCTTCAGATACTGAACTTGGTGTAAGTACTCCAAGATCTGTAATCAATGCAGTTATATATTCATGCGGCGTAAAATCAACATGATGATTATAATCTAATCCTGTTTCTAAATCTGTTGTAAAATGTCTACTCTTTTTACCCTCTGGTAAATCATCAGGTGCTAAGGGGAACATACGAACAAATTTATGACTTTCTGAAACAACATACAATGGTTTATTCGCATTCTTAGCTAATACTCCAATTTGATATGATCCAATATGATTAATTATACCTCCACTTTCACTTACTCCCTCTGCTCCCATAAATACTTTATCAACTTTATTTATAACGTATCCAACTTCTGAATCACTTATCAATGCACATGGTATACCTAATTCTCTCAATGCTCTTACCATCTTTATACCATCACTACTTGGTCTAGCTTCAGTACAATATACTCTAAACCTTACGAATTCTTTAGCTGCATATGCTAATAAATTTAATACTACACGTGAATATGAATGAATTAATACAATATCATCATCTCTAATGAAAGGATGTCCGATCTTAGATATCATATCTCTACTTTCTTTAGCCCTTTGTAAAAACAACTGTCCATTCTCAACTAAATGTTTCCTACATGATTCCCAATCAGAATATAAATGTGTATTACGAAATACAAATCTTGTAAATAAATCACATCCCGCACTCAATGAAATAGCATTTGGAATAGATGTCTTCAAATGTTCAGTGGCATTCGATAATAACCTCGTCAGCTCAGAGGATGTAGATGGTTGCTTCACCCTTATCATCGTAAGTAATGCCTCAATCGCAGCTACTGGCATAGTAATCTCTGGATCATCTTCTAAAAACTTGAAATAACAAGCTTTGATATCAAAATCGTCTTTTTAATTCGTTAGTTTCACTCATTTTACTCAAATCATTAACTAACACACTAACTTACCTGAAGTGGACATCTTTGTTTCTATATACTTTCAAATACCTTCTAGTAACAACTACAAACTAAGTATTCAATTCATCAATCATCAAATAGTCATAGAAGAAATATGAAGAAAAAATTGAAAAAGAAACCGACGCGTCTATTTTGGATTTTCCCAGATTTGAACTTTATTTATTTCACTATTTCAATGGTTTCCATGTAACTTTTGATGTTTCTTGATATATTTTGTTAAGGTAGGTGGATAAGTTAAGTATGCTGACGGTGAATCTGAACCGTAGTGTGTATAGCACTAACTTACTGACCAGAGGAACTTTGAAATCATCGTTTAAAATAACGAAGTTTCCTATTTTTCAAAGATTCAAGTCAACATTCACATCAGATATTTCTAAGATCCCAGCTTCAAAAGTACGAAATATAGGGATTATAGCTCACATCGATGCCGGGAAGACTACTACAACAGAGAGAATGATCTACTACTCTGGATTGTCCTCTCATATCGGTAATGTCGATGAAGGTGATACAGTAACTGATTATTTAACCCAGGAAAGAGATCGTGGTATTACAATTCAAAGTGCTGCTGTTACTATACCTTGGAATAAACACAGGATTAATATCCTTGATACCCCAGGCCATGCGGATTTCACATTCGAAGTTATCAGATCTTTAAGAGTCCTTGATGGTGCTGTCACTATCCTTGATGCCGTTGCTGGTGTGGAAGCTCAGACTGAAAAAGTTTGGAAACAAGCTAAAGATCTTGGAATCCCAGTTATTGCATATATCAACAAGATGGATAGAGATGGTGCTGGGTTTGGTAGAACAGTTAAAGAAATTGTAGGGAGATTAGGTACTAGGGCAGTCTTGGTTAATATCCCCTTTTTCCAAGAAGATCCTGTTACAAAACAACCAATTTTCAAAGGTATAATAGATGTATTCGACAAGAAACTTTTGCTTTGGGATCAACCGAATTTGAAAGAAGAGTTTGGAGATGGGAAAGATGTGAAAGTGATTGATTTGTCAAATGAAGAAACTGCAGATCCTGAATTATACGATCAAGTTTTGAAATGTAGAGAAGCTGTAATTGAACAATTGGGTGAATTTAATGAAGAATTAATAGATACTTTTTTTGAAACTGAAGATTATATGGCTGTTCCTTCTTCTGCTTTGAAGAAAGCATTGAGACAATCAACTTTGAAAAATGAAGTAGTTCCTATATTATGTGGAGCTAGTTTCAAAAACATCGGTGTTCAACCTTTATTAGATGCAGTCAATGATTACTTACCAAGTCCATTGGATATCAAAGAACCTGAAGTTATAGCAAGTGAGATTAAATTGTCAAAAGCTGCAAAGAAAAGAAATTTGAAAAATAAATCAGCCAAATCAAACAATGATTCTAAAGATGTTGACGAGTCTCATGTTCCTGTTGTAATCGATAAGACTGTTGGTTGTGTTGTTAATAATAACCCTAAACTAACCACTGCTTTAGCATTCAAAGTATTAACCCATCCAAATAGAGGTATTATGGTCTTTGTTAGAGTTTATAGTGGGAAATTACAAGCTACATCTACAATTATCAACACTAGAACAAAGGAAAAAGTTAAAATTGGTAAATTACTTTTAATGCATGGTGATGCTCCACAAGAAGTGAGTGCTTTGAATTCTGGTGATATTGGTGTAATCACTGGAACTGATTCAATAACCACTGGTGATACTTTGATTGGTCATGCCGTCAAGAAAGATGGAGGTGTTTCCACAAGAGAAGCTTCTATGAATTTATTACCCATTGTTATCCCACCTCCTGTATTTTCAGTTTCATTATTACCACATACTGTAGCAGACAAGAGAAAATTAGAATCTTCAATTCAAATCTTGATTAGAGAAGATCCAAGTTTACAAACAAGTTACGATGAAGAAACTGATCAATTGATTTTATCAGGTATGGGTGAATTACATTTAGAAATCGCAAAGGATAGATTGGTTAATGATATGCAAGTTAAAGCTGAAATCGGTAAAGTTCAAGTCACTTATAAAGAAACAATCACAGTTAATACCCCAATAGTTTCAAAGACACTTGATTCATCGACTGATACTACTGTTCCATTCTCAATTTCCTTATCAGTTGAATCATTTGAAGGATCAGTCGAAGATACTCATTATGTCAAATCACCAGATACAGAATCGTATATCTTGGATTTCGATAATAATATAGTCGTTTTTGAAAATGGTTCTACCCCACATAACGTTCAAATGGCTCTGGAGAAAGAAACTTGGGCATTACCATTGACTTATGAAATGATGATAAATACTTTACTTTCCGGAGTTACCGCTGCTCTACAAGTAGGTGGTACCATAGCTCGTTTACCTTTACATTCCATTGCTGTTCGTGTTCATTCATGGTCTTTACCTACAGATACCACCAACATTGCACCATTGATTCAAATTACAAGACAAGCAATTCATGAATGTATAGCTTCAATTCCAGAAAACGCTCATACTATGATGGAGCCAATAATGAAAGTATCCGTTTTTGTCGGGGACGACGATCTGGGTGCTGTTACTCAAGACCTTATGGGTGCTCGTAACGCTACCATCAATTCTATCGATGAAGATTCCTCAAGCTCAAGTGAACAATTGATATGGGCTAAAGAACAGGCTGAAAAGACTTATACACCTTATGATCCAACTTCAAGGTATACAAAAGAAGCTTCTAACGCAGGTAAAAAAATTGTGCGTGCAGAATGCCCATTGAAAGAGATGGTAGGTTACTTGCCAAAGTTACGTAGTATCACAAAAGGACGTGGTATCTACGATATGGAATATTTAGGAATGCGTAGAACTTCTGCTATTAGGGCACGACAAATTTTGGAGTCGTACTAATGATGATATCACAGGAACTATCGACGCATTTATCGACGCACGATATTCTTCGTGTCTGTGAATTTTCAGATTAGCAAAACGCGTCTTTTGTCTTGCCATCTGAATAAATAATACCAGATTGAAAATAGTACCCTGTATATATAAAACTTGTACATATATAAAAATTCTTAACTTATAGAATATTTGACTAATTATATTGAAGATGAGTAACTATCAACCTTATAACAGCAATTACGGTGGATATTCTGAAGGTGGATTTAATGAAAATTCCGGCAATGGTGGATTTAATAATAATGGAGCAGGAGGAGAAGAAAGTTCCCAATCAAAGACTCAATACAGTAACTCTATAATACCCGTTACCATCAGAGAAATCAATGAGGCAACACAGACAGTTACAGATGGTCCTTTTGTTGTGAATGGACTTGAATTGTCATTTGTCAAATTCGTGGGTGTTATCCGTGAAGTTGATTCAGCTCAGGCAAATTCAACTTCTTTAAAATTAGAAGATGGTACAGGAAGTACATTGATCAAGAAATGGCATGACGAAGGTGAAGTATCAGATTATGAAATCGGTACCTACGTTTCTGTTTTTGGTGCATTGAGGGAATTCGGAGGTAAATTACAAGTTCAAGTCAGTTCAGTGAATAAAATAACCGATTTCAATGAAGTCGTATACCATTTATTAGACGCAGTCAAGACTTATCTCGAAGTTAATAAAGCCAATGGTGCAGGAACAATAGGTGGTAATTCACTCTCGAGTAAGAATGGCAATGGTGGATTATTTGTATCTGATCCGTATTCCAGTGGTAATGGTGGTAGCAGCGGAGGACCAAAATCAAATTACGATAGAGTTTATGAATATATTAAAGATCATGCTAATACTATGACTGATGGTGTTCCAATAAATATGATTGTTCAAAACTTGAAAATCCCATTAGATGAAGTCTCTGGTGTTGTTAATATCTTATGTGAAGATGGTAAGGCTTATAGTGGAATTAACGACACTTCTTTCTTAGCTGTATGATTTGTAATTTGTAATTTGTATTTTGTTTAATCTTTATAATTTTTATAATTTTTTATTACCCCAATTTGAACATGAGTTTTTTGGTAACTTGAAAAAAATAACTTAATAAGAATGTCTTCAGTATTATACCAATATAGTTATATATATATATAAATCGATTATGCCTTTGCCAAACCATTTGATTTATGAGAGAAAAAAGAGGCCCAAAGCTCTTCATTATCAACAACTTCACCATCAACGTTCTCCACAAGACGATTCGTAGCCTTTGTTAGTTCAGTAACACCGACAAGCTCGTCTCCATCATCTGCATCTGCTTCTTCATCTCTAATGTCTTCTACATCTTCAATCCGACCATCATCATCATCACCATCGTCTGCTCGTTCTTTATATTTCTTTAGCAAATCAGCTCTTTTCCTTTGAGAATATATGAAAATCGATTCATCTACTGTATCTTCAATGACAAACATCCAAACAGCGGTACGTTTAGTCTGACCAAGACGATGAACACGACTTATGGCTTGGAGTTGTAAAGGAAGAGAAACAAGAGATTCACATAGAAATACATGACTTGCATTCACTAAAGTCAAACCAGCAGCTTGTGCCTTGGCATTCAATAGAAAACATGTAATTTCAGAATTCTTCTTAAACAATTCAACAGCTTCTGTATTATTCCTCGTTTTCCCAACACCATAAGCATTCGTATCTTTTGATCCTAAACATTGAATACCATTTTGTCTCAAAGCAATAGAGACAAGTCTTAAAAAATCTGACCATTGTGAGTAGATTAAAATTTGAACATTTTCATCTTGTTCTTTCAACCAAAGAACTTGTCTTATAATCATATCTAGTTTCGTACCATAATTCTTAACAAGTGTGATTTCTTGAATATCTGTAAGGACTTTTTTATCCATAGGTTTATAATCAGAAGTTATTTGTAAATTCTCTTCTTTCTCTTTCTCTTCTGTTTCATGATTTTCACCATCTTCATCTTCCTTGTATAAAGAACCTTTTAATTCAGTCTTTTGAAATGTAAAAGAATACATATCCGAAGATGATATATGTTTGGAACACATTGGACATGTCGGTCTCTTCTTAGTCCATAACTCTAAACAATCTTTACAGTATTGATGACCACAGGAAGTTAAGATACCTATGATAATTGTAGATCTACAAATAACACAAATTCTATCCTTTTCTGCTTCAACAACGTCTTCAGTTCTTTCTTCATCATCCAAATTCGCTTTATTTGTAAACAATGTAGACAAATATTTCAATCTAAGACTGGCATTTTTACCTTGTTTCTCGTTTGTTTCAATTTCTTTATTACAGGAATTTAAATCTACTTCTGCTCTCAAAGCAGGTGTGACATGAGGCTGATGAGGGAAAAATGTTGGTTCATACCTTTTAACACTATCAGATTTTCTTTGCAAACTTCTATAATAGGAGATCTTAGCATTGAAAGCATCATTCATTAACTCCAATACTGTCTTTTGCGCAAATTGTAAAGCCTTTTCTTGTTCTTTAACCTCTTTCTTCAAAAAAGCATTCACATCTTTAAGGAATTCAATATCAGTACTATACAAACCATGATTAGCTTCAAATTTCTTCATAACATCTTCATATCTACGACCTTCGTACAATAATGAACGAAGACTGAATTCATGATCAAAAGTTTTCAAATCTATAACAGAGTTTCTCACATTACGAAGTTTCTTATGAATTTCTTGATTGGGAAAATATTCGAAAAAAGAAACTACTTTTCTAGATTTTTTCATTTTGGAGACCGCACTTTTATCCATTGCAGTCAAGACAATTGATCTAACTTCCAAACTTTCAGATATAGCTTCCAGGTGTTCATATAGTGAACCTTGAATATTCAAAGATCTATCATATTCTGAACCAGTAGCACTTTCATTCTCACCATTTATAACTGATTGTTTCAACAGATTAGTTGATTCTGTTATCCAAGAATTTAAAACTGCTGCTTGACGATTCAACATAGTTAGAGTATCCTCAAACTGATGAAGGAATTGTTTTGTTCTCGCAGCGTAAAAGTAATCTTCTTGGTATCCATCTAATTTTCCACTCTCTGGTAAAACTTTGAGTAATGGTTCACTGGAAATCTCATAAACTTCAACAGGAGAATTCTTTTTGGTCTCCTCCACATACTCAAATACAGGATTTGCAACAACATATGTTTCCAATGGATCAAGTTTTTCACTAAGTTTTCCAACCATTTCGTCAACTTTCTTGATTGGTTCATCTAACATTTTGGATATAACATTATCAGCTAGAGAATAATATTTAGTTTCCATAGCATGATGTTTTTCCTCTTCAGGAGTGAGTTTTTCCACATCAATTTCTTCAGTAGCTCCATCAGCTCCATCTTCTTCTTCTTTTTCTCTTTCACCATCGCCACTACCGTTTGTTAGTTCTTTATTTGCCAAATCAAGATCAGGAAAAGTTGCAGGAAGAGGACTCATAGGACGATAATGTTGATAATGAGCAGAAGCACATAAGAAATAAGCTTGATACAATAGTTCGTACCAAGAACGTAATCTACTACCACGTTTAACATCAGAGAGGCTAGCATCTGCTTCTATTTCCTCCAAATGTTTCAAAAGTCCTTCAATAGCTTCTTCGAAAACTTTTAGAGCAACTTCGGGTTGTCTTAAAAATTCATATATTTTACCCTTTCTGATAAAATTAGCAATAATGGAACGATTATTTGTAAAAATTTCATCTTTTGCATTTTCAGTGATATCAAGTAAGACATCACTAAGAGTACCAATTTCGTTTTCTTCTTTAGAAGCATCTTGACGTCTTCTAGCAGCACCAGATCCAATTTTAGCATGACAACAAAGTCTACGTAATCTTGTGAGCCATGATCTCATATGACTATAGGCTCTGCTTGGGTCCCATTCTTCATCTACTTGTTCCCCTCTTTCATTTAAACCAACTTGATACAAAAAAGTGTTTAGAAGATAATCATAGTTATCTCTTTCAATAGGATTGAACGGGGCTTTTAACATGATACGAGATTGACGAGGAATATTTATTTGATCACTAACCATTTTCTTCGTATGTCTCAAACAAATGGATTTAAATAATCTAATAAATTTATACAGAGGTTTTTCAGTAATAATACCCTTCCAAACAGAATCTTTAGATACCGCACTGAATATATCTATTGGATAAAATCTTAAAAATGATAATAATGAATATAAATCATCAAGACCCTTTTTGATTAAGGTACCTGAAACACCCCATGAATGAACTCTAGGAATCATTCTAGCAATTTTTGAAGCATTAGTCGATATACTTGAAGTCATTTGAACCTCATCCAAGACAACTCTCCAAAACTCTACTAACATCAAAGGAGACGAATAATCTCTCTTTTGATAGTTATTAGAATCTTGCTCTTCGCCTAATATAAACGTACCATCACTCTCATTATTCTGAACACGCCTTCTTTTCTTTTGTTGTTCATTTGCGACGGGATCAAATTGGGTTTCAGTATCTTCCAACATGGGGAATCTTATCTTGGAAGTACATGATCTACTGGGTCTTGTTTCAGGGTTATAAGTAGCTCTATGAACTTCTTTCGAAGCAACAGCATAAGATACTAATATCACATCAAATTCACTTAATTTCTTGGCTATTTGAGTTGGGGATAATATTATCGATCTACTTTCAGCCTTCTTTTCATAATTATATATACCATTGTAAACATGAACTTTCAAACCAGTATCAACTTCTTCAAACTCTTGTTTCCATTGTCCTAAAATTGATTCTGGGCAAATAATCAAAGTTGTTTTTGACTCTCTAACAAGTCTATTATTGAAGAAATCATTTTTCGAAGAATTGAGGTTTGGTAAGTTAGGTCTTGGATTTGATAATATAAGCGATATGACTTCTACAGTCTTACCTAAACCCATTTCTTCCGCAAGTAAAGCTTGAGCAGGTGGATGTGGAACTTGTGAAAGGAAACTTACAGCCAACTCAGTTGAGCATAGATTACCAGTATATTGATTATACCAAAGGTAGTTCGGTGGGGAATTGGGATCGAAAGATTTGACTCTCACTCTTGACCATCCAAAGGATATAGTATCAAGACATTTTGAAATCTTAGTAACGAAATCCTCATCATCTTGAATTGATGCAAAATCATAAAAGGGTATATGCGAAACCTTTGATCCATCTTCATTTAACTCGACACCTTCTTGATCTAACATCCAATCGAGAGTTTCCTTTTGAAACCCAAGAAGTCTTTTATGATTCAAATGAGGCAGGTCAAAACTTTTGGAATTTTTCTTATAAATAGTCCTTTTGGTATTGGTTGTAATCAAATCATAAAACATTGCTTCTGTAGCATTTGAAAATCGAGTTTCTAATTCTTTACCATCACAAGATCCCTTTTGCCAAAATGTTAAATCGTCCTCAAAAAGAAACGATGATAAATTCTTCAATTTTCTGATGGCATCTACAGGGTATGGATATAGAACTGATTCACGAACAAAAATTTTATAATCTAATTTATACGTCAGCATGGCTTCATTATTTATATGAGTCTTTTTAAGATGAAAGTATAAAATTGGTTTCTTGACCTCATGGAAATCTGTTTTATGAGATTGAACTGTAGCTCTAAAGAATCTACAATGTGCTTCAAGTAAAGGCTCAACAACGGGATCAAGTTCAAGTTCAAATAGTGGTTTAAGTTGCCCGAACGAAACCATGACTTCAAAACTTTGTCTATTTGAGAATTTTATATTACAACGATTGATCTCTATATCTAGCTCTTCTAAACCTTCCATTCTATCTTCCAGTTTCTTAGTCAGAGTAATTTTCAATGGAATATCAGAATTTAAACATGTATCTGCAACTGTAATCCATTTTTCAGGTACATTTAGATCTTTTGATTGAAGATTTGAGAATAAGCTATTTTTGGAGATAAGGTTATCTTCTACTTCTTCTTCAGTGTCATCACGAGATCTTTTCTTAGAAGTCTGTTGTGACTTCGTCAATTGCTTGGGATCTGTATAATACTCCAGGGCCTTTATTATAAAACCTGGCTTGGAATTAATAGGTGCGCCTTCAATACGAAGGGGATCAAAAACTGACTCACTCTCAACTGCACTCATTTGGAAAGCAAATAACCGTTCAACTGGATTGTAACTTCAAATCGTCTCTGCTCCAACCCTAGTGCAGATAAGTGGTTATATATATGGGTGAAAAAAGAAACTGAATTGTGAAAAATTACAGCTCAAACCCACCCTTGTACTCTAAACCATGTACAAAACCAAATCAACATAGCCCTTTTTAAACTCCGGGCACCAACCCGTTGCTCTTGCTGATCGACGCATTTTCAGCGACGATAAATATTTCGTGTGAGCGTGTCAAAGAGCGAAGAGCGAAAAGGTGAGCACTGCTGAGTTGTTGTCCAGATCACAGGCGTATTAGAGAATAGAGTGGAATAGGCTAGGTATTCATTGTTCACACTGGGTTTATCATATATCGTATTTGTAGAATATAGACACACTTATCACAATGAAGCTTTTACTGGCAGTTGCTCTCTTATGGGCCTCTATTGTCAATGCTCTCCATTTTTATGTTGATACTGATGAGACAAAATGTTTTTTTGAAGAACTTCCAAAAGATACAATTGCAGTTGGTATGTCCTTTGACACTTGAGACAGATATTCAGATCATTTGTTCGTAATACTAACAGATCTATTTCGATATAGGAAAATTCGAGGCATATGAATTCAATCCAGCTGTTAATGACTATGTTGAAGTCAGTAACTTGAAAGTTGAAATCACAGTTGATGTAAGTAGTTTCGTGTTTGATTTTAAATCCAAAAATAGAACCATATACTAACTAACGATTTTTTTCTTAATTTTTATTTTTCAAATAGGAGACTTTTGATAACAACCATAGAGTCGTCAACCAGAAGAATTCACCAATTGGTCAATTCACTTTCACTTCATTAGATGCAGGTGAACACAAGTTTTGTATCACTCCAAGACACACCGATTGGTCAAGAAGAGGTCAACATAGAGTGTTTTTCGATTTAGTCGTTGGTGATGCTAAACCATTAGTCGACAGTAAGAGAAAGAACGATGTCAGTTACTTAACTATGAAGACTAATGAATTAATCAGAAAATTACAAGAAATCAGAAGAGAACAATCTTTATTTAGAGTATGTATTCGTTTGTTCGAATTGTGTTTTTTACTTTTACAGTACCAGATTACTAACTTTTCAATTTTTTTATTATCACCACAGGAAAGAGAAGCTATCTTCAGAGATGCATCTGAATCTACTAATAGTAGGGTTGTTAGATGGACTTTTGTTCAGATATTCGTCTTAATCGTAACTTGTTGTTGGCAATTAACTTACCTTAAAAGTTTCTTTGTCAAACAAAAAGTTGTATAAACGACTCAATTGGATTCATTTAAATATCACATTCACCAAAACTTTTCAAACACACACAAAAGCTTAACAAATCAAAACATTACATGTGTTTTTGTGATTATTTATAGTTGTATATGTATGTAAAATAATATACATATATCATATCACCAATTACCAATAACGAAATTTCAACCTTTTGCACTGCCGCATATTTGACGGAGAGAAAAGTTAAAAAAATTATTTCCCCAAGCCATAGTTCAACTGATTAAAGAGGGCCTTTTCTTGTAATTATATCACCAAAGGTCTGTCTAGCATAGTGTATATAAGATGAGTGAATCGAAAGAAGAACTTTTGAAACAATTAGAGACTTTGAAACTGGAAAATGAGAAACTCAAACAAAAATTGGCTTCAACCGATAGTAATCAACTAGATAATCAATGTGATAGCACTGAGGATGATCAAATATCGAATTATCCTTTATCATTAGAGGAATACAAGAGATATGGACGTCAAATGATTGTACCTGAAGTTGGTCTTCAAGGTCAACTAAAGATAAGAGCTTCAAAAGTATTGGTAATAGGTGCCGGTGGGTTAGGTTGTCCTGCTTTGCTTTACTTAGTTGGTTCAGGCGTGGGTAAAATAGGTATAGTTGATCATGATACAGTTGATGTATCCAATTTACACAGACAAGTTATACATACCACAGATAAAGTAGGGGATTTCAAATGTGAATCTGCAAAATCTTATTTATCAAAATTAAATCCAAATGTCGATATACAAACGTATCCCGTTGCTATTTCAAATACAAATATTTTTGATATCATGAAACATTATGACTTGGTCCTTGATTGTACAGATACACCAGCGACAAGATACTTGATAAATGATTCAGCAGTGATTCTAGGGAAAACAATTGTCTCTGGGTCAGGATTAAAGACAGAAGGTCAGTTATCGATATATAATTTTGCCAATAATGGTCCTTGTTATAGATGTTTCTATCCTACTCCTCCGCCTCCTAATTCTGTGACTTCATGCTCAGATGGAGGTGTTGTAGGTCCATGTATTGGTATCATGGGTATCATGATGGCGTTGGAAGCTATCAAAGTGATGACTGGTTACTATACAATAGAGAATTTCAAACCTTTCTTGTCATTATATTCTGCTTACTCACCACAACAATCAATAAGAACATTCAAGATGAGAGGAAGAAGTAATAAATGTAAAGTTTGTAATGAATCAACGAGAGAAATTACAAAAGAGTTGATAGAATCTGGAAATCTGAATTATTCTGTCTTTTGCGGTAAAGTACATTATAATGTCCTCAATGAAGATTCTAAAATTGAAGTTGAACAACTGAACGAGTACATTAAAAACAAAAAATTAATTAACCCAATACTTGACGTTAGGCCACCCGAACAGTTTGGAGTTGTCGCATTACCTAACTCAGTAAACGTCCCATTGTCCAGAATAACGAAATCAAAATCATTAAATGATATGCTAGACCCAGAAGTATTTGATACATCATCTCCAATATACATCATTTGTAGATTCGGTAATGATTCACAATTGGCCGTTGAAGCATTAAGAGAAAATTTTGGACTCGAAGACAAAGTGAAAGATGTTAAAGGTGGGTTATTCCAATGGTCGAACAAAATTGATCCGAAATTTCCAATTTACTAAGCTTTGGTTTATAAAACATAATACATTTAATGATTATACAATTATACATAACACGAAACGTTTTCATTCGCTACGATCAACTTTGGCACTTTGTAATTTCTCAACAACTACTATCCCACATCCATAAGATGCAGAATACCAAGATGAAAACCCACGTCTTTGGTTGAAAGTAATAGATGTAGCAGAAACACCACTATTGAACAGCTTCACCGATAATTTACCATCTTTAGCTGAATCAACTACGTGATATCCTAAATTAAGTCTGAACGAATCCTGCGCATCTGATCTTTCCACTTGTAAAATAACGATACTTCCTGGCTCAGAAGGATTGATTCTAGTTGCCATTTCTCTCTTTGTTACATTCATGAGTTTTAATTTCCCATCGACAAATGAAACTAATGATATGTTAGAATAAATTGAAGTAGCCATAGTACATGGCATTATATCTTCTGCCGATGGGATTATTGAACCAGCTGATGGATCACGAGGGTAAAATATTCTTGGTGAAAAATTGTCCTCTACGACCATAAAGCATCCAACAAACGGCGTATACGAGTAGTTATAAGATGGGAATCTTGTATGGTATGCTTCCACTTGAGTCGATCTCAAAATGGCCAAGTCTATCAGATAACTACTACCATCACCAGTGGAGATCAATACTATCTTACGAGATGGTGTGGTTCCCGTGAGAATATAGTCAGAGAAAGTTGATACTACAGATAGAATATTTGTAGTAGCTAAATTAACAATATAGATTGGATCATCCGCTGCTGATATGTCAAATTCAGCCAAGAACCCATATGACAATCCAGCTGCAATGGTTCTCTCTGAAGTCCAATCAAACGAGACAAATTTCAAATCATCGTTATTACTGGGTATTTGAAATTCTAATGATGGTTTTATCATTGTTGAGTACTCACTAGTTTTGTTGATTGTATCCTCATCGAATTTGAAAATCTTAAGTGAACCATCAGAAAACACACAACCTAATAAACCGGTGTTATCATGACAGGGAGCCCATTTCATAGATACAATGGCTCCACATTTGAATATAATACTATTCTTCAATTCAACAGACCCATCTTCAAAGACTTTGTATATTTGTAATGAGGATTCGAAAGATTGAAAATCAGCGTATGAAAGTTGTGGTATCAGAGATGACTTAGGATGTTTAATCAATGATACAAACAAGTAATTGTGTTTGCTGCCTTCTCCAATATCTGCGGGCATCCAACTCGTACACAAAGAAAGACCACCGGTATTAATAACAGACCCTTTACGATAATTTTCATTCTTAGGGAATTTTTTTACCTCTTGAGGATTGAATACAGGTGTATCACCGTCATCGTTAATCCAAAATTTAAGTTCATGATCTAGTGGAAGTATTTCATTGTATTCATCTCTGGTTATTGGGGTGTTTTCAAAATCATTGAGTTTGATATCACTGGGAATAGAAGGGAAGTCAAATAACAAATCAGAAAAGTCATTCGAGTCATTGAAATGATGTAAGTTCACATCTGCTACTGAAGTAATCAATTCAAGTTGTTTGATACCAGTATCGTTTAGTCCACGTGAATGTATGAATTTATTTTCAACAGTTCTATATGCTGTCAACCAAGGGTCTTTTACAGATAAAGGTACCTGTTCGAGCAACTCTTTTTTCACAGCTTCATAAAATGCATCAGTATGTTCTTTTGGACCTGGTGTTATCACTAATTTTGGTTTGGGACTTGCAGCTCTAGCAACGCTTCCTTTTTTTCTTCCACGAGTTTCTCCTTCTTTACGTGTAGATTTATAATCACTAAGAGATTTTGTTTTTGTTTTCCGCCTTGATGTCGTAGGTTTCGTCTGCGAGGCAACGAATTCATCATCATCATCAGAATTGTCATCGGCGTCATGCATTACCACATCTTCGTCATCGTCATCGTCCCCGTCATCTTCAAATTCTAAGTCATCATTTTCAGGCTTTCCACTTTCAGGTACTTCTTTACTATTCTTCTTGGTTTCTTCTTGTTCTTCACTCGTCTTGCCCCTTATCATACCCGACTTTTTCAGCATATCCAATATCGAAGTTGTGGCTGATTTAGAAGCACCACGTTTCGGTCTAGATGGACTTGATTTTGATGTCATCTAGGGAGATTAGTATGGTTCTGTAACGCGTCTTTCAATAATGCAGTATTTATAATATGTGTATCTTTCAACTCAATTAGTCTTCTCAATCGTGGTATCGTAACTATCAGTCAATTGCACTGATATCCTTCAGCTTGTTTCTTTTGTACTTCTGTTCTTCGGTAGCTTTATGATTACTGTTGTAACTACTCATATGAAGAAAGAGAAAGATGTCTATCAACCCACTAGACTATTCACGCGGTACATCTTTTCGATCCCTGTCCGCTGCACCGATTTCGCTATTTTTTTTTGTTTTTTTTGAGATGGATAAGCGGCCTTTATAGGACAGTTGGTTAGTTATGTATGTTAAGAAATCTAAAAAAAAAAGCATATTCATAAATATATAGATGTGTATAAATGAACTAACTAACTAACCAATTTATTTGGTGAGTATCTATATAACTAATTGAAAGAAGCCAAGGCATTAGCAAAATCTTCAATTAAATCTTCAACATCTTCAACACCAACACTAATTCTTAAGACTTTTTCAGAGACACTCTTATCAGTCATAGCTCTCCATTCAATTAAACTTTCAACACCACCTAAAGAAGTAGCATGATGGAAGTATTTCAACTTACTTGGTAAGTATCTTGCAACTTTAGCATCCTTGACAGTAATGGCAAAAGTTGGAGGGAATCCTCCTGGTAATTGTTTCTTAACAAATTCTTCAGTTTGTAAAGATGAGTGGAAAACTTGTTCAAGTGCAGGATATTTTTCTTTGTTATCGTTCAAGAATTTAACCAAAGCAACAGCATTATCACTCTGTTTGATAATTCTTAATTTGTAGGTTCTGAGAGATCTTAATAAAAGGTAACTTTCTAAGTTAGCAATATTGGTACCTAAGTAGACTCTATCTGAGACTAACTGTTCTTTAACTTTTGGATCTGGGGTAACTAAAGCACCTGCTAATAAATCAGAATGACCACCAGCATATTTGGTTAAACTGTACATAACAATATCAACACCAAAATCTTTGAAGAAATTACCACTTAATGGAGGTGGAGCAAATGTGGCATCAATAATAACTTTAGCGCCTTTAGCATGCGCCTTCTTAACATAATATGCAATATCTAAAGAAACACCTTCTGGGTTAACAGGTGTTTCTAAATGAAGGACATCCCCTTCACTTAATTTATCCAAATCTTCATCTGATAATGTTAATTGTTGTACGCCATAATTTCTTTTCAAAATTCCTACAATTGAATGACAACCGTGATAACCTTTACCAATTGCAACTTTCTTTGGGTTTAAATGAGTAAGAGCAGCATAGAATGCGGATAAACCAGAGTTGTATGCAACGACTTCACCATCTAAAATCTTTGTAAGAACTTCCTCTACTCTGCCTGAATTTGGATGGGCCAATCTCGAGTAAATAGGATCCCCATAACTGATACTGTCAGCAGTTCTGTCCTTAGCAATAACTAATTTTTCTGGGTCAGAAGGGTATGAAAATGTGGAGGAGACGTTAATTGGCTGAACGACATCACTCAAACCGCGGTTTAGATGATCATCAGCATGAACTAAATCTGTTGTAAATCCAACCATTTTTAAATATATACGTTTCAATTGTAAGGAGAACTGTCAAATGAACTCAGAAACAAAAGTGGAAGAGCAGGAAGAAACAAGTTATTTATAGTTCCACAGGGTCTAACTCACAACCCACATGGTGACACATCACCAAAGGGCATCTATTGCCGAAGGTAATCGACTAATGATGCAATTTGATGTGGATTTTCTACTTTCTCGGCTGTGTTACACGGAATTAGATCGTGGCTGGTGAAGGGATGGTTTTAAAATAGTGGCGCGTATAGTTTTTATTATATGTGGCGCAGTGGTTTCCCTTTTGGGACTGTTGAAATTTTTTTTTTTTATTTTAGATTTTATTTATCAGGGGAGTATCTTATTTGGCTAACAATCTTCACTTTGCACAGATAGCAGTCCCGATAACACTAGACCACACCAAAGGTAGAAACAGGAACAATGGCAAATAAGAGAAAGGGAAGTGGAAAGTCCAAGGGTAAATCCCAAAGACGTGCTATGGATGCTTTCCAACTTGCAGAGAAATCAGAACAATATCGTAAAGGAGGAAAAAACAGAGATTACTCCGATGATGAAGATGATTTTGGCTCCAACTCAGCTGTCATGGATGCTAGAAAGCATCTTGGAGCAGACTACAAAGGAAATAGTGATGACGAGCTTGAAGATGAGGAATTAGATTCAGATGAAGCTCTTGGATCCGATGATGATTACGATGTATTAAACTCCAAATTTTCACAAACTTTAAGAGATAAGAAAAAGGCAAGAAAGATGAAATACACAGATGATTTGAATGAGGACGAGGATTATGACAGTATTGACGAATCTGAATTGATTCCTTTGTCTGAAGTATGGGCTTTGGACGATGCTGATCTTCAAGACACCAATGGTAGTAAAACATCAAGCAAAAATACTAAGAAGAATGAAATTGTTTTCAATGAAGACGCAGAAAGTGAAAGTGAAGAAAGTGATGACAGTGAAGAAAGCGACAGCGAGGAAGATGAAGATGATGAGGAAGACGAATCTGAGTCTGAAGAAGATGACGAAGAAGAGAATGACGATGATATTAAATTCGATAATGTCTCATCTCTCTTGAAATCAAAATTACCAAAGAGAACTAAGAAACTTAAATCTCTCATCAATGACAAGAGTGAGGAAACAGAATTTGCATTACCAACCACAGGTCAATCTTTATCAATTATGGATATGATGGCAGATCTTGAAGGTGATGAAGACGCAGTTGATAGTGCAATTCTTCTGAAGAAAGATACAGAAGAATTCGATTCATCAGATGATGAAACAAAGGCTTTATCTGTTCCATTACCTCAAAGTATCCAAAAGAGAAAGGAAAGACAAGCCGCATATGAAATATCTAAGAATGAAGTTGAAAAATGGACGGATACCGTACAATCTAATCGTCGTGCTGAAGTGTTGAAGTTCACCTCTGCAAAGGCTTCAGATATACACAATGCAGCATCATCATTCACACCTGTTGAAAAACCACTTACTGAACTAGAAAAGAGAGTAGCAGACGTTGTCAAAGATTCAGAATTAGAGAGTAAGAGAACAGAAGATTTATTTGAAAATATAGCTGTTGCTAAATTATCCAAAGAAGAATTGATTAAAAAGACAAACGAACTAAGACTTATGCGTGAATTAATGTTTAGAGGTCAAAGAGATTCCAAGAGATTGAAGAAGATCAAATCCAAGACTTATCGTCAAAAGTTGAGAAAGGAAAGAATGCAAACTAGAGGTTTGGTTGAAGGTTCTGACTTTGATGAAGATAATGAAGATGGCGAAGATGAAGAATTAAGACGTGCTAGAGAACGTATGACTTTGAAACACAAGAACACATCACAATGGGCCAAATCTATGATCAAGAGTGGAATGATGAAAGATAAAGAGAACCGTGATGAAATGGAAGAAATGTTAAGAAAAGGTGAGAAGTTACGTATGAAACAATTAGGCCACGGCAGTGATGAAGAAGATAATGATCATCGTGGATTATCGGATATTGATGACAATCAAGATCAGGATAGTGATTTAGAGGTAGAAGATAACAAGAATAGATCTAAATTGGGTAAAGGTATCATGAATATGGATTTCATGAAGAACGCAGAAGAAAGACAGAAATTGGAGAATAAGAGAGATATCGAGGAGTTGAGAGCATATAAAGAAAACGCATCTAGTTCGGATAAACAATCCTTATTCGGTGGAGAAGATGGTACTTCTAATGTCAATGTTACTATCAATGCAGGTAGAAGAATATATACACCCGGTGCTGCCTCCACTACCGAGGAAACCAAGAAAACCAATGAACAAGTCTTACAAGAAATCGAAGACGATGAGACTAAAAGTTTAACCAACAGATTGGGTAAATCGAAACATAAAACCACTAATGTTAGCAAACCTCAAAAGACCAATATTTCTAATAATGAAACCTCTTCTCAAATTGAATCAAACCCATGGCTAGATGATGACGATGATGACGAAATCAACGACGTCCACAGATCGAACAAAGTAACTCTTGTGGATGAAAGTTCTTCTAAGTTAGCTAAGAGTGCCGCCAAGATAGAAAAACGTTCAAAGAACAACAAGAAACACGATTTAGATTCAAAAGATGATATTATGGATAGTGTCGAAATTGATGTCAACGAAACATTGAATTTCGTTGTTGACCCACATTCAACTAAACAGAAACAACAACAACAGAAGAAGTTCAAAGTGGGCTCAATTGAAGGACCTGAAGACAGCGATTACGAAGATGAAGCTGAAGGCGAAGAAGATATTAGAATGTTCAAAAACAAAGATCTTGTCAAAGAAGCATTCGCCGGAGATGATGTCGTTAAGGAGTTTAACAAGGAAAAGAAAGACGTTGAAGAGTTGGAAGGTGATAAAGAAGTCGATCTTTCTCTACCTGGTTGGGGTGGATGGAGTGAAGATATCCATGGTAGAAAGAAACAACCAAAGAAGAAAATTGTTAAGACTATAAATGGTGTTGTTGCCAAGAATAATCGTAAGGATAAAAACAAGAAAAACGTTATTATCAACGAAAGGGTTAACAAGAAGAATATCAAATACCAAACCAATGGAGTTCCATATCCATTTGAAACTATGGAACAATATGAAAGAAGTCTTAGAATGCCAATAGGTCAAGAATGGACTACTAAAGCTACACATCAAAAACTTACCATGCCTAGAGTTATTGCCAAGCATGGTTCTGTTATTGCTCCACTCAAGGGTCCTAAATAGACAACTTAGTGTCTTCTAAGAGGCATCTCCACACGCATTACGTACAATACATAGCATGTATATATAGACATAATACAAATTAAAGACATAATAAGACTTGATTGAAATTACGCGCCGATCGGCTTGCTGCTCGGCGAAATGCTAGTCCTGGAATCTGATACATCAATATGACTGATAACACACTAAACAAACAAACATCAAACATATAACCATATTACTGGGCATAAATTCTGTGTTCTGAACCAGAAAAGTATATAATACGCACACTGTGCTCTATCTGGGCCTAGATATCTTTGAATCAGCTTTATTTGCTCGCACAGAGATAGGGTCAGATTTAACAAAATGCCTCTCGACAGCGCTTGGAGTATACTGACCAGCTCATTTTATTGTATGTGTATGGGTCCACCAAGGAAAAACAAAGATAAAAAATACGTAGTTCCTACATCTGAGAGTCGATATTTGCTTAATGACGACTATAATACCTCTACAAATACGGTCGATGTGTTGTTCGAAGGGATACACAAACTTCACGACGATCTGGGGATAGAGACAGATGTTGCAAATGCTGCCACTTCTGCTAAATCTAGTGGTCCTCTTCAGTTCACAGAGGAATCGGTTTTAGGGGTTAATAATCTACATAGTCGGTCGAAATATTGTTCAACTAGTGGAGACTTTCAGCAGATGAAACCCAAGAGTTCATACAATCACATTAGAGAATCTGCAATAGATGATGTTGCTCAACAAATAATCAAGGATAATCATGCCACGAGGTCGAACTTATTTCAAGATGATGAACAGTTTCAAAATTTACTTCCTAGCTTTGACGATGAACATAACTTATTCTACACTGTCGAAGATATACTGCAGCAAAGAAATGACCAGAACAGAAAAGCTAATACCATTGGCGGATACATATGGCAGTTCTGGGATTATCTGAGCACTACTGGTCTGGAACTGGTTAGCGGTAGACGTAGACAAGGGCCTTCGTCTTCCAGGATGCTGAATCCATACGATGCTCCACTGGAACTAGAATTTCATCGTCCTATTCACAGGGACGATGAAGAATACGATGTAACTAATGTGTCATCAAGCTACTCGAGAAACTCATTTCATACTATGAATAGCGCTTATAGTATGAGCACCCAGCGTATTATCTTTTCTGATACTCATTCCTCTGAATCCCAGATACACGAAGGTGATGCTACGCTGTTGACTTTAGAAGATGCAGATACCGATGTTCTGTCCAATTGAGCTGATCTCTTCGCATCACTCGCCTACCACTCACTCAAATGAGTATCCACTCTTCTCTTATATCTTTACATATTCATATACCTGATACAAATTCCCGTTCCTGTTCGCAAATAACTGATGATATAAACTAGTTAACCCATTCACTACAACCACAAGCTACAACACGAGCATTTGTCGTACCCCTACCTTACTTACCCGCAAACAAACACCACATAAATCACATAATCACCAAAAATCGCAGCTCTCGTTTATTTCGTTTGGAGATTCTCGCATCGCGTCGTTTAAATATAAATCTTGTAGGGTTTCCAATTTTGAATAATTTCACGTATTTTCTCCTCTTTTCAACACACATAAGCAAGTATTACTATATATAACTACTAAAATGACTCGTCCATCCAACGTTGGTATTAAGGCTATTGAAATCTACGTTCCAAGTGAAGTAAGTACTCAATTTTTTACCCAATTTTTCATTTGGTCTCACGCAAATATGCTAGCTGTTTTAAGAAAACTGGCGTTCTTTGAACTTGAAACTAACTTACCCCCTTATATTCTCTGTAGTATGTTAACCAAAGTGACTTAGAAGCCTTTGACGGTGTTTCTGCCGGTAAATATACCATTGGTTTAGGTCAAACCAACATGGCCTTTGTCAATGATCGTGAAGATATTTACTCCATGTCTTTGACTGTTTTAAGCAATTTATTGAAAAAATACAACATTGACCCAGCCACCATTGGTAGATTAGAAGTTGGTACTGAAACTTTATTAGATAAATCCAAATCTGTCAAGTCTGTTTTAATGCAATTATTCGGTGATAATGCTGATGTTGAAGGTATTGATACTGTTAATGCTTGTTATGGTGGTACTAATGCTGTCTTCAATGCCGTTAACTGGATTGAATCATCTGCATGGGATGGCCGTAATGCCATTGTTGTCTGTGGTGATATTGCCATCTACGAAAAGGGTGCTGCTAGACCAACCGGTGGTGCTGGTACCGTTGCTATGTTAATTGGTCCAGATGCTCCAATTGTATTCGAACCAGTTAGAGGTTCTTATATGGAACATGCTTATGATTTCTATAAGCCAAACTTCACTTCTGAATACCCAGTTGTTGATGGTCATTTCTCATTAGCTTGTTACGTCAAGGCTGTCGATGAATGTTACAGAACTTACTCTAAGAAAGCCGTTGCTAAAGGTTTAACCGAAGGTAAGGAACTCTCTAAAGAAGACGTTGGTATTGATTTCTTTGATTACAATGCTTTCCACGTTCCAACTTGTAAATTAGTCAACAAATCTTATGCCAGATTATTATACAATGATTTCAAAGCTGATCCATCTAAATTCCCAGATGTTGATCCAAAATTAGCTTCAATTGATGCTGAAGCTTCTTTAACTGATAGAACAATTGAAAAGACTTTCATGGGATTAGTCAAAGATACTTTCAAAGAACGTGTTGCTCCAGCCTTAATTGTTCCAACCAACACTGGTAATATGTACACTGCTTCTTGTTACGCTTCCTTATGTTCCTTATTATTCCACGTTGGTGCTGATAAATTACAAGGTAAGAGAATTGGTTTATTCTCTTATGGTTCTGGTTTAGCTTCTTCATTATACTCCGTTATTGTCAAAGGTGATATCTCTGACATCAACAAGGTATTAAACCTTGAAGAAAGATTAAATGCTAGATCAAAGAGATCCCCAGAATTATACGAAGAAGCTATTGCTTTAAGAGAAAAGGCTCATTTACAAAACTCTTTCGAACCAAGTGGTACTATTGAACATCTTGTCCCAGGTACTTTCTACTTAACCAAGATTGATGACAAGTATAGACGTGATTATGAAGTCAAGAAATAATCGATCTGATAGTACATTTAATTAATGCTCATTTTTTCCCTTTCAAATTTAACACTCCACACATCAAAAATAAATTTCATCTAATTGAAATATAAAAAGCATCAATACCAACATCAATTCCTTGCTTAAGATATACTCATCATTCACTAATATTTTCATATATTCCTTCCTTTGCTCTCAATTATTACTAGTACCTGTGTGTATATAATAGAATTGTATCATAACTCAGCAGTAATAACTTGGCTATATAAATATGTACCTCTGAATAAATACCATTGATAACTCAATTATTTTTCGTATTATTTCCAAATCTTCCCAATTTTAATGTAAACCGTGTCAATCTTATCTTAATCAAAAAGTAGGCAATGATTCTATGACAAACAGTCATGACGCCTAATAAAACCAAAAACAGTGTTTTTCTTCTTGTCACTCCATATTGTTCCAATATCTGTAACCCATTTACAGGACCTGAACTATTTGAACAGTCCCTATCTTTTCCGGAACAAGTCAATATCAAATCAGGTGTGAATACATAATTGGCAAACAAAGTCACTCCATAATGAGCAGGACTCAGATAATCCATAGCTTGTAAAAAATCATCTAAGGTCATCGCCACAAATCCAGCCATTGCTGTACCTATAGACGCAAACACTGATATAATATTAACTGCAAATCCAGAATGTTGCACAACAGTATTAAAAGTGATACCCAACGATTCACCTGCATTGACAATCGCAAAAGCTGCATATGCGATCACAAAGAATAGCTTAAAATCATACTGTAACCCAATCACAAACATCATGAAGACAGCATAAACTATAGAAGTTATTATCTCAAATGGCAACTCAACAAGAATATATGCTATGAAAAATGAAGGTAATAGCACAACCTCATCGAAATACTCTTCATAAAAGAAATCTCTTTCTGTGGGGTAAATAGCAACGTTGTTCAAAACACCAACGAAGTAAAGAGACGATATCTGTTGAATTAAACCAAGACGATCTTGAATTGATAAGATGTTATGTTTCAATCTTGCAAAGAACAAAGCCAATATAACACCCATACCTATAACTTGACTACATCGGGCAATCACATTATTCATATCACGGAAAAGACAAATAGTTTGTCTTTGTAACAAAGTTATAGTTCCAACAGTGAAAGTACATCTTTTCTTTGAAAATGATCCAAATTCATCGACTAATTGGCTCACTGTTACAAGTTTTGAGTTCTCTTCTAAACTACTGTAGTCATTGGTGTAAGCCAAATAATCATGTTTAGCGTTATTTTTCCAATTAGACAAAACCATATTAACTCTTTTTCTATCCTCCAGCTCTATTAACTCGCTTTGAGTGGAATAAGAAACTACATCAAGAACATGGTCTGCAGCATTGGTGAATTGAGGTACTGGATAACCCAAACTTGAAAAATATTCAACTAGTTTTAAAGGTGGACCATTGAATGCTACATGTCCACCTTTGGCAAGTAATAAGACAGATCCAAATTTTTCGTATAAATCATAACGAGGTTGATGAATCGTCATGATCACCGTTTTCCCCTCTTTTGTCAATTGTTCCAAGACGCTTAGAATAGAAGATGCGGTAAAACTATCTAAACCACTAGTAGGTTCATCTAACAACAATACTTTGGGGTTGTTGATCAGTTGAATAGCTATAGAAACACGTCTTTTCTCACCACCACTAATCCCTTTGACAAACTCAGATCCAATTAGAGTATTTTGGCAATCTTTCAAACCCATCTTCAATATTATATTTTGGACCAATTGCTCCATTTCTTTTCGTGATATTTTCAAATGGGACAATCTTAATCTTGCAGCAAACATTAAGGTTTCCCTTACAGATAAAGTAGGCAAGAGAGAATCGTCATCCTGAGATACATATGAGCAAATTTTTTGAACAGTGCTAGGATCTACTCTATGTTCGTTAAAGAAGATGGATCCAGATGAAGAATATTTCATGAAAAATGAAGAAGAAAGTCGACCACTTATCAAATTCAATAGCGAAGATTTACCAGATCCCGATGGCCCCATAATTGCATTGAGCTTACCTGCTTGGAACAGCGCATCTATTTCCAACAAAATATCCTTATTCCTAATTGTGTTTTGTGCTTTGAGAGACTCGGGAAGTATATTAGTGGGGGATGACAATGAAACAGATAAATATATAGACCTAATTGTTATATCTAGTGGTTTGTCTTCAGTAGTGCGAGTAAATGATTCAACAGCTGACTTTACACGATCTGCATTCTCATTATCTGCCTCTACGCTGTTTTCATCTGTAGTGTTTGTATTATCGTTTGTCTTGAGTTCCTTTCCCATAACAACATCAACAGGTTTCAATTTCAGAATGATAGCCGCTATGGTATAAAAGACAACAATGAATCCTATAGTTGCGCCAATGGGGACTCCTCTCCAATTTCTCCAAAATCCTAGACTTTTCAATATATAGTTTCCATCATATTGTTGACATATTGACTCAACATTTGGATCATTAGCATACTGATCAAAACAACAGCCTTTATAATCTGTGAATTGGTTGGATGTGACGAGTCCGTAAGCATACCACTGGTACGATGCATACTTTGTCCAACGGACATAAACTGGAAGTTGAATTACATTAACAAAAAATCCATTTGCCATCGTCTGATATGTAAAGTTCAAGTTGCAAATCACTGTGGCAATAGCAACATCTCGGGATAAAGCAACTGCCACCATAGCAAATGACATTGACAACTGATGAAAAATCATATTTCCTAAAAAATAATAAAAGAAATATGAAGCTGACTCCGTTCGAAACCCAATCATGAAATATGTACATATTGCATAGAAAAATGGGATCATAACGTCTTCAGTCAACAATTTCGTTATCCTTCTTGAAATAAGGAAACCAACTATTGAAATACAATTTTCAGATCTTTCCCTATCAAAAATTTTGATATCTAGCGTACATAATCTGTATGTTTCATAGAGTAAATACAAATACGCTTGTAAGTTTGAGCAAGTATACAGTGCACCTTCTAGTGTTCTTATCCCGGCTAAGCCACAAGCCGGTTTGAAGAAAATCCAGCCAGTCACTAACCCAAGTACAAGTGACTCTAAGAGCAAAGAGAAATAACCAATTGGATCTCTAGCTTGTAGTTTGAAATTACGTCTAGTTAAAATAGCAATTTCTCTCAAAAGCGGAGCCCTACCTATGTGTTCAAAGACGTCTTCTCCAATATTTTCATAGACAAGTTTCTGTTTGGTATTCTTTTCATCCATCTCACAAGGTAGATTATCCAGTTGTTCCATTCTTTCTTTCCACAAAGATGCAAACCTCTCAACCCGTAATTTGCTATCGTATTCTGCTTCAGGAGTTCTGTTATCTACAGATGTTATATCGATCAAATAATCTGCCGGATTCACAAAGGATGGGACTTGGTAACCCAATCCAGCAAAAAATGGCAAAATCTCACTTCCTTTATCGGCATAGCACACTTTACCCTTGGATAATATTATTATTTGGTCGAATATTCTGAATATATCTGATCTAGGTTGATGAATACTCAATACAAATGTTTTACCCCTCTTTGCCAATCGTTTCAATGCCGCACACAACTTAAAGGCATTGAATGAGTCTAAACCAGTTGTAGGCTCATCCAAGAAGAGTATAGAAGGATTTGACATCATTTGAATTCCAATTGATAATCGTCGCTTTTCACCACCAGACAATCCTTTATTGACACGGTCACCAACAAGGGTGTCTCTACATTCTTTCAATTCCAGCTCTAGTATAATTTCTTCTACCAATTTATTTCTACTTTCTTTGGATGTGACTTTAGGCAACCTTAATTCTGCTGCATACATTAATGTCTCATAGCACGTCAATTGAGGAAGTAAGATATCTTGTTGGATAACGTAGGCATGTCGCACACTATTAATATCATCAGAATTGTTATATGTAATTGACGAAGTGCTGATCAAGTTGGACCCACTTGCTTGCCTCTGTGCAAGTGAATTGAGCATTGTGGTCTTACCGGAACCTGATCCACCCATAATAGCAGTTACTGTACCAGCGGCAATATTCAATGAACTTGGATACAGGATAGTTTTGATATCATTTTTTTCCAAGTCTGAAATATCTCCAGACGGTTGCTTCTTTACTGGTGAAAAGATCTTGCTCAAAACTCCTGTGTTTTGTCTAGCCCTGACAGACAAGTCTCTGACTTTTACAGAAACAGGCACAGTAGCATTGAATGAGAGAGATGGCAATTGATCTTCATCCTTGTTGTTTTTGTTCTCTTTGAAATATACTGCAGCAACCTCGTTTACCTCCCCCATATTTTGCAAGCTCCTGGGTGACATATCTCTCTCCAAATTGGAGATGATAGAACCCTCCAATGTCATTCCCTCGTATGAGATTGGTATATATGTTTTGTGACCCAGTACATCAGAGATTACAAGCCTCGGTGACCACCAAGAAGATACCATCCCCACTTATGAGTGGTTGGAAAACCCACACCACACAATGCTACCTCCGTGTCAACGGTTTCTGCTTCCTGCGCTCCACAAGTTTGGCTGTGAACAGATAGGTACATGTGGCGTATGCGGGGCAATTTACGAGGTGGCGCATTTTAGACTGTGGCTTGTGACTTGGTACATGTATTTTTTTTGTTTACCTTTTTAATATAGAGATCTGATAGCTCTTTCATCGTTAAATCAAGCAAAATAGCTCTACATAGATATATATCTGGACATATACAAAATGATAGGGAAAAAGCCCTGGAGCCCCGTGAGTGGACTTATAAATTGGATAATATCCTCTCCGCTTGATTCTTTTCTTGCTATCAATGAATCCGTTGCGCTCATAGATTGGGAAGATATTGCAGATAGATTTGCTTATCATATAGGACTTGTGTTGAATATCATTACAATACTTTGTTTTGCTTTCTATGATATATCTGACAGCGAAGATTTGGATTTAGCTGATCTGTTCAATGATAACAATGGAATAGCCCTAAATGATATTGATATCTTAGGTCACGAATTCAACAATGGAATAAGGATAGATAGTTCATACTCTTATTTTGGATTACTCGTTAAAGTCACACTTACTTTGTGTATACTGGTGAATTTATTGAACACCCTTTTATATCTTTCTACAACTAGAAGCTATCACTTCCAAGGAAATTTCATTGCAGGTTTGAATGAGGAGCTGGAATCTACATCAATAACCAAATCAATTTTTACTAAGGCTCAAGAAAGTACTATAAGTAAATGGCTTTTCCTACGATTAGAGTCGTATCTTAAATTTAGTGGCAAGGCTACAGAAGAAAGTACACCAGAACCAGAACCTATAAATAACCCAATTGCAAGAATATCATATAAGCTAGCCCTCTGGAATCCTCCAAAATTTACTATTATGTTGTTCTCAATCTATTCACCATTACAATTGGCATTGCTTTTGCTCTCCCCAAGACTGAGTTTTTCCTCCATAACTCTTTATATCATAATAACATATGCATTCTACTATATGGTTAACAAATATGAGACCAAACTGAAAGATAAAGATATCATCAACAGAGAAGTATCCAAAGAGTATCAGGAGAAATTTGTTAAACCTCGTCTCAGTAAGAAAATGGTTGACTCTATGGTAGATGCTACTAATCCTTGGTCAGGAGGAGCTCAGCACTTCTCTCCAAGTGTGAGAAATAAGATCTTTTTAACTCATGATTTCCAGGGAAATTTGACAGATGCTTTAAGTCCTACAAAGCTACCAAAGACAAGCTTGGAAAGAATGAATGGCTCGAGAATAACAACTCCAATGAGGCAATCAGCTACAAACTCGTTCCAGCATTCGCAAGTTTTTGCCACTCCATTCAAGACACCAATGCAGAACAATATGTATCCTTACCCCACCACTAGAACACCCCAAACAGTTTCCAGAATCCCTGTGCCGATCAAAACCCCCAATGGTGGTCGTCCCCATAATGTATCATTTGTGGGGGCTACTCCAAGAAGGCCAATACTGAATGCTGGGGCATCTACTGCTACTCCAAGAAGAAATACACAGGCGACACCAGGCAAATTGTTCTCTTCAACTCCATCAAATAATAGATCACGCTTCAATTAGTGAGAGTACAGGCACAGTTCCAGTAAGCATTTTAGGAGTGTAAAGAAGGATTGATTTTATTACAAATATATTGGGTTACCAAAGAGGGACGGTTATATAGATAATTATTTTGTATATATGTATATGGGTACAGGTCAATGCATAACTGGATCGTATATCTACAACTCGCCGACACCAAAGAGATATCTGGACACATCGCCAACTAAACCTTTTTTCTCCTTTTTATCGACTGGCTTGAAAGACTTGAGTAAGTTTTTACCATCCTTCAATTTGAATTTGTAACCGTCCATTCCATCGGTATCTTCTGATTTCAAATCAAAATCGGCAAATATATTATTTATGTTCTTCTTTTCACTTTCCTTTCTTGGGGAGTCGGAATATGAGATATTTGCGATGGAATCACCAATATCTTCGTCTGGTGTTATTTTAGCATGCAAAAGTTTCTCTAATGAAGCTTTGGTATATGGAATGACACCAATTACGGATGATGAGTTATCATCCAATATTATACCATTTTCTCTAATAGCCCTTATGGCAGATGAAGGGTTATCATAAGTTATCTTTACCCAATGTTTACCCAAAAATATTGGACATGTCTTAGCCAAATGAGCTGGTTTTGCGGAATTTGGTAGTATTGATTGCACTCTATAATCAATATCAATATTGAAATCTTCTAATATATAGCCAAATTTAGCAAAATGTTTTATTACTGTATTGAAAATTTCATCTTCGAAACCAAATACTAGAACAGCGGATTCACCTGAGGTTAATGGTTTTATTGGACGAATAGGAGATGAAGCAGTACCAGGTATCAATGATATTGATTGCGAAACTGTAAATGGTAATTCTATGTTGTTCTGTGATGGGTTACTGTTTGTGGCAACAGGCGGCTGAGTTGATCCATTTAATGCAAATGGTAAGGTGTTTTGATTTATTTTGTTTGTGGAATCAGCATTTCTTTGGCGAAGTCTTGGTCTATCATGTCTATTGAATGCAGTTTTAAAATCATCTGTATCTTCAGCGAAAAGAAAACTGGAATTGCTTGGAAATTGTCTTGTATCAGAATCGCCATCGTCCATGAAGTTGAAATCTTTCAATGATTTCTTTGGAGGCATATCGCCAAACTCGTTCAGCAAATCTGAATTCTTTTCTGCTATAGGTTGAAGCTTTTTATCTCCAAATCTTTTAAGGTAAGATGAATTAATGGCGAATGGAACCGACGTCGAGCTTGTTAGATCTGCATCAGCGTCATTGAAAGAGTCTGATGACTTGTTTTTTCTCTTCACTAAGTGCAATGGAATAGTTCTTTTCTTCAATGTGCTGCTTTGGTTTTCACTCTTGGAGTCTAGTATATTATTCTTAGGAGGTACTGGTATTTTTGAACTTGATAAACTTGAGTATTGATCTTGAGAAGCGAGTGGCCCAGTTTGCATCTGGTCTGACTGTTGATTGGAGCCCATCGCGGACTGGTTGAAAAATGATGCTGAGCTCATTATGGTACGAATCAAGCTAGGATCTTGTATTTAACTCTACATCACACTACCTTGGGGGGTATTGAAACCAAAAAATCTACCTTGTTTACATTCGAAAATTTCCAAACAGAGATTACGAGGAGACGTCGATCGATCTTGCAGTTCTTAAAATCGACGACAAGAGTCAAAACTTTGCACTGCCTCGATATTGGATGTAGGCTTACCTATATTTTCTCAAAACTATTTCTCTTTACTTAAAACGATGATACAATTACAGAAGGAGCATCTTCCATAACAGATTGAGGTTTTTGTATTCAATTAATCTTCTAGTATATAAAAGAATTTAGTTAGCTATCTACTTATTGTTTTCTTTTGATATAAAGAACGATACTGAACCCAATAAATAAGAACCCACATAATGAAGTGGTAAGTTTGAAAACCGAGTTGTAACATAATTTTCCCTCATAACATGTCTTGAACCCATCAACAATATCACTATGTGAATCATAAACTCTACCAAAATAACTACTTAGTATCAAGAATGAAATAATCGAACCAGTTCCCAGTAACCCCCATGTTGTAGTGAAACCTTTGGTACCAAAATAATCTGCCGCCACTGCAGGATAAGTTCCGTATGCAGAACCGTATGCACAACCAATTAAGAAAGATGACAAACTCAAAGACCCAACGTCATCAAGGTAGATCATATTAAAATGACCAAATGCCATAAGTATTAATGAAAAGACAAGAACCCATATACGTTGCATTTTCATTCTTTTATGGATTAAATCACTTGCAGGGCCTGCAATAAATCTACCCAAAAAGTTAGAAAATGAAACGATTGAGACTTGGAGCGCTTGATATGCAGATGATAAATCCTTGGGTTCGTTGATGATGAAATCATTAGGATCTATCATAGACATTACTGGAGTGATACCAGCAGCAGCAAAAGTGAGATTAATGCAATTCAAGACTGAGATGAGATTCTTATTTCTCATGAAGAATCCCAATAATTGGTTTGTAAATGTATTGGTACTTGGATTCAACAAGGAGTTCACAAATAACTCAGTGCCGCCATCAGAAACAATGCTCGACATCTTCGCATTTAGTTGGGCTCTTACTATGAATCCAACACAGAAGATGTAAACTTGGCCATTAGCACAATAAACAGAATTTAAAACATAATGACTCAAAAAGAACTTGTTTGTAAGTAAACTTTTCACATGAGATAAAGAGGTGAATTTTTCCTTCTTTTTGTGTTTATGTCTATGTTTCTTTTGAGATGAAGTGGGGAATGTTAGTTCGAGTGGTTGCTGATTATCACTAGCTGCAACTGTTGTATTCCCGCCTGATGTGGATCCGTAGAGCATATTGGATAAACTAGTGGAACTAGCTGGGGATGAAGATAGTGGATTGTTCAAAGAATGATTTTGTACGCCATTATTACTGGGACTTGTTCCATATTCTTGATTAAAGTTGAGAGCAGTGGATGAAGAGGATGATGCATTCAAAATTGGAGTTTCTTCGTCAATGACTGTTGGAGTATAGGTATCACTTTCGTTTCTGAACGATTTTCTATTTGGAATTTGGAAATTTGTTATTCCGGAACCTCTTGGAGAGTTATTGTTGTTAGTGAATGATGATGATTGACCTCTATACACAAATGAACCAGTTTTCTTTATAGATGAAGTCAGGTTACTGTTGGTGAATCCTCTTTGGGTGGATGGTGAAGAACTATAGCTGTTCTTGATGAAAGATGAACTTCTTATAAGGGACCCATCTGCATTATTATTGCTCAGATTAGTGGTGTTCGAGTTTGTGATATTATTGTTATTACTATTGCTATTGCTATTGAAATTAGTCAATGGAGATGATGACAAGGAAGATTTGGAAAAGTAATTATTTGAGGGTGAATTTCCATATGATCTAAATGGAGAAGCGTCGTATGCACCTCTAATAAACAAGCCATCCTGATTATTGGTTGAAATTGGGATCGACGAAGGACGGAAAGAAGATGATGATGAAGAGGATAATGAAGTTGTAGATTGAGAATATTGTGATGCATATGAGAATAAAGAAGAGACTGAGTTATTTCTTACCATGTCTACATTGGCAAAGGAACCTCTATGTCCCATAAGGAAAGTACCATACCCATGCTCTTCTTCTGATGTGTTTTTTATTGGTTTAGGAACTGAATTTTCAAGTCCATTAAGATTTGATTGAAGTTTTGAATTTCTTTGACTTCCATTGAATTCCTCGTCATGTTCATGATGATCTTCATTGACAACAACTTTCACGAAAAAAGATCCTCCTCCAATGAGTAAACCTGCAAATAGTGTAATAAATCTAAGTAACCCACCTGTGTTTCCCCCAAAACAAAAAGCTGCTATGGCGGAATATATTAATGCTGATAAACCATAACTTGAAACTGGTAAAGCACTTGCTGTACCTCTATGATTAGGAAAGTTGGCAGTAGCAGCCTTCAGTGTAGAAAAATATGAAAGAACGGATCCCAAACCGATGGAAACCATGGCAATAAATATGAGCCAAAAATGGTGTAATTGATATTGAAAACTTAAGTAGAGTATCAAAAAGCCTGAACATTCACAAATTGCACCTACAAAGATAGATATCCTCGTACCGAATTTGTCTATAAACAAACCTGCGGGTAAACCACCTATTGAAGATCCAATATTAGTTGCAAATGAGAATATAGATGAGTCAGAAGCTGAAAACCCACACTTTGACATCAGCTGTGGTGAATAAACTCCATATAAATAGGGAGTACCAGCAGCCAAAGAGACAAAGCAGGACATTATAAGGGCAACAAAGCGGCCATCTAGGCGAGCCATTTGTCTATGTGATCAATACTTTGTTTCAAGAGATGGATACGGAGATAATGGCAACTGCTAGAGATGAAAATTTGTGGATGAAAGATGAAGGGAATCAAATTAGTTTAGAATGCAGTGCTGACTCACGGAAGTAATTAAGGGGGGTATTGGTTGACTGACCCACTGAGTAAAAGACCTGCTGTGAGACTTAGATGTGAGAGAGATAATGCTCAAGTGTGTTGCTGAGCGGCGTGTGTCCTGTTAAAGATCCCGTATGTGATCCTATACCAGCTTCTCAGGTGTGTTGCAGGTGTAGAACAAAAGCCAGTATGTATGTCAGATGTTTACCCACCAAGACCCGAGAGCGAGAAATGCCCAAAGAAGCACTCGGGGAGCCGAATGGGGAAAATTACTAGATAGCGCTGCATGGAATATTTATTCTGCGTATGTGTAAGCTTAGGGTATATGAGAGTTACAAGGTGGAATATATATACTATGGAAGTACTAATCACCTACATTGGTGCCTAATGACTGTAAACTGAAAATTAATTGATATTTTAAGTGACTTTTTGTCTGTAATGTTTTTTTACCTCTGTCAATCGAGACATAATCAAAAATGATTTTTTATAAAAAATTTAATTTTTGAGCTTACAAAGAGTAAAAAGAAGACGATTTACTGAAAAAGTTACTTTAACAGGCTCGTTTTCCTTAAAGCTGAAATTCATACATAATAATTGGAGATTGGAACTTGAAGACTTCAAATATAAGCAATTTAACATAGATCCATGTAGCTATATAATCAAATTCACGTATATACACACACAAATTCTTTCCACAGCGCAAATAGACACATTAGCTGTGGAATTCCCCGACGCGACGCGACATTTTGACGCGACGCGGATCTGGATCAGTTGTGAAGCGAAGATGGAAAGTTTAGGTATAGTTGAATCATGTTTAATACTGTTGAATACCGGATGCAATTCATCGCTCACGTTGTTTAAGAGACAAGAATTGCCAGTTCCTGCTATCACCGGATAATAGAAGTCAAGATAATGGCAAAAAGAAGTAGAATAAAAGTAGACAGCGACGATGAGCTTGACCCTGAACATATAGAGAGAAACACGGCTCAACGTAGAGCTTCGAAGAAGCAAAAGAGAAGAGATGAACAAGAAGATGACGCAGATGAAGATGAGGGGAATGGAGATGGCGTTATTCCAACAAATGCCGATCAAGAAGAATCATCTCTCAGCGAGTTGAATAGAGAACATACTCTTAGTATGAGAAAATTGGAAAAGGCCTTCGTACGAGCTCTAATTGGTTTAGAATTCAAATATCAAGTTCTTACAAAGACAATGATCAAGAACATTTACGATGCGGAGGAGGAACAAATGGTTTTAACAAAATGGAGAAATCTCTATCCCTTACTAAATGAACGACTTGAAGAAATTTTTGGAATGAAACTTGTTCCCCTTGAATCAAAAAAGAAATTTGATGATGACTCAGGTCAGACGCAGAAATCAAAGCAACAGCAAGCTAAAACAACAAAGAAAAAATCTGCAAATGAATTAGATTACATATTATCGTCCACTATTTCCAGCAGTTTTCGTGAAGTTATGTTCAAAACAATGCAACAAGATCCTAGTGTTAAACAAGGCCAATATACAGATATCTTGGAAGAAATTAGATCGCATTCGAATACTTTTAATATTCCCAAACCAAGTTCGGAAATCATTGCACATGGAATAAAGATGCTCATAGTGACTCTTATCGCATTATCGGAGGGTTTTATATTGAAACAACAATTATTTACTTTGTTATCCAAAAAGTTTGGATTCGATGTTTCAGATAATCATACCATTGAAGAATTAGGAAACATAACAATGTCCGATTTCTTAGATCAAATTGCCAAAGAGGAGTACATTAACCAGACCATGTTGAAAACATCTGAGAATGAAAGAGGTGGACGTATTCAAAGATCCACCAATACAAATCATAATCTTGTTCAAATAACCATCGGTAGAAGACTCAAGGCTGAATTACCTAGAGATGCCTTTTTGTCCATGCTTCAAGATATCTATGGCAGTGATTGGTCAGATGACACATTGGAAAGTGCTTTGTTCACTCTAAATAACGTTTACGGTAGCCAATCAAACGATGAACAAAAACAAAAAAAACAGCAACAGCAAACACAGCAACATCAACCCCCACAACCCCCACAGTAACATGTATATTTATATGTATCATTTCTTATTGTATACTAACTCTACTCTCTATTAATATTTACAAATTCGATAAATTAATTCCTGAAATCTATATATATATGTACATATACATTGGTATTCAATTGGTTATCCATTAAAGTTACTCACTTCCAAACAAGTTATTCAAAGCCCCATTCTCAACATACGGATCATCCATTATATCACCTTCCGTTTTTTTATTACGTCTAGCAGATGCATTTTCCAATTGCTTTCTTCTTTCCTCACGCCATCTACTATCATCATCATTGGCTCCACTGGTGACTTGCTGAATCAATTGCAAAAATGCGTTTCTTCTTTCTCTTAATCTTTTAGCGTTCACCAGTATTTCTTCAAAATGAGCTATATGTTTATTTGTTAAACCTGGTAATAATTTCTGTAAAATCATTGCAGGGTATGGAGATTTGGCACGTAATCCAACGTACAAGATAGTCAATGCATAAGCCGCTTCAGGATGAGCGTCAACATAGAACTGATCCGTTAAAACATGTAATAATGCCTTTGTTAACCATTCACATAAATATTTGTTGACTTCCTCATCTAGATTCATAATATCAGGTAGCATATGCTTAACGATCAAAATAGCATTGAAAGAACAACGGGTATCTTTGAACATGATGATATGACATAATAAATTCAGTAAAGGTGCTAACACATTCTTATCTTGGAAAATCACTTTTCTGATTTCTAATTGATGTTGATTCAAACTTGATGCTGCGTTTTGTCCTACTAAATCAATTAACATTCTATCTACAACGGCAGTCAATTGTCTTAACATATGTTCTTCCATCATTTCTTCACTTAATTGTTCGTCACTTTCAGTACCTTCCAATTGTAAACCTTTCGTATAGACTAAACCCCATTTTTCAATCAGCAAAGCATCAATTTTGTTCAGTGCTTGAGGTAACAATTCACCTAAAAATGGTCCAATATAATCAACAGGACAATTCTTAATAACGTTACGCAGGACAGAGTTGATCATATGTCTCCAGGAATGTAAAGTAATACCGATGGACTCTTCTGCAAGTGCTCTCCATAACATAGTAGCGACATTAGGAATCTCATATAAAGTTTCTTCCAATTCACTGATGGAACTGATGGTTAGATATGAGTATTCTCTGGTATATCTCACAATATGTCCAACACTATCAGCGAAATCACGTAAGGTATGCATGGCTTTAACACTTTCATCCATGAACGATTCTTTACTTTGAATAGATACACCTTGTTGCCAAAATCTTTCCATACAACTATATTTCACAAAACTTTGAACCTCCGAAGGCAAACCTTCCCATTTTGAAGGATTGTGATATGCTTGTATTTGATAGATTAATTGTAAGATATGAGGTAAAATTGGTTTGATTCTTGGTTTCCAAAGCTTCAGTAAATCTTTGTATGTCTCTGAATCGTGATCCAGTTTTTCAATACTATATTGAATAAAGATTCTGGTAGCTCTTATTGGGAATACCGAACTCCAATGATCTTTCAATTCTGTTTTCAATAGTCTTCCAGTTTCGTCCATCTCAGCCTGTAATAAATTGGTGTCTGCTGTTATACCTCTTGATTGGAAATATTCAGCAATCTTAACTATGCCCAATCTTTCCATGAACCAGTGTAACTCTAATAAACCCTTTTCGGTTGAAGGTTCAGACCAAGCAGCTAATTCAGGATCAACAATATTACTAAATCTTTCCGCTTTATTAGCAATAGAAGACCTTTGAGAAACAACCAATAAAAATGACTTGAATGCAACGGCCTCATGATCACTTAATTTTTTAGCTTTCAATATAGTTGAAATAGCATTTTCTAAATCCGTCAAGATTTCTTTCAGTGATTCAGGCATCAAATAAGCTAATCTATTCAATTCAGTACCACCACTTGTTCTAACATCTCTGACCAATTCTCTTTCTTCATCAGTTGCATTCTCAGGATATTCTAAAGTACACGATTCCATTACTTTCTCCAAAACTTTGAACATAGTGTCAGATGCATCTTTCAGCAAAGGAGTGAATTGAACCAATGTTTGTATTTGCTTTCTCAATAACATTGGATCCTTGACATTGAGTAACATCAACATCTTACAAAGTTCATCAATTTGGGAAATCAAGTAGACTTTTTGAGTCAAGAAATCATCCTCCTGGTACCATATTAACCATCTAGATATACCTCTAACACATGCTTCTATTAGGACATATTGAGAATAACCATATATGAATGGTTCTGCATTTTCTCCTTTATAAATAAGTTTTGTAGAATTCAAGGTACGATTACCAAGATCTGAAGAATAAAATTTGTTCAATCTAGATGCAAGCCATTGTAAACCATCTCTTGGTTTCTTGCAAACAATGATCCTAACGATATCATCAGCCATTTTCTTGTAATTACTCAAGAATGTTGCAGACTCAGGCTGAGATTCGAAATCAATCTCTAAATATTTTCTTGCAACGTAATCATCGCTACAATCTCCATAATTGATCAATCTATCTGCGCTTACTTCCAGTAATTCAGGCATAATTTGTTCAAATTCAGGTTTAGCACTCAGCTCATCAATTCTCAACATTGTACACCAGAATTGTAAGGATAATCCGGAGACAATCAATGATTCATGCTTAGTTGTTTCTAAAACCAGTTTTAAATAATTAGCAACGTCTGCAGAGTCTGGTAATTTGTATTTATTAGAAGTCTCGGAAGTTTGAAAATGCTCACTTAAACCAACGATCATTTCTACCAATTTCTTCATCAGGGTATATTGCGATTCATCGATATCATCGGGGTTCAATTGAATCTTGCGAAAGACATCCAATAATAAAGCTAAACCTTCGGTTTGGAATATAGATCCAACAATATCGTTGAAATCCTGAATATCTGTATATTGTCTTGTGAATAATATCTGTAATGAATCAATCGCCAATGTTTTAATTTTCACATCAGGTAATACTAATGCATTTGTCAATTTTTCCAATATGAATACTTCTTTGAAGGCGATAGGTAAAATCCAATATAGACAAGTTTTGATAGCTTGTAATAGCTTTATTGTGAAATTGATGTAATTTTTGTATGTTTCAACTGGATCATCACTTGATTTATAAAATTGCTCATTATGATTATTAGAGTTATTATTACTGCCATTATTGTTGGCAGAGTTAGAAATGCCACCATTTGCTGTGACTAAGCTATTGTCATTACTATTTGCGGAGAGATAGGAGGTACACTCTTGAAGAGCGGAAGACCAGCGATGAAGCCAGCCTTCTCTTGAAGATGCAAAGATTCTCAGTGCTTCATTTGGTTCGTATTTCAATAGCAAAATGGCCTCTGAAGTTACAACTTCTGGGCAAAGTGAAGAGAGAACATTCGTTCTTGAAGATACAATTGGATCATCCAAGAGATAAACATCTTCAAATAATGCTCTAAATATGATTAAAGATAATTCTCTTGTATGTACATCATGATTCCATAAATCTAATAAGTTCGAGTCCATATCTGACCAACTTTGAAGTTTCTCTGCATCTGTATATACCCTATCGAGTTTATTTGCATTTGTTGTGCCGTCAGTATTAGTGGTTGACTCTGATTGTTGCAGTGTAGCGTCTTCATGAGTGGATAAACATAAACCCCAACATCTCTTTGCCACTTCTACCCAAAGAAAAGCAATTTTCTCTTTCATATAATGCGGATCAGATCTACCAACTTTACTTGCTAATTCTACAATCCAATTTCTAACAGCAACTTGTTTTTCAACATCCCATACTTGGAAATCAGCCTTGATTGCATTCAAAAGAAGATTCAACCCAAAATGTCTAACGATGTGATCATATTTATTATCCGGCAACGCCAATTGATAACCCCAAAATGGAGATTCAGATGAAGCCTTTATACTTTCCAAAAAATCTTGAGCTTTATGCCTCTCATCATTAGTACTTCTTGGGTTATAAATAACCTCCAGTGAACCCACAATTTGATTAACACCGTTTCTATCCATAACAGCAAGTAAGTTCTATTAGTTACAAATGAATTTCAAACAAAAGGAGGGGAATTGAAAAATTAAGAAAAAAAATGCTACAAGACGCACAACCTCTTTAGTTCGAATAATAAAAATAACTCAAATGAAGATTCCACAGTGGAGTAGCAGTGAGAGCTCTCAAGTTCAATCGGCGTAGGTGAAATTAGATGAGTACTATTTGAACAGTCTTCAGGGCACAATTGAGTAATCAGTAGATAACAATTGAGTCTCAATTATGGTGAGTTATACAATACGACGAATCTGAAGTGATCTATTTTGGATTTTGACGTGTTTTTTTGTTTCTTCCTGGGGATGTGATGCAGGAACAAACGGAATGCAGCAGGAATATGGGTATGTACAACAAGACAAATACTTGTATATGACCTTTGTGAGAATGCGTCTGTGAATCTATCCCAATTTTGATGCTGTGATATAGGGTATGTTTCAATGCATATCTCACTCACCCCTAAACCCGTGTTGTCAATGCCGGATTTCTCTCTCTTCTCTTCTCTTTCCATCAACCGTTCGATATTCTTCACTGGCGTGCGTCGAACGACGGGCACGGGGCAAAAAAACAGGCCGACCGACGCGTCTATTGTTCTTCCAAGGTTGTTGAGGTGTAGTTAGCCAGTTGGTTTAGCTGCTTTTCCTTGATACTTAGTTCATAAGAGAGAGTATAAAATAACTATAAAACTGGCAAAGTGGTCAACTAAGTGGTCACTATATATACTCCCGAGCGAGAGATGTTAAGAGGTGCAGGTATCCACACAACAAGGTTGTTGAAAGGCGTTCCTTTACAGAGGACTTCAACTTTTTCACCTTCATTGTTGAGATCTTCAGCTAAAATTTCTTTTGTTCAATTTGTCAGGTTTCAGTCCAAACCGGCATTCGTGTACAAGACTAGAAGACAAAAGACTCCAGAAGAACTGAAGGCAGAGGAAGCAGAGAAAAAATACCAAGAAGCTATAAATTCTGGTAGTTGGATCAGGAAATGGGGTGCTATTACCGGTTCTCATGCTTTTGATAAAAAAGCTACAAAATACTATGTTGCTCTTTATTTTGTTTTCTTCATATATGGGTTGAACTATTTCAAGAAATTATACAAGAGAGAAGTTGAAAAGAAGGATATTTTGGATAAAAGAGATCAAGGGAAAGAACTCAGTGAGTATGAAAAATTGAGAGTCAGAGAGTTATCAAATGATTTGATCAGAACAACAGATATGATGAAATTGAAAGCTTATTACAAACTGAAGCTTGAACACGATGCTGTAGTAGAAGCATGTGGTGGCGATGAAGAGAAGATTAAGGCCTTAGGCGAATTCAATCCACAGCCAAAGGATATTGAAAACTTAATTGAGTATGATTACAGAGAAAATGTCGAGCAACCAAAGGATTTAACAGAGTTTTACGATAACATTGCAGAAAACTATGATAGTGAAATCAATATGGAAGAGAAATTTTCTTTTATGGGATCGAAGAGAAAATGGTTGATGAAACATATCAAAGGTGATGTTTTAGAAGTCGCATGTGGTACAGGTAGAAATATCAAGTATCTTGATCCAAATGCCGTTGACTCAATTACTTTCCTTGACACTTCATCCAAGATGATGGAAGTTACCTATGAGAAATTCAAGAAAGCTTTTCCAGAGTATAAGAAGGTTAAATTTGTTGTTGGTAAAGCCGAGAACTTATTAGATTTAGCACGACAAAAGAAAGATGATAAGACCAAGAATGATAAAACAGTTGTCAAATATGATACTATCATTGAGACTTTTGGGCTTTGTTCACACGAAGATCCAGTGACAGCATTACAAAACATGATGAAATTATTGAAGCCAGGTGGACGTGTTATTTTACTCGAGCATGGTAGAGGTAATTACGATTTTATCAATAATAAGCTGGATCAAAGAGCTCACAAGCATAGTGAGTCATGGGGTTGTAGATGGAATTTGGATATTGGAGAATTGGTCGATAAGAGTGGATTAGAGATCACAGAAGAGAAAAGACATCATTTTGGTACCACTTGGTGTATTGTTGCCAAGAGACCAGGAGATGTCTTAGATATTGAAGAACTTGGTTTCATCGATAAATACTTCACTACCAGAAGAACCAATTTTGATTCTAGTAATGGACCAAATGATACACATTTCGTTGGTAACTCAGAAAAGAAGTAGATTCCACGTTTATTATAGCATGCACATAAATATATAGATAATATCTGTACATATATTGAATAAAGACACATTTTGAATGAAGATTTATTCATAAAAGTAAAGTTGAAACAAAAAATAATAATAAACAATCGGCCAAAATAGACGCGCAGGAGAGGAAAACAAAAACGAAAGCTGATTTTTCTTGTTTCTTTGATTATCAAGAACAAAGAGACCTGCTTTCTTTTCTGCATAGTCTGTTTCGTAGTCACATTGCTCAAACACCAATCACTCACCATGGCAGTTACTAGATCAAGAAACAAGAAGAACGTCTCATTCTCAGAGTTTGATTCATTCTCATCTGTTACTGGAATCATTGGCAAAACCGCTTCCGCTTCTGCTTCATATAACGACTCCTTAATATCGGAGTTTGACGAAGATCCAATCATCGTCAAAGAAAACGAATCCATTCAGGACAATGGTAAAGGTCATTTGATGTTCCCAAAACTTCCTGCTTCTTTAATAGCAATCCCTTTCCATTTACCAGTTATCGCATACGGTTTATTCACCATCTTTGGAATTACCTCGAATCCAGTTGATGCCATGTACAAATCACTACCTACATTGATCATTCTACAATCCACTTACTTAATACTTGTGAAACAGTTAGTCATTGAGCCCTACTACAATTCAATAAAGAAGTCAAAGAAAAAAGCATCTCCTCAAACAGCAGCTAAACATCCAATAAACATAATTCCTTCTTCTGGAGACTTCATCTACATGATACTTAGTTTGATCTTGTCCCTCTTGGCATCCCCTTTAATATATGTTGTGTTTGTACTATATGGTGCTCCAATTTCAAATTTAAGACAGGAGACATTCTTCTTATCTGTTTACGTTTCACTTTTAACCGTTTATCCAGCATTGGTCAGTTATCCTGTGGTATCCAAGAACTCAGCATCATCTTCCATCATGAGTCCGGATATGATATGGTATAGAATACTTACATTCCAAGTTGGTGGAAGAGAGTTTTACAAGCATCAGCTATATACCATGATTGTTGGTACATTCATTGGTGCTTGGTTAGGTGTTATGCCAATTCCATTGGATTGGGATAGACCATGGCAGGCATGGCCTATAACTATTCTAGTCGGTGCTCTCATCGGTGGATTTGTATCTAGTACACTCTCGCTCCTGGCAAACCTTATCTTCTAAGAGCCCGACTAGGGGTATGTATATATACAGATAGACATGAGTTTATAGACATTCTAGGATGTAAATAAGTTAAATAATAACACAAGTAAACTACTAGACTAAACACATATTACTATAGTAAATATAAATGCAGACGCGTCGCTACACCCAGACAAGATGAACAAAAATCGGTCGAAGCTTTTCGATGTTTCCTCTTGATATAAGTGAATGATGAACTTCAGAGGAGGGAAAAGGTCAGTCAAATAGCATCCCAGTTACCTCAAGGACATATAGTGGACACTCAATTGATTATGCAGGCACAGAGGAGATACATATCATTCAAGAGTATTGGGTCTTTCTTCTCAAGGGCATCTGGGAAACCAAGCCCATTCAAGAATAATAACGAAATCACCGAGACAATGACTAAACTACCGACTTCAACGGGTGCTGGAGCGTTTGTAGAACCTATAAGCTTTCAAATACTGGGTAACTTTTCTAATCTTTTGAATATCAAGTTGCCAGCCTCTTCAATTCTGAATTTGAGATACAATAATAAAAATCAGTCTATTGTTGCAATGAATGGTGATGTAGGTAACTTATACGTTGAACTAGGTAAACATCAAACATCTAGAGATTACCTGTTATTCCAAAGATGTTTCAATTCGAAGTCCGCTATGTCGATATTGATGTCAACCAAGGCAAACAATGCCAATTTCTCTCTCATTGATGTTAAAGATACCACCAAATCTAAATGGATAATTACAGATAAAGATTCTTTGGTAGCTTGGAGTGGAAATTATCTCAATATTTCTCTACCAACGAGATCTTTATTTAGATCTGGCGACTCTGCCTCTTCACCCGAGGCATTGTACTTACCTGGTGCTATAGAAGCAAATGGAGAGGGTCAAATTGTACTTTCCTCACTGGGTCAAATTCTTCAGATTCAATTAGAAGAAGGTGAAAAGATTTCAGTCAATCCATCGAACGTTGTTGCATACACAATTGACGCACAAGACTCTACCAATAACGGAGGACAACCAAATGAAGTTGTGAGGTCGTTGGTCAATTTAAGTGTACCACAGTTCTCAATATGGTCCCAAATATCAATAATTACTCGCCGCGTTTACGAATACCTTAAGGTACAGGTGAATAAAGTTGTATCTAAAGCAACCAAGAATGATGAATCCCAAACTCCTTTGATTCCAAAAGAGAAAGAGTCATCAGTAGCCACAACATCTAGCACCATAGCTCCCCTTATTGAACATCCAATTGTAGTCAAAGCTCTTGGATATTACTCCACATTGAAAAACGCCACTGTGAAGAAAGCTAAAAAGTTATATGTCGGTTCAGACGATGCTATGATTGAATTGACAGGTCCAAAGACTGTCCTGATTAACAATTACATTTCTCCATCCGCAAAGATTTTGACACAAGAACAAATAGAAAACCTGTACAAGTGATTAAATAGAAGATATATATATACATACACATACATATCATTCAAAAGGCTTCCCGGCCACAAAAATAAAGCAAAAGGACATAAGACTACTAACAGTTACTTCATCCCTACGCACTATATATGACATATACCCTGTAATTCAATTATCGTTGTTGAATATATATTCGTAGTTGTAAGGAAGTGACAGCCAGCGAAGATCTTGTAAAAATGAAGAGGGATTGAGAAATCTAAGTCCGGGGATGCATCAAGTTGATTTTGACCCCTATTTCTTTTGATTTTTCCACGTGTTCAACAGGTTAGGAAAGTAAACTATACCTCCAATTGTATCAAATGACAGATAATGATCAATTGACCGTTTCTGATCCTTCAGAATGGACTTTCCTTGCCAAAGGAATGGCTAACTGTGTCTTCGAATATACAGGAAATGATCCGAGACTCATAGGAAAAGCCCTTCGATTACGGCTGGCAGTAAGCTCAATACCATCAGAAGAAGTTGTGGAATTTGTAGATACAAAGATAAGACCAGCTTTCAAGGAGACAACAGCTATAATAGAGATGAATCTAGCACGAATACTTCCTTTTTTCTTATCCGAGATATCAAAAATGTACCCCGATTTAGAGCTTCGTTCATCAGAGACCTATGGAATATTAATGCCCAATGTATTTCTATTGTATTCCAAAAGTAAATTGGTTAAGTCTCTGAAAATTTCAAAACATATCAAAATCCACTTGTTTGAAAATGTGTCAATTCTTGAATTCAAACCCAAGTGGCTTTACTCTCCACCCGAAGACTTCAAACGTTGTAGAAACTGCGCACTTAACTTAAGCAGATATGGAGACGATTTTCATGATCTTTGCACTTTGCAGTTACTTTCTATGAACACTATTCCCAAATTCTGTAGCTCAATTGTTAAAAAATTACCTCAAGAGATATCTATTGATCAAGTAAGCTTGAAAAATGCATTCGTAGAAAATTATGATATTATACAAACTTTATATAATTTACAGAGGTTAGATGAGGACATTCATCAAACATTACTTGAATTGAATGAAGAATCGGATATTTCAGAGCAGCTGTTGTTGTCAATGACTGTGAAAGACGTCACTATATTCCTACCTTTCGACAGCGATAACAACACAAACGATAACAATCGTGTTTCACTTACAATAATTGATTTAGATAAAAAATCAAGGTCAAAGTATGAAAAGTGGAAGAATCAAGAATTGAAATTGAAAAATCTATATCATTGATCTTGAATATCAACTATTGCTTCGAAACATATTAAGTTATTCTTTGAATCATTATTGTCTTTCTCAATCCATACATAAGCTTTAGACTCTGAAATTTTGGTATAGCAGATCTTGATCTTTTCATCTATGAAGACAGGATGTAAAATGTTGTATCTCATGGATTGTATTGTTAGATCATTTGCAGTGGATACTAGCTGTTTTGCATCTTTCTTCAATCTATCAACTAAGTATTTAGTGGACATTAATATCAGCAGTGGTGCTGATACTACTATATTTGGATATTTTTCAATTTCTGTAGCATATAATTTATCGTAATGAATTTTATGAGCATTGAATGTCAGTGCACTGACCCTGAAATTGTCCTCTTGACTAATAGTCACTTCAATTGCACTTTTATCATCATATTGTTGCTGTAGGGGTGTATATAATAAATGACTGGACTTCCTACTATCACTATAAGTATTTCCTATGTAATAAAATGTTCTTAGTTCTTGAACCAATGGTATGCTATTTTGACTGAAGATTCTTTCATAGTTCATTTTGTAATTAGGCAGGCCTTGTCGACTTTTCTTCAAATCCATATCTGTTATTCTTTCCTCAAGCTGTAACTCTTTGCCAAATTCAAGATTAGGAGATGATAATGATGAAAGATTGAGGTAGTTGATCTCACCAGATACCCACATCCGTCTTTTGAAAGGCTCTAACAATGGTCGGTTCCCTGAGACGGCATTCACCAGGGGTGCAAGGTAATTGTCAAACCCGTCTAATCCAAGCTCTTGTGAATTGGACAATGGTGTGGCATATATCATAAAGTAACCAAAGGGTAAAACCTTGCCTTTTCGAAATTGAGATCTCCATTCTTGCTCATTCAATTCACGAGAATCAGGGTATAGTATGGAAGTCAACGTGATATCCAACGATGATGACTGATGTCCACTGAGACACTCCTCGTTGGTATTCCATTTTCTAGAAAGGAAGTCTGCCTTCCATTCTTCTAGTTGTTCTTTCAATTGTTTTGAATCAAAGTCTGAATTTTCTTGCAGTTTAGCAAAAGGTCGTTGACTAAGACAAGGCGTGCCGTATGACGAGAAACATCGGTTTCCAAAGCATTTTCCAAATCGCAAGGAAAATGTTGTTCGTATACGATTCCTAGCTATCATTTGTGCTCTTGATATAAATCCTGAAGGTGTGACGTGATGTCTTCAAATAGTCACTTGTTGATATGTTTCAAAAAAATGCAGTGTAAGGTATTTTTCTACCGAGGTCTCTGGTTTCCCTACGATAAGATAACATCTTGATTAATTAATTAACTATTTCTATTCAATTTACAGTTTATTAAATTATACAATCTTACTAAGCTAGAGTGATGAACTCCCTATATATTTCAGCGTAACTATTCTTGCCAAACCTAGTAGCGATATTCCTCTTCCTATCTTCATTCATATTGATATACTTCTTAGCAACGTTCAATTCGATAACAGGTCTAGTAACAACAGGCATAATTGAATCTACATTCCCAATTGCATTCAAACGAGGATTTAGTCCACACCAGTGTGGTTCCCTATCGTATACTTGCTGCTGTACTCCGTATAATCTTCTGTAAACAGATTCAGATACAGGAACCACTCTATAGAATGAACCATCGATATTTGAAGCAATGACCTCATACCCCATTACCGCATCAGGTTTACCAGCATGTAAAGTCTTACTCAAGGAGAATAATGAATCTTTACGTGGAACAGATTTCATATGTGTCGTAAACCCATTATGACGAAGTACAGTTCTTCTTACTAACTTGAAACCTTGTAATGAATTAGCATCGGATGGGTCATATTGTAAGATATGTAATATACCTTCTTCATCAGCGATCAATATGTATAAGTTGGAGTCAAATAATAAGAAATCTGTAGCTGCAATTTTCAATTTCAATTCATCTGAACTCAATTTAATTGTACGATAAGGTTCAGCATCGAAACCATACAACGAAACACTTTGCTCAGAGTCACCTATAAGAACAAGATTTTCAAAAGTCTTGATTTCTTTGGCATATATAGCTGTATCCAAAAATGCCACTGGTGTTACATTCATATCATCCATTAATTTTCTGATCAACAGTCTTTGTCCTTGAACCACACCATAACGACCACTGACTTCACATGTAGAGATAGCTGGTCCTTTGAAACTCTCTGAAGAGAATAATTTCAAACGATGATTAGCCTCTGGTCTACCAGGTTCTGGAACAATATCAATAATTTCATAGATCTTATATGTACCATTTGTAGTCAGGTCTTCAATACGGTATATACTTGTTCCAATTGAAATAAATTCTCTAGACGTTTTGACAAGATTGTTATCTGCTTTATGTACGTCCAATTTGAAGGATTTCAAATCCGTAACAACTTCATAATCATCTAGTTCAACAGTATCTATCACAGAAAAGTTGGCAGGGGATACTAACTTGACTGAACTTCTGAATGTTTTCCCCTTTCTTTCGTCAGGAAGTTCTGGATCAGCACCTTTGATTAGTTCACCTTCTTCATCAATGGGAGTATAAGGCATCTCCGTAACGGTACTAACCACGAATGTCTTTGACGTTTCGTGATACGTAATGGATGTGGGTGTTTCACCTAGCTCAATTTTGCGAACAGGGGAGCGCACCGAATAGTCATAATTCAAGTCTAATTCACAGATTCTTGCAGCTTTAGTACCATCAATGAAAATAACTTGATTTGAGGAATCTGTCTTTGTTGTAAATTCAGCAAAGGAGAGAGTAGGTAATGCAGTAAATTGGAAAATTTTGGGCATTGACTGATGTGGCTTCAATATACAATAAGTGGTTTTACCAGTAACAGCAATCGATTCATAACCTTGCCAGTTTTTCAATTTAACTAATTTTCTTTCTAATGTTGTACCATATGGATATGCATTGTCAGGTCCACCAGTCACTGGCAATTGTGCAATTTCATTGATTTTGATCAATTTATAAATTCGCTCTACAGGATCGTAATAGTTCTCATACATGATGATTTCTCCTCCAAATGTTAAAACTACAAGGTAATCCTTTGTGCTGAATTTGTCACCCAACTTCGTAAACATTATTTGCTTGAAAGATGGATCTGGTTCTCTATCTAAATTCAAATCCATTAAGGAGAATTCTATAGATTTTGGTAACGTATCTATATTCGAAAGTTCAAAGACTTTTTCTTCATGACTATAATCAAAAGCCAAAATTCTATTATCACCAGTTGTTAAGAAGAAAACATATTTTTGTGCTGTATTTTCCGAGATTTCGTCATTAATTTTGATTTCACCTTCAAAATTTCTCTTAACTGCTTTTGTTCCAATTCTAACATGATTCAAAATTGAACTTTTTGAAATCCAACCACTTGTGAAAATTAATCCTTCACTTTCATCCAAGACTTTTGGAATTTGTAATTTTATAAGGTCAGGCACAGACTTACCACTTTTATTTTCTTTTGACTCTGTGTATTCAAAGATGATAACTTCACCATGTTCCAAAGTTAACAATATCAAATGACCACGAATTTGAGCTGAAATAATCTCATTTTCGAATTCGTGATGTGCCAATCTTCTCAATTTAAAATCAAACAAAACAACCTTATATGGGGTCACTTGAACAACTCTTTTAAGTTCTGAGGAACCTAATCTAACGGTTCCAATAGCAACAGTAACGTTCTTATTATCAAAGTCCTTGGTGTAATAATCTTTGTAATTTTTAGCAATCAAGAAGACTTGTGTCTTTTCAGTAGACTTATCAGTTGTGATTAAATAATGAGATCTATCTTGTGAATCAGACAAGGTCCATATCCTATCAACGTTTGAGAATTTCAAAGAAGACTTTATCACAGGTTCAATATTTGGGGTGAAAATTGATAAAGAACCAGTCTCCTTGACACCAGAAGTACCTATTATACAAGTATCGTTTAGATTAGGATTAGGTAAACCCAATTTCTTAGCAACCGTTGAGATAGGGGCAGTAGTAAAGTAACTCAATGGACCAGTATTGATCAATCTATCCATGATATAAAACTCAGCAGTTTTTAATGAAGTTGACAGTCCATTAGATAATATGCTTGTATTCTGTTTTGTGCTACTACTTGAAGTATCTTTGTTTTGTTTCACTTCATCTTCGTCTTTATATAACCAATCATCATCATCTTCATTGTCTGATTCATTAGCATTGCTGCCCTCATTCTTGATACTTTCTACAGCAGACTTTTGAGGAGCTGGTCTCCATCCTAATAATAAACTATCTCCACTTTCACAACATACAAAACAAGTTTCTAAAGCAGGGAGTAATGTAATATCCAAAGAATTCAATGCATTAATTCCATTATATGAATTTTTATCTAATAAAGTAAGATCAGTTATAGCGTAAGCACCACCAATATTTTCAAAAGCTGCAGATAAAAATTGACCAGACTCATTTATCAGTAAGACATCATTTGATCCTAAGTATTGAGCCACTGAAGATTCTAACATTAATTCCAAGCTTTCTTTTGATTTATTCAACACCATATCTGAAGTTTGAGAAAAGAACGAATTAACGGAGAAACCCTTTGCAGAACCTAGAGAATTGACGTGAATGATTTCATTAGCACCCAAGAGCATGAACCCATTGATTGGGGAAGGTACGGCGTAAATTGTTTCCAAGTCATAAGGTAAATTGTCCAATTCCATAATTGAAGTTGCCTTGTGAGTTTCAAGATCTAAAGAAAGTACTACTATTTTCAAATTGTCTTTACATTTAGGCAAGTAACCAGCCCAACTGGGTGATTGTGAGTAGTAGAGTATGGCAACAGTAGGTTCTCTATATGAGTGTAAAAATGTAAAATCCACCACTTCCTTGATCTCTTGTTTCAAAGAACTAGAATTTATAATAAAACTGGGGTTGTATATCTTACTTTCATTGATCTGTGAAGTTTCAATCTTACTTTCATTTCTATTTTCGTTTTCGCTTCCATTTTCCTTCTTAATTTCGGTTTCACTTTCACTTTCAAGTACCTTTTCCTTTCCATTTGTTAATCCATTTTCCAATTTCACCACTACATCTTCATCAGACATGATATCATCTTCATTTTCAGGCTGGTAGAAGGGAAGAACAGTAAATAACCCATTTGTATGCAATACTGTACAAGATCCATTTGGATCAGTTCTATGAAGAACTTTGCTGTCTTTCAATGCCTCGAGTGATAAACAATCCAACGCAGGTTCATAGTAGTGTAAACTTAAACTCTGAATCGAGTGGTTTGATACATCCCATGATATAATTGATAGTTTGGCAAATTTCGTAGATATTATCAGGTAATCCAATTTATCATTTTCATTGGATTTGAATTTATGAATATCAATTATAGTTCCATTCATTCTATACTCTGAAATTAATGATAATTTGTAACGTTTTTTCAAAAAAGTAGTAGATGAAGATGTCGGTATCAAGAATTCATTATCATTGCTTTCATCTTGTATTTCATTATTGAGTTCTTCTTCGTCATCATCATCGTTATTCACCTCTATTATTTCAAATACTTGTAAGAAAGTACCTTTTGAAACAATCAGATTCTGTACCTCAGGTCCAGTGAAGTTACACGCAATTGAGGAGACACAAGTTGATGGGTCTATGAACTGGTTGTAGACGTTCATTTTGATGTTCAGTTAACCTGATTGTCCAGTTGATATTCCACAATGAACTTGAATTGATGATATGTATATTTCAACAAGACCATGTTACTCTCACTCACTCTCATAAAGTGTTGACATTTTTTTTCTCACCTTGATTTACTTACTTCAGGAAATTTACTGAGCGGCTCAATTTTATTGTATATAAAGAATGGTATTAAAGAATAATAAGCAAGATAAATAAGGTAAATTAGAATAGAGTATAATCGAATAGAGTAGAGTAAAAGAATAAGAAGTGAAAGATATACATATAGTCATAAGAACTAAGACCAACCATAAGTAGCGGCAAGTCTCTTATCCAAATGTTCTCTTGAAGTGATTGATACACCATGTTTAGCCAAATGAGCAGATGCACCTCTACCAGTAACGCTTTTAACAATCTCAGCAGGGACTGGTTCTAATTTGGTATCATCAGCAGGATGTGAGAAGAAGACAATTGAATATCTGTCTTCACCTAAAGCTGCAGCATCAGCTGGGAATTTAACTCTGTGAAGAGTTGATTTAAGGATACCATTAGTCCAATAACATAATTGATCACCAATGTTAATAATCAATGGGGCAGCTTCATTCTTAGATTGGAATTTTGGAGAAGCAGTGATTACTGGAACAGGTTCCCATTGTTTGGATAATGGAGAATAAATCTCTAAACCTGTGTATTTGGAACCAAAACTATTGGAAAATAATAAAGTACATCCACCATAATCAGTATGAGCACCGGCTCTAATTTCTTCTTCTGGGTTAAATTTTGGACTTGGATAATGTAAGAACCTCAAAGCACTACCTGATTCAGCAGTTGGGTTATGTCTTTCAACAAACCAATTTGCACCACCTTCAGTTTCATTGATTTTTAAACCCATTGCTAATAAAGTTAAAACTTTGAATAAAACTTTACGTAATTTAATGATTGTTTCTGTAATTCTAGCATCATTTTTCTCTTCTTTAAACCAAGCGGGTAAATCTTGGTCAGCTTTACCTGTTTCTAAATTCAAATGGGCAAAATTGAAAGCTTCCTTTGGATCACCTTGCTTTCTATTTGGGTCATCTTCATGGAGATTTTCAACACCAAAATTGGTAAAACCTCTATTGGTTTCGTCAATAGCATATTTGATTTTCTCTTCATTTGGGAGTTTGAAGAATTCTTTGGAGATATCAAACAAAGAATTAACTTCATCAACAGTGAACTCATGTCCTTCAACCATGAGGAAACCTTGAGTCATGGCTGCATTGAGGATTTTGTCTGCGGTATCTTGGTTTATCTCAGAGATATCAACGATATCGAGAGGATTTTCTAAAAGAGTAGATTCTGGCATAATGTTATTGGGTATAGATAGATATTTACTATTGAGTGTAAAACAACAGTTGGATAAGAGAAGTGCCAGATATTCCGGGTATAAAGATGTATATATATATACAATATAAAAATTTTGAAAAGATATTAATAGATATACGACATCCGACAAATACGACGGATCATGTCATGTCCTGTCATGTCGGACTATCAGTATACGACAGATTACAATAGCATCCCTCGGATTTGACCGTTGGAGTTACTTTCTCTCTCACTGCCTGCCAAGTAGCCACCAGCCGTGGGAATTGCGCGGAATATTTCCAGAGAAATTGCGCTTTTCCTTGTGGGGCAGAGGGGGAAGGGGGGGGGAGAGAGAGAGTGTGTGTGAGTGTGTGTGAGTGTGTGTGTATGGGTGTGCGTGAGTGAGTGTGAAAGTGGCTTGGATGGATTTGATGGACTGGCTGGATATATATTATATAGCGAGAAATGTAGGTATAAAGACTAACAAAGTGGTAGTCAACTACTTTAACAGCTAATCTGATACTACTTTTGCTTCTAGTTCATCGGCCGAAGATCTGCGAATACTGACAAGGAGAGGTGTGTGGTGTTTTATACGGAAGGCTATAGCGTTGTTCAGTACTCTTAGCTATGAGTGGATCACTTGAGAATATATAGATATATATAGATATATATAGATGTATAACATACTCCCCAAAGTATATACTCTATATCACCAGTTCACCCTATCTATTCAATCATACCCATAAATAACTACAGTAATCCCTCAAAACTCCCCATAGTTAAGCGAGCTCGTCAAATTCGGTGTGAACTGCCCCTTCCAGAGCGCGCAGAGGAAGTTCCTCCGTTGAAAGTTACATTAGAAAGGTCTGATTTGGTAATAAATCCATACATATAATTTTTTATCTATAATACAGATAACTTGAGTGCCTTTTAGATCTTTCTGATATCAATTAAACCCTGTATATTCTTACTGAAAACTTCGTCTAGTGTCCAACAATAGTTAGTCATGGATTATATAGACGGGAGGAAGGCAAAGAGACCAAGAGTCTCTTCTGCTTGCTCTATTTGTAGAAAGAGAAAAGTCAAATGTGATAAAAGAAAACCAACTTGTCTTGTATGTGAGAAACATAACGTATCGAGTCTTTGTGAGTACAATGAACCAGAGTGGTCAAGGATGTTACTTCAAGAAGAGATTTCAAAAGCAGGTGCAAGTCACCGAGAAAGAGAAATGAGTAACGATGGTGGTATTTCCAATATAGAACGTAATGGATCTTCTTCATCTTTATCTTCAACCCATCATGTTGCTTCAATGTCAAATATGAATGTGAGTTCAGTCAGTCGAAACAGCCCGAATCCAAGAGATGGACCAATAGATGAAATGGATATTTTGAAACGGAAGATTAGTGATTTGGAGAATATTATTCAAACTTTTACAAATTCAAGATCAATTCCTAATAGTAGTTCATCAGTACCAACAATTTCCACTATTACCGCTGAAAATAGATCTCATAATTCTTCTTCGTTATCCTTAGCTCATGCTGCTGAAAAGAACAACTCGTACTCAAGAGGAGGTGCTATTTCACCCGGCGTAGCGGTGAATCATGAATTCTCTGTTTCTGGTAGCATACCAACATCATTTACACCTAATAGTACCAACTCCCTTTCATCCACTTCATATATCACACAGCCCACAATTACAGAGCCATTTTATGAAGAAGGGGAGACTGTTAGTTTTGTTCGTTGGTATATCCATTGTCATAGTGATTCAAAAGTCGCTCCTAATATTGGTCTACTTTCAGGAAGAAGTTATTCAACGAGAGATCCAATTTTCACAGCTTTCAAAAAATCTGTTCATAATACTGGAGAAAGAGCTGCTGGATTATTACAGATATATATAACTATTATGAACGTCAAATCAGTTATTAAAGCCCGAGATGTTGATCCCGCTACAGAAGATTCTTTCAGACAGAAGATTTTACAGTTATGGACCATCTTATCTATCACCGAAGAGGAATTTCTACGTCAGAAGTCAATGAATAAAAAGAGTAGTAATAATTATTTAGATTATGAGGAAAACACATATTCTATCTCTGAGGAAAATGGTGGTCAAAATTCTAAAACGACAAAACAAATGTCCCCAATCGTAGCTTCAGTTGCAACAGATGCAACTGAAGAGTCAAAGGTGAAAGTACCCGTCTCACAAACTATAGATCCAACAATCTCTATAAGTTTGACCCAAAAATCAAGCGGATTACTATCGATCATTCCCATGAAAATAGTTCTTTCCAGTTATTCTAGAGAATTTGAGCTAGAAATTGTAAAATTAGCAATGAGAGAGGCACCAGCAGAGAGAACTGCATGGCTATTAATTGGTAGATTCTTCAAATATATACATCCTTTTGCTCCGTATCTTGATCAGAAGAATTTTGAAAAGAATATTAAGAAACTCATTGGTCCAAAATCACAAAAGGAAACAAAAATTCAATTGAAAATCTCCAATAGACTAGACTTATTACAAACATCGCTACTATACATTATCATGATTTTTGGTAGCTTTACTCTTTACACATCTACAAAGGCGAACGTTCCTTACGATGATGATGAAGATTTAAAATATCTATTAGAAAATCCAATCAGTGAATCAATTTCTGAAGTTCCTAAGAAATGCATGTCTCTTTTCCAGATAATTAGATGGTCTTCATTGGAATTCTTACAACTAAGTGTTTATTGTAAATTGTTCCAAGAGTTACATCCTTCTGAATGTGATTTAGTAGATCAAGATACGATTACCACTGCTTTAGAACAAATGGCAATATCATTGGGTTTCCATAGAGATCCTTCCAATATTATAGATATTTCAAATTCTTGTGAAGGAACCAAGAATCTTTGGAGAAAAATCTGGCATTTCATAAGACATGGTGTATTATTCAAGAGTATTCAATATACTAGATTAACTTCAACTGATATGGAAAATCAGTATGATACTAAATCACCCGTTTTCTTAGGTGAAAAAAATGCAAATAACACTGATTTGGAAATAGAAAAAGCTTCTATATATGCTATTCATCAATATGAAGAATATTATAAGATATCTAGAAATGTTTTGGATGCAGTTGGCAATCTTAAGAAAAGACCTCTTCTTGCAGATATACTTCAATTATCTCAAAATTTAGACAGTTGGTTAGATAAACAATTTGGTCATACTAATGTTTATAAGAATCTATTGAAATTTTATGATTCAAAAGACTCAAAAGCACATTATAACGCCATTAGAAGATTGAACACACTAGCATTATTAATGGAAGGTGCTTCTGTCTCTGTATTCTTACACTATCATATATTTTTACACTATGAAGCTACAAATAGACCAATGTTAGCTTTCAAACACTATAAGATTCAACTTGCTCTTTTCATAAGAATGTCATATACTTGCTTGGCTGCTGGAACTTCAATCACTACATACTTTGGAAATGGTTTTGATCTCTTTGCTACCCCTCTCTTTTTGTCATGTCTCTCTAAATTGATCTGGTCTTTCAATATGGTTATTATAAGATTAGATCATTTGAAATATTGGATGACTTTAGAGGCATCTTTAGATTCAGAATTTGAAGGATTATTAGATAGCTTCATCGATAAGTTGATGAAAAGCATCTATGTTTCGTTCAAAGTTTATACCAAAGTCTCACACAATTACTATTTTGCTTGGATTACCAATAAAGTCCACTCTTTCATCTATTTCCTACTAGCGAAAGTAAAGAGTGGAATGTTTAATCCAAATAACGAGCCAAGCAAGACTGTTCCAGAACCTAACGCAAACGTATTATATATATGGGGGAAACCTAAAATTAAAGAATTGTTTGACGTTTTGACTCAAGAAGAATCATATTATTTGCATCATTTAGAAATCAGAGAAGTTTTCTTAAATCCTACTGTTCATGATCATAGAGCTAAGAATTTCAACGCAAATCAACAGAATACTGATAACGCACATTTTTATTCTACTGGTACCGATGTCGCTCGTAATCCAAATTACGCTAATAATACTACCGCCAGTAATAATCATGAAGATAATGAAGATATCAATAATCACAGGAACACTTTCAATGCATCAGTTGAGGATTGGCCAGCAGATTGGTGGCGTCAAGAGACGGAGAATATGGGTGGTAATAACTCTGAAGTTGATCAAGTTGATTCTACTTGGTTGAATAAGATGTTCCATAACAAGCTGGATGATGTCTTTAAGACAATTCAACCAACAAATCAACAATTTTCACAACCAGATCTTATGACGACAACTAACACTCATCCTGGAAGCTTTACATACGATACTTCCAATGTTTCACAACCACAGTCCCACCCTACTTTTGGTACTGTACCTACTGATGCTAATTCTATGAATGGTCATAGCTCTCTAGATCACTCTAATCATCCCCCAGAAAGAACGAATAATATACTAGAAAGTGGTAATGGAGGTAATGTTCCACCGTTTATGCCACCAAACTATACAGTTAATACCGGTGCAACTGAAAACATGGGACTGCTCTTGGATGACGTGGACCAAGTGTTGCGTAAAGTCTTCAACGATATAGGAATGATATAAATAAACTGTACATAATTTAACCACTACTTTTAATAAATCAAGGCTCAGCTTTTTCAACGTCACAACAATCTTGACGCGACGCCTACTTGGCTCATATAAATGACAGCTATACTGTATTAGGTACAGCCTTTTAAATATTAATTACGTTTGTCTATAGTGAAAAATTGAAGATTTCCTTTTAGCAAAGAAGGTATACATCTATTTACCTCTCCAATATACACAAAAAATGAAGATATCGATATTGGTCAGCATTTTGAATGTCTTGTATTTACAAGGAATAGTAGCATCATATCCTTTACCCAAGTATAACAAATTAGACGTTATTTGTCCCCCCGGATCAACATCTCCATCAGATTGTTATCCACAAGTATTTGAACCAACACATGAGTGGCAACCCGTGAGGGAAGGTCAAGACATTCCTGCTGGATTACACGTGAGATTGAACGTTTACACCAATGAAAAAGAGGCAAAGTTACTCGATGAAGAAGACAATAATAATGGGGAAGAAATGCATTATGTCAATGATATTGTCGTCATACCTGAAGGAGAAAGCGATGGCGAAAGTGTAACGACAAAAAGTGGTAATAGACATGGTAGAAACTATGTACCACAGCTTCCAGGTGGTGATTTAGGTGTTTCATTGCAAAAGATAGAAGAAATAGTGAATCTAAATCAACATTCAAAAGATGCATTGTCTGATTTACTGGATTATTTAGATATTGTATCTGAATTAAGTCATGATTTCGAATATGGGATACAGATAAGTGAATACATACATCCTATTTTAGAGATATGTGGGTTAGCTAACGAGTTGAAAGATGATTACAATTTAGATATCACTTCACAGGAAGAATATAAGATACTTCGATTATCATCAAGTATCATAGCATCGACCATGCGTAACAACCCAATGGCTCAGCATAATATCATGTCTTACTATGACTTTGAATTCGATAAATATTTGAGTCTTATCCTCAGAGAAATCAAAAAGGCCAATGTTACTAATTCCTATTTGAATTCAAAAGACAGAGATCTGATATTGAAGAGATATTTGAATATCTTGAGTGTTTCATTCAGAATGAGTTATGATAAACAAGATACATTTGCCATATTAGGTGCATTTGATGAGATCAATGGAGATGACACATTGATGCTTCTTTTCGGAGATTCAAGGATAGGGGAGCAAGCCAAAGAAACTATCGCACTTGTTTTGAAAGATTATCAAGAATCCTTCCAAAATTTCCAATCATCACAAAACAAGCACCAAGTTCATATGGAGAAAAGAAATGAAGATAGTACAGACAACAATACAGAAGGAGATACAAAAGAGGATGTAGTTAAAGAACATGTAGAAAATGATGAAGATAAAAACTATATAACTACCTTCTCCAAAATCGCTCAACAGAAGCTTATCAAATCATCATTAGTTTCTGACAAAACAGCTAGAATATTACTAGACAATTTGGCCAAATTGAAACAAGAATCGAATCACTTCAAAGTCGATGAAGAGTTTCTGAACTGGGTTTATGATCAGTCTGAACTTGTTAAGACACATATCATCAAACGTGATTTGAATCCTACTGATAGTGGTGTAGTGAATACTGCTGATGACGATGAGATAAACGAGGATTATCATCACAAATTGCTTGAGTTAAGACATGAAGTATTTGGTAACAGATTTGCCTTGAGAAAAGCATTTGCTGATGAACTATAGATACACATTTTTACAATTACTGTATATATATACCAATGACATTGAACATTTTTTAGTAAATATATTAGTTAAATATAGTTATATAAAAATATTCAAAAAAGGAAAAAAAAAATATGGTTTAGAAAATTAAGGAATAATTAATAAGATAATAAAAAATAGTTAACAAAGAATAAGTAAATGAATTGATTTAGCAAAAAGATAATCAATTGATTTATTTCTTAGCACCAGCCTTAACAGCAGCCTTGGTAACCTTACCAGCCTTGTCGGATTTTTCAACAGACTTGATAACACCAACGGCAACGGTTTGTCTCATATCTCTAACAGCGAATCTACCTAATGGTGGGTATTCAGTGAAAGATTCAACACACATTGGCTTGGTTGGGACCATCTTGACGATAGCAGCATCACCAGATTTAACGAATTTTGGAGCATCTTCAACAGATTTACCAGTTCTTCTGTCAATCTTTTCGATTAAAGTATCGAATTTACAAGCAATATGGGCAGTGTGACAATCTAAGACTGGAGAGTAACCAGCAGAGATTTGACCTGGATGGTTTAAGACAATAACTTGAGCATTGAAAGATTCAGCACCCTTTGGTGGATCGTTCTTAGAGTCACCACAGACGTTACCTCTTCTGATTTCCTTAACGGAAACGTTCTTGACGTTGAAACCAACATTGTCACCTGGGACACCTTCAACTAATTGTTCATGATGCATTTCAACGGACTTGACTTCAGTGGTAACACCAGCTGGGGCGAAGGTAACAACCATACCGGCTTTGATAACACCGGTTTCAACTCTACCGACTGGCACAGTACCAATACCACCAATCTTGTAAACATCTTGTAATGGTAATCTTAATGGCTTGTCGGATGGTCTTACAGGTGGTTCAATAGCATCAATGGCTTCTAATAAGGTCTTACCCTTAACGACACCAGAGGCCTTGGTTTCTTTAACCCAACCTTTGTACCATGGACAGTTAGCAGATGGTTCAATCATGTTATCACCGTTCCAACCAGAGATTGGGACGAATGGAACAGTCTTTGGGTTGTAACCAACCTTCTTGATGAAGTTAGAAGTTTCTTTGATAATTTCTTCAAATCTAGCTTCGTTCCAGTTAACAGAATCCATCTTGTTGACGGCAACAATTAATTGTTTAACACCTAAAGTGAAAGCTAATAAAGCGTGTTCTCTGGTTTGACCATCCTTAGAGATACCAGCTTCGAATTCACCAGTACCACCGGCAATAATTAAGATAGCACAATCAGCTTGGGAAGTACCAGTAATCATGTTCTTGATGAAATCTCTGTGACCTGGAGCATCAATAACGGTAACATGGTATTTTGGAGTTTCGAATTTCCATAAAGCAATATCAATAGTGATACCTCTTTCTCTTTCAGCCTTTAATTTGTCTAAAACCCAAGCGTACTTGAAGGAACCCTTACCTAATTCAGCAGCTTCCTTTTCGAACTTTTCGATGGTTCTCTTATCGATACCACCACACTTGAAAATTAAGTGACCGGTGGTGGTAGATTTACCAGAATCGACGTGACCAATGACAACAACGTTAACGTGAGTTTTATCTTTACCCTATTGAAATTAGAAAGAAAGAATAAGTTAGTATATATAATTACCAAAAAGTAATAATAAATTGAGTTACACGACTGTTAAATTGAAAAATTCATTATACGCAAATCGAAAGAATGCTACTGGAAGAAAAAAAAAATTCTCAGGAAAAAAAAATTTGATAGGTCACTTTCTCACTCACAGCTTATCTCTGATGAGAGAATGAGAGAATGAGAGGACACATCAGCGCAAGATTTCATAAGAAAGTAGATTGTAGCTTATGCTACAATTTACATCATCAACGGATAATGCATTGATGTATAGTGGCAACAAGATTGAGTTGAATTGAGCAGTGACAACGATTGCATTGTATCTACTAACTTATCTGACAGTAAAAAAAATGAATTTCCGAAATTCTGATCAAAAGAGATGCAAGCAAGATGCAAACCAATGTGTCACAATAATCAATCAATCTGCGTAAAATTTAACAGTAATGAGCTCTAACATGTAATGAGTGTAATGTACATACCATTTTGTATATAATATGCTATAATAGACAGATATCTAAGAAATTTCAAAAATAAGATAGAAGAAAAAGTTTAACAAAAGGGCAGAATGGGAAAAGGTGACTTTTAAATGAGACAAAAAAATTTTTTCTTCACAAACTTCTAAATTTCTTTTCAGAATTTAAGTGCAAAGAGAGTGTGAGAAAAGAAATTTGGCTTAGTGGGTGCGGCGCGTGCTGTTGTTTACGCCTGGGGCGTGCGATAGTGCGAGGTTGCGGACAGCGTAAAGGGTGGAGGGCGTGCTGAGGGTTACGCATCTGCATCATCTTCTATCGTCTTCTTTTGTTTCATTGATGGTTACGGTTGTATTTGCGTATTTGTGTTGGTATGTACAGGGTATAAACCATTAGCTATTGATAATTTACTTGACCTTCGTCTATGTCGTCAGCCTGCATCAGTATCTCGTATGGTGATAATGAGGGGAGAGAGTGACTGTCCAATAAAGTTTCCTTGGGGCGCTGGGTAGTTGGTACTAAAATGGTAGCAGCTTCTTGGAACTGCTTTGTATTATGACTAATTTCCAGTTCAATTTCGTCCACTGAGCTCCAGCATAGATTGTTCAACGTCTTCTCAAACTCCACATATTCAATTGAATTATAGTCACGCAGCAACCTCTCACATTCCTCGTGAGTCATGCTAGAGAATTCCGGTTGTTTAGTCATAGCTGTCTTGATAAGCATTTCGAGATCAGTTTCGGATATGTCAAGCATATTGTCATTACTGTTGAACTTGAGAATATACTTCACAATATTCAACCAGTTTGCGTTTCTCAGCATCTCCTTATCTTTGAGTAAGACATCTTCAAATTCACTTATCAATGACTCACCAGTTGCATTAGTTGACGATTTGTTTTGAGATCTGAAAAAGTTCACTATAGCAATAGCATTGTGTACTTGTTGCTTTTCAATGAAGAATCCCACAAGATTCTGTATTATATAGTTGTTCACCATCTTGGCTGTTCCGATAATACTGATGGCTTCTTTCACTTTACCTCTGGAAAGCAAGTCATCAAATATCTCGATTTTCAAACCAATAGATGGATCCGATACAATTGACAATCCTTCAACCTTCTGTGTAATTTCTGGAAGCTCTATGCCATATCTCACCATGTTCTCATAAACATTATCTACTGAATTCTTATCGGTGAGTAAAGGTAATAACACCTTCCAAGTTGTTCTGTCAGCTGGAATACTATTTAGCAACATATACTCTAGACTCTTAATAATTCTGCTTTCCAGAAACTGTTCATGCCTTTTGTTTCTTATTGATTCAGCTTGAAATATAACATTCATTGCTGATGTATTGTTCAACTTTTGTCTTAATTCTCGAAATAAAGTCCATCTATTATGGTAGTAAAGAAATGCCAGTGAAGAGAGAGTAGCTTTCTCGTCAACAAGTTCTGGAACCTCTTGGAAGACAACATTCAAAAACTTTTCGATTTTACTAATATTAATTGGTACTCCTGTACTGAACGTTACCCTTAGTATAAAATTATTCAGACGTTTTGCTTTTGTAAAATTATTTTCAAAAGTTGGAACTGTTTGCAGTTTCGGTAAACTAGCACCTGGCTTGTACCAGTTCAATTTGGCTGTACTGTATTTCGGATCATATGAACGTCTACTTATGGCAAATAATAATTCCAAAGCTAATAATCGGAGCTCATCTGTCGGGAGTGAATAATCAATTATGATCTCTTTATTGTTGATTCCTTGAAAGGAAATTTTTTTGACTTGTTTATACTTATTCCGTACCACTTCCTCTTTGAAATATGGTACAGCTATTTTATTCTCATTTGTCAATTGATTTGAAAGTTCCAAGCCTCTACTGTCTGAAGTTACTTCAGTTGTAACATCTCTGCAACTTACGCTCGTGCTGAAATCTCTTTGAAATATTGAACTAGTCTTCAAATGAGAACTATTCCGTATCACCAGATTTTGAAAGCCTCGTTTCAAGTAGGCAGAAGGAAACGTTTGGGCCATTTTTTAAACTGGCGATCCTCTCTTTGAGTAATATACTATCAAATCGAGTTAGGCTAAGAGGTAGATGGGATTAATGAAGAAGCTTGGTTTTCATATACTGCAAAGTAGTCAAGTAAAGGTCAAATTTATTTTCATAACTTGTTTGGCCGCGGAGATTAGGGCGGTGCAACTATTTAATACTTGTTGGCGCTTGTCTATTCTGACTACCGATATACTTTTTGTGATTTATATATTTTCTTTTTATATCTTTTATATGTCACTTCATTAGAGTGGTTTTTGATGTAATTATACTTAGACTTGTTATATTTTCTCATTGAAAAGTAAATATTAGTCGACTGACCACATTATGGATATAGGAACCACAATTGTCAGTGACGAATTAGTGAAAGAACAAGAGTTGAAAGATAATATTAGTTGTTCTGACTCTGCCACATCAACATCGACTAAAAGATCTAAAAGAAAGAAAAAATTGAGAAGAAAAGGAAGTTTGAAATTGTTAATCAAATCCGGCGTGAAAGTTAAACTAGAGTACGGCCCTACAATTGAGAAAACAGTTACCAGTTCGAAGACTGAAACTGAGAATGAAAATGAACTTGAAAACAAATCTGAAAGCGAAGACAAACATGAACTACCAATTGAAAATGCGAGTTTCAATACAGAAAATCTTGATATCAATGAAGACAAAGATAAAGATCCCCAAATGGAGATTGAGAAAGAGGGAAAGTTTGATTCATCAATTGAAGATTTGGATCCTCCTAATCCTCAAGTTATTGAAAAGACGTCTGAGTTCAGTATTAAATCTATTTTCAAGAAATCCAGGAATAACACTGAAGATCCAAACAATGTAGATAGTACAATCACCTCAAATACTAGAAAGAAATCCGTCTCTTTCAAAGAATTTGACTATGAGATCAGTGCTAAGTCAGTAATATTTACATCACCTGATTCAAATACAACTACGGATGCTGTAAATCCGAAAAAGGCATACCATCAAGAAGAGAATTTCGAGGAAGATAATGAATCTGCAAAGATAAGTAACACGTCGCAAGGGGATATTATAAAACTTAATGTAATGAGAAGTTGTTCCTCTATAAAAGAAGCCGTTAGGCTGTCTTTGGAGCATTCAAATCCACTTACTGAACCAATTGAAGAACCACAGAGTAAGTATTTGAAGATTTACCATATACCCATTTTCTAAGAAATTGATATACTAACTGTATTATCTACCCACTAATAACAGCTCTTGAAAGAGAATTCTTTGATCCGAATGATCATTCACCAAATATGCAATTTATTCCGTTATTAACAGAGGACTCACCGATCAACGACGAGATAGCCGGTCCACCAAGTTATGACAGACATATCGTAGATATCGAGTACCAGATTGGACAACTCTTATATGAGTTGAAAAACCTCAAGGCAAGAAGAAGAGAACTTAAAGTAGCAAAAAGAAAAGAATGGTTTTATAGGTTATGGTATCCTCCGGTGCCTGTGGTCAATTCTCAGAACAGTGAGGATGGTAATTCTCATAGTGAAGACGAAAATGAAAATGATGTTTGTGATGATACCTCAACCACAGTGAGTGCCACCTCATGGTCGCTTCCTTGGGGACATAAAGTAACGCACAAAGCACAAACCCTCTGATGGTAGATGATACTAAATAGGTAATTATGTATAGAGTAATAAACAACTACTGGTGTATTCTGAAAAAAAATGACCATGATAAGAGAAAAGAGATAATCAAGAGATAAAACGCGACACAGCCGTGAACAGGGGTCTGTTTACCTTATCTGGGTGTACTGCATCATTCCTGCATCCTTCGGGCCCAATTCTCCTGATATCTTTAGAGATCTACTGATAAGTGACAGTTGACAATCGTTTAAAGTTTATTTCACTTGAGATCTTTCGTTTATTGGATCTCATTCTCATCACAGTTACAGCTCATTAAATTTCACTTCAGGTTTCTATCTGTTTCAACGCGGTTTGGTTGAAGAAATAGGGTTTAGCATACAGGAATTGACTTACCGTGTTTCATACCCAAATTAATACCCCAATTATGAGTCTTCCAAAACATTTTGCAGACGATACTACTGCTTCTTTCTTGAACGCCGAAGCAGCAGGTGTGATCGGTCAAAGTACTTCTCAGAGAAGAAGTTCATTACTTCTTGGACAGGTTCCAAGACTTAGACCAAGTGTTTCAAGATCTTCAATTGGAAACAGTGCTGATGAATTGTCGATGTTCTCGGATGCTTCATTCGTCAATTATGGTGCTGCTAATTCCGGAACAGCACTCGAACAACAATTTATTCAAGGCACAAGAGCTTCCTTGGCTTCAAGAAGAGAAACTCAGCATGTAAACAATGCTGCAAATGGCCCTGACATTCCATTATTGAATGATTTTGGTGCTCTTGGTGAAGTAGAGACTTCTATTCCAATTGAATTGAGATTATTGACTAAATCATCATTACCTCTCATCGTCACTTTCCTCTTACAATTCTCATTAACTGTTGCATCTGTGTTTTCAGTTGGACAATTAGGATCTAAAGAATTGGCTGCTGTTTCTTTGAGTAATTTACTGGCTAATATTAGTGCTTATGGTATCATTCAAGGTGTTGCATCTTCCTTATCGACTTTATGTCCTCAGGCTTTTGGTAGAAAAGATTATAAATCTGTGGGGTTGCATGCCTTGAGATGTACCTATCTGTTAATGATCATATACATATTTGTGTTTTTGTTTTGGACTTATGGATCTTTCCCATTATTGACTAGTCTTATTGATGATCCTGAATTATGTCTTTTAGCTGCTAAATATCTGCAAGTCTTAGTTTACGGTGTTCCAGGTTTTATTTTATTCGAAACCTTGAAACAATATTTACAAGCACAGGGTGTCTTCCATGCTTCTACTTATGTTTTGATCTTTTGTGCTCCTTTAAATATCGTATTAAATTATACATTAGTTTGGAATAAGACTATTGGTATTGGATTTTTAGGAGCACCAACTTCAATTGTCATTACTAACTGGTTAATGGCAGGCTTACTTCTATTTTATGCCTTTGTCATCAATTCAACAGAATGTTGGTGTGGTTTTACCAAAGATGCTTTCAAAAATTGGAAGAGAATGATTAACTTGGCCACACCTGGTGTCATTACAGTTGAATCTGAGTGGCTTGCATTCGAAATCATTACATTTTCAGCTTCAAGATTCGGTACAGTGGTTTTAGCTGCCCAGTCTGTTGTTTCTACGACCTGTGTCTTGATCTATCAAATCCCATTTGCTATCTCCATTGCTGCTTCTACAAGAGTTGCTTGGTTCATAGGAAGTGCTTCAAAGAGTGCTGCTATCACTGCCACCAAATCTGCTATTATAATCGGAGGTGTATTTGGTTTATTTAATTGTTTGCTTCTCTCTACTTTTAGAAAGCACATTCCTGCTTTGTTTTCTAATGATCCAGATGTCATTGCTTTAGCTTCAGATGTATTAGTCATTGGTGCAATTTATCAAGTCAATGATGTTTTATCCTGTGTCACTGGCGGTATCTTGAGAGGACAAGGAAGACAGTATATTGGAGGATGGTTGAATATCTTCAGTTATTACTGTGTTGCACTTCCTGTTGCATTCTTATGCGCTTTCCATTTCAAACTTGAATTGTTTGGATTATGGATTGGTATGGTTGTTGCTTTGTTCTTTGTTAGTGTTTCTCAATTGTGGTTCATTGTAACTAGTGATTGGAACTCTATCATCTTACAAAGTATCAAGGACTCGATAGAAGAGAGTAATAGTTACAACAAGCCAGGAAACAATCACATCGGTGATATCTTGGAGGAAACTGAAGATGAAGACGAGGGATTAATTAGAACAATCTCTAATCAAGTTGTCGATCATAATTTCTTGAGTCCAACTATATCTGTTGCCACTGGTGAGATCATGATGTGAGCTCATCATATACTATAATTATATAAACTTTCATAAATAATGTGTCATTCTCTTTTTTTTACCAATACAAATAATTAGTCATTTTATATTATATCATGATATTCATAAATATATAATCGTACAAAAGATAGAAATTAAAAAAGTATGTATTGAAAGGGTGTATATTATAATGCTTTAGCAGCTTAGTTCCGATTATGTTCAATGACATTATAAGTCAATTAGATTCTCAACGAGAGCAGGTTTCGATTCTTGAACAGGTTTAGCTTCTGTGGTTGTAACAGGATTGTACGGTTGTGTTTGAACTGGTGTAGGTGCGTAAGATAATTCATAGGGAGGTAATGTGTATGAAGAAACAGGTGCAGGTGCAACAGGTGTAGCGGGTGTAGAAAAATCAGGAGCTGGTGCGTTAACAGTTACATTGTTAGAAGGTTCAAATGGTGGAACTGAAGGATATGATAAGTATCCAGACTCTTGAGGTATACTTTGTGGAAGTGGTTGTTGTTGTTGTTGTTGACTAGGAGTAGCATATGGTGAGACTGGTGTATGTGCATCAATAGGTACAGGTGGGAAAGAACCAGGGTGAGGTGCATACGATGGTTGACGGCTTTGAGATATTGGAGAATAACTTGTTGGTTGTGGTTGAATAGGATATGCGGGAGTAGCATACTGAGAAACAGGTGATTGAATTGATGATCTTCCTGTTGAATTCTGTTGAATAGGTGATTGATACTGTGGTAGTTGTTGTGGTGGATAAGGAGAATATTGTTGTTGCAATTGGGGTGGTGGTACTTGTGAAGCTTGTTTCTGTGCGTCTAATTGTGCATTGAGTTTCATGCTCATGATATCGTCAAACAATTGATTTACTGCAAAAAGTTTTGAATATTTGTTATGATAAAAATCAAGCTCTTTACCCTCATCGTTGATATTTTTGGCAAGTTTTGAGTTTTGTAAAGTATGCACTGTTTGTAATAAATTTTCCAATACAGTTTCTTCTTCAATTGGTCTTCTCTCTGCAATTGGAGTTTGCTTCAGGTTATCTGTTAATTGTGCAAATAATAAGATGTTGTTTTCTTCTACTGGTGTTATTTTACTGAAATCTATAAGCTGAACAGATGTAGGCAGATTTGTTGATATTGGTACTGGTGCATTATTAGCGAGATTTGGATATTGCGTACTTGGAATAGCATTATAAGCAGGTACAGTAGCACTAGTATCAACAGCTGGAAGTAAATGAGAATAGAGACTTGGTGCTTGAGGTTCAGCAGCAGGAGCTGGAGCTGAAGTGGTGGTGTCCTGTTGTTTGAACTCTTGTAATGATAAAGCTATAGCAGCTTTCATTTCTTCGTCTTCTTCTTCGTCTATATGTTTTGAAGGATTGCTTGTAGTTTTAGGCACGTTTGCAGTGTCAGAAGTACCATTAGATAAACCTGATTCTTTCAAAGACAATTCGATGGCCTTTCTTAATTCTTCATCGTCATCTTCAACATTGGATGTTGATTTCGATTTAGAGGAGTTGGATTTCGATTTCTTATGATTTGATTTGGATTTTGCTTTATTATCCTTATAATGTTTATAACAAGTATCACAAACTCTAACTTTGATATTAATACCTAATTTAGGTAACTCGCATGTATTTGAAGAGTGGGTTCCACAGAATACACCACCACAAGATCTACAATGATGTTTTCTATTGACAAAAGTGAACAGAGAAGAACATAGCATACATGCATCTGAATCTTCCCATTCTGGTGCAACCATTGCCTCGATCAAACTTGGCTCGACAAATTCAGATATAGCAGGGAAAGTGTGACCTTCTTTTTGTAATCTAGTATAAACTTGATTCACATAATTCAATTTTGGAACAGTACTACAAATAATTGACCAAGATTGAATCAGTTCTAACAAATATTCAGAAACACTCTTGTTGAGATCTTTGTCGTCTAATAGAGCAGTAATTGGATCTAAGAATTCCTTTGATGCAATCTCAACTACAAAATGTTCACCTCCATTTTTAATACAAAAATCAATCAACTTAAGACATGATTTAGAAGTATTTGGATTTTTCTGCACTACTGGACTCAAGAACCGTTTCTTTAAAGCCCTCATTGCATCTTTAGGTGGTATTTGCTTGGATTTTATCGTATCTGTAATCTCCAATGCAATAGTTATATCTATATCCCCAAAAGGGATAGCCTCAGATGTGGCTTCGTTTATTTTAGAATCGATATTAACCGAAGTACCCGAACCAAACCAAGAAGACATGAAGGATTTGATATTGAAAATATGAGGGATAACTATTGTGTTTGTGTGGGTTTAGGAGAAGGGTAGAAGAAAAGTTGATTAATTGATTAATAAACCAAGTTGCCCCCCTTGTCCAACCCTAGTTCCCAATACAACAGTTCACTAATTTGATCTTTGATGTTTCTCTACCAGCCACAGAATATTCTTACAGGTAAAATTTGCCACATAAGGCGGTGTTTCACAATTTGCCACATTGAGTTTACAGACGTGGCGCAGTTGACGTATTTTCAAAAAGACGTGCATTGAACAAAGAGTACAGAATATAAATAGAACTAGGAATGTGAATGTATATAAGTGGAATGGGTGAAATAGGGTGGAATAGGGTGGGATAACGATAGCAAATGTAAGTGTGCTATATTATCAAAGAGTCCACACACCTTTAGTAGTTTAAAATAGTAAATTTGTTTGAGGAATGTAAATAAATAAAAATTGTTATGAATGAATAAATCAATAAAAGTACAATATATGATTAATTAATATAATTAATTGATATAAATAAGTAAAGCACCAACAACCATGCATCCAGTAGATAGATACCACCAGAAGTCGTAATCTAACGTACTCTTCTTAACAGCATTTGTCTTGTATCTATTCTCTAATGATCTCTTGACTTTCTGAGAAACTCCTGTAGCAGAAGTAGTAGCATCACTACCATCTGCTGTTGGATTTAAAGTTTGTGTTGGTAACATTTGTGGTGGTGAGTATGCAAGGTATAATGGTTGAATTGGAGATCCATCACTTTCAAATAATTTTAATGCATATCTACCATGATATGAATCTAAAATTATATTATATTTCTGAAAGATTTCAACTTGAGAGTAACGAGAATAAGCAGATACACCATTATCTTCACATGGTTCACTTAATAATTGTCTACCGTCAACAGCGAAAGGTGTTAAGATGATAGATCCTGTTGAGTTAACTTCATATGTACCATGTTGAAAGATCAAAGCTGCAACAGCACATGAATGATTCTGTGGATTTGGGGTGATTTGATACAAAGCTTCTTCCCAATAACCATCTTCTGTGAATGAATATGAGATACCAGGTAATGCTGGCTCGATTAATAATTCGTCTACTGGATCATAGAAATCAGGACCTGTAACAACAGCATTTGATTTTGATACCCAAGTTCCTACAAGACTGATTTCATCGTCTGCTTTAACGAGACTGGCTATGAGACAGAACGTCAATGTATATATGAATGAAAGCATGATGTGTATATATAATATATCAGAGTGTTTCTATGATATACCCTGTCTTTAACCTGTGATTTATGTATGAGTTCCAAAGAAGAGTGTATATGTTTCTATAAGCAGTTCAGTAAGAAAGAAGAAAGATGTAAGGTAAAATAGAATTTAAATATCCAGACTGTCTTTCTGCCTCTTCTTTTTTTCTTTTCTGTTTTGCTCCGCGAGAAGCAAAAAGCTCAGCCAAAAATTGAGTGTTTTACTTTGGCGCGTCTTGTCTGGCTTGATCTGCTTAGCTAAAGTAAGTGGGTGAGCAGTGCGTTTGTGTGTGGTATTGTGTCTGTTTGTTGTTTGTGAACAGTGAACGAAGTGAACGCAGGATAAGGTATACCACAGACACCATATACTGACAGGGGCTGCAATGGTTTCTCTCTTTCGACACGCTTATAACTCAATTTTCAGACCAGAGGACACGCATATCACCTCTTCGCTAACAAGTGATCCCACGTCATTGGAACAAGGATATCCCTCTTCAAGGCTCTTATATGACAACAGATCTGACGAGACGCTTAAGCTGATGCATAATGTGGTTAGGAGATGGGATGGGTATGATCAAGGTGGTTCAACGAGTCGATATAATTATAATGGTCGTATTAATGTGCCCATGTACAATGATCAGGCACAACAAGAAGATTATACACGTGATATGGAATTCATAGTACGTCATGTTGAGCAGAATAACAAGTTCATACTGAATATCATTGAAACTCTGAATAAGTTCAATATCACTGATGACTTGAAGCAATTGGAGTTGTTGAAAGATTTACAAGTAAGATACAATGAGTTATTAATCAAGTACAATAAAATGGACTTGGATTATAAAAGTGATCGTGAGTTTGCGAAAAAGACTTTTAAAGACTATGAGTTACTAGTTAAGGACCATCAAAGATTGAAATTGGAATTTGAAGATTATGTTCCTAAAAGAGTAGTGACTCAACTGAAAACTAAGCTCAGGGAACTTGAAAGTGAAAATAGTGTCTTAAGTAAAGATATCAACGCACAGAAATCCAAATCCAATACTACTGTTTCTGATTTAGAACTTGAAAACAAGAGATTACGCTTGAAATTGGACAGAGAACGTGAACAAGTCGACCGTTTACAGAGACAGTTGCAGGAGGCAAAGAAACAATTGGAATTGAACAAGATCAACAAGGTGAAAGATTCACCTGTAGATTATCAAACATATGAGGTACCACCGATTCTCAAGCCATCTCCAGGCACTTTCATTTCTGAGAACGGACACAAAGAAGTGGAAAGCTCGTTGAAGACCAAGATTGTTAGATCATCAAGGTTGTCTGCGTCAAACTACCATTCCAATTACGTCAAGAAAAACCCGCCAAAGACAGATGAAGATACCATCGCAAAATACAAGAAACAATATGAAGATTTAAGAGTACGAACCCGAGTACCTTTGTGAAAGGTATTCAACGACAATGTATGATATAATTCCACTTTTGTACAATAACTAACTATTTGACTGACTAGATATAAACATGTATAAATAAATAATTACATAAATCAATGTATATAAATAGACAAACCCGCTAAAGAATGCTGATAAAATATCACCGCACCGCCCGGAAAACATTTCTACAAAAAGAAAATTTAAAACGGATTTTACAAATTTATATACATTTAACATATCATTTTGCACTGTGTCTGCACATATATACACTACAGTGAACTCTAGGTAGGACAATAAAGCAAGCAAACAAGACCTCTGTTTGTGTTGTTGAATCATGTCGGACGACGAGAAGTCTAAAAGAACAAAGTCATACATTGGCTGTAATACATGTAGGAGAAGAAAAATTGGGTGTGATAAAACTAGACCTACATGTTCAAACTGTAAGAGGTCAAGATTTGTGTGTGAAGGGTATGATATCAAATTGAACTGGTTATCACAGGTGAAATTTGACAAGTATGGTACTCAGTTACCAGGTGAACAAAGAGAAGAAACTGAATTCACGAGGAGAAGTAAAGTTGAATTCGTGAAATATCCAAAGGATCAAATATATGAACACTATGATGAAATGGACGAAGATTTGTACATCTTACAAAAGGCAAAAAAGGAGCAGTTGTCTCCTGATACTTATATATCTCAAGGTCCATTTGGGTTGTTTCAAGGGAAACTACCTACCCCACCTCTATCTCAAAGGCAACAGCAGCAAGAACAGCAACAGTATACCCCATACAATATCAATAACATGACTAATAGTAATAAGAGAAAATTTACCAATATGGCTCCTCCACAGATACAGCCGGGACAACGCACAAAAACAAAGCAACAAAGAATACGGCCAAATAAGTTTCAAAATACCAATCATCAAAGTAATTTCCCTATTGGAGACTCATTCGGTGGGTCGGAATGGTTAAGTACAGAGTTAATAGATGGAGCTATGATTACAGCATCTGCATTGAACGGTGATATATATTTCATTGACTTATTCAACAAGAATGAATCTCAAAATCAATTAGATTCCAGTAATAAAAATAACACCAACAATACCAATACTTTTGACCAAAATTCAATACAATCATCTTCCACATCTATTAACGCTATAGCATCTTCACCTGCGGCCACAACATCCACAAATAACAATTCTAATGTATCCACAAATCTAAATGGTAACAGTAATATGAACACATTGATGAACTCTGCTAATCATAGTAATGGTAACACTGCTGCTGTTTCTGAATCTGCTTCAACTGATAGTATGCATAACACTATGCTGAACAATTTGATAAAAGGTGGTGATAATCAAGTCAACTCAAGTAGTAGTAATAACAACAGCAACAACTCCGGACCATCGCAATACGTTGCAAACTCACCATTCCAACAAATGAATATATTTGATACTGTACCTGATGAAATGCTCCATATGTTATTTCAGGGTAGACATGAAATCGATAATTCTATGAATCTTTATCCACAACAACAGCAATTGAATCAATCATCTATGCATCCTAATGGATTCAAACCACCACAACAACAACAACAACAACAACAGCAGCAGCAGCAGCAACTATCACAATCGCAATCGCAGTCACATCCACACAGTAATAATGGTAGTTTTTCGAATAGTTTCATACCAAACATTTTCCCACTGGAAGAAACACCAGCTACATCGTCATTAACACAATCACATGATACAGATAGTGAAAAATATACAAATAGAAAAAGTCTTTCACAACAAGGAAGTATCTCTCTACCTTCAAGACATAATAGTTCTGTTGTTGTTACAGACGATACAACGTTTCCCAATTTTATCAATATACATGCTGGTAATGGAGCAAGAATGCCACAGAGAGTTATGGAAATCAAACAAAATGTCAAAGATTTACCAGATTCGTTAGCAATTAGTAAATTCCCTATATTCCCGACTACCTCATTTACAATTAATCCAATGGCTAGATATTTATTGAATTATTATATTGAAGATGTCGCTGATATGATGACTGTTATTCCACTAGCTAAGAATCCATGGAAGTTTATCTATTTTCCCAGAGCCCTAATGGCTGTTGGTGAACTAGGATCTTTAGGTACGACATCGAATGCTAAAAATTGTTTACTTAATGCATTACTAGCTGTGAGTGCTTTCAATTTACAGAGTAAATTTGCTAGAGGTAGTAATGAAATGAAATTTTATGTCGATTTAGGTGTTCAATTGCGACACCAAGCAACTCAGTTTTTGAACAAATGTTTAGAAGAAGATGTTCTGAATCAAAAATATAAAGACGTTTTAGTCGCAGTTTTATCAATGGTGACTATTGATGTTGTTTGGGGTACCATGGCATCATGTAAGATCCATTTGGATCATTGTGAAAAGATTATTGAGAAGAAGATGACTGTGAAGACAAAACTGTCGAATAAGGCAATTATTCTTCATAGAATTTTCAGTTCGTTAAAATTAATTCAAGATTCAACGTGTTTGGATAACATTGACAAGAGCGAGATTTTCTTGAATGAAAGCAATTACAAAAATTTCATCATTGGTGGAGGAAATTTCAATAATGATAAGGAAAGAATCCTTAATCAATCGCATAATAGTCTTATAGGTATGTTCAAAGGAAGGAAGAAGTACAATAAGATGAACAGAAGTAATTCAAAGAAAAGTAATGCAGATTCAGATCACAGATCCAATAATTATGACGATAATAATGGAGATGATGAAGATATTCAACCTAGAAATAAAGGTGTTTTCAATGAAAAAATTACTGACAATGGTAAGATTAGGATTGAATATATAGTGAATGAGGTTGATGATGAAGATGGATATGGATCTAATGCCAGTCGAAGCAATAGTAGCAACAATCAACCCCCATTGGATGAAAGTATCTCAACGGCAACAACTACGACTACAACCGTTGCTGGTGCTACTACTACTGCCCGTTCTGCTGGTGCTGCTGGGTCTACAGTGTCAAATGATAACAATGCATTTGTCCATTTTAACAATTTACAAAGTAATATGGCTTCTTTGAAAAATGAGAATAAAACAAGTGAAGAATCTCCATACAATAGTGAAAATGTCGCCAATACACCGGACTCGCATCAAACAGAGACAAGAATGTATGGTAATATCCCAGCATTCATCGATATTACAAGAACAAGTTTCCAGCCTTCAAAGAATAAAATCGATGATAAAGTGATTTCATCAGATGCAATATATGGGTTACCAAATTCATTGATTCTTATGTTCAGTGAGGTTGTGCATTTGATCAGATTCAAAAGGTATATTGAATTGAATAACAAAGAGATTCCTTTCTTCTTTGGGGAACTATCACAACAATTGGAGTATAAGTTACTAAATTGGAAACTAGAATGGAAACTAACGGTTGATGATAACTTAAGTACACCTGGGTCTGCAAGTTCAGCAACTAGTATGGGATCGCACAGTGAAAAGAAGAATTTTATCAGCGCAAGGTATGAAGGTATTTATCACCATGTGATGTCTTTTTACCATGGATTAATAATATATTTCTACAGATTTGTGGAAGATGTGAATCCTATATACCTACAAGAAATGGTAGAGTATGTTTTGTTCCATCTTAACGAGATTCAAAGAATTGTTGACTCTGGTGAATCTTACATTATTCCGCTCTTCTGGCAAGGTTTCATAGCTGGCTCCGAAGCCATGACATTATTTTTACAAAAAGGCTTCAATACGTGGGGTCAAAACATCGCAATTTCAGGTATTGGTACCTACTGGAACGCTAGACAGATCATGCTGGAAACTTGGCGTAGAAAGAACCAAAACGTTCCCAACAGCTCTTGGGTGGATGTGCTGAGAGATTGGAAGACAAACGTCATGCTTACCTGATTTTCTTATCAATGGATCAATGGCTTGCGGTTTGCTTATTAATTACATCTAATTACAACACCACAGCCTGTCGCGCGTGGGTGAGAAATCGGACGAGTGAAGCGAAATGGAAGAAGAGAGAAGCCAGCTATCAGTTTTAGCTGAGTTTTGCCACTCTGTTGTACATATGCGTGTGAATATATAGATATGTATAGATATATATGAGACTTTGGTAATATATTTACATTTGGTTGCGACTGTTTATAGACAACATCCGGTTTTCACTCTAAATCCATTACACTGTCAGCTATTTGAGCCCCCGAAGAACACGCAGAATCAAAACACGCTACTTCTCTTATCGTGACACCGGAAAACCAAAAAAGAAAAAAAAAATATTTCACCTGATTTATCTTTTGCTGGCGTTTTATAGTGACAGATCTAATAATAAATCACTGATTTTTCACCGTACAGAGTTGTAAAGACACATTGTGAATAAGTTTTGCTCTCACTAATCCCCGGAGTATATACATAAACCATGAGATCAGTGTTAGGAAGACGTGATGGTGTGATACTGTTACTGTTCACCCTCTTATTCTCAAATTTCACGTACGCTGGAATCTTTGGTAGGAAAGCCAAACCTCATCATGCACATAATAACAATAATAATAATCTTGCATTCCCTGAAGAGACACCTGTACTGGCTAAGAAACCACTTACAGTGGCTCCACAGTATACATATCAAACGATACATGAGTTTGAAAACACTCCATTTAAGAATTTTGAAGAATTTTGTAATGGTGTTATAGGTGAAAGTAATGGAGTCACATTCCAAGAAATCAATGAATTTAACGAACAAATTAGACCTCTTTTACAAAAATTGGTACATGAGAATTTCTTCAAGATCTTCAAACTCAACCTCTACAAAGAATGTCCATTTTGGAAAGATTCAACAGGATTTTGTATGCATAAATCATGTGCTGTCGATACCATTGATGATTGGAAAGATTTACCAGATATTTGGCAACCTGAGTTTTTAGGTAAGATTGAATCTCTTTCTAACCGATCTGTGGAAGTCCCAAATATCGATGCCGATGACACATGTATAGATGATACCGGCAATTCAAATAAGAAAGATTATTGTGAAATCGATGAAGAAAATGAAGATACTGTGTTTGTTAATCTTGTTGATAATCCTGAAAGATTCACAGGTTATGGAGGTGATCAATCTTTCCAAATTTGGAAGAGTATTTATAATGAAAATTGTTTCAACTCTCAAGAGCAAAGTGAATGTATCGAAAAGAATTTCTTCTACAAGTTAATAAGTGGAATGCATTCATCAATTTCAACACATTTGACTAATGAATATTTGGATTTGAAGACAAAAGAGTATGGTCCTAATTTGAAACAATTCATGTTCAGAGTTGGTGATTTCCCTGAAAGATTTGAAAACTTGTATTTAAATTATATCTTAATTTTGAAATCATTGGTTAAACTCTCGAAGAATGACATAATAACAGGTCTTCACTTCTGTGATGAAGAGTTCTATAACAAAGAAGCAGAATTAAAACAAGATTTGAACAATTTGATCCACTCATTTGATGGTGTAATCAACAAGCAAAACAACAGTGGTCAAAATTATTTATTTGATGAAGATTCATTCTTCCAAGATGAAAATTCAATTGAAATCAAAGATGAATTCAGAGAAAAATTCAAAAATGTTACCAGAATAATGGACTGTGTTCATTGTGATAGATGTAGATTATGGGGTAAAGTGCAGACCATGGGTTATGGTACTGCTTTGAAGACATTATTTGAATTAGATCATAATCAATTGGAAATTGAATCTAATAATGAAGAAGAAGCAAAACATTTCCACATTTCTAAATTCGAATTAATCGCTTTGATCAATACATTTGATAGACTATCTAAATCCATTGTATCTATCAATAACTTCAAACAATTATATGATGAAGCTATAATTAAAGAAGAAAGTGTTCATACTGATGATTCTGATTCCGATAGTGATATTGGAAGTGCTATTTTTGGTGGTATACCAAATAGTCTTAAAGAACAAGAAGTTTTCAGTAATGGGAAGGCAAATAGTAAAGATAATATGAAAAAGGTACCAACTAATACAAAGAATTCAGTAACAGGAGCAACAGAATTCCCATTCCCTGATGAAGTCAATCCTGAGATCAAGTTTCCAACAAGTAGCGGACCTTCTTTCTTCAAACAATTTTTTGGAGATTTCGAATTCCCTACAATGGATAACTTCTGGAATGAAGTAAATAATGTTAAAGAAGCTTTATACTTGGTTTTGAGATCATATTACATCTTCCCTAAGATGGTGTATAACTGGATCTTGGTCTCGTTCGTTTATTACTGGAACAAGTTTGTTGGTGTGGTTGTTCACGACTTTGATGCTGAGAGATTATATAGAATTGAATTATAGTTACTGGAAAGGAAAAGAAAAGGAAAAGAAAAGAGAAGAAAAGCAAAGAAAAAGCACAACATGTTTTATACATTGTTTACTTGGTTTTATGAAAATTAACATCAGCATTTTTTTTTATTTTTATACATGGCATCTATATCGTTTTTTTGTCTTCGAAAATTTATGTGTTCTTAGATGCCAACTTATTTATTTGTTTATATAAATAATATACATAGATTTAAAATACAACCTTAATTATTGGAATAATTGAATCAAGTCTTTATCTTCTTCTTGTATTTCTTAGCAGGAGGTTTCTTTGCTGTATTATCATCATCATCAGCGTCATCTTCATTATCGTCTTCAAATCCACCATCGTCGTGCTTTCTCTTACCACTATAAGCATACTCATCACCTTCGTTACTCTTATTAGGCTTTGGTTTACTACCGTCCAAATCGTCGAATTGTCTCTTTGCCTTTGAAATCACTCTGTCCATCATAGCTAAATCTTCAACTCTTCCTAATTTCACAGGATCTCTACGCAAGGCGAATTTCAAATCCTCAATTCGGAACTTATTACGATGAACCATATTCCTATGCTTATTAGCTTCCACTATCACATCTATCAAGTATGAGCAAAGCACATCTTCCAAGAAGTTTATGGTCTCAATATTTGGTGACGAACAATCACCAAATGCAAATAGCATTGATTTCAAATCATTGGTGAACTGCCGCGTACGGGATCTGTTAGACTTGTGTTTCTTTCCGGACATTGATATTGTATTCTATTATGTGTTATATAGTCTGATATACTATAACTCTGGAAATCACTTATTCAATCAACAATTGGACAAATTGATCATATGATGATGCGCCTCTTTCTTTCTTGCCGGAGAAAAAAGAAAAAGTGGTGCTTGTTTATTTTCAATGCAAAAGGAAGAGATCTCGCACGTACCTTTTTTAGATGATTTTTATATTTTGTACAAGTGATTTGTATTCGTACAGGACACGGAGTTGGTTGTTTATTGTAATTAGTACAGTAGAAAGGTCAAGATGTCGAACAGGAACCAAGTTCTCTCTGTGGACCAGGTGGAAGAGCTGATCGCTTACGGGAATGTGATTGTAATCTACGATCAATGCGTTTTGAAATTGAATAATTGGATAGAGAGACATCCGGGTGGTGATAAAGCCGTTTTTCATATGATCGGTAGAGATGCCACAGATGAAATGAACGCATATCACTGTGATGAAACTGTGGCTACTTTCAAGAGGTTTCAGATTGGTACCATTGATCATGAATGGGTCAATATGTTACCTCCTATTCAAGGAGGTGTTTTCAAGACTATTGAACAAAAAAGATTTGAGAAATTGGAGAATGTGAACGTGAATTTTCAAATAAATATAAAAGTAGATGGTGGCGCGTGCCCTGATGACAAGAATACAGTCAAGAATACAGTCAAGAATAACGGTGGTGCTAAAGGTGACAAGGCTAAAAACTCTGTTGGGGCAGCACCTGCCAGTGTCTATTCAAAGATTCCAAATGGTGTTATACTAAACGAAGAAAATAGGAAGAATATCTTCCCAATTAAAAAAGGGCCTATACGGGACCCGGAAGAGATTATTGAGAATTATGATAACCAGATGGTAAAGGATGATTTGGAATCATGGCCTCCTTTAGACTACCCCACTCAACGTGAGTTATCTGTTAAATATAACGAATTGCATAAAAGAATCATTGATGCTGGATTATATCAATGTCCTTATATCGAGTATTTTAAACAATTCTGTCGTTGTCTTGGTTTGTTCATGTATTTCTTAACATTCTTTAAATTGAAATGGTATACTTTGTCTGGTATTTGTCTTGGATTTTGTTGGCAACAGTTGACATTCATTGCACATGATGCAGGTCATATTGCCATTACACATAACTATCAAGTTGATAATATCATTGGAATCCTTGTTGCCGATTTTGTCGGTGGTTTATCATTAGGTTGGTGGAAAAGAAACCACAATGTCCATCATTTAATCACAAATGATCCCGTACATGATCCAGATATTCAGCATTTACCATTCTTTGCCATTACTCCGAAATTCTTCAAAAATGTATTCAGTACATATTACGATGCTACTCTTTGGTTTGATGTCTTTGCCAAAAAATTGATTAGGTTCCAACGTTATACATATTATGCTATCTTATCACTAGCCAGATTCAACTTATATTTCCTCTCTTGGATTTATCTATTGAAAAATCAAGGTCCTAAAAAGGGTAAATCTGCATGGTTCAGATATTTCGAGCTCTGTGGATTAAGTTTCTTCTTTTATTGGTACTTCTGTTTAACCCTTGGTAATATCGAAGGAGGTAAGGGACAAAAGTTCAAGTTTTTATTGGTTTCACATGTTAGTTCCTTCATGGTTCATGTTCAAATCACCTTATCACATTTTGCCATGTCCACTTCAGATTTAGGAACCAGTGAATCCTTCCCAGCTAGACAATTGAGAACTACAATGGATGTGGATTGTCCTGAATGGTTTGATTATTTCCATGGAGGTTTACAATTCCAGGCCATTCATCATCTTTTCCCCAGATTACCAAGACATAATTTCAGAAAGGCACAAAGATACGTACTTGACTTTTGTGAAGAGACCGGTCTCAAATACTCTATCTATGGATTCCAAGAGGGAAATACAAGAGTGTTGAACAGATTAGATGACGTTGGTAAACAACTGAAGATTTTCTCTGATTGCCTGAAAGGTATGAATTTAGAAGCCATGGAGAAGAAGAACTTGTACGAGCAAAGACTTGATTCTGCTTTGAAAGAAGAATAGTGGTTACGGATATAGAGTGAACCTACGTATCATCAATGTATATAGAGTAAAACAACATAAATTCCATCAATAAATTCCATAAACTCATTAGAAAATACACTTCTTTAGAACAAATAAGTGCCAAAGTGTACGCGAGGAAAGGCAGGGTAAGAAACCGTAGATCATTATTTCATTGTGAGAGATGGTATCTCTTAATAGAGGAAAAGCCCTTGATTGATGTACTAGTTGATAATTCATTACGTACTGATTCATTAATTTGCCTGATAGACTGCTTGAATCGGTTTATATCATCTATTAGCATCAACCAACTTATAGGATGTTCAAAGTGTTCAAGACCACCGGGATAGAGGCCAATTACTCTATCTCTGCCAACGCACAATTTGTCACGGACAATTGTTGGACTATATATCCTGCAAGGCATAAGACAACAAAGAAGAAGTATTCTGTTTGGCAATTCGATAAGAAAGAATGTTCTAATAACTTGAAAAAAGCCGGTTTGCTGTACAAGGGAAAAACAGAGCAGTTCGATAATCTTATTCATGACACTTTGACAACATATGTTGTTAATTTGGCTAGGTTCAGACACCCAAGTATCTTGACAATCATTGAACCTCTTGAAGATCATAAGAATAGAATGTTGTTTGTCACTGAGTATGTTGTCAATGATTTACGTAGTATGGATAAAAACGATATGCGTGAGATTATGATCTCCAAAGGTTTATTACAAATAGCTACCGGTTTGAAATTCTTGCATCAAAGTGTCAGCTGTGTTCACCTTAATATCAATCCAAGTTCTATATTTATCAATGAGAATTTCGATTGGAAGATATCAGGTTTACAGTTCATGATGAGATTAGAAACTGGTATTAGAGATCATCATGTTATATATAACAGAATGCCATCTTTCATGAACTTCGATTTAAAATATACTTCTCCTAATCTCATGTTAAAGGATATAGTAGATTACATCGATGACTTATTCTCCCTCGGTTGTCTCATTTACTATCTGTTCAACAATGGTAAACATCTAATCACTTGTTCTAATGACGATACTTCTGAATATGAAAGAGCTTATAATAAGGTTATGCAAACAGTTAAAGCACCAAATGTCAGAAATCATGCTATGTTTTCTAAGATCCCACAAAATTACTTTGAGATGTTTATTAGATTAATCACCGAAACAGAATCAAATACCGATGTTATTCAGCTTAGAACACCATTGACTATAGATGACCTAATCAACTCGAGTTTATTCAATAATGAAATGGTCAAGATTTTGAATGTGATTGATGAGTTCCCAACATTGTCCACCAATGAAAAAATCAACTTCCTAAAGAAATTGAAACCTTTACTCAATGAATTCCCAGAGATATTGATCATTAATAAATTTATTCCCATCTTATTATCAATTATTACTATGTTCTTAGGTAAAAATCAAGGAAAGTCTAAGAAGAAGAAAAACGGTCCTGAGAAATTGGAACTTGATGATGAACAATTGATTACATTGACTGTCGATAACCTATTGGCATTAAGTAACCAAATATCGGTCTTGACTTTCTCAGACCAAATCTATCCTGTATTATTGAGTATTTTACAACAGTTAGATATAATTTCTTTCAAATCAGTGTTGGTATCAAACTTATCTACAATTGAAAGTCGATTAGGTGCTAATATAAATGACCTTTCTACAAAGCAATCTCAAAGATTTTCCAGTCTTTTATTGACAATCTTCGAACAATCAATCATAGCAGCAAATAACAACCCTTCATTGATAGCTTTACAAGAACTCATTTTAAACAACTTGCCGGTTTTCATATCTTATCAAAATTATTCTGTCATAACGCATAAGATATTTGAATCTTTGGGTGCTCTTTATAGTAGTACTACTTCACTGAAAATCAAAAACTTGACCATTAAATCATTCATATTGATGATCTGTAATGACAAACATCAAGACAAGAATCTTGACAACTATATCATTATCGAAAAGTTATTACCATTGATTCAAAATACTAGTATATCTAACTTCAAGAATCCCGTTTTACTGGTGAATTTGATCGAATTATACAAAAGTCTCTTTGAAAAATTATCTTCATCTACCAAGAGCTCGATTACAACTAGCACTAAAGATGAACGTAGTATCTTTGATATTATCCTAGAGTCAATATTCTTTGAGTTATGGAAGATATCAAGGTACATAGTTTCTGAAAAGGATCTCGCTTTAACTTTCAACACTTTGGATAAGATCCAAGCCTACTTGAAAAAGAAGACAACAGAGGATGTACACAACAGAGAAAAATCAGGTATTAATGATGTCGTTAATGGATCCGACCGCTTATCATCACCTTCTCTTGGAGCCACGGCTGAGTATCACCAACAATACCAGTATCAAAATCAGCAGGTTAATAACGAGAATGGAAATGATGATGATGACGACGACGACGAGTTTGGTGAATTTACTTCAAATGCCAGAGAAGCAAAACCAATCCAATTACAACAGGAAAGAAAGAACTTCTCATTCGGTCAAACCACTGCATCACCTGCTATGTCACCATCTCCTGTCGCTTCACCTGCACCAGTCCCAGTTACACAAACATCCGTTAATTCTGCTCCGCATAGAGTTGGCTACCCTGCGATGACAAAAGTTGCTTCGCCAACAACAACAACAGCCGCACCTGTTCATAGACCAGTGAATACCACTGCGATGAAGAGCAATTCACAGTATCAAACAATGGCACCAACTTCACGTACTCTGTCCCCTATGCCTGCTACCACTACTACAGCTTCATCACATAATACTCAAACATCTTCTCAATCAACTGGTGGCTCTATTGATTGGACGAGTGCTTCAGCTACTATCAAAGCAACATCTACTCCTATGAACCAGCTAAACATGAATACAAATACTAGTAATTCGAGCCCAACTGCTAATCTATTCACTGTCATTCAACCTACAAAGAAATTATACCAACCTGCTAACGAAACAACTTCGAATAACTATGCTTCAGCAAACAATACTAATACTAATACTACAGGAACCATAGTGAAAGAAAGGGACTTTTTTGATTCCTTGATATAGTTCTTCTTCTGCGTGAATATTACATGATAGTTTAGAAGAGGGAATAATTATCTTTAATTACTGCATCGGCTTATAAGTGTATATTAGAGAAACAAATATAAATGGCGGAACGTACATGTTTACATATTCAAATATATAAACTCATAAATGCTTTAAACAATAACACAATTATCTTGTGATTTCTTTGATTCTTTAGGCTCTGGAGATCCTGTATTTGAAGCATCTGCTTTAGCCTTTGACTTTGATTTCTTTTTTGATTTTTTATCTTTTGAGGCGCTCGTAGGCTTAGTGACTGGTGAATTGTATGATTTCTGTAACCTTCTAGCTATTATTGCATCCTCCTCTGATTGCAATTCTCTAGCTAAAGCAGCATCCGATGATGGATCTTTTGATTCAGCAAAAGGATTTGCAATCGGATCATCTTCGTCCAAATAGGAGTAGTCATACTCCAGCATTCTCTCAGTAAGGCTAGTCTCTGATACTCCTTTTGCCAACCCATCAACGTCAGCACCGTTTCCAAGTTTATCTTTACTAGTATTCGAGTTTGATGCTTCAGGTGGTGATGCACTTTTTTTGAGTATCTTCCGTGAAGGGATGTCAAACAGTCCAGTAAGGTATTCATCACGATCACCATGGATAGAATTCAAAGATTGCCAAACTATTTCCTTGTTTTTAGAGTAACCTTGATCATTTATCAAAAGATAGAGTTGATCATCAGACTTATACAATGTGTTGAAATGATCGTTTCTGAAGAATAATTTGAACGTGTTGTTGGGAAATACGTTTCTATCCGTTTTCAATATATTCAAACCTAGTTGTGTCAATTGTGTTTGATTTTCATTAAGAAATATTTTCAGCTTTATAAATTGATCTAATTCTATATCCTCCTCTACTTTGCCTGATGTTTTCAAGTCTGCAAACTCTTCTATAGATAGTTTATCGAGGTCGATATCCTCCTCTTCCTGATACTTCTCTACAACACTGACGAGAAATTCCTGCGACTTATCAAAACTATTGAATTGAATAGGAAATGTTTCCTCTGCAATGAATCCATGAACTACATCAACATCCATAACATTCAAAAGCTTATTGATGGTATTGGATTTGCCTCCGAAATCGTCAATTTTCAAGTCATTGAATTTCACATTCACATTCAATCCCGTCTCTAAACTATGTAGCTCTTCTATAATATCTGAAATATCTTCTTCGTCCGTTTCTGTTCCTTGCTTGACTATCAACAATGTATATATCAACTCATTTATCAGCTGATCGTATTTAATAGTTTTAGAACTGACCAACTCTTTCAAACCATTTGTGCTTTCAATACGGGATTTTATCTTCTTTAGATTATCATTCAAAACTGCAGATTTCATCTCTGCGGTTTCACTGGAATTGAGTGGAGCCTTTGCCAGTTTTTTGGAGGATACAACGGCAGTCCAACCTTCTTCGTCATTCTTAGTATCATGATCCAAAGATAAAAGAGCTCTATTCTGCGATTCCAAGAGTTCACTTTTCAAAATAAGTAAATTTATCAAGGATATTATGAAACAGGGACCATTCTGATCTTGTAATATGATATTATTCATATGGTAATTTTCGTTACTTCCATCATCTTCATATACTTTGTTTGACTCCGATGCGGATGTTAATGCGGAGAGTTCGGGGTAGTTTTTCGATTTCCATTCGATCAGTTTGGTGTGGAGTGTCAATGAGCTCATTGTAGGTTCAACTGTATCTCGAAGGTACTCTATAGTCCTATATAGTAGTATCTTTATCTGAAAGGACTCTGTTGAACACTGAACATGTTTGTAGATCAATTATCGATCTAAAAAGAGCTCAGCCCTTTCCCTTCCTCTTGCCAAGTAGAGACCCCCAGTCGCTACGCCTTGATTATTTATTTTTGAAGGCGGTGGTACAGGATTACGCTTATTATATATAGTAAGAATTGTGTTGAGCGGTAGTATTAAAAGATGTATATATATATATGTGTATGTACATATTTATGTACGTATGTATGTATGTACGTATATATATATGTATGTTTTCCAATAAATAAGTAAGTGCCCAAGCGGTTATAACTGGATAAAGACAGGAGCGATCGATGTATTTGAAGAGATAGGTTTGTGTGTGTAATTAAGTGTGATTAAACCTGTGTTTCATAGATTCCATAAATTTGATAAGTTTGGTGAAGATTGAGTTTAGTTCAGTTTAGTTTCATAGTTTAGTTCAGTTGATCATTTTGTTTATTAATTTTCTTTTGATCAAACAATTAGTTCCTTGGCATCTTCTTTGGTGGTAGGCTAGCTATATCCTCTGAAAAATCAGAAACGGAAGCTCTTTTCCTTTGACCTGGAGTAGTGGCTGATGATGAGGTACCATCTGCAGATGTATGTGAAGATGGTGTAGTGGCATTGTTGATTGGTGACTCATCAAGGACTTCAGCAATTCTGTTGTTATCTTTGGAACTATCATTATTACCCAATACTGGTACATCACCAACAAAATCAGAACCGTTTCCTGGGATAAACATTTCAGTTGGAGTTTGAGAAACGAAAAAATCATCTACTTTGAAGTCATCATCTATTAGATCACCTGGACCCCCACCTACAACTGGAGAATAAGTACCAGTTGGTGCAGGCATAGAAAACTCATCATTTGCATCTTTGAAATTGTGGAATTTCTGAAGATAATCGTTGATCTGTTCCAATTGAGTTTGTTGTTTGTATAAGTTCTTTTCAATATCAGACATAATAACACTCGAGTTGTGACGTTCCAGTCCAGGGCGAGCCGGTGTATTACTGGTAGCAGCATTATTGAGTGACGTAGTTGAAGATCTATTGGATTGAGAATTTCCTCCATCTGATGGACTAACTGACTCAATTTGATTTGATTTATATGGACCAACGCCATTAGGACTTGGTTCTGATTCAATCGGGATGATATCAGACGTTCCACCGTTAGCTGATGGTTCAATAGGTTCGATGTGAGGAGTAAGACCAGTAGAAGTCAAATTGGTATAATAACTCACTGGAGATGCTGAAGATTCCTGGTTCAGATTCTTGACATTAGCGGTATTAGCATTAGTATTATAAAAATTGGTTGTATTATTGGTAGAAGCGGGGGTATCAACTTTTGGACTTTCTCTTTTAATCTCTTGAATTTGATTAGAGACTGGAGTTTCTGCGTCACTTGCTGAAGATGGAGATAATATTGGATTATATTCATTATGAGCAATCATAAGCAATTGTTTTTGATTGGGTATGTTACCATTAGAAGATTCTGGACGTGGACCGCGTTGTTGTTGTTGCTGTTGAGCAAAATTAGGATTGGTGTTGTAAGAAGATGGTTGATATCTACGATCATTTGAGCGAGATTGAGGGTTATTTGATTGTGATGGAGATTGAAGAGGTTGTTGTTGATGATGGTGTTGATTTGATGATAATCCAGAAGAACGATATGCTTGATTTGAATATTGTGCTTGTGATGGAGATTGAGCAGAAAATGGATAAGGAACCATTGAATTTGCGTTGTTATCATGTGATTGGTATCCATTGTTGGTAGCATTATTATTCAAATTATTAGCACCATTGTTTGCAACATTTGATCCATTAAACAATTGAAATTGTTGATCTTCTAGGAGTCTTGTTGCATTATTACCATAGATGGTAGCTAAAAATCTTAAGATTTTATCCAAAGTTTGTGATTGAGTCTTATGTCTTTCCCTAGCTATGAAATTTTCTTTCCAAAGAATTTCATTGTCTAATCTTACTCTTCTCAAATCTTCGGTTATAGTTCTTTGTTTTTTCTTCAAGAATTCCAATTCTGCAAGAACTTTTTGAATATCCTTCTCACTCATAGTTGATTCTTTGTTACCATTGCCATCTGAATTATGGTTACTATTTTGATTCGAATTGCCATGATTACTAACACTGCTGCTACCTTTATTTCTAACGATTTGATCTAATAAATCTTCTCTACCCCTGATGAAATATGGATTCTCAAATTCTAGGCATTCTTCAGTTGATAATAAATTACCTGAATCAAGATCTTGAACTTTATGCCATCCATACATATTCAATTGTCTAACAAAAGATGAGAAATTGTTATGTTTGAAGAATTTAGGTAGAACTTTTTTCATAAACTCTTCCCTGTTGAAAACATGGATAGATTTACCATCTTCAGACCAATCAATATATTTCTTATTTTCTTTATCATTTACCATTGTCCAAACTTTAGAAACAAAAGCTGGTTTCTTATGAGAAATACTTGGCAATCCATTATGATGGGCAATAATCTTTCTGGAATCGTCATCTAATCTTGCCAATTGATTGTTTGATGTAGCCTCAGAGTTACTGTAAATTGAATCTCTGGAACTAACGGAATTGTTATGATTGACGCTATTGATAGGATTGGTGTTGTTGATATTGTTATTGCTGGTATTATTGTCATCAACGTATGAAACAAGAGCATGTTGATCTACTAAAGTTGGGTCATTAAATTGATCGGTGTAAGCAGTCAATAGATCCGGAGTCGAAACATTTAATCCATTATTATTTGAAGAATCAACAGAGAACAATCTAGAGTCTTGCGCTGGAAGATTCGAACTAGGAATACTATTCTGAAGATCGATCGATTGCTTGTTAGGATCAACAATAGAGTCTATTGAATTATCGAAATGAGATCCTGGAATAGAATTCACCAATGTTGTTCCCTCTGGTGTAACAACTAATGGCATTTGTGAAAGGATGGTGTTATCACCAACATTTCCATTGATATCTTGGCTGTTAGCACTGATTCGATTGGCACTCATCATGAACTTTAACTTATCCTAGTATAATAGTTACTTTAAAGATAAAAAATGTAACAAACACTTAGTTTCTTTGAAATTACACTAAAAAAAATAAAAATGACAACAATTGGTAATGTAAATAACTAAAACGCTGTATTCTTTAATTTATCTCTTTGATAAGCAGTAACTTCAAGTGAAACAAATCGTAATATAATCCTTGTGTAAGTTCAAATGAGCAAATAACGATGTACCAAACGGTAAGCTGTGCGGGTCGCTTTTGTAATCAATTAATTGAATGATTGTAGACGGAAAGAGCTATCCATTTACGAATTCAACTCACCTCCAGATGTACCAGATGGTAGTACCAAATTTAAAATTAAATTTTCCCTTCCTTTCCCAGCAGCTGCGCCACGCATATTTGACAACTCCGAGTAAACATTTGTGTGGCGGGTGCGTCTTGGCTGTTGCTTTTTGACACAGCCACTTTTAAGGGCAGTGGTTTTAGTCTTGTTTGGCACTATTTTGTGTATTAGTTGTTCAATAGCTGTGATGTTTACAGTGATTGGGAAGGTTCTTAGACAATATAGCCTACTTTATCAACCTTAGTAGATATCTTCGCAACCTTTGCAAATCTATACCAGTTGTAAAATTTGTTAGATATATAATTATGCATATATTATCAAGATAAAGTTGGAAATTAGGAAATTAATTTTTGTATTAAAATTACAGATATCTATAAACTGTATAAAGCTTTTGTTGAATCACTCGATTGCATGCCAGAATTTCTCCAAAGGTATTGTTGCAATACCCCATGCTTTGGCTGCCTTGATCTTGTCACTGCTATATTGTTCCAGTCCACCAGATGAATTAGTTCGAGGTGTCGTATCACTGACAATCAGTAATTGTACAGATTTGTTGAATGTCTCACTGAATTGAATCTTATCGGGAAATTTATTCAGTATCTTGATAAGATGGGTAAGCTCAATGGCTTTGAAGTTTGTTATGGATACTTTAATTGGTAATGCAGGATCTTGTATTTCAACATCTAACAATAAAAGTCTGTCCAAATTTAATCTGGTTATAGGTTTATTCCATTTATCGAATGGATCTAATTTCAATGTATTGTAGTACATGCTTCTTTCTATAGCCAGTTCTGTTATCATGCTAGCATCAGTCGTTTCCATAAACTCGGAGACAGGGAGAGACGATTGGAAACTCATCACGGTATAATCAGCGGTTCCAGATTGTTCTTTCCCAACCACAGTACCTTTATACTGTTCAATAACTCTTGTTAATATTTTCATCTCCCACTTGGTATATCCGATTAGATTAAACCGTATACCCTTCAACAGTTCATCTCTTGAAGAAGTTTTGTTCCCGATTGAAAAGAATTCGTTTTTCTTAGTATTGACATCATTACTATGTGGTTTCAAAGCTGTTGCTTCTACCTCCTGATCAACCCATTTAATCTCATCATCTTCTTGGTTATTGCTCTTATTCACCTTCACACCATTCATAATCAACTCCCATATCTTATTATCCTTATCTCTTTTCACCATCTTCATTTTAAGTTTCTTTTCTCCAGTAATGCTGTCAAACTCCTCGTTCTTATTATTGCCAATATTACCACCATTGTTACCAATACCATCACCATCACCTTCATCTTCGTCTGGACTATCATCATTATCAAGGTTTGCTAGCGATCTCTTGCGTGTAGAATTGACAGAGTCAGACCTCTTCTTGTTTTCTCTTGCAACGGCCTCCCAATCACAAGCATCCTTACTACGCACGAATCCCAAAAAATAAAATCTGCGTTCTAATAACAGTCCTCTTTTGATACAATCAAGACACCATTGAGGTTGTACAACTGGGATTTCCCATTCTTTAGCCTTTGCATACCTTTTACCCGATTTACCTATATGACTATCTTCTGTTATCATTGCAAATGTAGTGTTACTCAAAGCTGGGGTGACTATACCACCATTATCTTGAATCAAATTTGTCAGTCTCCGTACCAGATCTTCATCTTCTATTCTACTTATTGATATAGTAAGATTCTGGAACATTGGGAAATCTGTCACCTTGAAAAGAAAATCATCATCACCATCACCTTTTAACCAGTCGGTATATCCTTGCAAGACTTTTTCATAATCTAGTACTTTGATATCTGGTCTATGTCGAACAACGTATTGGAATTTCTTGGACTCGTACCAGGCATCAAAATTTGTATTTATAACCAAAACCGTGGTATCAGATCTCAGATCATTTAGTAACTCACTATTAGGAGAGACAGATGACAATATTTTAGAGAGTGTCCTGTGTGCCTCTGCATTGAGACAGGTGGAAGTGAATTTGTGACCCATCTGTATACCCTGTCTTACTCTAGGTGGCTAAGTGCAACATATACTATATATATATGCAAACATGTATGTGTAAACATGTATAAGCACCCACATATACACACACAGACACGCCAAAACGGTAACTAAAGCACACCCACTAAATCTGCAAAGACAATCAAAATTTCAATTTCGCGGCGACGAAGAGACAAATTTTTGTCAGGAAGAAAGAAAGCTATGAAAGCTATAGAGAAGTTAGTCAGTTAGTTGGTTCTCACTCCCCGTATTGTTCACAGAGTCTCTAAATATATCCCGCTGAACACTTACATACACTTATCCAAGATGCTTAGAGTAAGATTTTTCTCCATGGCTACAAGACGCCTCCAGTCCTCGTGCAAAGAGGGCACCCCCATCAACCTCAATGTTTTCAAAGCTCAAGAACCGATCGTAGCCAAGAAAGACGAAGAGTACCCAGAATGGTTATGGACTCTCTTAGACAAAGACACACAGTTAGAACAACTTAAAGAGGAGGATTACTTCAGATACAGAAGAAAGATACTCAAGAAGGATAATATTAAGAACATCAAGCTCAACAACTACCTCAGTAAGAGAAAGTAGTCAAACCATTACACTTACAATCCTGTATATAGTATACACTCCCATACGTTCCATTTTCTTCTTCACACCCGGTTAAGTATCTTAGCAAGTAGCCACTTATGTAATATATGTAGTGACTTATAATAAATCACATCTGTAACTAACAGTGGAAAGGTTTGTATAAATGTATATAGATAGCTAAATTCGTTGATATAATGCGCACGTGACGAGACCTGGTTCAATTTACGCACAAATAAAAAAAAAAATACGGCAGGTCTCAGACATACTTGAGGATCAGTAATATAATCAACAACAACAATTAAACAAACTGCTGATTGGGTTAGATATCAACGCAATTATCCACAATTATGAGCTTGAAGAGGAAGATACAGGATAACAAGAGTCGCTTTCTTGACGTTTCCAAGGACCCAAACTATGTGTCTGTAACTCGTTCTAATGGAATTGAGACATTTGCGATTTCAAATCAAAAATTGAAATACATAAATCTAAATGATGGTTTAACTCTTTCTGAAAGACACTCTGAAGAAGCAACACTTTCCCAAATCGAAGTTCCTTTTCAACCTACTTCTTTAATTTTCAACGGTAAGGAAGATCTGTTATGTGCCTATACCTCTACTCAAATCGCAATTGCTTCTATTCCAAAGTCTGTTGAATATACAAAATTCTTGAATATAAATTTGGATTTAAAACAAGATCAATCTGTCGTACAATGTATATTCAACAACATATCACTCAATTGTGCAGAACTAGTTGTTCTAACCACAACTTCGATACTTGTTTACAATATAAATAGAAGTTGTGATGTACCTGTATCTACAATAAGTTTTAAAGGTGATGATGAAGAGCAGAGTTATGATAATGAAAATGAATCAGATGGGCAAGAAGACGTAACACAAACTGAAATTTTTGGATTCAATAAATTCTCTGAACCAGTTGTATATGATCCTGTTTCTATTTCATTTGGATCCAACCAGTCAGATAATCGTTTGAACCCTAAAGGCGATTTGACACTATTCATCTTAACTGCAGATTGTTCCCTTTACAGATTATATCCATTCTTACCAGATAATTTACAAGTATCACCCAAATGGTATGAAACTCTATTTGAATACTCAAGTCTTCAATATAAGCTCGTTGAAAAAGAATATCAATACGATTCTGATTTACTCGCTTATCAAAAACAAAGATATGCTCCAATGTTAAAATTTTCAACTCTACTCAGCTTGGAGATAAACAAAGATTTAATTGATCTCAAGCAAACATTACCTACTGATTTATTGAAACCTAAAATCACAGGACCTTTGATAATAGCACCCTTTGATGATACAATCTACGATCAAAATTGTTTGAAATTGCTGGTACTAAAAAATGATATATTGGTTATTGTACTAGAGGATTCTATTATCGTATCATATGATTATAACCACCCACCAATGGTATTCAAAGATATATATATTGATGAGCATGCATATTTGGATACAAATGAAGAAGAAAGTGACGACGAAGAAAAGAATCTAAAGTTGTCAGATAATATTACAATCATTCAATACAGTTTGATAAAAGGGGGAGTTGTTGACTCATTTATTACCCCAAATACATCAAATCAATCTGTAGTTCTACTTTCTAAGAACTTGGAATTAATACAAGTAGATTTCACAAAATGGATTGATAAATTGGTCAATCTATCTTTTGCCGATTTGAGTGACCTTATAGATGAATCGAACAACGATGGATTGCCTACTAAGTCAAATGTTTTTAAATTATTCCTTCCATGCAACAGACGTGTATTCGATCCAAATGGGTCCAACAGAGTTTCTGTCTTAAACAAACTGTTCCTCCATTGGTATGGTGGAGAGACTTATGCCACTGTACCATTTGACGATAGTTCCTTGAGTTGCACAAAATTAAGTCACGATGATTCTAAAGAAGTTCAAACTACTCTTGCACTTCTGTCTGTTGAATCTGAGGATCAAGAAGAGTCGAATACCTCCAGCAGGGATGTAGCTTCTTTCAACCCAAGAGAATGCTTACTCACTTCATCAAATCAAGAACTACACGATCTAATAAACTCTACACATAAGATAATCTCTAATATCAACTTAGAAATTGTTAAAGAGGTTGGAAACGATGTTCTTAGAGCACCTTTGGTTGAGAATAATGTTGATATTGAAACATTGAAGGCTTCAAAAGTTACCATCGATAAATCATCCAGTGCATTGGTCAATCTATTAAAGATTTATGGTTTGTTAAACAATAGAGTGAGTCTACAAAGAAATGAACTACAGAACCAAATTAATTCGTATGTGGAATTGTCCTCTCTCTACGGTAAGTTTTCTAATGATTCTAGTGAAAAAATTGAGAAAGTCACCGCAACCCAATATAAAATAAACGAAAGAGTTTCAGTATTACATGGAGAAATAACAGATAAAGTTCAAAAGTTGATTGACAATGTTAGTGAAACTGAACAAGTGTCAGACGACGAGAAGAAACTGCTAGGCGAGCTTGAAATTTTGAAATCAAAACTTACTGACAAACAAGAAAGATTAAACAATCTGACTTCAAATATCAAATTATTGAAACAAATGGATACTCCAAAGATTTTGGATAAATTCAAATCCGGATTTGAAGATCTACAATTTGAAATCAACTCGAAAGTTATTTCTAAACAATTGGAATCACGTCAAGTTATGATTGAGAACTTAGTTGATATGGTCAATGATCTCCAAGTTCATAATTAGCTCTATACATATATATACATATATATATATTTATCTTTATTTTTCAATAATTTTTTGACTATGTTTTCAAAATTAAAATAACCTGTATTCCGGAAGTAGGTATTTTGTCTATACAGATAATCATATGTATCTTATTTGATTACTTAAAAATCAGTAACACGTCCATTGAAACTCCAATCATTCTTATGTCTTAATGGATCTTGCTTTGGTCCACCTCTTTCCCCAGTCTTTGGATTAACATCGCCTTCAAAGTCAGGAATGATCTTGAATAACTCTGGTGAAAATGATCCAACGTCAACTTTAGGTGGTGCATCAACACTTTCAGCGGCACCGATCTTCTCATTATGCTCTTCTATGATCATCTGTGTGTTGGCTTTTTGTATTAAATCTTCAAATTCTTCTTGATCTTCTCTAGATAATTTAGGTGGTGATGGGGTAGTTTGCATTCCGAATGGTGGTTTAGAAGCGTAGAAACGAACCGCACTGGTTCTTGTGCCAGCAACAATAGCGCATCTGGTATTGAATAATGTTCTGATCATCTTCTTCAAGTATTTGAAATCTGTATATACGTATGTAGAGACACTTTCTTCTTTACAAGATCGAAGTGAACTTCTTATAGCCAGTTAAATCCGCTAAATCAGGCCAAAATTGAAAGAAATCAGAATAATTCAAGAATAGCCGATCGACTTAAAAAGGCGCGTCGAATTGAGCAAACGCGTCGACCACGAGGCATGTTTTGTCTCTTTGGGGTACTTCATTTCCATGTATCAAACCTATCTTCTCCCTGATTTGACTTTTTTTCACCGTTCTTGGAGGTTATTATAGAGGTTCACAAAGGCAGAAATGAGATTCGTATGGTTGGCTTTGCTAGCATTGGCGCAATTGGCTTCATATTTGCTGTTTTGCAAAGGCTTTTTCCCAACCAAGATTCTTCTGTCTCAATCAGACATTGAACAATTTTCAGACTCATCTATACCACTTGCACCAAAACCAGATGCTGTTTTCAACAAAATGGTGTTTATGGTTATTGACGCTTGTCGTTCTGATTTTATGTTTTCTAACAATTCACACATGCATTTTACACAAAGTCTCTTAAATTCGGGATATGCACTTGGGTATACGGCTTATTCTAATCCCCCCACAGTTACTTTACCTAGATTGAAAGGTATCACTACCGGTTCCACCCCAAGTTTCATAGACGCAATCTTGAATATTGCTGAGGAAGATACATCTTCAACCCTTGGAGATCAAGATAGTTGGGTCAGACAATTGAGTCTGCAAGGAAAGAGAATAAACATGTTTGGAGACGACACATGGTTGAAATTGTTCCCCAATTATTTTACTAAAACTGATGGGACAGCTAGTTTTTACGTTTCCGATTTCACTATTGTTGATAACAATGTGACCAGACATTTAGCATATGAACTCAGTGATGAAGGTAAAGAAGAATGGGATGTCTTGATCTTGCATTACCTCGGTCTTGACCATATAGGTCATAAAGGTGGGCCATTGAGTTCCAACATGCCAGGTAAGCAAATGGAGATGGACCAGATAATCAAAAAGGTATTTGAAGATGTTATCGATAACAATGATGATACTCTGTTTGTTGTGTTGGGTGACCATGGTATGAATGAAGTTGGTAATCACGGTGGCTCTTCTGTAGGTGAAACTTCTCCTGGTTTAACTTTCATCTCATCTAAATTTGTCAATTCTCTCCCAGATGGCAACGACGGAGTATTTGCACCAATCCCATTGAATGCAGATTATGATTATTATACCAAAATCGATCAGATTGACCTTGTACCTACCCTATCGACTTTATTGGGATTGGACATTCCTATTAACAGTTTGGGAAATTTTATTACCAACCTTTTGCCATTATATTCTGAGAAGGAACAACTCAACATTTTATTAAGAAATTGTTTGCAGTTGAAAGTATTATTGGACAAAGCCGATAATAAAGTCTCTGATTTACATGAATCCATAACTGATTTGGACGATAAAACTCAATTGATCGAATATATCAAATCTGCAAAGGATACATTATCAAGAAGTTCCTCTGACTATAATTACACTGATATTCATTATGGTATTGTGCTATATCTTCTAGTGTCTCTGGTTTTTATCACTTGGTTTGTCATTCACTATAATAGACAATATTCTTTTTTCCTTGGCTCTTTCAACATTATTTGGTTTATAATATATGGAGCCAGTTTCTTTGGTTCCTCATTAATCGAAGAAGAGCATCATATTTGGTGGTGGTTTACTACGATCTACATTACTTTCAATATTTTCAAACTCACAAGAAAATCACCCTCAAGACTAAGTTTAACAAGCATTTTCGTATTGTTTGCCGCTTTGAGAACATTGAAAGGTTGGAATAACTCTGGCCAAAAATACAATATCAAATCAAACATCAAAATACAAACTTTCATTACTCAAGAGTTGAGTGATTACGAGTCACCTATCCTTATCGGTATATTATTAGCAACTACTTGCTTCTCATTCTGCATTGTAGCCTATTCATCTTCAAAGAGTCCTCTTATAAGATTTTCAACTTTCATGTCAGTAAGTTTGATTGGCTTCTCGGTTGTTTCCACAAAGTTCATCTCATATTTGGTAGAATCATACGATTTGGAAGATCCGAAAATACTTCTTCCTCACTGGTGTAATGTAGTAATTCAATGGCATCTTCAAATTTTAGACCAAAAGAATTTACCTAATGTCATCACTACTCTCGTCCATACCTTCTACAAACTATTGATCCCAATTCTGGCGGTATACTTGCTAAAACCAGTGTTAGTGAGCAATATCTCCGTTCTCAGAAACGCTTTAGCTCAATTTGGTGAAACTTCAAAGACCTCATATTTCACTGTTATCCTCTCTATCATCTCAATGTTACTCATAATTCAAACAAATTTTAGTAACGTTCCAATATTTTTTGCATTATTGATCATCCAAAGGACATTACCCAAAATTATTCCTCTCGATAAATCTGTCTTGGTTACATTATCGACTTTCAATATCCTTCTACAAAACTTGAGTTTTTTCCAATTTGGCTCAACAAATTCACTCTCTTCTGTCGATTTAACAAATTCATTCAATGGTGTCTCCAGCTATAATATGACCCTAGTTGGAATTCTAACGTTCATCTCAAACTGGGCCTCTCCAATATTCTGGTCCGTATCATACCTGGAAATTGCAAACGATTCTCTCAGATTGTCGACCTTAAAATACTGCAAAATCACAAAATGGGATATTCTTTTTGAGAAACTTTTGTTCAATTTCACGTTCTATTCTCTTGGTGGGTTACTTTTGATACTGAGTTGCTATAATCTAAGATTTCATTTGTTCATCTGGACTGTCTTCAGTCCTAAAATACTTTACTTCTTAGCATGGTATACCATGAATATTCTTATTGATTTCATCGTATCATTCATTTTGACACTACTGTATAATTGAAGAAATAATAAATAGATTGTATATAATATATTTTTCATAATTTTGTTTAAAACGAAAGGTGTACGTTTTTCTAATTGTATATTAATTAATTATATAAGTCTATAAAAAGGAAAAGGAACGCAAACGCAAGCAGTAGCGGAGGATTAATGTTATGTAAGTGGGGGATATTTTGATATCAAATCAATAGATTTATTCGTCTTCATCTTCATCATCGGTATCCTTTGGATGTGGAGTACCCTTAGGAGAACTTAACCATTCTATATGTCTCAATCTTCTTCTTTCTTCTTGAAGTTTCTTTTCGTTACGTGTCATTCTCTTCTTTCTTTGCTTGACCTTGATATTAGCTGGAGAATCATCATCACCAGCTTTCTTGATAGTAACTTCAGCAGCGTGTTTAGCAGCCATATCAGCAGCTGCCTTTGATTGTTCAGAGTCTCCTCCACCGTCGGCAAATCTACTTTGATCAATTTCTTTAACACCCTTAGTAACCATGGTACCGTTTTCAACGATCCATTGTTCTGGACACAAAGCACCTGTGAATTCGTTATTATGCGAAATCATAACAACACCACCAGTCCATTCTCTAATAGCAACAGCTAAACCACCTAAAGAGTCTCTATCAAGATAATTGGTAGGTTCATCAAGAACTAATAAATGTGGGTTGTTCCACATGGCACCAGCAATAACAACTTTAACTAATTGACCACCAGATAAAGAACCCATTGGTGTGTGATCGGCAATATCACCGTCTAAACCAACATCTTCAAAATGCTTACGAATAACAGATGGAATCAATTCACGATAACCTAAACCTTCTCTGGAAGCTTCATGATCATCGAACTTTTGAACTAACTTGGTGAATCCTTCAGCGATTAAAGTATCTCTAGAAACCCAAGAGTTGTATTTTGGTAACCAGAATTTCCATTTAACTTCATATTGGAAAGATTTCTTCAACTTTTGTCTACCAACAATGGCTTCGATTTGTCTTGGACCTCTACCATCATCGATATCAACCATCTTTTCCATCATTTCTTGTTCTTCTGCGGAAATCTTACGAGATTCCTTTAATAAAACTTCACGATCGTCACCGAATTTATATCTCCATTGCAAGTATTGATTGGCAGTCTTTTCTTTATGTTGTTCAACGTGTTGTAAAGCATGTTGGGCAATATAACCAATACGTAAGTTAGGATGTTTTTCAACCTTACCACTTTGAGGAATCATTTCACCGGTTAACAATTTGATTAAAGTAGATTTACCAGCACCATTTGGACCCAAGATAGCAACTCTTGAAGATAAACTTAAAGAACATGATAAATGACTCAATGATGGTTTTGAAGCACCTGGATATGTGAAAGTAACGTCATTCATTCTAGCAACAGCTCTAGTGTTTGACTTGACACCAGTTAAGATACCTGGTGGTGGGAAATGCATTTGAACATTAGAATCGGTTAAAGTATAGTATGATTTACCTTCTGGTTTAACTTTGACGAACTCGGATAAGTTACCCTTGTAGTAAGCTAATTTCTTGTTTTCATAATGGATGATATCGGTACAGACAATGTCTAAGAAAGCAGAATCATGCGAAACAATCAAGGAAGTGATATCAGTGTGTTCAACAAGATAATCTTCAAGCCATTTAACATTAGCAACATCCAAATGATTGGTAGGTTCATCTAATAATAAAATATCGGCTTTCATCAACATAGCTCTAGCTAATTCCAATTTCATCTTCCAACCACCAGAAAGAGAACCAACATTTTGAGCTCTTCTTTCAGCATCGAAACCAACTTCTGCTAATACATCAGCAATTTCGTTCTTGGAGATATGTTGTAAGTCTGGATCAGAACCAATAAAAGCGACTAAATCCATATCACCTTCAGAACCTTGTAATTTATGTTCAACGAAACAGGTTCTTAATTGAGATTGATCTGGGAAACCTTCTAATTGACCATTAGCAATGGCTCTCATTAAAGTAGATTTACCAGCACCATTACGACCACATAAACCATATCTGTGACCTTTGATTAATCTCATGGTGGTTTTGTTCAATAACATTCTACTACCGTAAGCTAATGAGAAATCGGTGTTAACGATAACAATACCTTCTTCAGTGTCATCATTTACAGCATCTGGGGTGAACAATTCTCTTAAATTGTGAATAACAGATTCGACGTATTTCTTCTTTTCGTCTTCTTGACCAGGGAAATATGTTTCAAAAGCCATTTCAAAGTATTCTGATAATCTTGGCCAATCATTGACATTTGCGTCTGAGACTAAAACATTGATCAAGTAGTTGAAAATCAAATCATCATTAATTTTTGGTTTGATCTCTTCTAAGAAAGTGGCACCTCTCTCTGTATTTATTCTACCGTGGAACTTACCATCGACATGTTCAGCTTCAGCTTCTTCCAAGACGTGTAAAGCCTTACCAGCTAACTCACGAACTTCTGGGAGGGAAGCGGTATCAACAACACGTTTGATACCTGGTAATAAAATTGGAATATAAACTTCAATCTCACGTTTGTTATTGACTAATCTGGTTAAATTCTCAGTAACAATAACTGTTTGTCTTAATTGTTCTTGGGAAGATGATGAGAGCTTTAAGGATTTGTCTAAAATTGGAACTAAAAGAGATAATGCAGGTTCGGTAACTTCAGCGACAAAAGTGACAGAAGATAATGATTTGATACAATCTGGGACTTTTGAAGGATCAGCTAAGGTATCAACAATGATATCGAAACGTGGAGATAAATCTAAATTATCTAAGACTTTGACGAATTCTTTCAAAGTCTTCATACCAGCCTTGGCTAATTCGGGCTTGAAATCGGTAGCCATATCTGTCAAAACTGGAACAGCATCAACGAATCTTAATTCTAATAAATCACTTGGACATTCTTCTCTGATTTTATCGACAATCTTCAATACTGAAATCTTACTTGGCCATTTAGCACCTGATTTCAAATAGGCTAACAATTCTGTAAGCACGACAGATGGTAAAGCTTCAGATGGGAACATACCATAAATAGCATCGACGGCAGATTGAGCGGCTCTCTTAACTGTGTTTTCTTTATCGGCAACTAAATCTAAAGCTGGGGCCAAAAGACTGATGAAGTAAGCTTCAGATGGTAAAGCACCAGAGAACTTTCTACTCAAAGTTTGTAAGAATAACATAGAAGCTTCTCTTACTAAAACAGAATTCTTTGGTTTACTTAAACTCTTGATAATTTCAAGTACATTCCATTCGGAAATTGCACGGGCACCATGTTCTTTGATGAGATCACACATTTGATCGCATTGTTCACGAGCTTCTGAGAGTTTAGTAGCTTCTTGGATATTTGATAAATGAGTAGATAATGGAGTAACTTCTAAGTTCTTTAAAGCATTTGTTAATGAAGTTAATGAAGCACTGGAATCCATTTTAGTCATAGTTGGAGTGGAGTAACCACTTGTGACAGTGGAAGAACCTTGAGAGTATGTGTTTGAAGAAACTTCTGGAGTGAAACTCTTCTTAGAACCTCTGTTGAGGCCTTGTTGTTGACTCTTGAGGAAATCATCATAGGATTGTTGCTTGTTTCTATTATTGAAACCGCCTTGTTTGACACCTTCGCCAGGGACAAAGGTACCTGCGTTGGGATTGAATCTAGGAGGAGCCATTGTAGTTCTATAATATGGTCGTACCTTCTATAAAATCCGTTGATAAGCAGTGATAAGAGGAAAGTCATGTACTGTTATCCTAAAAAATTTTCATTGTGTGTTTTTTTTATCTTTTTTTCTATTTTTTTTTTTTTTTTTTTTTTTTTTTTTTTTTTTTTTTTTTTTTTTTTTTCTTTTTTTTTTTTTTTTTTTTTTTTTTTTTTTTTTTTTTTTTTTTTTTTTGATTTTCTTAGTAAATTTTTGAAAGTTTTCGCCACTAAGAGCGATCACGTGGAGATCTGGCCAGATAAGAAAATAGGGCGCTTATCTATGATGATTTGTAATAAAGTCGTTAGTGTTTCGTAAATTAATATGTATGTATATATGTGTATGTATACACTAGTGTATGATTGTATGAAAGGTGATATTTATACAAGGTAGGGGCTGCGTTTGCCGGCAGACCAAGAATTAGATCGACTATGTACAGTTGGGTGATCTTATCTGGGCTGGACAATTGATATACAAACATGCTTACTGCATGTATTCTAACTCAATAACAGGTAATTCGTAAAACTTCTGAATACGGTTCAGTTCGTTGTTGAACTCAGCCTTGGAGATGTGGAAATCAGGGGAAACTGATGCGCTAATTGGGATTCCCTTGAGAGCAGTTGACTTGATACTAAGATCGTATCCTGTTATATCCTTCAGTTTTAAAATTAATGAAGTGGCATCTCTCCAATTTAGATCAGATCCGGGAGCAGTTGGCTCTTCTGAGAGAAATCTGTCTTTATACTGGTTTAATTCCTCTTTCACTTCCTCGCAAACTTTGGGGTTGTTTATAAGTTCAGTAGTGATCTTTGATAACATTTCTCTGATATCATCATATAGCTTGGTAGATAGCTCCGTTTGACGTTCCATTCCAAGATACTCCAGAGAACATATTACAGAGTATTCATCTCCATATGCCATGAAAGACTTGAAACATTGTCTAAAGAATGCGTCGCCCGGTGCCCAATATTGTTTATCTTTACTGATGAATAGCTTGAACATGTCTCTTAAACTCTTCAACCTTAAAGAAAAAACGACAGGATCATTGTAGTTGAAATTTTCCTTTGAGTTTCCATCGTTGGATTGTTCTGATTCTTTTCCTTGAGAGATTGCAACCTTTCTAGCTAAGGCCAATTCTTCAAACTCAAGTAAACTTCTTCTGTATAGTTTCAAGAAAACGCAGAAAGAAAACTGAGAGCTACGGAACTTCTTGGTTGAGAGGAAATTATCAATCAACTCAAGAGCTTTTCTGTGCTTGTGGTGTTTACTGTATGTTAGAGACAATTGGGTAAGAAACTCGATATTTTGTGAAACTCCCATGGTTTCCATATTCTCTACTATAGTTTCTAGCTCTTTGAAATTATCTGTCTTTCTACGGCCAATCATTTGAACAAATGTGATATAGATGTGTGCATCTGCAGGTGGGAAAATGAAAGTTGGTTGTTTTTCAACTGCAAGTGCATGACTTCTATTTGCTTCTCCCAATATTTCAACAGCTAACATAACCTTTGAACGAGTTGGTCTTGTTAAAACAATATCTAGTAAAGCTTTACATTGTCTACTTGTTAACTTATCACATCTCCTTATTGCGTTTATTAAAGAGTTTGTCAGGGCAATTCTATCTTCGCCAAATGAATTGTTTCTGATAGATCTTCCAAGTGTATCAAGAACTCTTACCAATAGATTGAATTGTTCCATGTCTCTTACTTGATTTGATCTACTCAGTTCTAATTCCGTTCTTAACTCTTGGACGTGAATATCAGTGGTATTTGTCTGGAGTAATGTGTGGTAAAGACCTTCTTTCAATAATGAAGGTGTAGATTTCTGTAACTGCCCTACAATGTCATGAAACATAGTATTGTCAAAGGTGCAGATTTTTTTCAATACATCGATGGCTATCTTGAACTGTAAGTCCTCTAAAAACCAAAAGAATACTTCCATAAGATCACGTCTTTCTACTGGCTCAATACGGTTATAGTAATCATAAACTTTTTCCTTGTCATTTGAAATAATGTTACCCAAGATCTTTGTATCCTCATTTATTCCATCTTGTTCGGCAATTGTGAGTAATTTTGACCACCAGAAAAAAGCTTCATTTGGGGACTGTACTTTCAAGTAGAATTTTATAAATCTTTGAATCACAGTTGGTGTTAAGTAACCAAACCTAGTTTCGATTTCGTTAGCAATTGCAAGAGCTTGGCTTACACTGCTCTTTTTCATGTAAATTTCAACACCTAAATCAAGCCAAAATCTTTCACCTTGAATATCTTCACTTTTCTCTCTTCTACTTTCAAAAAGGTAACAGGCTTTAGTGAAATCCCTCTCTATCAATGATTGGATATAGAATAATTCATTGATTGGATCGGCTCTTAATCTTTTGTCATGTTTGTAAAGAAGGTTACCAGCGTGATATATACATTCGTCTCTTACAACAGGATCTGGTATCTGTGTGGCTACTTCAAATATATCCATTCTGGTTTCTAAATCGAAGTTAAATTGCTCGGAATCATCATCTAGTCGCTTGACTAAGCCTGGGAATAATTTCAATCCACTTTGACTTTCGATTTCCTCTGCTGATTCTGGACCTGCTTCCTCCAGTTTCTCAACGGCACCTTTGGTTTTAGGACTGAAAATTGACAAAAGCTCTACATTCATCATGTTCATTAATCCCTTTTTAGGTTTCTTTCCTAATAGCTTATCATTTGTACGCTCAATTTGTTCTTTGGTTTCATCCAGAACACTGTATATTAGTTCAAGAAGCCTTGTCTTGCTGAATTCTATTCTTTCATCTTCATCCCCATTGAGCATTCTTAGATAGTATTTTTCTTCTTCTTTGACATCCTCGATGATATTTTCAGTAAATCCAGCATCAAACTCCGCATCTGGAATTTTGAACTGATGTTTGATATCACGTTCTATATCAGCAGGTGAAAGACTTTTGTAACCCTCGGGAAATTTCAGCTTTCCCTGTCCAATTTGTTCTTTAGTGACGGTATCACTTGTTGTACGGAATCTAGATCTTGGTTGATCTCTTCTCTGAGTGATATCATTACTTTTTTGTTGCTTGAGCAATTTCTCCTGGGCTTGTTTTTCCTTTTCTTTTGCTTCTAAATTCAAACGCTCTTCTTCCTCTTCTTCTTTCTTGTCTTCCAGTAACTCTTGATCCAGTTCTTCTTTGAGCTGCTCAATAGCTAGTTCTCTGTTTCTCTTCAGTCTGTGAGAAAATTCTTTATCAAATGCCTTCACCCTGGCATATCGAAGGGCGGTGACAAGTTGCACACCTGTGTTATAGTTCTTTTGTCTATATGGAAGGTTCCTAAGCAATCCTACAAACATAGTGACTATACTGATATGTCTTTTGTCTTGTGTATACGTTTGAATCTAAACAAATTTAAGAGAACAAATCTGAAATATTCTTATAAACCAAAAAAAAAATCTCACTTTTTTTTTCTTTGTTTATCATTCAATTTACTTGAGTGAATATTGATAATTTATTTCTTTCTTTATTTATTTATTTGATTATTTATTCTTTTATGGCACATATCTCTATTCCAATATTTGACACTTTTCTGAAGAGTGGATATCTTCTATTGTAATTCTTTCGAGCAACCCCGAATGAGGCGAAGACTTTTTACAATGGTGGCAGACTCCTGTACCCCATCCTCAGTAATTGCTACTGTGTCCTTCATGGCTTTCTCCATGACGGATACAATGACTGTTGCCTATCGTTGAAGACATCTTCTGCTTTGGGGATCTCATCTCCATTGTTAATCGAAGTAGCATCTTGCACCCTTCCATGGTTCTATAATCATCTGCTTGCTCAACACACCATAACTTTTGTTAGTGATGCAAAAGTACAACAATTATTCAGTGTTGTAAGCCATCCTTTCACGCGCCACATATATTATGCTGCACTGCCACTTTTATGTTTTTTCAATTTTTTTATTTTCTGTCATCAGCCACAACCCGCAGCTTGGCTCCGGCACAGCCCGAAAGGGGAAGCCTGATTTGCACACTCTTTGTTCTCTCCCATACTCTCTGGGCTTGGCCTGATTCTTGGGTCCTGAGTACCTGGTTTTTTAAACGTGAATATTATAATTGTCTGTTTCTGTTCGACGACTTTTTGCTAAATTCAGTTACTCAAGTGATTGACACAATACCAATTAGGTACACTTTTCCCTCCGTTGTCTTCAAATTGTCGTTCAAAAGACTTCGTATCCATTTTTTCTGTGTTTTATTTGAAAAATAGGCAGATTTATCACAATCGAATTATCTTCTGCAAGGATATAGACAAGAAAATAGTGATATAAGACACAAATTATGAGTGAAATACCGGAAGGAAATGATAGGCGCAATGAAAGGGTGTCGTCTACTAATATTGGTGCCGTTCCCGCCCGTTCAGTGACTACTAGTCTACCTTCCATATCGTCCATTCTTTCCAATAATTCAGATCACCCGAGCTTTATTCCGTTTCCTCCTCAGGCTAGTAAGCCTCCAACTGATTATAACCATTCAACCGTATTCCCATACCCACAAGAAGAGGGATTCTATCAGCCGGCTCGACCTACATGGCAAGGTTTCCCACCAACTCCAAATTTGCCCATGAAGCATATATACCCTTCTCCATATCCTCATTATATTCAACGACCTTCAGGTGAAAGTATAGCTCTTCCAACAGATATGTATAGAGTGGATCAAAACTCTTCCAATCCTGTCACAAATCCAACACCAATAACATCACGACCCCAGGCGATCCATGTACCTCCAACTCCACCATTAGGATCCAATAAAGATATCAATAATAGGATAGCTATTGTGTCTCCAAATAATGAGAATTTTAATAGTGCCAACAACGACCATGTTGAGAAGCCCAACATTCACGGAATAAACGGTATTAACAATAGCCTGAACAATATCAACAACAGTCTCAATAGTGTCCACAGTATACAAAATAGTCCGCCTTTAAACGTCAATTCAACGAATAATAATGGTAAAACTAATAACGTTACCGCAAATAATAGTAATGATAACAATTCTGATAATCATAGTAACAATAAGAACTCCAGTTCTAAAAAACTTCATATCTTGAATCCAAGAGATGGTTACCAAGATAGCTTCTCATTGCGAGGTGGAAAGACAGTGGAGGAAGCGTTTAGTGGACCTCCAAAAACCTCAAGATTTTTCAAATCGGTTAGCCCCGAAGTTAATAAACATCCAGAGGTACCAGGGTTTGGCTTTGTTGGATCATCACATCATTATAATCCATATCTTTATCCACAAAACAAATCGAAACAATATCAAGGATGTGATTTTGTTGGTGTAGTGACTGGTGAGAGTTATAAAAGTTTATTTGTTACTTCATATGCTATAAAAAATAAAGAAACTATTCCTTTGAGTGGTGGTTTATCTCAAATACCCGTAGTAAGACCTACATTAGATGAGTTTCAAAATCCGGTCCAGTATATTGAATCCCTCAAAGCCTTGGGTGAAAAATATGGAGCTGTCAAAGTTATTCCTCCAGTGTCATGGGATACAAAATCCTCATTGAACTCAGAACTTGTTTGGTTCAAATCAAGAAGACAATTATGGAACGGATATGAAAATGAAATGAGGGCTAGACTCGAGTTTCATACAAATTTGAACAATTTTCTTGCAACAGAAGGCAAAAATCCCTATAAACTTTATAAATTGCCAAGTATAGATAGAAGAACATTAGATCTTTTCAGATTCAGAGCAGTTGTGAATATTAGAGGTGGATTTGAGGATGTTTGTAACAAGAAATTATGGGCTCAAATCGGTAGAGAGATGGGATACAGTGGTAGAATTACAAGCTCATTGTCATCTTCTTTAAAATCTCATTATCAAAGGATACTATACAAATTTGACAAGTACATGGAAGAGATAGAAAAGAGTAAAAAAGCAAACAATGAGATACAATTGAATGACCATGTTACGAATCAAAGTTCAGGTTTCATTGACTATGCGGGTGTTTTATTGAAAAAGAGAAGATTTGAAGAAGCATGTATCAAACAATTTTCCGTTGCTGAGCCTTTGCCTAAAAAAGTTAAGATAGAATCTAATGATGAAAATAACGAAACTGAGGTTAAATTAGAACCTGGCACTGCAAATGATACCGCAAACGATACCGCAAATGATACCCCAAATGTTCCTACTGAGGACAAATCTGTAGTAAAGGAAGAAAATGGAAACTCTCAAGAATTAGCTACTGTTAATGAAAATAATAACGATACTGAAAAGCAAAAAACAAATGTTCCATTAATTATAGCTTCTTCAACTCAAATATTCAGACCAAAGAAAAATCTATATAAGAAAGGTATTCGCACCTATTTCGATACCGTTACAGATCATAGACCTGGTATCACCGTAGATGATGATCAAACTTTACCATCATATGACTTCTATAAATGGCATGATAAGTCTGACACCATAGATGATGCTAGTCCGCATGATAACAAAGTATCTCCCTTGTACAATTTGAAACAATTCTATGAGAAAAGTTTGAAAATGGAAAGTCTATTTGTGAAGGACTATCCACAACCTGGAGAATCAATTCAATCGAGTTTCCTAACTTTTGAAAAGTTATTTTGGAAAATGCTACAATCTCCTGAAGTTAGATTAGAGACTGAGTCCTCGGTCCAATTGCCCACCACTGTTCATGAATCAGGGTTTCCTATTCCAGACAGATACGAATCAGAGAGTTCGAAGCAAGCAAGAACTGTTCTAGATCAATGGAACTTGAATAATCTTCCAATTGCGGACTCTTCGGTCTTTCAATTCTTGAGAGGTGATCATGAATCGCTTCTACACCCTCACTTAACATGCAATATGTTTTTCTCCTCTCAATCATGGAATATGGAAGATCATTTCTTGTATAGTGTCGATTATAATCATTTAGGGGCCAAAAAACTGTGGTACTTCATTCCTGAAACATCTAAAGAAAAATATGAAGAATTACTTGAGAAGTACATCAAAATCAATAACTCTCAGGAAAGCACTATTCCCAACATGTTGGATGAAGTTAAAGATAGTTTTGCTGATTCTGCTGATTATGTGACTGCAATCTATGATAACCAGCCATTTTCCACATCAAAGAAACCAAGAGCAAGACATTTGAATCCTAAATTCAATCAATTTATATCAGAAGAACCATATAACCCGTATCATTCTGATATTTTCTTACCGCCTTCTGTATTGAAAGAAAATGGTATTGAAGTTTATGGTACATATCAATCAGAGCGTGAGTTTATTGTCACATACCCAAAGGTCTATTCTGCAAATGTCTCATTTGGCTTCAATGTTTCTGAATCGGTACCATTAGCTGCTCCATCTTGGTTAGAAGTCGCTGAAGAAGGTGTCTCTTGGTTATCGAAGCAACAAATTCCTTCTAGATTTTCTGTTATTAGAATATTGTTGGACATTATCTCAAATTGTAATGATAATTCGATTGTTCAAACTGCAAAACCAGTGTTTAAAAAGCTGTTTGTTGAAGAGATGGAAAGAAGACATGCTATCAGAAAACTTTTTGAAGTGAAAGAAATAAACAAATCAGTATCTATTGACTCACGCGATCCTGTGACTGATGCCGATCTTATCGATACTTTTCCATCCTGTATTTGCTTAAAAGACATTAAAGACCCTTTTAGTGTATTCACAATGTCACCAAAGTACTTCTTAGACAATGAAGTGTACAAACAGAGCGATAAATTCTTATTCGAGCTCCATATTTATGTTTCTGATGATAGTTTACGTCATGCAGATAAATTAATATCCTCAAATACAATCACTGCTGCTGAATGGTATAAGAAATATAAAGCAGCAATTGAAGGTTATGACAAGCCAAGTTTGAAAGGTATGAACAATCTTTACTCTGAAGGTGAACCTGCTTTCAAGCATGTGAGTGATTCCGAGAAGAGTACACCAGAATTCCAGAAGGCACTTACAGCTTTTGAAAATCTCGGTAAATACATTGAAGAAACGGAGGAATGGAATAAAAAAGCAAAGGTGTTTTTAGATTCTAGGTTACAAACAAAATTACGTGGTAACAAGAGAAGAGGTGCAAAAGATTCAGAATCGGAAGAGAAACAGAAAGAGAAGGAAAGAAAAAAGCAGGAAGAAAAGCATCTTTGGAAAAGTGTTGATGAATTGAACGAACTTATCAACCAGATTTACGACTTGCCTTTATCTGTTCCTGAAATGGATCAGCTCATAGAATTCGCTAAAGCTGTTGAAGACTATGAAGTATCTGTCCGTAATCTCTTGAGTAATGGAGTCAGTAGCTCAACTCAGGGTGATGATGAAATTGAAAGTTTGATATTACTCGGAGAATCCTTCTCTTTGAAACTTGACTCTTTAGTTCTTCTAGAAAGAATTTTGAAACGTCGTAGATGGTTGAAGAGAGCTTCACAGTTGGATTCTATTTCAGATACCACTGAATTAAAAGAATTGATTGATGAAGGTGAATCTGTATGTAGTGGTTCTGACCATTATAAGATGTTGAGTTTGATTGAACTATATGACCGTGTTCTCAAGGTCAACTCGGAACTCAAAGAGTTAATTTTTCCTCCAAACGGTATCTTCTCAATTGACTTATTGAACAATACGTACCAAAAATACAAGAGTTTACCAATAGATCAAGAAATTAAATCAAAATACTTTGAGTTGACTCAAACCCATGCTAAGCTGAAAGATTTCTTGGAGAGGTTAGCTAAAATCTCGAATTCAATTGGAGAAGAGATAGATTCAGCAAAGGATGATCACAAACAACAGTTAGACCTTTCTTTGAAACGTTTCAAGAGGTTATTTTTTGATGATTTTATTGCAGATGTTTTGAATGATGCGTCAAAGTTTTCAGACTTGCCAACTCACTTCTTAAAACAAAATTTTGATCAGTTTAGAGAATGGTATAAAAATTTTACAGATTGTTTTGGATTGGAAATGGTTGAACCTGTAGAAGGAGAAGCTAGAGCAACAATGGTGAAAGCAAACAAACAGAAGCTGAAGGCATTGAAGGACAATTGTGCGCCATGTATGTCAATCACTCAAGATAAAAAAGGTGATTTCTTTGTTGAAGGTCAGTCTTTCAATGAACGTAGATACTGTTTCTGTAGAATGCCTGAGAACGGGTACATGATTGAGTGTGATAAATGTTCAGAATGGTTTCATTTCAACTGTGTTGGATATGATGAAAGTATGGAGGAATTTACGTGTGCTATGTGTGATGATGGTAAGAACTCATTACTGACTACTTCTAAACACATCAAAGAGCTGGAAAATTATGTTTCATTTGAGAATATGAAGCAGCTTTACGAGAAATCTCAAACATATTATATTTTCCCAGAAGAATTTGATCAATTCATTGAATTGCTAAAGATGACTAATGAGTTTATTAGCAAGCTCAAAGAAGTGATGGCTTGGGAAGATGGTAAGTGCATTGAACCAGATCTGAACAAGGTCACTTTCTATTTGAGAAAAGTTGAAGGTTGTAACATCATAATTGAGAAGGAAAGAGAAGCATTGAGAAATCGCTTCGAACAACTGATCGATTCTAAAAAGAAACTCGAAGCCACTTTAGAAGAAGAGGAAAGAGTGAAGAGGGAAAAGGAAATTGAAGAACAAACGGAAAGAGAAAAGGAAGCTGAAGAAGAAAAGGAAAAGGAAAAGGAAGAAGAAAACAAAATTGCGGGTGTAAATCATGCTGATAACGAGACTGACAAAAAAGATGATCAATTAGAGTCTTCGGTTCCCGTAGTGGAAAAGGAAATCCCTTCTAATGAAAATGATTTGATTCCGTCTGAAACTCAAGCTGAAACTCCGCTCGATACTCCTACCGGAGCTGAAACTGTTCATACTTCGGAAAAAGCAGATGGAGACTTATCACCAGTCAAAGTTCAAAGTGAAGTTTCAACAGAACCAGCCGCCTTGGACGAGAAAATGACGAATCATGTAACAAGTGAAGTGATTGCTCCTGTGGCTAACGAATCCATAGTTAACAATGAGACTGAAATCCTTTCGACCAAATCTCCATCTCCGAATGTTGAAATTGAAGAAGATAAGAAGGATCCCGAACCTGTCCCCGAAATATCTGCTGAGAGTGACCCTATTGTGAAAGAAGAAGAAGAAGAAGAAGAACAGAAAAACGAAATCAAGTCTACATCTTCATATGTTCAGTTGCCTCCAAATTTATAGTCTATATAATTTAAAATAGAAATACGTAAATTTCGGTTTTAATGATCAAAACGGAATCCGTTTGATGAAATATTCTTCTGTCTCAACCAAGTAACAAACTTCCTTTGATATTCTACAGTACGAAAGGAAGTGAAATTAGAAACAAGCTTAGAGAAATTCAAAACTTTAGTCTATGAATATCCAATCCAAAGCTACGCAGAAGACTCTTAGGTAAATAAAGAATCTAGACATATTCAAACAGCCCAACCAACCTCTCCGAAAACCGGTAAAGCTATTGTCTCAAAATGGAAGAAAGTACAACAGCCGCATCTACCCCCGCTTACTCTGTCTCACTGGGGGTCCACGCCGAGAGACGGGGTGTGTCGAGAAGAGCAAACGGATTTTTTCCATTTTTCACCTCTTTGCTCTTGTGGGCCCAGTTGAGATTGCAGCAGATCTGATCTAGAGTTCTTGTAAATTGATTAATTTCTGTCATAGATATAAGCAGTAAGGGCAAGTGATTGACTAATTAGCGGGTTGATTATAAATACCGCTGGATCTTCAAACATTATTCAGCCCAATCAAGAAAGATGACACTCGCTTTAATTAGAACACCCCTCTTCTCCATTAACAGCGGAGTAGGAAGTAGAGGTATACCGATTGGTATTAATAACGTGTCATATCAGTTGAGATTATTACAGAACAAGAATAGTAGAATAACAGGAAGTATCTCGTCTTTTTCCACTTCCTCTGCTTTGAAACATAGTCATTCACACGATAACAAGCCATCTTCAGGTGATTCTCATTCACACTCACACTCACATGCTCCACAACGTCATCCTCTGGCAGGACATAGTCATACACATGGTGACGAAAGTGAGTTCCCTGAATTGAAAGATATGGATCTTGATGGTGAAGAGTTTACCATCCATTTAAACGAAAAGAAACAAACACCATGGACAAGAATAAAAGATTTTTTCAACCCACACAAACCACTTCACTCTGTTCTTGCTAGTAATAAGAAACCAGAGGCAGCATCATCAGAGGAGGGACACGATCATGAACATAGTCTTTTGGGAGGTCACTCCCATTCTCATTCACATGGTGCTGATCCCGAGGCGATGAAATTATACAACTCAAATGAATTTTGGACTAATGAAGGTGTCAAGATCACTTGGATTGGATTCGGTGTTAATGCTTCCATGGCGATCACCAAATTCTTTGGTGGTATTTACTTCCACTCTCAAGCTTTAGTTGCTGATGCTGTTCATGCAGTTGGTGACTTGGTATCTGATGTTTTAACTCTATCAACTGTTAAATATAGTTCCCAAACTCCAAGCCCTGTTTTCCCATTAGGTTTTGGTAAGATTGAAACTTTAGGTTCAATGTTGGTATCTTCAATTTTATTATATGCAGGTTTCCAAATTGGTTGGAGTTCATTGATAAACATCTTGACTCCAGTTTTACCACATTCAGTTCTAGATCTCATGTCTGTTATTCCAGCTCATTCTCATTCTCATATTCATACAGTTGTCTCTGAAGGTAGTGACGCCGCCTCTGCTGCTACTGATGCTGCAAATGCTATTGCTGCACAAGCTAGCGAACATGCCCATGAGCATTCACATGGTGAAGCTGTCCAAGAAGTAACCAATGTCAACGCTGCATGGTTAGCATTAGGTTCAATTGCTATTAAAGAATGGTTATTCAATGCTACCAAGAAAATTGGTGAGAAGTTAAACTCCAAGGTTTTAATTGCAAATGCATGGCATCATAGGGTTGATTCATTGACTTCAGTTGTTGCTGTAGTCACTATTACAACCGGTTACTTCTTAGAAATCTTCTGGTTAGATTCTGTTGGAGGATTACTAGTTTCTTTATTAGTTATGAAAGTTGGTATTACTGGTGTTTTCCAATCATTCAAAGAATTGATCGATAAAGCTTTAGATAAAGAAGATCCAAGATATACTGATATGGAAGATAAAATCAATGTTTCACTGATGAAACTTGATTCTAAGATTGTTATCAAAGATTTAACTGTTTTACCATCTGGTACTAACTTAAATGCATCTATTGGATTAGGTGTTGGTTCATGGAACAACGATTATGAAGCCCAATTGTCGTTAGATAAAATTGGTGAAATCTCAAGAACTTTGAAACAAGATTTGAAGAATGATTATCCAAACTTGAAAGCTGTTAGTATCGAGTTCAAATCTACTGAGAAGACAGTTGCAGAAGAAGTAAAAGAAGAAGAAAGAGAAGAGGAAGTTGTTGAAAAATCAGAAAAATAAATAAGAAGTCAGGTAGTTACGTTCTAATACCTACATATAGTGATTGTACTTAGTTATCATAATATATATATCATTCATATTTGCCTTTAAATGCTTGAAGTTTGTTACTTGATATATACTTATTAAAGAAGAATTTGTCATTTAGTGTTCTTTCTATAGGTTAGAAGACAAACTCACTTACGGATCTATCTTCTGAAAGTTCTCTCTCTTCTGACTTTGAGAGTTCTTTCCCCTCCAACTCCTTGACTAATTTGGCCACCAAATCTTCCATATAGTTAGCTTCATTAGCTGTTCCCGATAGACTAACTGTCGTAACTCCTTTCTCTAAATGTGGGTAACTTCCTATCTTGATAGGTAATCCCAACTCCTTGACATTATCCTGGGCTTCAGAAATCACAGGAGCCAACTGAGATTCCAGAAATTTAGTTACAACATATTTTGTAAGATAATTCACCTTGGGCAACCTACTCTCAATATGAGGAGTTATTCCCTCTGTCAACAATGACTCAAACAAAGAAGGGACTCCCGGTAATATGTTTAGCTTGTTGTTAATGTTCACAATAGGAACCCATTTACCTGGTATATAATAATGATCTACGGTAGTTTCATTATTACTTGAGAAAGGTAAGGTGAACATCCTTTCACGAGCTTTTTGTTGCTCTTTAGACAATTGCAAGTTCTTATTCCTTTGTACAGAAAAGGACTTGTACAATTCAACCGTGGGTTGATGTAATTTCAAATCTAAACCATATGCAGCAGCGATGGAATCATAGGTGATATCATCATGTGTAGGACCAATTCCACCTGAAGTCACGATCAGATCAAACCTAGAATCAAAATCATGCACGGTGTCTATTATATCTTGTCTATTGTCACCTATGACGTTTATCCTCTTCAACTCAATGCCCTTCTCATAACAGTATTGAGAGAAATAGTAAGCATTTGTATCTCTAATCTTTGAATTTAGGATCTCATCCCCAATGATAATACAGCCTGCTGTTCTGATAGTGGAAAGACCCTTACTAGCAACAGCTCTAGTAGGTATCATCTTAACGATGCTGTTAACTTACTGCTTTCTTTGTCTAGGATATAACAGAGTAGCCTCTGAATGAAAGCAAGCTGCTTTGATAAACTAGGCTTTCCAACCTCAATTCTCAGCTTCTCCACATTTCCAAAACTAAGTTTAAGGTGGGTGAATATTTAAAAATCTACTCCCGAGTCACCCATTGGTTGAATTACTCCGGATAAAAAACTTTATAACCTCTGTGACCCATATTTAGAATATAATACATCTCTTGTCTCCAATTCAAGGTAGTATTTATCACAAACTCAAACAACTATACTCTTTAAACAGTGAAAAAGTCTAGAAAGTGCCAGATCAATCTACCGAGTGGCGCGTGTGCTGGCTGTGCGGATTTGATGTGGCTGGTACAACATTATTCAAGAAAAAAAATTCAAAAGTTCCGTCATAAGTATAAAAAGAGTAGCAAAATTTGAAGTCAGTTAGTAGTTTGGTGAATACAGACAGGTGTGTAGCCGATTACAGATAGATATAGAAGACATGTCAAATACATTCAACGCAGAAACTGCCGATAACCTCGAAGAAATAGAGAAGCAATTTGCAGTCAAGGCTGTTATGCAAGCTGAGACATACTGGAATTTACTTACAAAGATTCCAGGTTCAAGATTAAAGCTTACTCAATTAGATGAAGAGATTTTCACTACTTTGATTGAAGATTTCCCAGAGTATGCTACCCCTGAGGGAGTTGCTGAGATTAAAGAAGACGATATGAAGAGTCCAGCAGGTAAAATTAGATGGAGAGCCTTCTGTAATAAATTTGAAGGTAAAGTTGATGATTATAATTTTGGTACTTTATTAAGATCTTCATGTAGAAAGGAGTATGATCAAGAAGGTACTATATTCGCTGTGAGGATGCAATTTTATGCTATTGAAGTTGCTAGAAATAAGTTTGGTTTAAACGACTGGATTAGTCAGTTATAATCTCTAAGTAATGTGTAAATATATATCGCAATATTATTAGAATAATCGAACAAAACCTTTTTTATTGAAAAATGACTTTGGAAATTATTGATTATAAAAAGTATAGAAAAGATGTATTAACGATTATATTTATTATAAGTTAAATAACAAACCAAAGTTTTAAAAAACATAGCAAGAAGAAAAAAAATAACATATTACACAAGAAAGAAAAGCCCAATAAAGACTAAAATTTTAACAAATTTAGTTCATGGATTTAACTAATTGGTTAATGTATTTTTCTCTGTTACCAGTAGAACCACCTTGGATAAAGTGTTGGAACTTTCTTCTAACACCCCAACCACCGGATGGGTTAGATAACTTGAATGGCCATAAGAAGTTGTTAGCTTGCTTGAAGTTTGGACCAACGGTGTAAATTTCGTGGATTAAATCTTCAACGGAAGCAATACCGTATTTACCTAAAGCAGCTTCAACGATAGCGTTATCAGATAATGGGATTCTTTGCTTGTTAACTTTACCGTAACCTCTCTTGTAGACTAAGTGTCTGATGGTAGAGATTGTTGGGTAACCGTAAGCAATGTATGGTTCAACTAATTTTAATAATTCCTTAGTAGCTTTGGTAACTTTAACAAAGACACCAGCGTTAATTTGCATTAATCTTAATAATTGTAAAACCTTTCTTGGCTTTGGAGCAATCTTGTTGATACCCTTGATTCTGACAACGAAAACTAATTTTGGTTCAGCTTCAACGAAGTAAGTACCGGTAGCCTTAGCTTCTCTCTTAGCATCAACTAAAGCTCTTTCAGCAGCAGCGTATTCAGCAGTGTAAGCTTCAGTTCTAGCAAAGACAGCGTCTCTCTTAGCCTTGTTAGCCTATATTAAAAAAGAATAGTGAGTTAGTACAAAAGAATTTCTTCAATGGGTTTTGCTTGTTCTTTCTTTAAAACAATTAGTTGTATATGAATTCGAATATCAGTCCCGAAAGATGGTTAACTACGAACATCATTGCTAAAAGCTAGTCGATACTTAAGTAAAGTAAGGTCTTCATCACTTAAGAATACAAAATTTCAACTAATTGTAATAAAAAAAAGAATCATAATGGATAGATTTGTGTAATACATACAGCTTTTCTGGCCTTTCTGTCAGCAGCAATTTGAGCAGCAGACTTAGCGTCTTGGTTAGCTTTCTTGATTTGGGATTCTGGTTTAGCGATACTATAATAAAAATTGAAGGGAATTTGGTTAGTATATATTAGAGGGGTATTAAATGGTAATTTAAGCGATTTTAAAAGACCAATTAATCAAGGATTGTATTTTATATTAGTGAATGTGTGATAAATAGTAATCAAAAACAAAATGTTAATAATTACTATCATTCGAACTGATTGAAATAATCATTCGAATAACACATAAGTTAACAGAGGAAAGAATAGATTTTGTGATTGTTGTTTTTCTTATCTGGTTCATAATAAAATAAAATACATGAAATGTATGATTTTAAATCTATAATTTTCCTATGAAATACATTTGATCAAAGTCTTCTTTTCTTCAAAGACAATGACAATACCTTATTCGAAGAATAAGAAAGTAAGTCATTTTTTACCATATCCCATTCAAAGATGTAAATAAATACAAAGTTGAATAAGAGGACTACGGCGTATTATGGTGACTTTATCCATTTAGAATGAATTACGAATTGAATATCAATCAGTGATTTCAATTTGTAATAAACTCAAAACCTTCTTTCAATGAAGAAGAATAAACCAATCAATGAATTCGATGCATATATATCTATTCATTGATTGGTAATAGATTTGTGTTTGTGAAGTGTGAAATAAATCATCACTTCATTCAATCATAATTTCAGCCCTTTTTGAGTTGAGTTAATCTGAAACAGGATAGTTTCCGAAAAGAACCAACAAGGCATCCATTAATTGATAGACAGTTCTGAAGATAATACATACGGAGCAGCCATTGTGATTATGATGAATGAGTATCGAAATATCTAATGAACAGTAGAAGTTATTAAGAAGATAAATAATATGAACAAGATATATGTTATACTAAAGAAATATTTTCCCACCCATCTCTCTCTCTGTCTCAAACCAACCAAGTCCATACAAATTTTTCAAATTTTTCACTCGAAAGCGGGTAACTTAAAAAAGTGTTTACGGCGGTGCTCTCTTTTTTTAAATGTTTTTTGTCAAGTTTTCTTATCACGTGGGACTTAGTGAGGGCTAATGAGGGTTGTCCGAGGGCTCTTTGTATCACGTGTTTGTGATAGTCACGTGTGCTTTTTACACGTGATTGATGTAAATCAAAATGTTTGATCGACGCGACGCTGAAAGAATGTACAAGAAACACGGCGCAGTCATGAAACGGTGAATTGTCCCAGGGTCTCTGCATCCCCAAATTTCACTGCTTGCACTGGTTTTAAATATACCCCATTCATTTATTTATTTTCGAAGAGTTTCCCTCTAGTTGAACATATCTGCCTCTCTTAACAGACTTCCAACTTTCCATCGTTTGAAACTTCTCTGTTGTTTCGAAAACATTCTCTCATAAACGTGATATTATAAAAAATGAGCGGTGCAACAGCTGTGGAATCTAGAGCCATATATACTTCTCCTACTGGTACGTCTTAATTTTGTTCTTTTATTTTAGTTTCTTTCACGTCAATAATGCTGTGTTACTATGACTGTTTACACCTCTCAAAGATTTTGTACGAAACTTTGTTATTTTACTTTAATACTAACTTCTAAGTAGGAGAAAGGGATTACAATCATGCAACTGATAAAGAATATACCCAATTAAGAAAAATGGCAGATCAAGCTTATGATAAAAGAAAACAATTATCACAAAAATCTCAACAAGCTTTTAAACAAGGTGATAAATCAAAAGCTCATGACTTATCACAACAAGCTCAAGAACAATTGAAATTAGCTGAATCTTATAGTTTTAAAGCTGCTGAATATGTATTTTATGAAAATAATTTAGACTCTGATGAAAATGATGTAGATTTACATGGTTTATACGTTAAAGAAGCTGAATATATCGTTAAACAAAGAATTATATCTACCATTTACTCTCATCAAACAGATACTCTTGATCTTATCGTTGGAAAAGGTTTACATTCTAAAAATGGTATCGCTAAATTGAAACCTGCAATTGAAAAAGTATGTCAAGAAGGTAATTTTAAAAGTTATATCAACCCAAAGAATACAGGTGTTTTAGTCGTTGATTTAACTAATGTTACCCCAGATCAAATTCCTGCTTCTTGGTCGAATATTACTCCAGGTATTGGCTCAAATGCAAATACTCAAGGTGGTTATTCAAAACCTCCTGGGAAACCATCTATGGCTTACCAACAACAACCTCAACAACAACAACAACAATACCAACAACAAAATCAACAACAAAATTACTATCAACAACAACAACAAGGTGGTTCTGGTTCTGGCGGTAATAATGATCAAGTTATCAACGCTCTTGTTTCTTTGATTTGTTTCTGTTTCAAGAAATTGTAGATTTTATCTGTTTATTTATTATTATATGTATTTATTTCTCTCTTATATATTGCCAATTGTATTATCAACAAGGACACTGATACTTTACTTCCCTTCGAATGTAACTAATGTAATTCTTAATAATATATAAATATAGTACCATTAAAATAGTTTTGTGCATCAATCCGTGCACCATCAACTTTCTCACTTATCAAAGATCTCTTTGAATACAGAGACATTTTTCAAGGTTTGGTATATACGAAGATGATTTGATATTATCTTGCTTCAATACGTATACACAACCACTTGTATTGGTAGATTATCAGAATAAATAAAATATCACAATGAGTAGACTCAGCAATTCTGAAGTATGTTTATTTCTTCTTTAATTTGTCTTCAAATTTCCCATCGATTCAATAGATTTCAATTTACTAACTTCTTGTTTAACTGAATAGTTTTTGTCAAAAGCAGCAGAACTAATCGCTGACAGCAAAGGAACTTCATCTGTATACTTGACCCAAAAGAGACTTAGTTACTCCCCTAATGATGCACCAATACCAGTAGAGCCAGTCTCTGAAATAGATGCTATCAAAAACGATAATAAATCATATCAATTACTAATAAGGCTAACTGATGGTAAAAAGGAAAAGAAATTGAAGAAGAAACTCAGTACTGTTGTGGATTCTAATGATTTGGATTCTTTCTGGTTAGAGTACTCCAATGTTTTGAAAAATGGGTTTATTGGTTTGAAGAAAAAGGATAAGAAGAAGAAGAAGAAGCAAAGTAAGAAATAAATGATGCAATAATAAACTTACAACTTTTAACTCTTACTTTTAACTTCCTACTTCCCGTATTTCCTAATTTTATTTCTGTATATACTACGCAGTATTTAATCAATATGTATATGTATGATTTGTGTGTTTCGTTATTTTAATTCATTCATCCATTTCAACGATTAAATTTCCATTGGGCCAAACCAATTCACAATCTTTAATATTTATTTCAGTTGAACAGTCGAGTAATTCCTTGGGTAAGGTTTGATACAGTGTAAAACTATATTTATGTTCATAATCTGTTGGAGGTTCAATATTGGTTGTATCTTCAACTTCATTCAAATATTTACACTCAATAAGAGCATATATCTCTTCAAGTGTACAATCTTTTGGAAATCTAAAAGTTATTCTTCTACCATCAACCAGTCTAATCGCAATTCTGGAATACTCTCCTTTCAAATTAACGGGAACTTCTTCAACTAATTTCGACTTTCTCCATTTCAGCCATTGCTCTTTCTTCACACTCAATTCTCTTTGTCTTCTTTCTTCTTCTTCATGTTGTAATCTTTCTTCTCTTCTTTGTCTATCTCTTTCTAATGCTTCATTATACGCCACGTCTTGTTGTGACCTGATATCTCTGGCTAAATTCTGCTCTTGTTGTTCTGTCCTCAAGGCGACCAATGTAGGATTAAAGTTTTTATACGTCTTTTCCATCACTTTGATGCAACGATTGATATCTGGAACTCCCATATTGGTTTGTGATTTTTGTAATTTACATACTAATGATAAGACAGGAGTACTTTGAATTACTCCCGTAGAAGTAGGTGTTGTCTTGACTGTGAGACATAATAAACCTAAGAATGGTAATTGAGTAATATTATGGCTATTTGCAACTTGGAAACATTCACTATTCTTGATATCTCCTCCCCATACTAAGAAATCTCTACTCTTAATATATTTCAAAAATCTTGGATGTAAAAGTATATCATTGATAAAAGAATCACTATCCTCATTCTCATCGCTATGTATATATATCATCAACCATCTGATATCTTTCTTGGTAAAATATAAAGCTTGTGAATATGAACATTCTAAGAAATCGGGCCTAGGAATACTCAATATATCATTTGAAGGTATCAACAAATCATTTTCACTTTCTGCATTACCATCAACATCTGGAATTGATCTACTGCCTTCGGCATAATGAACTATATTTCCAATTCTCTTATCGAAGTTATAAATGAAATCTCTAGCAACATCACTTGGATTTGTACCTCTTTTGCGAACACTTTTAGAACGATTCAGTGCGGATGGAAGCCTATCAACCATGAAAATTAATACCAATTGAAATACTTTGAAGATAAGATATATTGGAACAAACACACTAAACATTAGTTTCTGTGGAATAGTGCTCATTTGTACACCTGCAGTCCCAGTACTTCTTGCTTCATCATTCAAAGAAGCCTGTCCACTTGAAGGAAATGCGCCAGGCATACTCTGGGAAGTATTATTGTTATTATTATCATCTGTTAATCTTTGATACTCATCCGTTCCATTTCTTCCAAAAGTACGACTCAAGTACCTTGAAAACCTCTCCCCAAAACTGACACCATCCGTATTTGTATCAATATTGATATCGTTGATATTTGACATAGCTGATTCCGTGGGGCAAATACCTCGAGATAAGAAATGCCTTTACAAAGCTGAATAATAATATCAATCACGAGTTTCTCTAACCAATCCTGCCTTTGAGACGATGGTTAATGTGTAGTGAACTCCTAGTGTATATGAATATAAATGAGTTTACGTGTACAACTGATAAATTGATCTGTATGTTTCAGTTCTCTTCCCTTACTTGCCCTGCCTGATGCTAAACATATAACGATAATAAGCTCACCTTTAATTCTTACGCGCCACGTCTGGCTTGTTATATTTATTAAATGTGGCAAATGTCTATTAGCTATATATATATTTATCACACTGTTTTAGACGTTTTGTTTCCATGGTAGAAGTGGTACATACTGGTAGAGCATCCTAAAGGTACCCCGAATACTGGATCTAACAACTGAACACTATTGACTTCTAAGTTATCTACTATACTGGCGTCATCAATCTTCGCTGGTATGTAGCCGAAACCTGGTCCTTCACCGGCAAGATCTTCTTCATAAGTAGCTAAGCTTTGGCACATACTCAACCCACATAGCACATAGTTGGTATGATAGAAATCAGATTTCTTACCTGGCTTGTCACGTAAACCTCCCGACGCATCTTGACAACATCCAAGTATATAATTCTGCAAGCCCATTCTGTTTAGGACTAATTTTTGACCCAAAACCACTTCTAATAAAGGGCTCAACCCACCAACCCAATGGGAATAACACCCGTCTACTAATTTATTAGTTCTACCATTAAGACCACCCTGTATCTCATCCTGTCTCATCACAGTCCATTCCAACAACTTATCAAGATCGAATCCCGGAAGATCTCGTATTTCTTGAGGTTTCAATAATATACAGAGGGCAGCAAATCCACAAAAAGTATAGCCTCCGTGAGCTTCGTCAAAGGGAACACCACCAAACCCGCCTTCATAAGTTTGGCAACTTACTAACCATTCGGCAGTTCCCTTGACCAAATCTTCCGTCATAATATCCAATAAAGTAGCAATACATAACGCACAATAAACTGCCCTGGTATCCGCTTCTCCTCCAACGTGCATTAAAAATGATCCATCTGACTGTTTCAAGCTCAGTAACCATTCATAAATCCTACTTGTATCTAATTTCGACATCGACTCTTCATCATGCACTATTGAGAGAGCTAGTAGTGCAGCATATGAAGCAGCACAGTGAGCAAACTGGCCCACTCCACCGGCGATGCCTCCTGTTTCTTCATCAATGTACGTTAAAATAGTCTTCCCGACGTTTGACTTAACCTCAGATAAAATATCTACTCCTAATAATGCAATTGAGTTCAAGATCCAGTATAATAACCACGGATGTGATGCTTCAAGTACTTCAAAGCCACTAGGAAGGTCGTTGTTAAGAAAATAGTGTAGAAATCCGAGATGCTTCTTTCCCTGCAATTCGGGGAAATTGTTAGATCCAGCTTCTAGGATTTCGTCATATATTTCCATAATGTCTTCTTCTACCTCGTGGTAATCATGCAAAGTGATGCTCAACTTCTCGTCAGAATCTTTCTGACTTCTTTCTCTGGCTGTTACCATTTCCAATAATGTATCAAAGTTGAGTGTTGTATTCGGTCTCTTCTGCTTCGAGGTAGAGAGTAATCCCATGATATACTCCAACTTCTCTTTATCATTCAGTATATCTTCCATCTTGGTACAGATGTGTCTATATATATGAGTCCAATGTAAAAAACACACCCACAAGAATGAACAAAACATGTTTCAAAATCCTATTGTAATGTCCGAATCTGGAAATTTCTTTGGCTCGAAAAATCACGAGGATCTCAGAGCGTGCTGGCCACTGTGCTAGAATAGGGGATGATATCTACATATATAAATGATATCCCATGATATTAGCCCGATTTGAATAAGTATAGTGTCGCTTATAGAATGATGGTGATCGAGTTGAATCTGAAGTGGTTGCACAATATACGTAGTAATATGACGACAACCTTAGTTTATCTATTTTGAGAACGGATAATCGGTTTACATATCGGTTTACATAATAATAACCAGAGTTAAATTATAGCTTTATAGTGAAAGAGTAGACAGCGCAAGTTAAATATAGCCAGTCGGTTACTAGAAGAATAACCATGTATCAATGGTTGTAGCGGTTTTTGTTAAGGATACAGAGCGCTTCATAATTTTGAAAAATCCGCGTGAATGTAAGCAGCTGCGCGATAATAACAATCATCCCCGGTAAATATAGCTAAACTGACTTGGGGCAAAACCGTTAAACAAGGAAATGAACATGTGATTCACGTAAGGTAATCCACCTCAAACCGCGAGAGAATTGATAGTTATCGCGATAATTATCGATTAACTCTGTCGCGCGCGTCCCTGGGTCCCCGGGTACAGTCACACCAGAAGAAATCTGATCTCAACTCAGATTCCGATTTTATATTTTAGTGAATACGTTACCTCTACTTAATCTATTTAAAATTGCTGTACATCATACATATATGTAAGAAGAATGAACAAACGACGTTATTCAATGGTGTCATTCAAACCACGGATCCGAACAGGAGCTACCCAAGATTTAACAAACACACAAATGTGCGAAAATCATATCAGCTGGTCTCAAGGCACTCAAGGAATATGAATTCTGGATCAATGAAAGAGTGTACTTACCTAAAATTCTCTATGGCTTGTGACGTTCAAGAGGTGATTTGTAATAGTCACTAATGATAGTGAGTGTCCAACCGCTGTAGTCCAATTTATCTTTCGGCAAGTTTGAGTTATGACGAGCGAGAGTGAGGAGTGGAGTGAGTGTCCCACAACATCTGGTAAAGTTTTGCTTTAGTATTTTGTTACTTGCCACATTGGAGGATATGATATGTCACGTGCCCGATACTACCAGATTTACCAGTATATACACCACTTAGATCTTTTTTTCCTACCACTTTCATCGCGTATTAAAGATGTCTGTGAATTAGTTTTACGGGATGGACTCAAAATGATTGGGAATTACAGTCCAAATCAAGCAATTACACCACTTTCAACCTACGAATACTATAAATCAGCCATCTTTAGAAGATACCAAGTGGGTCTAGTACATTTGGGTAGTGTCCATGTATAACGGGATAATTTTATGTAAAAAGGGATATGCCTATAGTATCCTGGGGTTATCCACCTAAAAGCCACCATCTTCTGTAGTTTCCGCTGCTGTTCAAAAGTTTTCCGCGTTTCCTTCACATTTCGAAGAATCGAGGGAGAGGCTGACGAGGCTATATATAAAATTTGTGGGGAGAAAGCGTGGATATGATAGATTTAATACACCCGAGCGTGTATTGCTCAGGACATTTTCAGACTGAAGGTTACACCTCCAACGTATGCCAGAGACTATACAGGACCTCCAGCGGGAGGTGAATACTAGTTATTTCAAATATGCAATTGGCTCAAAAACAGACTTGAAAGAAGAGTGTCTTTCCACGGTAAAGAAACTGGGAGCATGGTTAGACAAAGAGAAATCATCAGCCCACGAGTCGTGTAGAACAAAAGAAGGAGTGCTGCAATTGTGCAATTCAATCATTGAACTTTACGATAGTTTGAAAAAACCCCAGCAATTTCTCAAGACAAAGTTCTTATCGTATGACGAGATTATTTTATGGATAAATTCCAAGGAAGAAGGACTCTTTTGTCCACCTTATAACCAGAAAGTGGGAGTCTTCTTAGATGATGAGAATGAGTTAGACATTGGGCACGGCTTAGACTCTACGGGTCTGAATGATTTATATCAAGAATCCGCTGCAAACTGCTCATTTGTTGCATCGTTCTTATCCATTTCCAACTGCAACCACCATCTGTTCGGTGATATATTGATCTATGATCTTTCAAAGGATGACTTTGCGGTAAAGATGTACTTCAACTCGACGAGGAGATCCATAATTCTGGATACCAAGCTTCCGGAAACACGAGATAAGTTGATTAGCTCTAGTAGTAATCCTGATTTGATCTGGCCGTGTTTGATTGAAAAGGCGTATTTAAAGCTTTATGGTTACGATCTAAGGGAGTCGCACTTATTCCACGGCTCAAACTTTGCAAATGATTCTTTCTTGTTAACGGGTTGGATTCCTCAATTTGTACCAGTTTACAATCTCACAAAAGAATTATTATGGGAAGTTTATGAATGCTACAAGAATAGAAAGGTATTGTTAGGTGTGGGAACAGGAGATTTCGATGTTGACAGTGAGCAAAACCCTCTCTTGGTAAATGTTCCACCAAATCATGATTTTGCAATTGTTAATGTAGCTGAATATGAATACTCCGAATTGGGTCTTATTTTTACGATCAAAAACCCATGGTTGAATCATGGAGATAGAGTGATTTCGATAGACAATTTAGATACTTTCAAAACTGTGTTTGAGACATTCTATATTAATTGGGATCCGGTTATTTTCAAAAACAATACTAAAAAGCTGATGGTAAGCTCATCAAAAACAGAGGTTAGTCCTCGGGGACCTGACACATTTCTAGGAAATCATCAGCAGTATTCCATTTTCAATCCCACAGATGAAGAACAGGTCATTTGGGTATTGGTTGAAAAATCACTCAACTCTAATCTCACTCTTGATACATTGTGGTATCTTAGCAAGTCCTCTAATCATAAAGTATTTGATAAACGTCTCTCCAAAGTTTATCATGAATCGTATGACAATGGATCCAGATTCCAACTCTGTAAATTCAAAATTCCATCTGAAAAATCTGTAACAGGTGTGTTTATTGAATCTCCAAACGTTGATATGAAAACAAATTCCAACGAGAAGAGTAAAAGTGGCAAAGTTAGTACGTACTCGATTTCATGTTTTTCCAATATACACATAAAGATTGAAAAGTCATTACCTTCATTCCCTTTTGAGTTCAAAGTGGATGGTCAATGGGAGAGCAATGTTGGTGGTGGTAACTTTACTGCACCTGGGTTCATTGACAACCCACAATTTGAGATTTTTATACAAGATAGTTCAGATAGGGATGTGGAGTTGAAGATTGGCTTACTAACTAACCATTCAGTGCTGAGCAATGTTTTAATCTTCATGCACAATCATACCTCCAAATTTCCCTTTAAGACTTCATTTGAACCCAGTAGCCTAGTGTTCAATCAAGAGACAGAATACACCCATGGGGGAGTATTTTTTGATAATCTGACTCTTTCTACGAATCAAAAATATATTGCAATTCCTTCCACTTATACTTCAGAGAGAACATCGGCTGAAAACTTTCAAATATATATCAACTCGCCTCTAAAATCTACCGCTATTACTCCCATCAATCGTAATCTGGGTTTATTTACTAAAACTTTAAACTTTTCGTGGGAAAGTCATACAAATGTCAATACCATCAAGTTTGGTGTAAAGCATAGGACAAAGATACTCGCTCATGTACGATCCCGGAACGATTCGTTTCCCCCATCAATCAAAGCCACATTGCACTCTTGTGGATCTGACAACTTTCTTGATGCTAATGAAATAATATGCACATCAGGTGATTTTAACTCTTCAATCTTCGGTATATTCGTGGGTGGTGTGGATGTTGAGATCTCAGAAGGTATGTATTGTTTGGTTGTGGAAAGATCAAATAGGGGTACGGGTGATTACAGCGTTGAGATCGGTTCTTCTACTCGAGTAAGTATATAGTCATTTATAACATAATTATGTACTACTAAAATAAAAACTAAGCATACATTTATATACAAAAGAATTCAAATCCACATATCCAATTCAGTGACTCCAAGATCTTCCTTTTTGGATACAGTAAAGGAATTTTCCATGGTCAACTCGGGTCCAACTTCTTCTAATCTTGGATAAAATGGAACAATCGAGTCACAACTTTGAATATACATAGAGTTAAAAACTGACCAGTATGCAGCTCTCACTTTCCTTGCAGGATGGAACAAACCGAGAACTAGATAATTCATAACTATTCCGCATCCTAATACATTTCTACATCCTTCAATACCATCCATTATTCTTGTGATCACATGCGGTGAAGTCTCAAAGATATTGGGCCAAAGTAAATTGAAGAAATTTACAAATGCATCTTCATATCCAAATCCAATGCATCCGATAGCCATATGTCTAATGACAGTGGCTGCTGTCTGCCTATGAATCAAATCTCTGTCTGTCAATGCATCTTGTAAAAGTGGCGTTACTGCATAAATATAATCGGTACCCATATCACCAATATATTCAAACATAAATGACATAGCCTTCAGTATACCATTCTGGACATTCTTATCTGGAGTTCTATACTCATTCATCATAGCAGGCAAGACAGTGTAAGGTGAGCAAATCTCCGCAACAATACCAATGGCAACAGCAGTACAAACACGCAATTGACGTTCCTGGACACGTAGGTTATTCAGTAAAGTAACTAATACATCTGAAGGTCCAATGGCTTTAGCTATCAAACCAAACGTTGTATTGGCAGACTTTCTGATTGACTTCTTTTGAGCTTTCAACATTTCCAGTAATTCAAAACTAATTCTCATCCATTCTCTGTGGTTGATGAATTCTTTACCCTTTTCAGCTATATCTCCAATGAGCGCAATTGTGGTTCCTTGAACTCTCTCGTGTCTATTTCTTAAAATTGGTGTCAAAGTTGCCAATATTTGGGAAATAGGAGGGTTAACAGCAACAACACCAAGAGATTGAATAACAGCTCTCAAGGCGGAAAGAATTGATCCCAATACATCAGGGTATACTTCACCAAGAGATTCATATAATACAGTTCCCAACTTGATAAGAATCTGTTCTTCTCTACATATTTTCAATACAGGTGCAAGCTGAACAATTAACTCAGCTGCTTGTTGCCTGATTTCAGCGGATTTATTTTCCAATCTGAACAATATGGCTGAGATCATCAAGGCCAATCGATTTTGGGTTCTTATTCCAAGTGACTGCATTATATTTCCGAAAGATGTCACAAAGACTTCATCTGCAACACTTTGGTGCTGTAGTGAATATTCTAAACCATCAATTACTCTATCTACAATTCTGTCGCTCAAATCAAAAGACCCAAGGTTTACAATCACTCTATTGGCCGTCTCAATTGCCATTCTGCGAAAGGGTTCAGATTCATGTTTCATAGGCACAACTAATCTCTCAACAACTTGAGAGCAGCCTGCTCTGGCAGAGATAGCAACAGATGCGTCAATACACATGTTACTTAATCTCTTGTCTGAAGCTACACGAATGCTCCAAAAATTGCCAAAAAAAGGACCCATGACTTTTTCTAATAAGAACTTTCTGTCTATACTATCGGTAGCACAACACTGCTGTATAACTTGCAGACAGGTCTTTTTCATCTCTTCATCTGGTGATGAAAACTCTCTTGTCAGGACGGTGAAAACCTCCTTTGTGTAAAAGTTAGCATATTCCTCTTCCATAAGAGGAATAATAAATCCCAATGCTCTTAAAAATGCAGCTAGACTCTTTCCTCTGAGCTTTCTGATTCCTTGCCACAATGGTTCTAAAACACCCTCAAATGATTCTATACCATATGGAGCTGATGTTTCCGCTAATGACGCCAAACTTAAAGCAGTGATCGTTCTAACATTGATGTTTTCATCGTTCAAGTTCTTAGACATACAGTTGACTAAACCGTACAAATGTGGTAATATTCCTGAACCTACCATCAACGCAATCTGTTGAATTATTTTGACACCCGTGTGACGAGCAAGCCAACTCTTTTTGGAATTGCAAACAGCCCTCAGAAACGGAAGTAAAGAATGAATTCCCAGTGAGCTTGCCACCACTGCAAAAGTTCTGGCTACTGTATTTCTGACGTAATCGTCAGGATGATCAATATCAGGTCTCAGAGTAGAAATCATATGAGCTAATCCAGCAGCCTTGGACAAATTAGAAATGATCTCCCGACCTTCTAATCTTGTATATAAATCTTCGTCTATCAGTAGAGGTTTGACAGCTATTAAAATTTTGGGGGTAAATGGTTTTATTTTGTCGTCCAATTTGAAAAGTACTCTACCAATAATCTTAACAAGCAAATGTCTCTCTTGTGGCTCTATGGTCTTCTCCATCATCAGTGGGAGAACTATGTCAAAAATAAGCTTAGGTCCATAACTTCTACAATTATCCGTTAATTGTCTCATTGCAACCTTCCTGCTCTGTGGGGTACCATTTTTGATTTTCAGTAACACTTTCAGAAGTTTACGTTCTTTCTGTTCCATTGGAGACAAGTCACTAGATGGTATATCCTTTGTAGTTATCAATTTTCCAAAATATCTCATATCTGATTCCTTAAAATATTGTAAATCTCTCAAGCCTGGTACCTCATGTATAGCAGCAGGATTGACAAACTTGAACTCAGAAGCAACAGTACTTTCTGATGGGATCATATATCCATTGTCATTTTCAGATGTAGGGAGAGCAGTACAATCTGGTGGATTGTCATTCAAAAAAACATAATCCTCTGGAACTTTACTTATCACAAATCCTTCTGGAAGCAAAAGTGTCAGGTTTTCTGGTGTCAATGGAATACCCCCAATGATTGGTATGCTGTTAATAAGACCCATCTCTTCCTTATGGCTCTTCAGCAGTACATCACTTTTGGATTTCTTGTCCTCCACTGGAGTTGACTCTTCACTCTTTGCCTCATCAGTCTCATCATTTCGCACATCCCATCTTCTCTTCCTCTGACGTCTAGATGGTTCTACAGAGACATTGTTTTCCTTCTGTAACTCATTATCAACCTGTGACTCTTCCTTTTGATTAGCTGCCTCCTCGAGTTTCTTCCTCTGCTCGTTTCTCATTTGCATGATTTCCTTGTAACTCTTACCTTCTTCATTTTTCATTTCTTCAAAGGCTGTATACTGTTTTCTCTGGTATTCGTTTTGTTTTGCGTATACTGTCTGTTGGTTGATCTTTTCTGCTAAAGCATCAGTTGCATTTTCAGCCTCTTCTTCAAGCTCCGCTTGGACATGTTTTGGAAGTCCATAAGAACCGACCAGACGACTGTTATTCTCTGCAACTGGTTCCTTTTCGTATGCTATCACACCATTCTTCAGTCCCTGTGGCGGCATTGTACAGTGGTGCTTGATCTTGTGCTGTCTTTCTCTCTCTTTGGACCTAATATACACATAAGAATAGATGAATCTAGTCTTCTTGAAATGTTTATCATACTAAATTTTTTGCCCTAGAAAAGACAACATCCGTGCACAGGAGAAACAAACCCAGTTTTTGATCAGATCTTGTTCGCTGTTAGGTTACCAGATTTGTTGAAACATGAATATATTTTGCTGTGAATCAATGGACTCCAAGAGAAGTGAATCACCTTGTATATACACAGAGCAATAGAGACATGTTACTTCGGATTGCTATAGCAATACTGGGTATTGTGAGTCTTGCTGTGTCCGAGAGTACAGTCGCATATCCTTTTAGAGAAAGACTCGATTTTACACCGCTGGCTAGAAATCATCTCTTGTCATCATTCAACTTCGAAATCAATTCCACGGATACTCCCTTGTATGTTTCAGATAGTAGGGTACAGCATTACAGTGTATTTCCAAAGTCGTTAGGAACTGTGCTACAATCTACAAATACAAGAGAATTGCATCTCAGGTTCAGCCAAGGCTGGTATGACTCTGAAGTTTGGGGTCAATTACCAAATAACGGTTCAACCACGGGAGGCACTGGTGTTGAGTTGTGGGCTGTAGTAGAAGCACCCGATGAAGAGACCGCTTTCAAACAATGGGTCAGTTTAGCTAATTCTCTGTCGGGTATGTTCTGTGCCTCGTTAAATTTCATTGACAGTTCCGTTACTACCTACCCTGTCAAAGTGTTCCAACCCTCGTCTTCATTTCTGGATAAAGTAGATACAAAGCAACCATTATTTTTACTTAGAAGTGCATTACCAAGAGAACCAATTTGTACTGAAAATTTGACACCTTTTTTGAAACTTTTGCCCACCAAAGGTAGAGCGGGTATTTCCTCTTTGTTGAATGGTCACAAGTTTTTCAACTCTCAATGGAACTCCATGGCAATTGACGTTACCACTGAATGCGAAAGTTTTTCAAAATGCCACTATAATATGAAGCAGAACATTGATTTGATATTCTCAGTTCCAAAAACTCTTGAAAGGCTAAAAGGTTTGATTCCAAAACCTATTCCTGGAGAGGAATTGCGTTGTGATACAACAAAGAAATACTCTGTCTACCATTGTTTCCCAAAGAGTGAAGCTTTAGAGTATCAAATTGATCTGAAAGATATATTTGGAAAGGGAATTAGTGGAGGTGCATTGATTGCTAAGGAGCCCAGTAAGCTGTGTGCACACCTCGATTTGGACCATTGGGAAGTTTTGGTATCGTCACCTCCGGAGAACGAAGCGACCATTCCTGGTTATCAGATACAAGATGCAACATGTTTTGATCTTACTTCGGCAGATGAGTTTAACATGAAAATATCTTCAGGCTCTACCGATAAAATTCTACCATTACAGTCACCTCCAGTTCTGGCATCAAGATCATTAGCAGGAACCTCACAGGACTCGGGTGGTCTAAGAATAGATCTTACAAATCCTACATCTACAGAAAAGGAAGTCGTACTATTTCAGACTTTCCCGTGGTTTGTTAGATTATATCTTCATAATCTTCTTTTATCAGTTAAAGATGGTCCAACCTACAATGTGAAAGATACCCAAATCAACAACATTTTGAAAGAAATCATCTATGACCCAGCTATCGATAGAAAGAAACCATCATTGTTGGAGCTTTCGCTATTGTTACCGGCATATAAATCGATCAAGCTGACCCTTCAATTTGATAAGTCAATGTTGTTGTACGCAGAGTATCCACCTGATGCAAACCATGGGTTCGAAATAGAACCAGCCGTTATATCTGTTTTTGAGGAGGGCAAAGAAGTATACTCTTCAAGAACTACTACCGCATTGTTAACACTACCAACACCTGATTTCAGTATGCCTTATAACGTTATCATCTTGACTTCAACTGTGATGTCATTGGCTTTTGGAGCTATATATAACTTCTTGGTTAAAACTATTGTAACTGAAGAAGAAGCTGAAGCTATTATAAATCAAAATCCACTCAGAAAGTTTGTGCTGCGTGTTAGAGCCCGCAGGGATGAGTTAAAGGGTCGTATTAAACGTTTTATTTCAAGGAAAAACCATGATGCTACAAGTTCGCAGCTGAAGTCTTCAGAAAAAGTTATTGATGCAAAATGAAGAAATTAATTCTTAGGATCTATATATGATGTAAGTATAACTGATCTAATCTACATAGTTTAATACATTAATTCAATGTTCGGTTATTTTCCGGAATTAGGGATAAGGTCTACCTGATCTTTTATGCATTTGATTCAAATCTTCCTCGTATGATTTAATCAGGCCTTTGAAATGCGCATTCTGGGCGTTAATGCATAACCAGTTCTTCAGTGATAGTCTCAGCAAATTGATTTTATCATTAATGGGTAAGATGCCATGACTACCGGGGTTGAGTAAAGTGTCGAAAACATCGGACCATAGCTCTTTGTTCCAATACCTCTTGAAAGACCTAGACAATGTGTATTTGCCGTTAGGTGATTCCCTGATATCAATATACTGTCCCAACAGTATTGTGTGCATGATGGAAGCAATCCCATAATAGTCACATTCGTAAGTCCATGGTTTTCCCTTTGCCATCTGTGGGCAATCTTGATTGTCGGTCTTCCAATCACAAATAAACTTTACATTTGAAGGTAGGATAGTCATATCGACTGCTCTCCCATAATCAATCAAAACAATTGAAGAGTTTGAAGGACTCAATTGTAAATCACCAGATGATGAAGAAAAATTGAGCATACAATTGTCAGGTTTCAAGTCCCCGTGTATTATCCCAATCTCGTGTAATATTTCAATCTTTGATAGAAGTTCATAACAGATGAAAATAGCTAGTGCTTCTTCAAGTGAACCATTTCCTCGGCTTTTAGCTAGATTGATCAAATCCAAAATTGTCCCTTGTTTGAAATACTTCATAACTAAGTAACCTTCGTCGTTAAAAGCATGGAGTGAGTCAGCATATATAAATGACAAGTTACTAGTTCTCAGTCCAATCTGTTTCAAAATGTAAAACTCCCAAATATTTGCGGGTCTTTCTAATTTTATTGCGTTGTATTCACCATTGGCTTTCTCTGCAAGATAAACCGTAGCATAGCCGCCTTCACCTAGCTCTTTCTTCATGCAGAACAAATCGTCACCTAGCTCTAATATTGTATCACGATTACCTACCACCGACAATGGAAGACTTACGCGGTTTGCCTTGAATAGTTTCTTGAAAATTGGGAGTTTGTTCAGGGAGTGATTGTATTTTTTAAAATCAGGATAGTCGGATAAGGAAACTTTGTTCAGTAAGTCTTGTTTGAATTTATTCACTAATGGGTTGATTAAAATAGCATCTGGTCGAGGAGGTGGCATCACAGTCATATCATCAACGCGAACACGATCTTGGAAAGGTGAGCTCATCAGACTTTCAAGTATATCATCCTCATGTTGTGGCCTGAGCGATTCTTTAGTTTCAGGAATCGATGTCAAGAGGGGTCTATTCAGTGATAATCTACTGTTTGAGTCCATCTCGTTCTTGATGTTATTTGCTTCTGTGGATATGTATAGCCTCTTTGAGGAGCTTTCAGTAAAGATATCCCCAACATCCTGGATTTCCTCGTTATCTTTACTTCTATCTGCAAGTAATGGTTTCGTGATTGTTTCGGTAACAAAATCACTCAAGCCACCATCGGTTGCATTTGTTTCATCATAGTTATCGATTTGATAATTGTCTTGCACCAATGGTTGATTTATCATCTGATTTATTTCTTTTGATGCTTGCTTAGAAAAGAGAGTGAGAGTTGGGGATGCTTGCATTTTATCATTTAGTTGACTGTTGTTTAATTTCACTGGAGTTGCTTCTAGGGTTGGATTTTTCTCTCTTTTACGTTTCTTTGTATTTCTTTGATTATGATAAACACCAAGTGATAATGATAGTATTTCAAGGGGACAAAAGATTTCTCCGTTTTCTGGATATAATAGGTCAAAATTCAAATTGAACTTGTCTGTTTTTTTCCCTGGATTATGAATGCTCTTGGTCACCGGGAACTGCAGTGAATCATCTCTAAAAACCATAATTTTAGAACCCGTGTTATGTGTGTTGCTCAACTGTGTAGATTTATCTTGTTTGAGAGTTTCTCCTTGCCATGATGTTGGCTTCAAGACGTTCTCCTTTTTTCTAGATTGCATTTTCTCCAGGTTGTTCCAAATACCCGGGTTATCGTTGAGTACATGTGCTTCAGTATCCTGGTCCATTGAATCCTTGAAAATAGACAATTTGTTTTTGTTTTGTAGAACATCAGCCTGACCTTGTACAGATGTAGGTGGTCTAGATACCGGAGCGGCACCGCCAATAACCCCTAATACATGTCTTCCATCTCTGAGTCCTCCGAAACCACCATGGTTTTGCACATTCATGTTCTTTCTAATTTTAAAACTTTCATAACTCTCTGACAACCTCTTTAATGGTCTTGCCTTCTTCTGAATTCCCTGTGTCAATATTTCTTCTGCTTGATCATAGTTGTTTTGTGACTCCAAGTATTTACTGAATTCTTCGTAGAATAATGCTAATTGCACACCAATTTTTTTCTTGAATAAGTAGACAAAAATGTCTCGAGGTGAATCTGAATGTTTGATATACTCCAACCATACTTTCAAGTACCTTATTTCGTTCTTGTAATATTCATCATCTCTAAAATCATGTGTACATCTTTCCAGTATGCTAATCAACCCACTTTCTACGTTTGATCCCATCGGAAAATGATCATGGGTCCATTGTAAATACTCAAGGTAAGGCTCTATAGGATCGTCCAATTGTGATGTATCTTGAAGTGCCTCTTCGAATTTTTCTCTTTGGTTATTCAATACATGCCTTTTGTCCTGTAGAGGCATTGAAAATGTTTTTGATAATGCAGCAGCAGATCTACCCTTTGACAAGACCTGTATGTTTTCTTTGTCTTGCTCTATGACATTGAAGTCCGTTACTAAAGGTCTGCTACTAGCACTCATAGCTACACTTATGGCCTGCTATTCGGTATATCTATTGGAGACGTCTTCAATCCAGTGTAAATACGTCTTCTTGAATATTGTAAATCAACTTTGTGTATATGTTTACAAATAACCAAAATCAAAACAGTGCGTGCGACTACAAAAATTGAATCAAGTTTCACTGCCTCAAAACTTTTGTTGGCTGTGAACTATCTACGCTTCATGTTTTATGTTTTATATTCTATATACAAGAATTATTTATTTCCTACATAAACTAGTAAATTTTTTGATATTTATTTGTGTGTCCGTTATCATTTCATTCTCTATGGATCATATGCTCGGCCTAAGCGGGAGCAGCCGGTGGAACTGGGGGAAGATCAGGATTCTCCTCAGATGAAGGTGCATTAGAATCAGCCTTTGGAGGAACTAGATACTTTTTGAAGGCTTCATTGGTTTCGGGGAAAGGTCTTGGTCCTAAAAGTCTGATCATGTCATCCCTTGTGATGACCTCTTTGGATAACAACTCCTTGGCAACTTTATCAACTTCATCCAACTTTTCGGTCAATAACTTTTTACAAGCAGCGTATGCCTCGTCAACAACTCTCTTGACTTCTGAATCAATCAATTCAGCAGTTTCCTCACTAAATGGTTTATGAACTCTTACACCATTCTGTTGTTGACTACTCTCAAAAGTGATAGTACCTAACTTTTTGGACATACCCAGTCTTAAAATCATAGTGTTGGCCATATTGGTAACCTTTTTAAAATCGTCGGAAGCACCAGTGGTAACATCATCAAAATTCAATTCTTCAGAAACTCTACCACCTAAAGCCATGATCATTCTATGACGGAATTGTTCTTGAGAAATCAAATATTGATCATCTGGTAAATATTGAGCATAACCCAAAGCTGCTTGGCCTCTTGGGATAATTGAGACCTTCAATAAAGGATCAGCATATTGAAGATACCAACCACAAATAGCATGACCAGCTTCGTGATAAGCAACAGTTGTTTTTTCTTCTTCGCTGAGAACCTTGGTCTTTCTTTCTAAACCAACAATGACTCTCTCGATTGCTTGCTCAAAATGTTTCAATTCAACAGCACTATCGTCATTACGAGCAGCAATTAAGGCAGCTTCGTTACAAGCATTAGCAATATCAGCACCAGCGAAACCAGGAGTTAATGCAGCTAATCTACCTGCAAATTCATCAGTGACAGGTTCTTTCATTTTCAATGGTTTCAAGTGAACCTTATAGATGGCTTTTCTACCTTCAATGTCTGGTCTATCTATGTTGATATGTCTATCAAATCTACCCGGTCTTAACAAAGCCTTATCTAAAACGTCTGCTCTATTGGTACCAGCTAAAACAACAATATGATCAGTGCTTTCAAAACCATCCATTTCCACCAACAATTGATTCAAAGTGGCTTCTTTTTCATCGTTTGATCTCATGGCATTGTTTTCCCTTGATCTACCAATGGCATCAATTTCATCAACAAAGATAATGCATGGTGCTAATTGTCTTGCAGTTTTGAATAAATCACGAACTCTTGAAGCACCTACACCTACGTACATTTCAACGAATTCGGAACCAGAAACAGAAAGGAAAGGTACACCTGCCTCACCTGCAGTTGCCTTGGCCAATAAAGTTTTACCTGTACCTGGTGGTCCAGATAAGATAGCACCTCTAGGAATTTTTGCACCTACGCTTTCGTACTTCTTTGGGTTCTTTAGAAAATTGACGAATTCAACAATCTCTTCTTTTGCCTCATCGCATCCAGCAACATCGGCAAACTTAACTTTTATTCCTGTTTCCTTGTTGAATAATTTAGCCTTGGACTTACCAACATTCATAAAGCTGTCGAAAGGACCTCCTGAACCACCTTTTGATGATCTCTTGCTTATTTGCCAAATAAAATATACACCGATACCAATACTTAAGATTGTTGGAGCCAATGCAACTATATAACTTGCAGCACTAATTCTTTCAACATATGCCACAGGGATTCTTTCATTTGGAGGAATACCCAACTTATCTTGAATTCTATCTACTTCACGCTCAAAAAATGAAACAGAGCCAATAGTGAATGTAACTGTTTTGACACCAGAATAGTTCTGTACTAACTCTGCATCAACTCTATTACCATTGACCACGTATAGTTTTTGAACTAATCCCTTTTCAAGGTAATTAACTTTGAAATCTTGGAAAGTTAACTGTTGGTGGTCAGACGACGATACCATACCTTCTAATACAAGAGTTATTAGAATACCTGGTAGAATATAATCTTTCCACCCTAGTTTGTTGAAATCAAATCTTTCATTATTGTTCTTGTTGTCGTTGTCATTTTTACCGTTCTTATTCCTATTTGAATTGTTTCTACCTCTGTTCTGGTTCTTCTTGTCGTCAGTATCTTTTTCATTCTCGTTCAACTTGAAAGAGCTTTGTCTGAATCGTAGAACGTTTGCATCACTGGAAAAGTTTCTGAGATTGAGATATGCTATTCTATTTGGATAACTTTTACCAGTGAGGTTCCTAAGTATTGATTTGCTTATTCCTGCCTTCGGTAGGAGTGCTCTTGAGGAAAACATGTTCTCCAGTTTTTCCCCTTGATTAACTTCAAAAAAACTTTCAAGTGTGTTCAAAAATAAGAAGCCAATGAGCAAATATATCAGCAGGAATCTCTATATGTGAATATTTGAGCTCAAGCAGTTAGTTACTTGTCAAGATTTGATATCCGAATGGGTATTGCTGCCATACTATAGCTACTCCTCTCTCTTTAACCCAACCACTGAGCATTTTGCCTCACAAAGTGAGCTTCCGAGAAGCCTTGAGAGGCGATGTTTACCCTACCTAGATTTTTAGGCTAGTACAACATTGGTGCGCGTCGTGAAATTTTGATGAACTTAGTGGTTTTTTACAATATGTAAGAGTATTGGGGTATATATTTGAGAGATTTATACGAAAACAAGAGCAAATAGAAAATATAACTGATTTAACTAAATAAAATGACATTGGGATGATTTGAGACTTCATAGCAAGGCGTGAAATATATCACAGAAGCTTTAGAAAGTTTCAGCATCATCAAAGTTAGCAGGTACTGGGGTTCTTGTTTCAAAAGTATCATTGTAATCCACGGCATCTTCTTCAATATTCATTTCATTAGACTCAAATCCTTCTTGTGGAGCATACAATATACCTTGGATCTGGTCAATCAAATTGCCTACATTGACATCAAGATTCTTGGAGACGCCAGTGTCTGAGCCCTCGGGTGATTGTAAATTAAGTCTGTCAGTTAGATTCTGTATTAAGATTTCAACACTTCTTAGTCTACTAAAGTAAAAATTTCTCTCCCTTTCCAGTCCATCTGTAAGTATATTGGCTTCTTTCAATTTGCTTACAAGTTGTTCATTCTCTGCGATCAAAGCTTGAATTTCTGGGCTGTTATCGTAACTCTGATTGTTTTCGTTAGGGAATGCTACACGTCTACCCCCAGATTTGAGAACTTGAGTCTTCACTTGTGAAGTTGGGGCAGGGGCTCTGGCCTGATTACTCGATGGATTATGTGATGAAGTGTTAACAATGTTGCTGTTGTTTGTCAAGCTTGTTCTTCTTGAAGGTAAACTAGATTGTGGACCAGACATAACACGTCTAGCGCCAGACGTGTTAGCAGTTATATTATTCTTCCTTCTGGCTTCTGCATCATAATGTTCTGGTCTATTTTCATTCCATAATTTGCTCATCCATTGCAGAAATTCAAGATTGTCTTGTAATCTACACTTCATTAGTTTTTCAACAGGAACTTCTCTGCTAATCCTGTGTTTGGCAAAACCGGCTTGTAATATTTTATAGTTGTTCATAATTTGATATTCAGCTGTAGGGTTGAAGTTCACCTTTGCCAAATTCAAATCCTGGAAGATTGAATCAAAGATTTGGCAATAAACTGCACCATTACCACATTGTTCGATCTTGGTGAGATTGAGCGAATAGTTTGTATTCAGCCACTGTAGCAGTTCTGATCTACTTGCTCCTATTATGGCCATCTTGGTATCAAGTGAAATATAAGCGTTGATTGTGATTAGAGTCTTTACTATCTCCAAGATGAAGATGAAGTAAATATAAAATCCTCAAGTATGTTTGAGGGTGTGTTTTGATTTTTTTGAATTTGGTAATTTGTAAACAAAAAAGCGAGGACTAAAGTTTACGTTTTTTGTGCACGGATGTTTCACGACATGAGTGTTGCACGGGTTGATGTTGTTTCTTCTTTCTAAAAGATTACTATTGATATTAATGTAGTAGATCATATTGATAAAGACTTTCTCCTGTGTTAATGCTAAGAGCCTTATCTTTTGTCAATTAAACTCAGCATATATAAAGAAACTGAAACGATATTTGGCAACAAAAAAAGTGTTTAGTAAAGAGACAATTTTACGTTTTAGTTATCTAATTTTAAATTTGTTTAAAAAGTCATATTGTGTAATTCATATTACAAAAATCAGTACTTAAAATACGTAATGCTAAAACAGTTATATTTCGATCAAAACAGACAAATTCATGTCTTGTCAAACGAGAGGCAAGCAGGACAACTCATCTAGATCATGAGAGCGACACCAGCAATTAAACCAGCAACCAAACCAAAGTGAGGTGCATTTTCTAAAGCGCCGTTAGCAAATTCAATAACGGATTGAGAAGATGCAACTGCAGTGGTAGAAGCTTCGGTACATTCAGAACAAACAGTAGCAACAGTAGTGGAGACTTGAGTTGTTTCAACTGCAGCGGTAACAACTGATGCGGAGCTAGAAGGAACGATTGAACTTACAGAGGCGGCAGCTTTTCCTGCTGATGAACCCTTGGTCAAAGTGATCTCAATACATTCAGCAGAGGCTTCTCCAGATCCGAAGTACATAATTTCATATTGATTAGTGGAATATCTGTATGGGTCATTTGTGTTCTTACAAGCGTAAAAACCATCAGAGGTGCCGTTTAATTGTAAAACGCCAGTAGAGTCAAAGGTTACCTTTGCAGGGGTACCAATGACACCGAGTGAAACGTATGCTTCGTAAATAGCAAATCTGTAAGTAAGTGGAGCACCTGTGCTATCTGAAATATCATAGGAAAGGGTTTCATTGTCAGGAGTGTAAGTCAGTTGTTGAGCAGTTGTACCAGCAAAAAGATAATTGAAACCAGCACCTTCATGGATAGAAGTGACACCTTTACCGTCAACTTCTGAAGAAGAAGAGTCAATGTAGAGGCCAATACTTTCAGCCGAGATGAACGAAACGCAGGCAACAAGTAAGGCAGTAATTAATTTGAACATTTTTATTTTGTTAAGTTTATAATGGTATTTTTATCGATATGGTTTGTTTCGATAAGTTCCTTCAAGTGATTGTTAGAATTTGAATTGTGAAATGGGAGGACATCGAGGGGTTTAAATATTCTTTTGGAAGGCTAAAAATAGAGAACTCAACAAGACTACAAATATTTTACGAAACATAAACAAACTATGTCATGGATGAAAGACCGCATGGTAAATACCGCATGGTAAAGACATACTGGAATTTTAATTGAGTAGAATTAAATACTTCAAATGTACGATTATGCGTGGAAATGCAATAGCAATTAATATTTAAGATTCCAAACATCTTCAACTTCCCCGAGCTTCTTGGAATAACTTCAATCTCCAGTTACGTCATTGAAACTTTGTTGCGTAGAGAATTTTGACCTTCGGTAAACAATGCAACTCATATATCGTAGAAAGTTTCTATAAATAATGTCAAATTATACTCTCGAATTTGGTGTCCGTGCATATTTTTTATTTAGAGCAACCATATAAATTCCTCGCAATATGTAGCACTTTTTACCCCAGGAATGTACAATCATAAAAACCAATATAGAAATACCACTCTAAATTTAGAACATTCCGCCGGTCAGCTCATGTAGTTGAAAAAGAAAGACAGGGACACTTTTTTTACTTGACTTTCCCTAAATATTCAACTTTAGGCATTAGCGGGAAATCTGGATTTGAGAGCGGGGTCAAAAGTATAGACTCAGCGCCGCACGTAATAGCGATAGACATCTGTAACATGTTTTTGTGATTCTATTCTTTGGAATCCAGTTAGCCTTCATTGATGAATCAAGGTGCCGAGTTGAGTCGAGTTACATTATAAGATTTATTTATTGGAGTGTTAATACATTTTACTTCCAAAGAGACTCTGTTTTAGGGTTTAGAGTTGAAATCAAAATCCGAAAGTCATATTCCTTTAGATAAAAGTCAGGAAAAGATGCGCAAAGATTTTGAGAACCAATATATACAAAAGGTGCACCCGGATTCTACACGAAAGCAGAACCACATGCTTCTGTTGGAGAAAAATAGTACAATCAAGTTCAATCAAACAAGCAGATTTGGAAATTTTGGGAATGAAGTTGTTGATCAATTTAGAGTAACATCTTTGACGGAATCAGACAAATGGAGTACTAAAGGAGAAGGCACAAGAGTACCTTTCAATTTACTCAATTCGGAGGAGAATAAAGATTGGATAATTGAGCTGGACGATGAGGATATTAGTAATACTATCCGAGAGGCAGAAGAAAAAGTGGCCGCAGAAGAAGGGACAGAAGTGAATAATAAGTGGAATTTTACAAGTCATGAACCAATCGCAAAATCGCAGGAAATGAAGATCAAAAGTGATGGCTACAACTATGGAATACCGGTGGTATCAACAAAACTAGTTGACTTCAAAGGACGCTGTAGAGAAATGCCTTCTAAGAAGAAAAGGATATCTCTTAGATTTGTACCTGTTGCAACAGTTGTTCACTATCACCCTGACACTTCTGCTAATTTAATTCCAAAATACGCTGCCGGCTTTTCTAATTCAATCCATAAATTGGCCAAGAACAAACATCTTGCAGATAAGAAAAAAAAGAGGGCTGAAAGAGTATTACGAGGAATAAATGTCTTCCAAAATAGAAATATCATTGAGGAAAGGAGGAAGTTTAAAGAATATATGAAGGTTCCCTTTGAAAACTTTACTTACGATGTTTGCTTTACAAACAAGAGAAGGGAAGATGAAGAATACAAACGTCTTTGTTATTATCATAGAATTGCACAAGTAAATTGCTTTTACCAACGAGATAGTGGCAATGCATGGGTATTTGATCCCGCATTCACAGACCCAATCAGGGAAGAGGAATTCTCTTATGATCCAATTTTGGCTGCTTGGTTTTCCTATACAGCGCCTGTTCAAATCCCGTATTGGTTCATCGATGAACATTACGCACCCGAATGATGTAAAAAATTTCAAGATTAATATATTAAAGTAGAACTAAATAATTATAAAGAGTAATGCTTGTCTCTCATGCTAAAAAGATTAGAGAATTATGTGAAATGGTTTTTTTGTTTGATCAGTTGAGAATTTTGAATAAAAACGATACAAAGACACTTAATGCTAAACAGAAACATATACCAGCAGGTCCATATTGATCGTCATATCTTGCTGCTCTCTTTTTTCTGATGTTGACAACTCTATAGAGATACATTCCAGTCGAATAAACAATTGTGAAGACGGAAGTCAAGTAAAACATTGTTGCAGTGATCAAAGAGATTGCGTCACCATACAAGAGTAAAGTATGAGCTGTTGCACCAAATATTAAAGAGATGGATAACCAACTCAAATATGTTCTTTCAGTAGCAAAATAAACTTTTGGCTCAACTCTAACAGGCACGCTGATTTTCTTTCCTGGTGGAGCAACAAATCTAGTTTCAAAAACAGTTCCATCAGGAACTTTATTGAATGAATTATCAGGAGCCGTATATTTGAGATAGAAATCGTATAGTTTATCCATTAATGATTTTTGTTGAGTGAATTGTTGCTCTATTCTATTAGAAGATTCGTTAATTATGGCACCATAACTACTAGAGTTACCATTACCATTACGAGAATCAATCAATTCTTCTTCATCCAATTCATTACCTGTAGCACTTCCAGAGTTGTGTTTTTGACGAACAATACCATATGATTCATCATTTTTTGGTTTCTTAATATCAACATCCATTTGTGGTAACCAAAATGGAATAAGATCGATTTGATTGGGTAATAAAGTAGCACAACCATGGATGAATTTGGAGAATTTGGGGACAGCTTCAACAAGATGAGAACTTACCATTTCTTTAACCCATACAGGAGGTTCTTGACCCATTTGAGTTTGTAATTTTACTTCTAAGACGGCATATGGGAATCTTTCGACATCTTTATCAGGAAGGTTGGCAAATGGGAAATTAACACCAATGTCCCTTCTTCTCCAATTACCATTAGTTCTATCAATACCATCAAAGTTATCTTCCCTAACCATTGTCAACTCAGTATCAAGGGAGATACGAACTCTTGCATCACCAGGCAATTGAAAAGCAGTTCTATTATAGAAGGATCTCATAACAGGTCTATATTTCTTTGAGAGAACGGCGTATTGAACTTCAGATGCTAATCTTTCTAATGATTCTATTTCTTGAACAGATTTTTTACCATCTTTTCTCATTTTTTCAAATACTTGTTGTACAGAATAAGAACCTTTGAAAAATCCATTGATGTTCTTTTCCTTCATTGGAAATCTGGCTTTAACTGATTTTTCACCAGTCCAATCTTCCCTATGTGTTTTTCTTTCAACAAAACAAGTTTCAGTATCCATACCACCATACCATCTAACTCTAATAGCTTCAGCACCTTCAGTTTTGAGTAATCTCCCATAGTATAAATCCATATCTTTATTATCGTAGTAAATAGAAGTAATTGCAGAGTCTTCTGGTTCAAATTCTTTATTTGAATTGAACACTAAAACGGGTAAATGTTTCAAAATGATCAGTTTCAATTCTGTGATATTATCCTTATGAACCCAATATTTTGTAGTTTGTCTTACGAAATTTTGCATTGAACCACCAGCAGAAGAGTCACCTTTTACAGGATTACCTCTTGTTCTGACGAGGTCATATAATTTAGACAATTTGACAATCAGGTCATCATAGTTGTCTTTGAAGAAAGCCTTTGCCTCCAATCTGGTTTGGAAAATTGGCTTCAAGATTTGTTTTGTTAGTTTATCATGCTTCTTCAGGATTTTCTGGAATCCAATATAGTTCAATCTCGTAAATTTGGCTAAATCATGAACATCAGCTATAATATCACTCAATTCATCTTCTAATTCTTCAAAATCTTGCTCAAACAATTCATGTTCTGGATCATCAGCTGGGGTATTCAAAGAATTATCCACAGTCTGGCGAACTAAAGATTCAACATTTTTGATTCTTCTTAAAATCTCTTGGTGCTTTAATTTAACGAAATTGAAGACTTTGTCAAGTTCCGACTCCAGTAAAGTAACAAATTGTTCTTCATCGTCATTGGACCAAGCCTGCGGACGTGGATCAGAAACTTTCTTCAACAGATATTTCAAATCGTCATATTGCAAGTAGTAGTAACTGTATTCCTTTATCAAAGAGGATTTCAAAGTATCTCCGAATTTCATTCTTTTTCTCTACAGCAATGAGTCAATGGAGACAAAAGAAGCAGGAGATATCTTGAAAAGACAGGCAAGTAGTGGTAATTGTAACTAGTAATACGTCGATGTCTCTAGCAAAGAAGCATGCAAATCGAAAATCTCTTTTCAAAACTTTTATAGTGGAGTGAAAGAGAAGGTCAATTTTCATTATCACCTTGGCTGCACCTATCTGCTCCAATTCACCCATCTCTGGAGCCGCTCACTCTTTGCACGTGGGTGCCGTCTTCAAATCGACTCGTCGATTTGAGCAAACAAGCCACAAATATTTAACACCCGCCACACACACGTAATCACGCTCTTCACTCGCCACAGAGAGCCATAAGCCTCAGACGCATCGGTGAAAAAGATCAGCGGGCATACAAAATAGAGCGCTTATTGAAAAAAGGAGGGAAAAGACGACGCGGTTCAGCATGTTGGTCTATATATACACCACATTCTCTCTTCACACTCCCTTTTTGACTACAGACACTTGTACATATTGACGCTTCATCTTTGTGGATCTTGGCCAATTGACACACATCCACTTCCTCCTTTCAAAAGTTTGAATTAAAAGTCTCCAATATGTTGGCGACAATGCCATTTGCGTCGTTCCTCTCCTTAAATACAAGGAAGAAGTTACACCTTCAGGAGAAGAGGCTAAGAAGAGTCTTCAGATCAAATAAACGACTAGTGATAGCTACCATATTGTTATATTTGGTTCTCCACTACTCTCTATCGTTTATCAGATATCAATTCAACTACAATTCAAAGCTGGATTTTCAATTGGGAGAAGAATACAAAGGTACTTACAAAGAGAAATATTTGAACTCATTGACTAGTAAAGATGATATTTATACAAACGAGTTTTATAACAGACTCAAGTTAATGGATTATCTAGATGATTTACTAAAGGAAAAAATAGAAGGAAACATTACTACTACACAGGATCCATACGAGTTGTTGAGTGCAAATTACCCCGATTTCTCAACTTTACCATTAGCTAAGCAGTCCGATATCTTCCTCAATCAAGTATTGATCAAATCACATTTTAAATTTGAACCACTTCCTGAACAAATATATAGAGACGTTTACAATGAGAAAAATTATATCAAATCAAGATTACAAAAATGGCTTAAAATTAAGAAGATTTTAACTGAAGATGACTTGAAATTTTTGGGCTTAGATGCAGATGAATTCTTTGAAAATTCAATAATTGAAACTAGAAATGCTAAAATTGAGTTCAACAATAAGATAGGTCATCAAGCAAATAACAATTTCAAAAATATCAGATTTTTCAGTAAGTTCTTTTTGAAACAGGGAAATTTGTTTGACTCAAAAGTAGGTGAAGCAACTTCTCTTTGTAGAGTTTATCAAAACCATTTATTCCCATGGCTATTACCAGTCTCTCCAAGATTCACTAAATTCAAGAAGAACGGTGATGTCTTGAAAGATAATTTACAACCATATGCTGATGAGGCCTTTGAAACTACTCATGTCCAACCAGAAGAATGTTTTATCAAAGTATTACAGGCTAAATCAAAAGGTAGAGGTATTGTGATAACTGCAACAGATTCCTTACTTCCAGAATTAACCGGTTTATTATCCGTATTGAGAGCTTTGAATAATCATTTACCAATTCAAATTGTTCACAATGGTATGAGTGATCTGTCTAAAAGTTCAATCAAAAAAATTATGGAAGTTGCTACTGAACCAGTCATGAAATTACCTGAGTCATTCAAGAAAACTTCAGAAAATAGTAATATATTCGATAGCTTCTTAGGTTCAGGTAGTGGTAATACCGCCGGTAGTCAATTGAAATCAACATTCCCTGTTCAAGACATTACATTTGTTGATGTCTCCAAGTCAATCCATTTCCAATATAAATCAGTCTTTGGTCATTGGGGTATGAAATTATTAGCTTTATTATTCAATTCATTTGAAGATATGATTATGTTAGATACAGATACAGTTCCATTACAAAGAATTGATGCATTTTTTGAGTCAAAGGCTTTCAAAGAAACTCAGACTTCTTTCTTCAGAGATAGAGAAGCAAATTCTTTCCTTTATGACGGTATCATTGATTTCTTTTTAGAGTTCTTGACTACTGAAAATGATACCAAATTCCTTGGATTAGCTAAACCTTCTGATCAAGTTCTTTCGAATAGATTTTTCCAAGATAAGGCAAGACATTTCATGGAAAGTGGGTTATTCTTAATGAATAGAAAGACTCATTTTGATGGTATATTAACATCTGTTCAAATGCAATTCTTCAAATTAATTACCGGTTCAGTTCATGGTGAAAAGGAATTAATCTGGTTAGGACAGCAAATTGCAGGTAATGATAATTATCAATTCAACTCTAATCCAGCCGCTGCTGTCGGTGAATTGAGTCCTAAGAAAGATGGTCTTATCGCCAATGAGTTATGTTCTACACATCCAGGACATCTTGCTGATGATGGCAAAACTTTACTTTGGTTCAATTCAGGATTTTTGAATTGTAAAAAAGTCAATGCTTACTACAAAGATATCAATTATAAACGTAATAAGGGATTAGATTTGAACGGTTTACGTAAAAAATATTTATCTCCATTAAAGATCACAAACATTTTGATACCTCCACCTGCTGAATACGAAGTTGAATTTATTGAAAGTGAATCAGAACCAACAAGAGGATGGGTGATGACATCTGAATGTGAAAACTATCTCTGGTGTGGTTATGATGTTATCGGTGGTGGTTCTAGAGATGGAGAAGTTCCAAGAGGTAAATTGATTGATGTTGCTCCTCAGGATACAACAAAGTATGGAGTCTTAGGTGATATTTGGGTCACTTATTACTTGATTGGAAAGAGATCTGATGGTAGATTATCATCATTAGACATGGGATTATTAGAAGATGAGGCTTATGATGAGTTGAAATTAGATGATAATGACGATGGATTCTATAATGATTATAATGATGAAGTATTCGGTGTTAAGAAGAAGACAAATAGTGCTAGTTCTGGAACCTCATCATCCAGTACAGATAAATCAAAGACTAATAATCAATATAATAGTGGTGGATTTGCCAAGATTTCTAACGAGAAATCTGCAGATGAACCGGAAGAAGATATTGACGAAGTTCCTGCCGAAGACGCCACGGAGCTAGACGTTAGTAAACCTGTTTCTACTGGTATCCCAGAAGAAGATGAAGATACAGAAGAAGTCACAACAGATAAGAAGTCCATTGGTCCTAAACCTGTAGAGGAAGCCGAAGATTTGAGTTCATTAGGCAAGAAGAAAGCCAGTAAACAAACAACTGCTCCTGCTGAAGAAGAGGAAGAATACGATTATCAAGCCGAAGATGAACTTGCCATTGACAAACTATTAAATGATGACGAAGAAAACGAATATCCAAGAAGCAGAGATCATGATATTATTATATCTGACGTAGACGAGGAAACTACTGAGAATGAGAGTGGTAAAACAACCCCTAAATCCGCCAAATCGAAAGGTTTCAAAGTGACAGATGATTTTGATCTTGAATTAGAGTCATACGATTCATTCGATACCAAAAAGGGATCATCATCTAAAGGTAAGAAGAGTAGCAAAAAGGGCAAAACTGGAAAGATCTCAGGTCCAGGTAAGAAGACTGATTTGAATGAGTTTAGTAAAGAGGAAATTCAAGAAGCTGCAAGTAAATTGATTGTCAAGAATAAGAAAACTAAAGAAAAAGACGGTTCTGTATCTCCATCCGATCCTGAAACATTTGGTTCAAGTTTGAACGATTTCTTTGGTAAGATGGGATTCGGTGGTAAGTACTCAGAAAACGGTAATGGTGCTGAGTTGCAAGAGATTCAAAAGGAAGGAATTGAAAATGCCGAAAAGGAGAAGGAAAAAGAAGAAACTCAGGTCAAAGAAGAAGCAACAGAGTTATTAGAAGAAGTATCAGCTCCCGTTGCCACTGAAACAAAAGATACAACCAATGATGTAGAGTTGGAAACATAAATAACTGAGGAAAAATGATTAAATATTCATTCATTCGATTAATAGATTATTATATTACTGTGTACGTGAATTTATTTATTATAATATGTATAACAAGCGAAGCAAAGCAAATCATGCAATCATTCGATCTTCCATAACTCTATCCCAACTATTCTGAATTTATTATTCAAACTTGAAGTTAATGGTTCATTACCAAATGTTTCAACAAAATCAGTAAATCCCTTGTCTAAATTACTGTTTATATAAAGACCAAATTTTCCGTTTCCAGAACCTATCGATATCAATTCATGATCAGAGTAAATCACGAAGTCATTGAGCGATGTGTATGGGAATACTTTTAACCTTAGCTGTTTCTCTTCCTTCACCTCCACAGAAGTGGATTCAGAATTATTAGCTTCCTCAGTGGTTGATATCGTGGGGATACTGGTGATTTCACTTTTCCATAGGAAACAATCTCCATTCCCGTAATATCTCTTACGATCCATAGGTCTTAGATATTCGTTTAAATAGCAACCAAAGACAGAATGATTTTCATCCATAACACATAAGATATATCCTTGTCTCTTTGTGGTATAACTGTGATCTCTGTCATTTACAGCCTTGCTGTTATTATACAGGGTGTTCAAAGAAGCCCCGTCTTGCTCCAGTGAGTATATGAGTTTCCAAGTATGCGAGATCTGTAAGATTGATGGGATATGTAATCTGATTTCTTCTCCAAGTTCGGTAGATAGAAGCCTTTTATGCGTTGTTGATTTGAAACCGGTCAGCTCTAATGGAGTAAGTGGAGGGTCATCATCGACGTACGGATCATCATTCGGACTATCCATGGTGCTGTTATTATTACTGGCAAAATTCTTATTGATACTACTACTTCTGCTTTTGCTATCTGTATCTACTGATTTCTTGTTCTTTTTACCTATGGAAGATGAAGATGAAGCGGAAGAAACACTTGAATTTCTACCTCTTCCGAACACTCTTCGTAGTTTCCAGTTTTTCTTATCCAGTTTTGAGGAACCCGATGAAAACATAGATAGCTGCAGAGTGGCACCAATGTATGTATATGTAAAACAACAATGACTGATAATCGTATACAATCAAACAATGAATCTACGATTTACCCACATGGATTAGAAGAGCCGTCTAAACTATCTTTCCTCAATGAACACCCTAGCCACTTTTCAGTCAGTGGCGTGGTTATGTCAATATGTGTATGTGGCAGTGTAGATAACATTTTTTTTTTTTACCATGTAAATATTTCAGGTACAGATTGAAAGACTGGTAAACTGATGTGTTTATGTCTTATTCTATATTGCCCCTTACATACTATAGGTTTTCATATTATCTCAGTAAAGCAATATGTTGAGACAAGTAGCCCGCAGTGCCAGGATTTTAGGAATCAAGCAGAATTTGAAGGCTCTTTCAGCCGTTACTTCTTGTATTCCAAGGGTTTCCCCAGTGAGCAAGTCAATGCCCATGGCAACTGCATCAAGATTAACAAGACAGTTCTCTAGCTCTGTCAGTGTTCTCCAAGAGTTGGACAAAAAGAGCAAGGGAGAATCAAATATTATTGAAAGAAAATCCAGAGGAAAGGACGATGAAGACGTAGCTGAGATCTTGAAAAAATCTGGATATGCTAATAAGCTTGAACCTCATGATTGGTATACAGCTTTGCATAAGAGAAATTCCACTGAAACAGTCAAACAAAATCTCCAAAAAGTTGAAAATGATGTTGCTAGATTCTCTTCAAATGTTTTAGCCATGAATTATTTCTCAGATTTCCCATCAATGCTTGAAATCTCCATTCAACAATACGGGGATGAAGTTTTGAAACCAATCATTGAAGAGGATTTAGAGTTGAAAGAAGCACACGACGAAGATAGTTTCGGTACATACACTAATTTGATTCTTCAAGGTGTTAGTGGATTTGAGGCTGCTGAGATCAAAGAACAAAGATTAGCTACTATCAGAGAAGAAATCACAGATGATAGTGTGTATGAAAGAGTTGAATCACTTGAAAAGATGATTGAAGCTATCAAAGAGGAAGGATTTGATGATGATAAGATTTATGATGTTTTTCAACTTTACTATTCCTTACCAAGACCAAGAGCTAAATTATTGCCAGATGTTGTTTTGGAAGATTTCTTAGTGATTGCCGATGAAATTGTTGCTGACTTTTTTGAAGAAGAACAATTTGCTCAATATGATCTTGATTTATCTGCTGAAGAATTATCGGAAATTTATATGGATGTCTTGGAAAGTGATATGAAGTTAACTGCTGATGAACACCTTAAATTTTTAAGATTAAATTTGATTGCAGCACCCGATTTCAACGAAAGTATGTACGTTTCAATCGTTCAAGGTTTAGAATCTGAGAGTATTCCAATTGATACCAAATTCTACTGTGTTTTCCTACAAGCAGCTTTGAGTTCGAATGATTTTGCGTTATTTGATAAAATTATTTATCATTTATATGAGGCGGGTATTGATTTAGATAGAAGATTGTTCAATGTTTTGAATGATTACTATGCTTTGAAGGACGATATTAGTTCTTGGTTAAACCTCTGGAATCTTAGAGTGGATTTCTATAAATTCCCAATATCAAGAATGGAATATCGTAATTACATCAATAGTTTGATCTTTTTAGGCGAGAAACAATTAGCACATTCTTTGCTTTCTGCTTCATTATATGTTAAATTACAATATGTCAATAGCGAGGAATACTTCAAAGTAGCCAACGATCTTGTGAAGAACAAAGAAGTTCAAAATGGAATTGGTGCTGATTTCGGACGTTTCATTGAGAATACAGGTGCCGATCTCAGTGGTAAGGATCAAGATGAGTTACAGAAATTGATTTCATCATCATCTGTTAGATCTAGAATCGATTTGAGAAAAGAAGGCCAAATAGAAGCCATCAAGCCAAATACCGAAGATGTCGAAGAAACCACAGCAGAAGAAGAAGAAGAAGAAATCGAATCAGAAGATTCCGAGTTCGTTACATACGAGGAAGAAAAAGAAATCGTTAGTCAAATGGTTCAATACGAAGAACCTTATGACATTATTGATTTTATCTACAGTGAAGACTCAAGAGAGCCATATATGCATATCATCGTACCAGAAGGTGACTTCTTCCAAATGTTTTTAGTTACAAGTGAATCAATTCAAGAGATGCAACAATATTATGAATTAATGTTAACATTTGGAGTTGATCTTGATTTCCCTAATATTGGTGTCTTAATGGAGGAATTCAGCGATCGTCAATTGAAACATACACCAGAGACATTAGCATTTTTCCAAAGTGTTATTGCTAATGTTTTCAAGTATGAAGATACAGTTGAATATTTCCTTTTAGATGTCGATGTCTTGATGAATTTCAATAAGGCTATCAATAACTTATTCGATTCAGGATTGATTGATACTACAAACGAATTACTTAGAAGTAACAAGAGCGTATTAGAAAACTATCTTCAAAACTTGAGCGATACTGGACCAGTTTATGACGAAGAAGTTTTGAAGAAGTTGGCACCAATCGTTTTCTCCCTCAGTGGGTTGAATATTGAATTGGTACACAAGGTTAACCAGAAGCCAGGTAAACAAGCTTCACCAGAAGAGGAAGCATGAACATATAAACAAATAAACAAATAAACAAATGAACAAATAACCAAACAAGATCACACACACTCTTGGGAAGATCCAAGATTGATTAATTGTAAATAGAAATCACGTAAAGTACTACGGGCACGTGATTGAAAAACGTTTTCACATAAACTTGTATATAGAGTAAATAAAGTAAATAAATAACACAGTGACAAATAATGTATGACTTAGAATATCACGTATATGTGACTCACTATCAAGCTAAGAAGTAGTAAGGTTGGCGTAAAGTATATAAAGAAGAATGAAAAAAAATTATGAAAAATGACGAAAGGTAAACAAACGAACTCGTCTCTATCGGTGCTAACCACCACAGTGTAAACTCACCTTTCACTGCCTTCTACCCACCCACCCACCACCCACACGGTCCCTTGTCGCTTTCTGCAGGTCACGGGGCAAAGAGTCATCCAGCTCGCCATCATCGGAGTACCTGCGCGGATCACCACACAACAATTAACCGCGACGAGCAAAAACTGACGAAAACTGAAACTTTTCTCAAGTTTTGTGGAGTTTGGAGCCACGGCGCGTGGTGAGATGAGAGAGATAAAGAGCGAAACAGAAAAATCAGAAAAATACCGGACTTAGGCTGTGGATCCGTGCTCTTCCTTCCTGTGGTGTCACCATGTCGTCAGTTTTTTTTTCCTTTCACACTTGGTTTGAAATTTTCAATATATATATCTTTGGATATCTCTTTCATTTTTTGACATATTCGTGTTCGTGATCTAATTCTTTGTTCCAGTTCTTGCTATCACACTTTTTAGTCTCAATTGTCTTCTTAAATTCACTTGACAATACTAACTATACATTAGAATACTCAATACAATGATTTTCCCTCAGGACCGCTATTGCATCGTAGATAACAAACCCTGCGCATCCGAGCAATTGTACTGTTCCAACAATTGCAAGTTACAAGACACAAAGGACCAATCTAAAACCAAATTCAATGCTAGAAAGCCATTGACGACTAGACTCATCACATCTTCTACTGTAATTAAGAAATCAGCTACCACTACAACTACCACTACTGTGGCTGCTAGTAGTGAGAGCGATCTTAGTTTAGAGCCTTTACCCGAAAAACTTGGTACTTTGGATGAAAGTGAAAATGATGACGACGAGTCAAATGATTTTGATGACGTATTCAATTTCAAACGTAATACCAACAAAAACAACAATTATATCAATAATGAGCATGATATTTTGGAAGATGGTGTATTCTCTATCGAAAATGTAGACAATACCCATACTTATCCGCTTCCTGTTCAATCGAGATCTTCCATTTCATCCGGGGGTTATTCAAGAGGTAGAAGAAGTACTCATGGTGGTAGTATAATATCAACTTTACTAATGCCACCTTCCCTTGTCTCTGACAAAGGTTTTGACACAGAAGATGATGAATTTGACGCAGAAAGTATAGATGATGAATTATTAGTTCAATGGAACTGCGAATATATTTCAGACGATGAAGAATCCAATAACAAGAGTCACTGGCTTTATGATACTCCTTATTCCAAGGAACAAGAGATCGGACAAAAGAAGAATGAGAATGACTTTCCTTTATCATTTGGTTACGATTTAAGTCCAATTTCTAAATCCAAATTATCAAATCCATTTACTGAAGCTGCATCGTCACTTCCTTTTCCATCACCATCACCAATAAGTTTCAAAACTATTCAAGATATTATGTCTAGTTCTGACTCAAGTTTAGATTTGAAGTCTCAGTTATCTACAAGACCAACTGCTGTTGCTTCAAACTATGAAATTTGGTTGAATAAAGTCGCCGCTTAAGATTAGCTAGTCTACTCTTCTATTTACATCTTTTCTCACATATTCTTCGCATCTTATAACACATTGCATCATTTATGATATCGTTTGCTTCAAGGCAATTATTTTTTCTAATTTATCAGGGGTTGATAAATTAATGGGGTTTTACGGTTTACTTATTTACTATTTAGTTTGTTAGTTGTACTATTTTTTCGAAAATAAATAATTGAATAATACTATCATTGCTTATTATAAATATTCACGTCATTCTTATCTTAAATTTGTAAAAGACATACCACTTGAAATGTAAACAAGCCAACGGGTAAATATTCTAAACAACTATAAGTAAATATATGTTTATTAAACTGTGGCGGCTAATGTTACTCTATTCGTTTTGACAGCTGATTTTTATGCAATCACGGCAGTGTTATGTTTATAAATTTTTTTTCTTTGCTTGCTTTGCTAATATGGAGCCACTGTTTTAGTATAACAACAGTGAAAATAGGTAAAATGTTGCACATCCTAAATGGGTAACCACTGAGCCGCAGATCAAGAGAAAAGTTTTTTTTTCAAATATTTTTTTTTTTTTTTTTTTTTTTTTGTTCAAGCGGTGTACTATATCATGACAAAAGTGTTTAATATTCCTATTGTTATAGTTTGTTTTTACTAGTGCCCTAACTAAACTTTGTAGATATCCATAACCAACACAATGTCTAAAAAGGAAGAGAAAGATAAAAAGAGAAAATCTGAGGATGTCCAAGAACCCTTAAAGAAGAAGTCCAAGAAGGAACACAAGGATAAGAAAGATAAGGAGGATAAGAAAGAAAAGAAGGATAAAAAGGACAAGAAGGACAAGAAGGAAAAGAAGGAAAAGAAAGAAGAAGCTACTTACAAATCACCTGACTTTACTGCTTCAAGTTCTGGTAAGTTCGTTTCAACTTCTACAGCTGCGGAAGCTGAAGAATTCTACAAAGAAAATGAAGTCACTGTTGAAGATCCTCAAAATTTGAACATCAAACCAGTTCTTTCATTCGATAACTTATCTAACAGTATAGACCCTGAAATTATGAAAGTCATTGCCAAATTCCCTAAACCAACTCCAATTCAATCTGTCTCATGGCCATATTTAATCAATGGTAATGATGTCATTGGTGTTGCTGAAACCGGTTCTGGTAAAACTTTTGCATTTGGTGTTCCAGCTGTTGATCACATTCTCAAAATGGGTAACCAAAATGAATTAAAAGTTCTTGTTATCTCCCCAACTAGAGAATTAGCTACTCAAATTTACGATAACATGATTGAATTAACTGAAGTAACTGGTTTAAACTGTACCTGTATCTACGGTGGTGTTCCTAAAGATGACCAAAGAAGATCAGTTAAAAAGGCCAACTGTGTCATTGCTACTCCAGGTAGATTAATTGATTTATTAGATGAAGGTTCTGTTGATTTGAGTAAAATCGATTACTTGATCTTAGATGAAGCCGATAGAATGTTGGAAAAGGGTTTCGAAGAAGATATCAAGAAGATCATAGGTAGTTGTCCATCCGCCACCAAGAGACAAACTCTTATGTTCACCGCTACTTGGCCAAAGGAAGTTAGAGAATTAGCTACAACATTCATGAACAATCCAGTCAAAGTTGCTATTGGTAACAGAGATGAATTATCTGCAAATAAGAGAATTAAGCAAGTCGTTGAAGTTATTGACCCAAGAGATAAAGAACAGAAATTAATTCAACTATTGAACAAATACTTATCAGGCTCAAAATCAAACGATAAGATTTTGATCTTTGCCTTGTACAAGAAAGAAGCTTCAAGAGTTGAAAGAACTTTGAATTATAAAGGATTCAAAGTTGCTGCTTTACACGGTGACTTGAATCAATCTCAAAGAACTCAAGCATTAGACTCATTCAAAAAAGGTACTTGTAACCTTATGCTTGCCACAGATGTTGCCGCTAGAGGTTTAGATATTCCAAATGTCAAAGTCGTTATTAACTTAACTTTCCCATTGACTATTGAAGATTATATTCATAGAATTGGTAGAACTGGTAGAGCAGGTCAAACCGGTATTTCTCACACTTTATTCACCGATCATGAAAAACATTTAGCCGGTGCTTTGATGAACGTATTAAGAGGTGCCGACCAACCAGTTCCCGATGAATTATTGAAATTCGGTTCTCATACAAAGAAGAAAGAACATAGTGCTTACGGTGCTTTCTTCAAAGATGTCGACATGACGAAGAAAGCTAAAAAAATTACATTTGATTAGATTTTTGTTTTATATGATAACTTTCCCTAATAGCTTTTAAATATAATAATTGTATATATACTCTACGCAACAAATTAATCACTGTGTTTGTTTTATTATTGATCTACAGTAAATTTTGATTCTCTCCCTCATCATCTGAATACGCATCATCATCGGCCTCTTCATCATTTTCATCATTTTCATCATCTTCATCATCTTCACCAATTTCTTCATCATCTTCGTCTTCTTCGTCTTCTTCGTCTTCTTCTTCACTGCTAGTGTCTTCTTCAACTTCGTTTTGAACAATTACTCTTTTCTTAGGGGCTACTAATGAATCAACATTATAAGATTCACCACCCAGGAAATCATCTAATGACTGCAAGTTGTATTTTTTTGCTGCGTTGGCTCTAACTTGGTTGGAGCTAAATTGTTGTGATGATGATTGACGTTGTTGCTGGTATTGGCTTTGAGGAGGGGTTGGTGTTCTAGAGGAAGCAAAAGACGTGAAATTACCACCCCCAATATTACCATTCTTTGAGTTCATTACAGTTTTACTACTGTATGATGTCGTAATTGTACTATAATCTTTCACTTCTGCTTCTTCATCTCTCAGTTCTCTATAGTACTTCACCATTTCATCACTTAACAAATCCTCATTCCATTGAGCAATTGCTTGATTATAATCAGTTACAAATTCAGATAACAGATCACTTTTCAGTTTCACATCACCATTTTCAATTGATGGGGACTTTTTGTTCACTTGGAATACTAAACTTGCAAGCTCTATTTCATTCAATTTGGATTCTAGTCTAGCAATTATATCATCAGAGTAAGGTGTGGCTCTGTTCAAGTAGCTTTCGAAATTGGTCAACAAGTTCGAGTGTACAGTAAAATCTGCGAACAGAATATTTGGTAAAAGTGCACCGATCATTCTGGCTTTATCTCTGACATCCACAATAGGATCATATTTAGAATATTGCAAGATCAGATTGAATAGTTTGAACAATGGGTTGTTGAACTCATAAGTGGAGTTGCCTTCCAGCTTCCACAGATAAAGATCCTTGGAGTATAACTTGGCAGCAAACAATAGTATAGACAATTTTGTTAGTACATTCTCTGATGTAAACTTTTTTGTCAAAGTTCTCAAAATGTCAGGTAATGAATTAGACAAAGTCATCACACTAGAGTTGAAATCGGCTGTTGTCTTACCATTGACTTTAGCACTCATCAAATGATTAGAAAATTCACCTAAGAGCCATATAATAGTAGCCTTGGCAACTGAATTCACTTTTGACTCACTATCAAGAATTTTGCCAACCAATTGAACTAAAATACCTATATTAGAGATAAGATCGCTCTGAATGATGTATCGTATACCTGTGATGTATTCTGAGGTTAATGACAAATCTTGAGATACATCATTGAATTTTGCTAAGTACCACTTCAATAGTTTATCAGATTGAGAGGAGGCCAACTCAGATGATTGGGAGAAGCAGAACATGTTTAAATTCTGGACTATGAATACCTTTGACTCAATGGAGTAGTTACAAACTTCTACTGAATATTTCAACTCTTGAAATATTTTGTCAAAATTCGTTGAGTTGGATAATTTGATCAATATAGATGTTTTGAGTTTGATAATCTTGTGTGCATCACCAACTATTGGATAGAAATTTGACAACTGTGAATTGGAAAATACAGGTCCAAATTGAGATACAATTTCCAGAATTTCTTCGAGGATCAATTTCTTCTCATTCACATTTGTTGAACAGTTCAGCACTCTTAATAACACAGAATTGATTTTGAATTCCTTTGTCAGATAGTTGAATGAAGGAACTGTGTTCTTCAAGAATTTTATCAAGCTCACGATTACTGCATTCGACGAGGAGTAAATCGTGGGCTTGATGGCAGTTAATATAAGACGCAAATCTTCATTGCTGTCATCAGGATACTCTAATTTGTCAAAACGTGGTTTTGGAATGTATAGTCTGCAATAGTCAGTAAATAAATCTAAGCATATTACTTGAGCATACTCATCCAACTGAGTGAAAAGAGATACAAAGTGCTTGAAACGTGGGTGGATTAGATCAATGTAACTTTTGAAAATGGAATTATATGCAATGATAGCAATACTCAATACTTTAGGATCCTTATCTGATAAAAGAGTACCCAATAAGCGATACAGTTGAAATGGAATAGAAGAATCATCTTTCAACGCTTTTTTCAAATTTGTATCATTGAAGTCCCTATCCAAATTGAAGCATTTAATGAGTGCAACAGCCGTTGATGATCTAACTAAAGGAGAAAAATCTGTGATTGTTTTTTTAATACTTAACAATAGTATGGGAAGGATAGCTTGAATCTTGATCCCACTTATAACCCTAATGGCTAGTGCTCTCAGTACACAATTTTTGTCTGTAAGTGATTTCTGGATTGCATTAATTGAAAGCAGAGCCAAATCCGGTTGCAAATGGTTATAACGAGTAAGGTATATAAAAACCAGTCTCTTAATCTTGACGTTATTCGAGTTGATATTCTTAATGACATGTGGGAAGTATTGCAACATTTCACTATCTGAGCTTGCCGCTATATGTAAAGTTTGACTCTGAACCATAACTGACATTAAATATTTCAAGGCTTGAAGCTTTTCCTTATCACTGGAAGAGCTCAAATATGTCACAATTTCTTTAGAACTCAACTTCTTTGTAGTCGTCTCAGAAATTTTATTGTTGATCAAATCACTGATAGCTGAAGCATTAATATTTGCTGTGTTATTGGAGTTCAACGAATTCACGGTAAACTCCTTCGCACTCTCCAGAATTGTGGAAAGGTTTCTGGCAAACACTGAATCTGACATCCTTATATTTTCTACCCACACTCCGTTGAACAGAAACCCTCAGTCGCACGCAAAGCAACAACAATTAACCAAGCTTCTGTACTGGATATGAAGAATACGGCTATAATACAATGACCGAAGAGATGTATCACATCGATACTAGATCATAACTCTTCAACGCCATGTCATGTTCAAAATCAATCCTAGAAACAGTCAGAGGCGACGCCGACGCAGCCACGTCTCATATTTGGGCCGATTTCAAATTTTCCCATTTCACTATTGCGATTTCAGTATACGCCTGATTTTCAGACTACACAATGTCCGGTCCGTTGAACATTCAACAAGACTCAATTCATATTAATACACATCGAATTACTTCGACAATTGGAATTTTGAGCTGGTAACACATATAGGCAAGATTACTGGCTATTCCGGACAAGTAGATCATGCCACCTAAGAATAAAGCGCCTGAACTCAAGCGGACTAGATCAGCAGCCTCTAGTTTCCTGATGAAAACTGATTCCTTTACGAGCCTTTTCAAAAAAAGGAAGAGAACGAGATCACAGTCGAACGAAGATGATGATAATACTTCCAGTATTAGTACTTCAGATGATCAAAAAAGCGTCACGTCATCAGCCAAGAGTATAAAGTCCGACGGAAGTAGCAACAGCGGAAAAGAACGTGATTCGAAAAGACAAAAAGTGGGTAGAAGATCCAGTACATCTACCCCAGACAGTGATTCCGAAAACAATGTCAAAGAAAAAGCATTAACTGAGAAGGAACAAGCCGAAAAGAAAAGGCTTGAAGAAGAATTCTTGAAGAGAGAAAAGGAATACGATGAATTATTACCAGAAGAGTATAGAAAGTTCAGACCAAAAGGTTATAAAATGAATGTTCCACCAACAGATAGACCAATCAGAATATATGCAGATGGTGTTTTTGATCTATTCCATCTTGGACATATGAGACAACTAGAACAATGTAAAAAAGCTATGCCAAATGTGGTTCTTGTATGTGGTATACCGAACGATGTTGAAACTCATAAGAGAAAGGGATTGACTGTTTTAACTGATAAACAAAGGTACGAAACTTTGAGACATTGTAAATGGGTGGATGAGGTTATTGAAGATGCCCCATGGATTCTTTCAATTGATTTTTTAAGGAAGCATAATATTGATTACTGTGCCCACGATGACTTGCCGTATGTCTCAGCTGGTATAGATGACATTTATAGGCCAATGAAAGAAGCTGGAATGTTCCTTGCTACACAGAGAACTGAAGGAATTTCCACATCTGACATCATTACCAAGATTATTAGAGATTATGACAAATACTTAATGAGAAACTTTGCAAGAGGTGCAACAAGAAAAGAATTGAATGTTTCGTGGCTGAAAAAGAACGAACTCGATTTTAAGAAAAACATTGAAGATTTTAGAAATTATTTCAAAAAGACAAACGAGAGTCTCAATTCTACTTCAAAGGATTTGTATTTTGAAGTTAGAGAGTTTTTACGTGGTAAAAATAATAACAGTAGTCGTGAGAATGACGACAGAAAGAGTAACAAATCTCTTAAGAACGCAAAGAGCTTAGAAGATGTTGCCCAGATTTCGGTCAGATCTCCCGCTGCCGATTTTGCCTCCAGATTCAATGGGAATGAACTTTTGAACCATAGAAGAAATAGATCTACAAAGTCATTGATTGCAAATTTCAAGGAATGGGTTAACGGGTTTGATTCTCATTCAGAATACGACTCCCATGACGATAGCGAGCAGATTGCATCATCAGATCCTTCGTCCGCTTCTGATGATTCATTTGAAGAGGCAGAAGACACCCTTTCCCCAGATACTAAGGAGGAAATTGATAACACAGAGTCACTCGAATAATCAACATAAATAGTAATGTAAATAATTTTTGGTTCCTTTATAGTATTCGCTTCCCTATTTCTATAATTTAATTGTCTCTTTAATTTGAATTTCACTTTAGAATACAATGAGTGGTAATTCCTTTATCATCAACACTGATCAATGCAAATTATCATCATTTTAGATCACTTTTTGCTTGCGACTGAATGTGCTAATTTCTTAAATTATGGAGAGAACGAAGGCAGTGCAAACTTTGCATGAGCTGAAATCAGCATATGAGGGCGAGTTGCAGCATATTCTGATTAAGTTTTCAACAATAAAAACGGTCACTAGAAACGGTTGATATTTGTACACTTTCCCTACACCAACATACTGAGTCAATGTCTACCTTTTCTGTTGCTTCATTGAAATATTTAGAGCCGAACACGCTCAAGAATTGGATAACGACCGGTCAGACTGGCCTTGGTTCAAAGTTTTTGGTTGTAGATGTGCGTGATTCAGATTTTATTGGAGGACATATCAAAGATTGCTTACATATTCCATCAACAGAAATAGCATTCGAGGCTCCAAAAATACTCAAAGATGCATTGGCAAATGATCAGAATGAAATTGTTTTCCACTGTGCTTTATCTCAGCAGAGGGGTCCATCGTCAGCTATGAGATTCATGAGGTTTTTAAATGAAGTCATCAAATCGCCTTCTGATTTCTCTGAGAATTATGATACCAACAAAGTAAAGCAATTGAGAGTTTGGGTTTTGCGAGGTGGTTTCACTAAATGGCAAGAACTCTATGGAACTGATACGTTGTTGACCGAAGATTATCAGAAGGACATATGGGATTATTAGGCTCATTTAGGGCCTTCATATTATAGACGGACATCCAACTTTCACAGTCACGAATGAAGTAAATTTATGGTCGGTACCAAAAGGAAGAGTCTTCTACTCAAATTTATATACATATACAACTAATCTAAAACATATTCAATTGAGTTGCGATTTTCAGTCGGTAATGGTGATGTCTTGGAGCTTAGAGCTCACTTTGTTTTCTGTTTCTTATTACTTTTTGTATCGTTCTTGGAAAGTAACTTCGAAGTAGCATCTTTCAGTCTTTTCCCCATCATAATGGCTTTCCTTTTTTGAATCATTTCAGAGGGGAAAAATTCACCCAAGGTACTTTGCAAACCTTCTTGCTTTCTCTTATTCATATCCTTAATCACTGGGATCAAAACCTGGTCTACCTTTTCTTGACTCCAACCAACTGTGTACATCAGGTATGTTCTTAGTCTATGTAAATCTGGTTCTCCCCATACAAATCGTGTCTCATCCGAATCAACATCAGGTTTGATGTAGGCTTCATATACTTGTGCATCTGGAAACTGATTGTTCAGAAATAACTCTGTACTCTTCAACTTCTTTCTCAACTTTTTCCTCAATGTAGACTCATTTTCGTCTAATTCACCACCGTTTTGATAGTTGAGCCACCAATTTCTAAAATTGACTAATGTACCACTTGCAACTACATTAGGATCATCTTCTTTATTACCAGAAAACTCAGCCAAGATCTCCATAGAGTTCACTATACCAACACCTTTCAACCCTTCTGTATAATCACTACCTAGCAAGAGCGCGAGTTCGATCAATTTGTCCCTGGTTAAACCAAGATCTCTTTGGATATCTCCCGCAAAGTAGCACTCAACAAAGTTCTTTTCACTGAACATATTCTTATAGATTCTTTCACCACCGAATAGAAAACAATCGGAATCATCTGTAATTATACCATCTACCAAGCCTAATCTGTAAAGTTCAGCACACTGAGCTTCTGCTTCCATTGGGGCGGTAATAAAAGGTATACCAAATCTTGAAAGTAGATCTTGAACATCAGCAATCATCCCAGAGGTTACCTCATCTGAATCCCTTTTATCCCTTTTACGTTGTTGTTGTAGTTCCCTTTCCTTTTCAAGATCCCAAAATGTAGACTTCTGACTATTTGGCCTCTTAACGGTTAACCCATCAACAAACTTGTCATAAGCGAGCTCTTCACCTTCCAACTGTTCTGCAAGTTGTTCTTCTTCAGACTCTGAAAATTCGTAGTCTGCATAATTCACAGCAACCTCAGGATGTTTAGAGGTATCATTGGTCAGAATTTCGCCTATATGTTTCCCCTTGGGTTTTGGCTCGTTCACAGATTCAAGACCATTCCCATCTTTCACACTTGCATCCAAACTATTATTTGTATGACTAGAATCATCTACAGTTTCTTTGACTGATTCAAACTTATTCAAGAGTACATCTTCAAACTGCTGAACATCAAAATCTTCATCCCCATCCTCATCAACATCAATAATCTCAATTGGCGATGATTTCTTGAGCTCTTCATGTAATCCATCGTCACTTGGATTTTCTTCGTTATCAATATAGTTGCGGACATCACGGTAAGAGAGAAGACCTGCCTTTTCGTCTTCAGTTGACTCATATGGTCTAGAGGTATCATCATAACCAATTCTTTCCTGAAAATTGTTTTTGAGAGGGTTATGTGAACTTGAAGAAAACCACGCAGGCAAGGGTTTACTTTTTTGTTTGGGGGCATCAGTCTCGTCTCGTTTTTCTGAATCATCAACAGATTCCTCTTTATTCAGAAGATCTTCCAATTCAAAATCTATATCATCTTTTTGAGAGATTTCCTCATTTCTCATATCATTCTTGGAGGAAACATCAGCATACGACTTTGGCGACTCTTCCGGAATTGGTTTTGTTCTATCAAATAAACCACCTTTCAAAGTCAATTTTGAGAAAATCAGAGGAACTTTTACATTTTCCGAAGGCATTGGTCCTTTAGAACCAGATGATTCTTGAGCTCTCAATTCATTATATTCTTCCTTTGAAGCTGCTATAGCCTCCCTCAATTGACTATCTTCATAATTTTTCAATTCTTCATCAGATGGTCTTCTCTTCGTATTATTCTTTTGCGCGTACTCATAAAGAGATTTAACCATTGCCATCTTGAAGTCTTCAGTTTCAGTATCTAGTTCTCCAACTTGAGTTGTTCCGTTTTTATCATCATCATCGTCATCACTAAGAAATAGAGCATCTGGTTCCTCAAATTTAACGCTCTTCTTAGTTATCTTGGTATCATTGCCGTCCTCTACATCTTGCCATTCAATGTCCTCATCTTCACTGTCTTCTTTGCCAAATAAGCCTTCTTCCTTGATTTCAGTCACTTTGGAAATCTTATCGTCATCAAGCTGGATTGGTTTTTGTGAAGAGCTTCCTTCGTTCTCTATTGAAAGGGTGTACCCCCTATCATTCTTTTGTAATGTATAATGCCTATCTCGTTGACCGGCAATTCTTCTTTCCGTGGCATCTGTATTATCCATACCCGTTGCCTTCATAAGGCGTTGAGTTAAGTAATTTCTTTTCTGAACCATTTGAATCTGAAACTTACTAAAATCCATACTATTAGGGAATATTGTTTCTAATTGATGTTTCGTATATCCCATTCTTAACCTGGACCGAAGCCTCAAATGCGACAACACAATATATTGAGTCTCAAGTGGCAATTCATCAAATTCTTGTGATTTAGGATCTATTGTATCAAGATCGACACCGGTCAGGTCCTCTTGTAGATCATCCGTAATCTGGTAATACTCCTCATCTTCCATGACTCTACTATCTTCTGCTTGTTTTTTAAGTTTTTCTAAATAGGGTAGATCATAATCATCTTCTCTTCTGAAAGTTTTCTCTGATTGTGATTCTTTGCGATTAACATTAAAATTACTTGTTTCCTCCGGACGACCTTCATCAACAATGTTTTGTCCATCAAGATAGTTATTATCCTCATAATACTCCGCAAACTGCAGTTGATCTGCTGGAATATCTTTTGCCTTTACAGGAGGTTTATTTTTCACAGGAGATGCTGTTTTATTACTGAGTTTAGCGTCTGCTTGTTTTTGTAGTTGAGCTGCCAAGATTCTTTGAGCAGTTTGCTTCAGTGATTCCTTTTTACCCTCTCTTCTCTCTCTTCTTTTGGTAACGGTTTTCCTCTTCAATGCTGGTGCACCACCGTCAAATACGAAAACTGGGTATATTCCAAAATACAAAAGCTTGCAAATTCTTCTAAAGAAACCAACTATATGAGAGTTCCGAAGGGCGTTTCCCTCTTTATCTCTCACAGCTTTCAAAAATTGATAAATCCAGATAGATGCATCCACAGCAAGCTTCCTTCGACTCAATGCTTCCAATCGAACAGGTCGTGCCGTGGGACCTAAAATTTCCCATAGTCCATGAACACCCATCTCTACTATGTACACGTCACAATATAGCTACCTTACCGGATATTGCCAGCAAAAAGCAAACGAATGGCGATGGAGATCATTAAATGATGTGCCACCAAAAAAATAAGCTTGCCATCTCCAGATTTCTCGGTCACGAGCCGCACGGAAATTGTAGGCCAGCTTTGTGCACCTTGGTGCACTTTTTTGACCCTCTTGACTACTCTTCTCTTTCCCCAGAAATTGTCTTTCTCTATGATATATAGTCTGGGGATTAAAACAGCCTGTGAAATCTTGCATACAGCATACAATGTCAAAGTTACAAGTAAGCTAGACCAATTATGGGTGAATTTATCAAAGTAGAAAGAAAGAGTTACTGACTTGAACTTGTTTGCAACTTCAATAAATAGAAGAACATACCATTCCCACCAAATAAGCACGAACAAGAATTATTGGAGATTGAAGAGCATATAAATGCCACTACGAAGAAGAAGAGGTTACCCTTGGCCAGGAAGTTATCCAAAGAGACTCGTGATTATTCAAACTATAAAACGGTACCCTGGCCTCTTAGATCAGATATAAATGGTCCTCTTGTTCCGATGAACCAAAGAGAAACGAATTTCAGTGACCATAACTCACAAATGATTGATAATGTCGAGGTTGAACTAAAGGAAGGTGGTAATATACATACCTTGAGGAATGATAATTCAGAGGAAAGCCATGCTTTTTTCAAGAGAATGTCAGTCGTGTGGAGTGCAGACGAAGAAGCTTACCACATTCACCAACCCCATAATGACTTTTACTTCAACAATGCAACTAATATCAACCTGATGAGGAAAACAAGTAAACCTTTTGATTACGCAAGTCCTTATATATTCAATCAATTCCCAACATACTTTAAGCCAAGAACAGAGTTGTCACTTGCATTTGACGAAAAGGTCGAAAATTGGTTGGTTTCTAATACAACAGAGTCCCAATACCCTTCAGTCATTGATTTGAATGAAGAGATACCTATTATGCCAACACCAGATGATGTAGATTTTTCGGATGCAGATGAAATCATTGAATACCAAGCCCGTCTTGTTACCTTTTTTGCCAACAGTCTTTATTCTAGTGATGAAAGTGAAAACATGGTTGTTGGTTACAATCCTCCGAGATGTTATACCTCTTACGCAGAGTGGGACTCTTGTAATCAAAGCGAAGAATCAGACTCTGAAGCAGATAAGCTATCGGCTATGTTTTGAGTATGACCACTATGTATTTATATAACTGGGCAGCTCTTACTCTAAATATACGTAGTATTTTCAAATCGAGCAGTTAAAGAAAAAAAATACTTTTTGATATTTTAAATTTTTTGAAAGATCAGTAAAATTCATTCACTAGTATATTGTACGCTTTATATCAGATAATACCAGTCGTATATATAAGCAACACACTAAGGATGACATCAGCTGCGTCATCTATCGTACTACTCAACAGAGTATTCAGTTTGAAGGAGAGCTCTCCTTTCATCCTTGCATTAGATACCGTTGCTCAGTCATCATATTATTTCTCCAAGGAATTCTTGCACAAGGCTACAACTTCAAACCCAGGACTGCCCGTTATATACCTTTCATTTGAAACATTGAATAGGCCTACTTACTGTACTGAATTCATACAGTGTTTGAATGTGCCCACAGCAAAGATAACACAACAAACTGCCAAGATACTGTCTACTTTGGACTCAAATAAAAAAGCACTCATAATAATAGACTCTTTCAATAGTATATCTGAAAACGAATTGGCTGGATTTTTGCAGCATTTGATATCCCCTAATACAGTTTTATATGGTTCATATCATTTATCAGTTCCTTCCACAAAAGATACCAACTCTCCTAATTCACCAACTCTTCTGAATAGATTACAATTTTTGGCAACGGCTGTTTTTGAAATCAAACCGATATTAGTGGACATAGACGAAGAAGAGCTATATAACAAAGTCTCTTTGTTGGATTTACCAACTAAATCCTCAAACAATAAGGAATTCTTGGTCTCATTAACTTACCGCCGTAAATCAGGAAGATCATTGATTTATAATTTTCAAATTGATTCGAAGACACATACATATATCATAGCTACAGACAATAACGCAGATGATGCAAATGCAATTACGACCGAGGAGGATTTACTGAAGGGTTTAACCACTTTCAATTTGACGACATCACAGAAGCAGAAAATTGCGAGAGATAATGTTTCTCTCCCTTTCTTAGAAGCACAACAATCATTAGGCTCTATGGGTGGAGCCATCGTTTACGAGTTTGAAAAAGACGATGATTATGATGAAGATGACCCTTATGAGGACCCATTCTGAATAAATTGAACTTGAAGTTCAGCGTGATTGTATATCTATTATCGTAAATTATGTACAAGTTAATATAATATCAATAATGTAACGAGCTATCTCACTCGTCATATGTATCAACAACAGATGGAATAGATGTTGTAGAAGCAAGACTAGGAGTAGGGGCAATTGGAGTGGATGTAACATTAGTGTTACCATTGCTGTTACTCGTATTTGTAGCATTATTAGTACCTACACTTGATGCGACTGGATCCCTAGTGTTCTTCTTTCTTGGCCAGAGACTTGGTAATTGAATAAGTTGGTATCTTGGTTCAATACATCTCTCCACAAACCAGTTTCTTAGGACGTTTTCTATGATACTACTCACTCTGGGGACATTTTCAAGTTTCGTTCTTGATCCAATTAATGAAGTAATCTCAAATTCAAGTCTGAAATCGGGTGAAAATGAGAACATTAGACCGGCGCCACTGGTTTGATTTGACCCATCAGATTTTGCATCCTTTTCTTTGTCCTTATTATTTTTGTTGTTTGTCTTCTTAGCAGTAGTAGAAGATGTATCATCAATATCATTATCACCCCCTGGAAGTGATGCTTTGAATTCTGGGTCACTTGTCGATATCAATGAAACTGTAAGACAACCGGAAAATCTCACTATTGAAACACTTAATTTAATGGGTAATGAAGCGGCGAATGGTTTTGGATGATTTATAAGTAGTTTGGTTTCAATGCCCAATGTGAAAGTATCAGAAACATCGACGTCAATTTTAGCCTCTAATCTATCTCCATTACCAGCAGAGTGCTTTATACGACAATTACTGAAAATAGGAAAATCATTTCCAATGTTGATCTCATTGATGGTGATCTTGTCAAGATAATCAGGCATTGTGGATGCCGCAAAAGCTTTATTCAAACTGTTATATATATTATCATTGTTCAAAGCTTCAGCCCTAAAGCTTGACATCATTTGAGCTACCAAGACGTTGAACCAGTCGAGTGATTCTGGTTCATGATTTTTCACGTCGTAATAGGTCTTCTCAAGAATAGTTGACGTTGAACTCTCTTCCCCTTCTTGTGATTTATGAAGATTAATCATTACTTTGTCTCTTCTTGGGTTGGTCACCGGGCTTAGTTTCTTTCTATCAGCTGTAGGTTCACTAAATACAAAAAATTTGATGAATGCAACGAGGAGAAGTATCACACTAATCTGACCTAGTATCAATCCTTGGGTAAAAGTCCAAGAACTGGTGACGGGCTGAATAACAAATTTTTCCTGTAAGCCCTGACTTTCTCCCAAAGCCTTGCTTATGTATTCTTCAATGGCCATTAGTGTATTAGGATCGTAGTTCGCTCCATCAAAAGGATGTTTAAAACTTGAATCATCGTCATGTATCACCTTCTCATTCTCAGAGTTAGGAACTTCCGATAATGTAGTGGTAAGTATCGGAATATGATTTATATCAGACATCTTCACACACTTGTATCACTATACACCTAGGAGGTATTCTGTCAAAGTATATCAACTTTCATCCCCGGCCTCTCTAATGAAGTAATAAAAAACAACATGAAAACCCTAGTTAACGAGAAGTTGAAAGGGGAACATCCGTACACCGATATTGATTGTCAGGAGGAGAAGTGATGCATCCTTTGGTACTTGCTCAACCACTAGCAACTGGTTACCGAAGAATTTACAAAAGAATGAAAACCAAAGATATTAATGTATAGAAACTATATAAAGACTATTATCATATCGACAAATTTTTAATAACCCAGAAAGAAAGAAGTATGCATGATGAAAATATGAAAGGAATTGTGCCAGGTATGAAACCTATAAGAGTGCAACAACGAAGAGGCCACCCACTGCAGCTGCTACAACATTTGAAAACCATGAACCAGAAGCGTAAGTTCCTTTGATACCAGCTGCACCATTTGTACTTGATTCTATACTATGGGATGAAGAAGAAGATTCTCCAGAAGTGACTGAGGTTGATAAAGTTGTGACAGACTTGCCAGTTGTTGTTGTCGTTCCAGACACTGCATCTTTGTCAGAGTCGAGAGAATCACTCGTGGCTGATGATGTTGAGTGATCGCTTGTTGAAGAAGAATGGTCTTTAGAAGTTGCAGTTGAAGTTGCAGTGGATTCGGTTCCAGTACTTGACGAAGCAGATTCTGCGGTTGAACTGTTAGATTTTAGATTTGAACTTGAGCTTGAACTTGAACTTGAGTCTGAACTTGGCTTGGATGAACTTGACTTGGATGAAGATGAGTCATCTGAGCTTGCGCTACTGTATCTACCATTGACCTCACCATCTTTGGCTTCAATTGAAGTCCAAGAACCAGAATCGTCAGAATAGGAATATTCAGTTCCTGTAGAGTAGTCTGACACCTTAAGATCTTTGACGAACATGTGATATGGAGCATCTGAATAATCTGAAGCACCACCTGCCCATTCAATTGTACCTTCAGAATTTGAGGAATCTCCACCTGCCCAAATACCCATGTAAAGGCTCATAGGAGATTGAGGATAACCATCAGGGTTGGATGAAGTCAAAGTTCTAACAGCAACACCATCGACATACCATACTAATTCAGTTTCTGTCCAATCCATAGTATAGTTATGGTAGTCTGTACGAGGATCACCGGACATATCATGATAGGCACCACGATCGTAAGTTGAAGTGTTACCCTTGGAGAAAAAATTTGATTGGACTTGAGTAGCATCACCACCAAACCATTCGAGATCGATTTCATCTAAATCATCACTTTGTAAATAAAATGTAGAAATAATACCTGTACCATTTGCAGCTTTAACTTGAGCTTCAACTCTACCAAACATAATGTAAAAGTCGGATTTCAAAGATGGGTTATCGAATCTTTTTGCTAATGTGAATTCGACACCTTCATCAGAGTAAGAAATCTCATCTGGTGTAGAGTATACAGAAAAATAATCTGATTCTTCTGTGAAACTAACAGATATATCTGTTGCTAGGGCAGGATCAGCTGAACAACCAGAAGTGGATAATGGATTGCATGTAGCTGTTGCAGCAACTGTTGTTGCTGCTGTAGTAGTTGTGGCATACACCGTTGAACTTAAAAACAGTATCATGGCTGATACAGCAGTGTTTGAGAATAGTTTAACCATCTTTTCAAAGTGATCTCTTGTTGTAGTTTAGAATCTGAACTTTTTATGATATCCTAGGTTCTAGTTGTTTCGTAGAGTTTCAACTAATGTCAAATCAAAGAATTTTTCCAAAAAGAAGAAGTAACAAAAAGACAAACAAGAATCCCACAAGGAAAACTTCCCACTTATTTATGATGACACAAAGAAATGACAAAAAAACCAGCCAACTTCTGGAACGCGATCTAAGAGAAGCCGCACGTCCCCAAATTCTTGAAAGCCAAAGCCCTGCGCGAGGAAGTTTCTATAAAAAGTGCACCAAGGCGGAGCTACAAGGCTCGGTTGCGCTTTAATCGAAGCTTGCCTATTATTAGCACCGTGTCAGAGTTCGTGCTTGTATGTCCTGAAGGGGGACGTGTTTTACGTTGTGTTAGGTCAGAATAGTTTAGTGATATCAAGTAATGTTATATAGAGCTAAACAGCACATGGAAAAGCAGGTACTCTCTCTAAAGTCGAAGTACCTTCAGCTACCTACCTACCTGATTCTTCCGAATCTAGAAATGTAATTGGTGTTGTTGACATATTACCGAATTAGGAAATTTTGTTTTTATGATTTTTTTTATATCCAGTGCTTGGTAATTAATTAGGTGGCTGGCTAAAGTTAGATATATACATACATACACACCGTAGATAACTGGGATCAAGCTACTATCAAACCATGGTCGATTTTATTCAAAGGTGACATTGACCCGTTATAAGCACACTGCTGGCTTAGATCGGTGTCTAAATTTTTGCTTAGCATCTTGCCAGGTTTACCATTTTTCGTCAGGAGGAGCACCTGTTACAGTTACAACCCCTTCATCACTAATATCACACATGTCGTTGTATACTTGAACATGTAGATCTGAGGCCAAAAACGATTTTTCAGACTCACTAATCCCAAATTGATCTTTCGGAATCCAGATCATCTGTTTATCAGGATCAAATGAAAAACAAGGATGTAGATATTCATTTCTTAACTTTAATCTCTCTACTTCTGTTTCTTCTTGAGCAGCTCCATTGATCAACTGTGGGTACTTATCCAAGGGAATATAATCAAGCAGTTTTTCATTCTTTTTATTTAGCTTGATATGTGCTTGAATAGTCATGATAAGCACAATTATCATAAGAAAGCCAATTATTAAACATTTCTTTTCTCCGTTTTCATCCTTAACCAAGAAAAAAATCCCGATTAGATAGATCTGTAAACTATAGATCCCAGCATGCAATTGTCTCAAAGCTGTGGAATACAACCTTCCGAAAGTTTCTGATTTGTTACGATAATGGTAAACATAGTTGAAGGAATACTTCAGTGCTAGTAGATCCATTAAAAAATTCAGTAGACAAAAGATACTTATCAACGGTGAAATGACCGAGTAAACTATTCCAATAGAGCCATATACTGAAAATGTGGAGTAAACAATACCCCAATGTGGTTTTGTCATTATACTCTTCCTTCTTTCAAATTTCTCTCTTGGCGTCTTATCTATCAAATTTATAAGGAATTGAAAACTTATAAACTTACCAGATTGTAAGAGACTGTTTCCCAAATAGGTTAGGCCTCTTAAAACAAAGAATGAAGAGAAAAAATTAGCGGCTTTAGGGAAATCTTCAGCTACCATTGATGGAACGGATATTGGATGACTTATAATGTGCTCCAAAATAACAATAGTCCCTGATGATACTGAAATGACTATGAATAAATGGAAGAATAAAAACAAAAAAATCCAATTTCCCAGTTTGACTTCTCTTTCTGATCTCAGCTTTTCCAGTCTTTTGGAGGAAATCCATCTGAATAAACTATGAGCAACACCTGTTAAACAAGTTAACATTATAGTAGGTAAAATACTTCCTATAAAGTCTTTCACGATCCCAGGAAGGCTGTTGATCCATGAAATGGTTGGAATCAATGCAGTGAGGTATGGTAGTTGGGAGAGCGAACCCACAAATGCTACAGGAAGCATCCAAGTAAGAATGATGAATATGGAAGCAAATCCGAGTAATGTTGTTCTGAGGTATTCAAAAAGAGATTGATGTTCTTGGGGGTCCGCAACAACATTTTTCCATATGATGGATTGCGGGTTCAACTCATGGACTTTTGTACCTATGGTAAATTTATCGGGATTGTTACTGATCAATATTTGTCTGGCAAAATGGGCACCAGCTATTGAATTAAATCTGACAAAACAACTTTCAAAAGAGACTTGCTCCGGTGTATTATCAATTATCTCTTCTCTAACTTCAATAATCTTTCTCTTCAAGTACTGAATCTTTTGTTTATAGTGATCATATACTGAGATTTGTTTTGTAATCCCAGCTATAGAAAACTCGTATGAGTTGAATAACTTTATTGGTTGATACATGGTAGCTACAAGCCTAGATTGGTGGCTAATTCCAATAGATTTGTTTCTCGGTAAGATTATCTTGTCTCGCTGACATTTGTATCTTTGAACTTCTTTTGTGATTAGATCTAGCTCAAATTTTTCCATTAATCTCATATATTTCTTATACTCATTGACCAATTTATTCAACTGTCGATAATCGTAGATTGGCCATACTTCTTTAACACCACCAGGAACACTATCGAATACATTTGCAATGCTTTCTGAATTTCTATATCTGGTTGGAACATTTGTAACCAACACAAAACTTAAATAATTGTGTCTTTTCCTATTTTGTCTGTAAAGTTCGGTGGTACCATTGTGTTTGATATTAACAACATGATCCAATTCACTCGTTAATATATAATAGTAGAACAACACTATGAATATACATATAGTGAAATGTGCCAAATAGACTTCAATATTTTTATTCGATATGTGTGACGTCGTCAGTAAATCAAGTCCCCTACTTGAAGACTCAGAAGCTGGTTTTCCTCCCCAGAAATGAAGTGGTATTAAAAGCGGTATATTGACTATGGACAAGGCAACAAAGAGTACAATCAATCTATTGATAAACCTGATAAGTAAAACTGTATCCATACCTTGCGATTTTATAGGAATATAATCATTGACATCTAAACTTATCTTGAAACCAAAATTGAACCAGCCGAAAAAGGAATCATTTGACGATTTGACCCTATATCTCTTAGGAATCAAGAAGCATAGGGGTTGAAAGAAGTGCTTATATCTAGTCCGAAGAATAGAGAATAACATTATTTGTAAAATACAGTATATAGCAGAAAAGACTAAAGGAAATATAAATGTTTCTGCTGATATATCAATTGAACTATGTGCAACAGTTGATGGAGATGATTCGTTCAAGAACTTTTGAAGCTCTTTGACGCCAGGAATTGTGATTTGGTCCATTTATTTTGATTACCAGATACCACCAAATCTCACCAAAACTTGCTCTGAATAATTAGATTTATGACCACAGTTTCGTCTAATTATCTGAAAAACTATTCGAAGAGCAACTTCTTACAAGTTGAAATATGTAAAAAAAGTAGAGACATAGATCACAAAGAAGAATCTTTAGAATTACGAAAAACGTACCCCCATATTTTCTCTACTATTTCGAGATACAAAAAAAATATATATCTCCAACCGCAGATTATTCAACCATTTTCAACAAGATAACATACGTACTTTATATATACATGCATATGTCAGGTTTGGTATGTCAGATGTAACTACCGCAGAAGGGTCCTTGAGACCTGATGGAACTAGAAGGAAAACGATCAAAGTAAGACTTGGCTATGTACCCGAAGAAGAAAGACCTAAGTATGACGCTGCAGAAAGAAGGAAAGAGCGAGCTTCAAGGTTGGGGCAAAGGGTGGTAGAACAAAGTGACATACAGGTGCAGCAATATAAAGCAAGAAAAGAACAGCCGAGGGACAGTGACAATAATAAGAAAGCATCTTCGAAAAGAAATGATGGACTAGTTGATGAGTTGACTCAAGGCTTAGAGAAGCTTGAAGTTGAAAATCAGTCCAACGAGATAGCTAAGTCAAACAAAGATTCAAGTCAGAGTCAAGAAAGAGACCATGGAGTTAGTGAAGATGGTAATACCATCATCACATCTAGAGGCATGATCAACAGAGGTAAAGGTGGTACCAGAGGCGGGGGTAGAGGCAGAGGCAGAGGAAGAGGTAAAGCAAAGTACACCATTGCTGATATAGAAAATGGACTTATACCTTGATGACTACATACAATTTACAACCATACTTGGTATTCGGTTATTGTACTTTATAGTTTGAACAATGTATTAATAGAAAGATGAACTACATCAATATATATATATGTACAGTAGAAGTTGATGAGAATATTATGCGTTTCACTTACTCTATATGGAACATTCTTTTTCAAAGTTTGAATTCTATTCGTGACACAAAAGGTAATGTTAAACTTATCAGCTCGACCTATGTGCAAAATGTTAGTTGGTCATAGTCAATAAATGTAATTTCAAACTATTGACCTTGTTTTTGAATTCTAGTGATGTAACTTTTTGATACAGAATTCCAAGCCCTCATAAATTTTTCAGAACATTGTTGAACACAAGCCGTTTCTACGGATGACATGGAACTAGATGGGTTGGTAATACATTTATCAAAACATGACTCGGTCAATCTGTTGACTAATGTACTGGCATGAGCAGTTGCAAATTCTGTAAGAATAGAATTTTTTATTTGTTCTTTGACTTGAGTAGATTGAGAGTTGTTCAAAGTAGGGGCGCCGGAGCCAGAACCAAATCCTAATAAGCCTGACATTTTCTATAGTTCTATCTAATCGGAAACTCTACACAGGTGTTGGCACTTCATAGAACAATATCATCTATAAATCATTCGAATATCAACCTGCCATTGATCGAATTATTCAAGCATAGCTTGTTCATCGAAAAAAATATCGTCCATCACTCATAGACGATCGACCAAATACTTATTCCTACGACGCGACGCCAAACAGCGGCTCAAGGCGCAGCCTTGATTTGGCTTTTTTAATCTGTTTTGTGATCTATGTTTGGGGTTGGAATTGAATTAGAAGAGAGTGTGTTTGTAATTTAGGCACTAGATATATAGATACAGAAGAGGAGGTACGTTTTCAGCGGAGTAATAACTGCAGGTCATGTATTTCTGCTGATAGAACAGTGTGGGTAAATAGAAAAAAAAAGATAAGCCAAACGCAAATCTATAATTAACCTCACCGTTGTGAGCCTCACAAGTGCAAAGCAAAGGGGCTGGCTGGCTGGCAGACACGCTTGGCAACATTTTTTCATGACTTGCAAGGGTTTACAGATCAAGTTCAGTTTGGTATTTAACTCTTCAACATTCCTCATTACAAACAGTATTCATCTGAAATAGCTGGTTCTGTACTTTCCAAGTATTCACTATCTACACAACCTCCATGTATATACCAACCATTGAAAATTTACAAGAGTTCGCTTCCTTATTTGGAGGATCAGATGCATTATGTCCCACTGCTTTATTACAGAGTGCATTTGAGAAGAGGGATGTTAAATCAACAGCCGAGTCATTCAAATCATGGGATACTTGTATGGACAATAAAACATGTAAGATTGTAGCCATTGTTGGTATCGTGTTAGCTGCTTTATTTGTATTCTGGTTATTATCAACTATTTTCAGAATTTTATGTTGTGGTGCAGAGTTAGCAGGTGCTCTTTGTTGTTGTATCGGTAATTGTTGTTGTGGTAACAAAAACCGTAACCCACCTCCTCCACAAATGGTATACGTTCAAAGAGGTGGACCTGGTGCTCAGCCGAGAGATGTTAATATGAGTTCACGTGGTAATGCGTACAACAATCCAAATATGTATAATGTTCATCCTCAGAATCATAACGAGAATCCATTCAGCAATAATTACAGGTACTAGTCTTTTATACTTCAGTCAAAGATGATACACTCATTTGTATCACTTTAAATTTTGGGATTGCTCTGTTTTTTTTTATTTTTATCACTGTTTTTGGAGTTTCAAGTCTTGCATCTATCGCTTATTTTTACCCTACTCTATATATATCATATAGAAATTAATCTAACATTTCATTTTAATCAAAATATACGTAAAATATACAAATAAGAAGTGAAAAGTAATTTTCGTTTTGTTTTCTGAAACACAGTATTCTTGAGAAGGCTTGATCGTAGATTTTACAGAGTTATCCAACCACCAAAATCCATTTGACTTTCCAACTTTCTAGCTATTTGATTTTGTACATTATGAGATAACCAAACACTTCTAATAAACTCATCATATTTCACTTTAGAAAGATGCAAATCATGACCCTTTTTGGAATCCTGCTCATTTTCACCGTGATCATCAATATATGGTGACTCAAAAAATGATCCTTTATTTTTATACAATAAAAGCACTGAATTTGTCCTTGGCATCAGGAATATACCTATTCCTCCATTCATACACTCATTGAGTGCATGCATATTACAAGCTCCGTATTTATCACCTAACCTAACAACTTGTAACTCTAATACCTCTGCACAGAATAAACAGATAGCAGGATCAGAAAATTTTTTCTGCAATGGATTCATGTTTCTCTTACGGTTATTGAAGTTGGTGAAAAAGTCAAATATTCTATCTGGCAATGAAATCAATTTGATAATTCCAGGATATGGCATCTTGGCTAACAAAAGCTTTGAAACATCATCTTTAGAGCATTTAAAGCTACTAAATCCTTCATCTGCTTTAACAATCTGTTTTAGCATTTCCATAGTGCTTGGGATGTTGAGGATAAAAGATAATTTATCAGCTTCCAATTTGAATTGATCAAGGTTCACCCATTCTTCTTCATTTATAACAGCAAACTTTATATATGAATAGATTGCGGCACATCTCAAGAACGGTGTTACTAATTTTATAAGCATTCCATAGATCACCTTAGAAATGCTTCTATCCTTGCTAGTATCATTAGCAAAGTGACAATAGATGGCATAAATCAGGTCATAATCTTCTGCCTTTAGATCAAATTCGTCAAACTCCACTAAATCTACAAATGAGCATTCATCAATATCTAGTTGGTAGTTTGCAACTCTTGCCAAAATCATCATGAGACTTTGCGTAACATGTTTCTTAAATATATATCCAACCAAAAAATGATAATCTAAGCCAACACTCTCGATAGGGTCAATGCTGACCAAAAATTTAAATAAATCTTCACCTTCGTATATTGTTGAAAGATCGGAATCCAGATTGGCTAGTAAACCTAAAGACAGCTCACTATAGTTCAATTCATGAACTCCAGATGATGGTAGGTTTCCACCTGTGTTAGCAGATGATAGGCTTTCTAAATGAATAACTTCTTTGAATTGGTTCCAGACTCTCAACTGAGTAATCACCTGGTTCGATAGTTGATTTAATATTAATGGAATTGAAGAGGTAGATTGAATTGATACACCACGTAAGGATATTTCCACAGATTTGATAGTATTGGCAATTAATCCCTCTAAAGTTTCATATGGAACAATTAGAGAGGATAGGAAATCCGAACTACGACGTAAAAATGTCGTACATTTTTTCTTCAATAGATTTTCTGATTCCTCTTCCAGAAACCTAGATTGAATTTTTGATTTTGTTCTTTCTATTAGCTCTTGTGAATAACTTGAAATTATACTTTCTTGGTCCTTTGATAGTAAATTAGATATATCAATGGCTGATACTGCTCCATTTGTTTCGGTTGTCAAATTACCTGTAAATGACTCTTTATTTGTACTGTAAAAGATAGGAATAAAAACATTGTTAACTGCTTTACAAAGTGGACAGAGAAATTCACCCCTTTGTAGATCTTCAGGAAGAGTTCTTGTTATCTCACTCGGTTGTCGATTTTTGAAGTTATCAATATAGTTCTTGAAACATGAAAAATGCATACCGTGACAACAGCTGGAAATTACAGGTAAAATCGACTCGCATTCATACTCATTTGCAGGAAATCCTGGTCCAATAATAGCCCCTTTCTCGACTTCTTTCAAATATTGATCACATTTACCATGCTTATGTTCGTGAACATCTTCGCAAAGATTATAGCCATCACTGAAACTTTTATAAAACCAATATTCATCTTCAAATGGAACTGATCTGAAAGCACTAGATTGACTGACATTACTTGTTATTCCAAATAATTCATCCTTTGAAGCTGGCATCTGACACAAAATACAGCACTCTACCGGGAAGGGCCATCCAGTTATATTATCTTCCTCAAAGGATTGAGTATCTTTATCAAGTTTCCCATCTTCATCTGAGGTATCCATAATATCACTATTAACAAAATTTTGAGCAAATTCTTCTTGTTGTTTCTTGAATTTGGCAAGAATTTTTTCTTTCTTCTTCTTTGACAGTTTTCTCTTTCTTCTGACTTCCATTTCTTGATTTATGCCTGATTTCTCATTGGGATAAGCAACTTCTTCCTCATATTGGTAGAAAAACCTGTCAACTGTAATACCACAACTATTATAGACCTCGAGAACCCTTTGATAGAGCATTCTTGCCTCAGCATGGAAATATGGTTTGTCTTTAATTAGAAGAATTCCATACAAAAAAGTAGGAATATTAGTTTCACTTACAAAATCCCTGATAAACTCAAAGCTGTTCGGCAAATCGATACAGATATGAAGTAAACGAAGCGTTAGTTCCAAAAGATTATCAGAGTTTTGCTCCATTTCAAAGGCATGCTCAAAACCTCTATGGATGTTATTAGCAAAAATCTTAGTATGTACCACATTTGTCATGTTCCTAAATGGACTATTGTCCCAATCTATATGTTTTATAGGTAAGAGAACCCTATCAAGTGGAATTGAGTCTCTTTCTTGAATTTTTTTCTTCAATAGCTTGACAGCATCTTCTCTTTTATTAGAGGTGTAGTGAAAGTAATAAGGATTCACTTCATCAAACAACTCTGGTTTCAGTTCATAAGATCTTGATTCCCTGAAGGCAGAACTATTGGGAATCTCCTGAGTGACCTGCTGAAACGCAACAAAAAACCGTTTTTCTGCTGTAATATGATCGGGGATCTCTGCAGTTAAAGCACTATATGTCATAGGTTTGAAACACAAAGTCTGCATTATTTCTCTCTTTATTTTCAAGTCTAATATCTCAGCAGCAGTCCTATTATGTAAGTGGAGGTCCTCTGTTAAGAGATGAATATGGAAGAGAAAAAATTCTTCTATTAACTCCAGGAAAGAGGTATCATTTCTCCTCTTATTGACATTTCTCTTCAAAGACCAATCAGCTAAACCCCATCTATCAAGAATAGCAGGAAGCGTGACACTTGGAGGTAACGCTGCCATGTAACTCTGCACTAAGAACAAATCTCTCGAGTATCCAAATTCTCTGATACCAGAATTCTTATATATGTTCATTTGGTTTTTAACACTCAGACCATTTCTAACCCACATGCCTACTTTAATCTGTGATATTAGAACAAGAGTTCTTAGAGGAAAATCAAATACCGCTTTTGACCTACTGCTTTCCATAGCTGTATCTGTATCTTTCGAATTTGAGTCAAATATTTGATACAAGTCTTGTAAATCCGATGGATTGACAATATTTTTGTTATATTCCATAAGCCATGATAATAACGAATGCAAGGGATGAAGAAAACTAACCTTATCAGTCGAAATATCACATTTGACACTTTGATACACACCATCAATTAGCTCAACATCATGGAATGAAATCATATCCTCTTTATCAGAAACTAACATGAGATCGTTTGGTTCATTTTGGGAAACGTTTCTCTCTGTTGCTGAAAAATGGTATAAAGCAAACAAAACATTCTCAGTAAACGTGGTGATAAAGTGACATTGCTCAATAGGCACTTTGTTTGCCGCTTTACCAATTGTTTCTGCAAAATGGGATATCACAGACATTGCGTTGAAATAAAGACCGTAGTCCGTAGACTCATATTCGACATGAGCCATGGCTTCTCGTTTCATACATGGATTACTTTGAAATAAGATTAAAACATCTATAATCTTGTTGGTGAAAAATGGAGAAAATACAACCAGATTGTCCTTATTCCTATTGATAATATATGTCATATCTAAAAAGATATGACCCCATTTTCTATTCTTCAATGATTGATAAAGCATTTTCCTGTTGTACCTATATAAATCATTGTGATTTTCTAGCTTTCTTGAAGGAGACAGATAAATGTAAACAAGCAAAATCATTCTGTACAAATCCCCATGTCTTGCAATCATAGTACAGCTTGAAGGACTCGTAAAAATCTGAATAGAGAGAGCTGGTAGAATAGACATTTCTGGCTCTCTATCAAAGATCAAAAACAATTTGGCCAATTGTGGATAAATATCAATATATTGAATTGTTACCAACGGTTTGTATTTCAAATTTGTGACTAGGGCAAAAATATACAGATCATGAAGTCTAGAACGAGCAAGTTTGCAAAATCTGATATCAAAAAACAATAAGTATTGAAATCTTGATCCGGTGAAAGAGTTGCGATCTAAGGTCTCATGATAGGTGTAATTGCATTCTTCTATTAAATCACTTGATATGTCCCATGGTTCCCTTGTCTCAGAAAAAGTATGGTAGAAATAAGGTATCTCGTTATTGTTGATTAAACTTATATTTTTCAATTTATCCTTTGCTATCTGATCTAAACCATAGATTCCGGGTGGATTACCATATAAACCTTTTTCCCATTTTGATAGAAAAACTTTACAAAATTCATTTTGCACAAACTCAAAATTTAGGAATAAATCTGTACGAGTGAAATCTAGTAGCCAGCATATTAATTCGTCAGAAACTTCCTCTTTGAATACATCTCTACAATTTTTGATAGACGCTGTTAAGCCAGTTGAGGTCAACAACTTATGTTTCTTTATAAGGTAATTGATATCTACAGAAGTCATTACTGTCGCCTTTCCATAAGTATTGACTCTATCCACAATCATTCTGGCAAATTCAATCACTTTTCCTGTTGCTATATGTACTCTTTGAAGAGCGTCCCTATTTTGATGTATTTGATCATTATAAAGTACCAAACTATACTTAGATGAGGCTTTATCCTCCAGGGAATATACAGAGTATCTGAAGGATGCAGAAACTGTGCTATGTTGAATTTGTTCTGGTTGCGACAGAGGTACGGTGACTGAAGTCGATGTTGACATGACATCAAGGATATAATCAACAATGATTGCTAGAGTCGAAGAAATTATTTGTTCCTCTTCTTTGGTAAGCTTTTTGTGACTTCGTACCTCGGAGTATTTACAATATACGTCAGTACTCCAAGCTTCTGGATCTCCGCAATCACATACTCCACTGTTGTCTCTTTGGGAAAGGGTCTTATGAACTTCATGACCTCTATGGTCCTGACTACTGAAACAATCTGCACAAAGAGCACACGACTCATCAAAACTACATGTTAGACAACGATAGCAAGGATCCCCTTTCAAAAATTTCTTGGAACATGGTCTTCCGGGATGACTATGACCATTGGGATATTCTTCTAGCTTCCATTGAAAATCATCCCCGTCTCCATCTAAATTGGCAAAAGGAAATAAGTTTTGAAAGATATTTGGGTATCCCTTGGATATGTGCCTGCCCAATCCACGACGAATTTCATGTCGCACATCTCCAGTGAACTTGTAATCAAACTGTTGGGGTAAGGAGCCTAAATAGGCCTTCAGATCGTTGGTAAGATCGAGTTCCATGTAAATATATGTGGGGCGTGCTGAAAATTCGAAATAGAATTGATAAATTGAAGAGGAAGATTCTGGAGTTCAGACAAACTTCAATGACTTCTAAAATACAGTCCCTTTTTCGGATTTGGTTCAATGACAGGTCCGGAAACAATTGAAGCACAACTAGATAATCATACACGATAACAACTACTTTCTCTCCTGATAATACGTTCCAGTTCATATTCTGTAAACTTTGCCATCATCAAAGATTAAAATTGCAGTGGCAAAGATCTTTTAGGCTGTGCTGCTGATAACGACGCACCGCATCGCGACCCTAAAAAATAAATATTTATATCACGTGCAAAATCTCCACCGACTCCGAAAACCGGGGATCAGGCGCCGTTGCCGGCACAAAGATGGAATTTCGCCTTAGGACAACCCGGCAGGGCAGTGAATTCTGCTGCACTGTGGCGAGTTGCGCGGCGAAGTCTATTCTGTCGCTCGACAAGGGTTTCCAATTTTTCCAGATCCACCGTCTTGGCGGAGAAGAGTTTCGGGTGTGAGTCTCAAATGGAGATGTTTTTGTGCACAGGTGCACAGAATTGAGGGTCTTTGTTATTTGTAGTATCTGTGATGTGGTTGGTTTTTGACCCTGTTTGCCCCTATATATAGCACTGAAACATACACGGGGTATTACTATATATATTATCAGAAAGATCTCTGTTAGAAGATTTATTTCTTACGTCGATTACAGGTTGCATTCTAGGGTTTGCAAGACAGTCACTACATCAACAGACGCTTAAAACACCCTCTCTTTTGTGACTCCCCTTCTTCAAACGCAACTCCCCTCTATTCCAGATACTTTCACGGAAGAGGCTGTTTATTGAATTGGATCAACAAGAATAACCTATACCCCCATCTCCAAAAAGATATCATACAGATAAGAAGGCAAACACCACCAATAGATACCCACTTTCCCTTCCACTGGATATACACACTTTTGTCATGACTTCCATATTGACAGATGAAGAAAGAAAGGAATTTTTTTTCCATCTTAGATCTTTCTCTAGAGAAGGTTTGACATCCCTATCGATACTGAATTTCTACAAGCTTCTGTACTTTGTGATGACAAATAAGGGTGAGTACATCAAAGAAATGTTCCCTTTATATACCGGGGAGATCCCTAAAACGTTTGCAGACTGTTTGAAAGGATCATCGGATAAATCAGTCTTTTTCGATTATGAAAAGGATAAAGTCAACCACTCACATAAAGGCCGTTGTTGTTCGAAGAAAATTCCAGTTGGTCAACCAATTTATAACTGTTATGACTGTGCCGTTGATGGTACATGTTGTCTTTGTGACGATTGCTTTGATAAAGAGCAACATAGTGATCATAATGTTTCAACTCACTTTTCAAGCGGTAATGCTATATGTGATTGTGGTGACGCAATATCTTGGAAAGTTGAAATCCATTGCATTGCTGATACAGAGGCTAATAGATCCGAACTTGAAAAACCTTTACCAGAAGGGTTCCAACGTAGTATTCAGGAAGTTGTCGATCTTTGCCTTGATTTGATTATTGATTTTAATTACCTCAATTCATTTATAACAGATTCATTTTATGAACGTATAGGAAAATCAGGTTCCCCTGATAGATTTGAGGAGTATGAAGAGCGTTTTTCTACTTTCTTGTCATCACACTCCAAATTTGTAGATCGTTACAATTGTCCTCCAAGCAATAGATATTCTCTTTTGATATGGAATGATGAAATTCATGATATATTCGGTGCAAAACGTGCTATTGGCGATGCTCTTAATATTTTAGGCTCTGCATCTGGCACATTGAGTCCTGAGGATATTACAGAAATGGTTGATCATGATGGTTACGGTAAATTAGCCTTTTCAGGTAACTTGAAAATTCTTTGTAAAGCATATGATAGTATACAACAGGCAGGATTTTATGCTTCAATAATGGATAAACGTCTTTTTTCTTTCTTCTTCACTTCAGAGATAATCACTGGTTGGATCATATCCATATTAGAAAGAACTTCGGACGTGAGAGTATTGGAGCATTTCAGAACTTGTTTAGCTAATTCATTGTTTGCTCCAGCATCTCCTTTACCAGTTTCTGATCCAGATTCAAAATACCCAGATTTCGATTTCAGAAAATGTTCCGACTTAGGATTCTTCACAAAAGACGGTTTAATACCCCGTTTCGAAGGTGCTGTATTGAATTCACATGACTATAATGTAGAATTAGCCTTGAATCCAAATTTGAAGTATCATTTTGGAAGAAAAGTATGTGAACCAAATGTGGGAGTACAGAACTGTTCTCGTATACAACATATCTTTTATATGGGACCAAGATTCAAAAAGACGTTGAGAACCAGTCTCAAATCAATCTTAGTTCCAATATTATCAACAAGTTCGAAATCAAGAGAAATATTATCTGATCAAATACTTGAAATCTTACCTGCTTTAGAATACATATATTTACACTTTGATAAAGAATGGCAGCTTTCGTTTTTAGATGAGTTCAAACTTCAAATTTACTATGATCCTCACATTATGACACATTTACTAGATACTGGAAAAGTGCATAATGTGTTGGCAAGTTTGCTTGAAATGGTCTATTCATTTTCTCCGCAATCGGTATACAAGTACAAAATTATTCCTAGTGAGATGAATGAGATTCAGTCGAAGCGTAGAGTTGATTCTTTGAGTTCCATTATCAAGGGTTTTACAAGTTTGATGTGCCAGATTAAAAGAGGAGATACAAGAATCTTCAATTTGAACTATTTCATATATTTGTTAGCCATTTTCAACTACTTCCAAGAATCATTCATGGTGCAGAGAAAGAAAGGTGAACATGTTGAGCAATCAAGTATTACCTATACTTTACACTATACAAATGCTGTTCAACTAGAGAAGATAGCATCTGGATTAGGCGAAGCAGTTTCCACTTTAACTGAAAAGTCCGAATTATTGGATACAGCTATTATTGTTTTAAAGACCTTTATTGAGAGGTCACAAAAACAGCATTATTCAGCTTATGACTTGAATAAATGGAGCTTCTCAATTGCTGAAAACGAAGTCTCTTATTTACTACCTTTACACTCACTATTGGCACACTTGCTGAAGAATTACAAACATTTCAACTATGATTTGATCAACAAGGACGCTATATCAGCTAGAATATCTGAAAATGTAGTTCACTCCACTGATAGAGCTGATGGATCTAAAGATATTTTGTATCTTTCCTGTGCTCCTTTAAATACGTTCTCATTGTCTGCTCAAATTGATTCCGGTTTCTGGGTTAGAAATGGTGAAGAAATCTATCATCAATTCCAATACAACCTGGGCAATTTCAATACAATCGGTAATTTACTTTTATGTCAATTATCATTTTCATATATTGACCCTGATACTAGTTTGGACACTATTGTGGAAAGATTTGGTTTAGAAGATTTGCTGATTCAAAACAAACCTGTTTCGGAAAGTATATTCGAAGATCACGTTTATAATGTCATCGATCATTTAATTTTATTCTTCTATCATTTGTTGACATTCAGAGAACATTTTGACAGAAAGATTTCATTTGATGAATTCAAATGCCTGGAACTTAAACATGAATTGTGTTACAAATTGTCGAAAGAACCTAAAAAATATTCACAATTGGCTAAAATTAGACATTTATATGATCTTGACGATCAATTTGATGCTATACTGGAAGAAGTCGCTGATTATCTTCCTCCAGTTGGTGGTAATGATTTTGGTAAATATTCTTTGAAAAAATCCTGGAACTCCAAATTGGATTACTTAAGTTTCTTTGCTAGATTCGAACCATATGATGATCTAGAAAATTTCTTGTCCGAGAATCTAAAAAGCAAAAAATCAGATGAAGAAATCCCAGTTATATTGCCAATAATTCATGAGCTCTCGGGTGAAGAGGCTGTTATTTTTGAAAAGATTTTGGAAATTTACAAGCTCCCAAGTTTTGCTAAAATAATATACAGATTGCTTAACTACGTTAATGAAACAGAGAATGAAGACTATTTGGATCACTTGTTACATTTATTACATGCGATAATGCTTGAACCACATAGTACTGAAGAAGATGCATTGAAGGCTTATATCGATATCCCTGTTGGTAACCTGTTGTTTGGTATCATTGAAAAAGAAGACATGAATAAACGTTTGGTCAAAAAAGCTCAAGCTGTTCTAGATTTGTTGTTATTGAAGGATGACGCTGTTATGGAGTCGTTAATTGACTGCTTTGGTGAGAGTCATATTCAAGAATATAAGAAAACTATTAAGGGCTCCGGATTTGAAACCAAGAAAGAAAAAAGTAGAAGATTAGCTTTGAAAAGACAACAAAAGATTTTGAAAAAGATGAATAACCAACAAAAGCAATTCATGCAAAAGAACAAGTCTTTCTTCAGAGAAGAGATTGAAAAAGATGAATTGGGATTGAATGCTGATTTTAGTTCTGAATCTTCTCAAAGCGATAAACGAGAGGAAGCAAGAACATGTATCATCTGTAAGAACCCAGAAAATTCCGAAGAATTATTTGGAGTCCCAGGTTATGTTAGTGGCTGTTCGAAGTTTTGGGAAATTCATAAAGATCCGGTTCCTATAGTTATGCATAATGACAGTCTTGATTCAGAATTGATCATTGAAACTTACAAACCAAAATCAAATAAGAGGAAATTGAGTGAAAATGAATCTTTCAATCATAATTCTCACACTGCCTTTTCGTCTTCTATTTCACCTTCAAATTCTTCTGAGCTCTCAGTTTCTTTTGGGGGTAATGGAGTTGGCAGCAATGTTGGCGGTTCATCATCATCTTCTTCTGCAGTTAATCAATTCAAGAGACGTGTTATCACAGGTTGTTCTCATGGTATGCATTTGAGTTGTTTACAAAAAAGAGTTGGTGAAAATAGTTTGCATACATTTGAATGTCCATTATGTAAGAACTACTGCAATTTCTTCGTTCCATCCTTTAGATTCCCTGCAAAGAGTACATCATTCTTGATGGAAGGCGATACTGATTCAAGATTGAAAGATATTCTACGCAATACTTTCGGTGATAACTCTTCTGCTTTGCTTGCCACTGTATTCGATAGGGATATTTTCCATGGTTTAGCAGATCCACATTCTGAGTTCTATAAGACTGTTAGTGCCCAAATTATTCCTGTTCTAGAGGGATTCCAATATGCATTGAATGGATACTCTACTGGTTATTATCCAAATATCGTTTCGGCCAGTAAAGTTCCAGTTGCACGTTTATTGGGTGATACAATTGAATTATTCGAGATTGCTTCTAGATATGACGAGAAAGATAAAAGGGAGTTTAGCGATGTTATTGGTCCAATATCATTAGAATTATTGAGATCATTGATTCAATTAGCAGTTATGCTGGACTTTTTAGAGTCAAAAGACAACGTGGAATTTGAATATGCAATTGGAAAGATATTCCGTAATAATTTGGGATTTTTAGCTGATATTCTACCATTATTATTCTCTGGTGGTGAGTCATTACAAACACTTAGTAGAATTATGTTAGCGAAATATACTGCTAAGGGTGTGATATCATTAGTTGAAAAAGATTTGAGGAATTCTAGTAATGAGTCTATGAAATTTATTTGTGATGATCCAATAGTGAGAGATGAAAAAATACCAAGAGAATTGGTTGATAAGATGAAGATATATGTCAGAAACATCCATGGTGCTTTGACCAATAAATTTGTTGATGAACTAGATAAGCAATGGTATACGGAAGAAAAAGTTGAAAAATATTATAAGATTGTTAAATTCTTGTACTATAGATTTGTAAGTCAAATTGAATTACTTCAATATGTCTTCAATGGGTTAAGCAATGAATTTTTGGTTTTCAATGATAACCAATTTAGACCGGGTTATACTTTTAACTCATATTTGTTATATTTACCAACTTTTGATGAATTATTAACCAACATGAGATTTTCAACTCACAGTTTAGAGTACGAAGTTGCAAATTCTTATAGTTTAGGTACTTCATCAACAATTGTAGATGCCAAAGAAGGTAATCTACCAATTGAATATCCTAGAAAAGTTTCGTTGTTACATTTACCTGAAAAGATTTCATCATTCTTATCAATTTTCCAATTAACGAAAGCCAGTGAAAAGAAGATATTATGTTTACAATGTGGTCAATTACTTGAAAGAGATAGAAGTCATCGTATCCCATGTATTGGTGAAAGTGATGGATTTCATCTTTTGTTTTCTCCATATCACAATCTTCTTGAGATAAGTGGTGAATCTGAATATTTCGGTGGATTAAGTGGACATGTTTCATCAAGAAGAATCACTACTACACTTGATTCGCCGTATCTTAATAAACATGGTGAATTAGCCGGTGGTTACTTAGGTATGGGTGGTTCAGGTATATTGAACAAAGTCAGAATTGATTATATCAATAAAAGATGGTTGAATCAAACTCTTGCTACTAACTATTTCACAGTTTTCTGTAAATCAAGGTTGAATGCTACAAGAGTTGGAGGAAGGCAATTTCCTTTTACTCCAGGAACTACACGTGAAGAGTTTAGACTTTTTCAGGATATACTAGGTGAAATGAATCGAGCAGGTGTAAATTTTGATATTGGGATGACAAGAAATGATGCAGAAGAAGAGGAAGATGATGGTGATTTTGATGATGACGATGATGATGAAATCAATGAGGTTGGAGGTATTCCATTTGCTTTTGATTATGAAGAGATGTATGATTCTGAGCCAGATGAATCTGATGTTGCATAGAAGAGTTAGTATATAGATTCTATCTTTTTTTTTATTCAATATTAATGTTAATTTTACAATATTTAGTGCAAAGTGTAATTCATGGGAAAATTCAAGTGTCTGGAACCAAGTTATCAACAGTGATTGATAGATTGATTGATATTCGTTGTAAATATTGACTTTATTTTTTTTGTATATATAAATATATATTGTTTATGTATTTTGACATTTCATAACCTTTTCACTCAAAGGAATTATTGATTGTCTATGAAACAGGAATATGAGTAAGTAATATCTTAATCTGTTGATAATATTGCCAACTGGTTATATTAGTTGACAATGCCTTTTAGTGAAAGTTAGAGTTACAGTAAGGATATGTTGATGTAAATTGTGTACTTGGTATGTGTGTATGATGTTTATTATATTGATGGATTTTGATTTTGATCGGAGGATTGATTGATGATTGATTTATTGAATATATGAAATAATGAAATTTATGATATGGGATTCAGAGAATCTATTCATCATCGTCATCGTCTTCATCAGCGTCATCACTGGCACCTAAGGTCAATTTGACATCTTTCCATAATTTACCCTTGTTTCTATTTTCATACCATTGGGTGACAATGGTGTCAAAAGAGGCTTGGAAAGCGAATGCACCGGCAAAGATGGTAGTAACGTAAACGGCGTTTCTCTTGAAGAATGTGTTGAAGATGGTGGTGTACATTTTCTATATCAATGAATTTTAGTTAGTCTTTTGTTGTTTCTAAGAATTACCAGTACTATGTAACCTTTGCAGTATTATCAAATGAGAGTGAATAATGGGATAGCAACAGAGTAGACAAAAGTAACAATATGGTAGATGTACTTACTTGAACTAAGTGGATTAAACTACGTACTGATTAATTGAATCTTGAACTAAGAAAGGGGTACTCTGCTTAATTTGATGTAAATTATACATATTGAACCACCTTGTTAGCTTTTGCTTTTTCAAATTTCTCTCAGTCGCTTCTTCCAGGCAGCGAGAAAATTGTGTTTGGATTCGCGCGGCCTCTGATTGGCTGGTTGGGCTTGTTATGTTTATGGAGGGTTTTGTCAGTATCGTGCTTGGTTAAGTGGGTTAGGTGGGATGAAAATGATACTGAGATACGTAGGAAACCATGACATACCGTTAGAGATCGTACGTGGAATATTATAGCTGGATTATTTGTGTTCAACAGTTGTAATAACAGTAAATATTGCACCCATTCAATCGACGTGTGGCGCGTGATCTATTGACGTCTATCGACTTTTTTAAAGAATCCATTTGGTCGATCGGCGCCATTATTTTTCAGAGGACGCCGATAGACGCACAAATTTTTTTTTTTTTTTGGCTCAAAAATATTTCAATTATTTGCAATTTTCAGACGTTTTAGGAAGGAAATGGATAGTTTTGTGGTCTAGAGACATATATAGTGCAAGTTTGGAGTATACAAATAATACAAAATCATGTCAAAGGATCTTGAAGACGTATGTTCTGCCGTTTATTTTTGCCGTTCAGCCTGGTTTCCCTTTGTTAATAATACTAACACAGTTTCTATAATCAGTTGGTTGGGTTTCTACATTCCCCACAAGGAGCTATTAGAGAGATCGCTATTGAAAATTTGGTCGGTTATTCAGCAGCAGGACAAAACCAAAAGATTTTTCACCATGACCACTTTAGATCCATTAAGGATTTGAAGATTTTAGCAAGAGATACAAAAGTTGAGATTGTTAGACATGCACTCACCATCTTGAGTAATTTGTGTGATAATCCACAAGTTAGAACTTTGATCGTAGAAGATGATTCATTCGTTAGATATATAATATCTCAACTTGTTGATTTACAAAACTATAACGCAGATCTAATGTGTATTCTTTTGACAAATATTGCCAAGGATGATAAAATCACTAAAATATTTGATATTATAATAGATGAAAAGGATATAAATAAGCCAGGATCAAAAGAGACTTTTGTCTTCAAGAGTAGCAAAGCCATGGATTGTATAATGGATCTTTTCGTTAATGGTTCCGAAAGAACACTGAATACAAAGGCAGATTTTGATTATCTTGCTTATTTCTTTGCCGATATTTCAAGATTCCCAAAAGGTAGACATTATTTTGTAACTTTACAAGAGTATGATGGTGTTGTCCCACTCTCCAAGATTTTAGTTTTTACTGAAAAATACGATGCAAAGACAAGAAGAGAAGGTGTTTCATCTACTATTAAAAATTCTCTTTTTGATACTGAAAGACATATGACATTATTAACAGATGAAAAGATTAACCTTCTACCATATATCTTATTACCAATTGCCAGTCCTGGTAACAAAGGATTAAGTGACGACGAAATGTTCGAATTACCGGATGAGTTACAATTGTTACCAGAAGATAAGAAAAGGGAACCATTGAAAGAGATAATGGCAGTTCATCTAGAAAGTATATTATTATTATGTGTTTCTAGAGAAGTTCGTGAATATTTAAGAACAAAATCAGTTTATCCTATTATTAGAGAATTACATAAAGATTGTGATAACGACGAATTCATAATGGAATTGTGTGATAGAATCGTTCAACTGTTAATGAGAGATGAAGCACCTTCAAATGCTGAAATTGATGCTATGCACAGTGATAATGAATCAGATGAAGATGATGATAGAATTACTGAGGTTGCATAGAATTTTAGTCAGGCTCATTTTCAAATTGCTATGAATAAATTAATAGAACTAACTAAGTAATTAAATAAATAAATGGATTAAAGAAAAAGAAAAAAGAAAGGTAAAAGGAAATATAAAGGAATAGAAAGACTCGATGTTAGCGGTAAGAATGTGTATTATCAACTACTTTTTCTAGAAACTGTTTTATCCTTAACTCTATAAACAAAATGATCAGTTAATAGCTTCTTCAAAGTGACTTTATTTTCTGCATTTCTTTCCATCTTCGATTTCAATGACTTTAATAGAACTTTAAGAGTTATTGGTCCATTATCCAAAAGTCTATCAATATCCTCTTTAGCGATAATCTCATTCTCATCTGATGGAAATGTACCATCTTTACTCTCTTGTTTGAGAATGATCTTGATCTTCTTGCTGCTAGGTTGTTCAAAATCGGGTTCGGGACTTCTCTTGCGTAAATGGGGATTCCATTGACCTTTCGGAAATTCAGATAATATCTCTTTAGTAGCTTTGATTGTAACAAATCCATCTCTATAAGACTTGACAGAAATTCTTCTTTCTCTTTGTGGTACAAGTTCCTCATTATTAACTTCTTGTTTAACTTTAATCTCTTCAGATGGTGAACTTTCTCTAGAGTTTTCCTCTTTAACCTTGATTTCCTCTTCCTCTTTTTCAGCATCACTTGTCATCAAATCATTGTCGGAAATATATGGATTTTCTTCATCTTCATCTGATGTATCGTAGACTTCATTCATAGCATTCTTTACTAATGCATTTCTCAATTTCTTACCTTCTTTATCGATTTTTTTGGTTTCAAATAAATCGTCAAATTCATCATCATTATCATCAGCTGGTAATAGATTACTCGATCTTAACATTTCACGTTTCATCTTCTTTTCACTCTGTCTGTTTTCTTCTTCATTTCCGTCAACAATAGGTGCTTCTTCGTCATCTTGAAATTCTTCATCAAAATCGATTTCATCGTCATCTGAATGATGGTCGTTTTCACCGGTATTCAAAGATGACGATCCAACTTTAAGTCTGCTTCTATACCTGGCATCAACTCTTTCACCTCTAGTGGCTTCATCTTCCATCTTTCTCATTAACCATCTTTGAGATGGTGCATTTCTATCATTCATCTTGGCTTCTGCTTCTTCCAATGTTAATGTTGCATATTTATTTCTTGGTGTAAATCTATAACTCTTCTCGGCTGGTATCATTTTAAAACATTTATTTTCATTATCCAATACCAACAAAACATAGTTATCGTTATTACTTGCCTCATAGTTACCTACCCATGCATTCTTGGCGTCATAATCCTCCAAGACCCAAGGGTAAAATTCTTCATATCTTAATCTACGTTTTGTCTCATCAAGAGCTTTCACTTCTTTTGTCTTTCTCTTGAGTAAAGTCTTCTTCTGCTTTCTAGCACCACCATCTGGTGCCACAATAGCCATCTCTGCTGCCCTTTTATCTGCTGCCTCTTGGATTTCACGTTTCTTCTTCTCCACTGCTTCTTTATGTCTTATCTCATCCTCTGTTAATCCTTCATTTTCCAATTGTTTTTCAAATTCTTCATCAACTTCCATTGACTCTTCAACTTCAGGATCATTGAATTGAACACTCAACTCTGCGTCCACAACGAGAGGATCATCACCCCTTGCAATTCTTCTCTTCCTTATGTATTCTCTTCTCTTTTCCTTCTTCTGTATCTCAAGTTGCTGTTTCTTGATTTTTTGTTCTTCTAATTCTTTTATAGAAAGCTGAAATTGCAAATTCTTGGGATCCTTTCTATGCAGTTTTGCAGGAGGCTCAAAGTCCTTCAATGGATTCACAGGCTTCACCGAATGAAACTTTAAGATATGGTATCTTGTATCTTCAATATCCTCTGGAGTACATGCTTTCAAAGGGAAAGATGTAAAGCTTGGGGGACTCTGAGAACCGGAATTTTCCTGTTTCACCTGTACTAGTGGCTGTGACTGAGTCTGATCTGAAGACATGCCCTACTGATGTGCCTAGTGAACTATAATTTCACGTATATATGATATATGGCAATGGAGGGCAAAAGGAAAGAAGTTCTTAGTGACATTTATCTCTCGTTTCCCTTGTGTCTTTGTTTTTTAAGTTTCTCTTAGCTCTTCAAAAATTCTCGACCTCGTCGATCCAGAAGGGTGAGACTTCTACAACATAGATTTTCACCTAATAAGAGAGAAAGAAGACAGGCCAGGATGGAATAGGATTGGATGCTGGATGGATAGAACTACTCAGGAACATTTACACACACACTATGGAAGCAGAGAAGGTAACTGGTACCACTAAGCGCAAGTTTAACCCATTCGAACAGCCCGTGAGGTATCCGAAGAGCATACAGCACAATAAACGTGTAAGTATAATAATTCATGAAGTAGGTTTTTTATAGTCAAAACGCTCTTACTAACTATCTGTTGTTACTCAGGCAATTACATATATCCGAGATGTTACATCATTAGCATATGGAACTGCAAGTGGGATATTGATGCTGGAGTCGTTGCAAGGGTTCTTTTTTTTCTTAGTGGCTCATATTTTAACTGGTTTCATCATATATTTTTTCATTGCCAAAGGTTTTGAATCTAGAAAGTACTTTGTGAATCCAGTAAGTAGTATATTCGTTGAGGATTTAGGAAGATGCTTAGCCAGTTTTACGATGATGTGGTGTTTGGCTTTTGCTTTAGTTGCTTGATGCAACGAAGTTCCTTTTATGATTTACTTATTTGGCTTTCTTTCTCATTCAATGAATGTGCTATTTATATCAAAAAAGAGTTTTTGTTTATACATATATGTATATTTTATATTTACATTCAAGATCCGCTTACCAACTGGTCAATTTCTTCTTCTGACATGTAATTCAGTTTCTTCAAAGTTGGGTTTCTTTTATCATCCACTTTCTTACTATACAATTTCTTATATCTAGGTTTAAATGGTTTGATATCAGGAACACCAGCAGGTAAAACCAAATCGTTGATCTGGAAAAAGTTTCGAAGACAACTATTTCTCCCCCATGCATAATCCTTTGATGGATCGCAACTACATTTATTGTTTATTCTCTTCTCCCTATCCAAGGGACACACAGACCTAGAATCGCCGTCTAAGAAACCGGTGTTCTCCATCCAGAATATTTTATTCTGTGGTAATAGAACAGTTACTGCTAAAGTATGAATATTGGAATCCAACCATCTGTCAATGAAAAATCCATCTGCCTTATCCATATGTTCAAAAATGTCATAATACTCCTTCGATCTGAAAAATCCAAGACTGCCCACTTCAAGATTAGAACCAAATGTACATTTACTATAACCACCTTTATCATCGACTAGAAACTGGAGTAGACCAGAAGGGTTCACTGTGATTTTTGGGCCGTCCAACAAATCCACAACTGTCTTCCAGAACATCCTTGTTGTGCCAACAGGTTCGGGTGGAGCATGAACAAATCCATATAACATGTCATTATCAAACATAAATTGAAAGAAATCGTGATCCATATCACATTCTAATTCTGTATCCACCTCAACGTTACAATAATAATCAAATGGTTGCATTTCCTTCAAATTTTGGAATCCCCATGATTGGAATCTATTTCTCATTCTGAAAGTAACGGACTCACCATACGGTATCAATCTTAACTTACTCTTTGTCAAATTTGTGGTATCTAGATGTGTAACATTGGTAACAGCATAATATGGATCGTTCTCGGGTATAACTGCAAAATGTACAGGGCCTGAACAAAGTCTTTCCAGGGAAGCAGAAATTTCTGGTGGAATTGTACCCTGATATGCGAACACCCAGTCATAGTGATGATTTTTGTTAAACCTGTTCTCAACTGACCTAATGGATTTGAAAGCTCCTGCCATATCACGTACTTGAGTCAACATCATATAAAATGTCGCTCTAGGTTTTCCCTCTGGCGAAAGCTTTATTGGATATTTGAACTCTTCGTGAACACTTGTTGGAGTCCTGCTATTCTGTGCTTGAAACTCTTGCAGCAAATCACTGAGCTTCGAAGGAAAATAGCTCTTTTTCTTCAATATGTCGGAGGCCAGATCAATATTAGTTCCGTGCGAACGTGAGGAGATAATGGTTATCACAGAAATCAGCGTTAGTAAGGCCGCCAGCAGCAGCAGTCGACCCGTTCTATGTCGATCTGTACCCCTCATTGTAATCTGACGCACACCCAACGATCCTGCTAATGGAACAGACTGAATAAACAGGTGAAAACCAATGAAATCAAGAGAATAATAAAAATTGAGATACGGCTAAGCTCAGCTTAGCAGCTGTGCCCTGCTCTAGCTCGCTACACCTCGATCTGCTTTAGGGATCCATCCGATCTGCAAGGCAGGGAAAAAGCGACTTTCTTCCTTTGTATATTTTTCTAGAAGCATCACAGGAATCACTGGACTACATTGCAAATCAGCTGGAGACGGATGGAAGCTAAAGGGCCCGATAGATTTGATTACTGCTGGTGGGTTGTTTTTAACTATGGCAGAGACAGTGCCCGAGGTTACTAGCACACAGCGGCAGGAGCTGGGAGCGCAAAAGAAGGATACGCATACGCATCAAACAAATGGGGGTATCACTAAGAAACCGAAGAAGACCACTGCCAATGACAACAAGCAAAACAATAAGAAGCAATTCCAGTTTGTTGGTATACGTGCTAGAAGTCGGTTTGGATGTTTGCAGTGTCGTAGAAAGTCTGTGAAATGCGGCGAAGAGAGACCAAGCTGTCGTAACTGTTTGAAAACAAATAGAGTCTGCGAATACAAGAAACCTCAAAAGGAATCAACCTTTGACTTTCTTCATTTTCAAACTTTTCTGCCTGTTAAAGATGGGGATACGACGAATTCAGAATCCTCCCCCGTTGTGTCGGTTAATTCCGATGCAGCTACTCCATCTGCAAAGGTTAAAATGGAAAATGGGGAAAAAGCCCAATTGGAAGAAGAAGTGGAAGAAGAAGTGGGAGGAGGAGGAGGAGGAGGAGGAGAGGAACCGATGAAGGAGAAACACGATGATCCTTCAAGTTATCAAGAAGTAGTTATAACATCTGTTGCAGCAGCAGGGACTAGATCGGCTTTCAGAAGACTGGTGAAAGTGCCAGTATCTAATGGTGCTTTGGATACTCGTGAATTAGTTAATGATAACCAAAACGGGTTGGACAAACTTGATTTAGGTCTCGATGATAATACACCTGCAAGTCTATTTATTGAAAACATGCGTAAGTTTCTGAACAATTCAGATATTGTGAAGCAAGGTACCAATAAACTATTAGTTGGTGATGCAACTGTCAAAACCGAAGATAGTAAATCTTTAGATGCCTTTTTGATGTCTATTTTCACAAGTCTTGATTTCAATGATATCCAATTACTTGAAGTCAGCTGTATTGAAGCTAGAAAGCTATTTATATCACACGAAAGCTGGGATTATTTCATTAAAACTGTCTTACAATTAGCGTCACAAAGTGATTTGCTTTTGGAATCAATGCTGTTTTGGGGGAAAAGACTAAAAGACATACGAGATTTTGACGATGAAACAGATTCTTACAACCGTCTGATGGATAGTATAACTAGTCGGAGTGCGGAAAGGAAGTTCTTATTGGCTTCTTGTTTTGTATTGAATGGAGCATTTATCGCATCGGGAGATATAACTGAGAAGTCATACAATATATTCAATTTATGTAAGGAGATTATTATAGAGACAAATATGATTGCAGAATTAGAAGAGACAAGTCCTAGTGAAGTATGGATTTTGGCTAATATAGTTTATCAAAGCTTGTTCTCATCAAGGGTTCACATCGAAGGAAGTTGTTTCGACCATGAAATTTCTGATAAACTTTTTCGACACAGGGCGTTGGACGATATACCATTTCAAGGATGTCTTCGTTCTTTGTTCCCTTTGATGTCTGAGATAATATTGGATGGATTCAGAGCTACTGATGTATTTCAGTTATTGTTACACAGAGAAAAAATCAATAATTACAAATACACAGAGCAATTTAATGGAATGGTAGCTGAAAGTATGGAGATTGATTACAGAACGTATCATGTTCATCCAATAAAAAGAGATTTTGCACATATTAATGTTGAAGATATAGAACTGCATTTATCGATCTACGAGATGTATCAATTTGCTTCCATTCTTTACACAAAGTCAAACGTCAGAAGACTTTCATCAATTGTTCCTGAAGTACAAGTATTGGTCGTTAAACTGATAAATTTGGTGCAATTTCTGGTAAATTGCCCTCTAAGTAATACTTTCAGCTTCCCCATTCTGATTGCTGGAATGAATTGTGTTTTCAAAGAAGATAGAGAGTTGTTTTTCACATTGTTGCAACAGCATAAGAAACCATATAGATCATTGAGTATAATCAACAGCCTTGAGAAAGTGATTTTGAAAAGCTGGGAGATAAACCCTCATGGTTGGTTCACACCGGACTGGTACCGGATTGCCCATGATATGGGCCTGGAACTCAACCTTGCTTAGACTACTTATTTTTATTCTTATTCCTATTTATATTCATATATATATATATATATATATCTTACCCCATCCATAATACAATAAAACTTGATAAGATAAGATAAGAAGATAAACGATTGTGGCGCGTGCGCGCAGCGCGGTCTTTCATTATTTTCCTTTTGTTTTCATATGTTCACCAGCGACCGCAATCCTCTTAATCCGTCCCTCATAAACATGGGGCATATTAGTCACTTCGGCAACCTAGGCTGTTAAGCTCAAAGCAGCGTATTAAAATCTTGTTGTTTGTTCAATTTGTTGCAAAATGGGACCCATCTCGAAAGAATCAAAGTTAAGGCGATCTAAAAATGGATGTGTTCATTGTAGGAAGTTACGTAAGAAATGTGATGAGATCAAACCAATATGCACATCGTGTATAAAGACTAATAGAGTCTGCAAGTATCGCATTCCACCTGTTAAATATGAGACAGAAAAGAAAAGTGATTCTTTGGTTTTGCCACAGGATGAAATCATATCAATAGATTTCTTTATAGAGTCGTTTTTGAAGAAATTGGTGAATAATGGTGATCATCATTGTTATAAGTTATATTTAAAACAAAGGGAAAAAATTGCACAAAGTAGCATAAGAGGTGAATACAGCGACTATGACGAGTACCTTACTTTCATTGATGAGAGTGTGTTTGAAAGCAAGATTCCAATGTCCTTGAGTACGAAGCTTCCTATGGAATTGACAGGAAAGGAACTCCTATACTTTGAGTTTTGCTACTTGAATGTTCTCCCCAAGCTTTGTATATTACCTCAAGAGCAAAACTTCTATACAAGGGCCTTTATACCATTGGCTCTACAAGATGAAACTATACTTTACAGTCTGATAGCTTGGGGATGTAGAAAGTATAAGATGGGTGAATTGAATTTTTTGATTGAAGATCAGGAGTGTGAGAATTATATCAAGAAATGTAATGGACTGATTGAATTCAATATAAATCAGCTATCCAACGACAGAAATGATTTTATTGTGAACCTTTCTAGTCTGATGATTTTTGTGTTAATGGAGATATCCTTTGGGGATATTGAAAAGTGGGCTAGATATTTTACAAAGTGTTTCAATTTGATCAATAAAATGCCCAATAGATTCAGATACTTGATCAATGAATGTTCATCTGTTGGTCAGTTACTTGCGGATAATTTTGCTTACATTGATATTATGGCTTCGCAGTCTGCTGAAAATGGAACATTCTATCCCATATCTGATTACAAAGAGATTACTACTCTGAAGCATGAGTCCAATCCTTCATTTGATCCTTTACAAGGTTGTCTTCGACCTATCAATTTGTTGATCGGTGAAGTGGTGAACTTGGTAGTTGAAGACCGGTTGAGTTCTTCCAGTTATAATGAAATGGATTGTGATAAACATGAGCTTATGTCTAGAACTTTAAAGAGTGCAGATGAGTTATGTAAAAGAATAGAGTTTGCAAAACCTGATTTCAGTTGTTTAATGTATTTAAGTGACAATAATCAGTTTGAACAGCATCTCACACTTTTTGAAGTATATCAACTTGCTGCTCAAATTTATGTAAGGGAAGTTATCAAAAAGCTGCCTCCTGTTGTACCTGAGATTGAAATTTTGTACTCTGAGTTAAGATCCAGTATTAACATATTGATGGGTTCAACAGTCGATCATATTTTGGGTTTTCCAATGTTGATCTTAGGTGTTAGTTCTATTAGTAAAGAAGACAGAAAAGAGGTTAAAGATTGGTTTTTGAAATTAATACAGACGAAAGGTTATGTTAGTGGTTATCATAAATTATGGACAGTTGTTCAGGGAGTTTGGGAACTCAATAGAGAAGGCACATTACATGTGGATTGGTTCAAGATAACTAAGAATTTGGGTTGGAGATTGAATTTGAGTATATAGGCATTAGCTCGTTGTATTCTGTTTTTCTTTTTAATTGATACCACTCTAGTATGAGCGAGTGCTATAATATGATATGATATGATACGATATACGATATACGATATACGATATAATATGATTAAACACGAGTATATTTCAGTAAACAGCTAAATAAAAAAATAAAATAAAATATCCAATGGAAAAATTAAGCTCTGTTAACGAGTTCTAATTCATCCAATTCTGCACCGGTATCATCATCTAAATCTGGTCTTCTACCAGTCAAAAAGTCCATATCGTCATACTTCACTAATCCTTCTCTGAAATAAAGATCATATGCAGCCCAAATAATGAAAAACAAAGGTAGTAGGATATATGCATCTACAAACAACCCAGCTGTGAAAGGGGCAAATGTTGTCCAGCCTTGAACCAAGGTCAGAACAATACCCAAGGCAATTGCAATATAGTTGCCCCAAGGGAAAAATGGGGCTTTAAATGGCAACTTATCTAAAGAATATCCTTGGTGAACCCAACCCCATCTGAATCTTAGATGTGTAATACAAATTGACGTCCAAACAATAAATGCAGCAACACCTGCAAGACCAATAATATAGGAGTAAGCAACAGATGAACCGGATTTATAACTTAGAATAGATAAAAATCCGAACAAATGACAAACATGAACTGAGACCCAGGGAATACCCTTTTTATCAACAATGGTAAAAAACTTTGGGGCATAACCTTCTTTGGCCAAAGTGAATAATGTTCTACTAGAAATATAAATAGCTGAGTTGATCGAAGAAAGACAGGTGACCATAATCATAGTTGTAACCAAATACTTTGCGTTTGACCAACCAGCGTGTGTCATGGCAATTGTCATTGGTGATCTCATAACTTTGGATTGACCTGCTAAACTTGGATCATTATATGGAACTGTGATACCATAGAAGATACTCAATCCGAAATAAACGTAAAAAATACGAATAATAGTTGTCTTTACAGCAGTTGGAATGGCCTTCCTTGGATTTCTCGCCTCTGCTGCAATGACTGAAATTGCTTCTACACCTGAGTAAAAGACACCAGCATATACAAATGAATTAGCTATACCTTTAAATCCACTGTTTAATGGGTAATTCTTGAAAGGATTATCCGGTGAATGATCTTTAATACCACCAGCAGCGAAAACTATGGCAAAGATATAGAACCCAGTTAAAAAGAATAATTTAACGAACCCTAAAATGTATTCTAATTCACCGTAAGCGGTAACACCCAAAGTTTGGAAAGTTGAAAAAAGAGCCCAAAAGAGTAAATACCATCCATAAGTTGGAATTTTGTCTGTATATGCTTGTAAAGTTGCTGTCAAAGAAGTATATTCTGAAATAACATTTGAAAGCCATAAAATTATATAATAAATAGACAAAGTAGCACCAAACCCTCTAGAGATAAATTTTGAACCCAAAACACAGAAATTAGCATCTAGTACAGCATTCATTTCACCAACACTTGCCATCATGGAAAGGACTAAAATACCAACAATTGCAAAACCTACAATCAAACCAACAGGGCCACCACTAGCCAGAGCAGAACCCATACCAATAAAAGCTCCAGGTCCAATAATACCACAAAGAGCAATCAAGTTAATCATTCTGTTTTTAAGACCAGCTTTTAACCCACTCTTCAGGATAACATCACCTTTATTATTGAGATGGTAGGCCTCAGAGTCGGTCCTAGAGACTTCTACTCCCACCTCTGATTCTTGTTTGAAACTTGCAGCCATTTGAAAATTCTGATATCGATGAACTAAAGCAAGAAAATTGATTCAATGATGAACTTAAGCGCAAAATAAACCGGGGAACAGAATAAGGTGGAAAAAAAAGAGAGAAGAAAAAAGAAACTAATTCAGCGTAAAAATACTGGTGCTTGTAAATGAACAGTTTCGATTGAGTACAAAGATATATCAAAGATTTCAGCTCGTATAATTTTATATATATACATATAGAAACAAAGGGAACTAACCATATATATTTACAATTGTGCCTGGAAACGTTATGCAGACGTACGGAAATATTGCGAGGTTGACACAAATTTTGTGTGGATCCATTGGGCGACTTGCATCTTAGAGATAAGACTTACGCGATGTGTGTCACGGACCTTGGCGCTAAAAACGGGTTCAATGTGTCAGAATGGAGAAGGGTGTGGCTTCTGCCTCGAGATAGCCGCTCACTGGGCAGGAAGAAACAGAAAAACTTGCGCAGGATTGATGCAAAACGGGCGACTGAGCAACTGGAAGTCGCGTCGTGGGGGAAATGTGTCTGTTGGCGCCCTAAGCTTATCTCGGCAGCGGCTGAGGTAGCATCTGAATCTGAGTCTCGGTCACTTGAGGTAGATAATGAATAATTCATCCAGATTCCTTCAAAAGACCTTTGTTGGGACCTTTGTTGGGACCTTGACAGAAAATTTGCTTGGTTTTGCAACTCATGATTTGATAGTCAAGGGATACAGTGTAATAGGTTTACCTCTGAACGCACTAATAAATATGACTGTATCAGAGAACATCGAAAAGCAGTATCAGGAACTTCGCAAGACATGTCCTTTGGTTGATACCCACAATGATTTTCCTTACTTGTTAAGATTTCAACTACATAATGAGCTTCATGCTGATGGTGGTAAATTCAAATTTGATGAATATCTCACTTCGCACACTGATTTAAAGAGAATGAAGGAAGCAGGAATGGGTATCCAATTTTTCAGCTGCTTTATCGAATGTAAAGACGAAGATGAACTATACGATGATTTCAACAAGCCGAACAGCGCTGTTAGGGATACACTAGAACAAATCGACGTTACCAAAAGACTTGTCAACGAATACTCCGATCAGTTGAGATTTGTTACCAACGCAAGTGATGCTATGAAAAGTTTTTTGGAAACCAAAGGTGAAAAGATTTCTATTACACTAGGTATCGAAGGTTTACATCAATGTGATCTATCTCTTGCCGTTTTGAGATTATACTTTGAACTCGGTGTTAGGTATATCACTTTGACCCACAATTGTGATAATCCATTTGCTACTGCCGCATCATCTGTAAGAGCTGGGAAACCAGACTTGGGTTTGAGTGAATACGGAGTTGATTGTGTCAAGGAAATGAATAGACTCGGTATGATTGTTGACTTGAGTCATGTTTCACATAAGACAATGGTAGACGCTTTGAATGTGTCACAGTCTCCTGTTATTTTCTCTCATAGTTCAGTTTACAATATCACCAACCATCTAAGAAATGTTCAGGATGATGTCTTATTAATGGTTAAAGAAAATGGGGGAGTTGTTTGCGTCAACTTTTTACCTGATTTCATTCAAAGAAAAGGTCAGAATTACGATGATATTTCTATTGATAATGCTGTTGAACATATTGAATACATCATTAACTTAATTGGCTGGGACCATGTTGGATTTGGCTCGGATTTCGATGGTATTCCAAAAGGCCCCAAAGGTTTAGAAGATGTTTCTAAATATCCAGACTTGATAAAACGGTTATGGGAAAAGACTCAAGCAACCCCAGAACAAATATCTAAAGTCATGGGATTGAACGTTGTTAGAGTATGGAAGGAATGTGAACTGGTTGCCTCCAAATTAGCAAACAAATTACCAGTTGAAAGTAACTGGAGTAAGAGAAAATGGGAATTTCAAAGATACTGCTTAGATTTCCCTGAGATATACGCAGGTGCATTCAAGGTCAAAGAAAAAGAGAACACTTACTTGGATTCTCAAATATTAATAAAGAAAGAGGACGAATAGAAACAAAAATGTCAATTTATTATAGTGGTTTGTTTTTTATATATATGTGTAAAACATTTGACTATAGATGCGGCTTCAAACTTTTATCTTCCTTTCTTTTTCGTTACATATTCACTGTTGATCATTGCTATGAAATGATATATTATATACACATTGTTTTAGTTTATCTATATAGGCATTAAATCAATGCCGGCTTTTAGCCATTCTTTTCCCATAAGAATATCCTCGATTACAACGTCATTTTCCCAAGAGCGTTGTATCAAATCCATGATTGTAGGTAAATTCAGAGACTTTGTCTTCTGAAACAAGTTTTCCAAAAGTTCCATCATTCTTGCTTTCTCTGCCACAGTTTCACATCCCACTGAAATCTCCATCAAAGGCCAGACAATAGATCTAACAGATGATATCTCAAGGGCCAATCCACTATATACATCCAAAAACTCGATAGCCAGTCTATGCAACATCTCCTTGTAATTCTTAAAAGGCTTGACAATTTGTAGAAGTTTGGCAGATATAGCAAGAGACCAAAGTTGTGCTGTCTTGATATCTATTAGATATCTCTCATCAATTGTCATAGATGCATAATCATTCTCATCACTATCGTAGTCAGCTTTTAAATCGTAAGTCACATACGCTCTATAATTCAAGATCTCTTTATTAATCTCATCGAACAACTGCATAGAATCGTATTTCTTAATTGCGTCGAACTTTATACTATTCCTAAGGTGACATACTTTAGATAGGCAAATGAACAAATCCGCAGGGCATCCACAAAACATTTCTGTTGAAAAATTGGGATCCTTAAACTCGTACCAACTTGGGCTGCTAAATGGTATCCTGCAATCAGGTGACGTGACTGCAGATAACGTATCCCAAATGGACATCGAAACCAGAAGATATCCAAATTGATCAATCTCGTCCAATGCGTCTTTAAAATCTTTATTTTGTGCCAAAAGAGAAAAAAGTTTCAGAAAAACCCTTGACAGGGCTGATCTACCATTCTCTACAATACCATAATATATTTGCACATGCATCAAAGTTGACAAAATCAGAACGACATTTCGAAACTCACTTATGCTGGAACATTCGCTTTTAAGATTGTTGACAACGTTTTGAATATCAAACAATAAATTTTGATCATTATTTATTTCATTGGAAAGCAAGTTTTCAAGCAAATTATTCTCCTTGATAAGATCCATCAAATACTCAAGAGACTTATTGATATTCATTGCACTTCTCCTCAAAAATTCCTCCTTAGCTCTAATATCATTTATTGACTGGATCACATGAAGACAACTCAAAGATAGAAAACAACTAGAGGCAATTTTAGAGTTGAAATATTTAGATTCCCTAGAATTGTTACACCCAGCTTGATATCTGTCAGGGTTGACTAACGGCAAAATCTTGGAAAAAATATATTTCATTGGTAGAGTCATCTTATTGCAAATAATAGTCCCTGATGGCAAATACTCTTTGAATATACTCCATGGATCAATTGTAAAGGTCCTGTAATCTTCTAATGAATGGGGAACGGATGGATCATTCGCACTTATGGGATGTTTGAAATTTGAAGCATCATCAATATCTTCATTTGTTGGTGTGGCCATATATTTCAAGACTTCATTCCAGTTCTCTTTGAGTATCTCTGATTCACTTTGAGGACTTATTGGAGACGGGCTAATGATGTTTTGCCACTGTTTCGCCATTGAAACTTTGTACTCTAAGGGATTTGAACTCTTAAGTCGTCTCTGAGCAAGGAGAAGATGTGGAGTCAAAACTGATCCTGCTTCTACTTTCTGAAATAAATCAACTTCTGGTATCATACTAGCCAGTACCTTAGGCTTCGGTGGTGACAAAAATAGTTCACCTGGAGAACATTCAGCTGAAATTGATGATTTTGGTGAATGCTCTTTTGGGGTTGAATCTGAAGCTGGGGGGAAAGGTGTATGAATAAAGCCATCATTTTCTAGATACTCTTTCGCCAAATTGATATCCGCTCTAGCTGCACTCTTTTTATTCCCAGGCTTAGAGATCTTTCCATTCACCATATTTGAGCCCCGAATTTCCTTTACTGTACCCTGACCAAGATTTCCAAAGGAAAAGACAATATCGTAACCCTTACATATTCTATGCGAACTGATGCAGTTTTGGCAAATGGGCTTTCGCTCGTCACACACGATTCCCAGCTCCTTACAGGTTGAGCAACTGGTTTTCGTTTTAAACTTTGAGGTGATAGTAGCGGTACGACCTTCTGTCATGTAATTCAGCCTCTCCTCGGGTATTGTGTTTATATGGGTATTTATTTATTCGTGTATGTCATAGTGGACTTTCGTCATTACAGCTTACAGTTTATGAGATTACGAACTCTTCTCCATACTTGATCAATCTCAGCCCATATCGCGGAAACCTCGATACACGATACGGGGTGGCTGAGGTTTTATCTCCTATGCCTAAATTACTGAAAAGATTGAAAAATACAAAATAATTGACTACTTTGTCAAAATTATATGAATTTGTAGGATATTTTGAGAGATTTATGAATTATTTGAAAACTTCCATGGTTTCGGAACGACAAGCAATAGACAATCATCCCGTTACATCTGAGGAGCAGAAATCCGCTCCCCTGCTTTGATAAGATCGAGGATAATATACCCCTCGGGATTGGAACACGCAATTGCCTAAAAGGGAATTTTCAAACAGAAGCTGGAGTAGCTCAATGATATATATTTGAATGTTACAGTTTCTACAATATTTGGCTTACACTTAGTTGCCAAGATGATAGCTCAAGAATTTCTTACCTTGATCAGAATACAATATAGAAGTAAATATAATGTCTATCAAGGAAGAAATTTTGAGCGCTTACCAATCTGATATAACCAGAATTGAAGAATGGTGGGGAAGTGACCGTCAAAAACACGTCAAAAGACCATATAGTGCCTCCAAGGTTGCTTCAATGAGAAACAGTATTGAAGTTCCCGTCCCCTCAACTATTCAAGGTAACAAACTATGGAAACTACTGAACAAACATCGTGAAGAAGCTACCCCAGTCTTAACATTTGGGTGTGTTGATAACGGTACTGCATCACAGATGGCCAAAGCAGACTATGAGATTGTTTATGTATCCGGTGGTGTCTCAGGTATGCAGATTGCTTTGGAGAATGGTAGAGATCATGCAGATTACCCTAGTGACACTGTTCCAGGTGTTGTTAACAGAATTTTCAAGTCGCAATTATACCATGATAGAAGACAAAAATCTTACTTCCTAAATTTGAAAGAGGAAGATCAAAAGAAATTCGTTGCTCATGACTATCTTATTCCTATGATTGCCGATGGTGATATGGGTTTTGGTGGTGTGACTTCTATAATGAAAGAAACCAAGTTATTCGCAGAAGCTGGTACAGCTATGATTCATTATGATGATTTAGCTATAGGTTTGAAGAAGTTTACCGAGGGTGTTGGTAGAACAATCATTCCCACTTGTGAATATCTTAAAAGATTGACAGCAGCTAGATTGCAGCTGGATATTATGGGATCTGAAATGTTGCTTATGTCCAGAATTGACTGTTATCATGCTGAGTTCATCAACTCCACTGTAGATCCTAGAGATCACAAATGGATCAGAGGTGCTACCAACCCTGACTCAGAACCATTTATCAGATTTATCAACAAAGCAAAAGCTGACGGAAAGTCCATTAAAGAAGCTAGAAAAGTTTGGATTAATGATGCCGTATGTATCACATTCCCAGAAGCAGTGAAAAATGTTGCTACAGAAGAAGAATATTCTTTGTTTATGAAACTATTTGCTGACAATCAGTTTCCATCTATAACAGAAATGACTCAACATGCTGCTAAAACTGTTTCCCAACCAGTTTTTTTTGATTGGGAGTTGCCAAGGTCTTCCTCGGGTCAGTACCTATTCAAAGCATGTCCTGAGAATGTCATTGAAAGAGCCATTGCTGCTATGCCATTAACTGATACCACTTGGGCAAGAATGGACAGCCCAATCTGGAATGACATAGTTCAGATTCACACCGAACTTAGAAAAGTTTGCCCAACTCGTTGTTTTGGTTTTGGTTTTACAGCTTCTTACAACTATTATGAAGCAGGATATACAGATGAGACTATCAAATCACTGAACAATGATTTGGCAAAAATGGGTATTGTTTTTCAAGTTCAACCAACTTATACATTACAAGGTCCTAATATGTGGAACTATGAATTTGCGAAAATGTTCAAAAAGGAAGGTATGTGGGGTTATTTGCGTGATGTTCAAAGTCCCTCGTTGTCTGGTGGACATGATCATAGTGGTTCCCCATGGGGTGGTGCTTATATTGCGGACGAATTTTTAAATGCTGCTGACTCCATGGATTACACCATTCCCATCTAGTATATTGAAAAGCCATACAACCTTACTAGTTACTACGTACATTTATATAAATGAAAGAAAAGAACATTCACATATATATTATGAGGTAAAATTGTATTTTTAGAACTCTATTTATATATTTATAGGATCAGTTGGGTAGTTTTTATTTTAAACTGGCTTTGTAAGTCTCGCATGCCTTCCCCCAAATTTTGACACCTTCTTCGATCAGAGTAGATGAAAGAAAACTTATTGAAACTCTAGCACCTTGCTTTCCCCAACCTCTAACATCACCCACAACTTCAAAATAATCACCATTTGCCAAGATAACTCCCTCTTTCAGACAAAGAGATGATATTTCCCTACAATCATAGCCATCGGGTAGAGTAACCCAAAGGAAATAACCTCCATTACCACCACTAATTGTAGTTCCTTCTGGCATATATCTTCCAATAGAATCCACAAATGTCTTGTATCTGATTGAAAACTCTTGTCTCAAATTTGTAATGATTCTATCAAGACTTCCAGATGAAATGAGTTCCCCAACGATGACACTGTTAGTATGAGAAGGGGAACCACCAGAAACGTGAGCACCGCCACTTTGAATGACCTTTGTAAGTTCTCTGGTTGCAGTCTCTTGCCATCCTACACGTAAACCAGGACCAACAATTTTTGAAAATGTGGAATTTGAGACTGTATTACCGTAACTATGTGGATCAGTCAACGTATCCCTGTCGAGATGAACAAGTCTTATAGGTAGAACAGGGGTCTCTGTATATGGCACAGAATAATCGAGGAAGTCGTAAACATCGTCGCAAATGATTAGCATGTCATGTTTTCTAGCCAGCTCAAGTAGTCTTTTTTTGCATTCAAGGTTGAGGACCCCTCCTCTTGGATTCGAGAAAGTTGGTATACAGTACATGATATATCTATAAATCCTCTTTTTGATAGCTTTTTCTGGATTTTGAATTGCAGAAATGTCATTTGGAGTTGGTTCAACTATCGGCTCGAGTGAATCATAATACTCCAGTTCTTTTGCTAGTGCTTCGGTGTCTATTTGGCCGTCATCCAATTCTTCAATACCGGAGAGCTTTCCTCCAAAACCAGCATCAATAAATGCATCATTGATCAGAAAATAGGTAGGGGTTACCAAGAAAGCTCTTCTTGTCAAACCATTATGAGGTGAACTTGTTTGTGCCAATATGTTCATAATACCAAAACTTGCACCGTTTGTTAAATCAATGCACCCAGGATCAGATGGTTCAGGGCGATCAAACCATGTAGCCAACCATTTGGAAATGGCTGTTCTGACTTCTAAATTTCCAAGACCAACACCATATGTTAAAGGATGTCTGTTATTTACATCGTCATAATAATCCTTATCTTCTATGACCTTTTGAAAAACGGTCGTTGTAGCTTCTAAAACTTCCTTAGTGGGCAATAAACTTGCCGAGGGGTGTCCCCTGAAAAAGTTATAGTTGGATTTCAATGTATTCATTACTAGTGTTTGTAGCTAGATCAATTTCGGTAACATATGCCTGATCATTGAGCTGGAAGGAGAGGGAAGAGGTCTTACAGTTTTAAAGTATATTTCAAGATTACCTCTTTTCAATTTCAATCCCAATTGGGAAGTACCAGGAGCATTTTCCGTTTTCTCCTATTAAGTTTTCTCGATGATAGCGATAAGGAAATGGCACGGGATCTGCTCCGCTGAAAACCTTCCCAATTCGGTAACATTCCTTCATATCTTTTGTCTCCGAGCGGATACAATACTGAACAACTGATCAATAGGTTCACCTCTTTATATATCCCTCAAAGCCCAGAGAAAAGGAGAAGATGCATTTATATTTCATTCAGTCTTCAAAGGATAGAAAGAAAACTCTGGGTTATTTCTAACTAACAAAAATGGCATCAATTGACGCAGACGAACAACGTTTACAAGAAGAAATCAAGAAAATTGAAGCATGGTGGGCTACTGAAAAACAAAGTCGTTTAACCAGACCCTACAAAGCCGCTGATGTTGCTGCTATGAGAAACTCCATTGATATTAACCCTGTTGTTGCCTCTCAGCAAGCAATGAAGTTGTGGAACTTATTTGAAGAAAAAGTTGCTAAAAAGGAGCCATTATTAACTTACGGTGCTATTGATCCAATTTTAGGTTCTCAAATGGCCAAAGCTGGTTACGAAATTGGATATGTATCTGGTGCGGTCTGTGGTTTATCAACTGTTACAGAACCCTCGATGGATACAGCTGATTATCCATGGGATACAGTTCCGAATGCCGTTCAAAAATTAGTCAACGCTCAATTGTGGAATGACCGTCGTCAAAATCATTTGAGATCACTGATGACGCCTGAAGAAAGAGCTTCCACCCCTAAAGTTGACTACTTAATTCCATTAATTGCTGATGGTGACATGGGTTTCGGTTCAACAACTGGTATCATGAAATTGACCAAAAAATTCGTTGAGGCCGGTGTTGCTATGTTTCACCTTGATGACTTAGCCATTGGTATGAAGAGGTTCACAATTGGCGAAGGAAGAACAGTTGTGCCAACTTGTGAATATCTCAAGAGACTTACAGCGGCAAGATTCCAACTTGATCTTTTAGGTTCTGAAACCTTGTTAATGGGTAGAGCAGATTCCATACATGCTGAGTTCATTACATCCGTCATTGATCCAAGAGACCACGGTTATGTTCAAGGTGCAACCAATCCAGATGTTGAACCCTTGATTAAAGCTTTGCAAAAGGCAAAAGAATCTGGCTCTTGTGAGAAATCAGCCAGGGCAGCTTGGATGAAGGAAGCCAAATTGATGACATTTGATGAGGCTGTCAAGGAAGTTGCTACAGAAGAAGAGTACATAGCTTACAGTAAACTTTTTGAATCAAAGAAGTTCCCAAGTTTATCTGAAAGAAGAAAACAAGCGGCCTCTACTGTTGCAAAGCCAGTTTTCTTTGACTGGGAAGTCTCACGTTCTACTGATGGCCAATATTTCTTGAAAAAATGTCTTGGTCATGTTATTGACAGAGCAATTGCTTCTTTACCACTAACTGATTCAACTTGGGCAAGAATGGACTCTCCTAAGTGGAGTGAGATTGAGGAATTCCACAAAACTTTGAGAAAGATTGACTCAAAGAGAGCTTACGGATTCGGTTACACTGGTGCTTACGATTTCGCTGCTGCTGGATTTTCCCAAGAACAACTGAAGACATTGCAATACGACTTGGCTGAGATGGGAATTGTCTTCCAGACCCAACCAATCTTTGCTGTTCAAGGTATCAACTTGTTTACTAGTAGCTTTGGAAAGATGTTTCTGAAAGAAGGTATCTCCGGCTATATTCGTGATATTGCTGATCCATGTAAGGAAGCAGGTGCGGATGGTTTTGAAACCGCCTGGTGTGGTGCCAAACTTTCCGATGATATGATGGTTGCTGCTGATGCAATGGACTTCACCCTTCCATTTTAGTTAATCTGATATTTTCGTACATATAGATATATACACATAAGTACAAACTTAAAGAAGAATATACAACCACAGATCAGATGCACCTTTTTTGTATAGGAACATTAGGCACGTGATGATGGTGGGGAAAAGAACATTTATAACCGCCGAGAGTGCGGACGTAGCTGCTATCGCGATCATTAAGCTAATGAACGGTAGATTATAGATAATAGATAAAGACTTCAGATCATAAGACTTGATTCAAAATTTTGATAATCTACAGGCACTTGATTGTTATTTTGAAATTTCAGTTGAACAGCTATTCTACCATGTCTGCAAGCTTGGAATTCTACCAGTCAAAGTTTTCTGTGAAGAAAGAGAAGCAGAAAAAATCGCATTCAGAACACAAGGGGAAGAAAGTGCCAACTGCTTGTACCTATTGTAGAAAAAGGCATATCAAATGCAATGGGGCAATGCCAACATGTTTCAACTGTGAAAAGCTCAAGAAGACTTGTGTTTATAAAGAGGCGGATAAGAAGCTCAGTCTTTCTGTTGACCAACTTGAGTCTCTTCAGGAAACTGTAATGCGACTCACAAATGAAAACAATAAACTCCAGATGTCGTTGAAAGATATGATTGAGAGAAAAGAGTCATCTGATTCCAATTATAACAGAGTGACATCAGAATATGATAGAGTTCCCATTAGCAAAATCCTTAACGGAAAATCTCCTGAGTCCAGAGTTGAAAGCACGCTGGGTGACTCACTTTTGAGTCCTGCTAATCAAGCATATCCTTATTTAACTGCATCTGGTCATATTTTGAACCGTGATAACCTTTCTAAGGCTTCCGATTGTTTTCCATCAAGAAGTCTTTTTGATATTGAGTTGAGGAAACTGATCAAGCATTTCAAGAATGGAAATAAGGCTTTTTCAACAAACGGTGCATTTGATGATTACTTAGAACCATCAAGGTTTGTCTATTTGACGATCGAAAGAAATGATCTTTTCAATATTAGTATCCATATCCCGTCTTTGCACTCAAATCATACTATTGTACTTGAATTTCCTGAATACATTGAAGCAGTGTCGTTAGTTCAAGACTCTGTAATTTTCAATTGTGGATGTTTGTACTTTTTCAATGAAGGTTTACTTTTTGAGAATTTGAAACGATTATACAATGCACAAAAAGAAATACCCCAATTTACATACAGTAAGAAAAACTTGAAACAAAGCAATTTAACTATATGTTTAATGTTATGCAAGATGATGTTGATTTTTGCACTGGGTGAAGCTCTCAAGAATGAGCCAGGAGATTTGCTTGAAAATAAATACTTCTTGAAAGCTAACGAAATGATCTCCCTTCTATTTGGGACATTTGAGCTACAGAATTCCGCAGAAGAAGGGGGGATTGAAACGCTACTTATTCTTTCTTATTACATGCAAATCCTTGACCGGACTACGAATTCGTCTCTTATATTAAGTGTCGCAGTTAAAGCAATCAAGATATTAGGGATCCATGTTGATAATGGGAAGAATCTCATGACAAGACAAGAGCTGGAGCATAGAAGACGACTTTTATGGACTTCTTATATTTTAGAGAGACTCCTGGCTACGAATAATGGTTTTCCTTTGTCAATAGACGATGAACAAGTTTCTGCAGAATTACCACATAATTTGAATCCTGTGGACAGGGAAGGGTATTACACTTTTTCTGATGCGGAGATGATGAGGCAATATATTTTCATAACAAAATTGGGAGCTGAAGTATTGAAGAAATTGTATACAAACAAGCCCAAAGATAACATATTGCCTATTGTACACGAACTTGCGGTCAAATTATTACGTTGGAAAAGAGCTCTTCCAGACTATATTACCTACGATTACAACAAACCCGTAGTAAATGTGAGCAGGCATGTGACACTTCTGATGGCAGAATACTTTCAGGGTCTCAATTTAGCAGTCAGGCATCTCTTATTCCATTTTACTTTTCTACAAATTTCAAGCAATGATAAAAAGTACGTGGACTTGTCTGAGAGTTCATTTATTATCTCAGCCTTACTTAATGCTTCATTTCAAGCTTCCATGAATTCTATTAGATCGTTCTATGCTCTGACAGAGAGGAATGAAATACCCATGCTAGGGTATATGGAAAGGGAGTACTTATACACGTCTATAGTCAATCTTGTGTTATTCAATATTTCGTTTGGGGTCCATCAGGCCACCAATGTCCATATTGACCATGCGATCAGCATTCTTATTGATATGCACAAAATGGGAAATAAGTCAGCTACCCTCAGAGTTGTTCAGGTACTCATCCTTATCAAAAATATGGATTTTGGCCAATCTATGACTAGTATTCTTGATAGATACACTGGCTTCAATGGTGACACCTCGTTAAGATTGTTTCATGACTCCGATGATACTGCGTCTCAGTCCAACAGAAGAAATCTTTTCTCAAGTTATGATACTATTCTCGACTTCAAATCGCCAAAATTAGATAACTTTGTTTCGCAGAATGAATCCTTCAATCGCCATAAGAGTAACTTTTATTCTGGTTCTCCGCTTGATACAGATTCAAATCAGGAAGGTGTCAAGCCAAGAATGATATCTCAACAACGGGAGAAGTTTTCGAGTCCTTTACTTGTCCCTCAATCAACATCTCTAGAGGAATTGCTATCCGACTTCATTACTCTTTCTTCTAATTCTGGGACAAAGGAAGTGGGAGATTTATGGGATGAAGAGATTTTTGCCTGGAATTAAAGAAATTGACCAACGATCCAAACACAATAGTACTCTGCAAGAAGGTTACTGTAATTTTCCTTTGTTATCTTTTCTGCTAGTAAAGGATTTCTTCAAGAATTAGTAAGACGGATTTACAGAAGCGTCCAAATGCAACATGGACTGCAATATTAATTACCAGGTGAAACATTGTTTTCTCTTTCCATAATCAAAAGTAAATAAAATTTCTATATACCTGTACAGAAATCATTCCACATCTTCGTGTAAACTATAAATCACTCTACATCCTCATGTATACTATCTACAGTAAGGTCAACTGGCATTGTATGTTCCATTATATAATATGCGTTCAAGGAATCGTTTGCATCTACTCTACGGTAAGCATCCTCTATACTATGTTCAATGCCTGCTTTCAAATGCCTCGACGCAACTCTATTTCTAGCTTCTTCAAAATCAACATGAATCATCCATGTAGCATCCACATGTTTCGAAATCTGATTCCAAGGTGCTATATCAAGTTGTAAGTATAAACCTTCGAACAGTATCACGTTGACTTCTGGTTCAATAATCACACCATCAGATACTGGATCTTTCAGTTTGTGATCAAATGATGGGCAGGTGATTAAGCTTCTCTCTGTACATGATTCGAAACACGAGTGACGAAGAATTTTAACAAAATCAACCACCTTTTCAGAGTCGAACGTAAAGGGAGCTCCTCTTCTCAGAAAAGCAGTTTCGGGATCTGGTAGTTGGCTCAATTGTTCTCTTGATAGATGGAACCCGTCCATTCCTACGACCATACACTTGACAAATTCCTCTCCTGTGCGTGATACAGTCTTCCAAGTATTTATGAGCTTTGCAACGTTCTCCATTGAGGTTGTCTTTCCTGAGCCTGGAATCCCAACCACTGATATCACGATTCTATCTCGCCCTGATTGATTGAGGACCTCAATTGCTTTATTGGCCAAGTATTCATATGTCTGGTTCATTTTCTTATGTATTCCCTTTTATCAGTGTGCCTTTGGGTAGAAATGGAGATAATATGTAAAAGACACCAGGAATCTCCGTTGTATATTTGTATCACTACACGTAGTCCACTTACCAAACATGTACACGATAGTATTGCAGTTTATTATCAATCTTTTTTCTTAAACTTTATTTACTTATTTATTTATTGATTAATTAATCATCCATCACTATTACTATTATTAGTTACACGCACATGTTCTCTCTGTCTTCGAATCTTGAGTCGCTCGTCTGTCAGAAACCAAGTTCATGGGTTGTTTTTAGTTGTTCGTGTAGCGCGAAAATCGCGACTAGTTCTTAGCTCGGGGTACCCCAGCCCATTAATTAGCTTTAGCTTCTATGTCTGTTTACCAATCTGTCTACAAACTGCAACTTGACCAACCTGGTATATATATTGTCTTCTCTTATCGTTCCCCTGATGGCAAGAACTGAACTGAATTTAATCGTGTGAGCTCCTCAAAATAAGGGGTATAAGAAGATTTTCAGAACCTGTTATCATCTCAGAATGTATTTTCCACAAATGTTAACTGTCCTAAACGGTTATAGTAAACATCCACTTTCTGCAAGTTGTATTGGGGTTTGAAATAAGCAGATAAGACTCAATTGAGTAGAATGACTATCATGTTTTTATTTAGTCATTTCAAACTATTTTACATAAGCCTGGTTTACGAGCATGTCAGAGTGAACGTTTGTTATCGTCAAGATAAACGACGCATATTTTGATGGTATTTGTGCAACTCGCAAAATCCAAAAATAACATGTATATCGTATCAGTTGTTGGATACATTCGTGAAAGGAACAGGAATGAACCCCCCTTTTAGACCGGTTTGTATGTAGTATGTTTGAGTTGTAAATAAGCTTGCGGTAATTCCGCAAAGTTTTATATAATATTAGGCCCTCGAAGGTTTCTGATAAGAATTATCCGGTTACTGTTTTCCGCTTTAAAAGATAAGTATTCAAACCGGCTTATTATGGAACATGTTCTTTCCTTGTCTAGGATGTGATTGTTCAAGTCAAAGATAAGATAAGAGTACTCGGTGTCAGATCCGCAAATTATAAAACATATGTATCACTCCTTGATGATACCCGCCGCTCTCAAGAGCGTATATATATCCACATGGATTTTCTAATTGAGTATCCGACTTTTAATATATTCCAAGCTCTTTCAGGTGAATCATAATTCGAAACCCAAAGCAATAATATACAACAATCAAAGATGGAAAGAACAGAAGACGTTCCCGTTCCCCAATTTTTCAACAATTACAAACTTTCTGGAACCAAATATGATTTCAAGAGAAACTTACTTGGATATGGAGAAGAATCTATGGACCCTAAATGGCCTAATGATGCTAGAATTGCAGTTTCCTTTGTTTTAAACTATGAAGAAGGTGCCGAAAAGTCCATGCTATTGGGAGATGATGGAACAGAAACAACAATGTTCACTGGTTTACCAGGAGGTAAATTGGACTACAGAGCATACGAAGTTGAGAGTGAATATGAATACGGTTCTCGCTCAGGTGTTTGGAGAATTATGAGATTGTTCAAGAGATACAATATACCAATGTCTATCTGGGCTGTTGGACATGCGTTGGAGTTGAATCCTCCTCTTGTTGCCGCTTTCAATAGAGATGGTCATGAAATAGCTTCTCATGCTTACAGATGGATTCATTACCAAGAATTGTCTCCCGAACTTGAAAAAGCTTATATCAAAAAGCAATTGACTTCTATCAAATCGACCGCTGGATATTATCCAAATGGTTGGTATACAGGACGTCAATCAACTCATTCATATGCTCTCCTTCATGAGGCTTACAAGGAGATGGGAGTAGAGCTTAAATATGTGTGTGATACATATGCAGATGACATACCATACTGGGTTGATGTACCAGCTGAAAAATCTTTACCAAAGTCTGAAAGAAAAGGTATGTTGATGATTCCTTATTCTCTTGATTGTAATGATTATAGGATTTTGAATCCAAACGGTTTCAGGGCTGCAGGTGCTTTTACAGAACATTTAACCAATGCCTTTGATATTCTTTATGATGAAGGAGGTAAAATGATGACAATTGCTTTGCATGCAAGATTAATGGGAAAACCAGCGTACTTCAAGGCATTGAAAGATTTTGTTGACTATATCATCACCAAAGATAAAGTTTGGGTTTGTACCAGAACTGAAATTGCCGATCATTTCAGAAGTGTTTGTCCTTATTCTCCCTCTGACTAAACATCTTAATTATATATATTAATATATATGTTTACTCTGTTTTTTATTGAAGTATCATATCGGTAACCCAATTTGGAACTACCCTACCCCTAACTGGTAAACGCATTGCTTGTTCCCAAAACGGTAAATTTTGCGATTAGCAGTACAGCAAGAAATTTTCAGGAAGGTTTTGCCGCGCACTAGTAAGTCGGGATATCCGCTTGTGAGTCGGATGTTCTATCCGCTACTAATTCAGACGCTCTATCCGCATTACCAAAGGATCTTATATTTGAACCTATATCCGTTTTTCATTGTATTCTTCATGAAAGCGTCCGGCTATCATCAACTCCATTTCTCAAACACATTATATCTTGTCAATAAATTACATTCAACTATGGGCTCCACAATTGCCTCAATCTATCCCGAAGAAATCAACAACGATAAAAATGCTGGAACTAAGTTTGATTTTGAGAGAAACTTGAAGGGTTACGGTGAAACTGGACTTGATTGTCAATGGCCAAATGGGGCAAAAATAGCTATCTCATTTGTTTTGAACTATGAAGAAGGTGGTGAAAGAAGTCTTGCTCTTGGTGATGAAACAACTGAGTTCAATCTTTTCACTGGCTCAAAGGGTGTGCCTCTTCCATTCAGAGGTTATGATGTTGAAAGTGAATACGATTATGGAGCAAGAGCTGGTGTTTGGAGAGTTTTAAGACTGTTCAAGAAATATTCATTGAAGTTGACTGCATATGCCGTTGGTCGTGCCTTTGAGAGGAACTTAGAAGTTGCTCAAGCATTCGTAAGAGATGGCCATGAAATAGCTTCACATGCATACAGGTGGCTCCCATATGCAGAAATGGAACCTGAGGTGGAAAAGGCATATATTTTAAAGCAAATCGAATCATTGAAAACTACAACTGGTATTGATAATTGTGGTTGGTACATGGGAAGAATGTCCCCTCAAACATTAGGATTGCTAGTTGAAACCTATAAAGAGGAGGGAAAGGATTTGCTCTATTTAAGTGACTGTTATGGAGATGATGTACCATTCTGGACAGATGTTCCTGCCGAAAGTTCATTGCCAAAAAGCGACAAAAAGGGTGTTTTATTTGTTCCCTACTCCTTAGATTGTAATGATTACAGATTCTTAAATGCCAACGGTTTTAGATCCGAAAGAGCTTTCTATGAACATTTGGTTAATGCATTTGACACCCTTTATGAAGAAGGTGGTAAGATGATGACTGTTGGACTGCATTGTAGAATTATTGGTAAGCCTGGTTACTACCAAGCCTTGAAGAAGTTTGTAGAATACGCAACTAGTAAGAATGATGTTTGGGTCACCACTAGAAGCGAAATTGCTGCGCACTTCAAAGAAAAATTTCCTTACAAGGCATGATAAGATTACTATTTTTTAGTATATTTGCTGTATAATCAAATTAATAATGAAAAATTCTAAATAATTCTAAATATATTACTAAACTTTTGGTGCATCATTGCTTGATTCTTGTAATATTTTGTCCCAAAAATCTTCTTCGAGTCCAAAGTTGGGAATTGGGGTGTCCATGTTACTTGCAATCGAAAAAGGTGATGACAACCAATTATTCTGAGAAGAAAAGTTATGTGGGGTAAAGTGATTCAGCAGTACAGGTTTGGACTCTTTAAGATGTGTATCACTACTCTCTTCTCTTTCTTTTCTTGTTGTGGAACTTTGCCTATGCTTTTCTGCCTGTTCCAAAATACTATCGAATAGATCCCTATAGGAGATTGCTTCAGTCCACCTTTCTGAAAATACAAATAAAAGACTGATACAGGCTCTTATACTACTTTGCATTCTCATAAATGATGGGTAACCTTTATTGTGTAGATAATAAACCATTAGTACACCTGCTAAGAACACTGTATGTAATGCGACCACGCTGAACTCTAATATCAGTTCTCTGTATAAATTCTTGTAGCAAGTGCAAATACCTCCAGCTGCTATACATGCCTTATCTAATAACAGACTTCTTTCCGATCCTGAAGTTCTCATTAGCTGGGGAATATATAAGATTAACTGAACCCTATAATACAGAAGTTGAAAATAGTCATAGCTTTCTCTACCTTTCATAACAGAGTCGAACTCTTCTCTGCTACATAGGTTCTTGAACCAGTTATCAATTTCATTGGATATCTCTTCAAATTGCTCACGGACGGGTGTTGTGTCATTTGTGCTATAATATAGCAAATGAATTCTTCCCTCAATATTTCTTACATTAGTTGTCTCAATTAATGCCGTAAAGCACGATATTGGCTGTTTGAAAAGCTTATTAGAGTCTTGCTCCAGCTGCAGTTTGTATAACATATATATATCTTCCTGTGAAGGGTCCAATGGTAGTTCATAGCTCACTGGGTATGGGACATCGACAAAACTCTCCGAAACAGCGCAGGGCCTCCCGAGGGATAAAGAAAGTAGCTTTTCATACCCAAATACTGACCAAAATAATCTTTTGTGAAACTCATATTCTACACATCTTTCCAGGGTTATAGATTGCTTTCTATGAAACCCATATTGAACAAGTTTCCTCAAAGCAATACCCAGCAATTCCCAAGATGTGATAAAAAACGATAAGTGATAACTCCTTCCAATGAATAAAGAAATTAGTGCACATGCTTGAATCTGTTGAAGTGGGTCCAACTCTGATTTTATCAATTCCTTCAATGATTTTTTCAAATAAAACTCTGGGGCGGGATAAATTGTCACCTTTTGAAGTTCCGTCAATCTACAACCAATTCCAAGTGCTATGTATAAACAGAAATTCTCCCAGGATGATCGCTCGCTATATACCCGTTTGCTTATACTTATAACCCGGCTACTTTCAATGAAATAGTATCTATTGTGGGACAAGCTGAGAAATTTGTCCAGAAATCCTCTCTCTACATGATGTGGGATGGTTGCATCTTCGTTAATGATGCTGTCTAGAACCACAGGAGGAGATTCAGGAATGCTGATATCGCCACCTAGAAATCTTTTCCTTATGGATTTAACAATAGAAATTATTGCAAATGAGCCTATGTACTCGTCTGAATCGTCTGCTTTTCTATAAAGAAGGTTTGCAATTGACTGCGTGAACAAAGATCCTGAAAATGGGTTATCAAATTCCATTGAGATATTGGTATTGTCTTCCAGCATCTTTGTCTTGATCACTAGGTCACTATGCTGTGTCAGCAAGAGTTGTTTTTCATTGGCAATCTTCTCTCTCTCATCAGTCAAAAACAATGAATTCATCTTCCTCTCTTCCTCTAGCTCTGTATTTTTTGTTCGCAAGTCAAGATTTACTTTCTCTAACCTGGCAATCTCTTGTTTCAATTGTTGTAAGTCATTTCTCAGTTGATTTTCAATGGTACCACCCTGTTCTGAGCGATTTCTAAATATTAAACTATTATTTTCATAAACACATTCTGCTTTAGCTTTGATACACAGAGAGCATTTCTCTCTACCATCGCACCTTCTTTTTTTTTGCTGGCATCTTTGACAAGCAATAGGAACTCGACGTCTTTCCTCTTTCGGTCCTCGAGACCGTTTGGCAGGCTTTGGGGACTGAAATCTTATTACACTTGTGGAGCAGTCCATTCTCTCAATACTGCAGCTAGGTCACCTGAAAAAATAGTAATGGTTTCTGGGGAAGAATAAAAGATTAGTGTTTTGAATCTTATTTGAAGAGAAAAAAAATCGTCCTGCTTACAGAGAGAGGAGGAGCGATAAGGAAACCGGTTTTTTCAGAATCAGTGCGAGAGCGGAAATCAAATGCATGGTGGCGTAAGTCGCACAATAAACTATCTATATATGAACCACTTGTATTGATAAGATTTTTTGATTAGGTAACGTGTATATGTATAATAGTTATGGATAAATATTTACATTCCAAATTTGGGATCGTTGTGACTAATCAGCATTTCTTCCAGTCGTATGCTTGTTCCCAAGCATATGCAGCCCTGTAAAGTGATAACTCATCGAAATGCTTTCCGATAATTTGTAGTCCAACGGGAAACTTCATATCTGGATCTTCAAGAGATGGTAAGAACCCAACTGGGAATGTAAGTGCTGGATGACCAGTCATATCAAAAATTCCAGTGTTTGCGTTCAAACCAACTGTGTTCTTGATGACTTCATAAGGAGTTCCATCTCTGATTCCGTGTCTGGGTGCAACGACTGGGACAGTTGGAGTAATGAAGACGTCAACCTCTTTGAGAGCTTTGTTATACTCTGCAACGGATTTGAAACTCAAATTAATGGTTTTAGAATATAATCCTGGATATTTCTCGCTCAAGTATAGTCCATTGATAAGGGTATTTTTTACAGGTACCGGAGTCTTATCGAAAGCCTCTTGAGTCCAAGGAAAAATATGGTCATAATATTTTGAAGATTTCATAATACGACGACCTGTTTGGAGAGTTGACATCCTGTTTGAACCTGCAATTCTTTGACCTACCATCCAGATCTCTGGGGCAACCTTGTGATATGGGATAGAAATTTCAATTACCTCGGCCCCCAAAGCCTTGAATTTCTCAGCTGCTTCAAGAAATTTTTCCTTCATTGAAGGAGTCATACTTGGGATCTCTAAAGCTTCCTTAAGAATTCCGATCTTCATGCCCTTGATGGAACTTGAGGCTGTTACATCGAAATACTTTGGTACATCCTTTACATTGGGTGCTTCCCCTTGTCTATCATCAAACCCATCTTTTCCAGCAATTACCTCTAATAGTAAGCAATTGTCTAAAACAGTCTTGGTCATTGGACCGGCATGGTCTATATTGGTTTCTGACGTAACAATTCCTGTGTATGGCACTAGCCCGAATGTTGGCTTCAATCCAACTAAACCACAGTGTGCACTTGGAACTCTAATACTTCCACCCTGGTCAGCTCCAATTGCCATGTCGACTTCTCCAGAGCCAACAAGATAACCACATCCAGAGCTACTTCCACCAGAAGAATGACCATCACCGTAAGGATTTTCAACATTTCCTGTTGAGGCCGTATTTGATGAGGTACTAGAACACTGGTTCTCACAAGTTGCAAGACCAACAATTATTCCTCCCTCTTTCAATGACCTAGTTACAACAGTGGCATCGGAGTCTGGAACCCACGGTTCATACGCATCTGTTCCAAAAATTTGTGGAACACCAGCTAATTCAATGTTGTCTTTCAAACAAATGGTTTTACCTTCGAGTCTTTTTGATGAACTAAGTTCTGGCTTAATATCTTTTATTGTTACTTTGTGTGCCCATGCACCTTTCTTATTAGCTTCCCCAGTGGGTCTGTGGATATTTTCTCTTGGGAATCTTTCAAGATCAGTTGGAGGCAAGTAATCTTCCATTTCTAGAATTTTTTTTGCAGATTTATCCAGGGCGGAAAGAAAAAGGTGATAATCATGTACTTCATCATCCTTAAGCTTCAAACCCAACTTGGCAGGTTGAGCATGTAAATCTTCCAAGGTCACAGGGTTGTTACTTGAAGCAAGGTTAGTAAGAAAGATTAATAGAATAAGTACTCTTGGAAGAAGAAAATAAATACTTACGTATCAATATCCAAAGATACAATAGACATTTGAAAAGGTCCTTGTTTGGTGGGAATTCTCCAATCAATACTTAGAATGCTGGAAGGGGGATATGTTAAGTGATATATATTAATGCACCTGCGAAGATGTAATTCAAACCCAATTCCTCGAAACCGCCGGATGATAAGAATAAGTAGATAACCATCTCTCGGCGGTGTACATGAGAATGCGGATGTTCCGAGAGGTAAACCATGGTGAAAAAAGTGCTTCCATTTCAGGAAATAATAAAATCTTATCCGCACTGAAAGCTAGACAAGAATTTATAATTCTTTTGATACTATGTTGGTGATTGCACTTATAGAATTATTGATAGTACATATATCACCAAACTTTCAAGTTGCTCGATCTTCAAGCGTTAATGATGTGAGTCAAAATTATGAACTACTATTAAGTGATAAAGGTGATGACGAATGAGCTCCAAGATCAATCACAGAAATTACCTAGACGAACATTACATATTTCTCTTTTATGTCTGACTGCCTCACTGTTTGTCTCATTTTTTGACCAAACAGCAGTTACCACTTCTATCCCATCAATTGGGGATACACTGGGAAATGCTTCATTGATTCAGAGTTGGGCCGGTACTTCATATCTTATAAGTAATACGAACTTTCAACTGCTGTACGGTAGATTTTCCGATATATTTGGAAGAAAGCAAGTATTTTTATTATCATTAGCATGTTTATTCATTGGAAATTTAATAAGTGGATTTGCAGTCAATACAACGATGCTTTTCATTGCCAGAGGGATAAGTGGACTCGGAGGAGGAGGAATTAACTGTTTAGTTATGGTATGTTTCTCTGATCTTTTAACAACGAGACAAAGAGGAAAATATTTTGGATTTGTCGCAATATCCACAACTCTTGGTAATGGTTTGGGTCCTTTAATCGGAGGAATCTTTTCTGAAAAGGTAAGTTGGAAGTGGTCTTTTTGGATCAGCTGTCCAATTGCAGTTATTTCTGCAGTAGTCGTGGGGATGTTCGTTCCATTGAAATCAGTGACTGGCTCTTTTAAAACGAAACTGAATTTGGTTGATTGGTTTGGATTTTTAGGTGGAATGATTTCAACAATATTTATTCTTGTGGCCATCTCCGGAGGTGGGTCTTCTTGGTCTTGGTCTTCTGCTACCTTCATTTGTCTTATTGTGATTGGATCTGTCACATTTATATTATTTCTTTACAATGAATCCAAAGTTTCAATTCCTATGGTGCCTTTAGGTCTGTTCTGTGAAAAACACAAATTTATACTATTTTCACTTTGTCTATTGATGGGATGGACATATTTTGTTGATATCTACTACTATCCATTATATCTGCAGAACGTCAGAGGTTGGTCTTCAATAATGTCTGGTGTCATTCAACTTCCAGCAACTTGCTCGGGTAGTATATTCGGCATAGTAGCCGGCTACTGCAACAGTAGATTTGGAAATTATGTTGGCTGCCTCTGGTTTGGAGGTGCTATGTGGACTTTAGGTGTTGGCTTAAAAATTATGTTTACACCACACAGTAATATAGGACTACTTATTGGCTCAAACCTGATCCAGGGTCTAGGTATTGGTTTCACTTTCCAGCCGACATTATTAGCTCTTTTATCACATTCACAACTTCAAGAAAGAGCAGTAGTCACCGGTCTTAGAAATTTTTTTAGATGTTTGGGTGGTTCAATTGGTCTGATTGTTTGTGGGCAAATATTTCAGTCTATATTCCGCTCTAAATTGCTCAAAATAACTTCTGATGAGCAATTGGTAGAGTCAATTATCATGTCACCTTCGGTAATGAAGAGCTTAGAACAGCCGATAAAACACTTAGTTATTGATGCATATATGTACAGCTTTAAAATGGTAATGATTCTTCTAACAGCAGCTTCGGGTTTGATGTTTTTACTTTCTTTGTTAACTAAGAATGGGGATGATAACGAAAAATCTGAGGAAGTTGAAAATAGTGATTCAATGGGAGAAGAAGCTAGCTATAGCTCATCAGACATAAATCCAATTAACATTCTTGAAGAGAAAAAAAAATAGAATCACTGTATGTAAATAAAAAGTAGTATTTAATGAATATAATGTAACAACTCCTTGCAAGGAAAGTATTTGTGTATTTTACATAAAAGATAGTGTGTGATTTTTCAAGTGATGCGTCTGTTGCTAATACTTTTTATTGGTCTGAGTTTTCAAGCACGAGAGTATTATTAAATAGATTTATAGAAAATAAAAAAACAATTATAATTAATGCAACTAAACTTCTGGGAAAGGTTGTCCAAAAATTAAAAGGTGATTACATATGTAACCCTCCAGAGGATTTGATACTGGTAATAACTCTCAACTTTTCAGTTGATATCTCATCTGAGGTTTCACTTCTTTCAAATTCATCAACTGTTCCTGGATAGCCTACATTATTAATAGGTAAGTCGTCTTCAAAGAAACCGTTTGTAGCAACCATATACTCCCAGGTCTTGGGTGTATCAGAATGGGAATCGGGATACAATTTAGGTTTAAAAATTAATCCACCGATGGTGTATAAAACAAAAGCACAGATGAAGGTATAAAGCCAACCACAGTTATATATGTCCCTGGCTACGGCAGATAGAGTTCCAGGGTGTAAAGCTTGATATAATCCTGGAATACCTAGAACTGGAGAGACACACCATGCAGCAGCACCCCATAAATTGATTCCTTTCCAGTAGTAGTATGCACCTTCTTTCTTATAAGTATACAAAGAAGGAACGTGAAGATTTCCCCTTCTAATAACATAAAAGTCAGAGAGGAGACAACCAAGGAGAGGAGCAACAAAGATTGAATATGAACCCAAGAAGGTTATAAATTGTGTTGCGTCGGCCAAAAACCTCCAAGGAACCGTTGCCCATGCTAACAATCCAACAAAAATCTGGGCTCTAATAATTGTGAAATATTTTGGAAGTATACCTGCAAGATCAGCAGCAAATGGGATAGAGTTACCAAAAATGTTAGTACCTGCAGTTCCAATAGCAAATGAAGTTGAAACAAACCAAATTCCAGTTCTGGCACCAGCACTCCATTCTTGTTCTAGAATTGCTTCTAACAAAGTCCACATATTCCAATAAACTTGACCATACGCTCTTCTGATAGCACATGCAGAAGCCATACCAAAGACTATGACACAAATTTTTGGCGGAATAAAACCGATAGCTTGGGGAATAACTACATCTTCCTTTCTTCTTGCATAACGAGAAACATCAGGCTGATTGATAATCATTGGGGATAGTGTTCCAAAAATGGTATTGATAACATGCATCCATTTGTTACCATTAGATGCAGTATCGTTTGAAATTACTCCAACGCTCCAATCACCAGGCCCTTTACCTTTGATCATACAAAAGATAAATAAACCTCCGGTGGCCAAAGGCATAATGAAAGCCTTGATAGAGAAAAAGTGACGAATGTGTCTTGGAGGACACCACATTAATGGGAATTGAATTAACCAATATAAGAAGAAAGATAATACAACTCTAGTTGTGGCATCAGAACTAACAGGTAATGCATTATGAATATTTTCCCATTTGTAACCAAACATACAATGCATCGAAACATCAAAACACATAGCACCATAATATGTCTGGACACCAAACCAGATTGCAGCAACGAACATACGCACAAAGACAAAAAAAGGAGCCGCTCTGACACCAAAAACTGATTTGGCTAGAGCTGGATATCCTATATGATAATCAGAACCTGCTCTTGCATTGACGACAGTAAAAAAACAAGAAATGAAAATACCAAGTATAGAACCACCAATAACCTGACCGTATGGTAGACCAGTTGTTTTGATTAATGAAGCACCAGTGTTCCATTCATTGACATTGAATGTACTTTGAAACCAAATTAAAACGTAATTGTAACGTCTCCAGGTACGTTCTTGTAGGGGAGTAGGGTTCAAATCACGATTTGACCTAATAGCATCAGGGTCTTTTTCACTTTCATCCTTGACCGAAATGAAGTGATCGATTTTCTTTATTGTATCCATATTTCTAATGTATTTCGCAAAAAAAAATTTGGCTTACAGTACAATGAAAACCGTGAATATCTGGTCTGGATTTGAAAATATAACCTTGCCGGGTCATCTAAATATATATTACAAATTTGTCAGATAGGGCTTATCAGTAATTTACAAGTGCATAATCTGAGGTGCAGCGCCGCATTTGCGGAAATTGTTTGCGGGATATCCGCAAAATTTAAATAACGCTTCCTCGACGGTTATCCGCTTTGGGATGGACAAATTACCTTCATGGGATGATTATAACCCAACCCCATCTTCGTAATAGTGTTACCGACACTAATATAAAAGTGGGAAAGAACATATGAAAAATCGACTCATAATTTCTATCTTCTATGAGTTACCAAACAAGAAGAGAACTTTTCTGATCATTAGATAATGGCGGACGGCGAGTTACTGTTCACTCCCTTGAGAGTGGGAAACATTCAACTATCACATAGAGTTATAATGGCCCCATTAACAAGATACCGTGCTCCTGATCATATTCCAAATAGCATGATGGTTGAGTATTACAGTCAGAGAGCAACAGAAGGAGGGCTTTTGATTACTGAGGCGACTTATATATCTGATACCTGTGGAATGCAACCCAGCAATCCAAGAATTGATACACAAGAGTCAATAAATGGATGGAAGAGAGTTGTAGAGGAAGTCCACAAAAAGCAGTGCTTTTTCTTCTTGCAAATCAATCATTGTGGAAGAAGTGCTTTGTCTCCATACAACAAGGGCAAAACACCTCTTTGTAGTTCTTCCAAGAAACTTTCTGGTCTTCCGGCGTGTCACGAATCAACAGGATATGAGTATGAGACTCCGAAAGAGATGAATTTAGAAGACATGCAGAATGTTATTGCTGATTTTGTGAATGCCGCCTATAATGCTATTGAAAAGGCAGGGTTTGATGGAATTGAAATACATGGTGCTAATGGCTACTTGATAGATGAATTCTTGGAAGATAATATTAATGTGAGATCAGATGAGTTTGGAGGTACGATAGAAAATAGATCCAAATTTCCTTTGATGGTTTTGGATGCAGTCATTGAAAAGGTTGGAGCTTCGAAAGTTGGCTTCAGGTTGAGCCCTTGGGATAACTTCCTTGATGCTGACGATTCAAATCCAGAAGAACACTTCCGCTATGTATGCAAGGAACTGGAAAAACGAAAATTGGCTTATGTGCATATCATTGAAGCTAGAAGTGATAGTAATGGAGGTAGAGAAAACGATACAAAGAAAGCGTCGAAGTTAGGCAACAGCATGTTAGGTTGTAGCGTATCTCAAATGAAAGAAGTTTTGCCCAGTACTCCTCTATTTTCTGCTGGAGGTTGGAATGGGACAAATTCGTATGGTGCATTGGAAGCATATGGTCTTGATGCTTTGGTTTATGGAAGATATTTCCTCAGTAATCCAGATTTAGTTGGAAGACTCAAAAAGAGAAAGGCGTTAACAATGTATAAGCGTGAATCATTTTACACTCCTTTGCAAGCGAAAGGGTACATTGACTACCCTTTCTTAAGCGATAGTAGTTGATGCTGAATATAAACTAAATTACCATTTTCTATACTATGCTATTCTATTCATGTAATTTATCTTTTACTGTAATATTCAATCTATGGAAGAGAAAATACACACACATAATAAAATATATATCCTGTCTTCTCCAAGAAAATACGTTTTGAATCTATGCTTCTAAAATTTTAATTTTTTAATTTTGTAAATCTCAATGCCAGTAAAAGGAACACGTAAATAGGAGAGGAGAAAAAAAAGTTGCCAATAACTTTATAATAGAATGTCAGCAAATGGAAGAAACAATAACAACAAGACTATATCATTTCTATCTACTAAGTATGAATCTACTAAACATTCTAGAGTCAAAAAGTGTAGTAACTAGGTCTAACCCCCAAATAGATTTGAAAAATGAAGGAAATCACGAGACCGAGAAAAAGTATACTAAAAGTTATGTTCAACCTCCTTCACAGTATTTACTATAACGTCTCGATCCAAAGAGTGGAATAATTTCACATGATGGGACATGATGGCCAAAGTTACAAAATCTACAGATAGAGTGTCGAAGGCTAGTGTTGAAAACCCGAGAAAGGGTAAACCTAAAACTGGTATAGTTGGCAATACAAAGTTTCAAAGAGTATCCTTAGTATGCGTTCCCTGTGCGAGGAGGAAGATTGGATGTGATAAGAAAATACCTTGCAATAACTGTATCAAGAAGAATATAATTGCTGAGTGTAGAAGGGCTCCTGAAAAGTCTGATGTGCAAACAGATCCAGTTCCCGAAATACTGGTTCCTCGTAATTTAGACGTCAACGATATCACAAAAGAAACACCAACTTTGTCAAATAATTTGGGCATAGGAAAGTCCTTCATTAAGTTATTAGACGAAAACATGAAACTGAACGATTTTAATACTGGAGCTAGCCTGGAAGACTATATTGGTTCTGTTCAATCCTTGACTTTTGGATTAACTAAATTTGAAGGGTTGCTCCCTTCGTATTATTCGAATAATGATTTACCCCTTTGTTATGAGACCAAATTGGAGAACCTCTTGAGACCGCTTGACTACAATATTTCTTATCGAATTTGTCTCTTATCTTGTCAGCATACAATTCTTTTGCATCATAGTTTAATTTTATCCCTTTTTATGCAGGACCATAAGACGTTTTGGAATATTCGGATGCTTGAAGATCCCAATTCTATTTACCATTTGAAGCCCAGTAATTTCAAATCATTATCTTCAAGAGACTATTTCTATTGGATTTCTTTGTACTATATGGTATTATGTACGGGAATATATTTTGCAATAGATGAATTGAAGCCCTTCTTGCCATACGATGATGAAAGTTTACGAGAAGCCCCCAGAGTTTTCTTCAGGGCAGCTTTGGATTGTATATTCAAAGCAAAAGCTTTGGAAGTTCCTGATATAAGATTTCTTCAAGTTTATGGTATTATGGCCACTTGCTCTCACGCATTGGGAAACGCACATTTAAATAGTCAATTACTAAGAATATCTATTGGAACAGCTCAGTCGTTGCAGTTGAATACGATTGAGGATAGTATATCGCAACCTCTGTCTTTCCAAAAAGAGATAGGAAAGCGCATATGGTATAACTTATACATAATTGATGCATTGAGTAACAAAGAAAGTCTTATGACTCATTCAACCACACCACTTCCGAGGCTGGTAACACTAAACACGTTGATGAATGGTGATACTTCACAAAACGAAACTTTTCCAGATGATGAATATTTTGGCCTTTTATATCAAAGGATATTGGTCAAAGTAGGGCAAATAAAACAGGACAGTAGGCGGCCGAATGCAAAGTTCATTCACATTGCTACTGCTTGGGTTGAAATGAACCAATTGAGGGACAATCTAGAAACCTATTTTGATCCAAAAATAATTGCAAGTCCTAACCAAGAATATGGAACAGGTAACTACGCCAAATATTTAATACACTCTTCAGTTACAAGGGAGTCATTGGATCTCGGTTGTAGGTTATTGTCATATGTTGGTAGAAATGCCTGGTTTGAAAATTTCAGAGACAAATGTATTACACTGTCATTGGATCTTTTGGTCCATAATGCCTCAATTGATCTACCACCTTACTACAAGAAGTATTGGATTGTTGTTCAGCATCTGATATATGCCTGTATGTTTACATTATTGAACATGCTAATGTTCAAAGAAAAGGATGAACAGCGGAAGGATTCAATTCAATTGGTCTTAGATAACCTGAGAAACGTTGAAGTGGCAATGAAAACAATTTCGAACTTCAGAGACACACATTTTACAGCAAAAGTGGGTTTAGCGGTTATTGATAAGTTGCACTATTTGGTTTCTTCATTGAGTCTGAAAAATAGTAAGGAACGTTCTCTCGAAGATATCTCATTGAAGGAATTTTTACATGATTTGAAGATTTCAGGACATTCAAGGAATGGAATGAAGAAAGGTACTGGAATCGTTCCAGCTCTAGGAGAATCGCAGTACTTACGATATGGCCATGTGCACCCACACGCAAATGTATCATCTCCTGAGAACGGTATTCTCAGTTTAGATGGAAATACAGCAAAAACGTTCTTATATCCGGAATTAGACGAAGTATTAGACGATACTGGCTGGTATGAATTTGTTGAATTTTTCTTTGATAATAGGTGGGAGTAGTAGATACAAATATATATACTTTAATTTATCCACGATATCGTCGTCATTCATCTACATATACTCAATGTGATAAATATATATATATATAGCAGTGTTCTTGGAAATGACAGATAAACAGAATATACTTATCTTACCCGCACTTGAGAGGAGTGATGATTATGTAATACGTGTTACCTTCTATTTAGATGAGGTGTAAAGAACAAGCTAAGAGAGAATGTGGGGAGAAGAATAGTTTGCTTCCAGTATATATATATGTAGTTAAACAGATATGAACAGATTGATAAGAGTATATCTGTCGAGAAAGAATACATTCAATTTACTATTGGCAGTCCTCGTCATCTTATGGTTCAGCAAATCACTCAATGGATTGAGTGAGGCACCTCAAGTAGTAACGCAAGAAAGTTTGGAAGATAATGTTGAAGATAACCCAATAGCTCATATAGATGCTTCAGAGAAGCAGGTTTTGAAGAGGCAAGGAATTCTAAACTCTTTAGGAGCCGAGAATACGGGAATGAAAGCTAACAAGAACAGAAACAAGAAGAATAAGAAGAATATATTTGGTAAAAGCGCTTGCCCCGATTATTCTGATTACTCAAGAGTACCACATGAACCATACTCGGAAGGTAAATTGTCCTTGCCATTCATGAGGCCTTCAGAAGAGTGTAGGACTTTTAGAAGTGATGCAATTGAAAAGGTCATACTAGATTTCAAAGGAAGAATGAAGGATCCAGATTTATTTCGATTATTTGAGAATTGTTTGCCAAATACATTGGACACGACAATACTGTGGCATGATATTGATGAAGAAACAGATCTTCCGTTGACATTTGTAGTCACCGGTGATATTCATGCAGAATGGTTGAGAGACTCTGCAAGGCAACTAAGTGTTTACCAAAAATTTTCAAAATATGACTCAAACTTGAGAAATATGATAAAAGGAGCAATAATTCAACAGGCCAAGTTCATCATAAAAGCCCCATATTGTAATGCCTTCCAGCCACCTAGTAAATCGAATCTTTCAAGAAAGGACTCTTCAATTGACGATGTCTTTCCAAGACCACCATGGAGACATGTATTTGAATGCAAATATGAATTAGATTCTTTAGCTTCTTTTTTAACTCTAACCAATGAATATTTCGAGAACACAGATGATGAATCAATCTTCACAAATGAAATCTGGATGAAGGCTTACCAGACTCTACTTTTGATACTCGGAAGAGAATCCCTATCAACTTTTGATGCGAATGGGAACATTTTACCTTATCAGTATAGCTTCCAAAGATCAACTAAAATTGGTAGTGAAACTTTGCCTCTAGCTGGTGTGGGAAACCCGGTGAATGATGGAACAGGCTTGATTAGATCGGCTTTTCGCCCAAGTGATGACGCGTGTATTTATCAGTTCTTTATTCCAGCAAATGCTCATATGTGTACTGAATTAATGAAAATCGTGGAACATCTTAGCGATGAGGACTTTATCACAACTACTCAGTTCTATATAGATAAAATCAAGACAGGAATTGAAACCTACGGTGTAACCATTCACCCAAAATTTGGCAAGGTTTATGCGTTTGAAGTGGATGGATATGGTGGCTTCAATATGATGGACGATGCAAATGTACCCTCATTGCTTTCATTACCTGATATCGGATTTTTGAACAAAGAAGATGAAATCTATCAAAACACAAGAAAAATGGTTCTTTCAAAAGAGGGCAATCCTTACTATTCAAAAGGAAAATACTTCATGGGAATAGGTGGACCGCATATTGGTTTAGGTAATGCTTGGCCAATGTCCTTATTAGTAGCAATAAGAACTTCGGATGATGACGAGGAAATAATGTCATATTTGGAGCTGATTAAATCAACAACAGCAGGTCTGGGGCTGATGCATGAATCAATATCTGTCAATTCACCAACAAATAGTTACACGAGATCGTGGTTTGCCTGGTGTAATAGTGAATTTGGAAAGACCATATTGGATCTTGCAGAAAGAAAACCCCATTTAATTTTTACCATTGACGAGCCATACGAGTATGTAATGTAAAACTTTAAAACTAATATATATAAATATATACTGTGAGTATTATGAAAACACTAATATACAATAAGATAACAATAGAGATAATATAGTGTCAGATGTGTATTATTTACTGTGTGTGAGACTGCAAGATCTCAAGGTTGCTCTGAGATCTTAGCACTTCATTGTGTGTTGAGATTACTGACATATATATATTTGTATTGTTGTGGTTGAAAGTCTAGTAGTTGTTGCGATTACTTTCTGTTCCAATCAGTCAGGATCAATGCTTATAAAAACATATGTAGGTGTTCATCAAAAACCCATCAAACACCCAATTAACTGTCATGGTACAACTAGTCAAGTTTTGTGAAATTAAAAGCATTTTTACATGCTATTGTTCTCCGCAAAATTATTACTGCATGAGCTGGTCTATCATTGGATAAAGCTTATTCGTCCACGCACTATTTCATGAGTCTTGTTGTCTTTTGATAAAAATGCTGACCCGGGCCACTGGAAGAAGGCAACACTTAAAGGTACGACAACCTAATTCGTTAGTCGATACACGCTTGTTACCCGCTTCGCGTTTCCCCGCTATGCTGGACCTTCCCCGAAAAAAGACTTAATTTTTCCTCCCGGAAAAACTGAAAGTGAGTTCCGTAAAAGTTTCTCAGTAAGATTTTCCCTGATACGACTTAGCAACGCCTCGAGTTTTGTTCGTTTACAATTTTCGGATTATGCGTACATACATCTGGGAATCATATAGAACACCTCCAACACATTTACGTGCGGATATATATATGTGTATAAACAAGTAAATATATATATGCAAAAAGATATAGACAGATACAGATAGATACAAACACGTCTGTTTGTTCCTTGATATGAAAGATTTTAAACGGTGCGACCAGCCCCCTCCGTGCTGATAAAATTTCTCGGCGGGTCACCTTCGTGTTGGTTTCTGGTACTCGCACTACAATTTCTCCACTGTTTCTTCTCTTCTCGTTTGCGCGTGCCGCACCTAACAATGTACCCTTAAAATCTGGGGATTCTTGTTTTCTGTAATCTGTACAGTTTCTAGATTAAGTCAATATAATCTGTAACAAGCTCACATGGCGTTGATTGAATACATAGACATAAAAACAGGTACCTTCTATCTATATACTTTTATATTACACGTAACGAAGCTCTCAATATATGTATACAAACAAGAAATAGAGAATCTAATTGATAGTTTATCCTTCTGTAAGCTATTTTTCCTTTAGTTTTTCCACAGAAACCACCACAGAATGCATCAAATCTATTAAACTTTTTTACCCCAATTTTTAGTGTGTTGCGGGGAAAAGCTTTCAGGTTTTCTTGGCTTCGGATGAATATAAATATGCCTCCAAGTTCCCACAATATAATAGTTGACATTTTGATTCTACTTGACTAACTTTTCATATTCAATAATATTAACAAAATATAATTTAAACAAATGTCAGAAACTTTTCCGGTCGCTGTAGCCCCTGATACCGTAGCTCCAACCTCTTATGAAGAGGTTAAGGGAGAAGACAATTTTATTGAGCGTGTCGAAGCTCCAGTAACTCTCAAGGCTTACTTGATGTGTTGTTTTGCTGCTTTTGGTGGTATCCTTTTCGGTTATGATTCCGGTTATATTTCTGGTGTTATGGCTATGGATTACTTCATTGCCAAATTCGAACACTTAGACAAAGCCTCCACTCCAAGTGATGAATTCGTTCTTGCTTCATGGAAAAAATCTTTAATCACATCTATCTTATCTGCTGGTACTTTCTTTGGTGCTATTATTGCTGGTGATCTTGCCGATATTGTTGGTAGAAGAATTACAATCCTTTCCGGTATTGTTCTTTATTGTGTTGGTGTAGTTCTTCAAACTGCCTCTACCACTGTAGCTTTGTTAGTTGTAGGTCGTCTTATTGCTGGTTTTGGTGTTGGTTTCGTCTCAGCTATCATCATTTTATACATGTCCGAAATTGCTCCAAAGAAGATTCGTGGTGCTCTTGTCTCTGGTTATCAATTCTGTGTTACAATTGGTTTATTATTGGCCTCTTGTGTTGATTATGCTACAGAAAACCGTACTGATACTGGTTCTTACAGAATCCCAATTGCTATCCAATTCTTATGGGCTATCATTTTATTCATTGGTATTGCCTGGTTACCAGATTCACCAAGATTCTATGTTAAAAAAGGTCGTATTGATCGTGCCACTCAAGTCTTAGCAAGACTACGTGGTCAAGACCCAGAATCAGATTTCATCCAAGATGAATTAGCTGAAATTATTGCCAATAACGAATATGAAAAATCTATCATGCCATCCAACACTTATTGGGGATCATGGGCTGCTTGTTTCAGTGGTGGTCTTTCTAATGCTTCCTCAAACCTTAGAAGAACTATTTTAGGTACTTCCTTGCAAATGATGCAACAATGGACTGGTGTTAACTTTATCTTCTACTTCGGTACTACTTTCTTCACTCAATTAGGAACTATTCACAACACTTTCTTAATCTCTATGATTACCACAATTGTCAATGTTTGTTCTACTCCAGTTTCCTTCTGGTCTATCGAAAGATTTGGTCGTCGTCCATTGATGGTCTATGGTGCTCTAGGTATGTTAATCTGTGAATTCATTACTGCTATCATTGGTGTTTCTGATGGCCAAAACCAGAATGCTGTTAAAGCTATGATTTCTTTCATCTGTATTTACCTCTTTTTCTTTGCTTCTACCTGGGGTCCAGGTGCTTGGGTTTTGATCGGTGAAATCTTCCCATTGACTATCAGATCTCGTGGTGTTGGTTTATCTACTGCTTCCAACTGGTTATGGAACTGTATCATTGCCGTTATTACTCCATACATGGTTGATAAAGAACAAGGTAATTTAGGTGCTAAAGTCTTTTTCATTTGGGGTTCATTATGTACCTGTTGTTTCTTTTATGCTTACTTCTTGATTCCAGAAACCAAAGGTTTAACTTTAGAACAAGTTGATAGATTATTAGAAGAAACTACTCCACGTACTTCAGCTAAATGGAAACCACATTCCACTTTCGTTGCTGATTTAGGATTAGGAGACGATAAAAACCTTTCCCATTACCATCAAGAAAAGAGTTCTGTCAACGAAAGCGTTTAATTCAAATATCTCCTTGTCATCTTCAACTATAAGACATCTTCTAGTTGAATGGTTTTGTTCGTGTTTGCTGAATCTTTATTCATAGATTAACTCTACAATCCTTATGATTTTTATTACGAGCTATATAAATTACTCATTACTGCAATAATATTTAACACTATTACTAATTTGATGCTTTGCCTCCGCATCATTCATTCCCCGCTCTCTCCACTAATTTACAAAGCGCGCCTGCCTCAGTTTGCTTAGCACACTTCTATTGTTTGGAAAATTAATTACTCCGTAGCTCAACTTCTATTGTCTGTTGAGCAGCCCAACTAGGCAGTCTAGACCCCAATACCCCCGTCCGGTGTAATAAAACCTCTAATATATACATCGCATCTGTATCATAGAAATGAGTCCCCATAGCTTGAAACTCTCTTAAAAACCGTCGTAAACTGGGAGAGCATCATACACAAAATGCTTTTTATCATGGATCCTCCTGGACTCTGGTGCCCATCCAACCGAATAATGGCCACACCTTCGTTCTGTTGCACATGAAACGATAAAATTGAAAAACAGCACTTTCGCAAAAATACAGCGCCCTCGCAAAACCCCAATGGAACAATGCCAAGAAAAACTCAATGTTTTTCCATGGCGTGTACGACTCAAAGAATTGGATAAGGGATGTTGTGATGGTGAGTTATTCATTTCCTTTCCTTCTTCTCCATCAAAGTTCATAGCGGTACTATCTATATACTCATAAGTAAACACAGCAATTCAGTAGTGGAATTGTTGAACGAATTCAAATATAAACATAACACGATGAAGCTATGTTCGTTGAGGGCGCCTCAAAAAAAAAGAAACTAAAACTCCTTCCCGGAACAATTGTGAGAATATTTTCCCCGAAGAAAAACAAAATAGAGCTGCAGCGCATACCGCAAAAACCTATTGTTCCACTATTTTTCCCCAAATCCCCTCGAAATAAAGCACGATTATAATAGAATTGAATAATTGGACAACATTAATTTGCATCAAGGGGACATTTAAGATCACGCTTACCAATTAAAATTGACCACAGAGAAACAAGGGTGGAGAAGTTTTTTCAATATAAATATCCTTGGTTTTCCCCAAGTGAATCTTGTTTCATGATAACATTATTTTTTATTCTTTATCAAATTATAAAGTTTAAAATTATAAGTTGAAAAAAATGTCAGAATCTTCTCCAGTTGCTGTCGCTGCTGATAGCGTATCCCCAGCCACTTATGATGAAGTCAAAGGAGCAGATAATTATATTGAGCGTGTCGAAGCTCCAGTAACTATCAAGGCTTACTTGATGTGTTGTTTTGCTGCTTTTGGTGGTATCCTTTTCGGTTATGATTCCGGTTACATTTCTGGTGTCATGGCTATGGATTACTTCATTGCCAAATTCGAACACTTAGACAAAGCCACCACTCCAAGTGATGAATTCGTTCTTGCTTCATGGAAAAAATCTTTAATCACATCTATCTTATCTGCTGGTACTTTCTTTGGTGCTATTATTGCTGGTGATCTTGCCGATATTATTGGTAGAAGAGTTACCATCCTTGCCGGTGTTGTTCTTTACGCTGTTGGTGTTGTTCTTCAAGTTGCCTCTACCACTGTAGCTTTGTTAGTTGTAGGTCGTCTTATTGCTGGTTTTGGTGTTGGTTTCGTCTCAGCTATCATCATTTTATACATGTCCGAAATTGCTCCAAAGAAGATTCGTGGTGCTCTTGTCTCTGGTTATCAATTCTGTGTTACAATTGGTTTATTATTGGCCTCTTGTGTTGATTATGCTACAGAAAACCGTACTGATACTGGTTCTTACAGAATCCCAATTGCTATCCAATTCTTATGGGCTATCATTTTATTCATTGGTATTGCCTGGTTACCAGATTCACCAAGATTCTATGTTAAAAAAGGTCGTATTGATCGTGCCACTCAAGTCTTAGCAAGATTACGTGGTCAAGACCCAGAATCAGATTTCATCCAAGATGAATTAGCTGAAATTATTGCCAATAACGAATATGAAAAATCTATTATGCCAAGCACCTCCTACTTTGGATCATGGCTCCAATGTTTCAGTGGTGGTCTTTCTAATGCTTCCTCAAACCTTAGAAGAACTATTTTAGGTACTTCCTTGCAAATGATGCAACAATGGACTGGTGTTAACTTTATCTTCTACTTCGGTACTACTTTCTTCACTCAATTAGGAACTATTCACAACACTTTCTTAATCTCTATGATTACCACAATTGTCAATGTTTGTTCTACTCCAGTTTCCTTCTGGTCTATCGAAAGATTTGGTCGTCGTCCATTGATGATATATGGTGCTCTTGGTATGTTAATCTGTGAATTTCTTACTGCTATCCTTGGTGTAGCTGATGGTGATAACCAGAATACCGTTAAAGCTATGATTTCTTTCATCTGTATTTACCTCTTTTTCTTTGCTTCTACCTGGGGTCCAGGTGCTTGGGTTTTGATCGGTGAAATCTTCCCATTGACTATCAGATCTCGTGGTGTTGGTTTATCTACTGCTTCCAACTGGTTATGGAACTGTATCATTGCCGTTATTACTCCATACATGGTTGATAAAGATCAAGGTAATTTAGGTGCTAAAGTCTTTTTCATTTGGGGTTCATTATGTACCTGTTGTCTCTTTTACGCTTACTTCTTGATTCCAGAAACCAAAGGTTTAACTTTAGAACAAGTTGATAGATTATTAGAAGAAACTACTCCACGTACTTCAGCTAAATGGAAGCCACATTCCACTTTCGTTGCTGATTTAAGATTAGACGAAGACAAAGCTATCACTGCATCCCACAATGAAGTCAACTCTGTTGAAGAATCAGTTTAATTTATCTAATAAAATGTTCGCTATTTATGTTTTTATGAATCTTTATTATGCTTTAAGTAATTTATTGTCTTTTATTTATAGAATGCACATTAAAATATAATTATTATTAATATTAATATCAGTATTAACCTCTTATGATTATAATTAAGAATCTTTATACACAAAAAAAATTAGGAGAGAAACCAGAATATATTATTCATTAATTTGCATCTTGCATATTCAAGTTATTTATTATCTGTGCAAGTTGTGCTTCTTCGTCCATCTCTGCACTATGAGTAATCATAGCATCGCCAACACTATTCTCGTTTATATATGCATGAATTGTGTCTCCGTTGGAAGGTGGTAAAACGTCGAATTCGAAAATTTCATGCGATTTCCAGAATGACTGAGGAATTTTAGCCATTGCTGACGTTTCATTTGATAGTATTACATATCTGAGTAGATTGATAGGAATATCATTGGAAAATGGAACAGATTCCTTTTTTATAAGGTTAGTAAGCTCCTCTTTTAGGAAACTCATTTCTTCTGGGTTGTCCCATAACGCTTCTGCTCTAACTGTGTAAATTGCTGCACTTAGTTCTAGGGCTGGAGATACCTTTTTATCTTTCCAAGATAAAGGACAACAACCGAATTTCTCCAATAATTGATAACTAGCATATGGATGCTCTTTATATGCAAGTTGTAAAGCTTCTTTTGCCTTTGATTTATCACCTGTTTTCAAATAAGCCAACACTACAGAAAATGCTAAAGAAGGTGTGAACCATTCTTTATAAGTAGTTACCAAAGGAGAGTTGACAAAATCTATCAAATATTCATATTCGTTTGCCATACAAGCGTAGAAATCAATGAAATATCTTACACCATATGGATCATCGGTAGGATCAAATGATAAAAGTAATTTGCAGTAATTGAAAGCAGTGAAAAAAGTATTCTTTTGCGTTAATACAATAATGTATCTGAATAAAGTGAGATAGATTTGTCGATTCAGAAAGAATTCAAATGGTAATCTACAAAGACCCGAGCCAAGTTGGAAATTTTGTTTAAGACTCCAATCGAATAAGAACAGTGCTCTTTCTACTAAGCCATTTGAATTAGAATTATCACCTTGTCTTTGTAAAATACTTGAAACTTGTAAAATCGTTTCCAAGTGATAAGGAGAAGCCCTCAATAACTGAAGTAAAGCCTCGTGATCTGGATTTATCACCACTGATATATAAAATTGTGTATTAACGAGTTTTGTTCTTGAACCTTCTATTACTTTGAAATATCTGATTCCCGCACTAATTTCCTTTGAGATATCTTCTTTTATTACATCAATCCAATCGTCTGATTTACTTTCAAAAAGCTTTTGTAATTCAGTACCAAATAATTCCTCCATTAATAAAGGTTTCTGCGATATTGGGACCCAATCATCTCTAATCTTAGTCATAATTAATTTTCTTGATATTCCTGGAGCAGATCTTCTATCTTTACCAGCCCAGCCTCTTACTCTCTTAGACATTTGTTTTATTTGTTTCAAGACATCTGGCGTCACAAAAGTTGAGGAAGTAGAATCAGCATCTTCTAAAACAGCAGATGATAATTTACCAAATAAACTTTCGAACTCTTTATCGGGATCCAAATTTTTAGGTTGACATTGAAGTAGAGGGATAGAAGCTCTAAACTTGGCAATAGTGAAAGCTTTACCACCAGCATAGTAATCATCTAGTGGTACAGTATTTATCTCGCAATCTTTTGAATTACCACCGTCTGCATTGAATTGCTTTCTATCATCTTGTCGAAGTTTTGCAAGATATCTATCTAATTCCTCGTCATCAACTTCATCATCCACTTCTTTGATTTCATCTCCTTGTTTATTCTTTTTGGACTTCTTCTTTTTCTTGGATTTTTTCGAAGCTAATTTGATTGGTTCTATGGGTTTATCTATTTCTTCTTTGTCATTATCAACATCATCATCGACATTATTGTCTTCATCACTGATATCACTGTCGTTGCTCAATAAAGCGAAGGTATTTGCTTTTAATTTTTCAGGCTCGATAAAATAATCTTCATCTGAGCTTTCTTCTTGTTGTAGGGGAAGTTGTTTCTCCTGTTCAAGTCTTTCCAATCTTTTCAATGCTCTTAAACTCATTTCTGCGTGTTTGAATTAAGATAGAATATTGATTCATTGACATCATCAACCAACAAATCACTATATATATAAACAGGCAAACAAATGACTCTTCTCGGGAAAAACTCTGAGAGAAAAATTGTGTAGCATAATTGAGCCGCACAATGGTAGCCGAATAATCAGAGTAGATAAGTCATACTGAGTGTAGTACCACTGTCCTTGATTCAATAAGATAGAGCTTATGCAACGGTGGACCTTTGAACATTGATCAAAGAAACAGTGCTCAAGTGGAGTAACTTGATGATTGATAAGTCAAACTAATCACGAAGAACTTCTCATCAAATACTAATCTTGGCCACCAAAGAACGAAGACCAAAAAGGAACAAACTACTAGTAGTCAAAAAGCAGTGACCAAACACCAGAGTAAACTCGGAAGACTAAGAAAGTATGTTCTGAAGAATAAGAAGCAAAGGACAAACCGTAACTTGTAACATTAGCCAAAGACTGATAACGAGTCACCTAACGAAATCAGCATAAACTAAAAACGAGTACTGTAAGACTAAAACCCAAGAACTAACTCTTCTGGCTCGCTTCGGTTGCTGAGGAAGGAATAGCAGTGAGGCTTTGAACTTGAAGAATTAAAGGCCTGGAGACTTGAAAGCTTAAAAAATGCAAACATGTCTATAACACACTCAATCTACTAATCAACATCTACCCTTCCATTTATCAATCATGAAGTATTCCAAGAATGGTGCTGCTGGTGGCAGTGGCGGAGCTAACGCAGCAAGATATCTATCAATTCATCACACATCAATGACTTCAACTCTACTAATAGGTTTCTTACTAGGTTGTCTATTCTCAACGATACATTTCAATTCGAACAGAAATTTGATATACAGAAATGAAAAGATTTTGTTTAACAGATATATCAAATCAGAGTTTTATCAAAAGAATAATTTTGCTTCAGGTTCAAATCCGTTCGATATTGAAACGACGAAAAGACGAATTTTAGAAGCCTTCCCTTATAACGATAATAATGATTCTCCGATAAATAAAAATATAATTCAACTTTGGAAAGAAAGACCAGAAGATTCAAAAGATTTTCCAAATTACGGTGAGTATAGAAAATGGAAAGAATTGAACCCGGAATTCAATCATTTGTTCTATTCAGATTCTGAATTATTTATGAAAGTTCAAAAATCATTTGAATTTACCGTACCTGAAGTTTGGGAAGCTTTTCAACTATTACCTAAAATCATTTTGAAAAGTGATATGGGTCGTTACATTTTGGTGTTTCTGGAAGGTGGTTTATATACGGATATAGATACTGATGTTTTAAAACCAATATCTGAATGGTTCGATAATTCTAACTACAATATTGGGATGATGGTTGGAATGGAAGAAGATTTCAATAGGGATGATTGGGATACATTAATGCCTCGTAGAGTTCAATTTTTACAATGGACTTTTAAAGCAAGAAGACATCATCCAATTCTTGCAGAATTAATTGCTACAATTGTCAAGATTACTTTTGAAGCAAAATACAAAGATAGATTAAGAGCTTTTTATCAAGATTATGCTGAAAAGACTGATAGATGCTCTTCTGTTGATGTTATTGAATGGACTGGACCCGCAGTGTTTACGGATGTCATCTATAAATATATGAACTCTTTGATAAATCCTTCTATTATTGATATTGATGATGAAAGAACAACTGGTCCTCTACTTTATGGTCCAGAAACAAATGATACTATAAATTGGAAATTATTTACCGGTATTGTTGCTCCTGTTGTAGTTGAAGATATTGCTGTATTACCTCGTACTTCTTTCAGATATGAACATTTCTTGGGTGATCCCTGTGGTAAATATTGTTATTTAACTCATATCTTTTCAAGTACCTGGAAAAATGGTTGATTTGTATAAGTAGTATGTTTTAATGATGATGCATTTGGGAATCAAATTATTTGATTAAAAGTTACATTGCGTTGATATAACAAGAGTATATTACTTGGCAAATGTTGAATTGAATATAATACACATGAAATAAATACAATTAATATAATGAATTATTGATATACTACAAAACCCTAAAAACTGGAAAAATGATCTAACACATTAAACTGTACAATAAACGAACTGTTCCCTGAATCCGAAACCTTTGTTCATATTCGCATGAAGATATTCCCGGAAAAAATTGACATGAACTACTCCATGATTATGATTGTACAGACTTTATATGAACTCTCTGCTGCAATAGACTTTTAGCACCCCGTTATTCACATTGGAAACGAAAAGAAGTGCTTTATTTCTTTGAATTTCGTCCGTTATTTCTAGTCTTGTTTTTGATTCTAAAGGCCAAATGAATGTTACTAAATTTAATTATTCCCTCGGTTTTGCAAAAGATAAATGAAATCATTTTGGTGTGGAGTAGTTGTTCCGGAAAAATTGTCTTCTATCAATGGCGTTGGTCCCTTTGTACTTCTTGAGAATGTACTGTTGCTCATAACCAAAAAAAGGAAATGGAACATGTTCTTTGAACCACCCACTTTGGTTAATTCCATACGTCGGGGAGCTTTCTTTCGTTTGTAACTTGTGATGATATAACTTATCACTTTTTATATATTATATATAGAAATAGAGTTAACAAACACCCTGTCCGCATATTTTAATATCATCAACAACAGACGTCTTCATTTCCCATCCATCTTAAACTTTGTTTATCAACAGACCTCCTCTACATACGGTTACATCCATATCTGTTCTTGGCCCCCAGCATATATACCAATAGCTTCTTGGAAGTGTAACGTTTCACTATGCAGTGACACTCAAGATCCGGGAATTAACCTTCCCTGTGTTCATTATTTTTGCTTTCTGCTTTTGAGTATTCATTGAGTTCCTTCCCTTTTTGTACCGTATTATAGAACACATATTGGATTATATTGTCTTTTAATTGTGCGTCAAAGTTACAAATTGATGGCTTCCTATGCCGTATACTAAATTAGGCTTGCATCAATCGTTTAGTCGTAGCTTTCAAAGATTAGTACACAGCACAATTGAATCTCACAAAAGCTAAACCCGGGTCTAATGGACCCAATCTGCACAGTATCCTAAAACTCAAATTAATGTTAGCGATTTCTTCTAATATTAGTTTGGAGTTTACTTCATGGAGATATTCGGACACTAATTTACGAACTTAGATATCATTAAGTATTATGATCCCCTGCGTTTTGCTAGTAGTGAAAGTTTATGAAACACAAATCTTCAGAATGCGCTCAATACAAATGAGTGTATCATCGAAACAACCTGGAAAAGTGAGTATAGATCTTTTGATTTAATCTGATGGGAAAAGAAGAAAAAAAGAAATGCTACTTTCAGACTGATGGCAATTACGAGACATATAGATTCATTACTTCTGCTACTCAGATATCAAATCTCGGTGAAGTCCAATTCAAGTGAAGACTTCAATACTTATTTCCTTTTTGATTGGTTATACATATACTAATTGGGTAAAGGCACATGCGAGTGTAGTCTTGAGCTGTGCTTCCTGTTAAATTTTATATCTTTTGCGCATGCGGACGTATCTCTGCTGTGCTAAATTTGCGTGTGGCGAGCTCACAGCTCAAAAAAAAAACTGTAAAAAAAATTGACGAGAGATTTTATACGAACCTTGAAGATTTCATTCGCTTATCACCTTATCTTCGAGAGTGCGATTCATTGAAATGTTAACATCTGAAGAATATTACAATCTGCTAAGGTGAGTATGTTCTATTCAAATGAAAAGAGAAGATGAATAAATAGAAGCACAAAAGAAAAAAAAACCATGGACGAAATTTACGCGTAGGTTCCTGCCTTGCCTTATAGCTCGTACCTTAACGAGTAGCGATAGTGCTCTAGGGTTGAAAAGCTTTTAGCTTTAACAATGAGAGCCCGATGACCTACAATGTATCCTATTAGTTGACCAACATGCTTTGCTTTTTCAGCTCGGTATTTGGCTTGCATTGATTATTTGTTTTTATGCTGTGTTTCTTTACTTTCATCTAGAAAGTAATTGAATAGAGAAAAATGTCGTTCGATCTGAATTCATTCATCTGAAGTGTTAAGGCTCTATCGCTTTTGAATGGAAAATGGTAGCTACGCTCCAAATAAGAAAACTGCTTGGATGAAAGAGAAAGAGTTGGGTGAGGCCGAAGCCAATACAAAAAGAAGATTTCAAGTGCTTTGTTATTCACTTCCTTTTCTGAAGTTTAAACAACCTTATGCATAGAGGGTAATTTCATTGCACCGCTTTTCGTCTTTCTCTTGAATTATTTGTTTATTTATAAGTATGAGAGTGTGTCCATAATTAAAACCAATTGTGAATTTGGTCAGTCCTGCTCTATTTGTTCTTCAAATTACACTAAATAGAGTTATCAGCTGTAAAACATTATTTCAACATGTTTTTAAAGGGTTTCAATAACTTCCTTTTGTTGCTCCTATCATGGGTCTCATTTGGGGATGCCTTGAGTTTATTGTCTGACACTAACGGTGTGAGTGTTTCTTCTGGTTGTTCAAATCTTGACCTATCTTCTATGACAGTTGGTTTTAATGTTAGATATTTCGATTTTGCTTCCCTTGCTGGTTTAAACTTAAATTATCTTGCAAATGCTTATCTTGCTTCGGGGTATACAGGAAGCAGTTTACTTGGTTCCGCTAGTGGAGTAACAGATATCAATTTTTCATTGAATTATAATCTGCTTACAGCATCATCTACTTTATACGGGATGGAAGTCCATGTTTCAGAATTTGTTTTAGAGTACACCGGTTACTTCTACGCTGAAACCACAGGTATTTATGTTTTCAATTTGAAAAATATGGATAGATCTCTTGAATTGTTTATTGGTGACGGTTCTGCTATCACTTGTTGTGGTGAGCTCTTTGGTGCTGATACAAGTACAGATTATGTTCTTGGTGTTTATGACACACTTGAATTAGACCTTGCTAACGGTGTAGCTGCTGTCTATCTTACCGCAGAGACTTTCTTCCCAATCAGAATTGTTTTGCTTAACAATCTCTTTGGTGCATCAATGTATTGGAGTGTTCAAACTCCTGATGCAAAAATTGTTGACATTGGCACTTTGGTTTACAATCTTCCAGCAGATGAAGTTCAAAGTAGTTGTACCGCATCATCTGTTACCGCATCAACGGATGTGTCAATCTCCATCACCAGTGTTTCGGATATTATTTCAGCAGTTACATCTACAACTACAACTAAGGCACTTCTTGGAACTAAGATTACTACCGTTATTGTCATTTCTGAGCCATATCCAACAGCTACCACTTTCACAGAATGGACTGGTAGCACAACATCTACAGTGGGTGGTTCTGTTACTGCTCAACAAGATGTTTCTTACTGGCTCGTAACTGTTGCTACTCCGGATGCTACCAGTACCATTACTACTACCGTTTCAGTGCCTTCTACAACAACACTTTCTGGTCTCAGTACTTTTGTCGAGACTATTACAACATATGATGATGATGGAGATACAATAACTACAAGCGTAACAACTACCGAGTGGGTTTATACCGTTGAAGTTCCTTATGCCACTAGCTCTTCGTCCATTTATTCATCTGCTCGCTACAATACGTCGTCCAATTACTCATATGTCCGTACTCAAGCTTCATCTGCTTCATCTGCTACCTCTAGTGTTTCATCTGGTGCTACCTCTGGTGCTTCTTCAGCTTCATCTGGTGCCTCATCTGGTGCCTCATCCGCTACTTCAGGTGCTACCTCAGGTTCTTCCTCTGGTGCTTCTTCAGCTTCATCTGGTGCTTCATCTGCTACTTCAGGTGCTTCATCTGGTGCTTCATCTGGTGCTTCTTCAGCTACTTCAGGTGCTTCCTCTGGTGCTTCATCTGGTGCTTCTTCAGCTTCTTCAGCTTCTTCAGGTGCTACATCCGGTGCTTCATCTGGTGCCTCATCTGCTACTTCAGGTGCTTCATCCGGTGCCTCTTCTGATGCTTCATCTGCTACCTCTGGTGCTACCTCAGGTTCTTCCTCTGGTGCTTCTTCAGCTTCATCTGGTGCTTCATCTGCTTTTTCAGGTGCTTCATCTGGTGCTTCATCTGGTGCTTCTTCAGCTACTTCAGGTGCTTCCTCTGGTGCCTCATCTGGTGCTTCTTCAGCTTCTTCAGGTACTTCCTCTGGTGCTTCTTCAGCTTCATCTCGCGCATCATCTGCTACCTCAGGTTCTTCCTCTGGTGCTTCATCTGGTGCTTCATCTGCTACTTCAGGTGCTTCATCCGGTGCTTCTTCAGCTTCATCTGGTGCTTCATCTGCTACCTCAGGTTCTTCATCTGGTGCTTCTTCTGATGCCTCATCTGCTACCTCTGGTGCTACCTCAGGTTCCTCTGGTGCTTCTTCAGGTGCTTCTTCAGCTTCTTCAGGTGCTTCATCTGCTTCATCTGGTGCTTCATCTGGTGCTTCATCTGCTACCTCTGGTGCTTCATCCGGTGCCTCATCTGCTACCTCCGGTGCTTCTTCAGGTGCCTCATCTGCTACCTCCGGTGCTTCCTCTGGTTCTTCCTCTGGTGCTTCTTCAGCTTCATCTGGTGCTTCATCTGCTACTTCAGGTGCTTCATCTGGTGCTTCATCTGGTGCTTCTTCAGCTACTTCAGGTGCTTCTTCAGCTTCATCTGGTGCTTCTTCAGCTTCATCTGGTGCTTCATCTGCTACCTCAGGTTCTGCCTCTGGTGCTTCATCTGGTGCTTCTTCAGCTTCTTCAGCTTCTTCAGGTGCTTCATCTGGTTCTTCCTCTGGTGCTTCATCTGATGCCTCATCTGCTACTTCAGGTACTTCCTCTGGTGCTTCTTCAGCTTCATCTGGTGCTTCATCTGCTACTTCAGGTTCTGCCTCAGGTTCTTCCTCTGGTGCTTCATCTGGTGCTTCTTCAGCTTCTTCAGGTGCTTCATCTGCTTCATCTGGTGCTTCATCTGCTACCTCTGGTGCTTCATCTGCTAACTCTGGTGCTTCATCTGCTACTTCAGGTGCTTCATCCGGTGCTTCTTCAGCTTCATCTGATGCCTCATCTGCTACTTCAGGTACTTCCTCTGGTGCTTCTTCAGCTTCATCTGGTGCTTCATCTGCTACCTCAGGTTCTGCCTCTGGTTCTTCCTCTGGTGCTTCATCTGGTGCTTCTTCAGCTTCTTCAGGTGCTTCATCTGCTTCATCTGGTGCTTCATCTGCTACCTCTGGTGCTTCATCTGCTACCTCTGGTGCTTCATCTGCTACCTCTGGTGCTTCATCTGCTACCTCTGGTTCTTCCTCTGGTGCTTCTTCAGCTTCATCTGGTGCTTCATCTGCTACTTCAGGTGCTTCATCTGGTGCTTCTTCTGGTGCTTCTTCAGCTACTTCAGGTGCTTCTTCAGCTTCATCTGGTGCTTCATCTGGTGCTTCCTCTGCTACTTCAGGTGCTTCATCTGGTGCTTCTTCTGATGCTTCATCTGGTGCCTCATCTGCTACTTCAGCTACATCCGGTGCTTCTTCTGATGCTTCATCTGCTACCTCTGGTGCTTCTTCTGATGCTTCATCTGCTACATCTGGTGCCTCCTCAATTACATCCGGCACTTCCTCTGGTGCTTCCTCAACCACATCTTCCACCAGCTCTTCTTCTGCTTCTGCTTCCACTGAATTCTCACCTGTACTTGAAGGTGAAGTCGTTACAGATGGTCTTCAATGGAAAATTTCAGTTCCACTAGATATTATCAGTATCAATTCTGTTGAGTTTATTTTTGATAATGGATCATCCAACTGGGAATTTACAGACTCTATTGCCGAATTTTATCTTGGTAAAGATGGTGTCTTTGTGTCTGCTGGTAGTAGCGGTGATGTCACCCCCGAATCTGCCGATGTTACTTTTGACTCAAGCAATGAAGGCTATGATACATTGAATGTTGTTTTCAATGGAACAGTCCTTAGTAGAGCATCCAGCATTTTCACATCTACATTTGATGTTATTGTCCAGACTGTAAGTGGTGCCAAGAGAGTTAAGAGAGCATCATTAACATTTACGCTAAGTGGTGAGGTTACCTTGACTTTTACATCAAGCTCATCTTCTAGTAACACTGTAACTTCAACAGGTGATAGTACAGCATCTTCTTCTTCATCTACTTCCACATCCACGTCTACATCAGACTCAAGTTCAGGTTCTTCAGGTTCAGGCTCTTCTAGTTCTTCAGACTCAGGTCCAAGTTCTTCAGATTCAGGCTCAGGTTCTTCAGACTCAGGCTCAGGTTCTTCAGGCTCCTCCGACTCAGGTTCTTCCGACTCAGGTTCTTCAGGTTCAGGCTCTTCAAGTTCTTCAGGTTCTTCAGACTCAGGTTCAGGTTCTTCAGACTCAGGCTCTTCAAGCTCTTCAGGCTCTTCAGACTCAGGTTCAGGCTCTTCAGGTTCAGGCTCTTCAAGTTCTTCAGGTTCAGGTTCTTCGGACTCAGGTTCTTCAGACTCAGGTTCAGATACTTCAGGTCCAGGTTCTTCGGACTCAGGTTCTTCAGACTCAGGTTCAGATACTTCAGGTCCAGGCTCCTCAAGTTCTTCAGGTTCTTCAGACTCAGGTTCGGGCTCTTCCGACTCAGGCTCTTCAAGTTCTTCAGGTTCAGGCTCTTCCGACTCAGGCTCTTCAAGTTCTTCAGGTTCAGGTTCAGGTTCTTCAGGTTCAGGCTCTTCAGGTTCTTCAGACTCAGGTTCAGGCTCTTCAGGCTCTTCCGACTCAGGCTCTTCAAGTTCTTCAGGTTCAGGTTCAGGTTCTTCAGGTTCAGGCTCTTCAGGTTCTTCAGACTCAGGTTCAGGTTCTTCAAGCTCGTCCGACTCAGGTTCTTCCGACTCAGGTTTTTCAGGTTCAGGCTCTTCAAGTTCTTCAGGTTCAAGTTCTTCAGACTCCAGCTCAGGCTCTTCAACTTCAGGTTCTTCAAGCTCAGCCTCGGGTTCAGCTTCTTCAGACTCTGGCTCAGGCTCAGCTTCAGGTTCTTCAGATTCCGGTTCTGGCTCTGCTTCCTCCTCGACAAGTTCTGGCGAAACGTCCACTTCTGCTTCTGGATCGAGCTCATCTGCATCAGCAGAGGCTTACGAAAACTCTGCACCATCATTCAAAAGCACCAATGCCATTGCCACCTATGTTGTTGCTGCCGTAGTTGTATTCTTAGTATAAATTGTTTGATACCTTTTTTACTGATATAAATCACACTTTCTACTCGTTTGCCTAAAATTGATTTCGATTTTGTGGTGTACAATAACGTTATTGAATTCAATAGCATATATATTTCGTATTCTTTAAGTAGTATCTCAGAGAGAACCCCTTACAATACATTTTAATGATTATCAAAAAAAAAATATTATGATTCACAACTTGCTTTCCAGGATTTCTTTTCGCGTCAGTTGAGTTCGATCAATTATTATCCAGATCTATCTACCTTATACGACTCAAGTCCAAATTGATTTAACACACATTGGTTAGCAAGTTGTTCTATATTTGAGCCATGGGTTCATTTACTCAATGGGTAAAAACTACCATCCGTATAAATGTATTCGACGAATCAATATGTAAAGAATATATATATATATATATATATTATAAACTCTCATCTTCTAACTGCCTCCCATAGTTCAGTAGCTTCAGCTGGGGCAAGTGCCAGGATATCAGAGATATATCTTTGAGCATCCGATTCTTTTTCAGGAGACCAATATTGATATTCTTGCTCGTTATTGACTGGTCTTTCGGCTTGTGGGGTGATTCGGAAACAATGTCTTGTGTGGGGTTGATCCCAATCAATAGTAGCAGAGTGAAAAACTCTTCTATTATCCCATATTACAACTGTACCCTCTTCCCATTTGGCCCTCAATTGCATGTCCAATGAGGTCTCGATGTGATTGATCAAAAACGTCAGTAAGGCTTCACTTTCTTCTTGTTTCATACCAATGATTCTTCTAGAGAATTGACGTTGAACAAATAACATTTTTTTCTTCAAAACTGGATGCCATCTTACTAAAGGATGAATGTTATCAACAGGTTCTCTTCTTTGAATACCACCATGAAGAGCAGAATCAGATGCTTGATCTTTAGATGTATGAGCAACTTGAAGATTGTCGATCAGTTTCTGCATAGTTGGAGATAATCTTTCGTAGGCTTCAATACCATCAGAAAAAATTGTGTCACCACCACTTGATGGGCCTTGTAACATAGAAAATATAGTTAGCCCGGGTGGCTGTAATTCATAAGTCACGTCAGAGTGGTAAATAATATTGTTAATTCTGTTTGCAAATGCTTTCTTATGTTCTTCGGGCCCAGATTTCCTGTATGTAATATGGAACTCTGGAAAGTCAATTGGAGCCCCAACAGTTGGATGAATATGCAATGGACCAAAATAAGAACCCCATTGTTGGGCAAATTCAAGTCCTTTATCCTTGAAATCTTGGTTCCTAAAGATAACGACACCTCGTTGGGCGACAAGTAATGCCAAATCATCTTTTGCCTTCGGAGATAATTGGGAAAGAGAAATACCTGACTTGATTTCAGTGCCCAACTTTGGAGTAACGTGATTGTATTCTACGGGACCAATTGATTCCTCAAATAAAGACTTGAATTCACTGTCGGCAAATAAAGCACGGTCAACATGCTTGAATGGTAATAACTTAGGGTATTTTTGAGAGGGATCCCAAGATGGAAGATATTCTGGATGATTTGCCTCGTCTCTCTCCTTTCTTGATACAGTCAAGACACCACTTTTTGAGACTGTTTCTTTGTCTTGGTGGATCGAGATATCTGTAGTACGATTTCTTGCAAATGACATAATTCAATGATAAGTTTATTATCTTTTCAAGTGGGGTTTTTCTCTACCTTTCAACAAAAAGAGAAAAGTATTTTTTTATTTCATGAGCTCTATAGAAACTCTATGGGTCGAGGACACAGGCCATTATTTGATCTTCTAATGATGTGATTTGTTCATCGTATCCATATGTATGACTTTCGGGTTTTGATTGATAGGGCATAAGTTGATAAATGAGAGACGCCACATAATGAAAAATAAAGTGGACAATCGCAGCTCAACATAGGTTCTCGAACTCATCTGATGACACGTGATTGGGATGTTCGCATTTGGTGCCACATTTTTCCCTTTTCTACGCTCCAGGGGTATTTTTTATTATATTTGTTGTTGTAAACTTCTGTTATCGTTCACCAGTTCGCAAATATGATAGTGAATCTTATGAACTTATTATGCCAGCAGTTCGTAGATTGATGAAACGAAGGGTTCATATCTGTTGCTGGAAGTAAGTTGGCATAACTCCTGTTTGTAGATATTGCAATTACTGAGTGTATATAACTATATATATCATCAACTTCCGCTTAATTCTGTGAACCACACTTGGTGATTATACCTTGAAGGTATTTGTATAGTTTCTTCATTCTGATATAGATGTGAGAGGATCACAGCTCGAAAGAATTTGTCGTACTCTTTTATTCAATATTTCTATTCAATATATATAACTATTAAAAATTGTCAAACACGCGATTGGAATTATGTATTTAGTTGAAATACCTATACCTTGGAATCGTTCTTCAAACCAGGATCGAGGATCTCAATAACTTCAACACTATCTGTGGAGTCATTTTCCATCGATCTTTCATCATTCCCGATAATAGGAGTATAGTACTTATTTCCAAATTTACACAATGGAGCAGCACTGAATAAGTCATCTATTTCTTCCAAAGGTATTCCTCTTGTTTCGACCCAAAAGATGTAGACCAGGATAATGAAGATAATATTATATCCTGCATTCAAGAAATAAAACTTGTATCCCATATTGTTCATTGCAATTGGAAGGGTGAAACTAGCAATCAACCCAAATGAATCGCCGATAAAAGATACAATTGACATACCAACAACTCTTAATCTGTTTGGCCAGATTTCAGGACCATAACAATAGTTCATAGGAGTCCAAGCGAAAGAGTAGAACATTTGAAAAATAAAAATCATAGAGACAGCACCATAAGGACTGATAGAACTATCATCATTTCTAGCTTTTATTAAACCTCCCATAATAAAAAATGCGACACACATACCAATAGAGGAACCTATGGCCATTACTTTTCTTCCCAAGAGATCAAAAGAATGTGACCCAAGAATAGCAAAGATGAGACACCAACACGATGAAACAATACCAACTTGTAAAATAGATGTAGTATTAGTGATACCTGCGTCTTCTAATAAATAAGATTGATAGAAAGAACAAACAGAACTACCACCAAGTTCTGTCATCACAGCTAGAGTTATGGTAATGATAATTCTACGATGATTGTTTTTTCCTTTGAATACTTCTAGCCAAAGTTTTGAAGATGAATCAATTTGTTCTGCAAGACAACTTTCGACAGTGTCATTAACAACTTTAGCATCTACGGTTGTTCTTTCTACAATCGACAAAATTTCTCTAGCTTCAGCAATTTTTCCCTTAGATATTAAAAATCTAGGTGATTCTGGGCACCACAAGACAAATAATAATGAGAACACTGATGGGACAGCCTGAATAATTGAAGGCAACCTCCAACACCAGGTTGACTCTATGTTCCTTGTTCCGTATGTCACCGCAGAAGCAATAATAGAACCTAACAAAAAACAAGCAAAAGCATATCCTAATACAAATCCTCTGAATTTAACAGGACATATTTCAGAAACCAATGATGGCACAGAAATAGCTCCAATACTAAAACCAAAACCTAGGAACACTCTACCCATTACAAAGCATGCTGTATTGTGGGCAACACTTTGTAGTATAACCCCTAAATAACCAAATGCTAGACCAATAATAACAGAAACTTTTCTTCCATATCTATCAGCAATCATTTGGACAAAGAAACACGACAAAACCTCTCCAACCCACATACTTGCAGTGTTCAAGTTCGCAGTAGCAGTGTTAATCCCAAAGTAATCCTTATAATAAGTTAAGGCATTTAATCCAGACATCATCATGCTATCATATCCAAATGCTGTTGGAAAGCAAATGGTTAGTGCTACAGTCACTAAAAGTAACCTGTTACGGGTTTTTGGAACATATCTCGAAAGGTGTTCAAATTCTGTTTGATAGACAGCTGTCTCCTCTTGTTTATCCTCTTCTTTCATTTTACCAAAACTAATCAAAATCGAATGATATATGAGAAGAAAATCACATCATGGTTTAGATCCACCCCATGGGGTTATATCATGAGATATTTGAATTAAAAATATCTTTGTGATAATTGGGTAATCAAATTATTTTCTTATCAATCAGGGATATAACTGATAAGCTTCGGCGTATAAGATAATGCAAATGATATAACTGATAAGGCAGTAGTGGAACGTATCCGCAGAGGTGGAAATATCCGCTTTTTCAACTTCTCATGATGAACTATATGTCTACATATATCAATGGACATGAAAATAGTGATAACAAAAACATGCTTGGTGTAAGTAAGTGCAGCTAAGTAACTTCTACCCTTCTGATAAGAAACAAGGGGTAAAAAGCTTTTTCAAAAGATAACAAGATGCGCCATATCAATTACGTAATCAAAAATAGCTGCAATATTTTGATGGAAATATGTATAAATGACGTTGGAATCCATGCATCCTGATAAGAGATTATGTCGCAAAGGCAATTGAAATCCCAAATTCCGACTCTTCTGGGTGGAACATCCGCAACTGATTATGCGGAAAAGGACTTGACGTGGAACCGGTTCTCCTTCTCCCTCACCCCTTCACTTGAAACTATATTTACCTCCCTCTCTGCCAAAAGATACATTTTACATACTTTTAGTTCGCGGAGGACATTCAGTATTATTAGTAGTTTCTGATATCTGTCTGTTGTATCTCAAGATGTTGCAAACGGATCTAACTGTGACACAATCAACATTGAAGCTTAAAGCACAAAGCACATCAGCACATCCCCAAGTTCCTGAATTGCCAGAGAGGTTTATTGAACTTAAGAAAGAGCTTATTAAACCAGAAAACTATGAAAAGGTAAAGGAAAGTTACAAGCGGCTATTAGTGGAGCTCGACAGGAAGATGGATGAAATAATTGCTTCGGGGGCATCTTTCGTTCCGGAAATCAAATGGCAAGATATCAAAGAAAACGATAACAAAATTCCTGCCTCAACTCTGGAAAAGTTCAAAGAAAGAGGATGTATCGTTATTAAGAATGTTGTCGATAGGGAAACAGCTACAAATTGGTTTGGTTATTTGGAAGACTTTGTGCAAAAGCATCCAGAGGTTAGTGGTTATCCCTTGCCAAAACCTTCCAGTTGGTTTGTTTATTGGAATAGGGCTCAAACTGAGGCTAGATCTCATCCAGAAATTGTCCAACTAATGAAGACAATGGGTCAAGTTTGGAATTACAAAGATGAATCTTTGATTGATGTTGATTCACAAGTGGTTTATGCTGATAAATTTAGAATCAGATACCCTGGTGAGGAACACTCTTTGATGTTACATTTGGATTCTGGATCCATGGAAAGATGGGAAGATCCAATGTATAGATCCGTTTATGAGAAGATCTTTGAGGGTGACTGGGAAAATTATGATCCATTTTGCCTTGACCAGAGACCTTTTGCCAAATCAGATCTATATGAGGGCCAAACTTCACGTCCTTCCGCATGTTCTTCATTCCGTTCATTGCAAGGATGGTTGTCATTAAGTGACACCAATACTGGAGAAGGAACGATTCGGTTCTTACCCAACATGAAAGAAGCAGTTGCGTATATGATGCTTAGGCCATTTTTTTGGAAAGATGAGGATATTATGGATTTTGAAACTTCTAGATTTCCAGGTGCATTGCCTGGATCAGGACAATTTTTTCCAAACAAAAAATACTTTAAACATTTGAGACAAGAAGAATCCATTATTGGTATCCCAAAGGTTGAACCTGGTGACTACGTGTTTTGGCATTGTGACTTGGCACACGAAGTTGATAAGCAGCATATCGGTAAGACACATTCTTCGGTCTTCTATCATCCTCAAGTTCCTCTTTGCCCTTACAATATTGAAAACTTAATAAAAATGAGGAAATCCTTTGAAAAGGCAGTTCCACCTCCAGACTTTCAAAGCTCTCTCAAATCAAAATCTGTTTTTGAGTGTGAATTTCCGGATCATGGAGCTAGAAAGGAATTCATATTAAGTGATGATGGATTAAGGGCGCTAGGTTTCAAAGAGTTTGATGAAAACGAAGAAGGAATTACAGAAGGTCAAAGAGCCATAAGAAAATTGAGCAATGATGCAATTTTGAAAGAATTTGGCCATTTTTAATCAATTCATTTTGAGTTATCCAGGAATTTTACATTGGTTTCTGATTTGAGGTAAAAGATTAAGATCTCCTTCTTATTGCTAATTTAACGAATTGAAAATAGCACAGTCTTTTGTTAATCAAAAAAAATACAGATTTGTATATAACCCATGTAATTTTTTAGAATATGCGGGACTTGCAGCACAATATTATTTTGTAATTCTCCCAAGTTAAAAATAACAAGACGTAATTTCCCTCGAGAAAATACCCGGTAGGCAATTTGATGAAAGGAAGAGAGATATTGATGGTTTGAATGGTATATGAGAAATAATCTGCCAACAGGTTTCAAAGTTTTCTCTTTATGTATCATCACATGCATCTCCCATGGGGAAAACCTATCTCACCTGCACCTCTCCTTCTGCAGTGATGTAACTGGAAAGTGATTTCTTAAGGTTTTGCAATCTGATTAGAGTTTAGCTGCTTAGAGAAGACAAATTCTTTTTTTTAGTAAGTATCAAGTCATTCAAGTAGCTAATAATGTGGCATATAGGGCATTTCCAAACCCTTGTTGCTTCAAGGCCAGGACACCTGATTTAGTCACCTGAAAATATTTTTTGAGATCGAAATATATGTATTATCTATCAGTGGCTGTATAGATTTACATTGCAGGAATTAGTTTCGTTGATCATGAACAAGTATATCCATAGGCTTGTATCAAATTAGTGTCCAAAACAAATGGGACTTACAATATGTGATATTTTTTCCGAACTAGTTAGAGAGATTTGCGAGAATATTTTGAAATATAAGTTTTAAGAATACAACGCAAATGGTATAGTGTGTAAATTTGGACAAGTAGATAAAGGATACGAATAATAAATAAAACGACCAACAGAATCACTAAGAGTTGGTTAGTGGCTGTACTAGGCGAGCAGATTTCAGCTAGAAAAGGCTTTTTCATGTACTATGATCAACGAATAGTGTTGATAGCTCTAAAATCGAGATTCAAACAGGGTTCACATAGTACATTTGTTGATCAACCTGAATAGATAATCTGTGACAAAAGACCCAGGCAGTATCTAGGATAGAATTACTATGTTAGATGAGGTAGATAAGAAATTAGTGAGCTAAAATAGATGGTCGTTGTTATATTCTCTTACAAAGATCAGCTGTTGAATTGGTGAATATATAAGATTAGTGAAAAGTTTATTGAATAGTTTGAGATAGTAGTTGTCAAAACGATTGTGATAAAAGTTGAAAAACTAATGAAGTTGTTTTATATGGATAAGAGTTATTAAGGAATAAACTTAAGTACTAAAGTTATGAGGTTATAGTAGATCAATAGTATGTTATCATGGCAAAGATATATCGACGATTAAGGTGAAAATGTTAGGTGGATGTAAATTACCTATATGGAATTTCCAAAAAAAACCGTGCGCGCATAGTTAAGCTACATAGTTAAGCAAAAAAACCGTGCGCACAATTCTCGATTGCACGGTTTTTTCTCGAAGAGAAACCGTGCTCGGTCGATTCTCGCGTCGATTATTTAGATAAGTATGTTGGTTTTAGTCAAAATTATATAGAGGCCGGAGGTGTACCTCCGGTCGATTCTGCGTCGAAGTGCACGGTTTATCAAATCTGCACGGTTTATTCGCACGGTTTTTGTGCCCGGTTTATCAAATCTGCACGGTTCATTAGCACGGTTTATTAAATCTGCACGGTTTTTGTGCACGGTTTATTAGCACGGTTTATCAGCACAGTTTTTTGAATGTGCACGCTTTATTCACACTGTTTATTTTTCTATTTTCTTGAAAACCGTGCTGGTCGATAGTGCGTCGATTTGTGAAACATCAGTTGGTTTTAGTCGTGAATATATAGAGATAGTGAGTAATGAGGTGAAAGGGAGAATAGAAAGAGAATAGAAAGGGGGATATATGTGAGTAATCTAGTAAAGTTCTAGGATAATAATTATTGGAGAGATTTATTATTGGAATAAGATTAGAAGGAAAGTTAATAATGAAAGATATAAAAGAAGAGCCTGGTTATGTAAAAGAAGTCGCAGTGATTGAAGAAATGAAAGGGAATGTAAAAGAATGATTGATGTATATGTTAGTCATTAGTCATAGCTGAAAGTTAAATGGTAAATGATTTAAGGTTAAAGATAAGGTGGTGAAAGAAGTATTACTAGTATGTTGTTGATATGGAAGAAAGATGTTGAGTAGCAGTTAGAAATTGTAGAATTGATCGTAACTTAAGAGGTTTATAGAGAAATCTATGTAGATAAAATAGTAAGGATATGCTGTTAGTATAATTGTGAATCAGTGATTGAGAGAAGGTTGGAAATAAGGGATAACAGTATTAAAGAAAGTATAATATATATAATGAAACAAAGGAAAAGTCAGGAGGTGTAAGGAAATCAGGTATTTGAAGGACATTTGAAAGAGCATTAGTAGGCGAGAGTATAACGATGGTTTAAGAATTGAATGAGTACGAGCTTGATTGAGGTGTTGTTGAGAGAGAAATGAAGATTATGGGGAATAAGTTAGTAGAGGAAAGTATTATAGAATCTGAAAGATATGAAAGGGGATGAGATAGATAGAGTGAGAGATTGAATTGAATAGAAAGATATTTATATGAAGAGTAAGGTTGAAAAGATGTAAGGAAATTGGAACGAGTGTTTAATGGATTGAATGTATGAAATATTAATGATTGAAAATGCTGATGAAGATTAAAGAAGAAATAATATGGTCGGTGTAGGAGAGGTAGATGATGGGATAGAGAAAATGAAGTAATTGATCAGATAAATGGAAAGTTAGTAAGATGCGATAAAAAAGAGAGTAGAGAAGAGTTATAAGTAGTGTTTAATGTTGAAGAAGGAAGAGAATCTAGAGAGTTAATATGGATTGAAAGTGATTAAAGAATAGAATATTTGTCCTGCGACGATCGACGAATAGGGTGGTTAATATATGCGACAAGAGAATATGTGATATGTAATGAAAGCAGAAATGAGATGTTTTTTGGAATATTAGATTTATGGTAATGAGTATATGTATAGTGAATAATCATGATGTTTAAAAGTGTAATAGTTGAATAGGAAAAGGATTGGTAAAAGTAAGGATTGTTGTATGTTTTGTAGGTTTTTGATTGCAATAGGTGAAAGTGCGGGTAAGGAGAAAAAAAGAACAGTGGCAAGGAAAGAGAAAAGTTGGAAAGTAAAGGGGAAGAAGAAATGGGAAATTAGGGTGCAAAAAGGAAAACGAAGGGAAGGGAAAAAGTGAAAAGAAAGGAAGGTGGAAGGAAGAATAAGGAATAAGAGAAGAATAAGGAATAAGAGAAGAGTAAGAAATGAGAGGTGGATTGGAGATAGGAAGAAATGTTGTGGTGTGTGGGTGTGGGTGTGTGGGTGTGTGTGTGTGTGTGTGTGGGTGTGGGTGTGGGTGTGTGGGTGTGTGGGTGTGTGTGGGTGTGTGGGTGTGTGGGTGTGGGTGTGTGGGGTGTGGGTGTGTGGGTGTGGGTGTGGGTGTGTGTGGGTGTGGGTGTGTGTGGGTGTGTGTGGGTGTGTGTGGGTGTGGGTGTGGGTGTGGGTGTGGGGTGTGGGTGTGGGGTGTGGGTGTGGGTGTGGGTGTGGGTGTGTGTGGGTGTGTGGGTGTGGGTGTGTGGGTGTGTGTGTGTGTGTGTGGGGGTGTGGGTGTGGGTGTGTGGGTGTGTGGGTGTGTGTGGGTGTGTGGGTGTGTGGGTGTGGGTGTGGGTGTGGGTGTGGGTGTGGGTGTGTGGGTGTGTGGGTGTGGGTGTGGGTGTGTGGG